>CAMTDV010000014.1:86618211-87955825 GCA_947069175.1 Scalesia atractyloides
CCACCAACCTATAACCCAAACCCACCAACAATTAATGGGTCAAGCCCAACAACAACAACCATTTCCACCCACTCAACATCTAGCCCAAACATACTATCAACCCAACTACCCTATGGGCCAACCTATGCGGGCATGTTTCAATTGCGGCGACCCAAGTCATTTCAGAAACACATGTCCAAGATTGGTCAATATCATTCATGCTCAGGCCCAAGCCAACCCTGTGAATCAAGCAAACCAGGCTCCTCCACCTGCTAGAGGAAGAGCTTTCAATATTAACGCAAACCAGGCCAGAGCTGACGGCAATGTGGTCAACGGTACGTTTCTTATAAATGGTAGATATGCCACTATGTTATTTGATACTGGTGCGGATAGAAGTTTTGTGTCATTAGAGTTTGAACCTATCTTAAGTAAAAACCGAGATAAGCTCGCGGAATCCATAATGGTGGAAGTTGCAGATGGAAAACCAGTTTCGTTAGACGCTATTTTGCGCAACTGTACGCTCACCCTAAACGACCATGATTTCTCAGTCGATCTTATTCCTATGAAGCTGGGAAGTTTCGACATCATAATCGGAATGGATTGGCTCAGTCAGCATCATGCGGAAGTTGTATGTCGTGAGAAATTTATTCGTATTCCTCTTTCAAACGGTCAGACTCTTCGAATTATTGGAGAAACCTCGGCGAAAGGGCTCAAATTAATGACTTGTCTTCAAGCTCAAAAATACCTTCGCAAGAAATATGTCGCGTTTTTAGCCCATATCATCAAGAAGGGGACCTCAGAAAAGAAACTTGAAGATATCCCTGTTGTAAAAGATTTTCCACAAGTTTTTCCTGACGATATTTCAGGACTTCCTCCAATCAGAGATGTCGAATTTCGTATCGATCTTATTCCTGGTGCTACACCAGTGGCAAAATCTCCATATAGGTTGGCCCCCTCTGAAATGCAAGAGCTAGCCAGTCAATTGCAAGAGTTGACTGACAAGGGATTTATACGCCCCAGCTCATCGCCTTGGGGTGCACCTGTACTCTTTGTAAAGAAGAAGGATGGATCTTTTCGCATGTGCATCGACTACAGAGAGCTCAACAAGTTAACTATCAAAAATCGATATCCTTTACCTCGCATAGATGATCTTCTTGACCAACTACAAGGTGCCTGTTGCTTTTCAAAAATCGACCTTCGATCTGGCTATCATCAGCTTAGAGTGCAGGAAGAAGACGTCCCTAAAACTGCTTTTCGAACTCGATATGGTCACTATGAATTCATGGTTATGCCATTTGGATTAACCAACGCACCAGCTGTTTTCATGGACCTAATGAATAGAGTCTGCAAACCTTACCTTGATCGATTTGTTATTGTATTCATCGACGATATTCTTATTTATTCAAAATCTAAAGCTGATCATGAGCGTCATCTGCGACTTGTTCTTGCACTTCTAGAAAAGGAAAAGCTTTATGCCAAGTTCTCTAAATGTGAATTCTGGTTAAAAGAGGTGCAATTTCTCGGGCATGTAGTCAATGACAAAGGAATACATGTGGACCCATCAAAGATCAAAGCAGTTCAAGAATGGCAAGCTCCACGAACACCAACTGAAGTAAGGTCTTTTCTTGGACTAGCTGGCTATTATCGTCGGTTCATTTCAAACTTCTCTCGCATTGATGTGCCACTCACGGCTTTAACCCATAAAGGGAAACCATTTGTATGGGGACCCAAGCAAGAAGAAGCCTTTCAAATTCTCAAGCAAAAACTTTGTGATGCACCAATCCTCACTCTTCCTGAAGGTTGTGATGATTTTGTAGTCTATTGCGACGCGTCAGGGCAAGGATTAGGATGCGTTCTCATGCAAAGAGGAAAAGTCATAGCTTATGCCTCAAGGCAACTCAAGACACACGAGAAGAATTACACCACTCATGACCTTGAACTTGGAGCTGTTGTATTTGCTCTTAAGATATGGAGACATTATCTCTATGGTACGAAGTGTGAAATCTACACTGACCACAAGAGTCTTCAACATATCTTCAATCAGAAAGAGTTAAATATGAGGCAACGAAGATGGGTCGAACTCCTAAACGATTACGACTGTGAAATCAGATACCACCCTGGTAAAGCAAATGTGGTGGCTGATGCACTTAGTCGAAAGGGTTATGCGAACTCCATTCATCTTCTATGTTCGCAAATTATAACCAATATTAAGGATCAAATTCGAGAAGCTCAACACGTTTCAATAACAGAGGAAGATGTACAAAAAGAGATGTCCTGCGGAGCCGAGCTAAAACTTGAAACTAAATCTGATGGTATTTTGTATTACCTAGATCGTATATGGATTCCTAACCACATCAATCTTCGTGAAACACTCATGCATGAAGCTCATAAGACGCGATATTCTATACACCCAGGAGCCGATAAGATGTATCAAGACCTACGGTACACCTATTGGTGGCCTGGAATGAAGAAAGATATTGTTGTTTTTGTTTCCAAGTGTCTCACTTGTTCTAAAGTAAAGGCTGAACACCAAAGACCCTCAGGACTTCTAGTCCAACCAGAAATACCTGTTTGGAAGTGGGAAAATATAACCATGGATTTCATTACCGGGTTACCTCGCACTTCTAGTGGGTATGACACTATATGGGTGATTATAGACCGACTTACAAAATCAGCTCACTTTATTCCTATTCGAGAAGATTTCAAGAACGAAAAGCTTGCTCGTATTTATATCAACGAAATCGTAAGCCGGCACGGGGTACCAATAAGTATTATTTCTGATCGTGATGGTCGTTTCACCTCACGAACATGGAAAGCAGTACAATCCGCTATGGGCACTCGATTAGATCTTAGTACCGCCTACCACCCTCAAACTGATGGACAGTCTGAGCGCACCATTCAAACCCTTGAGGATATGCTTAGAGCATGTGTCATAGACTTCAAGGGAAATTGGGACGCCCATCTACCGTTAGTTGAATTTTCGTACAACAACAGTTATCATTCTAGCATCGGCATGGCACCTTTTGAAGCTTTATATGGTCGAAAGTGCCGATCTCCTGTTTGTTGGCACGAAATTGGGGAAGCACAAATTACTGGTCCAGAACTGATCCAAGAAACCACAGATAAGATTCATCAAATCCGAAACAATCTTCTAGCGGCTCAAAGTCGTCAAAAGAGTTACGCAGATAAACGACGGAAGCCCTTGGAATTTAGCGTTGGTGATCATGTGCTTTTAAAAGTATCGCCGTGGAAGGGAGTAGTTCGTTTTGGTCAAAAGGGAAAGCTAGCACCACGTTACGTAGGACCTTTCAAGATACTCGAAAGAGTAGGTCCTGTAGCTTACAAGCTTGACCTACCGGAAGAACTCGATAGGATTCATCCCACATTCCACGTGTCGAACTTGAAGAAGTGCCTCGCTGATGAGAATCTTCATATTCCACTAGAAGATATTCAGATCGATGAATCCATGCACTTTATTGAAAGACCAGTGGAGATTATGGACTATGGGGAAAAGCGTCTACGACGAAGCCGCATTCCTATTGTTAGGGTACGCTGGGAGTCGAAACGGGGACCTGAGTTTACTTGGGAACGTGAAGACTCAATGCGTGAAAAATACCCTCATCTTTTCCCTACTACTTCAACTGTTTAAATTTCGGGACGAAATTCCGAAAAGTAGGGGATACTGTAACATTTGTATAAATCGGGTCTCCAAAACCCGCTCCGTTTTGTAATCAGATACAAGGTTAAGAAAATACAGTAATTATTTATGGTTATTTTGAGTTTAAACGTTACATAATTAATAAATAAACTAAACCATAAAAATTATATTTGATAAAAAGTTAAAATTAAAAAAAAAATATTGTAGCTGACCGGACTCGAACCCGGGTCAGCTGAAACAATTCAACAACTTAACATCCACTTCCCAAACCACTCCGCCATCAAGTGTTTTCTGATAACTTTAGGAAGACAATTGAATCTTATACGCGAACTCAATCAACCGTTAATGCCATCTGCATAACGGAAATCGGTAAACCGAATCGCCAAATCGGTTCAAACTCGTTTAGCTAGCTTATACCCGATGAATATCGGTTTCTAATTAAGTTCAAATTGAATGAACTTAAAGTTCCGGTTTTTGAAACCGAAAAGTATTCAAACTCCAAATAATTCAGGTTCCAATCATTTATGCGATTCAGAACCGTCTCAAATACACTCCATTTCCTTTTCGTCGCGTTTTCAAGTCTTTTGAGCACCAAAAACTGTTCGCCGGAATCCTATGCAAAACTCGCCGGAAAACCATGTTCAACACAAACCGGTAAGATTTTCCTCCTTTGCGGTTTCAATCTATTGTTAGGACTCCACTAACATTAATCCATTACTCTAAATCAGTCACAGAAGACTTTGCTGGATTTCTGGGTTCGCCGGAGAAATTCTGGAATTTGCCGGAAACTCGCTAGCTAACGGTAAACACGTTAAATCGTGCTAATAATCCATGTACTCTGGTTTAATTTCAAAACTAATTCCTTAATTCTGTTGATAGACTCTCTCAACCGGAGGTCCAAAAACAGAGCTACCTGATTTCGCCGGACTCCTTAAAGAAGACGACCTGTCCGGTATTTCTCCCCCCAAACTGTTCGGTTTTGTTCATTCAAGCTAGTATTCATGTTATTTAAATAGTTAAATCAAGAACCAGTCGTTTGAGTGAAGTCGGTAATTGTAGTGAAGAAGATGAACTGAAAACCGGGATAAGACTAAATAAAATTCGGATAATAAACGGGTTAGACACACAGTCCAGCGGTGGACTGTGTGCAAAGTTAACATACACGTCCCGAGTTCGATCCTTACTGCACACACGCTTCACGTAATAACACTCTTTTTATTCATGAACTAACCGGGTTAGAACGGGTAGTTGTTAAGTATAATATAAATCAAGAATATAACCGGGTTAGACACACAGTCCAGCGGTGGACTGTGTGCAAAACAAACTTCACGTCGCGCGATCGAGTCCCGTCACAAGCACCGGTCCGAGAGATTAAAACGTTTTGCAAAATAAAGGAATTTTCGGTAAGTTCGAATAAGTATATAAATATAATTAAAACTGGGTTTCTAACAGGTTAGTCACGTAGCTCAGCTGGTAGAGCTACGTGCGCGTGAACGGAAGGTCACCGGTTCGAATCCCGCTTGGCGCAAATAATTACCGCTGACCGAACCGGTCAACGGTCAACGGTCAAACAGTAAAAAAATAATATTTTTTTTAAATATTTATTTGTTTATTTTAATTTAAAAATCAATTTAAAATACTTAAAAATAACATTTTTAAAGATAGAAAATAGCCATAAACTCACAAAAATATATCTAAAAATCCCATTAGGATCCTTAATAAAATCCATCCATTTTAATATATTTTCCATTGTTATTTAGGTTAGTATTCCTCGTCGACTCGCTCGTCTAAATCGTGCGCATCTCGCTATATCCAATCCAACGCACCCAATGTGAGTGAACCCTTCAAATTCCCCGTTTTAATCACGTTTTTGGGGTGTATCATGTGTCTTGTTCATTTACATATTATAACCAAGTTATTGTGCATATATCATATCATGACATGTGTATTAGTTTGTTGCTGTTAAGTAGTTATTATTGTTTGCAAATTATTATTTCAGTACATGCAATTGCCGAGGCCGTAGCTCCCCATCCATCGAGGTTGAGTTTGATCCCCATTTTATTATGCGGTTGATCAGGGCGTGCCCGCACGATCGGCTCCGTTTGATTGAGCCTTGATCGGTCATTTCATTTTACATTTCAATACATGCAATACGCTCGGCTCCGTTTGATTGAGCCTTGAGTGCACAGTTCAATTTACATTTCCAGTTCATGCAATACGTTCGGCTCCGTTTGATTGAGCCTTGAGCGCACAGTCCAATTTACATTTCCAGTTCATGCAATACGATCGGCTCCGTTTGATTGAGCCTCGATCGCACAGTTCAATTATGTTAATTGTTATATGCTGTTGGTATGTTCATGTATGTTATAGATTGTTAAATTGATGCTTGCCAATGTTTGATTCCATACATGTGCTCTTTTATGATTATGCACAATATTTTATTGATAAACTAACCAGACAATTATTATCAAATGTTTATCTATAAGGTTCACTCGCCAACTTATGTTGACCCAAAAACCTCCTATTTTACACATGATACAGGTGAACCAGCAGCAGCTAGGAACACGTAGGACCTGGATTAGAAGGAATAAAACGATTTAGTATTTGGATTATTTTTGGTTATTTTCCCTTGTAATGAATGGACATGTTTGGATGTTTGAGAAATGTAACTTTGACTTCATTTAATTATGAAACATAATAGTAAATGTCATGTGCTTTGGTGATAACCCAATTATGCCCCGACTCTTATTTCCGCTGCGGGTCGGGGTGTTACAAATCGAGGGCACGTGTTTCTAAAATGGGTAGGTTCCCCACAATTAAAGCAAGCTCGAACATGTGGAAACATGGGGTATTGGGGTTGTTGATATGATTGGATCATGTTTTGGGTAGGGGGTGAAGCTTGGTTTTGAGGGGTGCGACAAGTCTTGCTCAAATGACCATAACGCCCACAATTAGCACACAGTCAACAAGGTATGGTAGATGGATGATGATAAAAATAGGTGTTGCATTGAGGGTGAGGTCCAATGTAAGGTTTCTTATTTGGGTAAATAAGGTTGGGTGCTACTTGAGTGATTGGGATAGCTTGGAGGGGTACGGCTTGTGGAGCTGGTTGATTGCCTTGGGTGACAGCGAAATTTTGCCCATCTCGTTTTCTCTTAGAAGTGGGTTGAGAAGAAGATTCGGTCTGGGTTGAGTTTGAGGTTTCGGTTGATGCTTTATCCTTCTTCTTCTCCTCCTTAAAGTCTTTATTCCGTATGTGATTTTCGGTGAGCTCTGTAGCTAACTCCATTGTTGCTTCCAAAGTTGTAAGTGTGGTACTTATTACAGGGTCTTGAATTTTTGAAGGAAGACCTCGAATGTAGTGCTCGATCAAACGGTAGAGGGGAGTGAACAAGTTGGGGACCATCTGATTCAACTCAAGGAATCTCTTGTTGTATGTGGTGTGGTCGCCCTCCTTTTGTTTCAAAGAGTAGAACTCATCTTCTAATTTCTTGATTTCGCTTCTTGGACAAAAACGTCTTGTCATGATCTCTCTCAACTCTTCCCAAGTTAAGGTCATAGCATCCTCAGCACCTCGCTTGCCCTTCTCTGTATTCCACCATGTAAGTGCTACTCCGAACAAGCGACCGGTAGCATATCGCACCTTGCGACCATCGGGGCAGTCGTAATTGAGAAAAGTGTTTTCCATCTCCTCACCAATGGAGAAGAGCGGTGACACCTTCTGTCCCTTCGTATTTTGGAGGATCGCAGGATTTGAAATGCTTGAAGGTGCATTTAGTGGTATTTGGGGGAGGGTTGACAACGTTTTGATCTTCTTGGTTGATTGGGTTGACGGGATTAGCGGTAAGGGCTTGTTGAACTTGAACTACGATGTTGGGGATTACGGCGGCCATTTGTTGAGCGATTTGGGCGGCCATGCGCTCGCGGAATTTTTCTGATCTCCTACCTCTACGAGGGTGACTAGAAGACATCTACAAGGAATACGTATCGAGAGTATGAGTTTGACGTTTTAGGTGTCATGTGTCGTATTTAGAAATGAACAGTCACAAAACAAATGAAGAAAATAAATTTGCTACATCCATAGGATGTCTTGGGCTTTGCTCATGTTTGGGCTCCCATATGTCCCCTTACTTGGCCTTGGTAGTCATGTGGGCCCCCATGACTACTAGGCTCTGGTAGGGTTCATATTGGTGTTGGCCTGTTAACACTTGCGCCACCTGAATGAAAATCGTAAAACATGACAGCAAAGTATAAGGTCGGAGGGTGTCCTGGTATGGACACAATGACAACTCAAAGTAGGGTTAGTTCGAACGACGTTTGGTGTGGCATGCTTTGGCCTAATAGGTCCTCCGTACTCTCATCGTTAGTCCCCAGGTAGGCAAACTAGTCCGTTATATTGGATTTATACGAATACCAACCTAGACAGGACGTTTCGACTACCGGTACTTGTACCCTTCCAGTTACTACATGCCCTTCGTAGAACTCACTTTGATGAGATTGAAAAACGAAAAATGCCACAAAATCTTTAATAAAGGAAATATGAGGATGATTTGAATATGTGAACATTGAAATATGCGTGATGAATGTATATGTAAGCATGTTATGTTTGACAACAAGTATAACTCATTAAGTATCACACAAAATGATAGTGGAAGTGTTTGCATGCATTTGTGTGTGTAATAAATACGAAACAAATAAACATCATGAGTTTGCATGTAACCACATAAACAATTAAAATCTAATCAACTATAGTATAGGCTCTAAGGGTCTAATAACATATCCTATATCCCTATAGTCAAAAGCTCTGATACCAATCTGTCACACCCTGACCCGCAGCGGAAATGGTAGTCGGGGCATGATTGGGTTTTCATCAAAGCTCATGACATTTACTATAAAGTTTCATATTTATTATTTCTTTTTAAAGAAGAAATTACAATAAACATACAAGCACCACATGTTCAAATACATTTTTCATGACTTTTTTATTTTTCTTCTAAGGCCATTTCCTATGTGTTCCTTGCTTCAACCTGTCTACCTGTATCATGTGTAAAAATAGGGTTTTGGGTCAACAAAAGTTGGCGAGTGAATCTTATGAAAACATTTGAATGAACTTGTTATATTGGTTATAAAAAGGTGCATAACCACATATGAGTAAACGTAAATGTAAATTTAATCAGAATACACATAATATCAATTAGTGCACACGCACACACCAAATGATGAACAATGAGATCAAGGCTCAATCAAACAGAGCCGATCTAATGAGGCACGCGATGTTCAACTCGTCTCCAACGAGGAACTGATAGGCCTAATGAATGATTTGCACGCAACTTGACAAAATGTAAACACACATCACAACAAACAACATTTACATCACAAGTTTAGATCATATAATGGTAATAGCACAAGTTTGAATAAACGAAATAAATAAAGCGACACATGATACACCCCAAAACATGAATAAAAAGGGGAATTTGTAAGAATTCACTCACTGTGGGTGCACTCCTTGATGATAATGAATGCGCACGAAACGAGGATTTGATCGACGAACGATTTCTAACCTAAAATAATAATACGATAATTCGATAAATACAACTAAGTTAATATTTTGATTTAATACTTTTGCTATTTTTTTTGTAGTTTTTATTGAGTTTTTAGAACCTTCATATTTGTATTTTTAAATATTTTTATATGAATTTTAACTAAAATAAATATATATAAGTAATAGAAATAAATAAAATAAAATTATATTAAAAAATATTGTCAGGTCTGACAGGACCTGACCGGTTCTTGTGCGATATTGGATGCGTGTGATGAGACTCGAACCCGTGACCTCTCGGTTGCGTGCACGCAGCTCTTCCAACTGAGCTACGTGTCTAACCCGTTTGATTCTAGATTTTTATTATACTTATGCTCTTTTTAGCCAGTTTCAGAATTTGTTTATTTTAAAAAGGTTTTTTAAATGAACAAACCGGTGTGATGGACATAACTCGAACCCACGACCTTAATGTGACTTGCACCAAGCCCATCCAACTGGGCTGGGAGTCTAACCCGTATAAGATAAAACTTTTATTTTATTTAACCACTTTCTGTGAAGCGATATGATTTGTTTAAAAAAAACAATGGATTTAATTTCAGTGGATCGGTGTGGTTCGAGTATCGAACTCGGTACCTTCCGCATAAAATGCACACAGTCCACCGCTGGACTGTGTGTCTAACCCGATTATAACCCGTTTTTGATTAATTATAAACACAACTTGACTTCGTCTTCTTCCTAGAACATGACCCAGAACTGAACTTCGACTTATATGATTTTTTATCAGTTCTGGTTATTTGAAAGAATTGTGCAATGACATAGAAAGGTTTTAAGATTGCATACCAACTAGAAAACACGGAAATCTTGGTGCCTCCGGTGACTGATTCCGACGGCTCAGAACAAATCTGATGACCAAATTTAACAGAAACTTCCGAGGGAAAAACAAGTGATGAGCGAGTGAGTGTGTGTGTTCTGACTGAGAAGCAATTGGTTTGTATTTATACTGTCATGACCGACAATGATTTTTCAGTTTCAATCGCGGCTTTAAAACTCAATGATTGCAATTCGATTTAATTCTAATGACTCCGATTTCGGTTATAATTGACAAATTCGAAACGGATGTTTGATGATTGCCCATTGAATCTGCTGGCGGTTACAGTCTTGATGATTTCGAATTTGCAGGTTCAAGCGGGTCTTTAATATAAGACTTTAATGGTTTTGATTATAGCACAAGTGTGCGTTTGGTGTAGTGGTGTTTGGTGTATGTATTTAGACCGGAGACCCGGGTTCGGATCCCGGTTACCCCTTTTTTTTTATTTCCTTTTTTTATTTTTATTACATTGAATCTAAATTACTTTATTAATTATTATTATTTTCGTCTTAATTATTCATTGAATATAATTAACAAATTAGATAATACAACTAAATAAATATGCGACGAACTTCGAATAAATATTTGATTTTTAAACGGAGCGGGTTTTGAAACCCGTTTTACGACGAATGTTACACAATTGATATACTCATTAAAAATACAGACATTCAACCATGACATATGATTATAATATTATTATATTAACGGTATTACACATTTTTATAAGATTATAGGTTATTTCCTCAACCCGTGTAATAAAAACCATGAATTATGAATGTATAAGATTATAATATTATTACATTTGTTAACCGGGCGATAATAATTATACAGAAGTCATGATTTAGATTATTTCGATATTCAACTCGTGTAACATACGGGTTTGTAAGCTAGTAATATAATATAATGGGGTTCGGCTACAAAGTCTAAATCTTCTAAAAAATGTTCAAAGTAATAAAACACCATAATTTTAGCCCTAAAACATGCCCAAAACTCACAAGTAACAAAGTAAAGATTACTAAAACACTATACTCAAACCCTATCAGTCCATTAAAAACTCCAAACACATAATCGTAGAACTATTAATATGAAGCGCAACGTGATAATCAACATAAAACACATAATGTTAGTCATTGGATAGTCAAAGTCTTATTATTCAAAACACAAAACAAAACTCATATACATGATGTTTTAGTAATTTTTATGATGTTTTATGACTTTTTACACTTTTTAGCAATTTTAGACTTTGTAGCCAACTCCAATCTATTCTATAAATTTACTCGGAAACTATAATATTCTATTTTCTTTTTTTGTAAAATCGTGAAGGATATGGTCATGGACAGGGGCGGACCCACATAGAGTGGGTCGTGGTCCCCAAACCCTAATGTTTTTAAGAAAAATTAATAGATTTGGTATATTAAATTGTATACATGCCCCATAAATACAATTAGGTGGACGCTATAGAAGAAAAGAAAAGTTGGTATAGTGGTAAATCCTCTTTTTTTTCAACAAGAGGTCATAGGTTCAATCCTTCTATAAGTTATTTTTCCTTTTTTTATATTTAGTTCAAACCTTGCTATGCCCTGACTCGAATGAGGACTGACCTAAAAGTTTTAACGTTTTATTGTAAAAATTTAAAAAAAAAGAAAAAAATAGACCCTATTAAGAAAAAAGCCCTGAGTCACCAGTGGAGCCATGGATCGATTCCTTAAAAAGGTTAAAAAAAAAGTAAATTATGGATGGTGCAATGGTATTTATTTAATTGACAAAAATAAAATAGTCTTATCTTCTGACATGGATCGATTCCTTAAAAAGTTTAAAATAAAAGTAAATTATGGATGGTGCAATGGTATTTATTTAATTGACAAAAATAAAACAGTCTTATCTGCTGACATGGCAAGTAAAGATTGGATAATCCAGATTTCTAGGGCTGACGTGGACTGTTGTTTTTGGATAAAGGACGATCACGTGAACCAACGAAAAAGCGTTTCTTAAAGGTAAAAAGAGGTCTAAGACTCCAAGGTGTGTGGCATATGGATGCCCTACGTTCTCCTATTTATATTCATTGTCTTCTCATTACAAATTCCCAATCTCAAATATATTTATAAAACATATATAAGATAACTATAATTTTGACTCGTGGTGGGTGCTATGACGGTAATATTATATTTGTGACTTCATTACACGCGTAATGATGATAACAATAACGTTTGATGCTACACATGACATTACGTGCTTTTGACTTTGTTACACACATTAAATTCCTGACATTAATGCCATTAAACATAAATAAAAAAGAGTACATCTCAGACATTGCGGTGTCGTAAAAGTAATTTAGACAGCGATGTAATTTAAACATTAATGTGATTAGGCATAGATTAAAAAAAGTATAATAATATGTCGCACGTTGCGGTGTAAAATCGTAGAATAATTTAAAGAAAATGATGTGCAAAGTTGGTAAGCAAAAAAGTTTGGATGGTTAAAGTTATTAATTAAAATAAGTTAGAAGTGAATGTGTAACTTACTTAAATACAAATCCATATTGAAAGTTTAGAGGTGTTTTAGTTGGTGGTAAATATCACTGACCTTTGTTTTCAAGATAGCAATAAATTTATATATTTAAAAAAATTAGTAATACACCATTTAAAAAATTAGTTGAATTATTTAAGGCGTAAACAATTTAGTGGGTAATTTCGTAGAGCACATGTGTCGTTAAAAAAATTACTTTATAGAAAGAGTTAATTACACAGATGGACCCTGTGGTTTATAGTTAATTTCGCATTTGGGTACTAACTTTCTTTTGAAACAGGTTCAGGTCTCATGGTTTTAATTTTGTAACACATTTGGGTACTAACACAAAATAATGACTAAAATGCCTTTCCATGCTTTATATTAAGATTATTTTAAATGTAAAATTATTTTTGTATATAATAAAAAATTTTAAATCAATTTTACAAAAAAAATTAAATGAAAATTATTTTTGTATATAACAATTTAATTAGCTAATTACATGTAATAGGTGAAAATTATTTTTACATGAAACTTATTTTTGTAATATAGTTTTAATAAAAAAAACAAAATTATTTTAATGCAACATTTTAATGTTAATGTTTCAACTTATTTGTGTCAACTCGGTCTATTTTTATTCAACTTGTCCATCAATCTTAATTAACTAAAATAAATGGAATATGAACCTTCTAATATATATATAAGAATTCTTGAGTTTTAAATATTAAAAAATAATATTTCTAAACATATTAAATTTAGCCATACTAGTTTTACATATTAAAATTTAACCATATTAATTTTCTCAAAAATATTTATTTAAGTTTTAACGTGCTCTTATCTTAGAATTTTGAATGTTAGCCATTGGATATTGCAAATGTGCCGATTATCATAAAAGATTTCAAATCAACGTTCCTTATGTTTGTCTTCTTATAACTGAACTATACGTCGAGTTTTCATTTTAATTTTTTTATACGAAGTAAAAAACCACGTTTACACAGTTTAATTATTTAGAACTTCATTTTTATTTAAAATAAAAATTGGATCGGGTTGACACAAATAAGTTGAAACAACTAAATTACAAAAATAATTTTCATACAAAAATAATTGTCATTTAAAAATAATTTTCACCTATTACATGTAATTAACTAATTAAATTGTTATATACAAAAATAATTTTCATTTAACTTTTTTTGTAAAAAATTGATTTAAATTTTTTTATTATATACAAAAATAATTTTACCTTTAAAATAATCTTAATATAAAGCATGGAAGGGCATCATAGTCATTATTTGGTGTTAGTACCCAAATGTGTTTCAAAATTGAAACCATGAAACCTGAACCTGTTATAAAAAAAAGTTAGTAGTTAAAGGCGAAAATAGCTATAAACCACAAGGTCCGTTTGTGTAATTAACTCTTATAGAAATGAATAATAATAATAATAATAAAAATAATAATAATAATAATAATAAACTAAATAATAGATTAAATATCATTAATTAAAATATGTATGATGAGGTGTCCTCAAAGAAAACGATGTAGTGGTAAGATCTGTCTCCTTATCCTAAAGAGAAATATTTGTCGTTAATATATATATATATATATATATATATATATATATATATATTCGATATGCTAGTTACATACAATCAGACCCCACCAAATATTTGAACTTTATGTTCTGAAGCTATAAGGAGTACGTGGGGGGTGCTCACACATGATAGATTATTCATCCTTGTGGTTGTGAATGTATTAAAGATAATGAAATACGCCTATACTAAAACAAAATTGAAAAATATACTAAACTGGTACATAAAACTTTTGTTTTGTTAGTTTTTTAATATAGAATACATATAACATACTTTATTCATTTTTTTATGAGTTAATTGCCCTCATGGTCCATATGGTTTCACGTTTTTTCATATATAGTCTTCACCTTTTAGAAATAGCAGGTATGCTTCTTATGGTTTGTTATTTTGGTACTCGGATAGTCCCCTGACATTTACTAAGGGGACTATCCGAGTAACAGAATAATAAACCATAGGGAGCATACTTGCTATTTCCAAAAGTAAGAGACTAAACATGAAAAAATGTGAAACCATAAGGACCATCCGGGCAATTAACTCTTTTGTTATTTTATTTTATAAAGGAAATTGAACGAATAGTAATGTAAATCACAAAATAATAACATATATGGAACTTGTTCAGCTTCTTTAACCTTTTTTGTATAATTACTTATAAAAACATATACAATGACATTCAGGTATATTAACCCTAAAAGTGACTTTTAAATGTACATTATTGTTTGTGTAAAGTATGTAGTATTTCTTCAAATTAACTAACACATTAATATATATAGAGAGAGAGAGAGAGATAGAGAGAGGTTTCAGTTCAATTAAGAACTACCACGAGTTGTTAGAAACAAGAGAACTCTTACTTCCCGCGCGAGTTGGGTCACAATTTTTTTTGCACAAATGTAAATGAAAATATTATAAACACATCTGTTTAAACAAAAGCAAAATAAAAGATTGTCGAGTCGGTAGTTTTGCCTGATGTAAGTTTTGTTTACGCGCTGATGTAAATTTTGTTACGCGATAAATTTTTTTTTACACCTCATTAGCATTTAAAAAAAATCTGACACAAGTGATTTTGTTTAAGATTTTTTTAAAAAAAATTTGGAAAAACCTTTTGGATGATCTAGTTCTCATGGTTCTCACAACTTAAGGTGGTTCTCATTTTATCCTAACCATATATATATGAGAACGCTAAATATTGTGGTGAAAACGAATAAAAAAACCAATCATGTAGGTCCGGTTTGCGGATCTTCAGGAGATCTCTAATCCTAAGTCGGATGTGCAGAATCCATCAGAACTAGGTAGAAACAAAAGATTTCACAATTTTCAAAGTTTTCTATTAACTTCACAATCCTGGTACAAATTTGACAGCGCTTTGCTCCACAGTTCACCAAAAAAACTCTCTTTACAAATGAACACACACTCACCTATATATAGACATTCACCTTCGTGAGAAGACAGATTTATCAGGTAGATTTATCTTCACACGAAGATAAATACATACAAAGCAAAAACATTTCTAACAGTTCAACCCCATTACAGACACAACCCTAAGACGAAGAGGCAACAGACATATGCATCAACAGTCTCCCCCTTGGAGTTTGCCACAGTCTGATCTTTAATTTTCATTTATCTTTCGGAGTATTCAAAACTTTCCGTCGAGATTTCTTAGCTATGGACTTATATATTAACAAATCAAAACCATTTTTTAATACATACTTCATTATAACTAAAATACAACGCCAAAAAAAATTACAACATCAAATAATTCATTTCTCCTCTCAAAATCACTCTTTTTAGATTTTTTTCATATATATAAATATAACATATTTACACATGTGTAAATTTTCTTTATTTACGAATTCACGTAAATTTAAATGTGTACATTTAATTTCTAACATTGTATTCGAATAATAAAAATAAGTGCATTGTTTTTAAATTTGAATTGTTTTAACCAAGCTCTTGTGGTTTTTTCATTTGTTCTCACGGTTCTCACAATATTTAGCGTTTTCATTTCTCACATTTAATTTCTCATATATATATATATATATATATATAGCGAATGAATTCCGGATCTGAGATCTTGCTTGACAACGCCTTGTTCCACTTCATAGTGAACGAAACATACGTCATTAGTCCGTATTTTGTGTAAAAATCGATGCTTTAAAAGGTTTTACTTAGATCTAACACTTGGTGAGTCGAAATCATAGAGATTTCTAGCTTGGGAGCCGAAGCTAAGCCCAAATACACTCGTTTAATGTAGAACTAAGTGAAAAGTAGAAGTTTTGTAGAAAGAGATGAAGATTTTCAAAAACAGAAGAGATTTGATGAAAACGAAGGTAATCTTTGTGCAAAATCGTAGTAAAACGTTGTTGTTTTCATGAAAACGGGTTGATTCTTACTTGGAAATCAAGGGTTTTCGGTTTCGGGAGGTTTCGGGCGAACTTGCAGCAAGGAGTGCACGAATGGAGGTGTTGGGTATTTATAGGTGAAGAGGAAAAGAGCTGGTTGTGATCAAGTTCGGCCGAACTTGACACATTTTCAAGCGAACTTAGCACAAGTTCGGGCGAACTTGGCCAGTTCTGCTTGAAAGGTGTAAGTTCGAGCGAACTTGTTACATATGTTGATGTTTTGATAGCCTGAGCAAGTTCGGGTGAACTTGGGATGCCCAAGTTCGGCCGAACTTGGCCTATTGGCCAAGTATTGTTCGTTATTTTTGCGTTAGGAGTTCGTTTAGCGATTCGGTTCGAATTAAATAGTTATGTTAAGCGTTTTAAGTGGCAAGATAATGCAGTTTAGCGATTCGTGCGGGTGAGAGCGTTGCGATAGCAAGTATAATCATAAATTATAAAACACACATAACACATAAATAACATAATGTAACATAAACAATTTCGTTTGCGATGTGATGCGATAAGCGATGTCGAATGCGTGAGCGTTTATTAAATAATAACACACTCGGCTCTTAAAGTAACATAGTTACTTGTGATTGCGTTGAATTAGTGTTGCGTTTAATAAGCGTTTAGATGTAATATAATTGTGACAAAATACATTTAGCAAACATAAACCGTTCCATTAATCAAATCTCAGATTTACAATGGTAGATACAACGAAAATAGCCGAAAAGAGATAACAACGAAATTAATAGTTGTTACATAAATCTAAACCCTAAACCCTATGCTAGAACCTTAAAACTAAACTATAAACCCTAAAAGCTAAACCCTAAACACCAATGTTAAACCCCAAACCCTAAATACTAATGCTAAAACTAAATCCTTTCCACTCAAATATAAATGAATAATACTTATGTTTCAATTTTAAACACATATATACATATATGTATAGTTAAAAGGTTGATAATATATATATATATATATGTGTGTGTGTGTGTGTGTGGGATTAGGTTCAAGAGTGAACACTAGTGTATTTGTGAACTGTGCGAACATGTGTGTAGATCAATGGTCAGGATTTGATTTTGAAATACACTAGTGTATTTTATGATTTAATGATGAAATCCTAGCCTTACACGTGTGTAGATCAATGGCCAGGATTTGTTCACTCGGTTCGTAAATACACTAGTGTTTACTTTAGAACCCTACCCTATATACATGTGTATATATCTTTAAAAAATAAATACAAACCTAACTGAAAAAACTTTGAGTTTTCCAAAAAAAATTGCATTTGTTTGTGTTTTTTTTTTCTTTACATTTTGCTTAGGAAAAACGTGTGGTCTAGAAACAAAGGGTTAAAATAGAGAAAATTATAAAACTAACCATTCACAAATTAAAACCAATTAACCGACATAATCAAACTAGTATAATCGAATTTAAAAAAAAAGACACTTTGGTTTAGTTTTTTTCATGAACCCCACTTTTACGATTCGGCTTTGGTTATGATTGTGTCCATCCTTGAAAAGTCGCAACCAAACCAGGTTTGACTACACCAACTTTGCCATCAAATCGATGGCCGTTTGGGAATACCAAGAGACGAATTATATTTTTCTTTTTCTGAAATCTCGTATTATTTACTCTATATGAGACTTAGCATTATTTCGTTTATAAAAATCGAATCGTTTCTTTAAAAACTTTTCAATTTTCCATATTTTAGATACATACATTTTTAAGGGTTCACACATCATACATGCCTACATGTAAACGGCCTATATTGGAATTGGTATGTGTTTTATATTTAAAAAATAACATATACATATATATATTGGATTTTTTTTAAATCGCATGGCCCTCGAAATCACGGGCCTTGTGCGGAGGTTCTTCCCACACACCATCAAAGCCGTCACTGAATTTAGCATCGTACGGAAAAATGTATATATAGCGTATGAGGTTCAATAAAGAACATCAAAAAAGTTAGGGACTGGGAACAATATTTTTGACATGTTAAATTGTTGGGATTGAACCCTACAAAAGAACAGATAATAGAAAGCCAAGATATGATCCAGAATAAACAGTGTTTAGAATCACTCTTCACAAAGACCAGCTACCAAACCATTGATAGTTCTAACAACTGCCTTATACCAAAGCTCTGTCAGTTTATAAAGTATGTTGAATCACCAATCCACTGATGGGTCAAAGGTCTGTTAGAAGTCAAAGGTCTGCCGGAAGTCAAAGGTCTGATCATCCCTTGAAGAACATCTGCCAGTACTTCATTAGAGTTTATCCTTATCACAAGATAGGTCATCAGTGCTTTGCTATCAGTGTTTATATCTATTTATATGAGGATAGGTTAGGCAGTGGTTAGAGTTTGTTATTGTTGTTAGTTGTCACTGTCAAGGTGAAGTCAGCATAGACGATCAGTGGTTAGGAGTTGTACTATAAATAGAACAGTGCATGTACTGTTCTACTCATCACACATTCTTAATTTCATACTATCTTTCTGTGTAGCTCGGTCTGAGGGGGAGCTTAATGATTCATACATGTATTTACTTTGTATTTGATGTCAATCTTTGGAGTAATGAAAACATGTTGTGATGAAAACTATTCTCTCATTGATTGGATTATAAAGTTTTAACTATTCTTCCGTTGCAAAGTTCTTATCGAGTTATCATTCTGTTATCAATTTTGTTAAAACTATTCAATCAATTTAAACTTAGATCCTAACAATTGGTACCAGAGCCTGGTCAGTCAAATTTGATCTAACCGTCAATTTGACATAAGAAGATCAGCTCGATCTCGTTGTTATTGCGTTATATATATGTGTTGAGATCAGAGTCTTAGTTTGTGTGGAAAATCGCATTTTAAGTGGTCTAAGTGTTGCGTAGGTGTGTTTGTGTTGATTTCATAACAAATTGATGGAGAGGATTGACTTTAGTCTCATAAAATGACTAAGGTAAACTCTTAAATCATAAATTTCTCAAAAGAATTACTGGAGATCTAACAGATCTAATTGATCCACTTATCAAGAAATTTTTACAAATTTTATAGTAAAAATTTTGTGTTTATATCAGGATATGTATCCTCCTTTAAGTTTTTCTAAGGAGGTCATACACACTGAGTTTTGCTTGTTTTTGATAGTCAAAACTTATGTACCTGCCTGGAGTAGTACCCTAATTTTTTTTTGATAGGGAAATTACTTCCACTGATTAGTGAATCAAAAGGACTCTGTATGATGTTCAGTACAACAGATTTAAGTATTCTTAACGGCTTGCCTGTAAAGACAAAATAGTTTGTACTATCTGGGATACCAAACCTCTGCCAAAGTCTGTAAAGTGTTTCTACACAAGGACTAACATGTGTATGAGGTTTTGACTGCAAAAGGTTTAAAAACTTATGTCATTGAAAAATCCCAATAGGACATATGAGATGGTCTGTTAAAATTATCATACTGACATCAGACATCAGTTTGTGAGGGATTGCTATGTAAAAGGGTTGGTTTCTACAACATGTCCATATCAAAGATCAAATTAGCAGTTGTGTTGACAAAAGCATTTGATGCTTCCACATTTGAAAGTTTGATACCTAGGTTTGGAATGTTTAACATGAATGAAAACAAGTTTTCCTTGTAGTTCATGTATAAAAAGCATTAAAATGTTTTTAGTTGATCAACAATTACCCTTAAAAATAGTCTAAAATTGAATTTCTCAATAAGTCCTCAAAGTCTGATCAAATCTCTGATAGCTTAGAAAAGCTGTTGTTTGGAAAATCTATCCAATGATGCAGAACCTCTGATTGTGAAAAAATTTGGTCACAACCACTGGTAATTTGTTCTAGCAGTGGTTAGCCAGACAATTGTTTTCCATTGCAAGCAGAGGTTACACGTGGACAAATGATATTTGACAGTTGTTACGTCAGATGCCACGTAATCATCACTTTTCAAAAACTCTATAAAACCCTATTTTGTTGGCAAACAGAGTTTTCACCTATGCTGTGCCATTTCAAAATTGTCAAAATCATTCCCTCAGAAAACCATGGCACCCAAGGCGAAATCAACACAGGAACAACCAAAACACACTCTTAGCATAAAAAATCCACACAACTACCTGTGTACTCTTGAGAAGATGAAGAAGAATACAGAGTTTTATGAAATCATTGATATCCTGTCTTCCTCAAAGTACAAGACCTTGTTAACCTATAACGCACCAATATATCAAGAAGCCCTTCAAGATTTTTGGTCAGATGCCGATTTTGAGAACCAGAACAAGAAGGCTTGGGCAATCACGTCAAGAGTGGGAGGGGTTTTGGTCGCAATAACCCCACAAACTATTTCAGATGTCTTTCAAACAAATGATCTCGCTGGTAAAATTTCTTTTCCTAAAAGTGAGTATCAAATTGAATTTAAAAAACAGAGGGTATTCAGGAGATTTATCAAAAGTTACTATGAAAAAGGAAAAATTCCCACCTTCTACGAAATTTTTGTTTCATACCCTGCTCACTTGTATATCTAATAAATCAACTGGTTTTGATGAAATACCATTGAAAATTCAATATTTGGGGTATGCTATTATGTCAAAAACTGATTACAATTACTCCCAAATGTTGTTTAATGATTTGGTATCTAATCTGGAAAGTGTGAAAAATCAAAGGGAAAATGCTTTTCTAATTTTTCCTAGATTGTTAAGTTATTATTTACAAAAGAAAATTCCAAAAGAGAGTGCACAAGCTCTTGTCCAAGGTGTGCCTTTCCAAATAAACAGTTTATCTTCTGAAACATATACTCGCCTTATGGCCAAAGAGTCAAAAGTTTCAAAAACACAAGCAAGGGAGTCTGAGCAAAATTTAGATGAGTCCACAGCTACTCCTCAGACCTCAGCTGCTGAGCCAACTGCTCTTGGTGACCACAACAACACAACCACTGTTGTGCAACCCACACCAAAAACCACTAAAAAGACCAAAAAGAAACTTACAAAACCCACCAAACCCATTAAAAAGGACCTTCTGGAAGATGAGATCCCAGAAGTTAATCCAGTGACAACACAAAAGTCACATGAAACCATTGTTGCTACTTCCTCACAACACACGGAAAGATCTCCACCCAAAAACACAACTCCTCATGCTTCCTCACAAAAGGAACATGTTGTAAGCACAGGGATCCCACAACTGATAACATCACCCTCACTTGAGAGTATGTTAATTTGTCCATCTCCCAGGACAAATTTTCCTTCCACACCACCCTCCACATTTCAAAACATGACTATCACCACGTCACTGTTAGAAAACTTTGATAGTCAGTCACAAAAAGGCCACTCTCACCAACACATTACTGAGAGCATATCTTCAACAATGGCTGTGTCTGATAAAAATCAACTGGTTGTCCCACAAACAGTTGAGGAGGCTACATCACTTGGATTTCACAAAATCCTTGTTGATAGTTTAACTGGAGCAGCTACTACAGATGTTGAATCCACTGATTTACATCTGGATAGTAGTTTTATATATAAGTCTCCATTGAAGGCACCACTGTTGAGATTACCTTTGCTCCAGTGGGAAGACCCCAGTACCAAGAAAAAGGGGCATCTAAGGTTGAAGCGAGTGATAAATCACATGCTCATGATACCCTAGATAAAACTACCACCTCTGGTAGGAGCTCAGATGATCCTATTAACTTAGGAGATGAGCTAAAACATAAGGAATTGATGGACAAAGTTACAAAGATTGAGACATTAGTGGGAGATATCAAGAATGTGCTGCAACAGATGTTAATCTCTGCAAAATCTCGAAACACTGCTCAATCCTCTGCTCAAGCCACCATAGTTGCAAAACAAGTGTATCCTCTGCTTCAACAACATTATCAGCATGCTAATCAGTTATATGATTCAAAAGTGCAGAAATTCAAAGAAGAAGTTGAAGCAAGGTATAAAGACACACAGGAAGAGCTTAAAGATATAATGAACATTCTCATTCCTGACACTACCCTTGCACCTGTTTCGAAAGAGTTGATGATGACAAAAAAGGGGGAGAAAATTGATTCTGAGAAAAATCTTTCAGTAACTTCTGCAGAAACATCTGTTAAAGAAAAAGAAAAGGGAAGTGATGAAACCCTAAAATTCAAGCAGATGATGAAGATACACAAATGAGGATAGTTCAAAGTCAAGTTGGGATAAAAGAGAAGGAGATGAAGGGAACCACTGCTAGTATCAAAACCACTGTTGGTATTAGAAAGCTAACCACTGACAATTCAATCTCACCCTCATCTCAGCAACCACCTGTCAATGTAGCAGATGCTGATACTACCAAAAGTACAGCAGATGTTACAACAGCAGTGGTTTGCAAAATTGCTCCTGCACCAAAGCTGGCTTATGCAAGAAAAAGAAAAGGAATGGCTACAGTGAATGATGATGACATACCATCTTTATTTGTTAGCCAAACAAATCCAAAACCAGTTATCACCTATTCATCATCACTACAAATCAGTTTTGCTAAATCACTCAAAGGTCAAAATCCAAATAGAAATATTCCTATGGAAACATCATATCCTTTAGAGTTGGCTGTAGTAAAAGGAGAAATGTTACAATTCTATACAGAGTCTGATCCATCCAAGAGAACCTTCCCATCTCTTCATGGCTATAGAACTCCTAAAACCATTGATGAGTATCTAATACTGAAAACAAGACAAGCAAAAGTCATAGCAAAAGAAGAAAGCAAAGGGAAAGGTAATACCTATTTAACAAGAATGGAGCAGCATGAGCTAAGCAAAGTTAAGAAATTAGAAGGGTATGCAAAAGAGCTTAATGAGAAAATGACAAAAGAATCTCCAAAAGATGATCCTCAAAAGAAGCTAAGGGAAAACCTCATAAGATTTATCATGAAAGAAAAACCCTATCAAGCTGAGGAAGATCAATGCCAGGAGTGGTCCATCCCAGCTCTCAAACAAGAAGCTAATAGAATTGGAATGATGAAGAAAGACCCTCAAATATAACAGAATGCACCAGACTGGAAAGATACTAAAAATTTAAGTGCAGATCTTGTTTTAGATTCAACCATCCAAGCCCTCAACCGAAGGAAGAGGCAGCTGCTGATGGTTAAGGAAGATCAACAAAGGGATGCTGATATGCAGGCTATCACAAATGAACCTTTGTCTGACTTCAAGCCTCAAGCTAAATCTGAAGATCCTTTTCAAAGGCTTTCAAGAAGTTCACCTTTTCAGTTCTCATCACAAATAACTCTTCTCCCAAGAAACCCATTGAACTCAAAAATACTAAAGTGGCTCTCTGATAAAAAGACCCATGTATTGACTCTGCTCAGGTCCAATGGGAATGTTGTGAGTATATCAAAGAAGGATGTACTAAGCCTGAGTGTAGCTGACCTTCAAGATCTTTTGGAACTACAACTGTGCAGGGATGAGGATGATGAAAGTTCCCAAAAATTTGAATCTCAATTCAAAGATTATATCAGGGAAAAACTGATGAGACATAAAGATCATGAATAAAGAAGTGTTTTGGCATCATGATGTACTGCAAAGTACATATGTTTATAGTGTATATTTTGGTCCGTTTTTAGATAGTTTGAGTCTAGTTTAGGTTAAAATTTCGATATTGCTGACGTTAAGCTTTGATTTCAGGTCCTGTTGCTTAAAGTGGTGAAAAACGAGGAAATACGAGCAGTTTGGAAGGAAAACGAGAATCGTACGCGAAATCGAGCAGCTGAAGTTAAACAAAAAAAACAAAAACAGCAGCCATAAGGGCGTCGTGCTACGCGACCCCCTGTCCCCTTACCCGTCGCGCTACGCGACGGGGTATCTGATCGCGAACAGAAGTTTTGTTGAGTCGGGTAGAGCTGGATTTCGGGGTATATAATGAAAAGTAATCATCCTTGATTAAGGTTACAAATTTTGGAGTTCTTGCAGGTCATTTTAGAGACGTATCAACTGAGTTTGAGAGTTCGAAAGCTCGGGAATCATCCTACCAAGCGAGGATTGAAGATTAGAGACTTTCTCGGGTTTTCATGATCCTTGTTTGTCTTGTTTTCTCTTTTCTAAACTTGTAATGATGAATTCTAATTTGATTACTCGTCTTTTGTTTTCATTAATGGTTATGCTTGGCTAAATACATTTAACTACCTAGATTAGATGATCGGATTTGATAAAGTTTGAACATTTTTCGTTAATTGCATGTTTTTAATGGTTAATTGTGTTTTGTAAAGAGTTTGTCTATCTTGCTTGGTGTGTATGCGTACTTTAGTTTGGTTTATTGTTTTCTAGTGCTTCGTATGATTCTTGGTGACTGTCTATGTCACAGAATAGATTCATACTAGGTTGTGAATTTTGGTGAGTCTCTATATCACAGGATAAATTTATAATCTTTAGGGTTAATCGGCCAATAAACCTTAGAAGCATTAGTTAATGGTTTGCTAGATTTTAGTGTTCTACTAGTCCTAATAGCTGGAAGGTTAGGGGCTATTGATAGGTCTTACCCGACGAATTGCTGTAGACAGGCTTTGGAAAAAGTTATGAATTAGTTGACCCGTCGGTTTATTAGTCTATCAAGTCAAGTTAAGATATTCAAATTACCCTAGATCTATAATTGGAAAAGAGTAGGTCAACATTAGGGTACTTACACAATCATTAGACAACTGGAAAGACGTCTAATCAACTGATAGAATTAACGGCCTAGGTAATGCCATAAGTTTCACCTCGAGAAGGGTTGAGGGGCTTAGTTGGTGTTTAATAGGTTTAGTATCATAAGATCCCGGTTCCATAAAACGTGTAATTGACTTAATTGGTAAATTCTTAACATCAATCCAGGATTCTAGTCTAGGTAGTTTCCATCATCACTTGAGAACAAGCTTCATCTTAGTTCGTATTAGCATAACTTTAGTTAATAATTAGTTTAAAATAGATTGCCTTAGATTTTCCGTAACCCCCCCCCCCCAAAAAAAAAAAAAAACAATTAAAACAGTTTGAGTCGTGTCTGTCCGAGTCTTTCAGAGTCTAATTAGCGTAATTCGTAGAGTCCTGTGGGTTCGATATCCGGACTTACTTGGGTTATACTACATTGATCGGCTCATTTGCTGATTGTGTGGTTTAGGTTTAAGTCGAGTCTAGATTTTAAAGCTTTTTAGTGTCCTGCTTAGAGAGTCTAAAGTAGTTAATTTTTATAGTCTGTTCAGCACACATCAAGTTTTTGGTGCCGTTGTCGGGGACTCTTGGCAATTGCGTTTATTAGCTTTGATTGACTTCATTGACATATACGTGTTTTTTGTTTTGTTTTGTTTTAGTCTTTTATTTCTTGTTTGAGTCTTAGTAACTATTGTCTGTTTTTCTTTGGTAGGTGTTCTTTGCTTGCAGTGGATACCACATCTGCGCTCACAGGGACCTCCACCAAAGCCACCGACGGATAAGTCAATCTCTTCTTCTTCATCTTCCCAGGTAAGTACACCACTTCCTTCATCTTCCACCCATTCTGACTCTACCCTCCAATCTAAACTACCAAACTTTGACTTCACCCCGAAGTCTTCACCCCATAATTCCCCACCACCTTCCCGTCCACGAAGCCCACCCGTTGTCCAAATGGCCGACCGTAGACAAACTGTCCACCAACAAGCCACCCAAGGTTTCACTGGCCTCGCCTCACCCATCACTGTCCCACCCATAGTAAACACAAACTCATGGTAAATTCCCTCATATGCCATGACAGCCATCACCAATAACATTCAATTCCATGGTCGCGATGACGAGGATGCACCTGCCCACATAAATCTTTTCTCTCGCATGCTCGCCACCTTTAGCCTCCATGGAGACCCAGAAGATGCCACCTATCTACAGCTTTTCCCTTTTTCACTTTCGGGTCGTGCAGCTACATGGTTGGACTCGCAGCCAACCGGTACCTTCACAACTTGGGCGGCCCTTCGTCAAGCCTTTCTGAACAAGTATTTCCCGCCCGCTAAAGCTTCACGTCTTCGCGATCAAATTCACTCATTCCGCATGGAGCCCGACGAGCCCTATTACCAAGTCGCTCGTTGCTCCCAACACGGTCTTTCTAATTGGGCTCTTTGCGAGAAATTTTATAACGGTCTTACCCAAGAGACTCGTGATCGTTTTGACACTAATGCGGGAGGTCACATGATGGGAATACTTTTTGTCCCCGAGTGTTTAGAGAGTTTCGAGAGCTTTGCCCAATCTCAAGCTCAGTTGCGATCTGATCGACGGTATGCGAGTGGTAATTCAAATACCACTACTAGTGCACCCACTCAAGGGGTGAACCATGTCACCATGGATCCTAGTATAGAGCTGTGTTAGAAAACGTCACTCGAGAGCTTAAAGAGATCAAGGCGAAAGTTGATAAGTGTGAGTATTGTCGAGGGGGTCATGATACTAGTGCATGCCCATTGTTGATTGGTGAGGAACAGGTCGATGTCGTGGGAGGAGGTCTAGGTAGAGGTCAGGGTAGTGGTTTTGGTAGTAATTTCAACTCAGGTTGGCGAAATAATAATAATAATTTTAATAATAATAATAACTTTCGTTCCACTGGTAACCCCCTTTGGTTTCCAAGTAGCTCAAAATCCCAACAAGGGGCAGGGTTCGTTCTTTGGTGGGGGTCAAATGGGCAGTTCAATAAGGGGTTCAATAGTCAGGTTGGGGTGAGGGTCCAAGTAGTCAAGTTCAACCAAATCAGGGGTCAACTAGTGATGTAGGGGGTAGTCTTCAGCGTTTAGAAGCCATGATGAGCCAATTACTCGTCAAAGACCTAACCACCCAAAAGGTTATCGCTGAACAAGACCTTCTACTAAAGAACCACCAAGCCTCATTCCAAAACCTTGAGAGAGTTGTCGGTGACATGTCTAGGAAACTTGAGGAGAGACTGCCCGGGCAGTTTTCATGTAGCACCCAACAAAACCCTAATGCCCAAGCCAAGGCCATTACCACACGTAGTGGCAAGACCGTAGGGAACCCGAGATTTGAGGAGAGAGTTGAGAATGAGGATGATGAGATAGTAGATGAGGAGATTGAGATGGAGGCGCCCGGCAAAGTGCAACCTAGGCTAGTCCCAGCAAGTACCGCACAGCCTGGTGAGCCCCTAGGTGAGAAGAGAGTAGAGAAACCGCCCGTAGATGTGAGACCGTCTCCACTTATGGACCACTCTCGTGTTCTGTTTCCGTCACGTCTTAGGAACCAAAAGTACTCTAGAGAAGACGGGCACTTTTTAGACATCTTCAAGCAATTGAAGATTAATCTACCCTTCATAGAGGCACTCCAATCCATGCCTAAGTACGCCAAGTTCTTGAAAGACCTTCTTCGGAACAAGGAAAAATTAGGGGAGTTGTCTAATGTTCCATTGAATGGAGGGTGTTCAGCAGTTGTTCTAAACAAGCTTCCCGAGAAGCTCACCTATCTTGGTATTTTTACCATCCCATGTCTATTCGGTAGTAACACCAACACTCGAGCCTTAGCCGACCTAGGTGCTAGCATCAATTTGATGCCCTTTTCTCTCTACGAGAAGCTAGACTTAGGCGAACTTTCACCTACCCGTATGACATTGTCTTTATCCGATCGGTCTGTGAAGTATCCAAGGGGTGTTGTCGAGAATTTGCTTGTTAAGGTCGACAAGTTAGTTTTTCCCACCGATTTCGTTATTCTTGATATGGAAGGTAACGAGAGAGTTCCTATCATATTGGGTCGTCCTTTCTTGCGTACCGCGAAAGCTCTCATAGATGTTTATGATGGTCAGATTACCCTTCGAGTCGGTGAGGAGAGAGTTACCTTTGAGATTGACCGTTCCATGAACCATCCGAGTGGGTCCGAAGACTATAGTGGTCCATGCCATTCCGTCTATTTCTTGAATTCATTCATCTCGTGCGTTGACCATTGGCTAGAGTTTATTAGCGGGGCCGACTTGGTATGAGGAGAGGTAGTTGATGAGGAGTCGTTAGGATTAGATGAGAGTGAGGATGAGGGGATTTCTTCCATTCCCGAGATACTCGCCGTTAGTGAGGACACCACCCAGCCACCACCCTTAGAGCTTAAGGTCCTTCCATCCCACTTAGAGTATGCCTACTTAGGAGAGGGATCCGAGCTACCCGTTATCATATCTTCGAAATTAGGGGAAGGTGAGAAGTTGAAGTTGTTGGATGTGTTGAGGGCCAACAAAGAGGCCAATGCATGGAGGTTGTCCGACATTAAGGGTATAAGCCCTTCTTATTGCACTCACCGGATTCTCATGGAGGACAATTTTAAACTGGTGGTGCAACCTCAGCGACGCCTCAATCCAAACATGCAAGATGTAGTGAAGAATGAGGTGATGAAACTCTTAGATGCCGGGATGATATATCCCATTTCCGATTCACCATGGGTGAGTCCCACTCAGGTTGTCCCTAAGAAAGGAGGGATGACCGTTGTCATGAATTCGAAAAATGAGCTTATCCCTTCTCGCACGGTTACGGGTTGGTGAGTGTGCTTCGATTACCGGAAATTGAATGATGCCACCCGAAAAGACCACTTCCCATTGCCCTTTATCGATCAGATGTTGGAGCGCCTCGCGGGTCAACAGTTCTACTGTTTTCTTGACGGTTTTTCTAGTTATTTCCAAATCCCCATCACACCGGAGGATCAAGTTAAAACCACCTACATGCCCCTATGGCACTTTTGCGTACCGACGCATGCCGTTTGGGCTGTGTAACGCTCCAGCGACCTTTCAGCGGTGTATGGTTGCCATATTTCAAGATATGAGTGAGAGTTCCATGGAAGTGTTCATGGACGATTTTTCGGTATGTGGCAACTCTTTCGATCAGTGTTTGAGTAATTTAGAGAGGATGTTGAAGAGATGTGTTGAGACGAAGTTGATGCTAAATTGGGAGAAGTGTTACTTCATGGTGACCGAAGGGATTGTGCTAGGTCATAAGATCTCAAGGGATGGCATAGAGGTGGATAAGGAAAAAATAGACACTGTTAGTAGGTTGCCTCCACCAACTAGCGTGAAGTCGATTCATAGTTTCTTAGGTCATGCGGGCTTCTATAGACGCTTCATTAGGGATTTCTCTAAGATCACGCGCCCCATGACCCGTCTGCTAGAGAAAGATGTTCCATTCGTCTTCGACGAGGAATGCCTCAAGGCCTTCAACTTTTTGAAGGAATAGCTTGTTAGTGCACCCATTCTTATCTCGCCTGACTGGAGCTTGCCGTTTGAGCTCATGTGTGATGCGAGTGACTATGCCGTTGGAGCGTTTTTAGGACAAAGAAGGGAGAAGCACTTTCACCCGATCTACTACGTGAGTAAAACGTTGAATGATGCTCAAAAGAATTACACCACGACTGAAAAGGAGCTCTTAGCCGTAGTATTCGCTTTCGAAAAATTCCACCCATACCTCATGCTTTCTAAGACCATAGTATTCACCGACCATTCCGCGTTGCGTTTTCTCTTCCAAAAGAAAGACGCCAAACCTCGACTCATTCGGTGGATTCTCTTGCTTTCCGAGTTTGACATCGAAATTAGAGATAAGAGTGGGGCTGAGTACATAGCCGCCGACTACCTTTCACGTCTAGAGGACCCTAAGAGAGAGGAGATTCGTGAGGAGGAGATAGGGGATACGTTCCCTCACGAATCAATTGAGTTTGTAGAAGCCGAGAGGGAAGGATTGCCGTGGTTTTGTGATTTAGCGAATTATCTTTCAAGTGGCAATATTATCAAGGGGATGACCACACAACAACGTAGGAAGTTCCTTAGTGAGTCGAGAAAGTATGTGTGGGATGACCCCTTCCTTTATAGGATAGGAGGAGATAGGATTTTGAGACGTTGTGTGTCGAGAGAGGAGGGTTGGAACATCCTTAAACATGTGCATGAGGGTCTAACAGGAGGCCACCATGGTGCCTATGCGACCGCACAAAAGGTGTTCGATTGTGGGTTCTATTGGCCAAACATACTTCGTGATGCCGAGGGGTTCGTGAAAACGTGTAACGCTTGTCAATGAACCGGCAACATTTTGGCCAAGGATGAGATGCCTCAAAACCCGATCCAAGTAGTGAGGTTTTTTTATGTTTGGGGCATTGACTTCATGGGACCTTTCCCCGCCTCGAAAGGGAATCGATATATACTTGTGGCGATCGACTACGTGTCCAAATGGGTTGAGGCTCAAGCTCTTCCCATGAATGAAGCCCGAGTGGTATTGAATTTCCTCAAGACTCTTTTGCTGTTTCGGTACACCTAAAGCCTTAATTAATGACCGTGGTACTCATTTTTGCAATGCGTTGATGGAGAAGTTGCTTGCACGCTACGGAGTCACTCATCATTTGTCTACCGCCTACCATCCACAAACGAGTGGACAAGTGGAGAATGCGAATCGCGGTATCAAGCGTATCTTAGAGAAGACCGTTGGTAAGAATAGGAAAGATTGGTCCGACAAGCTTGACAATGCATTGTGGGCATTTAGAACTGCCTACAAGACGCCTTTAGGGACCACACCATTCATGATCGTATATGGTAAAGCTTGTCATCTCCCCATAGAGCTAGAACACCGTGCCCTTTGGGCGTTGAAAACCGTTAACCTTGACATGACCGAAGCCGCTAGAAAACGTTTCTTTCAAATTCATGAGCTAGAGGAGCTTAGGGATGCATCTTATGCTCGATCTTGGGGCATTAAGGAAAAGAAAAAAGCCCTTCATGATCGCAAGTTATAGAAGATCAAAGAGTTTAGTAAGGGCGATCGAGTGCTACTTTACAATTCTAGGTTGAAGTTGTTTGCGGGAAAGTTGAAGTCGAAGTGGTCGGGTCCTTACATGGTGCATGATGTATTTCTATATGGAGCGGTTGAGATTATGGATGAGTCTGATGGCCGGAGTTGGAAGGTAAATGGCCATCGTTAGAAGCACTACATTGGCGGACCACTAGATAAGAATGAGAGGGAGGATACTCCTCTCAAAATTCCACCGTAAGCCACCACTTAGTGTTTTGGGTGAAAACCCAAGTGTACCGTTTGTACCTTTTGTATACGAGTCGTAGTTGTTTATTTTATGCTTTCTAACGTTATTTTGGTAGTTTGTCGTTCTTTGTTTTGTGTGTTTGATAATTCTCGCAGGTTTCATTACCATTACGGAACGGAAAAAGCATGAAAAACAAGGTCTCAGGTACGTGTATTCGATACTTAGAAAAATTTTTGGGGTTTTGGATGGTTAGAAGGGATTGAAAATTTTTCTAAGGCATTGGGGGTGCAAAATTTCGGATTGCAAAAAAATTTCTAAGGCATGGAACCAATTTTTCAATGAAACTTTCTATAAAAAAGGCCCCCTCGCGCACCTCTAAGGCCCGTCGCGCTACGCGACGGGACAGTTCAATTTTTAATTAAAAAGGGTAGCGCCGCGCTACGCGACGCCCCCTGGCTTACCCATCGCGCTATGCGAGGCCTGTCACACCCCAACCGATGGCGGAATCATCGGGGCGCAGCACTAAGCGAACCAGATTGTCTCATGAGAAGTTCCATAACAATTATTTAACAATATTACATAACGTCTAACATCCCATACTATTAAACATAATATTTCAAATAACCATTACAAAACAGCGTTTTCTCATAATACCAATTCTAGTTTAGAAATCTCTAGAGTTATTACAAGCGTTTCTAAAGCATGAATCTAAAACTAAGCAAAACTACGTCCAAAGCATCCATGCTAAAATCCTTAACCTTTTACATATGTTAAAATACAAGTCAATACAATTAAGTAAAGGTGAGCATACAGGTTTAAGTAATACTAGCATAATAGAGAAATCATTCGCGAAATAGTCCAATTACATATCATGATACACCAAAACACATCAAACAAAACTAGGCATATTTCTCATGCTAACTTCCGTGAGAAGGCTTGCGCGTCCATCCTAACTAGACCCCGTCGGGTGTTAGCCACACTATAGTACCATACTAGCTATGGAGGCAAGTTAACGAAAATAAGTTCCTAGTCACATGTTTCCAGTATCACGCATTGAGCATATATAATCAGATTATTCGCGTGTGATAAACAGTTTGATTTGTGAAGTGATTTTGATAGAGGAACATAAGTAACACCCAAAAGTGCATTAAAGTGAAAACGGTCAAATATACTCACTGTCGGTGCATTTAGGAGAGAGAAGACGACTGTAGGTAGATGAAGAAGAGCCCCGGATCAGCCTGCATACGCGAACGGAAGTGCATCAGTCTCCGAAAAGCTGAAACGGTGAAGTTTGGTTTGAGAAGTAGGCAAGTTCGGCCGAACTTGTATGTAAACATACAAGTTCAAACGAACTTGTAAGGAACTGCTGAGGTTTGAGTCAAATTCGGGCGAACTTGTAAGTTCCTCAAGGAAACTTGACAAGTTTGGGCGAACTTGTGAGGGTTTGAAGAGTGGAATGACAAGTTCGGCCGAACTTGTGAAGTTTCCTTGGAAACTTGGCAAGTTCGAGCGAACTTGAGGGTCTCTGCTGGAAAGTCTGGTCAAGTATACCCAAGTTCGGCCGAACTTGACCCTCAGAGGGCAAGTTCGAGCGAACTTGACTAGTGTGCTGTCAAAATTAGTGAAATCTCGAGCGATCTTGATGTTTTCGGGTCCAAAATCTTGCGTTTTCGCGTCGTTTGCTGAGGAAATCGAGTGCACATCCCTCCAACCTTAAGCCACTTAGTAAAACTTAGGCTGGAGAGGTCATTTGGAGCAAACTTAGCCATTTTAGAGAAACTCGGGCTAATTCGGGCGAACTTGACGGTTCGTGCGGATTAGTCCAGCTTGTATAAATTGACGATTTCGTCCTGGTGCTTCTGGATCTGAGATCTAGCTTCGACAACGCCTCGTTCCACTCAATAATGAACGAAACATACGTGATTAGTCCGAAAATGGTGTAAAAATCAAGGATTTAAAAGGTCTTGCTCAGATCTAGTAAAGATCTGAGTGAAAAACAGAAGTTTTGTAGAAAAAGATGAAGATTTTTGTAAATAGAATATATTTGAAGAAAACAAAGGCAAAGCCTTGTGAAAAATCGCTGTAAACTGTTGTAAAACGTTGATGAACATCCTTGTAGTTGAAATCGGGTTGATTCTTACTTAGAAAACAAAGGGCTTCCAGTTTGAGAGCTCTGGGCGAACTTACATCAAGTTCAAATGAGAGAATGGAGCTGAGTATTTATAGGTGAAGGCAAAATGAGGGCTGGCGGGAGTCAAGTTCGGTTGAACTTGCATGATTTCATGCAAGTTCGGGCGAACTTGCTAGATATCCAAGAGATCTATATCAAGTTTGGTATTTCATGCAAGTTCGGGCGAACTTCGGGGGGGGGGAGATGGAGGTTTTGTGGTTTGGCCAGCCAAGTTTGTAACATTTGTCAAAAACGGGTTTTCAAAACCCGCTCCGTTTTGTAATCGAATATCAAGTTATAAAAGTCACGTTGAATAATTATGATTATTTTGATTTAAAATGATACATAATTAATAAATAAACTAAACTATAAAAATTATATTTGATAAAAAGTTAAAACAAAATAAATAAAAAAAATATGTTGCTGCCGGGACTCGAACCCGGGTCAGCCAGAACAACTCCAACGACTTAACACACACTCACATCACCACTCCGCCACTTTGTGTTTTCTGTTATCTCTAGGAAACAAATGAGATTTATACACAAACCCGGTTAAACCGGTTGCGCCAACTGAGAAACGGAAATCGGCAAATCAATCGCCAAATCGCTTGATTACTCGCACATTCAGTTTATAACCGATGCACCGACGATTTTTAATCAAGTCGGAATTGATTAAACATCAAGTCTCATCATTATCGGTTTTTATAACCGAAAAATAATCAAGTCCAGATTACTTCAACTCCAGACCCCTCTCGCGACTCAGAAACATCATACCAACATTCCATTTCACTTTCGTCACATTTTCAGACCATCAGAACGCTTAAATCAGCTCGCCGGAATTTTCTGCAAATTTCGCCGGAAAACCGTATTCATCCTCAAACGGTAAATCTTTCAATAAACATTGTAGTTCAACAATTGTTGGGCTATTTCTAACTTAAACCTTTCAATTGAAATCGAATTCAGGCGCTGTATTCATCTAATTCCAGTTCGCCGGAAATTTCCTGAAAGTCTTTATTTCCGTCTGTGAAACGGTAAGGACCTTCAATCCCGCTGTTAACGTTTGTTTATCACTTCAATTCCACGATTGACTAATCAAAATGGTTAATTGTTTTGGTTCAGTTGAAGTGCACAAAAACAGAGCCGACGCATTTGCCGGAAATTCTGTGATATATCATTCCTACGGTATGTTACTTCCAACACCGTTTCTATCCTTTCATTTTAACCTTAAGAATGTTTGATAATCGTAAAAACAAGAAACGGATCAGTGATTCAGTCGACGGAAATTTGAATGAAGAAGACGAGGTTAATTAAGTTATAAGTTTATTTAAAACCAGTAAAATGAACGGGTTAGACACACAGTCCAGCGGTGGACTGTGTGCATACATATACGCATGTCCCGAGTTCGATCCCTGATACACGCACTCCTTATGTAATAAAATGCCTTTTTGTTTAAAAACTAAACCGGGTTAACTCAGTTAGTTATTAAGTATAATAAAAACCGAGATAATAACCAGGTTAGACACACAGTCCAGCGGTGGACTATGTGCAACACTAAGTCACACGTCGCGAGTTCGAAACCCGTCACTGGCACCGGTTCGTTGAATTAAAATGTTTTTGAAATTAAAAGAATTTTGATTAAACCGAATTAGTATATAAATATAACTAAAAACAAGATTATTTCGGGTTAGACACGTAGCTCAGTTGGTAGAGCTGCGTGCACGCGTACGGGAGGTCTCGGGTTCGAGCCTCACCCGGCGCAAACTATTTCGCTGACCGAAACCGGTCAACAAGTCAACGGTCAACACAAAATAAACAATTTTTTTATATTTTATTTATTTAATTTAATTTAAAAATCAATTAAAAATACTTAAAAACAACATTTTTAAAGATAGAAAATAGCCTTAAACTCACAAAAATATATCTAAAAATTTCATTAAAATCCTTAATAAAATCCACTCATTTAATATATTTTTCCGGTATTATTTAGGTTAGTATTTCTCGTTGTTCCGCTCAACTAATCGTGCGCATCTCACCATCTCCAATCCAACGCACCCAATGTGAGTGAATCTTTACAAATTCCCCGTTTTAATCACGTTTTGGGGTGTATCATGTGTCTTGATATATATTATACTTAAACCATTGTGCATACATCATATCATGAACTTGTGTATTCAGTTTGTTTCTGTTGTGTAGTTATTGTTGGATGCAATTTATTATTTTCAGTACATGCAATTTCATAGGCCGCCGCTCCCCATTACATTATGAGCATTGAGCATGTTCCCCATTTTATCATGAGGTTGAACCTGGCGTGCCCACATACGATCGGCTCCGTTTGATTGAGCCTTGATCGCACAGACATTTTCATTTTCAGTACATGCAATACGATCGGCTCCGTTTGATTGAGCCTTGATCGCACAGTTTCATTTATGTTATTTATCGTATGATATTGGTATGTTCATGTATGCTGTCATCTGTTATTGTATGTTATAGTTGTGATTGCTATTTGCCACTGCTTGATTATTTACATTTGCTCATTTATGATTATGCACAATATTTCATTGATAAACTAACAAGTAATTCATTAATAAATGTTTATCTAATAAGGTTCACTCGCCAACTTATGTTGACCCAAAAACCCCCATTTTTACACATGATACAGGTGAACCAGCAGCAGCTAGGAACACATAGGATTGGACTAGAAGAATAAAATGTTTTAGAGTTGGGATTGTTATGTTTGGTTTATTTCCTTTGTATTGTATGAACATGTTTGGATATTTGGAAATGTAACTTTGACTTTATTAAATATGAAACATATTAGTAAATGTCATGAGCTTTGGTGATAACCCAATTATGCCCCGACTCTTATTCCGCTGCGGGTCGGGGTGTGACAGATTGGTATCAGAGCCATGACTATAGGGATATAGGATAGGTTATTAGACCCTTAGAGCCTATACTATAGTTGATTAGAAACTTATAAGATTTTTGTGTGTTACATGCCAAATTTCATGATGTTTATATGTTTTATGTTAAATGTTACATTCAATATTATGCAAGCATGTTCATAAGTATGTATTATCATATAATGCCTATCATGAATCATATACTCATAACATATCACATCCATGAAAGCACACACCACATCATGATTGCTTTTACAATGATTTTTGTGTTTTCAAATCTCATCAAAGTGAGTTCTCATGACGGGCATGTAGTAACTGGAAGGGTACCAGTACCGGTAGTCGGAACGTCCTGTCTAGACTGGCATTCGTATAAATCCAAAATAAAGGACCAGTTTGCCTACCTGGGGACTAACGATGAGAGTACGAAGTACCTATTAGGCCAAAGCATGCTATACCAAACGTCGTGTGAGCTAACCCCACTTTGAGTTGTCATTGTGTCTACACCTGGACACGTTCCGACCAAACATCTCACGAACATATTTTGTGGTTTGCATTCGGGTGATGCGAGTGTTAAATTGCCAATACTAATGTGAATCCTACTAAGCCAATAGCCATGGGGGGCCCCATGACTATATAGGTGAAGGTATGGGAGACATTTGAGGCCCAACATGAGCAAACCCAAGACATCCTATGGATGTAGTTGCATTATTGATATTTATGTTATTTTCATTTTCTTAAAGACACATGACACCTAAAAAGACACCATAAACTCACAATCTTCTCATTGTATGATCCTGTAGATGTCGTCTAGACAGCAACGAAGGGGTAAAAGATCAGGAAGGTCTCAGGAACGTTTGGCCACTCAGATCGCGAAACAAATGGCCATGATACTGCCTGACATTGTGGTCCAAGTACAACAAGCCCTCGCTACAAATCCTACTAACCCTCCCCAACAACATGACCAGAACATCGACAACCCTCCTACCAGCAAGTGTTCATACAAACATTTCAAGTCTTGTGATCCTCCTACATTTGAAGGGACCGAGGGTGTCACTGCTCTCCTACATTGGTTCGAGGAGATGGAAAGGTTCGATACGCTACCGGGAGACTATTTGGGGTAGTTCTCACTTGGTGGAATACTGAGAAAGGGAAGAGGGGAACTGAAGATGCAATGGCCTTAACTTGGGAGGAGTTAAGGGAAACCATGACTAGGCGTTTCTGTCCTAGGAGCGAAATTAAAAAGCTGGAGGACGAATTTCATTCTCTAAAGCAAAAGAAGGGTGATCACACCACCTATAACAAGAGGTTCTTGGAGTTGAACCAAATGGTTCCAAATTTATTCACCCCAACTTATCGTCTGATTGAGCATTATATTCGAGGACTTCCCTCGAAAATTCAAGATTCAGTCCTCAGCACTTCACCAGTAACACTTGAAGCTGCTATGGAGCTAGCAACTGAACTGACCGAGAACCGAATTCGCAACAGGAAGTTCAAGGAAGAGAAAAAGAAAGCCCATGTTGAGGGTCAAACTTCAAACCATCCCATCTCTTCCTCTAAGTTTGCTAACAAGAGGAAGCGCAACACCAGAAATTTTGCAGTTACTCAAACCAACTCCCCTATTCCTGCTGCACCCATTACTCAAGTCACTCCTTCACCCGCACCATACAGAAGATCTTACACTGGCCCGCTACCAAAATGCAACCGTTGCCAATATCACCATTCCCCTGATCATCCCTGCCAATATTGCACCGGCTGCGGTCGCGCAGGTCATACTGTTCAAACCTGCCGCATGCCTCAACGAACGAACCGCCACCAACCTTTAACCCAAACCCACCAACAAATAATGGGCCAAGCCCAACAACCCCTACTATTACCACCCACCCAACATTTAGCCCAAACATATTACCAGCCCAATTATCCTATGGGTCAACCAATGCGGGCTTGCTACAATTGCGGTGACCCGAGCCACTTCAGAAACACTTGTCCAAGGTTGGTAAACATTATTCATGCTCAGGCCCAAGCCAACCCGGTGAATCAAGCAAACCAAGCTCCCCCACCTGCAAGAGGGAGAGCTTTCAATATCAACGCTAACCAGGCCAGAGCTGACGGCAATGTGGTTAACGGTACGTTCCTTGTAAATGGTAGATATGCATCTATGTTATTTGATACTGGTGCGGATAGAAGTTTTGTGTCTTTAGAATTTGAACCTATCTTAAGCAAAAATCGGGAAAAGCTCACGGAATCCATAACGGTAGAAGTTGCGGACGGGAAACCAGTTTCATTAAACTTTATTATACGCAACTGTACACTCACCTTAAACGACCACGATTTCTCAGTCGACCTGATTCCTATGAAGCTGGGAAGTTTTGATATCATAATCGGTATGGATTGGCTCAGTCAACATCAGGCAGAAGTTGTATGTCGTGAAAAATTTATTCGTATTCCTCTTTCAAACGGTCAGACTCTTCGAATCATTGGAGAAACCTCGTCGAAAGGGCTCAGCTTAATGTCTTGTCTTCAAGCTCGAAAATATCTTCGCAAGAATTATGTCGCGTTTTTAGCTCATATCATCAAAAAGGGAACCATGGAGAGGAAACTTGAAGACATTCCTGTAGTAAAAGACTTCCCGCAAGTTTTTCCTGATGACATTTCAGGACTTCCTCCAGTTAGAGACGTCGAATTCCGTATTGATCTTATACCTGGTGCTACACCAGTTGCAAAGTCTCCTTATAGGTTAGCCCCCTCTGAAATGCAAGAGCTAACCAGTCAATTACAAGAGTTGACTGACAAGGGATTCATACGTCCTAGCTCGTCGCCTTAGGGTGCACCTGTCCTTTTTGTAAAGAAGAAAGATGGATCGTTTCGTATGTGCATCGACTACAGAGAGCTCAACAAGTTAACAATCAAGAATCGCTATCCTTTACCTCGCATTGATGATCTTCTTGACCAACTACAAGGTGCCAGCTGCTTGTCAAAAATCGACCTTCGATCTGGCTATCATCAACTTAGAGTGCATGAAGAAGACGTCCCTAAGACTGCTTTTCAAACTCTTATGGCCACTATGAATTCATGGTTATGACATTTGGTTTAACCAACGCACCAGCTGTCTTCATGGACCTAATGAACAGAGTCTGCAAACCTTATCTTGATCGATTTGTTATAGTCTTCATCGACGATATTCTTATTTATTCAAAATCTAAATCTGATCATGAGCGTCATCTTCGACTCATCCTTGCACTTCTAGAAAAGGAAAAGCTTTATGCCAAATTCTCCAAATGTGAATTCTGGTTAAAAGAGGTGCAATTCCTCGGGCATGTAGTCAATGACAAGGGAATACATGTCGACCCTTCAAAGATCAAAGCGGTTCAAGAATGGCAAGCTCCACGTACACCAACTGAAGTAAGATCTTTCCTTGGTCTAGCTGGCTATTATCGTCGGTTCATTTCAAACTTCTCTCGCATTGCTGTACCACTCACGGCTTTAACTCATAAGGGAAAACCTTTCATATGGGGACCCAAGCAAGAAGAAGCCTTTCAAACTCTTAAACAAAAACTTTGTGATGCACCAATCCTCACTCTTCCTGAAGGTTGTGATGATTTTGTAGTCTATTGCGACGCGTCAGGGCAAGGATTAGGCTGCATTCTAATGCAAAGAGGAAAAGTCATAGCTTATGCTTCGAGACAACTCAAGACACATGAAAAGAACTACACCACTCATGACCTAGAACTTGGAGCCGTTGTGTTAGCTCTTAAGATATGGAGACATTATCTCTATGGTACTAAGTGTGAAATATACACTGACCACAAGAGTCTTCAACATATCTTCAATCAAAAGGAGTTAAACATGAGGCAACGAAGATGGGTCGAACTTCTAAATGACTACGACTGTGAAATTAGATACCACCCTGGTAAAGCAAATGTGGTGGCTGATGCACTTAGTCGAAAGGGTTATGCGAACTCCATTCGTCTTCTATGTTCGCAAATTATAACTGACATTAAAGATCAAATTCGAGAAGCCCAACACGTTTCAATAACGGAAGAAGATGTACGAAAGGAGATGTCCTGTGGAGCTGAGCTAAAAATTGAAACTAAATCTGACGGTATTCTGTATTACCTAGATCGTATCTGGATTCCTAACCACAACAATCTTCGTGAAATTCTTATGAATGAAGCTCACAAAACGCGATATTCTATACACCCAGGAGCCGATAAGATGTATCAAGACCTACGATATACCTATTGGTGGCCTGGAATGAAGAAGGATATTGCCGTTTATGTTTCCAAGTGCCTTACATGTTCCAAGGCGAAGGCTGAGCACCAAAGACCCTCAGGACTTCTGGTCCAACCGGAAATACCTGTATGGAAGTGGGAAAATATAACCATGGATTTCATTACCGGGTTACCTCGCACTTCTGGTGGGTATGACACTATATGGGTAATTATAGACCGACTTACAAAATCAGCTCACTTTATTCCTATCCGCGAAGATTTCAAGAACGAAAAGCTTGCTCGTATTTATATCAATGAAATCGTAAGCCGGCATGGGGTACCGTTAAGCATTATTTCTGATTGTGATGGTCGTTTCACTTCACGAACATGGCAAGCAGTACAATCCGCTATGGGCACGCGATTAGATCTCAGTACCGCCTATCATCCTCAAACTGATGGACAGTCTGAGCGCACCATTCAAACTCTTGAAGATATGCTTCGAGCATGTGTCATAGACTTCAAGGGAAACTGGGACGCCCACCTACCATTAGTTGAATTTTCGTACAACAACAGCTATCATTCGAGCATCGGCATGGCACCTTTTGAAGCATTATATGGTCGTAAGTGCCGATCTCCTGTATGTTGGCACGAAATTGGGGAAGCTCAAATTACTGGTCTAGAATTGATCCAAGAAACCACAGACAAGATCCATCAAATTCGAAACAATCTTCTAGCGGCTCAAAGTCGTCAAAAGAGTTATGCAGATAAACGACGGAAGCCCTTAGAGTTTAACATTGGTGATCATGTACTTTTAAAAGTATCACCGTGGAAGGGAGTAGTTCGTTTTGGTCAAAAGGGCAAGCTAGCACCACGTTACGTAGGACCTTTCAAGATACTCGAAAGAGTAGGTCCTGTAGCATACAAGCTTGATCTACCAGAAGAACTCAACAGGATTCATCCCACATTCCACGTGTCGAACTTGAAGAAGTGCCTCGCTGATGAAAACCTCCACATTCCTCTGGAAGATATTCAGATTGATGAATCTATGCATTTTATTGAAAGACCTGTAGAGATCATGAACTTCGGAGAGAAACGTCTACGACGAAGTCGCATTCCAATTGTTAGGGTACGCTGGGAGTCGAAACGGGGACCTGAGTTTACTTGGGAACGTGAAGACTCAATGCGCAAAAAATACCCGCATCTTTTTCCTACTACTTCAACTACTTAAATTTCGGGACGAAATTCCTAAAAGTAGGAGATACTGTAACATTTGTCAAAAACGGGTTTTCAAAACACGCTCCGTTTTGTAATCGAATATCAAGTTATAAAAGTCACGTTGAATAATTATGATTATTTTGATTTAAAATGATACATAATTAATAAATAAACTAAACTATAAAAATTATATTTGATAAAAAGTTAAAACAAAATAAATAAAAAAAATATGTTGCTGCCGGGACTCGAACCCGGGTCAGCCAGAACAACTCCAACGACTTAACACACACTCATATCACCACTCCGCCACTTTGTGTTTTCTGTTATCTCTAGGAAACAAATGAGATTTATACACAAACCCGGTTACGCCAACTGAGAAACGGAAATCGGTAAATCAATCGCCAAATCGCTTGATTACTCGCACATTCAGTTTATAACCGATGCACCGACGATTTTTAATCAAGTCGGAATTGATTAAACATCAAGTCTCATCATTATCGGTTTTTATAACCGAAAAATAATCAAGTCCAGATTACTTCAACTCCAGACCCCTCTCGCGACTCATAAACATCATACCAACATTCCATTTCACTTTCGTCACATTTTCAGACCATCAGAACGCTTAAATCAGCTCGCCGGAATTTTCTGCAAATTTCGCCGGAAAACCGTATTCATCCTCAAACGGTAAATCTTTCAATAAACATTGTAGTTCAACAATTGTTGGGCTATTTCTAACTTAAACCTTTCAATTGAAATCGAATTCAGGCGCTGTATTCATCTAATTCCAGTTCGCCGGAAATTTCCTGAAAGTCTTTATTTCCGTCTGTGAAACGGTAAGGACCTTCACTCCCGCTGTTAACGTTTGTTTATCACTTCAATTCCACGATTGACTAATCAAAATGGTTAATTGTTTTGGTTCAGTTGAAGTGCACAAAAACAGAGCCGACGCATTTGCCGGAAATTCTGTGATATATCATTCATACGGTATGTTACTTCCAACAACCCGTTTCTATCCTTTCATTTTAACCTTAAGAATGTTTGATAATCGTAAAAACAAGAAACGGATCAGTGATTCAGTCGACGGAAATTTGAATGAAGAAGACGAGGTTAATTAAGTTATAAGTTTATTTAAAACCAGTAAAATGAACGGGTTAGACACACAGTCCAGCGGTGGACTGTGTGCATACATATACGCATGTCCCGAGTTCGATCCCTGATACACGCACTCCTTATGTAATAAAATGCCTTTTTGTTTAAAAACTAAACCGGGTTAACTCAGTTAGTTATTAAGTATAATAAAAACCGAGATAATAACCAGGTTAGACACACAGTCCAGCGGTGGACTATGTGCAACACTAAGTCACACGTCGCGAGTTCGAAACCCGTCACTGGCACCGGTTCGTTGAATTAAAATGTTTTTGAAATTAAAAGAATTTTGGTTAAGCCGAATTAGTATATAAATATAACTAAAAACAAGATTATTTCGGGTTAGACACGTAGCTCAGTTGGTAGAGCTGCGTGCACGCGTACGGGAGGTCTCGGGTTCGAGCCTCACCCGGCGCAAACTATTTCGCTGACCGAACCGGTCAACAAGTCAACGGTCAACGGTCAACACAAAATAAACAATTTTTTTTATATTTTATTTATTTAATTTAATTTAAAAATCAATTAAAAATACTCAAAAATAACATTTTTAAAGATAGAAAATAGCCTTAAACTCACAAAAATATATCTAAAAATTTCATTAAAATCCTTAATAAAATCCACTCATTTAGTATATTTTTCCGGTATTATTTAGGTTAGTATTTCTCGTTGTTCCGCTCATCTAAATCGTGCGCATCTCACCATCTCCAATCTAACGCACCCAATGTGAGTGAATCTTTACAAATTCCCCGTTTTAATCACGTTTTGGGGTGTATCATGTGTCTTGATATATATTATACTTAAACCATTGTGCATACATCATATCATGAACTTGTGTATTCAGTTTGTTTCTGTTGTGTAGTTATTGTTGGATGCAATTTATTATTTTCAGTACATGCAATTTCATAGGCCGCCGCTCCCCATTACATTATGAGCGTTGAGCATGTTCCCCATTTTATCATGAGGTTGAACCTGGCGTGCCCACATACGATCGGCTCCGTTTGATTGAGCCTTGATCGCACAGACATTTTCATTTTCAGTACATGCAATACGATCGGCTCCGTTTGATTGAGCCTTGATCGCACAGTTTCATTTATGTTATTTATCGTATGATATTGGTATGTTCATGTATGCTGTCATCTGTTATTGTATGTTATAGTTGTGATTGCTATTTGCCACTGCTTGATTATTTACATTTGCTCATTTATGATTATGCACAATATTTCATTGATAAACTAACAAGTAATTCATTAATAAATGTTTATCTAATAAGGTTCACTCGCCAACTTATGTTGACCCAAAAACCCCCATTTTTACACATGATACAGGTGAACCAGCAGCAGCTAGGAACACATAGGATTGGACTAGAAGAATAAAATGTTTTAGAGTTGGGATTGTTATGTTTGGTTTATTTCCTTTGTATTGTATGAACATGTTTGGATATTTGGAAATGTAACTTTGACTTTATTAAATATGAAACATATTAGTAAATGTCATGAGCTTTGGTGATAACCCAATTATGCCCCGACTCTTATTCCGCTGCGGGTCGGGGTGTGACAGATTGGTATCAGAGCCATGACTATAGGGATATAGGATAGGTTATTAGACCCTTAGAGCCTATACTATAGTTGATTAGAAACTTATAAGATTTTTGTGTGTTACATGCCAAATTTCATGATGTTTATATGTTTTATGTTAAATGTTACATTCAATATTATGCAAGCATGTTCATAAGTATGTATTATCATATAATGCCTATCATGAATCATATACTCATAACATATCACATCCATGAAAGCACACACCACATCATGATTGCTTTTACAATGATTTTTGTGTTTTCAAATCTCATCAAAGTGAGTTCTCATGACGGGCATGTAGTAACTGGAAGGGTACCAGTACCGGTAGTCGGAACGTCCTGTCTAGACTGGCATTCGTATAAATCCAAAATAAAGGACCAGTTTGCCTACCTGGGGACTAACGATGAGAGTACGAAGTACCTATTAGGCCAAAGCATGCTATACCAAACGTCGTGTGAGCTAACCCCACTTTGAGTTGTCATTGTGTCTACACCTGGACACGTTCCGACCAAACATCTCACGAACATATTTTGTGGTTTGCATTCGGGTGATGCGAGTGTTAAATTGCCAATACTAATGTGAATCCTACTAAGCCAATAGCCATGGGGGGCCCCATGACTATATAGGTGAAGGTATGGGAGACATTTGAGGCCCAACATGAGCAAACCCAAGACATCCTATGGATGTAGTTGCATTATTGATATTTATGTTATTTTCATTTTCTTAAAGACACATGACACCTAAAAAGACACCATAAACTCACAATCTTCTCATTGTATGATCCTGTAGATGTCGTCTAGACAGCAACGAAGGGGTAAAAGATCAGGAAGGTCTCAGGAACGTTTGGCCACTCAGATCGCGAAACAAATGGCCATGATACTGCCTGACATTGTGGTCCAAGTACAACAAGCCCTCGCTACAAATCCTACTAACCCTCCCCAACAACATGACCAGAACATCGACAACCCTCCTACCAGCAAGTGTTCATACAAACATTTCAAGTCTTGTGATCCTCCTACATTTGAAGGGACCGAGGGTGTCACTGCTCTCCTACATTGGTTCGAGGAGATGGAAAGGTTCGATACGCTACCGGGAGACTATTTGGGGTAGTTCTCACTTGGTGGAATACTGAGAAAGGGAAGAGGGGAACTGAAGATGCAATGGCCTTAACTTGGGAGGAGTTAAGGGAAACCATGACTAGGCGTTTCTGTCCTAGGAGCGAAATTAAAAAGCTGGAGGACGAATTTCATTCTCTAAAGCAAAAGAAGGGTGATCACACCACCTATAACAAGAGGTTCTTGGAGTTGAACCAAATGGTTCCAAATTTATTCACCCCAACTTATCGTCTGATTGAGCATTATATTCGAGGACTTCCCTCGAAAATTCAAGATTCAGTCCTCAGCACTTCACCAGTAACACTTGAAGCTGCTATGGAGCTAGCAACTGAACTGACCGAGAACCGAATTCGCAACAGGAAGTTCAAGGAAGAGAAAAAGAAAGCCCATGTTGAGGGTCAAACTTCAAACCATCCCATCTCTTCCTCTAAGTTTGCTAACAAGAGGAAGCGCAACACCAGAAATTTTGCAGTTACTCAAACCAACTCCCCTATTCCTGCTGCACCCATTACTCAAGTCACTCCTTCACCCGCACCATACAGAAGATCTTACACTGGCCCGCTACCAAAATGCAACCGTTGCCAATATCACCATTCCCCTGATCATCCCTGCCAATATTGCACCGGCTGCGGTCGCGCAGGTCATACTGTTCAAACCTGCCGCATGCCTCAACGAACGAACCGCCACCAACCTTTAACCCAAACCCACCAACAAATAATGGGCCAAGCCCAACAACCCCTACTATTACCACCCACCCAACATTTAGCCCAAACATATTACCAGCCCAATTATCCTATGGGTCAACCAATGCGGGCTTGCTACAATTGCGGTGACCCGAGCCACTTCAGAAACACTTGTCCAAGGTTGGTAAACATTATTCATGCTCAGGCCCAAGCCAACCCGGTGAATCAAGCAAACCAAGCTCCCCCACCTGCAAGAGGGAGAGCTTTCAATATCAACGCTAACCAGGCCAGAGCTGACGGCAATGTGGTTAACGGTACGTTCCTTGTAAATGGTAGATATGCATCTATGTTATTTGATACTGGTGCGGATAGAAGTTTTGTGTCTTTAGAATTTGAACCTATCTTAAGCAAAAATCGGGAAAAGCTCACGGAATCCATAACGGTAGAAGTTGCGGACGGGAAACCAGTTTCATTAAACTTTATTATACGCAACTGTACACTCACCTTAAACGACCACGATTTCTCAGTCGACCTGATTCCTATGAAGCTGGGAAGTTTTGATATCATAATCGGTATGGATTGGCTCAGTCAACATCAGGCAGAAGTTGTATGTCGTGAAAAATTTATTCGTATTCCTCTTTCAAACGGTCAGACTCTTCGAATCATTGGAGAAACCTCGTCGAAAGGGCTCAGCTTAATGTCTTGTCTTCAAGCTCGAAAATATCTTCGCAAGAATTATGTCGCGTTTTTAGCTCATATCATCAAAAAGGGAACCATGGAGAGGAAACTTGAAGACATTCCTGTAGTAAAAGACTTCCCGCAAGTTTTTCCTGATGACATTTCAGGACTTCCTCCAGTTAGAGACGTCGAATTCCGTATTGATCTTATACCTGGTGCTACACCAGTTGCAAAGTCTCCTTATAGGTTAGCCCCCTCTGAAATGCAAGAGCTAACCAGTCAATTACAAGAGTTGACTGACAAGGGATTCATACGTCCTAGCTCGTCGCCTTAGGGTGCACCTGTCCTTTTTGTAAAGAAGAAAGATGGATCGTTTCGTATGTGCATCGACTACAGAGAGCTCAACAAGTTAACAATCAAGAATCGCTATCCTTTACCTCGCATTGATGATCTTCTTGACCAACTACAAGGTGCCAGCTGCTTGTCAAAAATCGACCTTCGATCTGGCTATCATCAACTTAGAGTGCATGAAGAAGACGTCCCTAAGACTGCTTTTCAAACTCTTATGGCCACTATGAATTCATGGTTATGACATTTGGTTTAACCAACGCACCAGCTGTCTTCATGGACCTAATGAACAGAGTCTGCAAACCTTATCTTGATCGATTTGTTATAGTCTTCATCGACGATATTCTTATTTATTCAAAATCTAAATCTGATCATGAGCGTCATCTTCGACTCATCCTTGCACTTCTAGAAAAGGAAAAGCTTTATGCCAAATTCTCCAAATGTGAATTCTGGTTAAAAGAGGTGCAATTCCTCGGGCATGTAGTCAATGACAAGGGAATACATGTCGACCCTTCAAAGATCAAAGCGGTTCAAGAATGGCAAGCTCCACGTACACCAACTGAAGTAAGATCTTTCCTTGGTCTAGCTGGCTATTATCGTCGGTTCATTTCAAACTTCTCTCGCATTGCTGTACCACTCACGGCTTTAACTCATAAGGGAAAACCTTTCATATGGGGACCCAAGCAAGAAGAAGCCTTTCAAACTCTTAAACAAAAACTTTGTGATGCACCAATCCTCACTCTTCCTGAAGGTTGTGATGATTTTGTAGTCTATTGCGACGCGTCAGGGCAAGGATTAGGCTGCATTCTAATGCAAAGAGGAAAAGTCATAGCTTATGCTTCGAGACAACTCAAGACACATGAAAAGAACTACACCACTCATGACCTAGAACTTGGAGCCGTTGTGTTAGCTCTTAAGATATGGAGACATTATCTCTATGGTACTAAGTGTGAAATATACACTGACCACAAGAGTCTTCAACATATCTTCAATCAAAAGGAGTTAAACATGAGGCAACGAAGATGGGTCGAACTTCTAAATGACTACGACTGTGAAATTAGATACCACCCTGGTAAAGCAAATGTGGTGGCTGATGCACTTAGTCGAAAGGGTTATGCGAACTCCATTCGTCTTCTATGTTCGCAAATTATAACTGACATTAAAGATCAAATTCGAGAAGCCCAACACGTTTCAATAACGGAAGAAGATGTACGAAAGGAGATGTCCTGTGGAGCTGAGCTAAAAATTGAAACTAAATCTGACGGTATTCTGTATTACCTAGATCGTATCTGGATTCCTAACCACAACAATCTTCGTGAAATTCTTATGAATGAAGCTCACAAAACGCGATATTCTATACACCCAGGAGCCGATAAGATGTATCAAGACCTACGATATACCTATTGGTGGCCTGGAATGAAGAAGGATATTGCCGTTTATGTTTCCAAGTGCCTTACATGTTCCAAGGCGAAGGCTGAGCACCAAAGACCCTCAGGACTTCTGGTCCAACCGGAAATACCTGTATGGAAGTGGGAAAATATAACCATGGATTTCATTACCGGGTTACCTCGCACTTCTGGTGGGTATGACACTATATGGGTAATTATAGACCGACTTACAAAATCAGCTCACTTTATTCCTATCCGCGAAGATTTCAAGAACGAAAAGCTTGCTCGTATTTATATCAATGAAATCGTAAGCCGGCATGGGGTACCGTTAAGCATTATTTCTGATTGTGATGGTCGTTTCACTTCACGAACATGGCAAGCAGTACAATCCGCTATGGGCACGCGATTAGATCTCAGTACCGCCTATCATCCTCAAACTGATGGACAGTCTGAGCGCACCATTCAAACTCTTGAAGATATGCTTCGAGCATGTGTCATAGACTTCAAGGGAAACTGGGACGCCCACCTACCATTAGTTGAATTTTCGTACAACAACAGCTATCATTCGAGCATCGGCATGGCACCTTTTGAAGCATTATATGGTCGTAAGTGCCGATCTCCTGTATGTTGGCACGAAATTGGGGAAGCTCAAATTACTGGTCTAGAATTGATCCAAGAAACCACAGACAAGATCCATCAAATTCGAAACAATCTTCTAGCGGCTCAAAGTCGTCAAAAGAGTTATGCAGATAAACGACGGAAGCCCTTAGAGTTTAACATTGGTGATCATGTACTTTTAAAAGTATCACCGTGGAAGGGAGTAGTTCGTTTTGGTCAAAAGGGCAAGCTAGCACCACGTTACGTAGGACCTTTCAAGATACTCGAAAGAGTAGGTCCTGTAGCATACAAGCTTGATCTACCAGAAGAACTCAACAGGATTCATCCCACATTCCACGTGTCGAACTTGAAGAAGTGCCTCGCTGATGAAAACCTCCACATTCCTCTGGAAGATATTCAGATTGATGAATCTATGCATTTTATTGAAAGACCTGTAGAGATCATGAACTTCGGAGAGAAACGTCTACGACGAAGTCGCATTCCAATTGTTAGGGTACGCTGGGAGTCGAAACGGGGACCTGAGTTTACTTGGGAACGTGAAGACTCAATGCGCAAAAAATACCCGCATCTTTTTCCTACTACTTCAACTACTTAAATTTCGGGACGAAATTCCTAAAAGTAGGAGATACTGTAACATTTGTCAAAAACGGGTTTTCAAAACACGCTCCGTTTTGTAATCGAATATCAAGTTATAAAAGTCACGTTGAATAATTATGATTATTTTGATTTAAAATGATACATAATTAATAAATAAACTAAACTATAAAAATTATATTTGATAAAAAGTTAAAACAAAATAAATAAAAAAAATATGTTGCTGCCGGGACTCGAACCCGGGTCAGCCAGAACAACTCCAACGACTTAACACACACTCATATCACCACTCCGCCACTTTGTGTTTTCTGTTATCTCTAGGAAACAAATGAGATTTATACACAAACCCGGTTGCGCCAACTGAGAAACGGAAATCGGCAAATCAATCGCCAAATCGCTTGATTACTCGCACATTCAGTTTATAACCGATGCACCGACGATTTTTAATCAAGTCGGAATTGATTAAACATCAAGTCTCATCATTATCGGTTTTTATAACCGAAAAATAATCAAGTCCAGATTACTTCAACTCCAGACCCCTCTCGCGACTCATAAACATCATACCAACATTCCATTTCACTTTCGTCACATTTTCAGACCATCAGAACGCTTAAATCAGCTCGCCGGAATTTTCTGCAAATTTCGCCGGAAAACCGTATTCATCCTCAAACGGTAAATCTTTCAATAAACATTGTAGTTCAACAATTGTTGGGCTATTTCTAACTTAAACCTTTCAATTGAAATCGAATTCAGGCGCTGTATTCATCTAATTCCAGTTCGCCGGAAATTTCCTGAAAGTCTTTATTTCCGTCTGTGAAACGGTAAGGACCTTCACTCCCGCTGTTAACGTTTGTTTATCACTTCAATTCCACGATTGACTAATCAAAATGGTTAATTGTTTTGGTTCAGTTGAAGTGCACAAAAACAGAGCCGACGCATTTGCCGGAAATTCTGTGATATATCATTCATACGGTATGTTACTTCCAACACCGTTTCTATCCTTTCATTTTAACCTTAAGAATGTTTGATAATCGTAAAAACAAGAAACGGATCAGTGATTCAGTCGACGGAAATTTGAATGAAGAAGACGAGGTTAATTAAGTTATAAGTTTATTTAAAACCAGTAAAATGAACGGGTTAGACACACAGTCCAGCGGTGGACTGTGTGCATACATATACGCATGTCCCGAGTTCGATCCCTGATACACGCACTCCTTATGTAATAAAATGCCTTTTTGTTTAAAAACTAAACCGGGTTAACTCAGTTAGTTATTAAGTATAATAAAAACCGAGATAATAACCAGGTTAGACACACAGTCCAGCGGTGGACTATGTGCAACACTAAGTCACACGTCGCGAGTTCGAAACCCGTCACTGGCACCGGTTCGTTGAATTAAAATGTTTTTGAAATTAAAAGAATTTTGGTTAAGCCGAATTAGTATATAAATATAACTAAAAACAAGATTATTTCGGGTTAGACACGTAGCTCAGTTGGTAGAGCTGCGTGCACGCGTACGGGAGGTCTCGGGTTCGAGCCTCACCCGGCGCAAACTATTTCGCTGACCGAACCGGTCAACAAGTCAACGGTCAACGGTCAACACAAAATAAACAATTTTTTTTATATTTTATTTATTTAATTTAATTTAAAAATCAATTAAAAATACTCAAAAATAACATTTTTAAAGATAGAAAATAGCCTTAAACTCACAAAAATATATCTAAAAATTTCATTAAAATCCTTAATAAAATCCACTCATTTAGTATATTTTTCCGGTATTATTTAGGTTAGTATTTCTCGTTGTTCCGCTCATCTAAATCGTGCGCATCTCACCATCTCCAATCTAACGCACCCAATGTGAGTGAATCTTTACAAATTCCCCGTTTTAATCACGTTTTGGGGTGTATCATGTGTCTTGATATATATTATACTTAAACCATTGTGCATACATCATATCATGAACTTGTGTATTCAGTTTGTTTCTGTTGTGTAGTTATTGTTGGATGCAATTTATTATTTTCAGTACATGCAATTTCATAGGCCGCCGCTCCCCATTACATTATGAGCGTTGAGCATGTTCCCCATTTTATCATGAGGTTGAACCTGGCGTGCCCACATACGATCGGCTCCGTTTGATTGAGCCTTGATCGCACAGACATTTTCATTTTCAGTACATGCAATACGATCGGCTCCGTTTGATTGAGCCTTGATCGCACAGTTTCATTTATGTTATTTATCGTATGATATTGGTATGTTCATGTATGCTGTCATCTGTTATTGTATGTTATAGTTGTGATTGCTATTTGCCACTGCTTGATTATTTACATTTGCTCATTTATGATTATGCACAATATTTCATTGATAAACTAACAAGTAATTCATTAATAAATGTTTATCTAATAAGGTTCACTCGCCAACTTATGTTGACCCAAAAACCCCCATTTTTACACATGATACAGGTGAACCAGCAGCAGCTAGGAACACATAGGATTGGACTAGAAGAATAAAATGTTTTAGAGTTGGGATTGTTATGTTTGGTTTATTTCCTTTGTATTGTATGAACATGTTTGGATATTTGGAAATGTAACTTTGACTTTATTAAATATGAAACATATTAGTAAATGTCATGAGCTTTGGTGATAACCCAATTATGCCCCGACTCTTATTCCGCTACGGGTCGGGGTGTGACAAAGTTCGGTCGAACTTGGGGTCACCCAAGTTTGAGCGAACTTGTCCAAAACTCTGGATTTCCTCGTTTTCGTTCGTTTATCGATTATTTGGCGATTCGGTTCGTATTAGATAGTTATATTTAGCATTATAAGCGATAAATTAGTGCGTCTTAGCGATTCGAGCGTGCGAGAGCGATGCGATAGCGAGCGTAACCATAACCGTAAACATACATAACACATAAATAACATAAAAACATATAATTAACTGCGATTTGTGATGCGAGGAGATTAGCGATGCGTTTAATAAGCAATTAGATGCGATATAATTGAAATAAAACATATTTAATTTTACATAACTTTCTGATAAACGAAGCTCGAGATTACAAGCGATAGATACAATGGAAAATAAAGGAAAAAATAACAACGAAATTCGGAGTTGTTACAAGGCCTCCCAGGGTCAGCTTTATTCGTTTCTTTTGAACCCTTTGTTGCATAATCACTCCATCTCCTCCATACGAAACCCTAGCCGCTATATGCACTAAACCCACCATATCTCCGCCATTTTACCACCAAATCGCCCCGTTTTTCTTCCTACATCACCAGAATCACTTCCCCTACAATCCCCACCATCAGTTTTACCGAATTTCGCGATATTTCTTCGCGTTTTTTGACGATTTCGAGAACCACAACACAAAGTCTTAATTTTTCTTGCTTAATCCGACTCCAAGGTATGTTTTCTGTGATTTCTCTCTTGTAGGTTACTTTATTTGCCGTTTTTAATGTCGAGTCAGTTGTTAGTTAGTTCTAGGGTTTGGTTGGTTCGTTAAAGTTGCATTTTTTTCCTGATTAGATGATGATTAGAGGTTGTAGTTGGGTTGGTTTTGGATGATTATTCACAATGTGGTTTGTGGGAGGTCCGGTTTGGTTTGTTTGAGGTTGTTTGAGTTTTGCGGGTTGTGTTTAGACATTGGGGCTACTAGTATGGATGTTTTGGGTTATGTTTGGCTAAACTAAGTTATGTTTCCTTAAAAAAATAAGTTTTTGAACTGATTTTTCGAATCAAAGTTGTTTTCCAAATAAACCGTTTGCACAAGGCGTCTCATTTGTGCTTCAAGGTTTCAAACTTTCACTTGTTTAGCCTCAATGTCGGGATTCATTGGCACTTATGCTTAATTGAGGACAATTAAAGTGCCGGGGGGAGATAGTGTACATTGAGTCATTTGAATTTTTGAGTCTTTAGTTAGTTAGTTAGTTAGTTTTTAGAGTTTCGTGTCGGGTTTACTAATATGCACGTACAAGTTTCATACATCTTGCCCGTACTCAATCTCCATTCGGGCAAGTTTGTTGACAAATTTAAGCTTTTGTAAAAGGTAACCCATGTTTTTAGTCATCTTTATTTTCGGTTTCCGTCACGAATGTAATGCCATACGGCTGATTCCACGTAAAAAAACAAAAAAATACCAAAAAATAGCTTGTTTTAATATGATTCGTATTGCTTAAATCTTTATCTTGTGTTTGCAGGAAATGTCAGGTGAAGGTTCTTCCAGGGATCCAAAGAGACAAAGAAGCCCATCCCCTCGGCCACAAGGAGACCCGGCACCGGACCTAAGAAGAAGAAGAATAAGATATCGTAATCGAGATCGGAGACTTTATGGTCGACCTGAGAGGCTCGTCGAGCACCCGGTTCTGGACTTAGAGGAAGATAACGAAGAAAGAGAAAAATTGGTAAAGTATGTAAGACCAGTTTATTGGAGCATCGTACTATAGACTGTGATTGGTTAAATGAGATGGGGGTTCACGAGAGGATTGCAGATTTGTTGGGGCCGAGAATGATAATGGCTTTGGATTGCCGTTAGCCCCAATATCAAGAGTTGACTATCGAGTTTCATTGTACTTTCCATCACAAAGAAGGTACATTTGCTGAAAAGAAATTGTTTTATTCTCTTTGGGGAGGAATATCTATGAGATGAGTATCCCGCAGTTCGGGGTTGCTTTGGGTTTCTACTCGATTGAAGAGGTTCAGTCTGATGAGTTTAAGAATGGACTGAAAGGGTTTACAATCATGCAAGGCAAAACTTCCTGGGTCTGTAGGTTTTGGTCGAGTTTTGGGAATCGATCTCTACAGCACGATTTGCCGGTACGAACCAAACCACCACGGTTCATGACCCTATTTATAGATATATATTGAAGGTGCTTGCGACTACCATTATGGGGCGAAAGTCGGGAGAAAACAAAGCGAATTGGTTGGATATTCTCGCTTTGATGTGTATGGTCGAGAAAAGAAACTGGAATTTGGCGAGTTTCTTCGCCTGGTCGTGTAATAGAATCCGTAGGGGTGGTAACCGGGCGGCATTGGATTTGGGGCCGTACGTTGGTAGACTTGCAACTAATTTGGGGGCGTTTTCGAAATACCGAGTGGAACATATGCATGAGGGTTTACCGACGGTTAATTGGAGTATCGGCGATTTACAGTTGGCGGGCATTTTGTCGTATTCAGACCCACCAGAGTGGAATGTGATGCAGGGAGCACAGGTTCAGCCACCGGCACGCACCGAGGCAGCCGAGGTTCTACAGGGTATTGTGCCGACACGTGTGTAGAGGCCCAGGTTGAGGCACGAGATTCCAGCCGCTCAGCACCCACTTCGCCAGCCACCACAGCCACGACCCGAACCGATTACACATGAGGCAGTTTATGATTTGACCCAGCAGAGGTTTGACAGGTTAGAGAACAGGATGCGTGTGGACCAGTAGTGGAATATGAAGAGCCACCACAGGCAGAATGACATGCTGCGATATATGATGCAAGGTATGGATCTTAATGTACCACCATCGTTCTCTGGGTTAATTCCCCCGCCTGATTATGGTGCTGAGCAGCAGCACCCTTATGTTTATGGTCAATACCCGGGGTATGACCAATGGGGAGGCCAGAGTGGCTATGGGTACGACTACGGTGGTCAGCATGGAGCGGGAGGCTCGGGTTCACACCACATGGATGAAGAGGAGGATGAGGAGTAATGAAGATGGTTCGAAGCAGCATATATCCTTTCATGTTTATTATCATTTTATGTTGTTTTGGTAGTTTGATGTGGTTGTATTAGTTAAGACAATTTACTTTATGTGTGTTTGAATTTCGGATGATTGTAGTTTGGATATTTGTGTTTTGGTTTGGTTGGTATGGTATGTTGGTTTGTTTTTTAGGTTGATGTTTGGAGCCGCTTTCCGTTCGTGTGAGAGAGTTGGGTATTGTTTGCTGAGCACGTTCGGTATTGGAGGGCATATGTGGAATTGACTGGCACGTTGACAGTCTCACATTTCTCAAGCTAAGTCTTTTTCATTGTAGAGTTTTGTACTTTTGCTTTCTTTAGTTTTTGAATTCGTAGGTAGCGTTTAGTCTAGTTTTGAGTTTTGTTCGATTCTTGCATTAAGGACAACACAAATCTCAACTGTAGGTATGGGACATTACGAGTCTACGTTAGAGTCGTAGTATAGTTGAGTCATTTTTTTAATGGTTAAAAAAATTGAAAAATCAGAAAATGTCTTGTGAATAAAGAAGTTTGCAGAAAAATAAACGGAAAGTGATAGAAAAATAGATTTTGTTCGGGGTCGAATAATGATAATATGAAAAAAAATAGTCGAGCTTGTGTCTAGTTCGGGATATGCGGGTAGGCTCGAGTCGGTTCTAGGTTCCTTTGATTTAATATACCTTAATTGTCGGTTTACTAGTGGGTGCTCATCTAGGAAAAATGGGAAATTGAAACCGCCAAAAATAGTATAAGGAATGCCGTTATAAGCCAAAATCGTCAGAATTTTTAATCATAAAAAAAGCAAAAAATGAGAATAAATTGATCTAGAAACTAAGAAAAGTAGTGCATGCCTACGTAATCTTCGTTGGGGATAGTGACTCTGACTTAGAATGCCTCTGGGATGTGCGAAATCAAAATTGCGAAAAAATTACCGACGCTCACGTTGTCGCTCTCGGGGATGGTGACTCTGGTTGAGACGGCCTCTGGGTTAGGTAAAGCAACGTCTACGCTCAAAAGAAAAAAAAGAGAAAAAATTTAGTTTCAAATTCTATTGATTGTGGTATAAAACGTTTAGGAATTGGTCCAGTGATCGTTCCTTTTGTTCTATAAGCTTGAGGCGGGAGTAGATGTATTGTGGCTTCTAGTGTGAGACCCTAGGTAGATTGACCGCACATAAACTAAATTGCATGATAAGGGCTTGGAACCGGGTTTGGGTTTAAGAGGACAAGTATACCTGCAATCGTGGCTAACATGAGTCTTGGTTTTAATAATGTGATCTATAGTTTGACCCGGATAATTTTCTGTTTCTGATTCCGTTTTGCATAGATTCTTTTTCAGAGACGAAAAAGTCTTAAGTGTGGGGATGTTTGATGTACTGCAAAGTACATTTGTTTATAGTGTATATTTTGGTCTGTTTTTAGATAGTTTGAGTCTAGTTTAGGTTAGAATTTCGATACTGCTGAAATTAAGCTTTGATTTCAGGTCCCGTTGCTTAAAGTGGTTAAAAACGAGAAATACGAGCAGTTTGGAAGGAAAACGGGAATCGTACGCGAAACCGAGTAGCTGAAGTTAAACGAAAAAACAAAAACAGCAGCCATAGGGGCGCCGCGCTACGCGACCCCCTGTCCCCTTAGCCGTCACGCTACGCGACGGGGTATCTGATCGCGAACAGAGTTTTGTTGAGTCGGGTTGAGCTGGATTTCGGGGTATATAATGAAACGTAATCATCATTGATTAGGGTTACGAATTTTGGAGTTCTTGCAGCCGGTTTTGGAGACGTATACTGAGTTTGAGAGTTCGGAAGCTCGGGAATCATCCTACCAAGCGAAGATTGAAGATTAGAGACTTTCTCGGGTTTTCACGATCCTTGTTTGTCTTGTTTTCTCTTTTCTAAACTTGTAATGATGAATTCTAATTTGATTACTCGTCTTTTGTTTTCATTAATGACTATGCTTGGCTAAATACATTTAACTACCTAGATTAGATGATCGGATTTGATAAAGTTTGAACATTTTTCGTTAATTGCATGTTTTTATGGGTTAATTGTGTTTTATAAAGAGTTTGTCTATCTTGCTTGGTGTGTATGCGTACTTTAGTTTGGTTTATTGTTTTCTAGTGCTTCGTATGATTCTTGGTGACTGTCTATATCACAGAATAGATTCATACTAGGTTGTGAATTTTGGTGAGTGTCTATATCACAGGATAAATTTATAATCTTTAGGGTTAATCGGCCAATAAACCTTAGAAGCATTAGTTAATGGTTTGCCAGATTTTAGTGTTCTACTAGTCCTAGTAGCTGGAAGGTGAGGAGCTATTGATAGGTCTTACCGACGAATTGTTGTAGACAGGCTTTGGAAAAAGTTATGAATTAGTTGACCCGTCGGTTTATTAGTCTATCAAGTCAAGTTAAGATATTCAAATTACCCTAGATCTATAATTGGAAAAGAGTAGGTCAACATTAGGGTACTTACACAATCATTAGACAACTGGAAAGACGTCTAATCAACCGGTAGGATTAACGGCCTAGGTAATGCCATAAGTTTCACCTCGAGAAGGGTTGAGGGGCTTAGTTGGTGTTTAATAGGTTAGTATCATAAGATCTCGGTTCCATAAAACGTGTAATTGACTTAATTGGTAAATTCTTAACATCAATCCAGGATTCTAGTCTAGGTAGTCTCCATCATCACTTGAGAACAAGCTTCATCTTAGTTCGTATTAGCATAACTTTAGTTAATAATTAGTTTAAAATATATTTCCTTCGATTTTCCGTAACCCCCCCCCCCCCTAAAAAAACAATTAAAATAGTTTGAGTCGTGTCTGTCCGAGTCTTTCAGAGTCTAATTAGCGTAATTAGTAGAGTTCTGTGGGTTCGATATCCGGACTTACTTGGGTTATACTACATTGATCGGCTCATTTGCTGATTGTGTGGTTTAGGTTTAAGTCGAGTCTAGATTTTAAAGCTTTTTAGTGTCCTGCTTAGAGAGTCTAAAGTAGTTAATTTTTATAGTCTGTTCAGCACACATCACATCATCTGTTCTAGGGAGAGATTGTTGGGATTGAACCCTACAAAAGAACAGATGATAGAAAGCCAAAACAGGTCTGCTCTATATGATCCAGAATAAACGGTGTTTAGAATCACTCTTCAAAAAGACCAGCTACCAAACCGCGGATAGTTCTAACAACTGCCTTATACCAAAGCTCTGTCAGTTTATAAGGTATGTTGAATCACCAATCCACTAATGGGTCAAAGGTATTTTAGAAGTCAAAGGTCTGCTGGAAGTCAAAGGTCTGATCATCCCTTGAAGAACATCTGCCAGTAATTTATCAGAGTTTATGCTTATCACATGATAGGTCATTGGTGCTTTGCTATCAGTGTTTATATCTATTTATCAGAGGATAGGTTAGGCAGTGGTTAGAGTTTGTTATTGTTGTTAGTTGTCACTGTCAAGGTGATGTCAGCATAGACGATCAGTGGTTAGGAGTTGTACTATAAATAGAACAGTGCATGTACTGTTCTACTCAGCACACACATTCTTAATTTCGTACTATCTTTCTGTGTAGCTCGGTCTGAGGGGGAGCTTAGTGATTCATACATGTATTTACTTTGTATTTGATGTCAATCTTTGGAGTAATGAAAACATGTTGTGATGAAAACTATTCTCATTGATTGGATTATAAAGTTTTAACTGTTCTTCCGCTGCAAAGTTCTTATTTGTGTTAAAACTATTCAATCAATTCAAACTTAGATCCTAACATAAATGTATCTTGGAAATTCAGTTTAAAATAGTAAAAATCAATTAAAATAGTAAAAATGTGTAAAACCTATTCCAATAAAGAAAAAAACGTTTTCGTAAAAGAAAAAACTACCTTTTACTATTGTTTTTAAGATTTTTTTAATTAAAATTGGCTTCTATATTTATTTATATGCAAAAACTCGGGAAAAATCGTAAAAAAATTGATTTTTAACATGTTAAATGTATGGTTTCTTGTATCCTTATTTTTTAGTGTTCCCCATTGAACTCTCCCACAGGGTAGGGATCCTAAGAGAAGTCCATCATATTTGAGAAACTTGAGAAGCATTCTGGACCACACATTTCCTTAAGTTTTTTCGTAATATACACATATGTATAGTTTAAAATTGACTATATACATATATGTATATTGAATTATACACATTTATATAGTCCATTTTAAACTATACATATGTGTATATTACGAACAGCTTTGGGAAAATGTGTGGTCCAAAAGGTTTCTCAAGTTTCTCAATTAGCCTAGTGCTTCTCACATGATCCTAACCCCTCTCCCACATACATATGTGGTCCAAAATCCTATTTGTATAAAATGATCCTAGTGGAGGGTTCAAATGAGAATATTTTTTTGTAAGAATAAAAAAGAAAAAATTTCAACCAATAAAAATGCTTAATTTTACTTCATTTAATTTTTGTAATTAATATTAGTATAAGGGTATATTGGTAAACTTAGATAGATCATTAATTGGTAGTCTTCCTTTTAAATAGCTAATTACATTAAATTTGTAACTTATTTTTTTAAATATTTAAAAAAAAAAGAAAATATTAATTTGAAGTGTAGGACATTACAAGGTGTGTAGGATCAATTACGAACTGTATAGGATAAATTTCATAACATGTAAGATAAATTTTGATTTGTGTAGGCAAAAAATTGTGTATAGAGGATGATAGTCTTTATAATTAATTAATTAGTCAAATATAATAATAAATGAGATGAGAGAAAAACTATTTAATATTTTATAATTGTACCCTTTGTTCTTTTTCTTCTCATTTTGATTTTCTTTTCAAATGAACATTCCCGTATATATATATATATATACACGCACACACATCAACTAAACACGTTTTATGTACCTAATTGTCACAAAACTAAAATCTTTAATTTACTTACTGATTTATACAATCATTAGAAAATTTAATTATTGGTCGAGGATGGATTATGGGCCCAAAATTATCATAATAGGGGTTTGGTTATGAACTATGATGCAATTAAAGAGTTTAAGCACATGTGTGGTTGATGGACAAAGCGATTCTTTCCTATGTGTTTTTCTTTATAATAACTATTAATTGTACATTCTCAGGAGAGATTTCAAGCAATGTATTTATGACCATTACCAAGTGAATGATTGTTAAATGTTGATTAGAATGAACTATTGTAAGACATGGGAACTTATACAAGTAGGGGCAAATCAACTTATTTTTTCTTTTTAGAATTTATGGACCATAATCTATGATTTGAGAGAATGAGAGCAAGATAATATTATCTTTTATATAAAAGAAGGCAATATAAACAGTGGGTCATGCTAATATAAATCATGAGTTTTTTTTTTTTTTGCTAACTTGCATCGTTTTCCGGTTTTTTTCTTTTAGTTTAGTTTTTTTTAATAAACGCGTTAATATCGAGTGCGTTAAAGGTTTTTTTACATACTTTTTAATTTTCCTTTTTCTTTGATATAATGAGTGCGTTAAAGGTTTTTTTTTTTTCAAAGAATGCACCGATAATCTTTTGAACATATTTTTTTAACTTTTCTTTTCCTTTGCTATAACAAATGCATCGAAACCAATGAAGTTCCTATCGTTTTTTTTTTTTCGTTTACTTTTTTTTTTTGCCTTTGTTATTTACCATATTGATTTAATCTTTCTTATTATTTTGAAGTTCAGAGCCAAGTTACCACGCAATAACATAACACATTTAGATATCATTTTGTTTAATTTTACGAATTTATTCGTCGGTTGTCATGGTGTGCGATACATTATGAATTCCAACAGCGTCCCAGTGCAACGTGCAAGTGAAAAAATTAAATGTATTATGAGTAAGCAGTTTTACAATTGGTTGGCCAGGTTTAGTTTTTTAACGAATCGAACCAAAACCGTTTCAAATCCATCGTACATTTTAGCACAACAAACGTTGCTCCCCTTACTGAGCATCCCTACCATCGCACACTTTTGCAAAACAAAAGTTTGCCCGCAGCGAAACATGGGGTACTAAGACCCTAGTTATTATTATACATTTCCACGAAAAGTCTTCAAATTTATTATCCACTTTGTGCTTTCAAAAAACTTAAGTAAGCCTTACTAACGCTATGGGGTGTGGCCATGCCTTCCCCCTTCTTCCCTCAAGTCAACAGCAGCGACACATCACCATCATCTTCCACCTCATCATCCTCCCTTAAACATGGGGTGTGGTTCCCCCTTATTCCACCGTCTATTTTTTATATATTTTATTAAATGTATTTTTTTATAAATTACACTTTTATTCGTTTAATCTATTTTTTATAATAAATTCGAATAATTTTTAAGAAAATTAAAAATTACATAAAAATTCTAGAAAATTACAGATAAAAAAACGAACACAAAGTGTAATCTAAAATTTCAAACTAAAATCATGAAATATATTTTTCCAAAACCTACGAATACCACTACTCGTCATCAATGTAACATCCGTCGAAAAACGGGTTTCCAGAACCCGCTTCGTTTATTAATCGAATAGTCAGTTATAATTTTCGTTGCGTATATATTGTTCATTTTAATTTTAAACAATACATAATTAATAAACATTGTTAGAATTTTAAACCATAATTAATAGATAATAAAAATAAGAGAATAAAAAAATAAATGAGGCTGCCGGGTTTCGAACCCGGGTCAGCCGCTTCAACAAACAAACACTACACCACTCCGCCACATAACACCTTTGTGTAATTACTGAAACAAATAATACTTAAATTAAAACTCGAATTCAAAACCGGACTTCAGCGCGGCAGAACTCGCAATCACCGGAAATTCCGGCAATCCGCGAGTTTAGCCATTTTCCTTTTGACTATAACGTTATAACCGACTTCGACATCGGTTATAACCGACGTCAAACAATCAGTTGCGGTCGTAACCGCCGGAGAAACTTTGACCACGAATCAAGACCAAATTCGGACTCAATACATTCTGTTTCTTCCTTATAAATACCCACCCAAACCTATGGTAACCTTTTCGCTCAAAATCGCACAATCTCTCGAAGCTTTAGCACTCGCCGGAGATATTCTGCAATCGCCGGATTTTCACCGGAAAACCGAGACTTACTTCAAATCAGTTAATTTCTCGACTCTTTTGTTTGTAATCCATTATTAGACATATATTAACTTCAATCCTTCAACCAGAATCGGTCCCAGACAACGTTGCCGGGAATTTCTGCACTCGCCGGAAAATCAATGGAAATTCCGAAGTCTCGTTGTGAATCGGTACAATCATCTAAACCCCCTGATATCCCTTGTTTAGTAACTTAATTTCACAACTCGTTGATCAAAACTGTTAATTGATTCACTCAGACGGAAGTCACAAATCAGAGCCGACGACTCTTGCCGGAAATCTGAGAAAGACATTCTGATCGGTACATTTAACTCCGTAACCCTCTTTATCCTATTCATTCCAATCAATTATATGTTCGATGACCGATTTAAACTAGAACAGTCGGACATCTTTGTTCTGTGTCTTTATAAATGAAGAAGACGAAGTCGAAATATGTATAAGTTTAATTAAAACTGAATATTTAACCGGGTTAGACACACAGTCCAGCGGTGGGCTGTGTGCAATCATAAAACGCACGTCACGAGTTCGTATCACACAACGTACCGACTTTCAGAAATAAAACCAATATTTTTAGAACTGAATCAAAACAAGTCACAGTATGTTTATAAGAGTAATATAATCCGTGAGTTAAACAGATTAGACACACAGCCCAACTGGTTGGGCTGTGCGCATACGAACCGAAGGACCCGAGTTCGACTCCGGGTCCCTGCAACCGGTTCGGCCATTTTAAATCGTTTTAATATAAACCTAATAAAATAACAATTAATTAGTATATATATATATATAATTAAAACAGAGAATATTTCGGGTTAGACACGTAGCTCAGTTGGTAGAGCTGCGTGCACGCGTACGAGAGGTCTCGGGTTCGAACCTCACTCAGCGCATGAATAAACTGAATCCGACCGGTCGACGGTCAACGGTCAGAGTCAAAAAGTCAACATTTTTATATTTTTTTTCTTTATTTATTTAATCATAAAATTATTTAAAAATGCTTAAAAATAATATTTTTAAAGTTAGAAAATGTCCTTAAACTCACAAAAATAAATCTAAAAATCCTATTAAGATTATGAATTAAAAGTATTAATCTCAAATAAAATCCATTTATTTACCGAACCATTTCGCTATTATTTTAGGTTAGTTTTCCTCGTCGATCAAATCCCAAAACTCGTGCGCATCCAACGTCATCAAAAGAACGCACCCATTGTGAGTGAATCTCTACCAATTCCCCGTTTTAATCACATTTTGGGATGTATCATGTGTCGTTTAATTCCTTATTATATTTAAACACTTGTGCATCCATCATATCCGTGATCAAATGTGTATCCAATATGTATCAATTGTTGTGTGAATTATGTTTAGATTGAAGTTATCATTTCAGTGCATGCATTTCATTAGGCCCATCAGCTCCCCGTGGGATACGAGTTGAGTATCAGGTGCCTCATTCGATCGGCTCCGTTTGATTGAGCATTGATCTCACATACATCATCATTCATGTCATTCGATCGGCTCCGTTTGATTGAGCCTTGATCTCACATACATTATCATTCATGTTATATACTCATCCAAAGTGGTTTGTGATTGTTTATTTATATATGTTTGCTCACATGTGATTATTGCACAAATTTTCAATATTAAATACAACAAGAAATTAATAACAATGTTTTATCAAGGTTCACTCGCCAACTTTTGTTGACCCAAAATATCCCCCGTTTTACACATGATACAGGTGATCCAGTTGAGGCAAGAAACACATAGGAAGGCTTAGATGAATAAATCAGTTTAAGCTTTGGATTGTTTTACTTAGTTTCATTTTCCTTGTAATTGTATGGATCTGATTTGAACATTTAAGTTGTAATTTGAATTTAATAAATATGAAACATTTTAGTAAACATCATGAGCTTTGGTGATAACCCAATTATGCCCCGACTCTTATTCCGCTGCGGGTCGGGGTGTGACAATCAATGGGATCGACATGGAAGTTATTCTAGATATGGTCGATTAAATCCGCATATGAGTTTCCGTGCACATACTCATCGCATAACGCCCACGTATTTGATTCTTGTTGCTCCTCGTCAATCGGCTCAACATTCTCATCAATGTCATTCGGATCGTATTCGCATATTGCTCGACCTTCGTCTTTAATAATCATGTTATGTAGTATTGTACAAGCATACATAATGTATCTTAATATTTTTTGTTCCCATGCACGAACCGGTTGTTGTATTATCCTCCTATCGTGACTTTATCACACCAAACAACCATTCGAGATCTTTTCTTGATGCTTCTTAGCACTTCGCATTTTTTTCTTTTTTCATAAGCGGGACCTTGTATGGTTTTAACAATAGTCGTATGGCTTAAGATGTACCGTCAGCTAGGTAATACCCCTGCTTGTATGACACCCCATTGAGCATGAAAGAAGAATCAGGGCCCGTACCTCTAATAATGTCATCGAAAATCTTAGATCTTGCTAGAACGTTTAAATCGTTGTTTGAACCTATAACCCCATAAAAGGCATGCCAGACCCATAAATGTGTGAGCAAACGACTTCTAGCATCATTGAGGGATTCCCTTTATCACCACGCATAAATTGATCGCGTCATGCATTAGGGTAATCATGCCATGGCCAATGCATAAAATCAATACTTCCTAGCATGCAAAGAAATCCATGTCTCTGTTCATGGAATGCATAAAGCTTTTCTGATGTTTTTTTTGTTGATCTATACACCTTGCTATACAGGTCATACCTTTGGAAGATTCATACAAACACCCTCAAATATAAATAAAAGAGTGTCAAATTTTGCGTCTAATGGAACATAAAAAATCCTTATTGACGAAACTTGAAAGGTACTAAAATTTATGTACAGGAACGAGTCTCTCTTCATACAATCAAGATTTATTTTTATTGCATGCAATAAAAACTTAAAAACTGAAACTGACCATTGTCTTGGAATATTCAATATATACTGGCAAAGAGCACAAAGATAAGCGAATTAATAGCATGCAATGTGATGGATGGATAATATCTCATTGTGCAACAAAATGCTCAAATAAATAGTATTCTTACAATCAGATCCCAACAGATTTAAACATAAAAAGAGATAGATTATGACCAAGTCAAAGTACCGAAATTTCGACATGTTAGATACTACCATGATCCCGCGGCACCGACTGTTGGATTCTGAAAAGCAGCAAAGTTCCAAAACGTCTTGAGAGAGTATGGCTGGGAGACGGTCAAACCTTCCTCTGTAATCTTTGCTATCTGCACATTCAGTACATAACCAATTTTAAGTAGAGAATCACGTAAACACTTGTACATAGTGCTTGCCAGACATAGTGAGAAAGAGAGGCGATTATATGGTTACATAATTGCTTTATGAATCATATTTAAAGCAATAGATACAAGTGTCCACTTTAAACTGTTATTGTAAAAACCATCTTATATATATAAAGAGCATAAAGGTGGCTATTTCAGCGCATTGACTTATGAATAACTTATGGCCAAACAGGTGATATAATATGTGCTTAAAAGGGTCAAAGTATCCTAGAGTGTAACTTTAATGTGAACAACCACCTAAATCATGTTACTCAAATATTATATTGTTAGTGAAATAATACAACTTTTGCAAATTGCAATCATATTTGACATGGTAAAAAATATTGATATGTTGGGTAAAACCCAACCCAACACGACATGACCTGTTTGACCCATACCAAAAAGTACATTTTTGGGCCTGTTACCCACCCCACCCATCTGCCACTTATAAATGTACTACAACTGGCTCAAGTTCAAGATCCATAACTTATTATTGTAACAACAGAGCTTTTAAACTAAATATTTTTTGAAATTATATAGTTTATGAAGAGTAAAGTTTTTAAGAATATTACCTGAAGCTTGTTGACCGCAGACCTATCACGATATAGAAGGTTACGCATGCATTTCTCCAATAACTTGACACCCTCCTCAAAACTCAAGTCCTCCCTCCATTCCTCACGAAGTATAGGGCGGGCGAGGTGATTTCCAAATCCAGTCGCGAGATGATCATCCTCATAATTTACACCGATCATGCTAACCTGCACATACTCTAATCAACAGCTGTCATGTCTTGCACAAAGTTTAATTATGCTAATGCTAAATTTGAAGAGAGAGAGAGAGAAATAAAGCTTTACCGATCCAAGATACTTGTGCCCATTTTTCACTCCGCCAATTACAAGTGAATTCCATAACGGGTCGAATTTGTTGCGGCGATTGTACATCACCCGAGTTAAATAGTTGTGCACCTCTTTAGGTCCAAGTGAGTTCCCATCATCCCACATATTGTCATGCAAGCTGTAAATAGTAGCAATCATTTATTAAAACAAACAAGTTATAACTTACATTTAAAAGTAGAGGTGGCGAAGTGGACCTATTTATTTACATATGCTTTTATTTAGGTTATGTTTTATCTCTAACGGGGTCAAATGGATAATATCAAACAAGTTATGTTAACAAAAAAGGGATATCAAACAAGTTATGTTAACAAAAAACGGATCAAATGAGCCACCAAACGTACATTTTTCCATAAAACCTCCTATGTCCCAACTCATTACATTCATAAAAGTATATTATTGTTTATAAAAAAAATTTTAATCATAGTTGATGTAATAACTATTTATAAAAATATTTTATAATTATTGACAAGGAGTGTTTCAGGTCAACGGTCAACCCACCCCAGCCGACTTTCAGTCTTTGACCAGTACCGAAAATTACACATTTATGACTCAAACCAGTGTTGACACGTTACCCAACCCGCACGCCCTGTTATTATCCTACCTCTTTTCGAAAAGATCCCTATCGACGAAAACCAAAATGTTTAGAAATACAATACATATAATAGAAACTTACATGAGTTCATCAAGGTACTTGAGAATTTCTTGGAAATCACTGATTTCTCCACTTGCACCAATAAGAGAATGCTTGCCCACTTGCTTTATTCGCTCCACACTCTTGTAGCGAATGGTGGATCCGTATGACCCTGTGAACACAAAAGTCACTAAGTCAGCAAATAGTATTGCTAGAAATAATGGTGGTTCAACCATCATACAGTTCGGTTACTGCAAAAAATGATAATTCACAAGATGTGTTTTTATCCATATATCAAATCACTAGTATTTCTACAGTTCTAATATGTAAAAATGAATAGATATGACTAGATATTCTCAATAGCATGTAGCATGTATTGCATCAAAAGCATATACATACAAACACCCACATATATACAGCATATATAACAATAGTCTGAGGTTGTTAAGGATTATCTAACCTCCCATGTCAGCTGCCATGAGAATTCCATCCTTGTATTTGATCCCAATGATGGATGTACCCATTACATATGGATACCTATATCAAAAATCAATCATCAACTTGTATAAAAAATAATAATAAATATTACTGTATTAATCGCAAAATCAAACAAATGACTGGTGTCGAAATTCTATATCAGAATATCAGAATGAATCTAAAAAGTCCTAGACTCAACTTAAAAGCCAAAAGTTAACATTATATCTAAAAACCCCATAACCATAAAAACTCCAGGCAAAAGAAAAAACAACAAATACTGAAAATCTGTAATACAAGACATATGACTGATGTCAAAAACTCCTTATTGCAAAGTGTGTATCTGTTAAGACAATTTTGGGCCCCCAAATCCTGCAACTTATAAAAAAACCTACTGCATCGAGTTAAAGAAAGGGTGTGTTTGTGTCTTCACGCAGGATGTTTACCGCTAGAAACATAATTTTTGCTTCATATTATTTAGCTAGCAGATCTAGAATCCTACATGTTACACCATGCATATAGATGATAGGGCTAAAGAGTACATACTGAGTCCTCTGAGAATCTCCTTCTGATGATAATAAAGTATCCATCTCCTGCATAAATACAAACCAGAGAAAAAGAATCAGTTGAAGTGACGGTAATCAGTTAATAACCTATGATTCAGTTGAAGGTGAACCAAAATTCAGTCAAACACTCCTGATTAATTTCAGAGTTTTCATATTAGTATTTACCACAGGATTGGGTTTACATATTGCTTTGTGAGTACTAAGTACATGTATAGAATTTTAATGAGTCTGTGATTTCTCTACGACACGCCATTAGTAGTTTGGACGCTTTGTGCACAGCGTGCTTACGTCCAAGTAGTTTACATTTGCATCTCAGGTGTAGATAGAAATGAAGATGTAACCATGTATATACTTGATGTGGTGGTGAATGAGTGTGTAACCCATCATATTTGCGTATTTCCTTTTTCCCTAATAAGTTCTCATCAGTACCGCTAGTCCACTACGAAATAAACTGTTACATTGATTTGAGTTTACAAGATTCATCTAGTTTGTCTTTGTTGAAATGTTTTCTATATAACTGACAGCTAATCAAACGTTGATTTTTGATCCATCATATTTGCATATTTCCTTTCTCTAATAAGTTCCCATCAATACCAATAAACTGTCCTATTGATTTGGGTTCACAAGATTCCTCTGGCTTGTTGAAGTGAATTTTAGACATTTGACAAACAATCATACACGTCAACTCAAATGTTAATTCTACTGATTGGAGCTCAAAAGATTACAATGCATCATACGTTGCAATCGTAAAAAGACAAGGACCTTTTGACCACTCTCTCCCTAAAATCACAATTCCAACAATGATATTAAATACTACATTTGCAAAATTCCAAAACATATATTACATGATTCTAACACTGTTTTCCCCAAGATCATGATTCCAACACTGTCTTCATAACAGGAATTTCTTGATTCTTTCTGCATCCTATTAAATACTACATTTGCAAAATTCCAAAACATATATTACATGATTCTAACACTGTTTTCCCCAAGATCATGATTCCAACACTGTCTTCATAACAGGAATTTCTTGATTCTTTCTGCATCCTATCAAAATTTTGAGAGCACCTTTGAAATCATAGTTGTCAAAGGCGTAAAGAGTGAGCCTTGGCCTCAGCGCAAAGCATAAGCGAGGGCTAGTTTACGGGTTTTACACATGTTTAAGGCTTGTTTAGGGCTAGTTTAGGCTGTTTTAGGTTGATTTCAGATTTGTTTAGGCCGGGTATAATTGTTTTAAATCTGTTCAGACATTTTTAGCCAATTTGGCCTGAAAAATGCACCTGTGTTTGGTTTAAAAAGCATGAAGTACAGAAAAGCGACGAGGTCTAAAACCGAGATGCGAAGCGCAAAAGCGACGGCGCAAGGCAATTATATATTTTTTTTAAATATTCTATAGGTTTCTAGGATTATTTACCCAATATTTAGACACAAATAAGCTTTATATATGTTAGATATTGGAATTACGTACAAGTACAACCAGAAAAGCATGATGTACCACAATCTGCTGCACAAAAATATAACATGTACATCAGGCGCGCGCCTCAGAGTCACCTTTTTAAAACCAAGCGCCTAAGAGCCTGAAAGTGGGGCTTTCAAAGCAAAGCGCTGGGCCTGAAAAGCGCACCTAGGCCCGTGCCTAGGGGAGCCTTGACAACAAAGATTGAAATACTTAAATTCGAAAAAAGATTTACACAATTCACATGAATTTACTTCTACCAAATCTACAATATCTGGACTCATAAGCACTGTGACAACTTTCATGCATACACTCTCCTGCTAAAATCACACAACATATCACTCCAAACACACAAAAAGCATTACAAAATCGCCTAAATCTCAAGTAACTAAAACACACTCGGTAGAGATCTAAACCCTAAACATGAGATCAGAAACATCGATAACAGCAACACGTTATTCTGATCGTTATAATAACTCTAATTACAACAACGAATTTGATCAATCGTAAATACATCTGCTGTACAAAATCATACCTGAAACACGTTTTTCCGATCGTAATCGTCTTCCTGTTCGAACAAAAACACAAAATAATAAGATTATATGAACACAGAGTGAAACGAAAAGGAAGAATTGAGGAAAAATGAAGAGAAATTGGTACCTTTGTTGTAATGGCGACTCTGAACTAGTGCTCTAATGGAGATGAATGTTTTTAGGTTTAAATTTCAATTTGTGAGAAGGTTTGATGTGTCGTTCTCTCCAAGAAAAGGGAAATTGCTGAAATAGCCCTCCGAGTTTGTAAATTTCACACTCTTAGGCCGTTGGGTGTGGGGATGGCACGGGCTTGTCCTGGCTCGGCAACACCACCCCCTTAGGGGCTTGTTGCGTCACAATCGTCGCCCAACCCACGAGACCCTTTTGCAATCATGCCGTCGTATAATGGCTATTTCTAAAAAAATCAAGTTTATTTATTATATAAACCATTCAACCCTTCATTTTTTACAAAAAAATAAATAAAAAATAAAAAACCCTCACCCTCACTCTCTAAGAATCTCAAACTCTCTAAAAAAATAATGTCTTCTTCATCTTCATGGTGTTCATTATCTTCGGATGAAGCCGCTTAGTTTTTTGTAAACATTGTAATGCAGACGGCACAAATAATTATTTCGGAGGAAGAAGAGCTACCACGTTACAACCACAAATTAGGCAAGCGCCATAAACAGAGACCGAAAATGTTAGTTTACATTTGTATGTATAGATTTTATATCGCTATTATATTTTGTATTTATTAAATTATTTCTACTATAACTTATTATATCGTTATTATATTTTTGTTTGTAACGTACGTGTAGGAACCCACGATAGATTGGTGGCCGATTACTTTGCTGATGAACCCTTAGGGGGTGGAGGGGCTCCACTTTTCATCACTCACCACACCTAACCAGCTTCCGCCACGTCATCGAGCATCATTCCATTACTAGTGATGAATTTTAGTGGGTGTACCCATAACCAGTGATGATTTTTTTTAAATAATAAATGAACAATAACAATTTCATTTAAATAAATATTACATTAAGAAAACCCTTAATTACAAACTAAAAAAAAACTAAACATTGCAAAGAAAAAAAACTAAAAATTCTACGTCATCTCCCAACCCCACTTTTCACATATTTCGCGTTTGCGTTGAAGTATGATCGACCTAAAGGGTTCGTTAAGAGTGTCGTGCGGTTGTAACATGACGTCTTTTTTTTTGGTTTTCGGTTAAGTGTATAATATACACTTCGTCACGTTTAAGTTTTTAAGCCGCAAGTTTTTCTTTTCTTTCTTTGGCTTTGGCCATTTCCACTAACCTAGCCGCTTTGAATTCGGTGCTGGAGTCCACCACCGCTTCATTCCCTCTGCTTGACGATTCACCACTTTTCTTGTGATGCGGCCTTGTGGGCGTATCTTCTTGTTCAATTTCGTCATCGGGTAGGTCGTTCAAATCATTTCGGGCATGTTGCTTGATATACCATCGTTAGAAGTGGTGTAGTTCTCGGACTCGGAAGTTTTTTATCTTTTTGAACCTCCTCCTTTTTTGGAGTCGTCGGCCTATCCATGTCGACCAACGAATCCGGTACCCACTTCGGGTGATGTCTCGCAACCTCCCATGATGCCATGTGTGGAAAAGATTTATATTTGTATGTCCTGCAATACTCTTCTAGGGCGTTTTTTATGATAGTTGTCTCGCTCGCTCCGCTTTGTGGATTTCAGGTCTACAAAATAAAAAATATTTTATAATAAGATAAAAAAATAACAAATTAAAGTAATAACATTAAAAAAATTACCAATTGAATGAAGCAAGCGTTAAATTTACTCATTTTTCGGTTCAAATCTCCCCACTTTGACGTCATTTGATCTATGTTGCGTTCGGTCGAACCGGGAAGTTTGGAAAAATGTGTAATAACTCTTCGCCAAAACAAGTCTCTTCTTTGTTCATTTGAATGTCTTTTTGTTTTCGGAGATGTGCAAGTATGCCTTAACCAAGGCGACCTTCTCGACGCTCGTCCAAGCTCTCCGACCATCGGCTATTGGGACGATATCTACATCGTATTCTTCTTCTTGAACCGGTTCACTAGTGTCATCGTCATCATCTTGTTGTTGTGGTTCACAATATGCATGGGCGAATTGGTGGATGAGATTGTTATCTTCTAGTGGGTCGAGTGACATTTGATTAGACGGTTGATGTTGTAAGAGTTGGGTTTGAAATGGTGGAATAGAAGGTTGGTTTGGTACGATTGGTTTTGATACTGTTGGGTTTGAAACAGTTCATTTTGAAAGGGTTGGTGGGAAAAGGGTTGGTTGGGGAACGGTTAGGTTTGAAATGGTGGGATTGAGTCGACTTCGTCATGCAAGCGAAATCTCGCTGGCTCGCGAAGATTAGCTCGAACCTTTGGTCGTGTGTGTTAATTTCTTCGAACCCGGATTGTGTTTGCTTGAACCTTCCATTTTTCAGTTTAGAATGTAGAGTGTAGAGATGGTATTTTTTGAGGGTTTAAAAGGTTAAAATGGATGGTTTATATATGGTGTTTAAGTTTTTTTTAATTAAAATGCCAACGGTCCCCTCCCTCAAACGGTCACATTCCAACGTTCATATTGCTTCTTTTCACGCATCATGGCGACAACGCATTTTGGCCACCACACGTGGTCACCCTTGGTGGCGGCGGTGTTCCACCCGTGGTCACCCGGCCACAACGATCCACCACGTAGCGCCCCCACCCCCTTATCCACGAATGCAATGTTTAAACATTGGTTTCGAATGAGCCATCTACTGTTCTTACGTGTAGCTGATGACGTATTGAGGTTTGACCCATTTTTTACATTATGATTCGATACTAGAGGCAAAAGGGGATTCACCACCTTACATAAATGCACAACGGCAATTCGCTAACTGGCTTACAGGACGACAACCGATGTGTGGGACGAGTATTTAGAGATGTCCAAAAGAACTGCACGAGAATGTTTTTACAAGTTTTGCAAATGTGTGGTGAAGCTGTATAGCAAAAAATATTTGCAAAAACCAAACCCCAATGAGGTACAAAAATTGTATCAATTCCACGAAGCAAAGCATGGTTTTCAAAGAATGCTCGGAAGCATTGATTGCACGCACCGGCCATGGCGGAATTGCCCTAATGCATGGCAAGTCAATTTACGCGAGGCAATCATAGACATCCAACACTAATAATAGAGGTTGTTGTGTCACAATATATGTGGATTTAGCATGCTTTCTTTGGTGTTCCTTGTTCGAATAACGACTTTAACGTCCTCCATCAATCAGAGATCTTCAATGATGGCATACAAGGAACCGGTCCAGATACCAGCTTTACGGTTTCGGGGTGGAATACAGGTACGGGTATTATCTTGTTGATCGAATATACCCATCTTACTCTACAGTCATTAAAACTATTTCGCACCTGTCGGATGAAAAAAGAAAGAAAAATTTGCCAAGTTCCAGGAGGCAACGAGAAAGGACATTAAACGGTGTTTTGGGGTTTCTACAACAAAAATGTCACATCATTGAAAAACCAGCACGTGCTTTTACACCAAAAAAGTTGCGATATTGTATGTATGTCTGTATCTTGATGCATAACATGATAATCGAAGACGAAGGTAGAGCGATTTGTGAGTACGACGAAAATGTGGTTAATGAGAATTATATTCCGGTAAGCGAACAACAACAAGATTTAAACACATTCTCGTTACAGAACGAGTACATACATGAAAACCTTAAAGCAGACTTGGTGTGAAATACATTTGGAACTATGCACACAACGAAACCAATGACGACGCACACAACGACCCCAATGACAACTAGTATTTCTTTATTTAAGTTTAGTTTTATTTTTTTAATATAATGTATGCTATATTATTAATTTTAGTATTTAATTTAATTTTACTTATATACATATATATATATATATATATTAAATATTATTTAATAAAAAATAAAATTAGGCCATCACTTGGGGGGTGATGGCTTCCCAATGACGTGGCCACCTATGTAGAGGTCTATCACAAAGTGGTGGGGCTCCTCCAAACCCATTAGCCTTATTTCTCTATTGGAGCCGTTAACCCAGTCGTTAGTCTAGAAGTTTTGTTTACGTTCGTTTATTTATTAAACAAATAATCGAACAAGTTATTTAGTGAAATGAACGAATACGAATAAGTTTATTATGAAACACTTTCTTTGATTAGATGAATTAATACAAACTAGATGGTGACCATAGGTCGTGGCGTCATGCATTGTGATACCGACACCTTAGCATTTTAGTCGTTTATATTCTTAAAACATACATTGTATATATATTTATGGCATTTAGAATCTTCATCAAGGAAAGCATATTCCAAATATTTTGGAAGCTCCTTTAGTTCAAGAAGTGGAGGTTCTTCAATTGATGGACGAGTTTAGGCTCGGCTCGTTGTTTCGTTATGTCCAACATTCCAGATGGTTCTTCTTTAACAAGGGCTACTTCTTCTCCAAAACTTTCTTCACCGTCTATTTCCGGAATGAGAAAAAGGATCTTCTTGAGCATTGAAAATGCTGTTACGTGGTTTGGATATTGCATAAGTTTTATTATTTGTATTGTGGTTTCTTTATCCCCATGTTATAACGAAATTTGCTTGTTGTCTTTTTGCAACAAGGCACAAACAGTGTTTATGAAATGTCGTCCAAGAATAAGAGGTGTTTCATCAAGAAGGCAAAGTGGGTAGGGTTAGCTACACTATTGTGTAACACCTCGAAGACGGAATTGGTAATTAAACCAAGTTAATAAAAATGAACGGGTAAAAATACCGTTAGTGGTAAAATTAACCCGGTGACTATTAATATTTAAATAAATAATCCTATATTAATCCAAAAGAAGAATAAACGCTTTGAGAAAACAAAGTTTATAAGAAGTCTGAGTTAACGGGACGTTAAAAAAAACGGGTTATGACTTCCTGAACCCACTAAGTAACTAGGAATGATTAACCTAGTTAGTTAAATTGTTTTAAAACAATAAAGAAACATGAACTAGTAGCATTTTTACAAAATTGAAACTAGAGGGACTAAAAGGGGTTAAATGAAATGAAGTATTAGTTAAAAGAAAACAAAAACCAAAACACACACACAAAGGTGTGTTTGGTCGACATCTTCACAGGAGCAAAAAAAAGGTTCTTCCAAGTGAACCCTGAACTCACAAATTGGATCAAAATCCAGGGAAATGAAGCCAAGATTTTGGGGCTTTAACTAAATTCATGATCACCAAGCTTAGGGGATCACAAGTTTGACGCTTGACAAGCTAGGTGGAGGCTTGGTAAAGAAGCAGGTCAAACGGATCAAGTACGCGGAAAAAGTGCATAATCGAATACAAAGTAAGTAAAGCTTACACTTTTCTATTAGATCATTTACTCGTTGAAGTTGTTATGATTATGATAAAACCGTAAATTAATTATGGTGATTCAAAGCGAAATAATACGGGTCGGAATAAGTAAAAAAGGGGTAAAACGGCAATTCGGTCTTGAATAGACCGAATAAACAATGAGTTTTGAGAAAAGACATTTATGGGGTAAACCATAATGAGTAAAAGGGTAATATGGTAATTGGCCACGAGCTAACGGACCAATAATTGTTTTTGAAAAAGACGCTATGTAGCCGTAGCTTACGGTCGGGGCTGAAACAAATATTGTTTTCTTGTTCGTTTTGACATGCGGACTTGATTAAACACGTTATAAACTAATTACGACTAACTCATTTCATGTTTTTATGAAATGTAGGCTCAATGAGGAACCGAACACGATCAAGAGTTAAGCTTCTGCACTATGTTTCGTCATCACGTTTTAAACGACGAGTAAATATATCTTTTATGCTGAAAAGTTTTAAATCTTAAATTGTTTTAAGAAACTCGTATTTTCAAATGGATGTGTAATCGTATAAACATTTTTATATGCAAAAATTATATGTAAAATCGATCTTTAAAGTAAGGGTCTTACAAGTTGGTAATCAGAGCTCAAGGTTAAAGAGTAAAGTGTTCAGTTCGAGACTTGATCGCATAATCCGGTAAGTTATATTTATATTAATGGTTTAGCATGTTAAGTGTTGTAAACAATACATAGGGTTATCGTGCAATACACGTTACCCTAATTAAATTGATAAAGGATTGATATAGATAACGAAATTACGGGTGTTGACACGTATAGTAGAAAGCCTTGTATGATAGTACATACATTTATTGATGTCGACATTACTAATCTTTGTAAATGTTTTAGTTGATGGACACTCACATCTGACATTGGTGAGAGTTTAACAAATTACGGATATGACGGAGGAACGGTCCGAAGTATGACAAGTAGAGCATGCTCACCAAGGACCTACGCGTAACGATAGAGACTAAGGGAAATGGTAAGGAAAGCCCGTTAGGGCAAGCATTTACCAGGTGCACGTTTTAAATTTATTGCACAAATAGTAATATGCAACAAATACGTAGAGACTGACTGTTGCATATATAGGATAAAAACTTGGAAAACTTGAATAGGATAATTATCCAGGATGATGTTTCCAAGAGAAATTAAGTAGAAATATGTGTTATTCACGATTGTGAATAACAAGACAATGATAAAATTAGTTTATATAGAAACTTGGGCATAAGTAATCATCCAAGTAAGTATTCTCAATATCAGTACTATTGAGAAGAGTAACGATCACATTAATGAATGTGATTGTAAAATAGTTTGATAAAAGGAACACATTTTATATGTTCAAGAGCAAAACGAGTAAAACTAATGATTGTTCTTTAGCAATTAAATAAAGTTTTACATAATGAAATCAAAGATATGGAAATAAATAGAGGCATTACTTGCGTGGGGCGTGATGTGAAAATTATAAAAAGGTCATGTGTATCATGTGTTGATCGCTTACTCTGGCCAAGTAAGTAGTGAACACATGATCCCATGAACTTCTTATAATGAACGCATTTACGTCCGATGTAGTAAGGATAGGGCGAATGGGATGAATTAAAAAGGTACCCAAACGGATCAAATAAACATAATGTTTGATAATAAATGTAAACGCAAATTGGGTAACGGAAGCGTATTACGTTAGAATAATGAGCCCAGGAGAAGGGACAAGGATAAATGTAAACGAAAATACAAACCGAGTAATGGGAATGTTAAGACAATGGAATAAAGTTTGATTGTTCATAGGTGATGAAATTCACACGAACAAGTCAAACGGATTGAATAAAGAATAAAAGTGTGGTTGAATAAAAGCGATGAATTTCGCTAAGACAACAAAATAATTCAAAACAAAGTCTTAATGCATACCGAAATGGTTGCGTTAACAATGACTTCGGTAAAATACCCGATAGATGGGTAGACTTTCAAATATATGCGTAAACCAAGAGAAGGGAACGCGGATTGAAAGTCAAAAGACTCGGATTATGAGTTATGACAAAAAGATGATAAAATTTCGCAAACAAAGTTTTTGATAATTATGTTCAACTATTTCGAGATTGAAAGGGTTGAATAAAGAATAAGGTTTGACTGTCATAAGTGATGGATTTCATACGAACAAGTCAAATGGGTCAAATAAAATGTAATGCTTGGTAGTGTAAGCAAGCGCAAACCGAATAATGGGAGTGCGAAATATTAATGAACTTATGTAATGGCCCTTGAATGAATATATAAAAAAACGCAAATCAAGTAACGGGAGCGTTAAAAAACATTAAGATAAAGAACCCTGGTAACGAGTTGAAAAGAAATAGAGGCGTAAACAGAATAACGGTAAACGTGAGACAAACCGACGCGTAAATGACGTAGGAAGTCATAGAGTCGGAAGAATAATTTGAAAGAAAACGATCGTAGTCATAAACTACGGTCGAAGTGCACTTTGTTCAAAGTGTCTGCCACTTCATGCGAAGCTGATCAGTTCGCACGAAGGGGTTCCAGTCATAAGAAGGGGTCTGATTTGGTGCTTAGACTATAAACTAGGTCGAACATGGCAATTCTACCTAATTCCCTATAGTTATGGCTTTGATACCATTCTGTCAACCCCAACCGATGGCGGAAACATTGGGCCGGGACGAACGAGATTGCTCGAGACTTCATAACGCTAATAAGTGACAAGTATTTAATTAACAAAATTTCATTTCACTGATAATAATCAAGTACAACGGTTTGAAATCAAGTACAACATATTTGAAACGAAATACAAGTACAACAACATATCTAATACAAAATCTAGATGAGTATCTAAGTCATCCTACTCGTTTCTAAGTCATCCTCATCCTCATTTAACCTGCAACACATGTTAACATATAGTTCAACACACAAGGCATTGGCGAGCATACAAGTTTAAATAATAGCATAATAAAATGTTTTAAACGAATCTTTATGCATAAATCTCTAATCTCGAGGCTAACATGTAGTATACGAGCATGCGAATATACTAGCCAACCCAAAGTTTCCCGCTAGCGTAATCTAATCATAGCGATGAAAAGACCATATGTGTTTAACTTAACATGACCTCAAGTTTACGGGTGGTGCGTTACTCCTATAGCGTTATACATGTTAAGAGAGGCTTGATTGAAGTTAATGACTAAGTATGGGCATTCGAGTATAAGCATGTGTGTTTTCAAGTATAGCACATAGAGCATAGTATAGGATTGTTTTGTGATTTATATAAGCATGTTTACGTGATTTAGTATAAAGTACATGAATTGCACCCCAAAGGTGTAAAAGTAAAAACGGGGTTGAGTATGCTCACAGTTTTGCAAGCTTCCTAGAATTCCACGAGTTGTTGAGTTGGAGTGTTGAAGTGATCCACACCGAAGTCACCCTACAAGGGGTAAACAAAGGTGTGTGAATAGGCTGTATTTGGTGAAAGATTCAGATTCGGCGTTGGAAAAATACGGAAATCGGAAAATATGAAAATAATGGAAAACTGCCACTTTGTACGAGGTGTCCACCTCGTGCGAGGTGACTGTCCATCTCATGCGAAGTGCCAGTCCACCTCGTGCGAAGTAACTGATCACTTCATCCGAAGGGACTGTTTCTAAAACGTTTTAGCTCGTTTTACACCCATTCCGACACTGATTTACACGAACAAGGTATTGGCAACGAGGCAGAACAGTCTAAGACCAGAATACTTAATCAGAAATGATTAATATTCTGTTCAGACTAGTTTATTATGAAAATACGAAGTTATGTATAGTTTAGGTATGTACTAGTCAAGTTCATCATTGAAGTCAAGCATGGAGATGTTAAATCTTATTATATGATTCACCAAAGCACAAGGTTTGCAAAAAACAACCCGGTTGGTCATGAATTAACGGAAAGTAAAATAAAAAAATGTTCAAGTGAGGTGTGAAACTTAATTCGGGTAGCCAAAGCTCCCAATGTTCTCACTAGCAAGAACACTAATCCAATCCCATGAGGATGATGAACCAGGCCAGCTTACAACACTTGGCACAAAAGAAAAAGAATTAAAAAGGATAAGAAAAGTTATAAAATTACAAGGTTTTAGTGAGTTAAACTCACTTAAAAAATCTGAGATACATTTGCTGAAAATCCGAGAATTGGAGAGTGAGAGTGAGGGTGTACGGAAAGTGAGAAGTGGTAGAGTGCGTCTGTATTTTTAGGAAAGTTCGTGGCCAGTTTCGCTTCGTGCGAAGTGTGTCCACCTCGTACAAGGCTTGCTCCACCTCGTACGAGGTGTGCACACGTCGTACGAAATGGGTTTCAACTCGTACGAAAGGGTTAGTTGAGGCTATTTTAAGTGTTTTAGCCGGTTTTAAACAAGAAAGGATGATGTATAGTTTTAATGCACACAAGGGTTGAGTATTTCGAGTATTCAAGTATAAGTTTCTTGCATATAGTCACGTTTTAAAGTTTGAAAAGTAAGAATCAATTGTATAAGGACATATAAGAATAGAATAAAGTTTTCATTATGATCATAATATCAGAGTACAAGGGTTGTAAATGAAATATACGAACACGATACAAGTTTCCAAATATAGAAATACAGTTACACTTTCTAAATAAGGGAAGTCCAGAAATGTGAAGCGTTACAAATATAAACCAAATCCTTGGTGCTGTGATCTTATCTCCATGCTTCGGGAAGACTTTACCAAACCTGAGGTCCCAAACCAAAACCTCTAACCCTCTATTAAAGAAAATAACATGTTATTACTACATAGACATAGAAAACATGAATGTTTTAACTTTAACAAAACACAAGGTTATTTGTTTTTTAGGATCTAGAAAACTCACTTTCAATATGGTACTTAGCACTTAAAGCCATTAACACACACACACACACCCCTTGTTAATCCATAACTTGTTTAGTTAACTCCCATCAAGGGGTTGATTTCCCCCCAACACCCGCAAGGACCTTAGCTACTCATGGCTTTAAAGATAGATTTTAACAAACTTGGAAAGATTGTATTAATCATTACAAGATTGACAATTACTTAATGTTTTTCTTGTAGTTCTTAATGATTACAAAAACCAAAAGGAAGTGCGTAGAATTAGAGTGTATTAGGGAGGATGGAAGAAAAGGAATGAGCAATGGAAATGGGGGGAAGCTTTCTAATATAGACACTGGCAGCAAGGCACGGCCCGTGCCTGGTTGATATCTAGTGAATTTGACCGGAATCTTGGTACGAGGTGTGGTATTGAGACATGACTCGTCGTCAACTCTTGTGGGTCCCACTAGATCTTTGAAAATCCTCAAAAGCGATTTTTGTCGTCTAGTGATTAGTGGTCGAGGCATGGGGCGTGCCATGGGTGTCTCGCCTTCTTTTGGGCAGATCTTATGTTTTAGTCTATAATTGCTTCGTTTGTCCACTTTTGGACCCGATTTATCCTAGAAAAAAATAAACTAGACTAAGGTTGTTCCAAATATATTTTTAAGAAAACCCGATTGAACACTTCTGGAAATCCATAATTCCGTCTTTGACTTGTTGACTTGGTATTTTAGTTTTCAGCCTTTGACTTTGGTTGACTTTGACTGTTAACCAACACTTTGATCATCAACATTTTGTTCTTCTAAACTTTGATTCTTTGAGGGTTGTAGTTTGATACAACTGTAGTTGGGGCAACTATTTTGAGAAGCTTTCAATGGGAGAGAAGCTGTTGGACTTTGTGAATGTACTTTAACCTATTTCATTAGGCAATGATGATGGTTTCCTTGGGTTTTGGCTTTCATCTTCAGCGGATCTTGTATAACCCAACAAGTTATTACAACCATTCAATGTTAAGGAAGAATTATTACAATCATCCAAATTTAAAATATTGTTTAATTTTTTATTGTTCTAGATAAGCCAATTAACAATACTGTAATCAATTTGCGTTCGATGCTACAAAATTTTATTCAATATGATAATACCACGATCTAGCTAACTTCTTTTGTTGGTGGACTACGTGAGTAAGAGCCAAGACCATAACAGCTTTAAAAACTTCCCTCTCGGATTTAACAGCGACACATGTCAGTGTTAGAGATTTAGATAGAGGAATGCAAACTAGCAAACTTGTAATGCTCCACATTTTTGTACTTTCCATACTTAGAAAGTTGTATTCACATTTCTATTTTTAGAAAATTTTAGTTGTATTTCATTTCCAAACTTGTAATCCGAGACTTCAATGGAAAATCTTTTTTGTACCCAATCTTATTTACATTCATACTTATGTTATATGCAATCAATCATCAAGCTACGTGCTTACAAGCAAAACTGAGACTTAGTATACATTCGATTATCAATCATGCTTACACGATACTCACCACATACTTACATACCCTTTCCGAAAACATGCAAAAATATAAGTTTATAGGATAAAATAACAACAAATATAAGTTCATGGACTAAAAGCAACAAATCTAAAACTCCTACAAAACACGTCGTGTCGCGCGTTCAACCCCTGTTCTCCCATCGTGCGACTCGTGGACCCTCGATCCGCAGAAAGTTGTTTTCCCCATTCTGGATTGCATCTTTTCCACCTCATTTCTTCCCGAAACACCTTCATTCTTCATTAAAACACAAACCCTAATCAACTACTATTTAACCAAGCACCCACACCTTCATTTCACTTTTCCCACACAAATAACTCTTAAAACACTCTCAAGTTACTAAAATTGCAACATCAAAGCAGAAAATCTTCAAGTCTAAAAGTGAGCTTCAAACTCACTTTCCTTTCTCTTCTTCTTAAACTCCTACTTCTAACCCCTTAGACAACATTAAGCATTGTTACCAAGGTTCACCATGGAGTAACAAGGTGGTACAACTCAATATTTGATGTCCAAGATAGATTGTTGTAACGCCCTGCTTTTTCATACCTTCCATATCTAGAAAGCTCGTTTTGTAATTCTATTTTTGGAAACTATGTAATCTTGTATTCGTTCTTTCGTTGTAATCATTGTAAAAATCCGAGACTTGTATCATAATGAAATTCGTATTTATTTCTATTCGCGTTATACTCATATTCAATTCCAACTTTATAATCCAAAACTTTGATCGTAACGAAATTCGTACTTTATACATATTTGTCTTACATGTGTTTCCGTCGTTAAATACATGTTTAAACACAAACCGATAATTGTTATGCGTGCAAATCCTCATGCATATACTCTCAATACTTAAATTATACTTACATACGTGTTATATACTTAAAGCATGCCAAAAACACCTTAAAATACCAAGTTTTAGCTTAAAATGGGTGAAAAACCATAGTTCAGGGACTAAAGTGAAAATCTGCCCAAAATAGGGCATGGCGTAGCGCGTAGCCTAACCCTATTAGGCGTCGCGTACGGCGACACCCCTGAATCCGCAGAAAGTGTTTAAGAGCTGCAGATTGGTTCTCTTCCCTACCTCCACTCTAACCCAATCACCTTAAACCTTCATTTAACACAAAACCCTAATCCTCCACTATATAACCAAGCCTCCACTCACCCATTTTCACTTTCCAAACTCCTTCACACATCCAAAACACTTCCAAATCAGTTGCAACATCAGAGAACCTAGATTGTTCTAAGTGCTAAAGTGAGCACTTTACTTCATCTTCTTCAACATTTCTTCACCAAATATTCTTCTACGAAGCTTGGAACACCTCTAGGAGTGTTTCCACAAGTTTTCCATGGAAAACCAAGGTGGAATATCATCATTTCGAGGTCCAAACTTTCTGTTTTTTGGAAGATTATGGTGTTATTTTTATTAAACTTATGTTCTCTTCAAACAAGCTTGTGCTCTTATGCTCCTAATCAAATTTATGGTTAGTGAGCCTAACCAAGGTTGTTGTATATCAAATATGAGTTGTCCAAACACTCTAAACTTCCTTTTTTTGAAGAGCTTTGAGCTCACAAGTGTTTCCAAGTCTTGAACTTGAAGCTAGTGTGACTACCTTGGTTAGCTTGGGCTATCATACACTTAAGTCCATACATCACTTGATGATTTCTCATCATTATCCCAAGTTAGTTTGCTAGATTGAAAGTGACACAACCCCGCCTAACCTTCCCTTGTGTCGACGTCGGCTCCCCAGGTTATAGTTCACTTGGCTACTTGGTATAGTGACACTATTATTTCATTATTCATTATTGTATTTTGTTCAAGACCCTCCTTATTGTCTATGTCAACTTGTGTAGAGGTGAACATCACACGAGGTCCTAAATGGATGGTGCTACCTCCTACCTCCTAAGTTGATGATTTTGTGCTTTGGTGAATCCATATAATGAGGTTAAATGGATGAAATTCATCCTACATCATTGCATGACCATTCCATGATAACCTAAGGCATATAAGACAATATTCTATTAGTGCGTGTAAAGCGTGATATGATTTTATTAATATTTTAAGTCCGTTTTACGCATTAGTCAAGTTTTAAATTTATAAAACATGATATTGTACTAACAATAAACACACACTAGGGCAAGTACACCCATCGCGAGCGTAGTATAGTGTTGGTAAGATACCGAGGTCGTCCAAGGACATTGGAGCTTTTAAAACCGGTTTATCGTAAACGTCTAATCGATACAAAATTTTTGAAAAATAAAAATAAACATAAAAATAAAAAGATAAATAAAATGAAATACAAATAGACAAGATATAATCACTTGGATCCAACTCCTCTTTTATGTACCCTTTGATGATTTTCGCACTTTCGGATTTTTTAAGAGATTCTCTTAGTTATAATAGTAGGCCCTCTTTTGGGGGTGACGTGACCCTCGGCCAAGTGGTTTGAGTCAGCAGGGATACAATCCCAAGAGGCTGGTTTAATATATCAATAGTAGTTTACATATGAGGGGTTCCAGCTATTCGCACCCCCCCCATCCAATACCATAGGGTATTGAAGAAGATCCTAGTAAGCTTGAACTAAGTCCTCACAGGATCTATACACTGAACGAGACAAGAGTTTTACCAAACCACCCTTATAACCCCCTTCCAAGTAGTTAACGCGCTTTATATAGACCGTAAAGACACGAATGAGCAAATCAATGACATCATGAAGAAATGATTAGGAAAATTCACTTTCAACATAAGAAACTAGTTATTAAAGTCATTAACACATACCCAATTAAAAAGTAGCCAAAAGATTAAAATCAAAAGTAATACATAAAAGATTTGTCTTCACCAAGTGATGTAAGAGACTAGCCAAGCATGGCCTTTGTTTGTCAAGAACTCTTATGATCAATCTTGGATCCCGAGACTACTACACACTCTAAAGATGGAAAATGGATGATGGTGGTTGGTGTTGGTGTTGTAGTGGTGGTGGAATGGTGACAAAGTGAGAGATAAGTGGTTTGCTGAGGGATGCCTTTGAAGTAAACCAAGCACCCCTATTAATAGTTAGAACAGAGCCCCGGCCACGGCCCCGTGCCCGTTGGGCACAACCCGTGGCCACCATCTTCTTTTCCTTCATTTATTGCAGCTGTCAGCAGAGGGCCCCACACGCCCCCGTGCCTCCTGGGCACGGCCCTGTGGTCAACTCTTTACTGTACTATCAAGATTCTACAAATTGAAAGTTGACCATGGCCTGTGTCTGGGTGAGCACAGCTCCGTGGTGCGTGTGGAATCTGCCTTTTATCTTTTCTGCAGGTCTTGTTACTGACCACGACCCATGTCCGGTGGACACGGCCCCGTGGTGGTCTTCTGTTTCTCTTGTTTTTGTTCTTTGGATGCTACTGAGGGCCGAGCGTGTTACCTTATTCCACCTTGTATTTTGTGTTGGTTTTAGCCGCTTATTTGCTTCTTTTGTTCTTTTAAGCTCATTTGGTCATGTTAATTGAAAAGAAACAAAGAAACATGCATTTTCCAATATTAGTACTGAAAAATGGTTGATTTTACGCCCCGTTTGATGCAATTTATATGTTGCATTTTGTACACATTATTTATACTACATAAATATGACATATATATATGACATATATATATATATATATATATATATATATATATGTAGAGTGAGAGAGATAAAAATCGAATCTTAACATCAACCAAACTCATGGTGGAATATTATGTATTATGGTAAATATTATCTTGGATTAAGATTCCTCAGGCTTAGATTTCTCATGGGCGAAATGGTGCCTATGAAATACATATAAACACGGTGTCCAAATTAAGTATTTTAAACGAGATAACTTTTATGTAAATTTGTACTCTATACGCATAAAAATTCCTAATCCAATCCATCATGCTTATACGCCTTGTTTATCCTTGTATGATAACTTAGCGGTTTCCAAACTCTCAACACATCAACTCACTTACGTGGAAATTACTACACAAACCGTGAGTATACTCGAATCCCTATCACTTTTGGGGTGTAAGATGTATGACTTAAACAAACTCACTTATGCACACAATCAAAATTATGAATTCACTCAATCCATCAAACATGTTATTTGTTATGCTTAGGTTATTCATGCTATGCATTCAATCATTCATACATGCAAACTACTTGTCATTAACTTCGCTAACCTACCTTAACATGTATAGCACTATAGGAGTAGCACACCGCCCCGAATGTTGGGTCATTGTTAAGTATTCAACCAATCATATAACGGTTTTGTTCACTTGGTGACAAGATTATGCTCGTGGAATCTTTGGTTTGACAAATAGGTTGTGCATGCTAGTATGTAATTTAACTTAGTGTACAAATGCCATGTGGATTTGAGACAAACTTTTATACGTATGCTATGTAATCAAACTTGTATGCTCGTCAACCTTTGTGTTGATTATGCTTTAATACATGTTGCAGGAAATGCATGATGATACTAGAAGAAATCTACTTAGGATGGATTAGAAACACATCAAATTTCTATGTTTTGCATTTCTTTTTGTTTGATTATGTTATGAACAAGTTGTAATTTCCTTTCAAACATTGTACCTTGAATTAGAATGAAACGAAATATTGTTATATAAATTATTGTCACGAATAGTACGTTTGAAGTCTCGAACAATCTCGTTTTCATCTCACTATGATGTTTCTGCCATCGGTTAAGGTATGACAAAATTACTCTATCAGTGGATCTTGGTTTGCACTTTATGGCATTTCCAAGTTTTAGATTTTCGGTTTATTTCCTTTCCATTTATTATGAGGGACAAATCGTTTATAGCCTTATATTTATTATATCCAAAAATCATAACACACAGCAAACTCAATAGAGTTGATAAAAAGAAAAAGAAATCAATTATATTGAACGAATATTGATAATCTCAGTCTCATTCGATTATAATCATGTCTTATACTCGACTCAATATCCATCAGGTGTGTGTTGAGTAATTATATGTCGGGTATTAGACATACCCACCGGTAATGAGCATGCACATTAGTTTATTAAAAACGTCCATTAAGATTTTCAAATATATATTTTTTTCTTTTCAATGCTATAAAATATATCATGTTATTTACATTCTTAATGTATCATATAAAAAATAATAAAATATCACACCACCATATGTTGAGATTCATTGGTTCTCCCCATATGTATCTTTTAGTTCATACCCATGCTCATGAACCTATATGTGAAGGTGATTTCGTCATTTCACCTATATTAGGGAGTAATAAATTGTAGTTTTCATCTCTACGTTTGCTTCAAACATGAAGTTCCGTCCACCTTTAACGCTCTTTTTCTCTGACGTTCCAAGTCTTGACATGTTTCGTCCCTAATCCTAACATCCGTTAACTTCTGCGTTAATTAAATCGTTTTAAACCTAGGTAACCAATCATCTTCATCCCCACAAAAAAGCTTATCCAACACCGATAAATCTGTCATTGCAAAAACCCTTTACCACCGCTAAATCCACCACCTCCACCACTAACTAGTTTAATACCCGTCCGGTGGACGGGTATGTTAATGATATTATGACAAAAAAAAATATTCTTTGTATTCTAAAAAAAGACTATTTCTTTAAAAACTCCTACGCCGAAGGTGAGTAATTTGTACAATATCCTCTCTCACTGTTATCCCTTAGAGCATACTCTACTCATACCACCCGATCCTAATTTTACAGCAACCAAACCGGAGCATACTCTACTCATACCATCCGATCCAATATTTTACAGCAACCAAACCAAAAATACAGTTATCTTTGAGAGCTTACATCAAAATAATAAGAAAGCAAAAGCACAAACCTCATGTGTGTACACTCCAGAGCTTTTATAAGATTGTAAATCCCGCAAGAAGAAAATAATTAGGCGTTGAAATGAAATATGAAATAAGTTCATTATAATATTGCACAAGTGACATGCATCTAAACAACGTTTCTCTTCCATCACTAAATTAAGTTACAATACCAGCAAATATGTAGAGAGGCCTTGCAAGATCAAGTAAATCATGATGGAACTATATAACATTAAACCCATTTCTCAAGTGATAATTATGCTTCACTATTAAAGCAGCATGTATTCAGAAATAGAAGCCATGGCAGGATAGAACATTAGCCCTTTAGATAAGTGATGGAAGGCTTGACATGATACATATCCCACCATGAAAGTCCTTCATGAAAATTAGGGACAAGCAAATCGTACCGGACCGGTACCAAATTTACCGAACTGAGTACATTTTCGGTACCGATTATTTTGACAGTTTTCGGTACCAGTAAAGCGGTTTTTACCCTCAAATATTGTACCCGTACCGAACCAGCACCAAACCGTACCGTACCGGGTATGTTCGGTACCGATAGCGGTACCCATTTTTGGGTATTTTCGGTACCGATATTTTATTGTTTGTATTTTACAAAACATTATTTGTTGATAAATGTCCAGTATTACTCTTTTAACATATCTAAACATAAACAAATTGGCTACACTAACTAACCTATCCTAACACCAAGATGCTTTTTTTGCAGGTTTCCGAGAAAATCTTTCTTCCATTTTTGGCCATGTGCTGAATGAGCTCAAACATGTTAATGAAATTTTCTAGGAATGGATAAGAGCTTGAACCATGGTGACGAGAGCTGATCGTGCATCATCTTCTTCATACACACTTGTTGTGAATCTCTATAACATCCTAAACATGAAGTTTTATTCATCAATGACTTGGAAATCAGAAAAATCTTTGAATGTTGGTTTGATAAGTATACCTGATGATCAAGCTTAGCAACTTCATTCATGACCCCTTTGAACCAATCAAAGGAATCTTCTTCTCTAGTCACCTACTAAAAGTAAGCATTTGTAGTCCTCAAAGTTTTCTTCTTTCTTGGAGATACTTTACCTTGAGAGCATGAGCAAGCACTCCCATACGAACGCTTACTGTGGACCGATGTTTGATCCTCAACTATAATCATACAACATTAAGGTACTGCTATGTAAAGATGCATAGTACATATTCTAAAAAGTTACTTACTTCTAATTCTCCTGTACTGAAAGGCTCTTGTAGTCTTGATCTTATACTGGACAGATTCAAACAAAACATATCAAACATGAGTCATAACTGCAAACATCTCTAAGATGGACCAAGTAATTGAACTAATATAGTTTTTATAAGTGTATTTGTTGCACTAACTATATACATAAAATGGACCAAAAGTGTGCATGTGTTTATTATGTTGCTCAACCAGCAAAAGCACCCATTTTGACCCCTCTAGTTAACATATGGTTAGCCAGTAAACTCACTCGACAAGCAATAGTTTAAACACCAAAGCTAGCTAATAAGCTTTTGTTGTCTAGATTGATTAGTAGCAATGTTATTCTCTTCCACAATTAATTAGAAGCTTCATGTGAAATTGCTATAGCACCCTTTCGGGTTATTGCAATTTTCATAATTTGGTAGCAAAATAAATGGGTAGTGTTGGTTGAGTAACTGGTAATGGGATATGTCAAGTTGGGCCGACCCGTCAATATTATTTGTCCATTTTTTTTATTTTATAGATAATACATGTATATAAGTTTAGGAACACCACATTGTTCAAATAATACAGGAAGCTTACAAATTCTTTGGCACAATGCCCATAGGATCGCCTTTCTACCCATCAAATAATGCCAAATAAGAGCGACGGAGAGAAAGAACAAAACTCCATCAAGTTATAACCTTTAAAGCCTGTCAATCTCCAACTTTGACCTAAAAATTCAAAGCATATTGCAAAAATTCAATTATGAACATGTAGTAATCTGGATTTGTCTAAAAGTAGTAGTATTGAGCAAACAATAGTTTCCTCAAATAAATATGAGTCTGCAGTATGTTTCGTGTCAAAAACAGATGACATTCCTAGCTAGTCCAAGTACCTACACCAGATCAACATCCCATGAATGTATCATTTTGTAAAAGGTATTTGGAATTTTTACACTTACTTACAAAATCTACACACAAATTTATTGGTGACAAGATTATGCCCACTATCATAAAATTCGAAAATATGCAAAATTATTCTGGTAGAAAGATATCAGAACTTGAATGTTGAAATGAATGTTTAGTTCAATTCTGGTGTTAAATATGTTGTAAAGATAAAGATTTCACTTGTCAAAAATTCAAAACTATAACCCATCCGTGGAGGGGTTGTTTAATGTCATATCGGGTAGGAAATTGGTGCTCTTTTGCGCTTGGCTCTACACGCCTTGGTTTTAGACTTTGTCGCTTTTGTGCGCTTCTCGATTTTTAAAACCAATGTTCTAAAGATAAAAATAAATATGGAAAGAGAGATCATCATATGTGTGACCTTTTCTTTTTGATAGGGATGAGCAAATCGTACCGAGTACCGGGTATCGGTACTGGTAATGGTACGGGATTTCCCGAACCAAAATATTTTTGGTACTGAATCAGTACCGACTTTTCGCATTTTCAGTAATGGTTTGGTACGATGCCGGTACCCATATTTGGGTATTTTCGATACCGGTTGGTACCGAGCTCATCCCTACTATGAAGGGTCTGCATTGACTTATTAGTTCTAAAGAAAAGATGAAGTCCACATATTTGTTAATGATGCCTTACAACCTTCATCATATGTTGAAATCCAGATAGAGCGAATAAATAATACATACTACAGTTAACTTGTTATGAACATATGCTTTTAACATGCATTAAATATATCGTTATAAAAATATATAACTTTAGTGTGTACATATTATAATATAAAAATGAGTACCTGTCATATTAAAATATAGAAATCTCCAGAGAGGGTTTGATGACTTTTGAAAAAACCAAGAAGCATAAATGGAACTCCAAGTGTAAACTCCAACTTTCTCTGGGTGAAAAAGTGAAAATGTGTAGCCAGCCATTGCTCCACAGTGTTTACCAATCACGTACACCTAACAAAGTCCAGACACAAATGATCAGGGTGATTTCATGTCCAATGTTAGAGTGTAGAAACATCAACATTTGTTAAATGCAGGTGCATTATATAGCAATGGATCATCTCAACTGACCCGGATTTGTAGGAGTTGGTTTGAAGATCATGGGCAGGAAATTTTGAAGCAAAACCACCATCAGAAAAACTGCCAATAATCGCCCTGAACCGCCATTAGAGCGGTTATTTTTGTGAGTTTAAACGGCTGCGATTTCATCTCAGCATGATCCAACGGTGAATATCGATTTGGATGGTGGTTAGACTTAATGGGATCCATACATACATATATATATATATATATATATATATATATATATATATATATATATATATATATTATATTATATAATATCATAATTCATAATGCAATTAATCCATTATCATAACCTATCCTTTGTTCAATTGCCATTATACACACCAAGGTACGATTAAACATTCAACCTATTTGTATATATTCATATATACGTACACTCTCTCACCGAGTGTTTGAATTCTATTGAAATATTATTTCATCACTCAAAACGTCGCAATTGTGTGGGCATGATTTTGATCTAAGATAAGAAAGTATGCTCTCGCTGTGTCTAGGGTGCACGTTAAGAACCTACACTACCAGCAGAACCTGTGTTACATCTTTTAATGATAAGGCTAGTTTGACTACAAATGATATTAAGAAACACGCGTTAAGGCCAAGTGCAAAATGTGTTAAGACTTGAAACCTCAAGGACGAAATGTGTTAAGACTTGAAACCTCAAGGATGAAGAGTGTTAAAGGTAGACGTAACCTCATGTTTGGAACAAACCTCACAAACGAAAACTGCAATTTACTCCCTGATATAGCTTAAATGACGAAATAATCCCTCACGTCAGGGTCACATATGGGTAATTAACGGAGAAGTTAACGGGAGTTAGGACCAGGGACGGCACATGTTAAAACTTGAAACGTCATGGACAAAAAGTGTTAAAGGTGGACGAAACCTGATGTTTGAAACAAATCCAAAGGACGAAAACTACAATTTATTCTTAAAGATATTTTATTATGCTACATTAAGATTTCATGTTTTAGGTGACTTTCAACGCTTATGTGCATGAGATATCCATAATTGACACTGTGATCGATGGTTTTGCTATGCATAATGACATTTAAATATGTTCATTAGCACTAATTATGAATAAAAATAGGGTTATTGGATTTTAATAATCTTAACTTTTACCCATTGGCTAACATTAATCCCAACTTCAAAAATTCCATCTGACAATCCCAACTTGTAAGAATTTGGCCCTCATCAATCATTTTCTAACTATGTTAGTTTTTCGTTGACGTGACAACTTACGTGACACAAACCTAGTTATTGGCTGGCTGGCGTGGTCGCTTATGTGGCACAAACTTAGTTATTGGATTTTAACAATCACATTTTTCATCACCAGCATGGTTGACGGTGATGGCGGCGGATGGTGGTGGCAGTGGGTGGCGGTTGATGGTGGTGGTGGCTAATGGTGGTGGTGATGAAAGTTGGGATTATGAAAATCTAATAACTGAGTTTGTGGCACATAAGCAGCCACATCAACAACCACATCAACCAATAACTAGGTTTGTGCCACGTAAGCTGTCACGTCAGCAAAAAACTAACACAGTTAGAAAAAGATCGATGGGGGCCAAATTCTTACAAGTTTGGATTGCCAGAGGGAATTTTTGGAAGTTGGGATTAATGTCAGCCAATCAGTGTTAGGATTATTAGAATCCAATAACCATAAAAAATATGTCAAAAGTATTAGGGGGTGTTACTAACCGAACCAGTTTTTGTTCATTGATAGATTTTTAACCCAATACGGTTGTTGAAGAAAATTTTGCAAACATGAATCTCATCAAAAGTCTAGTTATAAATTTATGGATATTCTGTTTATATGTTGTACATAACACATTGTTTGTATGTATATCTTGTTTTCTTTTAAATAGTCATGGACCCAATCTTTTATTTTGCATGCAAAACATGTGCATCGTAACCATAAAATTGTCAATTGTGCATCGTAGGCATGTCAGATCTACATAAAATGATACGATAATACGCTCATTTGGATATGATTAAAGAACTAGGGTAGAAAAAAATGCATACAGTTATTCAAGTTTTATAATTTTGATAAATATATATTTTTTTATCAAGTTGGGTACCAAACTTGACAAAAATGGTAAAATCATAAAGCCTGAAAGAACGTATTAAAATGTATAGTATGATCGGTATTATATAAAAACATGAGATACTAGTTTACTTGATGTATTTAATTCAAGAAAAAACATTTGTATTAAATTTTGTTTAGGTTAAGTAAACGAGTTTTAATGGTTTTAAGCATCTGAGTTCAAAATTAAAAAAGTTTAACGTCCTGAGTACCTTGTTGGTAAATATATAACCGTTTGAGCCCAAATTTTTTTACTATGTTAGAATTACTCTGTTAACTCTTGTCAAATGAGCAAAAATGACCTCATTTAATAAAAAAAACCCACTTTAATTCTCCACCCTCATCTTCTTCCTTCAACCAAACTCATTCCCACACACACGTTTCATACAGTGCATTCTCTCTTCTAGACATCCTACCACCACGACTGTCCCCATGGCATCACCACCACCACACAAACAACCCCAACACAGTCATATTCAACGCCCTAGTTTCGGGCCAAGCCCGTTTTAACAAACCTGACCCGCTTTCAACATTTTAACGAGTGAAAACAAATGGGTCTTAAACCTAAGTGGGTGTTCAATGCATTTGAACAATGCACTTGTGAGATGAACGAGTATACTATGAATCTTCGATTAATGTTTCGGTCTCGTGCTGAGATGTTGATATACAGGAAGCATATTCGTACAATTGTATGGAAGACTGGGTACTTGTTATGACTTTCGTATGCAACGCGTTGATTTCAACGTACGCGAAAAGGGGATGGATGCATGTAAATGCAATGGCAGGAGCCTATGATCATTGTGGATGCTATGCTGATGTCCCAACTTCGTTTCATAAACGATAGAACTCGTCACTAAACGTTGATATCACAACTTTAAACATAGTTCTTAAATCTTGTTGAGTATTATCAGACCTACATAAGGGAAAATCTCTTCATTCATTATTTGATTTTCAAAACTTTTAAAGAAGGTGCTTTAAAAATGTTTAAATACAAACGTAATTTGGTCATTTCACGACAATTAACATAATATTTCTAAGGGTGTTAAAAAATTGGACTCAAACGGTTATAGATTTACCAACTAGGTACTCAGAGCGTTAAACTGTTTGATTTTGGAATCAGGTGATTAAAACTACTAAACACAAGGACTCAAAAAGTAATTTACTCAAAAAGAAAAAAAACATTTTCCTGTTCTTTTTTCCTAGTGGGCTTTCCCGCGCTACACGGCAGGAACTCGACCGGTATAAGTTCAGATTATTATTGTAATGCTTCGCATTTCTATACTTTCTTTATTTAGGAAGTTGTATTCGTATTTCTATTTTTAGAAACTTGTTATCATGTCGTATTCGTATTTCATTTCCAATCTTGTAACTGGAGGCTTTGATCATAATGGAAATTAATTTTATACATATACATGTTACATACTTGTGTTATACGCAACCGATCATTAAATACGTGTTTATACACAAAACAGAGACACGAAATATTTGGAAATATCAATCATACATGCTCATACAATACTTGATACACTTTGAGTACCTAAAAATAGTCCAAAATACAAGAAAACGACATAAAATAACCTAAAAACAAAGTTTGTGGGACAAAATGCTAAAAACCAAACTTGGGTAAGAGAAAGAGCCCGTCGCGGGGGACTAACCCTTATCCGTCGCGGGTGGCGAGGGGGATTAATCCACATATAGTTGTTTCTTGGTTGTGGGTTGGTCACCTTTCTCACATCCATTCTCCCCTAATCACCTTATTCCTTCAGTAAAACTTTAAGCCTAATCAACCACTATATAACCAAGCCTCCCACACCTCCATTTCACTTTTCCAACAATCTAAAATCACACATCACATTCTCTAATCAGCTGGAAACTCATGTTAGGGCATAATTCTTCTAAGTTCCAAAGTGAGCTTTTATCTCACTTTTCTTCAAGTTTCTTCACTTATTTTCTTCTTGAAAGCTTGGGACACCTCTGGGAGTGTTTCCACAAATATACCATGGTAAATTAAGGTGGGACAACACCATTTTGAAGCCCAAACTTCCTATTTTGGAGAAGCTTTTACTTAAAACTTCTATAAACATGTTTAAACTTGCACAATCAGGCACCTACATTGCTTCTAACCAAATCAATGGTTATGAAGCTTGTGTATGGTTGATTGCTATAAGTTTAGAGGTGCAAATACCCTCTAAACTTTCTGTTTTGAAAAGGTTGTAGACAACCTACAAGTGTTGAGACCATCCAAGTTCACTATCTTCAATATGGTGAGACTTGTGTTTTGGTGAATGTGTGAACCATGGAAGCTTGGGCTCTCCAACTTTGTTCCATAGCCTCACTTGTTAATTTAGTATCTTCGTACCACTAAATCTCAAACAATTTCCGTTAAAGGGACAAGGCTACAACACGTCCCCAAACACTTTCCATGTTTGGGATGCACGCATCTAGCTTGCTCTCTTGGTTGTTTGTAGGTTTAAGTTCTTATTATTTAAATATTCATGACCAACCAAAATCATCAACAAAGTTGATGATTTTGTGCTCAGGTGAAACATATAATGAGGTTAAATGGATGTTCATCATCCTACCTCCTTGCATGACTACTTTCGTGGCTCCTTACTTTATTTTACATTTGTATACATTAACTTGTAAACTCCGAATCTAACCCATTAACAAAAACCGCAACTTACACACCTCCATTTCCCTTTAGGGTAACTTCGATGTTCCAACAACTCAAGACTCGTCAAACTCACTAAGTGGAAATTTCTTTGCAAATAGTGAGTATACATTACCCACTTTCCGTTTTTACATTTTTGGGTTAATATATATATATATATATATATCATATAAAAACTCACACAAGCACATATACGCAAATACTTTATTCATATAATCGAATCCAATATACATGCTTTATACGTTTATACTCTAGAAATACATGCATGCTAGAAAGCCATTCTTGCACTTTATTTTGTCATTAACTTCGTACAAGCCTCCCCTAACATGTATAGAGTTGTAGGAGTAGCACACCACCCGTATTCTTGTGGTCATGTTAAGTAATACAAAAACGGTCTTATTGTTGCGACGACAAGATTACGCTAGTGGAATCTTTGGATTGACATGTATGTGATGCATGCTAGTTCATTTTATGTTATGCCTTAGTATACGTTATTGCCATGTGGATTTCATTAAATTCCTTTTTATACATATGCTAGTACACCGAACTTGTATGTTCACCAATGCTTTTGTGTTCACATGTTACTTTAATATATATATTGCAGGAGCTTGATTTTGATGCATTGAAAAAGAAATCTAGTAGGATGGACTAGATACACACTTAGTTAAAATTATGTTTTTGTTGTTTAAATTGTTATGTTCTAACTGTTGTAATTTCCTTTGAAACAACGTATTTCTTTTAGCATGCAATGAAAGTCGTTAATTTAAATACTTGTTACAAATAGTCGTTTGAAGTCTCTTGCAATCTCGTTTTCGTCTCACTTCGATGTTTCCGCTATTGGTTGTGGTGTGACAATTATGGTGTCGACATTCAATATAGCAACAAAAAGAGGGGGAAAGGTGTTGCTATATCTAAAAGGATATAGACATATGTTATTGATGTTGGGTCAGAATCGGTTCGGTTTGTTTCGTCACGATACATGTATGGTACTGGCACATGTGTTGTTTATGATACCAGGACACACATTTATTTGGAATACAACTCAATTTTTAATAAAACTAGTTATTTTCGCCCACGCGTTGCGGCGGGGATCCAGTGTCTGCAAAACGTGTGCCGGCAATGGCAAGTAGATACCGAATATCAAAAATAGATAAAAATGGCGTAGTAACGATAGCCACTCCGTTCTAAAAAACGATTTTATATAATCTAATGTATAATAGTAGGACCCACACGTCCTACATGTTGAAAATTCGGTTGTTTTCAGTTCAGTTATTACGGTACTAACACGTAAAAATATGGATGAGCTCGGTACCGGTAATGGCGTCGAAAGTGCTGATCCCGAAAATCATCGAAATTAGGTACCGACACCGAAAATGCTCTTACGATACGGTAGGGATGAGCACGGTACCCGTTTGGTACCGAACCTGTACCGGTTCTTAAAACGGGGAAAAGTGGTATTAGTATCGGTACTGGTACCGAATACACTGGTTTGGTAACGGTACTGTACCGGTGTTTCACCCATAAATACCAGTACCGTACAAGTTACCGAAAAACAGGGAAAATGAGAACCGGTACCGAATATACCTGGTACGATACTGGTTCGGTACCCGTACGTTACTGGTATTTGGGGGTAAAAACTGGAACTGTACCGGTATCGAAAATGTCAAAAGGCGGTACCGTACCGGTAACAGACATGTACCCTGTTTGGTAAAGTCGATATCGGTACCGGTACCAGATATCATTTGCTTATCCCTAGGTGATGTTATTGTTATAATATTAAAATAACAAAAATGATGTAAAAAACGCTAAAGTAAAAAAATCATAAAAGAAAAATAAAAAAGGAAAAAGAAATCAAAGAAAAAAATGAAAAGCAAAAAGAAAAGAAAATATTACTATTCACAAGCATGTAAAATTAATATATACGCAATTTATACCGGAATGTCAAGGGAAAAAAACTAAACACAAATACACATTTTAAAAAAGTTAACGAACGCACTAAAAAAATTAACTAGATATTAAATCATTTAAAGATGCATATTATTTATGGTGTAATTGGTGAAACTAAAATCTAAAAAAAAATCTCTATCATTTGCCTCTAAATGTAATTTTATTAACATAAAAAGTTGTTGATATTCATCTTTCATTTAAAGATGCATATTATTTACGATACCAAAAAATACCTTATTTTGAATATAACTTTGTTTTCAATAAAGCGTATACCAGAATGTCGAGAAAATAAATTTAAACACAATTACTTACTTTAAAAAATTTAACAGACGCAAATTATTAGAGTAAAATCAAATTATATAAAATCGATTGAATTAAATATGTATATTATTTGTAGTATAAATGATGAAATTGAAAGTAAAAAGAATCTCTACGGTTCGTACAGACCTTTAAATATCATTTTTATTTAGTTATAAAGTTCTTAATATTCCTCTTTTTATTAATTAAATAAGTGATATAATATGTGTAGATGTGCATATCTAAAAAAAAATAAGAACAACTCTTAAAATTATATAAAGTCGAAAGTCAACGGATAGAATTAAAAAGTACGAAAAAGATTTTTCAGCCAAACTAGAAAAAATAATCATTCTCTTGTAGCTAACAACTTGTTATTATCTATATTATATAAGGTCATCTCTAATGCAAGATCAAAATTTTTACAAAAAACTACCACATCATCTCACTATTGACTCTCTTTCCTCTTTATCTTTCTTCATTTAAACATCACTATTCACAAACCACATTATCTCTCCACAAATACATGAACTTAGCCAACAACATTTATACTCTCTTTCTATCTCCTCTCACCTCCATGCCATCTCGAACTCATCAAATGCATCCTTAATGCATTGCATTGGGTGACACTGACACACGTCATTTAGAGTCATTTATTTTTTAGTTTACCCGCCTCTCTCTCCTCATTAATTATATCTAATTTATTTTAATTAAAATATAATTATATAATTGAATTTAATAAGAATTTAAACAATTGGTATAGAAGGATTAAAGATCCTTTGAAAAAAGGTTAATAATGTAAGAAGTGTAGGAAATAATATGGTGTTGACATGTGTCTTTCAATTTAATTAATTAAAAAAGCAATAATGTAATTTACTTCAAAGTTCAGTTAACTGATAAAATAATCTTTGTAACCTTCAGTGAGTTATTTTAGGTTAATGATATAATTTTATTTTTTTACAAAAATTTAAGAATTCAGTTTTTATACCAACTCGGAGATTTTATAAATCATTATCGTCTGATTCATTGAGATCGAAGGAAATTATAGTTCGTATTTATTTTTAATCATCAGTTCGTATTTTTCTGAATCATCAGTTCGTATAAAACACCATACGAATTCTTGAAAGTACCACAACTTGAATCGTAATACAACCATGGTATTCTAACAGCTGTAATGATTTTTGTTATTTTTGCAAATATAAAACACCATACAAATTTCAAAAACACCATGAATTGAATCATAATACAGTATAAGTGTTTTAACATCTAGAATGATTCTATTGCTATTCCAGATGTTAAAACACTATGACTGTAATCACAATACAATGTTACAGACTATAGATGTTAAAACACCATCACTTGAATCATAATTCATTATTTGCAATGCTATGATGTCTTATATATGTTCATGGTCTTTTACTGTAAAACACAATGCCTTGAATCACAATATAATTAAAACACTATTGTATGAATATAGACAAAACACCATGGACTAAAACATCCGATCGAAACAAAATTTTTTTCTCTATATAAGTATAACAATATGGTACTCAAATTAAAGAAAAACACTTGTTATTATGGTTTAATTTTTTTTAAAAGTTACATATAAAAAACTATTAACGTTTAAAAAAAGAGAGAGAAGAACTTGCATGTGCATTGCATGCGAGTTTCTGAATTTAAAAAGGTTAAATTTACCTTCATACAATTAATCTAGAAAATTAATTATTTTAATGTAAACACTATTTACAATTTTGCCATTATAATCTCAACTATTAGATTATATATCAAACGGTGTAGATTCATTCTTATATTTCTTACAAAACACACTCTTTTTATAATAACCATAATAATATAATATTTTGAAATCTTCATCTGATTTCAAAATTATTTTCCAAAACCAAACTTTGTATTAATATATTATTTATCTATATTATCACGTAAATCAAACTTTGTATTAATATATAATTTATTTTTATTTCCATTATTAAAAAAAATATTATATCAATTTTATTCATAAATTTTAATCAAATTTTCGTATTGGTACCAACATATAAAATTAGATTTATTCAACCCGTACTATACACGTGGTTTTTAAAAGATATTACGTTTTTATTATTGAGTATATAAAATTATATTTATTCAACCCATGTAATACACAAGTTTTTTAAAGATATAACTTTTTTATTATTTGATATATAAATTTATATTTATTCAACAAGTGTAATATATGAGGTTTTAAAGATATATTATTTTATTATTAAGTATTTAAAATTTAAATTTATTCAACCCGTGTAATACATAGGGTTCTAACTTAGTGTGTGTATATGTGTGTCTATATATATATATATAATATGTAATAATATTTATTTGCTTTAGTTAATTTTTTTAATTGGTTTAGTTAAATACTTAAATTCCTCAAATATTTCCTATATATTTATATCAGGATTGCTTGTTGATTATATCTCACCACTCACCAATATCTGAGATGTGAATCTTATTGTGATTTAACTATAATCCACGATGAACTTATACTAAACCACCCCTATATATCGTATATCACAATGTTTACCCCTTAATCTATAAAACTTTTAAAAACTCTCATTTATCATTCTCTTATAATTTCATTGCCTTCTTGTTTTATTTATTTGGTAAATATGGATTTCTTTAAAATGTAAAACAAGTAACTACATATATGTGTTATTCAAACATCACCTCTTGAATTATACGTTTATAATTCATGAATGCCTTACATAATCCAAATTATCATCTTATGAACTCTTTGTAGAAGTTATATGTATAGATTTATGTCGATGGTACACATTTTTTTAATGATTTTAAGTCGACTAAGATAATTATATAGTATTTGGAAAATACGTTTATAGCTGGCACATTGACATACCTAGTTGCGTAATAAACACATTAACCATATTTGACAGATATTCCTTCGTCGTGATTACCATTCTACAGATGCATTCCAATATCACTCCTTTAATAGATTAAATTCATTGGTTATTATACACACACGCACACACAATTTGACTAATATGTATGTGGTTGACTATATAAATCTAAACCATATCCGTAACGTCCAAGACACATGATTACATGCAATTATACACATAAAAAATTATTCCACGGATTGATTTTTCTTTCATATCTTTCTGAGATCACTATCATTTATGTAACAATCGTATTATCATCTAAATCATTGAAAACACTCAATATATTGATCATCATATGTTATTATGAACTTAACAAAACAATACTGAATCTTAAATACACATTTAACCTTAAAAACAATGCCATGACTCAAAGGATTAACATGGCTATTGGGCACCTAATATGGCACTTTGACACACCACTAAACCATACAAAACCACACACAACTACCAAAATTACAATGGGCATATCGTATCACAACTTTCATTATGTTTGTTATACCCTAATACCGATTCTTTTTACAAAATAAAAGAAGCATGAACGAAGTTTGTAAACAATACCGTATTATTTTTATGTGCTACCATAATCATCTTGTTCCTAAAAATCACATAACACACACAACATAACCTATTTTTTCCTCTATATACAAGTTATCTAACATTCAAATGAATGTTTAACCCTTCCAATCAAAACAAATAGAAAGTGAAGTACATAAACTATGTTAAACATTTATTTAAGTATGATATTTATCAATCTTAGAAGATGAAGGTAGTAGAAAGCAAATAAACAACCTTTGCATACAAACAAACCACACACACATACTCTCTCTCTATCTCTATCTCTCTCTATATATAATATATCTATATCTCATGATCAACCATGTTTACACACAGAGTCAGTCAGTCACTCCAGGTATGCAAAGACACTATTCTCTCACTCACGTGCCCTATAACAATAATTCTCACAATTTTCAAATATCTAGGACTTTAATTGCAGTTCGATAATCAATCTACATTCATCTTCTCGTTTCTTCAATCGAATGTCAATTGTTAATTGTTAATTTTCACTGTAGATGAACACACACACACACAATTGCCAAAAAAAAACCTAATTTTCTGCACATTTGTTTCAATTTTGGTGCTGATTTTGCGTTTAAATTTGGGGTAACATTTGATTGTTCATGTTAGATCCATGAAATGTTACTAATTGCATCTGATTTTGTTGTGAAATTCAGTTATTTGTATTTGTTTATTATACTGATTTAGGTTGTAATTGTTGTTTTTTGGTGAATCTGGATTTTGATTTGTAGTGATTTGCCTAATAAGACAGAATTTGCCTTTTTAGCCCTAAAAATATTAGGTTTTTCGATTCCACATGGTTTTTGATTTTACTAGAAGTTTATGTAATTAAGATTTGAGTGTATTTGTTGTTTATCTAGTGATGTGACCTGCTAGTGTTTCTTAATTTTTTTATTTTTTATTTTAATTTTAGATGATTTTGTCCTTTTTTTTTGAATTTTTAATGTAACATATGTAATATGGTCTGATTAAACTGATAATTGCAATGAGTTAGTCTAGGGCTTTCTATTGCAGTTCGAGAATCAATGTACATTCATCTTCTGGTTTGTTAAATCGAGACTATCGAGTGATATGTTATGTGTGCTTTAATATTTAATGTGGAAGAGCACACACAATTGCCAAAATTTGATTTCATAACTAGGTTTTTTGCACATTTTGTTTCGGTAATGGTGTATACGGCTGGTTATGTGTTTTTGTTTTGAAACAATTCGATCTCTCAGTGAATACTATTACAATTTGGGGTAACATTTGATATATGAGTTTAGATCCATAAGTTGTTACCAGTTGCATCTGATTTTGTTGTGAAATGAAATCTAGCTTTTTGTATCGGTTTTTGCCGATTTTATAGTAGTTGTGATTTTTGCTGAAACTGGATTCTGATTTGTAGTGATTTGCCTAATAAGACAGAATTTACCCTTTTAGCCCTAAATATTAGGTTCCGATCCCACTAAGATATATATGTATTTGTTGTTCATCTAGTTATGTAACCTGCTAGTGTTTCTTAATTATCAGTTTTAGATGATTTTGTCCCTTATATATATCTTTTTTTTTTAAATCTCATAAATGTAATGTGGTTTTGAATAAACTGATTATTGCAATTTGAAATTGTATTTATTAGTGTGATGTGTTTAAGTAAATTGATTATGATTTTGGTTATTTCATGTTATTTGGAGTTTCTGTAACAGGGCTGATTCTTTAAATGATTTTACAATGCTTATAAGGTTATTATTATTGTGTAGGTTTAATCATACATAGAAACTGTCAAACCGGTCACTAATCCTTCATGTACTTCAATTTCAATCGTGGTTAAGATCTTTACCAATGAGTTCTCGGATCACATCTCATCAGTTAAACAATGGTTTGTATGTATCCGGCCGTCCGGAGCCGCCAAAGGAAAAACCTCCGACAATGTCATCTACCGCAGTGCCATACACAGGAGGCGATATAAAAAAGTCCGGAGAATTAGGAAAGATGTTTGACGGACCAAGAAAATCCGGTCAACTAACCAGCGGTCCGTTAAGAACCGGATCCATGGGTAGCGGCAACACGGCTCACGCAAGCCAAATATCATCACATTCCATGAATCGTGTGGGTTCGTTGTCAGGCGGTGTTCCCGGATCCGCTTCATTGAAAAAGACCAATTCCGGCCCTTTAAACAAACACGGCGAACCGATACGAAAGTCATCCGGGCCTCAAACCGGAGGGTTGACTTCCTCTTCGCGTCATAATTCCGGACCGCTCCCTCCAGTTCTCCCCGCCACCGGGCTCATTACTTCCGGACCGATTACGTCCGGACCACTTAACTCAACGGGTGGGCCCAGAAAGTCATCTGGTCCGTTGGACTCTTCGGCTTCAATCAAATCACGAACCACATCGATGGTTAGAAACAATGCAGTTACTCATTTGAGTCCGGATGGTACACAATCCTTCTTCAGGAGCTTCCCGAAGCTAGTGTTTTGGTCTATGGTTTTGCTGTTTATGATGGGGTTTATTGCTGCGGTTTTTATAATTGCGGCCGTTGGTAATCCGATCCTTCTCATTGTTGTCGTCGTTCTTTTTGCTATTGTGAGCGTGGCTTTTGCGTGGAATGTATATTGGGATGAAAAAGCGGTTAATAAGTTTATCTCGGAGTACCCGGATGCCGAGCTTAGAACCGCAAAAGATGGCCAGTTCGTCAAGGTTTCCGGGGTATGTCACACACATGTTTACACATACATTGCATACACACATTGTTCGATGTTTGTTGTTAGTGTCCATTATTTGCACATTTATGATACGACCGTAATAAAAAAAAAATTTAAATAAAGGAAACACTAACGAAATAAAATATTGCGGCTTCTCTGAAATGACCTAGTTTTGCGAGGTAGGTTCTCTTGAGACCCTGATAATACTTAACCTAGCACTAGATCAAAAATCAAATCGAGCATACGTTACATACTTAACAATATTATAATTCCCTATTAATAGTGTTATCAAATCATGGAAATACTATCTTTGCTAATTTTGACTACATGAATGCCGCTATTGCCTATTATATGAATTAACTTTAAATAGCGTGATTCTAACAGAAGCTAGAAAACTCGACACCGGTACATATATAGTAGTCGACTTGTTTGCAACATGCATGATAGGTTGCATACACAACGTCGATGAAAACCAATTTGATATCTGACTATTTGGGTGGGTCAAAGCGAAATGTATTAGAAATTTGATCAAGATTTGAAAATATCAATGTCGCTAAAGATATAATAGTTCTATGTCAATTACTCATTTTTTTTATTTTTATCTCTTGGGGTTTTGTTTCGTCTTTCTAGAACACTTTGGCCAAATTTATTCCCAATATGATTGATAGCACATGCACGCTTTCAAGAATGTCTTTCATCATGGTACATAGTTTGTACTGTAAAGCTTTTGTCACATTTTGAGTTGTAAAATGTCAAAACTGCCCCTAAATCTACTTAAAAGAAACTTTAGATGGATTGTCAACATCTATTTGATTACATTTTCACAATTTGAAGTATAACAAATGCTTAGACTTAGGGTTACAAATTACAATTTGCTAGCAACGCGCTTTTTTTCGGGAATTGGCATAAACATCATCTAGTTATATGTAGTGTACCTATTATTTATTTGCATAAACATTATCTTAGTGAAAACTTTTGAAGAGTTGAGTCATTAGATGGCCTATGTATACATTATTTAGTTCGTATGTAGTGTACCTATTAGTTTTCCTCTCTAATCTTTATTTTATATATACCCTGAATTTAGGAGTGATAAAAAGTCAGGTGGTTAAATTATATCCGTGCTGAAAACTACAATAAATAGGGGAAAATAATTATGATCGTATTTCCAAAAAAGAAAGATATATGCTAGAATATATATCATATCATTTAGAATACATATGACGTAACTAGTAGCTATGGTAGCAAATAAGCTGATGAGATCTGATAAAATTACTAATTTCTTTGTCACGAAATTAAAATTTAGCATACATTTTTTATCAACAGATAGAAATAAAGAGTTACAATTTAATTTGATTTGCCCTTAAATGGAAGAAAGCTTATTGTACATTTTAAGACATTTTTTTAAACAATAAATTCACTGAGAGTATAATGGTGTTGAGAAAAAATTGATATGTTCAAGCAATAGGTAATTCATATTGAAGGAAGAAAAATGGAAATTAGGTCCTTCAATTTAATCAGATTATCTTTTTTTTATTGAACGGAGATTATTATATTTTATTATGGAATCATATTTTTATATTCCTAATAAACCATCTAAAAATTCTTCTGCTGATAAAAAGATATCTTGACTTCTGTAAAGGTTGTTACCTGTGGAAATGTACCATTGGAGTCATCATTCCAAAGGGTTCCCAGATGTGTTTATACATCCACAAGTTTATACGAATACCGAGGCTGGGATTCAAAACCCGCCAACCCCACACATCGTCGTTTCACCTGGGGTCTCCGCTCTGCAGAGGTAAGCCAAACATATATGCTTGACACAATATTCTAATTTTTCGGTTCCTAAATAAGTAACAGATGTTTGTTTACGTTTTGAATAATCTTTTGTAAACATTTTGCAGAGGCACGCGGTGGATTTCTATATATCTGATTTCCAATCCGGGTTGCGGGCGTTAGTTAAGACTGGTTATGGTGCGCGGGTGACTCCATATGTTGAGGAATCTGTTGTTATTGACATTAATCAGTCCAGTAACGATATATCTCCTCAATTTAAAAGATGGTTGGCTGAGAGAAACTTATCTAGTGATGATCGTGTGATGCAACTCAAAGAAGGGTATGCATACATTTACATTCGCATCTCAACGCACACACATACACACCTTTCATGTGAAATTTGAATTCATAACCTCTAGGTTATGCCATTGAACTTGTTTATAGACCACTTCATTCACCAAAACACATATAAAAAGAGATCCCATTTTCCAACAACCAACAAGCTTATTTTGTCACCTCAACTTTTTATATTTTAATAGGGGTGTAAACGTGCTCGAATTCGAGCCTGAGATCTATTTCTAAAGCTCGAGATCGGCTCGGGCTCATTTATTTTTTATTACATATTTCATATTTAATTATTTTAATTTTATATACGTATTATATTGATATATATTTATAGTTATAGGATATAGATCAAGAGAAAACCACCCCGAGTTGTGGGAACTTAAAGAAATCCTACTTCCCGTGCGAGTTTTGCTATCATTTTTTGCACAAATGTAGATGAACATGTTATAAAGACACTTGTAAAAAAAATTCCGAGCGGTGGTTTTCACCACTGTAAAAAGATGCTGACATCAACATTTACACCTACCGTAAGGGTTTTTTACGCTAGTGTAAATCAACATAAACGATTTTTTTTTGAAAAAGTTGATTTTTTTAGGTTTTTTTTTTGAAAAATCCTTCTTTTTGACCGAGTTCTCTAAGTTCTCACAACCCATAGGAGTTTTCATTTTATCCTAACCCGTTAGTTATAATCGTGTATATATAAAAACCACATATTGTTTTGTTATTTTTTTCACAATCTTATATATAATAATCTTTTTATAGGATTCGGATTAAGGGAGAACTCCTACGAGTTGTGAGAACTTAGAGAATTCGGTCTTCCCGTGCGAGTTTTGTTTTGCCCCCATTTTTCTCACACCCCTAGTTTAAAATGTTACAAAGACGGTTTATAAAAAAATTAAATTCGAAGTGGTGTTTTTGGCCCCTTACACCTGTTGTAAAAAGCAGATGTGACATCAGTTTTTTACAACATTTACGGCTGCTGTAAATGGAAAAAAGAACTAGCTTTTTTGTTTGGAAAAGTTCGATTTTTTTTTTAATTTTTGGTAATTTGTTTTGAGAAAGCCTTTCGTAAGGCCGAGTTTTCTAAGTTCTCACAACTCGTATGAGTTATCATTTTACCCTAACCCATCTTTATTGTGTAAGTATATATTTGTTATATAAGATAATAGTTATTATATTTATTAAATGACAAGCTCGTTTAGGCTTGCAAACCTAGTCCAAATTAGTTTTGAGCAGTTTAAGTCCGGCTCAATTCGAGATTTTAGCAAGCTGATCTCGAGTAGCTCACGAGCAGCTCGGCTCGTTTACACTTTTGTCCTCTCATTTTCCATTCTAACGTAAATTAAAACACAGCTACATTAAAGAGGGCAGCAGCGTGAGTGTGATGGGAGTTGTCGAAAGAAACGATAATGTTTTGAAGATTGTTCCTCCACCAGAGCCGGTTCCAACCGGATGCCGTTGGACTAGTTGTACGCTTCCCACAAGCGTAGATGGCATTGTTTTGAGATGCGAAGACTCGTCAAATCCTGATGTTATACCCGTGTAGCATTTGCTACTTGGTAAGTCAAAGTTTGACCAACATATGATATAGGTGTATAGTTTGTTTCATTGCATCCCGTGATTTTTATGTGGGAGTGTTAAGTGTTTTGCTAATGGTGTTGTGTGATGATGAATCATTTGGGGCAACTTGATATTTGAAAAGGCTTACAGATTTCTCTGGGTTTTTTTTCATCTTTCCTTGAAAAATATTTGAAAATTTTGAGGGTTTTTTTTTAATATTTTCATGGTTTGTTGTTTCTTCTGTGGGAGTGTTTTTCATAATGTGTGATTCGAAAATGTGTTTGATGTTTGTCGAGTCAACGCTTTGCATGGATCCCGTAAACTAGATAGGCTAAAAGTGTTTTTAGAGTCTGCTAGATGAGCGGATTTTATGGGTCATAGTTCGGCTTCTATGCACCCATTGTACCTTTGGGAGTTGTAATCGTTTGTTGGGTGTGAATTCTAACTCGTTTACGTTTAGTTATGAATGGGTTGATTTGAATTATAATGTATTTTTATCGGTCAATGGGCCCAACCTGGAAAATTGTCATTGTTGTAAATTTTTAATCATATTGGGCACAGTGCTCTTTTGGTGAGTTGTAGACTGATATTTTGTATTTTTAATGGCCGCTCAAGTAAAATAAAACAAAAGAATAGAATGGAAATAGGTCAAAGCAATGTTTTAAAATTCGGTTTTTATACCGTACTGGATTAGGCTTAGAAACGGTTTAACTGGGTGTACCGGATAGAGATGGGCATAATAACCAGTTCCAACCCGACCCGGTGGAACCTACCTAGGACCGGTTCCGGTTCCTACCCACATATAGTAGAACCGGTTCCGGGTTCAAAATACCCGATGGTTCCTACCCGGTTTCACATTTTTGGAAAAAAATAAGTTCCGGAACCGGTTCCAACCCGTACCCGGGTTGTACCCGTAACCGGTTCTTATCATACCCGGTTCCTACGGTAACCTTCTAGACCCGACGTCAATATATTTTTAATGTGAGTTTTTTTATAAGTCTTTGCTAGAACAAGGTATAATACATAAACATAAAACTATTTATTACGTGAAACAAGTACCCGGTTACACAAACAACCTAAACAAGAAACGCTACAAAACACATAAAACACTAAACATACTAATCATAAAACACAAATGGGTTTACAATACATAAAACAAACTAAACTTTCGATGACCCGGTCCCGGATGCTTTACCCTTTTCATTGTTTTTCGCCTTTGTCACCGGACAATGGATGTCGGTGTGTTTCTTGAGGGTCGAGTTGGCCGACGCCTTCATGAACTTCCCGCACCCCTTGCATCTAGCCATTTCATGGCTATCCGACATCAAGCACAAGTCAAAGTGCTTCCAAATAGCGGGGTTTCTTTTGGTTTCCAAAACATCCACGACCTCATCGTTGCAAGCCATCGTTATCTCTTTGATAGTATTAGATTTGAAGTGGTTAAAGTGTTGATTTTTTTGTAGTAAGTAAATGAAATTGGAAGTGGTGTAGAGAATGAGGTTAAATTATAAGAAAAAACAGATTTTAAGAGTAATATTCAGTTTCAATTATTAGGAACCGGTTCCTAATAGTAAATGCAGTTTTTTATGACAGAACCGGTTCCTAATAGTAAATGCAACTTTTTATGGCAGAACCGGTTCCTATCATACCCGGTTCCAAATTACCCGGAACCGGTTCCAGCCGGTTCCACATTTAAAAACTTATGCCCGGGTATGAACTGGAACCGGTTCCACAGAGGAACCGGGTCTACTGACTAGCATGAGGAACCGGGTCCGGGTTGGAACCGGGTCCGGGTATTCAAAAGACCCGATTTTGCCCATCTCTAGTACCGGACGGTTTAATTGGTTTTACTAGACGGTTCAACTAGTGCTACTGGTTGGTTTGAACCGATTTTTAAAACATTGGGTCAAAGTGGAAAGTTGTCCAAATCTTAGTTATTATTTAGTACAAACGTATAGTTTGTTCACTTGTTGTGCTTCTCAATATAAAAATTATTTACGACTTAAATTCCATACGTTTAGGTTAACTTAGTTAACTTATCACAATAACGAGTTGACGATAGAATCATTTTCAATAATAAATAGGTTGACCCACAGAAATCGATTCACTTCGCTAGCCTTGAACTTCTCTTTCTTGGATCATTGTTTGCGTCAACCAATTGCTTGTGACAAAAGACCATCAAAAACTTCTCATGAACCTAACGAAAAAACTTCAATGATTTTTGTTTACAAAATAAGCTGATTTGTATTACTTAATATATACAACGAGCCACTCTCATCAAGTTTGCTAACTCATTACAAGCCTAAATAAGCCAGTAGCACCCACTGTCGCTGTTGTCCTACTTCCTCAACACCAAACTCGTTTAGAGCATCTCCAGTGGTTAAAGTTTGAGACCAACAAAAACCGTCAATGCAGGCCACATCAAATTTCAAACAAACCTCTAAATACAAATCGAAGAATTCAAAGAGTGATTCAGGACAAAGAAACGGAAAAACTAAATATTCCACTCGGCTAGCCCAGTTACGGCCGCCGGTTCACCGGGTCTTCGGTCGCCGGCTCCCCAACTTCATACTTACATCTCACATTCTGCGTTTATATTAAAAAAAATATTAATAAAAAATGTTTGTGTATAGTCCCCACACACTTGGTCCAGATGAGTCCGCCGTTCTTGTGGTTTAAATGTTTGGTTTGAAATTCGGACTCCCATTGGAGGTGTCCCTTACCCTTTCGCCAAACAAAGCGGGTAGGTTTCTTTTAATATTTTTTTTTTGCTAAAACCATCAATTTCAACTCAAGCCAATCCGCTTCAACTCAAACCAATCCGCTTAGAACCCCTTTTTGCCCAAACAAAACTGATTATTTATTTTAAAGTAGCAATTCATTCCTATCCATCCTTAGGGTCTGTTTGGTATGGGGTAATGGAATGAGCGTGGGATTGGAATGGACGAGTTAATGGAATAGATGAGGTAATGGAATTGATCATTACCATTACATGTCTTGTTTGGTTACCATGTGAGAATGGAATGAACCATTGTTTTTTGTTGTTTGGTATGCGTGAAAAGACGAATGAATAAAATCGGATGGAGGTGGTCAATGATAGGCAGTGATGGTGGGTGGTTATAGATGGCAGTCGTAGCGACAACAGTGGTGGTGGGCGGAGACAGCGGTGAGTTGTGACAACGGTGGGGTGGTGGGTGATGACGGAGGTGGGTGGCGTCGGTGGCGGTGGGTGGTGGTGGTGGCGGGTGGCAGCGGGTGGGGGCGGTGGGTGGTGGTGGTGGCGGTGGGTGGCGGCGGTGGCGGTGTGTAACACCTCGTGTTTTTATGTCCAATATTTTTCCGACATGTGTCCCGCTAATCCTGGTGTTGCCACGTGCTAAAGCAGGAGGGACCAGAGTCGTTGAGTTGCGTTATTATCCTCGTTACGCTTTGAATTAAAGTCAAGGAACTAAATATGAAATTTTGAAAATTTTCAAGTTCTGAATACCCCTTGCGGACCGCGAGGCTCTAGCCATACGGTCCGCAAGGCCACCTGAAACTATGGGCGCCTAAGGTCCTTACGGACCGTAAGGCCTAACCCATACGGTCCGTAAGGACCTGCCAGCGAACAGAAATGTGGCAACAGCCTGTTCTGCCACCTTTGTCGAGTTTTGGCACCATCCTTGCATGCTTGCCACGCCCTAGAACCTTTATGCTCGTCTCTTAACATCTAACAACACCTCTAGGATCTTCCTTATGTGACAAATGGCTTTTCGTGTAATATCCGTACAATGTAAACAATATTTGTATTATAAGGATGTGCATTCTGAATTTATGATATGTATGATTTCATGTGTTACATTTAAAGAACTCACAAAAAAGTTTCATGATGCATGATATTTGTTATTGCTGATTTCAACTTGAAACGGTTTGAAACAGACACATAATGAAACTAGTGCGCTTATTAGATAAACTAGAAGTACTGATGGGAGTTCAGTACTCAGACAGACATGAAGTTAAGACACAGAATGAGCCCCGGGATCAAGAGTTACACTAGTATGGTATGTAGGAAAGTTGGGATCATGAAACTACCTTCCGAGTGATGATTTAAGTGCCAGAAAATGCCCGAAACACACTAAAACTGCAGAATTCAGCAGCAATTTAACACTAGAAAATAATGCAGAAATGAGGTTTAATGGTTCAGAATAACTTCTTTAGTGTTGAGAATCAAAACCATCATAAAAGGTACCTTAAAGCACGCTAAACTACGCTATTTAGCACTTTAACAAGCCGGTAACCTAACGAATAACCGGACACTACCCGAAACACCAAAATCTAGCTAGAAGCATTGTTTTAATGTTATGAAGCTAGTTATGGTCATCAAACATCATAACACATCCTAAAAACACTGAACACATACAACATAACTAATACACTTGAAATCTAACTTAAATCACCTAACTAAGAATTGAAACAAAACTAAGACCCCCCCCCTTCATTCACGGTTACAAGAGGGCCCCACCCTCTTGATTTTCTTTGAATATTTTATTAGATTTGTTGTTTGGATATTAAACACATGGACTAGTGGATAATGAAGTGTTGGAGGATAAAAGAACATGAGGATCAACACAAAATCACTTAACACTAAACTTCACCACTTCTTCCCTTTTCCCTCTCTTGCTCACAGCCACCATCCACCACCATAACATCACCATTTTCAATCCATTTCCAAGTGATCTAAGGGTGTTCTAAGGTGTATCAAGGCTACTTAACAAGGTTGCAAGCAAGGAGACTTGAAGGACCACCTTGTGGAACTTTTATCCACCTAGTTTATCATCTACATCATCTTGAGTTCTTCCCTAGCCATTGTGCTAGTAGTAAGTCCTCTTGATCTTGTTTTTACACTTAATCTTAGTGGTTAAAGTATGTAGTAACAAGATAATCTAAAAAGCACACCAAAACAAGAACATGAACATAAGAATAAAGCTTGAAACCATGAAAATCTAAGTTGTTTAAGTGTATGTGATGAACTTGTTTGTGGATTTCTTGTGTTTATGATGTGGATCACCACATGAAGCTTGCTAGATGATGATTTATAACATGATCTAGCAAGTATCAGGATGAATCTTGAAAGATCTATGTTGATCATCATTTATGTTAAGTATGAACTTGAAGATGAACATGATTTTGTGTAGGATAATGATTCCTACAAGTTGTGAATCTTAAAAATATGAGATTTCAAAGATGCACATTTCAAGAAACTAAAATCTACATCAAGATTCAACATAACTTGATTTTAAAAGAAAGTGAACATGTTTCAAAAGGTTAAATTGAACTAGGAAGGTGTAAGTAACATGAAAAATGCAAGGAGAATGATTTTTGTAAAATCAAGTTGTAAGTTGTAAAGATTGAAATCTTGTAAAAATGATTTTTATGAAATAAAACTTATGTTTTTAGTGTTAGTTAAACATGTTAAACATCATGTTAAAATACTACAAGATTTTATAAAACTTCAAGTTCATACCATGTTGTTAAAATGCATATTATGGCTTACGATAAGTTGTATCTAAATTGTTGATGATTGATGATGAAATTCTAAAAGAAAATGATATGCTAATAAGCATGGAAACCTCCATTTTTAAGGGGAAACTATGGCAAAATTTTTGTAAAAATTAAACACTAGTGGCTAACTATATATTTAGGGAAATATATATATTTAGATGTCATAATTTATATGCTACTTGTATATTGATGGTAATTAATTATATTAAAATAAGGAACCTTGAAAATAATACATCACAAGAAAATAAATATATATCTTATACCCGAATAATGAACGGAAATCTTGAAACTAAAGAAACGGCAATGTGGATTTTTATAATAACTACAAAATATATCATATTTTGTCAAAGAAGAAAATATATTATTTTGAGTGGAGAAAAATATATATATTTTTTCTTAAACAACTCAAAATATATTATTTAGTGGAAACTAAAAATGCATATTTTCTACGCTTAATCTTAAAAATATATTATTTTTAAGATATATACGAAATATACTTATTTTTCTAAGATAAATTTATAGATGCTTTTCTATAAAAATCCTCTTAAAATATAGATATTTTAAGAAATTAGAATATAGTATTTTAAGAAATACTATATTGGTGATTTTATTAGTATAAAGATAATATTCCGGAAAATTATATATAAATTAAGTATAAAATACTTAATAAACACAAGAAATACGTATTCCTATACGTATAAATATATATACCGGAGTACACTATCAATACTTGGTAAAATACGCAAGTACAAGTATACCTGTACTTGGAAAATATTCATGTTAGAAATACATGGCGAATCAAGTTAAAAACAAATGATTTTTAACAATATTCCCAAGAACGAGTCTTAATAAACAAATAAGGCTACGAGTCGTTACACGACCTAAGCGTCTAATAAAACCTAACACGTGTGTAGGAAGTTGTACGGCTTGAGGATATCTACTTTGGGTACACGAGACTACGGACGCAAACTTGTGAGTTCATGTCTCCCCTTTTATTTAATGTTTTCGGTTTACAACTTTCGGGGGAAGATACATGTTAACAAAGGTATGATTAGACTATGGAATGAACTCTTAGATCATGTGAGCATAGGCTGCAACTAAGGTACCATTTATCCTTTTGAGGACCAAGGAACAAAGGTTAGATCTAATGGGTACGGGCGAGCCCCACTCACGATCCATGGGTGACCACTTAGAGTGTTGTTGTGTCCACTGTCGAGGGTTCGGCACTTAAATTGCCTACACGGGTTGAGTACCTCCTATGTCGTCACACATATTAATGTCCTTGCAAAACATTAATGATCAACATGTTCATAGACGTTTTACATACCTATATTCGATACTGGAAATTTTCAAATGTTTTTGAGATTCATTTGATGTGCAAATACTTAAAACACATGAGCTCGCTCAACTTTTGTTGATGTTTTCAACTTACATGTATTTCAGGAAATTAGGCGGATCTTGGTGCTAGCGTTATAAGCAAGCTTTTGAACTTCAAGTATTGATGTCATCCACTTTTGGGAGGGTTTGATCCATATATCTCATCCTTGATGAGATATAGGATGCAAAGCCTCATAAATATGAACTTTTGTTAAATAAGTCCTTTATGGAACTTTAAAACTTATGTTGGTTGTTACTTAAATTAAGTACTTGTGATGCTTGGTAGTTTAAACAACTTATGGTTTGTAATATTCTAAACTTATGAATGGATGAACATAGTCGTTTTTATCATATAGTTGTTTATTATAATCGAATGCAATGAAAACTGATCAAGTCACACGCACACGCTTCCGCAAAAGACAGGGTGTCACACCTAAGTCTTTAAGATGAACCAATTTTGAGTTGCAACAATCTTCCTGCACCATAACTCACTAAGTTCATCAAAGGGAGCTCCTGGCCATTTTTCTAGCATTCCTCTATGTTCTTAGCATCATCTTAACCCTATGTAAGTGTTTCATTCATGCTAAATTCATTTATTATGATTTTAAGCTTAGATTAAAGTCCCGTCGTAAAAATGCCTTGACTTCAATCTAAATCCGTGATAGTCCAGCCAATAAGCGTAACGAAAGTGGCTACATGATTGTAATGATGTAGGTGTTAATCCCTTAAAAGGGCACCTCCTGATTACCACGAATTCTTGACCAATTGACGAGTCAAACTAAAAGTCAACAAAAGTCAAACTGTCTAGATTTGTAAAAATTCATAACTAATGATCCAGATGTTATAAAATACGTTTTGATGCACTTATAACCTAAAATTAAGTATTAGAATATATACCAACTGATTCGGCTCGTCATAATCTGGTCTAGCATCGGTTCGCAACCGAAAGTCGCAATATTTGACTTATCCTTTGACTTTCGCTTCTGACCCGATTTAGCCATTTTGGCTACTGAATTTTGCTCACTTTAAGACCATAATTAAGTTTAGGATGACCTCCTAAAGTTTCGCTACTCAATTCATTAGAAATCTGAGTTCCTATATAAGTTCCATAATTATTTATTAAAACTTTGCAAAAAGGTCCTTTTCATACAAATTAAGGTTTTAAACATACATGTAAATAAAAATATGTCATAAACTGATTCATAATCATAATTTTATTATGCTGATGTCAAGAATATGATTATAATATGAGTTTTCGCAAAAGATGCGTTTATGGCATTTAAATGGCTAAATTGCCCTTTTCGGCATTTTAGAAAGATTATACATGGTTTTATCATCAAACTGAAATGTTTACTGACATAATATGATAAGTAGGACATGTTGTGATGTTTATTCAGATTATGACTTGAGTGAAGGTCTAAGATTCGTTAAATGCCGAGAAATGACCAAATTACCCTTTTTACGAAAAAATGACTTAAATAAATCTTTTTGTAATCAAAACTTAAACCTACTGATGTAATAAGTTAAATGACATATTTTTGGTATATAAACAGGTCCTAACCTCAGTTTATCTTAAACATCGAATATATTGCATTTATCGACTTTTACGCCTTTTCGGCACATAGTATGGTTTAAAACCATAACTATGAGCTAAGACTTGATAACTACTGATTTATAAAAATATTTTCAACATCTTAATAGTAAGTACAAGTCCCAAACTCAGAATCCCAATTTTGCTTCAAAGCTATGTGTGAATTTACCAAAATACCCATACGGGACATAGATTATTTCAAAATCGTCAAACACACATATATTTGATATCCTACTGTTACAACATCATAAAATAAGTATTTTTACAGAATATTAACGACCTTGACATCAGATTCATTTTAAACATCTTTTATAAACTCTAAAATGACCAAAATGCCCGTGTAAGGCATAATTCGGTTTTAAATATACCTCGGGCCTATCTTTTGCAAAGCTACTGATTTTATAACATATTTTAAACATATATTCATATGGAACTCGAATATGACCCTCTCGGTTACCCGGTTTCGCCTATGTGCGTTCGGTTAAGCTTACGTAGCTAATTTACGTACTTAAATCGAAACTGGTTTAACTTTGTCATTTCTCTAACAAAATCCAGAATGTTGTTGGTTTACCCATATTAGACAAGTTTATATACTTGTCGGGTCCAACTAACATCCTATTCCGGTCACCGCTTAATCTAGCGAATCGTACCGTATTGTTTTAGCGTAAGACTAACTGGTTCAAGTCTAAGACTTAACTAAGGACCCGTTAGCACGCTAATATTGATTAATAATTATCATCACTCCAGACTTAACGCCTTCCTGGATATTGTACCTGTACTTGCCTTGATCTACGGCTGAGTTGGACTTCACGAAGACTTAACTTCAGGTAAATACTCTTAACCTATTTTCCCTATACGGGCTTGGGATACGGTAAATTATTACCGCTTGGTAGGGTATGGAAATTATGTTTTATCTAGTTGTGATAATTAACTAAAATTGCATAACCCGGTTTTGATCTGTTTTGTCTGAAACTCAAACATTGGGGGTGGGCTTGACCGTGTCCGGGATATCCTTAGCTCACTAAAGTATTCGTGGCCACAACTAAAGCATGGCGTGTAGGCATACACTGGGTAATTGCTAACTGCTTTCTTTGTGAAAGTTCAGAGCGGTGTGTCAGTCGATCATGACTCGGTTTCTGTACTGGGCTCCATGTGTAAAAGCCTGACATGTAAATCTGTATACAAGGTTATTTGTACTGTCCCAAGTTATTTTACAAAATGTGCTAATGCACCTAAATCATTTTCGAAAGGGTTTTCAAAATGAGTCAGTTGACTGTATTTACCAGTGTAAACTGACGTATTTTCAAAGATTAAAATACAGGTACAAGTACGCAATCAGCCGGAAGCTGCGGGGCGTTGACATTAAGGAGTTGCGACCTTAGAGTTGAGACTGTAGAGTCTGTTTTCATTTGTATGTTACCCGATCATCCTGTGGATCATATTACAAACCTTGTCTGTATATATTTATGTTTCGAACTCTGGACACTTTATGGTTTGTAATGTTTATATTTTACTCCAAGCCTTCCGCTGTGTTGCTTTGTGTTGTAATTGGTTATGATGATATCAACTGTACGTCACGATACTCCCCACCGGGCCCACCGAAATACACATGGAAATCGGGGTGTGACATGTAGGTATTAGAGCCAACGTTTGAGGGAATTCAACACTAGTCTTTAGTGTTTGATCTCAAACGACACAATAACACATTCCTTAGACACTCGAGTCTAGGCTACGACCTAGGATTATTCATTACCTTATTTTTATATTATTTTGCCTTGTTTTGTGTTTTGATTATTTTTGAAGCAGGACAATGCCGCCTAAATTTACGAGAGGAGCAAAAGGAAAATGGTTAATGAGGAGTGGATCCTCGAAGCAAGGGCCTTTTAACGCCCCCGTATATAACCCTTACGAAGGATCAGACGATTCCTCGTCACCATGGGAACCATACCCGAACTTACCTCATGAATACTCACCAACGCCAGACTCCCATCATTCTCAACATTCGCACCATACCCAACAACCCCAACACTCCCATTCCTCTCAAGAATACTATAATACTGACATACGCCTTCGTTCCCTTTCTGTTACTCCTCCCGAGGATTCCCTGAACCAATGGAGGAAGATTCTGACCCCGAAATGCCAGGAACAGGATTAATGGGTCACCCCATTGACATATCCAGCGGTTCTAACTCGTACGCTGGAACCCCACATCATTACACTGATAGCTACGAGGAGAGGTGGGGACAATACGTTTTCTACAATACTCCCTCAGTTCATGATACTCCATCCTACCATACTCCACACAAGAACCACCGGTAGAGCAGCCACTACCACCTCACCCCTCCAAAAAGACGTGGGGCGCGCATGTCAGTGCGCCTAGGACCGAGAGTAGGGTCACTCTCACCTAACCCTTACCCTATTATTCCCGAGGACCCACAAATGGGTGGACCCTCACATACTTCACCTTTTATGGAAAACCAACCACAACCAACTGTTGAGCCTGAGCCTCAACCACCGTTTCCTATAGGTGAGTCGTCACCACTACCACCATCGGGTTTTGATAACCCTATCCCTTCTTATTAAAACCCATCTGGGTACAACATATTTGAGCCTTCTACTTGGTTGGAGCATAGCCACAGTCAAAATGTAACTCTTCATGACCCATATCTAGAAATGGCCTTGAATGCTCACTATCCTAACCCATATCCCTACCAACCAGGTGGATATCCCTATTATGGGTATCAACATCCGGTTGCACCATCTCAACCCTAACCTCAAACGCAACCTCAGCAGCCACCGCCAACAATGGAAGTTCTTACTGAAGCAATAGAAAAGGTCAAGGAACTTCAGGAACAAACAGCCAAGGAAAATAAGAAGAACAACAAACTGTTGAAAAGGCTAGTAAAGAAGCTAAGAGGGAAAAAGGGTTAAATTCATAACTATCTTTGTATTTTGTTATTTTAAATTAAGTCCCTGCGTGGACAAGTCTTATTTAGTCCCTGCGTGGACATTTTAATTATTTCAAGTATAGTCCCTACGAGGACGATTTTTCCCTTATTAAAGTCCTATTTATGGACACTATTGTATCGCATTATTATTAATGGAATTTTGGAATTTTAATTATGTAGTCCCTTTCACTAAGTTGTTCAAGCGATAGTCTCGATTTTAATTCGAAATTTATGATCTGCGAAATACTTCCAAAAGATCCTCTTGATGATTTATGCCCGCCAAGTGATTAGGTCACACGAATTGGCAAAATGGTAGTTATGTACCTGATAGTTAAGATTGAGATTTTCCCTTCTATCCAAAGGTGGTGAACTACGTTCTAAACCTCCCTAGTCTACCTGATCTGGACTGGTTATTTAAATCATTTTAAGAGCTTACTCTAAAAGTTAATATATTCAAGATATTAACCTCCTGGTAAGTGTGACTTGAGGAACCACACGAGCCGTCTAGGTAATGGACTACGTCCAAACCTACATGATCTATTTTGATCCTGATCAACCATCAGTATAATGATCATTTTACTTAGCACCCATTAGTGGTGTGATGCTTACGAGCTATATTTATGTCCATTAGTGACAAACGACAGTTGTAGTCTATGACTCCCCGTCTCGAGGTAGTAAAACTACGTTCGAACCTCGAAACTTCGCGATTCTTTTGTGATCTTGGGATTTTGTAAACCAAGACATTGCGGCAAGCCCTTGACGCTATTCTTTTGTCCTTAGGGACACGCCTTTGTGCCATACTGAAACACCCCCATAAAATTGACAAGTTTGTATGGCTTTATTATGCAATACCATACGTTGCAAGTCATCAAGGATGTATGACTAATTTAAATTATATTATTAATATTATAGTTTCATCAAGCAAGATGGCGGATTCTAACAAAGTGAATAGCCAAAGAAAGGAGGATGACGCAAATGAGAACATCGTTATAACCGAAGGAGATCTTCAAGCACTCATTGCAACAGAAGTTGAAAAAGCAATAACGGATCATGCTGGTAAGCCATTAGAATCCAGTGCTTCACATTCTAAACACTCGTCCAAGCACTCCTCTAAGCATACCACCAAACAACACTCAAAACCTTCTCCGGAAAAGAAGGAATACTCGGAACACTCCTCAAATGTGAGGAGAAAGAGAGAGGAGTATCAGAAAAAGACTAAGTTTTCAAAGGATGGTTGCTCTTATAAATATTTTGTGTCTTGCAAGCCGCGAGATTTTATTGGAGAGAAAGGAGCAGTGGAAACTCTGAGATGGTTGGACGAGATTGAGACTGTGGTAGAGATTAGCGAATGAGCGGAAAAGGATGTGGTGAAGTATGTTGCACAGTCATTCAAGGGGATGCTCTGATATGGTGGAAGTCAATGATTCAATCATCTGGGAAAGTTCATTTGTATAATTTGAGCTGGGAAAAAATTGTTGAACTGATGAAGGAAACATACTGTCCACCTCACGAGGTGGAAAAGATTGAAACAGATTTTCTGGGTTTGCAAATGAAGAATTTAGATTGCAGGAAGTATTTGTCTGATTACAACTCCATGTCGAGATTGGTGCCTTACTTAATTACCCCTGAACCCAAACGCATCATGCGTTTTATTGGTGGATTGGATCTAGAGATCAAGGGGAATGTCAGGGCTTCAAGGCCCGAAACTATTAGATCTGCAGCAGAGTTAGCTTTGACACTCACTCAAGACTTGAAGAGGCAGCGATCCATCAAGTCTGAAGCAGACGAAAAGAGAAAAAGAGAAGACGACCGATTTCATCGGTCAAACAAGAATAGGAAGTTTGGGTCGAACAAGAATCGGCATGGGTATGACAATAGGCCTAGGTGCAGAAGGTGTAACAAACGACATTGGTGCATGTCGTAATGAATCTCACGACAAGCCTTGTGGGATTTGCAAGAAGTCAGGACACAAGGCCCTTGATTGTAAAGATTTGAAGGGAGCCACTTGTTACAATTGTGGTGAGAAAGGGCACATCAAACCCAACTGCCCTAAGTATAAGAAAGATGACGCTGCTAAGGACGATGGGTCGAAGAAGGGAAAGGCTCGTGCTTTCCAGATGAAAGCTAAGGAAGTCGTGAAAGACGACAATGTGATAACAGGTACGTTCCTTATAAATGATGTTTATGCAAGAGTTCTTTTTGATTCAGGAGCCAATAAATCTTTTGTAGATCATAAGTTTAGTGCCTTACTAAACTTGCCTGTAAGAACTATAGACGTAACATATGACGTAGAACTCGCTGATGGAACGATTGAGACCGCTTCTACGATTCTAGATGGATGCTCCATATCCATCAAGAATCGTTCCATTCCTGTTACACTTCTGCCAATGAAATTGGCAGGATTCGATGTAGTTCTTGGTATGGATTGTGTAACATCCGTCGAAAAACGGGTTTCCAAACCCGCTTCGTTTGTTAATCGAATATCAAGTTATAAAATTTTGTTACGTATTTATGGTTAATTTTAATTTTAAACAATACATAATTAATAAACATTTTAGAATTTAAAAACTATAATTATTAACAAGTAAAAATAAATTAAATAAAAAAGGAAAGGGGCTGCCGGGTTTCGAACCCGGGTCAGTCGGAAGACACTAACATCAAACACTTAACCACTCCGCCACTTGTTGTTTTTGTGTAATCAAGAAACAAATAAAACCTTAAGATCACCCGTGAATCTACCTGTTTGCGCCAAAAACTGAAACTGATAATCGGCTTTCAACCATCCAGACGATTGAGTGACCGTGAGTTACTGGTTATAACCGATGAAATCATTACGACCGACGTTCTTAATCAATTCAGCCTTTATTGGACCCGATTCATATGATGTTCAAGTTTGATAACCGAAAATATTCAACTCCAAATTTACACCGATATTATCATTGTCTCGCAACTCAGAAACACCCACAGAACTCTCAATTTCACTTTTGCTCTAATTTCTGATCGTCGGAATCGCTATCTGATATCACCGGACTTTCGCCGGAAAACCGTGTCATTCATCAAAACGGTAAATTTCTCAATTCTTTCATCTTCTATCTATTGTTAGACTTTTACCAACTCAAACCCTTCAATCAGAATCGGTCCCAGACGACGATACCGGATAATCTGCAATCGCCGGAAAATTTCTGAAAATTCCGAAATCACGCTGTGAATCGGTACGAGCATCTAAACTCTTTGATAATCCTTGTTTAGTCACTTAATTTCACAATTAGTTAATCAAAACTGTTAATTGGTCCGCTCAGACGGAATTCATAAACAGAGCCGACGACCTTTGCCGGAATTCTGAGAAAAACCTCCTGGTACATTCGTTCCCAAAACCTTCTTTATCCATTTCATTTTAATCATTTATATGTCCGTTAATCGAATTAAACAAGAACAGTCGAATAATTGTTGTTCTGGGTTGTTTTAACGAAGAAGATGAAGTTTAGTTTGTGTATAAATTTAATATAAATCGGATTATATCTAGGGTTAGACACACAGTCCAGCGGTGGACTGTGTGCATTTGAATCATAGAGATACCGGGTTCGAGTCTGTTCTTGTTCCGATTCGTCACAATATTCAGACTTTTTATAAAACCCAAATACGGAAACTTCCTGTTAGTATATAAGTGAAATAAAAACAAGTATTTTAACCAGGTTAGACACACAGTCCAGCGGTGGACTGTGTGCAACGTTAAACAACAGGTCCCGGGTTCGAGACCTGTTATGTGCACCGGTTCGACATAATTAAAATCCTTTTTAAAATAAATGAATTCTGAATAAATTAAATAGTATATAAATATAATTAAAAACAGAAATATTTCGGGTTAGACACGTAGCTCAGTTGGTAGAGCTGCGTGCACGCGTACGGGAGGTCATGAGTTCGAGCCTCACCCAGCGCATACATACACAAGTCCGAACCGGTCAACAGTCATGGTCAATGGTCAACGGTCAACCCAAAAAGTCAACATTTTTTTATATTTTTATTTATTTTATTTAATTTAAAAATCAATTAAAAATACTTAAAAATAATATTTAGAAAATGACCTTAAACTCACAAAAATATATCTAAAAATCCAATTAAAATTGTTAATAAAATCCACTTATTTACCGTACCTTTTCGTTATTATTTAGGTTAGTTATTCCTCGTCGATCAACCCTCTAAACTCATGCGCATTCAACATCATCAAACGAACGCACCCAATGTGAGTGAATCTCTACAAATTCCCCGTTTTAATCACATTTTGGGGTGTATCATGTGTCTTATTATTTATTACAGTTAAACACTTGTGCATCCATCATATCCATGATCAAATGTGTATTCAATATGTATCAACTGTTTGTGTGTTTAACATTTAGATTAAATTTATCATTTTCAGTACATACATCATCATAGGCCGCCGTTCCCCATTACCTATGAGCGTGAACCGTTCCCCATTACCTATGAGCGTGAACGAGGCGTTGCCAACATACAATCGGCTCCGTATGATTGAGCCTTGATCGCACATACATCATCATAGGTCGTCCGTTCCCCATTACCTATGAACGGAACGTGACGTTGCCAACATATACATTATCATTCATGTTATATACTCATGCAAGGTGGTTTGTTATTGTTATTGTATGTTTCTTTACGTTTGCTCACATATGATATTTGCACAATTTTTCCATATTAACTATAACAAGAAATCAATAATAAATGTTTTCTAACAAGGTTCACTCGCCAACTTTTGTTGACCCAAAAACCCTCATTTTTACACATGATACAGGTGATCCAGATGCAGCAAGAAACATATAGGACGGCTTAGAAGAATAAATCGGTTTAGGTTTTGGATTGTTTATTTAGTTACTTTTTCCTTGTAATTGTATGAACTTGTTTGGAATATTGAAGTTGTAATTTTGAATTTAATAAATATGGAACATATTAGTAAACATCATGAGCTTTGGTGATAACCCAATTATGCCCCGACTCTTATTCCGCTGCGGGTCGGGGTGTGACAGATTGGTATCAGAGCCATGACTATAGGGATATAGGATAGGTTATTAGACCCTTAGAGCCTATACTATAGTTGATTAGAATTTTTAAATTGTTTGTGTGTTACATGCAAAATTCATGATGTTTATATGCTTTATGTTTATTGTTACATTCAATATTATGCAAGCATGTTCATAAGTACATATTATTATACAATGCCTATCATGAATCATATTCTCATAACATATCATATCCATGAGAGCACACACCACACAATTTCCATGACTTTTGCAACGATTTTTGTATTTTCAAATCACATCAAAGTGAGTTCTCATGACGGGCATGTAGTAACTGGAAGGGTACAAGTACCGGTAGTCGGAACGTCCTGTCTAGGCTTGGCATTCGTATAAATCCAAAATAAAGGACCAGTTTGCCTACCTGGGGACTAACGATGAGAGTACGAAGGACCTATTAGGCCAAAGCATGCTATACCAAACGTCGCGTGAGCTAACCCCACTTTGAGTTGTCATTGTGTCTACACCTGGACGCCCTCCGACCATACATCTCGCAAACATATTTCATGGTTTCATTCGGGTGATGCGAGTGTTAAACCGCCAATACCAATGTGAATCCTACTAAGCCAATAGTCATGGGGGCCCACATGACTATACAGGCGATGGTATGGGGGACATTGGAGGCCCAAACATGAGCAAACCCAAGACATCCTATGGATGTAGTGTCATTATTGATGTTTATGTTATTTTATTTTTTTACGACACATGACACCTAAAAAGACTCCTTAAACTCACAATCTTCTTATGAATGTTCCTGTAGATGTCGGCTAGGCAGCAACGTGGATGTAGAAGGTCAGGAAGGTCAAACGAACGCTTGGCCACCCAAATCGCAAAACAAATGGCCGCGGTGCTTCCTGACATCGTAATTCAAGTCCAACAAGCTCTCGCCACAAATCCCGTCAATCCTCCCCATCAAGAAGACCAGAACGTCGACAACCCTCCCTCCAAAAAGTGCTCTTACAAACACTTCAAGTCCTGCGATCCCCCGAAATTTGAAGGGACCGAAGGTGTCACTGCTCTCCTCCACTGGTTTGAGGAAATGGAAAACACCTTCCTCAATTGCGATTGTCCCGACGATCGCAAGGTACGTTACGTAACCGGGAGACTATTTGGAGTAGCTCTTACCTGGTGGAATACTGAAAAGGGTAAGAGAGGAATTGTGATATCCCGGGTTTTTCGGATAACTTACACGTGACACTTGTCGAATAATATATACGCTAAGTATTAAGCGTGCACGAATTAAATGAATACGTGTTGTGTGTTGTGTGAATTTTTAGTTATAAAGTAAGTATGATAGATATGTACACGAACTGAACCGAACCACGACACGAACCAACTTCGATCCATTGTGACTCTAGGAGTAACAAAGTTTTAAACTTTAACTCAAGTCTTCGGCCAAGATCAAACCCAAACCGATAGCGAACCTAAACCCTAAACCAAAACACTTTCGGCCAAGATCAGCCCATAACCGCGGATTTATTGAGTTCAAACCCAAACCGAACCCACCAAAGCCCTTGGCCGCGAGAACTAGTCCAAACCGTAACCCTCATCTCCCTCTTTTCCTATATATACAACTTACATACATGCTCCATTCAGAATTCACAAAACCCTAACAAGAAAACTGCCGTCGGCAGCTTCCTTCTTCTAACCGATCGGGATCAGCTTTTCTTCATCATCTCAGTCGCAAAACAGCCCTTTACTTGTTCCCTTGATCGCCAGATCAGTTTTGATACACTCCATCACGATCACAAACAGCTTAGCCACATCTCTCGGTCGCGAGATCTGCCTCTCTTTCCTCTCGGCCGCAAGCATTATTGATCACCGTTTCCTTAACATACTCACGGTTCGTTTACCCTACCGATTAAAGATTTGAATTTGTCATATTACATTCGGAATACATGTGTTTTGATTGTGTTGTTTTCGGATATTAGATGTATTATATGTAATCGGCTGAATTGATCATTGTTGATATGCATGTATAATTGTTTGCGGATCTCATAAGGTTGCAAGTGTGTTTTGTTTGTAATAACTAGAAGTAAGAACTAGGGTTTGCATGGATGAGATATTGGTATTAATCTAGGATTAGAAATCGGTTTTAGATCGCCTAGATTAATCGCATGAACGGGATTACACGAGTTTATGATAAAGATATGCTGAATCAGTTGCTGAGTAATAGTTACAGCCGACTTCATCTGGCTGTAACTCGGTCGATAGTTGTCGAAAAACGGATTTTATGATGTCTAGAACGTAGAGATTTGAATAAGGAATCTAATGGCGCTAGATTCATAATTTTCTGAAGTCGTTTGATATTTTTAAAGGCCCAAACAAGTTCAGTAGCTAAAGCTGTGAAAATTCTGGAATTTTGTTGGTTGTTTATCAAGTTGGATTTTAAAATCAGTAGGGAGTTGAGTCATGATTTTTGTACAGAAACTAGGTATAGAAATTTCCGGGCAACTCCAACTGGAACTTTGTTAATCGGACGATCAGTGATTTTTAAATAAATTCTTCCGTGGACTGCAGTCAGAAAGCGGTAAATCTGACTGCAGCTTAGTGAATTAATATTTATGGTTAATTGGTAAAGATTTAGGACTTGGGAAAATTATATAAATTTCTATGGTATAAATGTCACCTACTGTAAAAATATTGGAATTTTTGGAATGTTAGAACTGTTTTATAAAAATCCTAGAAAACAGCTGAATAATGAGTGTTAAGCTGAAATTTGATAATTTGTGATTGTGTGCACCAAATTGTGGCATGACTTGACTTATGGTTATGATAAATTGTTTGATTACTATGATCACATGAGAATACTTGCACGCATGTTTGAGTGTTAGATATGTTGTTTGTGTGTATCACTTTGTGAGTAAATTGCGTGTGGAATTTGTATTGGTGTGATTACACACTGACGTGGGATTAATTGGTTTGTTAGGACGCAACTAGCGGTCCCATCTCTTATAACATCTTTGCTACACTAACCGAGCAAATAAAGGTGAGTTCACGGCCCCTAACTTTATCCGGTTTTTAAACAACAGGGGGAGAAACATGTATACACTCTCAAACTCAATCTCTTTACGTTATACGAATTTAACGTCACATAACTATACGGTAACTAAGTTAATGTTAATGTAATGTTATGGTCACTAAGCAGCTTTATCACTTAAGTCCTCGACAATCTCCTCGGATCGTTAGTATTTGGGTTAAATAGCGGGGGAATTATAAGTAGTACTACTGGGCCCGACAAGCCCCATCCGAGCTAGTCGCGCTAGCCGACCTGGTATGGTCAACGGGTGAATAATTGGCCTAACACCGCCATGGTCATGTGATAGGCCTGGCAAAACGGAGGCACAACAGTCAGCTTCGATCGCGAACACTTAGTGACATGACTTTAGGCTAGCTACCTATATATATTAACATTGAACTTAATTACGGAACAACTTAATATTCCTGGTATGGAATATTGGAAACAACAACTTAATATTCCTGGTTTGGAATATTGGAAACAATAACTTATTATTCCGGGTTGGAACAATGGAACCAATACGTTATCCCGGGTTAGGGATAACGGGAGAAAACAAACTATAACCGAACAAACGAATTTATGAAAACCTGTGAACTCACTCATCTTTAATGTTGACACTTGTCTCTTTACATGTTTCTCAGGACGCTAGGAGCTCTAGGTGCACGCACATGCATTGAACAAGACATCTTTTATCGAGTCTTATTTATCAATATTGTTTTGGGATTTTTCATTTGTTTTGGCGTTTGTGTTGGCGCCCGCTTCACCACTTATTTATGCTTCCGCTCAAACTTTAAAAACTGATGCTTCTGCTAAATATTGGTAACATAAAATCTACAACAAGTGATTTTGGAAAACGTATTATCAAATCATATAGAGTCGTTTGACGTACTAGTGTTTCAGATTCTGGTTTGTTCACACGCCTCGCGGTAAAACTCCGCAAGTGGAAATTGAGGGTGTGACAGATTGGTATCAGAGCCACTAGCCATAGAGAACCAGGTTTGCATTAGAAGTAGACCTAAACTATAGCTGATATCACGACACTAGACTTAGTTTGGCACCGAATTATTATATCCTGTTATGCAATATGCCACAACTGTGTTTGGTAGATTATACCTTCATAATAAGAAGTGAAAACAACTCATAACTAACTACACGACCTAACAGGCAATGTCATCATCCTCATCATCGTCCGACAGACTTACGCCACCAAGGGCACCAGGAAAGGCACCAATGGTGAAACCCATACCACCTTATGGCGTGGAGACACGCTCAGCGGCGAGGAAGAGGCTCGCTCTGGGGGAGGAGTCGTCGTTACGCCCAACTATTGCTGTACCGGTTGAACCGGTTAATCCTGTAGAAATAGGAGTTGACATGCTTAGAATCCTGGTGCATACACAACAAAAACAGCTAGAAAGAATGCAGGAAACCATCCTGGCACAAGGATGGATGATCCGACACCTTACCGGAAAGACCGACTCGCTCGAAGAAGAGCATCGTACGAGCAAGATAGCTCGTAACACCATAGCCAGAGATCTGCGTGCTGAGCAGATAAGAGCCGACTGGCTAGAGGACAGAGTCCTGGAAAATAGTTGGAACATTCAGGAACTGCAAAATCAAGCACTTGCACCAGCACCGGCCCCTCCAATGCCGGTAGAGGAGGATCCAGAAGAGGATCCAGAGGAGGATCCTGAAGAGGATCCGGAGGAGGACCCAGCTGAAGAAGCTGGAAATGCCGCACAGGATGACGACAACGACAGTGACTTGGGGGATGGAGACGTAGACGACTGACACATCTCGTTTATTTTATTTGTTTTCCTTCAGTTTATTTATTTTCCCACTTGTGTTTAAACTTGAGACTTTATAGTGAATTCGTATGTGTGATTTGCACTTTTGTAAGACGTTGAAATTTCAGTTAATCAAGTATTTCTTTTGACTATTTAACATATTGGGTTGACATAACTTAATAATTATTAAAGTACGAAGTAGGATAACTATATTGGATATATAGACTTATCGGGGTGTGTTTGTGTTGTGTTTCGAAGATCTAAATGGCGACTGGAAGACGTGGAAACCTTAACTTGACGCCCGAAGAGCTAGCTGTCATGATTCAGGAGCATGTGAACGCAGCTTTAGCGGGTGTTCAGAACCAGCCGGCAGGTAACCATTATTAAATTTTCGTGTGAAAATCTAATAGTGAGGCTAGTAAAATTCCTTGCTAACTTCCTGTTCCCTGTCAGCAGGAGGGGGCTTTAACCCCTACAAGATGTTCCTTGATGCAAAGCCAAGTAAGTTCTCGGGAGCGGAAGGACCCATTGGATTGGTTCGTTGGATCGAAAAATCAGAATCCGTTTTTGAAATGTGCAACTGCCTAGAGGCAAACAAGGTCAAATACGCAGCCTCAACACTGGAAGATGGGGCACTGACATGGTGGAATGCCCAAGTCCAAACGCGTGGGCTTATAGCTGCGAACGCAATGGCATGGACTGAGTTCAAGGCCCTGATTAAAGAGGAGTACTGTCCACGAGACAGAGTGCAACAATTGGAGCAAGCTCTATGGAACCACAAGATGGTGGGATCGGAAATTGAGGCTTACACCGCAAAACACCATGACTTGGTATTTCTGTGTCCTGAATTGGCCAACACAATGGAGAAAAGACTCGAGTTCTATCTCGGAGGTCTGGTTCCGGAAATTCAGGGCATGGTAATGGCTAGTAACCCTGTAACAGAACATCAAGCAATTCGATTGGCTCACAAACTCACCGATAAAGCGGTGGAACAGAAGAAACTACCAGCACGGGGTACCACTGAAGTCGCCCCAGATAACAAAAGAAAATTTGAAGACTCCACTGTTCGACAGTCTTCGTCATCACATCCGCAGCAAGAGAACCAGAAACGGTTCAATCACTATCACAGCCATCGGGGTCATCAAAACCAGCCCGCCAACAACAACAACAACAACACCCCGAATGCAAGCGGATATGCGGGTCGAAAGCCGCATTGCAACCGCTGTAATCTCCACCATAACGGACCTTGTGCCGGAAGTCGCTGCCAAAGATGTGGCAAGGTGGGACATGCAGCAAAGGATTGTCGTGGGGAAATCATGTCCCGACAAAATCAGAATCAGCCCCAGGGTCAGCAGCAGGGTATAAACCGGGGATGCTATCAGTGTGGTAGCACTGCTCACTTCAGAAGAGACTGCCCACAGTTGCACAACAACAACAATAATGGTGGAAACAACCACAACCACAACAATAATAACAACAACAATAATGGGAACGGTGGCACAGGAGGTGCCAAGGGTCGCGCATTTACATTGGGCCGCGGAGAGGCCAGAAACGACACGAACGTGGTCACCGGTAAGTTTCCCCTTAATGAACATTTTGCTTCTGTGCTTTTTGATACGGGTGCGGATAGGAGTTTTATATCTGAGTCTTTTAGGAAGAACCTAAATCTCACGCTTAAACCATTAGAGACCCCTTATGTGATAGAATTAGCCAATGGTAAATCGGTAGATGTGACCCAAATCGTATCCAGCTGTCAACTCAAACTCGCAGGCCACACTTTTACCATTGATCTGATGACAACTACCCTGGGTAGTTTTGACGTGGTAGTCGGAATGGACTGGCTATCCGACGTCCGGGCTGAAGTTCTCTGCTTCGAAAAGTCTATCCGTATTCCACTCTCGAACGACGAAATCCTGACAGTACAAGGCGATAAGGCAAGCGCCGTCACCAACATCATCTCATACATGCAAGCGCAGAAGTATCTTCGGAAAAAGAATTCCTTCGCTTTACTCGCACTAATTACCGAACAGCCTAAGGACGAGAAATGTATAGAAGACATCCCTGTCGTCCGTGATTTTTCCGATGTATTCCCAGAAGAACTACCTGGTCTTCCACCACATCGACAATTGGAGTTTGAAATCGAATTGGCAAGCAATGCAACTCCTATCGCCAAGGCTCCATACCGCCTAGCTCCAGCCGAGCTGCAGGAGCTGTCTACCCAACTTCAAGAGCTGCTAGAAAAAGGATTTATCCGACCAAGCGTTTCGCCATGGGGAGCTCCAGTCCTCTTTGTCAAGAAAAAGGATGGGACTTTCCGCATGTGCATCGACTATAGGGAACTCAACAAGGTTACTGTCAAGAACCGATACCCGTTACCTCACATCGACGATCTCTTCGACCAACTTCAAGGGTCCAGCTACTACTCTAAGATTGATTTACGGTCCGGTTACCATCAGCTACGTGTCAGGGAGGAGGATATCGCTAAGACAACATTTCGCACTCGGTATGGCCATTACGAGTTCTTGGTCATGCCATTCGGTCTCACTAACGCACCTGCGGTATTCATGGACCTCATGAACCGCGTGTGTAAACCATACCTCGACAAGTTTGTCATTGTGTTCATCGATGACATACTCATCTACTCCAAAAGTGAAGAAGAACATGCGGAACACCTACGATTACTGCTAGGGCTGCTTCAACAGGAAAAACTATATGCCAAGCTTTCGAAGTGTGATTTCTGGATTCGGGAAGTTCAGTTTCTCGGGCATATCGTGAATGAAAGGGGTATCCACGTAGACCCTGCCAAGATTGAAGCCATCAAAAACTGGGAAGCACCTAAGACACCGACGGAGATCCGCCAATTTTTGGGATTGGCTGGCTACTACAGACGCTTCATCGAGGGATTTTCAAAGATCGCACAACCGCTTACTACCCTCACCCAGAAAGGCATCAAGTATGCTTGGGGTGACAAGCAAGAAGCAGCATTTCAATTGCTGAAGCAGAAACTTTGCAGTGCACCCATTCTGTCCTTGCCGGAAGGGACAGATGACTTTGTAGTGTATTGTGATGCTTCCATTCAGGGATTGGGATGCGTACTCATGCAACGCGATAAGGTCATCGCGTATGCGTCGCGACAACTGAAGGTTCACGAGAAAAACTACACGACGCATGACCTAGAATTGGGAGCAGTAGTGTTTGCACTTAAGATTTGGAGACACTATCTCTATGGAACGAAGTGCACAATCTTCACAGACCACAAAAGCCTCCAGCACATCTTTGATCAGAAGGAGTTGAACATGCGACAGCGTCGCTGGGTCGAACTCTTGAACGATTATGAGTGTGCCATTCGGTACCACCCGGGTAAAGCTAACGTGGTAGCTGATGCCCTCAGTAGGAAGGAACACTTGAAACCTCGTCGCGTACGAGCACTACAACTCACTATTCATTCGGGGCTACCCGATCAAATACGCGACGCCCAGTTAGAAGCAGTTAAGGAGGAAAACATCAAAGCCGAATCAGTGGGAAAAATGGAACGCGATTAGGAAGTAAAGCCCAATGGAGCCCGGTATTTCATGAATCGCATATGGGTACCTCTCTACGGAAACCACAGAGAGCTAGTCATGGATGAAGCTCACAAATCCCGATACTCTGTCCATCCTGGTTCGGATAAGATGTATCAAGACCTTAAAGCTGCGTATTGGTGGCCCAGCATGAAAGCCGATATAGCCACCTACGTGAGTAAATGTTTGACTTGTGCAAAAGTCAAGGTGGAGTATCAAAAGCCATCGGGGCTACTCCAACAACCTGAGATCCCAGTGTGGAAGTGGGATCAGATCTCAATGGATTTCATCACTAAACTCCCGCGAACCTTGGGAGGTTGCGATACTATCTGGGTGATTGTGGATCGTTTAACGAAGTCCGCACACTTCCTAGCTATTAAAGAAACAGATAAGATGGAGAAGTTGACTCGCATCTACATTAAGGAAGTAGTTTCTCGGCACGGTGTGCCAACGTCCATCATCTCAGACAGAGATGCTCGCTTCACGTCAAACTTCTGGCAGTCACTCCAGAAAGCGTTGGGAACCCGCTTAGATATGAGCACAGCTTATCACCCTCAGACTGATGGTCAAAGCGAAAGGACCATACAAACCTTGGAAGACATGCTTAGGGCATGCGTGGTGGACTTCGGAAATAATTGGGAGATTCACCTGCCTCTAGTAGAATTCTCATATAACAACAGCTATCATACGAGTATTTCGGCAGCACCGTTTGAAGCATTATACGGTCGTAAATGTAGATCACCGGTCTGCTGGGTAGAAGTCGGTGACAGTCAACTCACAGGCCCTGAGTTAATACTTGAGGCCACTAAAAAGATTGTACAAATCAGAAACCGCATGGCGGCGGCACGAGATCGACAGAAAAGCTACGCTGATCAACGACGCAAACCGCTCGAATTTCAAGTAGGCGACCGCGTCCTACTAAAGGTGTTACCCTGGAAGGGGTGTAATCCGCTTTGGAAAACGGGGCAAACTTAACCCACGGTACATAGGCCCGTTTGTAATCTTGAAACGTATCGGACCCGTAGCTTACCAATTAGACCTTCCTGCCGAACTCAGTGGAGTTCACAACGTATTTCACGTGTCAAATCTGAAGAAGTGTCAATCAGATGAAACTCTAGTTATTCCATTGGATGAGATCCAAGTGGATGAGCAACTGCACTTTGTAGAACAGCCTATCGAGATCATGGATCGTGAGATCAAGACTCGAAGGCACAGCAAAATTCCGATCGTTAAGGTTCGTTGGGACTCTAAGCGTGGACCGGAGTTCACGTGGGAAAGAGAGGACCAAATGAAAAGCAAATACCCACACCTCTTCGCAACTGAGCAGCAAACTAACGAGACCAGTAACTAAATTTTCGGGACGAAAATTCTTTCAACAAGGGGATGATGTGACAACCTGGAAATTTCTCATACTTTCGTGTACTATTGTTGACTAAATTCTTGTGCATGGCACTTGGAAATCTTTGTGTATGACACTTGGGAACTTCTTGTAACGTTGCGTACCATTATAAACGAACTAACTCTTTGTGCGTGGCACTCTGAACATGTACGCTACATGCTAAACCGCGTTTATTCAATTTTCGGGACGAAAATTCTTTCAACATGGGGATAATGTGATATCCTGGATTTTTCGGATAACTTACACGTGACACTTGTCGAATAATATATACGCTAAGTATTAAGCGTGCACGAATTAAATGAATACGTGTTGTGTGTTGTGTGAATTTTTAGTTATAAAGTAAGTATGATAGATATGTACACGAACTGAACCGAACCACGACACGAACCAACTTCGATCCATTGTGACTCTAGGAGTAACAAAGTTTTAAACTTTAACTCAAGTCTTCGGCCAAGATCAAACCCAAACCGATAGCGAACCTAAACCCTAAACCAAAACACTTTCGGCCAAGATCAGCCCATAACCGCGGATTTATTGAGTTCAAACCCAAACCGAACCCACCAAAGCCCTTGGCCGCGAGAACTAGTCCAAACCGTAACCCTCATCTCCCTCTTTTCCTATATATACAACTTACATACATGCTCCATTCAGAATTCACAAAACCCTAACAAGAAAACTGCCGTCGGCAGCTTCCTTCTTCTAACCGATCGGGATCAGCTTTTCTTCATCATCTCAGTCGCAAAACAGCCCTTTACTTGTTCCCTTGATCGCCAGATCAGTTTTGATACACTCCATCACGATCACAAACAGCTTAGCCACATCTCTCGGTCGCGAGATCTGCCTCTCTTTCCTCTCGGCCGCAAGCATTATTGATCACCGTTTCCTTAACATACTCACGGTTCGTTTACCCTACCGATTAAAGATTTGAATTTGTCATATTACATTCGGAATACATGTGTTTTGATTGTGTTGTTTTCGGATATTAGATGTATTATATGTAATCGGCTGAATTGATCATTGTTGATATGCATGTATAATTGTTTGCGGATCTCATAAGGTTGCAAGTGTGTTTTGTTTGTAATAACTAGAAGTAAGAACTAGGGTTTGCATGGATGAGATATTGGTATTAATCTAGGATTAGAAATCGGTTTTAGATCGCCTAGATTAATCGCATGAACGGGATTACACGAGTTTATGATAAAGATATGCTGAATCAGTTGCTGAGTAATAGTTACAGCCGACTTCATCTGGCTGTAACTCGGTCGATAGTTGTCGAAAAACGGATTTTATGATGTCTAGAACGTAGAGATTTGAATAAGGAATCTAATGGCGCTAGATTCATAATTTTCTGAAGTCGTTTGATATTTTTAAAGGCCCAAACAAGTTCAGTAGCTAAAGCTGTGAAAATTCTGGAATTTTGTTGGTTGTTTATCAAGTTGGATTTTAAAATCAGTAGGGAGTTGAGTCATGATTTTTGTACAGAAACTAGGTATAGAAATTTCCGGGCAACTCCAACTGGAACTTTGTTAATCGGACGATCAGTGATTTTTAAATAAATTCTTCCGTGGACTGCAGTCAGAAAGCGGTAAATCTGACTGCAGCTTAGTGAATTAATATTTATGGTTAATTGGTAAAGATTTAGGACTTGGGAAAATTATATAAATTTCTATGGTATAAATGTCACCTACTGTAAAAATATTGGAATTTTTGGAATGTTAGAACTGTTTTATAAAAATCCTAGAAAACAGCTGAATAATGAGTGTTAAGCTGAAATTTGATAATTTGTGATTGTGTGCACCAAATTGTGGCATGACTTGACTTATGGTTATGATAAATTGTTTGATTACTATGATCACATGAGAATACTTGCACGCATGTTTGAGTGTTAGATATGTTGTTTGTGTGTATCACTTTGTGAGTAAATTGCGTGTGGAATTTGTATTGGTGTGATTACACACTGACGTGGGATTAATTGGTTTGTTAGGACGCAACTAGCGGTCCCATCTCTTATAACATCTTTGCTACACTAACCGAGCAAATAAAGGTGAGTTCACGGCCCCTAACTTTATCCGGTTTTTAAACAACAGGGGAGAAACATGTATACACTCTCAAACTCAATCTCTTTACGTTATACGAATTTAACGTCACATAACTATACGGTAACTAAGTTAATGTTAATGTAATGTTATGGTCACTAAGCAGCTTTATCACTTAAGTCCTCGACAATCTCCTCGGATCGTTAGTATTTGGGTTAAATAGCGGGGGAATTATAAGTAGTACTACTGGGCCCGACAAGCCCCATCCGAGCTAGTCGCGCTAGCCGACCTGGTATGGTCAACGGGTGAATAATTGGCCTAACACCGCCATGGTCATGTGATAGGCCTGGCAAAACGGAGGCACAACAGTCAGCTTCGATCGCGAACACTTAGTGACATGACTTTAGGCTAGCTACCTATATATATTAACATTGAACTTAATTACGGAACAACTTAATATTCCTGGTATGGAATATTGGAAACAACAACTTAATATTCCTGGTTTGGAATATTGGAAACAATAACTTATTATTCCGGGTTGGAACAATGGAACCAATACGTTATCCCGGGTTAGGGATAACGGGAGAAAACAAACTATAACCGAACAAACGAATTTATGAAAACCTGTGAACTCACTCATCTTTAATGTTGACACTTGTCTCTTTACATGTTTCTCAGGACGCTAGGAGCTCTAGGTGCACGCACATGCATTGAACAAGACATCTTTTATCGAGTCTTATTTATCAATATTGTTTTGGGATTTTTCATTTGTTTTGGCGTTTGTGTTGGCGCCCGCTTCACCACTTATTTATGCTTCCGCTCAAACTTTAAAAACTGATGCTTCTGCTAAATATTGGTAACATAAAATCTATAACAAGTGATTTTGGAAAACGTATTATCAAATCATATAGAGTCGTTCGACGTACTAGTGTTTCAGATTCTGGTTTGTTCACACTCCTCGCGGTAAAACTCCGCAAGTGGAAATTGAGGGTGTGACAGGAATCGAATATGCAATGGCCTTAACGTGGGAGGAGTTAAGGGAAATCATGACGAGACGCTTCTGTCCAAGAAGCGAGATCAAAAAGTTAGAGGATGAATTCCACTTGTTAAAGCAGAAGGAAGGAGATCATACTTCCTACAACAAACAGTTTTTAGAGTTGAACCAAATGGTCCCCAACTTGTTCACCCCAGTATACCGCTTAGTCGAACACTACATTCGAGGCCTTCCCTCGAAAATTCAAGACTTGGTTCTAAGCACTTCGCCTGCAACACTTGAAGATGCTATGGAACTAGCTACCGAGCTTACCGAGAATCGTATTCGAAACGGCAAATTTAAGGACGAGAAAAAGAAAGCCCCCATTAAGGGCCTAACTTCGAACCATTCCACCTCCTCCTCAAAGTTTGCTAATAAGAGGAAACGAAACACCAGAAACTTTGCTGTCACACAAACAAATTTCCCTATCCCTGCTACACCCATCACTCAAGTTGCCCCCTCACCTGCACCATATAAAAAGCCATACTCCGGCCCATACCCAAAATGCAACCGTTGCCAATACCATCACTTTCCTGATCATCCCTGCCAACATTGCACCGGCTGTGGCCGCGCAGGTCACACCATTCAAACCTGTCGTGTACTTCAGCGAACGAACCGCCATCAGCCCTCAACCCAAACCCACCATCAGATAGTGGGTCAAGCCCAACAACCTTTACTTCTACCACCTGCCCAACATGTAGCCCAATCCTACTACCAACCCAACTATCCCATGGTGCAACCTATGTGGGCTTGTTACAACTGTGGAGACCCGAACCATTTTAGGAACACCTGTCCACGCTTGGTGAACATTATCCATGCCCAAGCTCAAGCTAATCCAGTAAACCAGGCTAACCAAGCTCCTCCACCTGCAAGAGGAAGAGCTTTCAACATCAACGCTAATCAAGCTAGGGCGGACAACAATGTGGTGAACGGTACGTTTCTCATCAATGGTAGTTATGCATCCATGTTATTTGATACTGGCGCGGATAAGAGTTTGTGTCCTTAGAATTTGAACCTATCCTCAACCAAACTCGAGATAAACTCATGGAATCCATAACGGTAGAAGTTGCTGACTGAAAACCGGTCTCATTAAACTCTATTATACGCAATTGTACTCTCACCCTAAACGATCACGATTTTCTAGTTGACCTCATACCTATGAAGTTGGGAAGTTTCGACATTATAATTGGTATGGACTGGCTCAGCCAACATCATGCTGAAGTTGTATGCCGCGAAAAGTTTATTCGCATTCCTCTTATAAACGGTCAGACTCTACGAATCTTTGGAGAAACCCCTTCGAAAGGACTCAAATTAATGTCCTGTCTTCAAGCCCGAAAATATCTCCGCAAGAATTATGTCGCATTCCTAACTCATGTCGTCAAAAAGGGAATCAAGGAGAAGAAACTCGAAGACATCCCAGTAGTAAAAGATTTTCCGCAAGTTTTTCCTGACGACATTTAAGGACTTCCTCCCGTGAGAGAAGTCGAATTCCGCATTGATCTTATACCTAGAGCTACACCAGTTGAAAAATCTCCTTATAGGTTAGCCCCATCCGAAATGCAAGAGCTAGCCAGTCATTTGCAAGAGCTGACTGACAAAGGATTCATACGTCCTAGCTCATCGCCTTGGGGTGCACCTGTCCTTTTTGTGAAGAAGAAAGATGGAACGTTTCGCATGTGTATCGACTACAGAGAACTCAACAAGTTAACGGTTAAGAACCGCTACCCATTACCTCGCATCGATGACCTTCTTGACCAACTTCAAGGCGCCAGCTGTTTTTCAAAAATCGACCTTCGTTCTGGTTATCATCAACTCAGAGTACATGAAGAAGACGTCCCAAAGACCGCCTTCCGAACTCGTTATGGTCATTATGAATTCATGGTCATGCCATTTGGTCTAACCAACGATCCAGCTGTCTTCATGGATCTAATGAACAGAGTCTGCAAACCCTATCTCGATCGCTTTGTTATAGTCTTCATCGACGACATCCTCATTTACTCAAAGTCTAAGTCTGATTATGAACGACACCTTCGACTCATCCTTACACTCTTAGGGAATGAAAAGCTCTACGCCAAATTCTCCAAATGCGAATTCTGGTTAAAAGAGGTACAATTCCTTGGACATGTCGTCAATGACAAGGGAATACATGTCGACCCCTCAAAGATCAAAGCAGTACAAGAATGGCAAGCGCCACGTACACCAACCGAAGTAAGATCATTACTTGGTTTGGCTTGTTATTATCGCCGTTTCATTGCAAATTTCTCCCACATCGCTGTACCACTCATGGCTTTAACACATAAAGGAAAACCCTTCATATGGGGACCCAAACAAGAAGAAGACTTCCAAACCCTTAAACAAAAACTCTGTGACGCACCTATCCTCACACTTCCTGAAGGTTGTGATGACTTCGTGGTTTATTGCGACCCGTCAGGGCAAGGACCAGGCTGTGTTCTAATGCAAAGAGGAAAGGTGATAGCTTATGCTTCTAGACAACTCAAAACTCATGAGAAGAACTACACCACCCACGACCTAGAACTTGGAGCCGTTGTGTTCGCTCTTAAGATATGGAGACATTACCTCTACGGTACCAAGTGTGAAATATACACTGACCACAAGAGCCTCCAACATATCTTCAACCAAAAGGAGTTAAACATGAGGCAACGGAGGTGGGTCGAACTTCTTAATGACTACGACTGTGAAATTCGGTATCATCCTGGCAAGGCAAATGTGGTGGCCGATGCACTCAGTCGAAAGGGTTATGCGAACTCCATTCGTCTTCTATGTTCGTAAATCATAACAGACATCAAAGATCAAATCCGAGAAGCCCAACATGTTTCAGTAACGGAAAACGACGTACACAAGGAGTTGTCTTGTGGAGCTGAACTTAAAATCGAAACTAAATCCGACGGTATTCTGTACTATCTAGATCGCATATGGATTCCCGATCACAATAACCTTCGTGATTTCCTTATGAATGAGGCGCACAAAACACGGTACTCTGTACACCCAGGAGCCGACAAGATGTATCAAGACCTTCGATACACCTACTGGTGGCCTGGCATGAAGAAGGATATCGCTGTTTTCGTTTCCAAGTGCCTTACATGTTCCAAAGTAAAAGCTGAACATCAAAGGCCCTCAGGACTTCTAGTCCAACCCGAAATACCTGTATGGAAGTGGGAAAACATAACCATGGACTTTATTACCGGGTTACCTCGCACCTCCAATGTGTATGACACTATATGGGTAATCATTGATCGTCTTACAAAATCAGCTCATTTCATCCCGATTCGCGAGGACTTCAAGAACGAGAAGTTTGCTCGTATCTACATCAGCGAGATCGTAAGCCGTCATGGTGTACCGTTAAGCATTATTTCAGATCGTGATGGTCTTTTCACTTCACGAACATGGCAAGCCGTACAAGCCGCTTTGGGTACACGATTAGACCTCAGTACCGCTTATCATCCTCAAACTGATGGACAATCTGAACGCACCATCCAAACGCTTGAAGACATGCTTCGAGCATGTGTCATAGACTTTAAGGAAATTGGGACACTCATCTACCATTAGTTGAATTTTCGTACAACAACAGCTATCATTCAAGTATCGGCATGGCACCTTTCGAAGCTTTATATGGTCGTAAGTGCCGATCTCTAGTATGTTGGCACGAAATTGGAGAAGCTCAAATCACCGGTCCAGAATTGATTCAAGAAACCACAGACAAGATCCATCAAATTCGAAACAATCTTCTAGCGGCACAAAGTCGTCAAAAGAGTTATGCAAACAAACGACGAAAGCCTTTGGAGTTTAACATTGGTGATCATGTACTTTTAAAAGTATCACCGTGGAAGGGAGTAGTTCGTTTTGGCCAGAAGGGCAAGCTAGCACCACGCTACGTAGGACCTTTCAAGATACTCGAAAGAGTAGGACCTGTAGCATACAAGCTTGACCTACCAGAAGAACTCAACAGAATTCACCCCACATTCCACGTATCAAACTTAAAGAAGTGTCTCGCCAATGAAAACCTCCACATTCCCCTAGAAGATATTCAGATCGATGAATCTATGCACTTCATTGAAAGACCAGTAGAGATCATGGACTTCGGAGAAAAACGTTTAAGACGGAGTCGTATCCCAATTGTTAGGGTACGCTGGGAGTCGAAACGAGGACCTGAGTTAACTTGGGAACGTGAAGACTCAATGCGCGAAAAATACCTGAATCTTTTTCCTGTTACCACTACTACTTAAATTTCGGGACGAAATTTCTAAAAGTAGGGGATACTAAAACATCCGTCGAAAAACGGGTTTCCAAACCCGCTTCGTTTGTTAATCGAATATCAAGTGATAAAATTTTGTTGCGTATTTATGGTTAATTTTAATTTTAAACAATACATAATTAATAAACATTTTAGAATTTAAAAACTATAATTATTAACAAGTAAAAATAAATTAAATAAAAAAGGAAAGGGGCTGCCGGGTTTCGAACCCGGGTCAGCCGGAAGACACTAACATCAAACACTTAACCACTCCGCCACTTGTTGTTTTTGTGTAATCAAGAAACAAATAAAACCTTAAGATCACCCGTGAATCTACCTGTTTGCGCTAAAAACTGAAACCGATAATCGTCTTTCAACCATCCAGACGATTGAGTGATCGTGAGTTACTGGTTATAACCGATGAAATCATTACGACCGACGTTCTTAATCAATTCAGCCTTTATTGGACCCGATTCATATGATGTTCGAGTTTGATAACCGAAATCATTCAACTCCAAATTTACACCGGTATTATCATTGTGTCGCAACTCAGAAACACCCACAGAACTCTCAATTTCACTTTTGCTCTAATTTCTGATCGTCGGAATCGCTATCTGATATCACCGGACTTTTGCCGGATAACCGTGTCATTCATCAAAACGGTAAATTTCTCAATTCTTTCATCTTCTATCTATTGTTAGACTTTTACTAACTCAAACCCTTCAATCAGAATCGGTCCCAGACGACGATACCGGATAATCTGCAATCGCCGGAAAATTTCTGAAAATTTCGAAATCACGCTGTGAGTCGGTACGAGCATCTAAACTCTTTGATAATCCTTGTTTAGTCACTTAATTTCACAATTAGTTAATCAAAACTGTTAATTGGTCCGCTCAGACGGAATTCATAAACAGAGCCGACGACCTTTGCCGGAATTCTGAGAAAAACCTCTTTCTGGTACATTCGTTCCCAAAACCTTCTTTATCCATTTCATTTTAATCATTTATATGTCCGTTAATCGAATTAAACAAGAACAGTCGAATAATTGTTGTTCTGGGTTGTTTTAACGAAGAAGATGAAGTTTAGTTTGTGTATAAATTTAATATAAATCGGATTATATCTCGGGTTAGACACACAGTCCAGCGGTGGACTGTGTGCATTCGAATCATAGAGATACCGGGTTCGACTCTGTCCTTGTTCCGATTCGTCACAATATTCAGACTTTTTATAAAACCCAAATACGGAAACTTCCAGTTAGTATATAAGTGAAATAAAAACAAGTATTTTAACCAGGTTAGACACACAGTCCAGCGGTGGACTGTGTGCAACGTTAAACAACAGGTCCCGGGTTCGAGACCTGTTATGTGCACCGGTTCGACATAATTAAAATCCTTTTTAAAATAAATGAATTCTGAATAAATTAAATAGTATATAAACATAACTAAAAACAGAAATATTTCGGGTTAGACACGTAGCTCAGTTGGTAGAGCTGCGTGCACGTGTATGGGAGGTCATGAGTTCGAGCCTCACCCAGCGCATACATACACAAGTCCGAACCGGTCAACAGTCATGGTCAATGGTCAACGGTCAACGGTCAACCCAAAAAGTCAACTTTTTTTATATTTTTATTTATTTTATTTAATTTAAAAATCAATTAAAAATACTTAAAAATAATATTTAGAAAATGACCTTAAACTCACAAAAATATATCTAAAAATCCAATTAAAATTGTTAATAAAATCCACTTATTTACCGTACCTTTTCGTTATTATTTAGGTTAGTTATTCCTCGTCGATCAACCCTCTAAACTCGTGCGCATTCAACATCATCAAACGAACGCACCCAATGTGAGTGAATCTCTACAAATTCCCCGTTTTAATCACATTTTGGGGTGTATCATGTGTCTTATTATTTATTACAGTTAAACACTTGTGCATCCATCATATCCATGATCAAATGTGTATTCAATATTTAGATAACATTTAGATTAAATTTATCATTTTCAGTACATACATCATCATAGGCCGCCGTTCCCCATTACCTATGAGCGTGAACCGTTCCCCATTACCTATGAGCGTGAACGAGGCGTTGCCAACATACGATCGGCTCCGTTTGATTGAGCCTTGATCGCACATACATCATCATAGGCCGTCCGTTCCCCATTACCTATGAGCGGAACGTGACGTTGCCAACACATACATTATCATTCATGTTATATACTCATGCAAGGTGGTTTGTTATTGTTATTGCATGTTTATTTACGTTTGCTCACATATGATATTTGCACAATTTTTCCATATTAACTATAACAAGAAATCAATAATAAATGTTTTCTAACAAGGTTCACTCGCCAACTTTTGTTGACCCAATAACCCCCATTTTTACACATGATACAGGTGATCCAGATGCAGCAAGAAACATATAGGACGGCTTAGAAGAATAAATCGGTTTAGGTTTTGGATTGTTTATTTAGTTACTTTTTCCTTGTAATTGTATGAACTTGTTTGGAATATTGAAGTTGTAATTTTGAATTTAATAAATATGAAACATATTAGTAAACATCATGAGCTTTGGTGATAACCCAATTATGCCCCGACTCTTATTCCGCTGCGGGTCGGGGTGTGACAGATTGCTTGTCTAGTAACCAATGTCACACCCCGACCCGCAACGGAATAAGAGTCGGGGCATTGGGTTATCACCAAAGCTCATGATGTTTACTAATATGTTTCATATTTATTAAATTCAAAATTACAACTTCTATATTCCAAACAAGTTCATACAATTACAAGGAAAAAGTAACTAAATAAACAATCCAAAGCCTAAACCGATTTATTCTTCTAAGCCGCCCTATATGTTTCTTGCTGCAACTGGATCACCTGTATCATGTGAAAAAATTGGGGTTTTTGGGTCAACAAAAGTTGGCGAGTGAACCTTGTTAGAAAACATTTATTATTGATTTCTTGTTATATTTAACATGGAAAAATTGTGCAATAATCATATGTGAGCAAACGTAAATAAACATACAATAACAAATAACAAACCACCTTGCATGAGCAAATGACATGAATGATAATGTATATGTTGGCAACGTCACGTTCCGCTCATAGGTAATGGGGAACGGACGGCCTATGATGATGTATGTGCGATCAAGGCTCAATCAAACGGAGCCGATCGTATGTTGGCAACGCCTCGTTCACGCTCATAGGTAATGGGGAACGGTTCCGCTCATAGGTAATGGGGAACAGACGGCCTATGATGATGTATGTACTGAAAATGATAAATTTAATCTAAACATTAACCACACAAACAGTTGATACATATTGAATACACATTTGATCATGGATATGATGGATGCACAAGTGTTTAAATGTAATAAATAATAAGACACATGATACACCCCAAAAAGTGATTAAAACGGGGAATTTGTAGAGATTCACTCACATTGGACGCGTTCGTTTGATGATGTTGAATGCGCACGAGTTTAGAGGGTTGATCGACGAGGAATAACTAACCTAAATAATAACGAAAAGGTACGGTAAATAAGTGGATTTTATTAACAATTTTAATTGGATTTTAAGATATATTTTTGTGAGTTTAAGGTCATTTTCTAACTTTAAAAAAATATTATTTTTAAGTATTTTTAATTGATTTTTAAATTAAATAAATAAATAAAAATATAAAAAAATGTTGACTTTTTGGGGTTGACCGTTGACCGTGACCATTGACTGTTGACTGTTGACCGGTTCGGTCTTGTGTTTGTTTGCACTGAGTGAGGTTCGAACTCGTGACCTCCCGTACGCGTGCACGCAGCTCTACCAACTGAGCTACGTGTCTAACCCGAAATATTTCTGTTTTTAATTATATTTATATACTATTTAATTTATTCAAAATTCATTTATTTTAAAAAGGATTTTAATTATATCGAACCGGTGTGCATAACAGGTCTCGAACCCGGGACCTGTTGTTTAACGTTGCACACAGTCCACCGCTGGACTGTGTGTCTAACCTGGTTAAAATACTTGTTTTTATTTCACTTATATACTAACTGGAAGTTTCCGTATTTGGGTTTTATAAAAAGTCTTAATATTGTGACGAATCGGAACAAGGACAGACTCGAACCCGGTATCTCTATGATTCAAATGCACATAGTCCACCGCTGGACTGTGTGTCTAACCCGAGATATAATCCGATTTATATTAAATTTATACACAAACTAAACTTCATCTTCTTCGTTAAAACAACCCAGAACAACAATTATTCGACTGTTCTTGTTTAATTCGATTAACGGACATATAAATGATTAAAATGAAATGGATAAAGAAGGTTTTGGGAACGAATGTACCAGAAAGAGGTTTTTCTCAGAATTCCGGCAAAGGTCGTCGGCTCTGTTTATGAATTCCGTCTGAGCGGACCAATTAACAGTTTTGATTAACTAATTGTGAAATTAAGTGACTAAACAAGGATTATCAAAGAGTTTAGATGCTCGTACCGACTCACAGCGTGATTTCGAAATTTTCAGAAATTTTCCGGCGATTGCAGATTATCCGGTATCGTCGTCTGGGACCGATTCTGATTGAAGGGTTTGAGTTAGTAAAAGTCTAACAATAGATAGAAGATGAAAGAATTGAGAAATTTACCGTTTTGATGAATGACACGGTTATCCGGCAAAAGTCCGGTGATATCAGATAGCGATTCCGACGATCAGAAATTAGAGCAAAAGTGAAATTGAGAGTTCTGTGGGTGTTTCTGAGTTGCGACACAATGATAATACCGGTGTAAATTTGGAGTTGAATGATTTCGGTTATCAAACTCGAACATCATATGAATCGGGTCCAATAAAGGCTGAATTGATTAAGAACGTCGGTCGTAATGATTTCATCGGTTATAACCAGTAACTCACGATCACTCAATCTCTGGATGGTTGAAAGCCGATTATCGGTTTCAGTTTTTGGCGCAAACAGGTAGATTCACGGGTGATCTTAAGGTTTTATTTGTTTCTTGATTACACAAAAACAACAAGTGGCGGAGTGGTTAAGTGTTTGATAATTGAGTCTTCCGGCTGACCCGGGTTCGAAACCCGGCAGCCCTTTTCATTTTTAATTGCTTTATTTTTATTTTCTAACAATTTTAATTTCCATATTCTAAAATGTTTATTAGTTATGTATTGTTTAAAATTAAAATAAGCATTAAATGAGCAACGAAAATTTGAAACTGATTATACGATTAATAAACGAAGCGGGTTTTGAAAACCCGTTTTTCGACGGATGTTACAGTATCCCCTACTTTTAGAAATTTCGTCCCGAAATTTAAGTAGTAGTGGTAACAGGAAAAAGATTCAGGTATTTTTCGCGCATTGAGTCTTCACGTTCCCAAGTAAACTCAGGTCCTCGTTTCGACTCCCAGCGTACCCTAACAATTGGGATACGACTCCATCTTAAACGTTTTTCTCCGAAGTCCATGATCTCTACTGGTCTTTCAGTGAAATGCATAGATTCATCAATTTGCATATCTTCTAAGGGAATATGGAGGTTTTCATCGGCGAGGCACTTCTTTAAGTTTGATACGTGGAATGTGGGGTGAATTCTGTTGAGTTCTTCTGGTAGGTCAAGCTTGTATTCTACAGGTCCTACTCTTTCGAGTATCTTGAAAGGTCCTACGTAGCGTGGTGCTAGCTTGCCCTTCTGGCCAAAACGAACTACTCCCTTCCACGGTGATACTTTTAAAAGTACATGATCACCAATGTTAAACTCCAAAGACTTTCGTCGTTTGTCTGCATTGACGACTTTGTGCCGCTAGAAGATTGTTTCGAATTTGATGGATCTTGTCTGTGGTTTCTTGAATTAATTCTGGACCGGTAATTTGAGCTTCTCCAATTTCGTGCCAACATACTAGAGATCGGCACTTACGACCATATAAAGCTTCGAAAGGTGCCATGCCGATACTTGAATGATAGCTGTTGTTGTACGAAAATTCAACTAATGGTAGATGAGCGTCCCAATTTCCCTTGAAGTCTATGACACATGCTCGAAGCATGTCTTCAAGCGTTTGGATGGTGCGTTCAGATTCTCCATCAGTTTGAGGATGATAAGCGGTACTGAGGTCTAATCGTGTACCCAAAGCGGCTTGTACGGCTTGCCATGTTCGTGAAGTGAAACGACCATCACGGTCTGAAATAATGCTTAACGGTACACCATGACGGCTTACGATCTCGCTGATGTAGATACGAGCTAACTTCTCATTCTTGAAGTCCTCGCGAATCGGAATGAAGTGAGCTGATTTTGTAAGACGATCAATGATTACCCATATAGTGTCATACCCACCAGAAGTGCGAGGCAACCCGGTAATGAAGTCCATGGTTATGTTTTCCCACTTCTATACAGGTATTTCAGGTTGGACTAGAAGTCCTGAGGGTCTTTGATGTTCAACTTTTACTTTGGAACATGTAAGGCACTTGGAAACAAAAACGGCAATATCCTTTTTCATTCCAGGCCACCAGTAGGTGTATCGAAGGTCTTGATACATCTTGTCGGCTCCTGGGTGTATAGAGTATCGTGTTTTTGCGCCTCATTCATAAGGATATCATGAAGGTTATTGTGATCGGGAATCCATATGCGATCTAGATAGTACAGAATACCGTCAGATTTAGTTTCGATTTTAAGTTCAGCTCCACAAGACAGCTCATTGCGTACGTCGTTTTCTGTTATAGAAACATGTTGGGCTTCTCGGACTTGATCTTTGATGTCGGTTATGATTTGCGAACTTAGAAGACGAATGGAGTTCGCATAACCCTTTCGACTGAGCGCATCGGCCACCACGTTTGCCTTGCCAGGATGATACCGAATTTCACAGTCGTAGTCATTAAGAAGTTCGACCCATCTTTGTTGCCTCATGTTCAACTCCTTTTGGTTGAAGATATGTTGAAGACTCTTGTGGTCAGTGTATATTTCACACTTAGTACTGTAGAGGTAATGTCTCCATATCTTAAGAGCGAACACAACGGCTCCAAGTTCCAGGTCGTGGTTGGTGTAGTTCTTCTCATGAATTTTGAGTTGTCTAGAAGCATAAGCTATCACTTTTCCTCTTTGCATCAGTACGCAGCCTAGTCCCTGCCCTGACGCGTCGCAATAAACCACGAAGTCATCACTACCCTCAGGAAGTGTGAGGATAGGTGCGTCACAGAGTTTTTGCTTTAGAGTTTGGAAGGCTTCTTCTTGTTTGGGTCCCCATATGAAGGGTTTTTCTTTATGTGTTAAAGCCGTGAGTGGTACAGCGATACGGGAGAAATTTGCAATGAAACGGCGATAATAACCAGCCAAACCAAGAAATGATCTTACTTCGGTAGGTGTACGTGGCGCTTGCCATTCCTGTACTGCCTTGATTTTTGAGGGATCAACATGAATTCCCTTGTCATTGACGACGTGTCCAAGGAATTGTACTTCCCTTAACCAGAATTCACATTTTGAAAACTTAGCATACAGCTTTTCTGTCCTTAAGAGTGTAAGGATGAGTCGAAGGTGTCGTTCATGATCAGACTTAGACTTTGAGTAGATGAGGATGTCGTCGATGAAGACTATAACAAAACGGTCGAGATAAGGTTTGCAGACTCTGTTCGTTAGATCCATGAAGACAGCTGGGGCGTTGGTTAAACCAAATGGCATGACCATGAATTCATAATGACCATAACGAGTTTGGAAGGCGGTCTTTGGGACGTCTTCTTCATGTACTCTGGGTTGATGATAACCAGAACGAAGGTCGATTTTTGAAAAACAGCTGGCGCCTTGAAGTTGGTCAAGAAGATCATCGATGTGAGGTAATGGGTAGCGGTTCTTAACCGTTAACTTGTTGAGTTCTCTGTAGTCGATACACATGCGAAACGTGCCATCTTTCTTCTTCACAAAAAGGACAGGTGCACCCCAAGGCGATGAGCTAGGACGTATGAATCCTTTGTCAGTCAGCTCTTGCAGTTGACTGGCTAGCTCTTGCATTTCGGATGGGGCTAACCTATAAGGAGATTTTGCAACTGGTGTAGCTCCAGGTATAAGATCAATGCGGAATTCGACTTCTCTCACGGGAGGAAGTCCTGAAATGTCGTCAGGAAAAACTTGCGGAAAATCTTTTATTACTGGGATGTCTTCGAGTTTCTTCTCCTGGATTCCCTTTTTGACGACATGAGTTAGGAATGCGACATAATTCTTGCGGAGATATTTTCGGGCTTGAAGACAGGACATTAATTTGAGTCCTTTCGTAGGGGTTTCTCCAAAGATTCGTAGAGTCTGACCGTTTGCAAGAGGAATGCGGATGAACTTTTCGCGGCATACAACTTCAGCATAATGTCGAAACTTCCCAACTTCATAGGTATGAGGTCAACTGGAAAATCGTGATCGTTTAGGGTGAGAGTACAATTGCGTATAATCGAGTTTAATGAGACCGGTTTTTCGTCAGCAACTTCTACCGTTATGGATTCCATGAGTTTATCTCGAGTTTAGTTGAGGATGGGTTCAAATTCTAAGGACACAAAACTCTTATCCGCGCCAGTATCAAATAACATGGATGCATAACTACCATTGATGAGAAACGTACCGTTCACCACATTGTTGTCCGCCCTAGCTTGATTAGCGTTGATGTTGAAAGCTCTTCCTCTTGCAGGTGGAGGAGCTTGGTTAGCCTGGTTTACTGGATTAGCTTGAGCTTGGGCATGGATAATGTTCACCAAGCGTGGACAGGTGTTCCTGAAATGGTTCGGGTCTCCACAGTTGTAACAAGCCCGCATAAGTTGCACCATGGGATAGTTGGGTTGGTAGTAGGATTGGGCTACATGTTGGGCAGGTGGTAGAAGTAAAGGTTGTTGGGCTTGACCCACTATCTGATGGTGGGTTTTGGTTGAGGGCTGATGGCGGTTCGTTCGCTGAAGTACGCGACAGGTTTGAATGGTGTGACCTGCGCGGCCACAGCCGGTGGCCGCGCAATGTTGGCAGGGATGATCAGGAAAGTGATGGTATTAGCAACGGTTGCATTTTGGGTATGGGCCGGAGTATGGCTTTTTATATGGTGCAGGTGAGGGGGCAACTTGAGTGATGGGTGCAGCAGGGATGGGGAAATTTGTTTGTGTGACAGCAAAGTTTCTGGTGTTTCGTTTCCTCTTATTAGCAAACTTTGAGGAGGAGGTGGAATGGTTTGAAGTTTGGCCCTCAATGGTCTCGGTAAGCTCGGTAGCTAGTTCCATAGCAGCTTCAAGTGTTGCAGGCGAAGTGCTTAGAACTGAGTCTTGAATTTTCGAAGGAAGGCCTCGAATGTAGTGTTCGACTAAGCGGTATACTGGGGTGAACAAGTTGGGGACCATTTGGTTCAACTCTAAAAACCATTTGTTGTAGGAAGTATGATCTCCTTCCTTCTGCTTTAACAAGTGGAATTCATCCTCTAACTTTTTGATCTCGCTTCTTGGACAGAAGCGTCTCGTCATGATTTCCCTTAACTCCTCCCACGTTAAGGACATTGCATCTTCGATCCCTCTCTTACCTTTTCTGTATTCCACCAGGTAAGAGCTACTCCAAATAGTCTCCCGGTTGCGTAACGTACCTTGCGATCCTCGGGACAATCGCAATTGAGGAAGGTGTTTTCCATTTCCTCAAACCAGTGGAGGAGAGCAGTGACACCTTCGGTCCCTTCAAATTTCGGGGGATCGCAGGACTTGAAATGTTTGTAAGTGCATTTTTTTGGAGGGAGGGTTGTCGATGTTCTGGTCTTCTTGATGGGGAGGATTGACGGGATTTGTGGCGAGAGCTTGTTGGACTTGAATTACGATGTCAGGAAGCACCGCGGCCATTTGTTTTGCGATTTGGGTGGCCAAGCGTTCGTTTGACCTTCCTGACCTTCTACCTCCACGTTGCTGCCTAGCCGACATCTACAGGAACATTCATAAGAATATTGTGAGTTTAAGGAGTCTTTTTAGGTGTCATGTGTCGTAAAAAAAATAAAATAACATAAACATCAATAATGCAACTACATCCATAGGATGTCTTGGGTTTGCTCATGTTTGGGCCTCCAATGTCCCCCATACCATCGCCTGTATATTCATGTGGGCCCCCATGACTATTGGCTTAGTAGGATTCACATTGGTATTGGCGGTTTAACACTCGCATCACCCGAATGAAAACCATGAAATATGTTTGCGAGATGTATGGTCGGAGGGTGTCCAGGTGTAGACACAATGACAACTCAAAGTGGGGTTAGCTCACACGACGTTTGGTATAGCATGCTTTGGCCTAATAGGTCCTTCGTACTCTCATCGTTAGTCTCCAGGTAGGCAAACTGGTCCTTTATTTTGGATTTATACGAATGCCAAGCCTAGACAGGACGTTCCGACTACCGGTATTTGTACCCTTCCAGTTACTACATGCCCGTCATGAGAACTCACTTTGATGTGATTTGAAAATACAAAAATCGTTGCAAAAGTCATGGAAATTGTGTGGTGTGTGCTCTCATGGATATGATATGTTATGAGAATATGATTCATGATAGGCATTGTATTTGTACCCTTCCAGTTACTACATACCAATGTCACACCCCGACCCGCAGCGGAATAAGAGTCGGGGCATAATTGGGTTATCACCAAAGCTCATGATGTTTACTAATATGTTTCATATTTATTAAATTCAAAATTACAACTTCTATATTTCAAACAAGTTCATACAATTACAAGGAAAAAGTAACTAAATAAACAATCCAAAGCCTAAACCGATTTATTCTTCTAAGCCGCCCTATATGTTTCTTGCTGCAACTGGATCACCTGTATCATGTGTAAAAATTGGGGTTTTTGGGTCAACAAAAGTTGGCGAGTGAACCTTGTTAGAAAACATTTATTATTGATTTCTTGTTATATTTAACATGGAAAAATTGTGCAATAATCATATGTGAGCAAACGTAAATAAACATACAATAACAAATAACAAACCACCTTGCATGAGCAAATGACATGAATGATAATGTATATGTTGGCAACGTCACGTTCCGCTCATAGGTAATGGGGAACGGACGGCCTATGATGATGTATGTGCGATCAAGGCTCAATCAAACGGAGCCGATCGTATGTTGGCAACGCCTCGTTCACGCTCATAGGTAATGGGGAACGGTTCCGCTCATAGGTAATGGGGAACAGACGGCCTATGATGATGTATGTACTGAAAATGATAAATTTAATCTAAACATTAACCACACAAACAGTTGATACATATTGAATACACATTTGATCATGGATATGATGGATGCACAAGTGTTTAAATGTAATAAATAATAAGACACATGATACACCCCAAAAAGTGATTAAAACGGGGAATTTGAAGAGATTCACTCACATTGGATGCGTTCGTTTGATGATGTTGAGTGCGCACGAGTTTAGAGGGTTGATCGACGAGGAATAACTAACCTAAATAATAAGACAGCATACAGGACAAGATATGGACATTACGAGTTCTTAGTGATGCCTTTTGGGCTCATTAATGCACCTGCAGCATTCATGGATTTAATGAACAGGGTCTGCAAGCCGTATCTTGATAAGTTTGTCATCGTCTTTATTGATGACATACTTATCTATTCTCGTAATCAGGTTGAACACGAGAAACATTTGAAATGCATACTAGAGTTGTTAAGACAAGAGAAGCTCTACGCAAAGTTTTCAAAGTGTGAATTCTGGTTGCGTGAAGTACAGTTTTTGGGTCATGTTGTAAGTGAGCGTGGAATTCAAGTAGACCCCGCTAAGGTCGAGGCCGTTATGAATTGGCAAGCCCCTAAAATCCCATCAGAGATACGTAGCTTTCTGGGTTTAGCAGGTTATTACAGGAGATTTATCGAAAATTTCTCAAGAATTGTTACGCCCCTGACTACTTTGACTCGCAAGGATGTTAAGTTCAATTGGGGTCCAAAACAGCAGGAAGCTTTTGAAGTTTTGAAGCAGAAACTGAGTAATGCACCTGTATTAACCTTACCTGAAGGAATAGAAGATTTTGTGGTTTATTGTGACGCATCACACACAGGGATGGGTTGTGTGCTTATGCAGAGAGGTAAGGTAATCGCTTATGCATTAAGACAGTTAAAGGTTCATGAAAGAAACTACACCACGCACGACTTGGAATTAGGTGCCGTGGTGTTTGCGCTCAAGTTGTGGAGACATTATCTGTATGGGACGAAGTGTATTATATACACTGATCATAAAAGTATCCAACACCTGTTCAATCAGAAAGACTTAAACATGTGACGACGACGATGGATGGAAACACTTAACGATTATGATTGTGAAATGCGTTATCACCCAGGTAAGGCAAATGTGGTTGCCGATGCCTTAAGTCGCAAGGAAAGGGTTAAACCCATTCGGGTTAACGCCAAAAGAGTGGAAATAAAGAACAACTTAAATGAAAAGATTTTAGATGCGCAAAAACAAGCCTTGTTAGGGGCAAATCTTCCAAGTGAAGAGTTGGGTAAAGTTGTCGAATAACTCACGCCGGGAAGTGACGGAATCCTTAGATTCTATGGAAGAATTTGGATTCTAATATTTGGAGGACTCAGGGATTTAATTCTCCAAGAAGCGCATAGTTCTAAATACTCTGTTCACCCAGGTAGTGATAAAATGTACAAAGATTTGAGGCCTAACTATTGGTGGGCAGGGCTGAGAAATCTGTAGCTACTTATGTAGCTAAATGTTTGACGTGTTCGCAAGTTAAGGCCGAACATCAGAAACCGTCGGGATTACTGCAGCCGCTGGAAATTCCCATGTGGAAATGGGAATGCGTAACTATGGATTTCATCACCAAGTTATCAAGAACGAACCGTGGAAATGACGCGATATGGGTAATTGTGGATAGGTTGACTAAATCGGCACACTTTTTGCCCATTAAGGAAACTTACAGTTCGGATGACCTGGCGAAACTGTATGTGGATGAGATCGTATCCTTACACGGCGTGCCGGTATCTATTGTGTCCGATAGAGACACCAGGCATACTTCTCACTTTTGGAAGAGCTTTCAGCGAGCCTTGGGCACACGTTTGAACTTTAGTACGGCATACCACCCGCAGGCAGATGGACAAAGTGAACGTACTATACAAACGTTGGAAGATATGTTGCGCGCGTGTGTAATAGATCTAGGAGGAAGTTGGGATAAACACTTGCCTCTACTCGAGTTCTCCTACAATAACAGCTATCATGCAAGTATTCAAGCTGCCCCATTTGAAGCTCTTTACGGGAGAAAGTGTAGGATGCCCGTTTGCTGGGCAGAAGTTGGAGAAGCCCAACTAACAGGACCGGAGATTGTCCTGGAAATGACGGATAAGATTTTACAAATTCGTGACCGTCTCAAGGCTGCCAGGGATAGGCAAAAAAGTTATGCGGATAAGAGGTGTAAACCTCTTTAGTTCCAGGTAGGGGACAAAGTGTTACTTAAGGTATCGCCATGGAAAGGCGTAATGCGTTTCGGAAAGAAAGGCAAGTTAAGCCCAAGATACATCGGACCGTTCGAGATTATCGGACGAATTGGATTGGTGGCGTATGAGTTGAAATTGCCGGAAAAACTCAATGGAATCCATGATGTATTTCACATCTCCAATTTGAAGAAGTGTCTGGCAGATGAATCGTTGGCCATGCCACACGAAAACGTGCAAATCGATAAAAACCTGCGTTTCATTGAGAAACCGATAGCGATTGAAGATCGACAGGTTAAAAAGCTTCGTAGGAAGCACGTGCCAATTGTAAAGGTTAATGGGATGCTCGTCGAGATCCCGAGTATACGTGGGAGGTTGAGTTCGTTATGCAACAAAAGTACCCATACTTGTTTAATTGAAATTTCGGGGTCGAGATTTATTTTAAGGGGGTGAGGGTGTAACACCTCGTGTTTTTACGTCCAGTATTTTCCGACACGTGTCCCGGTAATCCTGGTGTTGCCACGTGCTAAAACAGGAGGGACCAGAGTCGTTGAGTTGCGTTATTATCCTCGTTACGCTTTAAATTAAAGTCAAGGAATGAAATTTTGAAATTTTTCAAGTTCTGAAAACCCCTTGCGGACCGCAAGGCTCTAGCCATACAGTCCGCAAGGCCACCTGAAACTATGGGAGCCTAAGGTCCTTACGGACCGTAAGGACCTGCCAGCGAACAGAAAGGTGGCAGCAGCCTGTTCTGCCACCTTTGTCGAGTTTTGGCACCATCCTTGCATGCTTGCCACACCCTAGAACCTCTATGCTCGTCTCTTAATATCTGGCAACACCTCTAGGATCTTCCTTAGTCTTTAAGATGAACCAATTTTGAGTTGCAACATTCTTCATGCACCATAACTCACTAAGTTCAATAAAGGGAGGCTCCTGGCCATTTTTCTAGCAATCCTCTGTGTTCTTAGCATCATCTTGACCCTATGTAAGTGTTTCATTCATGCTAAATTCATTTATTATGATTTTAAGCTTAGATCAAAGTTCCGTCGTAAAAACGCCTTGACTTCGATCTAAATCCGTGATAGTCCAGCCAATAAGCGTAACGAAAGTGGCTACGTGATTGTAATGATGTAGGTATTAATCCCTTAAAAGGGCACCTCCTGATTACCATGAATTCTTGACCAATTGACGAGTCAAACTAAAAGTCAACAAAAGTCAAACTGTCTAGATTTGTAAAAATTCATAACTAATGATCTAGATGTTATAAAATATGTTTTGATGCACGTACCAACTGATTCAGCTCGTCATAATCTGGTCTAGCATCGGTTCGCAACCGAAAGTCGCAATATTTGACTTTTCCTTTGACTTTCGCTTCTGACTTTTGGTCACTTTAAGACCATAACTAAGTTTAGGATTACCTCCTAAAGTTTCGTTACTCAATTCATTAGAAATCTGAGTTCCTATATAAGTTCCATAATTATTTATTAAAACTTTGCAAAAATGTCATTTTCATACAAATTAAGGTTTTAAACATACATGTATATAAAAATATGTCATAAACTGATTCATTATCATAATTTGATTGTGCTGAGGTCAAGAATCTGATTATAATCTGAGTTTTCGCAAAAGATGCGTTTATGGCATTTAAATGGCTAAATTTCCCTTTTCGGCATTTTAGAAAGATTAAACATGGTTTTATCATCAAATGAAATGTTTACTGACATAATATGATAAGTAGGATATGTTGGGATGTTTATTCAGATTATGACTTGAGTGAAGGTCTAAGATTCGTTAAATGCCGAGAAATGACCAAATTACCCTTTTTACGAAAATGACTTAAATAAATCTTTTTGTAATCAAAACTTAAACCTACTGATGTAATAAGTTAAATGACATATTTTTGGTATATAAAATAGGTCCTAACCTCAGTTTATCTCAAACATTGAATATAATGGCATTTATCGACTTTTACGCCTTTTCGGCACATAGTATGGTTTAAAACCATAACTATGAGCTAAGACTTGATACCTACTGATTTATAAACTTGTTTTCAACATCTTAACAGTAAGTACAAGTCCCGAACTCAGAATCTCAATTTTGGCTTCAAAGCTATGTGTGAATTTACCAAAATGCCCTTACGGGACATAGATTATTTCAAAATCGTCAAACACACATGTATTTGATATCCTACTGTTATAACATCATAAAATAAGTATTTGTATATAATATTAACGACTTTGTCATCAGATTCATTTTAAACATCTTTTATAAACTATAAAAAGACCAAAATACCCTTGTAAGGCATAATTCGGTTTTAAATATACCTCGGGCCTATCTTTTGTAAAGCTACTGATTTTATAACATATTTTAAACATATATTCATATGGAACTTGTATATGACCCTCTCGATTACCCGGTTTCGCCTATGTCCAACTAACATCCTATTCCGGTCACCGCTTAATCTAGCGTATCATACTGTATTGTTTTAGCGTAAGACTAACTGGTTCAAATCTAATACTTAACTAAGGACCCGTTAACTTTCTAATATTGATTAATAATTATCATCACTCCAGACTATACGCCTTCCGACTAAGGACCTGTTAGCATTCTAATATTGATTAATAATTATCATCACTCCAGACTAAACGTCTTCTGATAAATTGTACCTGTACTTGCCTTGATCTACGGCTGAGTTTTGGACTTCACGAAGATTTAACTTCAGATAAATACTCTTAACCTATTTTCCCTATACGAGCTTGGGATACGGTAAATTATTACCGCTTGGTCGGGTATGGAAATTATGTGTTATCCAGTTGTGATAATTAACTAAAATTGCATAACCCGATTTTGATCTGTTTTGTCTGAAACTCAAACATTGGGGATGGCTTGACCGTGTCTGGGATATCCTTGGCTCACTAAAGTATTAGTGGCCACAACTAAAGCATGTGTGTAGGCATACACTTGGTAATTGCTAACTGCTTTCTTTGTGAAAGTTTAGAGTGGTGTGTCAGTCGATCATGACTCGGTTTCTGTACTGGGCTCCATATGTAAAAGCCTGACATGTAAATTTACAAGGTTATTTGTACTGTCCCAAGTTATTTTACGAAATGTGCTAATGCACCTAAATCATTTTCGAAAGGGTTTTTAAAATGAGTCGGTTGACAGTATTTACCAGTGTAAACTGACGTATTTTCAAAGATTAAAATACAGGTACAAGTACGCAATCGGCCGTAAGCTGAGGGGCGTTGACATTAAGGAGTTGCGACCTTAGAGTTGAGCCTGTAGAGTCTGTTTTCATTTGTATGTTATCCGATCCGCCTGTGGATCATATTACAAACCTTGTCTGTATATATTTTTGTTTCGAACTCTGGACAATCTATGGTTTGTAATAGTTTATATTTTACTCCAAGCCTTCCGCTGTATTGCTCTTTATTGTAATTGGTTGTGATGATATCAACTGTACGTCACGATACTCCCCACCGGGCACACCGGAATACACGTGGAAATCGGGGTGTGACACGGTGGGTGGCGGCGGTGGCGGTGGGTGGTGGCGGTGGCGGCGGTGACGGGTCCGACGGAGGCGGGTGGCGGCGGCGGCGGATGACGGCGGCAGCGGATGAAGGTGGTAGTGGGTGGTGGCAACGGTAGTGGGTTATGTTGTTAATGAAGGGTGAAGAGGGAATGAAATGTAAAAAAAACAGGGGGGGATGGAATGTTTTTGAGGGAATGGAATGCATTTTGGAATGAGCAATTCCATTCCATTGACCAACCAAACACTCTTTTCTTCATTCTCTCACAATGGTCCATGTCACACCCCGACCCGCAGCGGAATAAGAGTCGGGGCATAATTGGGTTATCACCAAAGCTCATGACATTTACTAATATGTTTCATATTTAAATAAAGTCAAAGTTACATTTCCAAATATCCAAACATGTTCATTCAATACAAAGAAAATAAAACAAACATAACAATCCCAACTCTAAATCTCTTCTAGTCCAAGTCCTATGTGTTCCTAGCTGCTGCTGGTTCACCTGTATCATGTGTAAAAATAGGGGTTTTTGGGTCAACATAAGTTGGCGAGTGAACCTTATTAGATAAACATTTATTAATGAATTACTTGTTAGTTTATCAATGAAAAATTGTGCATAATCATAGATGAGCAAATGTAAATAATCATGCAGTGGCAAATAGCAGTCACAACTATAACATACATTAACATATGACAGCATACATGAACATACCAACATCATACGATAAATAACATAAATGAAACTGTGCGATCAAGGCTCAATCAAACGGAGCCGATCGTATTGCATGTACTGAAAATGAAAATGTCTGTGCGATCAAGGCTCAATCAAACGGAGCCGATCGTATGTGGGCACGCCAGGTTCAACCTCATAATGAAATGGGGAACATGCTCAACGCTCATAATGTAATGGGGAGCGGCGGCCTATGAAATTGCATATACTGAAAATAATAAATTGCATTCAACAATAACTACACAACAGAAACAAACTGAATACACATGTTCATGATATGATGTATGCACAATGGTTTAATTATAATATATATACAAAGACACATGATACACCCCAAAACGTGATTAAAACGGGGAATTTGTAAAGATTCACTCACATTGGGTGCGTTGGATTGGAGATGGTGAGATGTGCACGAATTAGATGAGCGGAACAACGAGAAATACTAACCTAAATAATAACGGAAAAATATATTAAATGAGTGGATTTTATTAAGGATTTTAATGAAAATTTTAGATATATTTTTGTGAGTTTAAAGCTATTTTCTATCTTTAAAAATGTTATTTTAAGTATTTTTAATTGATTTTTAAATTAAATTAAATAAATAAAAATATAAAAAAAATTGTTTATTTTGCGTTGACCGTTGACCTTTGACCGTTGACCTGTTGACTTGTTGACCGGTTCGGTCAGTGACATAGGTTGCGCTGGGTGAGGCTCGAACCCGAGACCTCCCGTACGCGTGCACGCAGCTCTACCAACTGAGCTACGTGTCTAACCCGAAATAATCTTGTTTTTAATTATATTTATACACTTATTCAGTTTAACCGAAATTCTTTTAATTGCAAAAACATTTTAATTCAACGGACCGGTGCTAGTGACGGGTTTCGAACGCGCGACGTATGGCTTAATGTTGCACACAGTCCACCGCTGGACTGTGTGTCTAACCTGGTTATTATCTCGGTTTTTATTATATTTAATAACTAACTGAGTTAACCCGGTTTAGTTTTTTTACAAAAAGGCATTTTATTGTATAAGGAGTGCGTGTAGCAGGGATCGAACTCGGGACTTGCGTGTGTATTTTGCACACAGTCCACCGCTGGACTGTGTGTCTAACCCGTTTAAACTACCAATTTTAATTATACTTATAGTATTGTCAAAGTTCATCTTCTTCACTGGATTTTTACCGACGGCAGTTTACATCTTTAAGACTTGTTAATTCGATTGTTAAGCATTACACAAACTGGTAAGAGATAGCAGGGATGACAATTAGAGGAAAAACATACCGGTGAACGATTGGTTACAGAGTTCCGGCAGGCGTCGGTCTCTGTTTTTGTGCACCTCAACTGAACAGATGATTAGCCGTTTTTTATTAGTCAATTGTGGAATTGAAGTGATAGACAAACGTTAACGATGTGTTTGAAGGTCCTTACCGTTTCGCAGACGAAGATAACGATTTCCAGAAACTTTCCGGCGAACTGGAATTATCTGGTATCGGTGTCTGAATTCAATTTCAATTGGAAGGTTTAAGTTAGAAATAGCTTAATAATCGTTGAACTACAACGAATATTGAAAGATTTACCGTTTGAGGATGAATACGGTTTTCCGGCGACTTTTGCAGAAAATTCCGGCGAGTTAAATTAGACGTTCTGACGGTCTGAAAATGTGACGAGAGTGAAATGGAGTATTGGTATGACGTTTCTTAGTCGCGAGAGAGGTCTAGAGTTGAAGTAATTGAGACCTTGATTCTTTTCGGTTATACAAACCGATTGTAATGAAAATTTATGTTCAATTACCACTGAATTGATTAAAGACATCGGTTAATCGGTTATGAACGTGAATACGCGAGTAATCAAACGATTTGACGATTGATTTGCTGATTTCCGTTTCTCAGTTGGCGCAACCGGTTTAACCGAGTTTGTGTATAAATTTCATTTGTTTCCTAGAGATAACAGAAAACACAAAGTGGCGGAGTGGTGATGTGAGTGTGTGTTAAGGCGTTTGAGTTGTTCTTGGCTGACCCGGGTTCGAGTCCCGGCAGCAACATTTTTATTTATTTATTTTGTTTTAACTTTTTATCAAATATAATTTTTATAGTTTAGTTTATTTATTAATTATGTATCGTTTTAAATCAAAATAATCATAAATATTCAACGTGACTTTTATAACTTGATATTCGATTACAAAACGGAGCGGATTTTGAAAACCCGATTTTTACAAATGTTACAGTATCCCCTACTTTTAGGAATTTCGTCCCGAAATTTAAGTAGTTGAAGTAGTAGGAAAAAGATGCGGGTATTTTTCGTGCATTGAGTCTTCACGTTCCCAAGTAAACTCAGGTCCCCGTTTCGACTCCCACCGTACCCTAACAATTGGAATGCGACTTCGTCGTAGACGTTTCTCTCCGAAGTCCATGATCTCTACAGGTCTTTCAATAAAATGCATCGATTCATCAATCTGAATATCTTCCAGCGGAATGTGGAGGTTCTCATCAGCGAGGCACTTCTTCAAGTTCGACACGTGGAATGTGGGATGAATCCTGTTGAGTTCTTCTGGTAGATCAAGCTTGTATGCTACAGGACCTACTCTTTCGAGTATCTTGAAAGGTCCTACGTAACGTGGTGCTAACTTGCCCTTTTGACCAAAACGAACTACTCCCTTCCACGGTGATACTTTTAAAAGTACATGATCACCAATGTTAAACTCTAAGGGCTTCCGTCGTTTATCTGCATAACTCTTTTGACGACTTTGAGCCGCTAGAAGATTGTTTCGAATTTGATGGATCTTGTCTGTGGTTTCTTGGATCAATTCTGGACCAGTAATTTGAGCTTCCCAATTTCGTGCCAACATACAGGAGATCGGCACTTACGACCATATAAGGCTTCAAAAGGTGCCATGCCGATGCTCGAATGATAACTGTTGTTGTACGAAAATTCAACTAATGGTAGGTGGGCGTCCCAATTTCCCTTGAAGTCTATGACACATGCTCGAAGCATATCTTCAAGAGTTTGAATGGTGCGCTCAGACTGTCCATCAGTTTGAGGATGATAGGCGGTACTGAGATCTAATCGCGTGCCCATAGCGGATTGTACTGCTTGCCATGTTCGTGAAGTGAAACGACCATCCCGATCAGAAATAATGCTTAACGGTACCCCATGTCGGCTTACGATTTCGTTGATATAAATACGAGCAAGCTTTTCGTTCTTGAAATCTTCGCGGATAGGAATAAAGTGAGCTGATTTTGTAAGTCGGTCTATGATCACCCATATAGTGTCATACCCACCAGAAGTGCGAGGTAACCCGGTAATGAAATCCATGGTTATATTTTCCCACTTCCATACAGGTATTTCCGGTTGGACTATAAGTCCTGAGGGTCTTTGGTGTTCAGCCTTCACCTTAGAACATGTAAGGCACTTGGAAACAAAAACGGCAATATCCTTCTTCATTCCAGGCCACCAATAGGTGTATCGTAGGTCTTGATACATCTTATCGGCTCCTGGGTGTATAGAATATCGCGTTTTGTGAGCTTCATTCATAAGAATTTCACGAAGATTGTTGTGGTTAGGAATCCAGATACGATCTAGGTAGTACAGAATACCGTCAGATTTAGTTTCAATTTTTAACTCAGCTCCACAGGACATCTCCTTTCGTACATCTTCTTCCGTTATTGAAACGTGTTGGGCTTCTCGAATTTGATCTTTAATGTCGGTTATAATTTGCGAACATAGAAGACGAATGGAGTTCGCATAACCCTTGCGACTAAGTGCATTAGCCACCACATTTGCTTTACCAGGGTGGTATCTAATTTCACAGTCGTAGTCATTTAGAAGTTCGACCCATCTTCGTTGCCTCATGTTTAACTCTTTTTGATTGAAGATATGTTGAAGACTCTTGTGGTCAGTGTATATTTCACACTTAGTACCATAGAGATAATGCCTCCATATCTTAAGAGCGAACACAACGGCTCCAAGTTCTAGGTCATGAGTGGTGTAGTTCTTTTCATGTGTCTTGAGTTGTCTCGAAGCATAAGCTATGACTTTTCCTCTTTGCATTAGAACGTAGCCTAATCCTTGCCCTGACGCGTCGCAATAAACTACAAAATCATCACAACCTTCAGGAAGAGTGAGGATTGGTGCATCACAAAGTTTTTGTTTAAGAGTTTGAAAGGCTTCTTCTTGCTTGGGTCCCCATATGAAAGGTTTTCCCTTATGAGTTAAAGCCGTGAGTGGTACAGCAATGCGAGAGAAGTTTGAAATGAACCGACGATAATAGCCAGCTAGACCAAGGAAAGATCTTACTTCAGTTGGTGTACGTGGAGCTTGCCATTCTTGAACCGCTTTGATCTTTGAAGGGTCAACATGTATTCCCTTGTCATTGACTACATGCCCGAGGAATTGCACCTCTTTTAACCAGAATTCACATTTGGAGAATTTGGCATAAAGCTTTTCCTTTTCTAGAAGTGCAAGAATGAGTCGAAGATGACGCTCATGATCAGATTTAGATTTTGAATAAATAAGAATATCGTCGATGAAGACTATAACAAATTGATTAAGATAAGGTTTGCAGACTCTGTTCATTAGGTCCATGAAGACAGCTGGTGCATTGGTTAAACTAAATGGCATAACCATGAATTCATAGTGGCCATAACGAGTTCGAAAAGCAGTCTTAGGGACGTCTTCTTCATGCACTCTAAGTTGATGATAGCTAGATCGAAGGTCGATTTTTGAAAAGCAGCTGGCACCTTGTAGTTGGTCAAGAAGATCATCAATGCGAGGTAGAGGATAGCGATTCTTGATTGTTAACTTGTTGAGCTCTCTGTAGTCGATGCACATACGAAACGATCCATCTTTCTTCGTTACAAAAAGAACAGGTGCACCCCAAGGCGACGAGCTAGGACGTATGAATCCCTTGTCAGTCAACTCTTGTAATTGACTGGCTAGCTCTTGCATTTCAGAGGGGGCTAACCTATAAGGAGACTTTGCAACTGGTGTAGCACCAGGTATAAGATCAATACGGAATTCGACGTCTCTAACTGGAGGAAGTCCTGAAATGTCGTCAGGAAAAACTTGTGGAAAGTCTTTTACTACAGGAATGTCTTCAAGTTTCTTCTCCATGGTTCCCTTTTTGATGATATGAGCTAAAAACGCGACATAATTCTTGCGAAGATATTTTTGAGCTTGAAGACAAGACATTAAGCTGAGCCCTTTCGACGAGATTTCTCCAATGATTCGAAGAGTCTGACCGTTTGAAAGAGGAATACGAATAAATTTTTCACGACATACAACTTCTGCCTGATGTTGACTGAGCCAATCCATACCGATTATGATATCAAAACTTCCCAGCTTCATAGGAATCAGGTCGACTGAGAATTCGTGGTCGTTTAAGGTGAGTGTACAGTTGCGTATAATAGAGTTTAACGAAACTGATTTCCCGTCCGCAACTTCTACCGTTATGGATTCCGTGAGCCTATCCCGATTTTTGTTTAAGATAGGTTCAAATTCTAAAGACACAAAACTTCTATCCGCACCAGTATCAAATAATATAGATGCATATCTACCATTTATAAGGAACGTACCGTTAACCGCATTGCCGTCAGCTCTGGCCTGGTTAGCGTTGATATTGAAAGCTCTCCCTCTTGCAGGTGGAGGAGCTTGGTTTGCTTGATTCACCGGGTTGGCTTGGGCCTGAGCATGAATAATATTAACCAACCTTGGACAAGTGTTTCTGAAATGGCTCGGGTCACCGCAATTGTAGCAAGCCCGCATTGGTTGACCCATAGGATAATTGGGCTGGTAATATGTTTGGGCTAAATGTTGGGTGGGTGGTAGTAGTAGGGGTTGTTGGGCTTGGCCCATTATTTGTTGGTGGGTTTGGGTTAAAGGTTGGTGGCGGTTCGTTCGTTGAGGCATGCGGCAAGTTTGACAGTATGACCTGCGCGACCGCAGCCGGTGCAATATTGGCAAGGATGATCAGGGGAATGGTGATATTGGCAACGGTTACATTTTGGTAACGGGCCAGTGTAGGGTCTTCTGTATGGTGCGGGTGAAGGAGTGACTTGAGTAATGGGTGCAGCAGGAATAGGGGAGTTGGTTTGAGTAACTGCAAAATTTATGGTGTTGCGCTTCCTCTTGTTAGCAAACTTAGAGGAAGGAATGGGGTGGTTTGAAGTTTGTCCCTCAACAGGGGCTTTCTTCTTCTCTTCTTTGAACTTCCCATTGCGAATTCGGTTTTCGGTCAGTTCAGTTGCTAGCTCCATAGCAGCTTCAAGTGTTACTGGTGAAACGCTGAGAACTGAATCTTGGATTTTCGAGGGAAGTCCTCGAATATAATGCTCGATCAGACGATAGGTTGGGGTGAACAAATTTGGAACCATTTGGTTCAACTCCAAGAACCTCTTGTTATAGGTAGTGTGATCACCCTCCTTTTGCTTTAGAGAATGAAATTCGTCCTCCAGCTTTTTAATTTCACTCCTAGGACAGAAACGCCTAGTCATGATTTCCCTTAACTCCTCCCAAGTTAAGGCCATCGCATCTTCAGTTCCCCTCTTCCCTTTCTCAGTATTCCACCAAGTGAGAGCTACCCCAAATAGTCTCCCAGTGGCGTATCGAACCTTGCGATCCTTAGGACAATCGCAGTTTAGAAAGGTGTTTTCCATCTCCTCGAACCAATGTAGGAGAGCAGTGACACCCTCGGTCCCTTCAAATTTAGGAGGATCACAAGACTTAAAATGTTTGTAAGAGCACTTGCTGGTAGGAAGGTTGTCGATGTTCTGGTCATGTTGTTGGGGAGGGTTAGTAGGATTTGTAACGAGGGCTTGTTGTACTTGGACCACAATGTCAGGTAGTATCGTGGCCATTTGTTTCGCGATCTGAGTGGCCAAACGTTCCTGAGACCTTCCTGATCTTTTACCCCTTCGTTGCTGTCTAGACGACATCTACAGGATCATACAATGAGAAGATTGTGAGTTTATGGTGTCTTTTTAGGTGTCATGTGTCTTTAAGAAAAATGAAAATAACATAAATATCAATAATGCAACTACATCCATAGGATGTCTTGGGTTCGCTCATGTTGGGCCTCAAATGTCCCCCATACCTTCACCTACATAGTCATGTGGGCCCCCATGGCTATTGGCTTGGTAGGATTCACATTAGTATTGGCAATTTAACACTCGCATCCCCCGAATGCAAACCACAAAATATGTTCATGAGATGTTTGGTCGGAACGTGTCCAGGTGTAGACACAATGACAACTCAAAGTGGGGTTAGCTCACACGACGTTTGGTATAGCATGCTTTGGCCTAATAGGTACTTCGTACTCTCATCGTTAGTCCCCAGGTAGGCAAACTGGTCCTTTATTTTGGATTTATACGAATGCCAGCCTAGACAGGACGTTCCGACTACCGGTACTGGTACCCTTCCAGTTACTACATGCCCGTCATGAGAACTCACTTTGATGAGATTTGAAAACACAAAAATCATTGTAAAAGCAATCATGATGTGGTGTGTGCTTTCATGGATGTGATATGTTATGAGTATATGATTCATGATAGGCATTATATGATAATACATACTTATGAACATGCTTGCATAATATTGAATGTAACATTTAACATAAAACATATAAACATCATGAAATTTGGCATGTAACACACAAAAATTTATAATTTCTAATCAACTATAGTATAGGCTCTAAGGGTCTAATAACCTATCCTATATCCCTATAGTCATGGCTCTGATACCAATCTGTCACACCCCGACCCGCAGCGGAATAAGAGTCGGGGCATAATTGGGTTATCACCAAAGCTCATGACATTTACTAATATGTTTCATATTTAAATAAAGTCAAAGTTACATTTCCAAATATCCAAACATGTTCATTCAATACAAAGAAAATAAACCAAACATAACAATCCCAACTCTAAATCGTTTTATTCTTCTAGTCCAAGTCCTATGTGTTCCTAGCTGCTGCTGGTTCACCTGTATCATGTGTAAAAATAGGGGTTTTGGGGTCAACATAAGTTGGCGAGTGAACCTTATTAGATAAACATTTATTAATGAATTACTTGTTAGTTTATCAATGAAAAATTGTGCATAATCATAGATGAGCAAATGTAAATAATCATGCAGTGGCAAATAGCAGTCACAACTATAACATACATTAACATATGACAGCATACATGAACATACCAACATCATACGATAAATAACATAAATGAAACTGTGCGATCAAGGCTCAATCAAACGGAGCCGATCGTATTGCATGTACTGAAAATGAATATGTCTGTGCGATCAAGGCTCAATCAAACGGAGCCGATCGTATGTGGGCATGCCAGGTTCAACCTCATAATGAAATGGGGAACATGCTCAACGCTCATAATGTAATGGGGAGCGGCGGCCTATGAAATTGCATGTACTGAAAATAATAAATTGCATTCAACAATAACTACACAACAGAAACAAACTGAATACACATGTTCATGATATGATGTATGCACAATGGTTTAATTATAATATATATACAAAGACACATGATACACCCCAAAACGTGATTAAAACGGGGAATTTGTAAAGATTCACTCACATTGGGTGCGTTGGATTGGAGATGGTGAGATGCGCACGAATTAGATGAGCGGAACAACGAGAAATACTAACCTAAATAATAACGGAAAAATATATTAAATGAGTGGATTTTATTAAGGATTTTAATGAAATTTTTAGATATATTTTTGTGAGTTTAAGGCTATTTTCTATTTTTAAAAATGTTATTTTTAAGTATTTTTAATTGATTTTTAAATTAAATTAAATAAATAAAAATATAAAAAAATTGTTTATTTTGCGTTGACCGTTGACCGTTGACCTGTTGACTTGTTGACCGGTTCGGTCAGTGACATAGGTTGCGCTGGGTGAGGCTCGAACCCGAGACCTCCCGTACGCGTGCACGCAGCTCTACCAACTGAGCTACGTGTCTAACCCGAAATAATCTTGTTTTTAATTATATTTATACACTTATTCAGTTTAACCGAAATTCTTTTAATTGCAAAAACATTTTAATTCAACGGACCGGTGCTAGTGACGGGTTTCGAACGCGCGACGTATGGCTTAATGTTGCACACAGTCCACCGCTGGACTGTGTGTCTAACCTGGTTATTATCTCGGTTTTTATTATACTTAATAACTAACTGAGTTAACCCGGTTTAGTTTTTTTACAAAAAGGCATTTTATTGTATAAGGAGTGCGTGTAGCAGGGATCGAACTCGGGACTTGCGTGTGTATTTTGCACACAGTCCACCGCTGGACTGTGTGTCTAACCCGTTTAAACTACCAATTTTAATTATACTTATAGTATTGTCAAAGTTCATCTTCTTCACTGGATTTTTACCGACGGCAGTTTACATCATTAAGACTTGTTAATTCGATTGCTAAGCATTACACAAACTGATAAGAGATAGCAGGGATGACAATTAGAGGAAAAACATACCGGTGAACGATTGGTACAGAGTTCCGGCAGGCGTCGGTCTCTGTTTTTGTGCACCTCAACTGAACAGATGATTAGCCGTTTTTTATTAGTCAATTGTGGAATTGAAGTGATAGACAAACGTTAACGATGTGTTTGAAGGTCCTTAGCGTTTCGCAGACGAAGATAACGATTTTCAGAAACTTTCCGGCGAACTGGAATTATCTGGTATCGGTGTCTGAATTCAATTTCAATTGGAAGGTTTAAGTTAGAAATAGCTTAATAATCGTTGAACTACAACGAATATTGAAAGATTTACTGTTTGAGGCTGAATACGGTTTTCCGCGACTTTTGCAGAAAATTCCGGCGAGTTAAATTAGACGTTCTGACGGTCTGAAAATGTGACGAGAGTGAAATGGAGTATTGGTATGACGTTTCTGAGTCGCGAGAGAGGTCTAGAGTTGAAGTAATTGAGACCTTGATTCTTTTCGGTTATAAAAACCGATTGTAATGAAAATTTATGTTCAATTACCACTGAATTGATTAAAGACATCAGTTAATCGGTTATGAACGTGAATACGCGAGTAATCAAACGATTTGACGATTGATTTGCCGATTTCCGTTTCTCAGTTGGCGCAACCGGTTTAACCGAGTTTGTGTATAAATTTCATTTGTTTCCTAGAGATAACAGAAAACACAAAGTGGCGGAGTGGTGATGTGAGTGTGTGTTAAGGCGTTTGAGTTGTTCTTGGCTGACCCGGGTTCGAGTCCCGGCAGCAACATATTTTTTTTTATTTATTTTGTTTTAACTTTTTATCAAATATAATTTTTATAGTTTAGTTTATTTATTAATTATGTATCGTTTTAAATCAAAATAATCATAAATATTCAACGTGACTTTTATAACTTGATATTCGATTACAAAACGGAGCGGATTTTGAAAACCCGATTTTTACAAATGTTACAATCCATTCCATTCTCCCTCTCATTCCTGCATACCAAACGCTACCTTAGACTACACGGTGTGGAGTGGCTTGAAAATAGGGCGTTATGCGACATGTGGACGATACGTAAGTACGTGTCAGAAGAATGGCGTGGTGCAAAAACTGGAGGTGTGGGACGGGGCGTGGAAGAGTGGCTTATTCCATACGTCACACACTTTTTTTGTTATTTTAAATTTGTGTCGTTGGGGTCCAACGACTATTAGCCACACCAATTGACAAACGCCACGTTGACCCAACCATTGTCTCAACGCCGGTGGAAAACGGTACGCACCACACACAACTCCGTTCCCGAGTGGTGTGTGCGGCGTGGAAAGGCATAAACGCCACCAAACCACGCCCACACCGTGTGGTCTTATCATGACAAGAACTCATTTTCACCCGTTATCAAATATGTGGTTTGCCTACTTACTTTTGGTAGTGTTCCCGAGCTTCTTCTAACAAAGGAAAATAAAGGATTTGAAAGGATGCCAAGGAAAATTGTGTTCAGGTTTTTTTAAGAAAGGAAATAGAAGGAAAAATTACGGTTATCTCCTTCATTCGAAATCCTTCTAAATTGGAGAGATTTGAAATGAAATGTTTTTTAATACATAAATTATTTAGTTTTCTTTTCGTTTCCTTTGAATTCGAGAACATAATAGTTAATTAAATCTTTTCATTCCACTTCTTTTCTTTTCTCTTCTTAATTCCCTTTCTTTTATTTTTTCATTTATTAAACTCAGAACACATAAGGGATGAGCTTGGTATCATATCGATATCGAAAGTACTGATTTGTAAAAAATGAGTACCGCCACTAGTACTGAAAGTTTCTCGGTAGGCTATGGTACCAATACAATACTCGAAGGTAAAAAGTGGGTAAAATACTGAATCGAAAATAGCGATCCAAAAACGCCATAGATAGGTAATGAATTGGTGCGGTAATTCAATCGGTACCTGTATTTTTCAGTTGTTCAAATTAATTTATAAATTTGAAAGAAAGGTATAAACTCTTCTTATTCCTAAACCTTCAAATCAATAAACCCTAAAACTCAGAAACCCCCAAACACCAATGGCAGAACCCGAAACTCCAATCAATGCCACCACAATCCCCGATCAACCGGCACCGGCGCCGGTGCCGGAATCCGACATTTCAACCGTGGCGGAGAAGAAGTGGGCAGGATGGCCGGGAGACTGCGTGTTTAGGGTTATAGTGCCGGTGCTGAAAGTTGGGAGCATTATTGGACGCAAAGGAGACCTGATTAAGAAGATGTGCGAACAAACAAAAGCTCGGATTCGTGTGCTGGATGGTCCTGTTGGTAATCCTGACCGCATTGTAAGTGTTCATTTAAGTTTCATGATGATGTTTTTGCTTGTGAATTGAAATGGTTAATTGGTTAGTTAGTTAGTTAGTTTCTAGGGTTTGGTTATATGACAGATATTGAAGGTTGATGTAAATGTAATTGATAAATGACTACAGGGCCTGTCTGCATTGCAGTAGTTAGGTTAGGGATGTTCAGCGTTTCGGTTTATATGCCAAACTGAAACTGAACTGACCAAACTGAGTTTAAGAAACTTAAAGCTAAAAGAAAAACTGAATTTGAATTCGGTTTGTTTTAGTTTTATAATCTTTACCATCATTTAGGGTTGCGTTTTTTACTAAACAAATTTTATGTTGATGATTAAATGAGATAGTAGGGTGAGCGGTTAGGTAATCGTCTTATGTATCACACTTAAAGCAAGAGGTACAAGTGTATTATGCGCTTCTTGCAGTTCTTAACGTATTTCTTGGTTCTTGAATGAACGCCTCTCTCATTTGTTATTGTTGGGCTATACAAGAGTGGGTTAAAATGGTAATTGGATTGGACTACATTAAATAACTATTAGTTGATATTTTGTTTATTTGGTTCGAACTCAATTCAGATTTCTGAAAATCAAATATGTAATTCAGTTCGCTTTAAACGGTTCCGTTCCGTTTTGGTTTCGGCTTAATTGGAACTCATGATTCTGTAATATCTGTGATAATAGCATTGAATTCTTTAATAAAAGACTTTTCGCATATTTGATAGATTTTAATTTCTGGTAAAGAAGAAACAGAGGTACCTTTGTCACCTGCAATGGATGCTGTGATACGAGTGTTTAAACGTGTTAACGGATTCCCAGAGGACGAGAACGATGGTGCAGCAGCCATTCCCTTCTGCTCGTTCCGACTATTGGTACTATCAATGCAAGCCGCGAGTCTTATTGGAAAGCAAGGATCTTCAATCAAGACAATACAGGAAACCGGTTGTTCTGTTCGTGTCGTCCCTAGTGGTACACATTATATTCCAAATATAATGATGTATCACATTATACATATGTTGTCAATGATCCGTATCTTTATTCGTTTGTTTTCTTTTTCATATTTTGTTTCATGGTCACAGCCTATGCTTATAACTTTCTCTCTGGTATATTAATGCTTATCGTTCTGTGACGGGTTGAAACAAGAAAGGTTTTTAGTTTTGGCTTGGCTTACTTTTGTCAATTTCTAAGATTTTATTATATAATTCAGAGTAAAATACCATTTTCGTTCCTGAGGTTTGGCCAGTTTTGCGACTTTTGTCCAAAGGTTTGTTTTTTCGCATCTGGATCCAAATGGTTTGAAATCTTGCCATTTTCATCCTGCTCGTTAACTCCATCCATTTTCTCCGTTAAGTTAGAGGTATTTCCGGTTTTTTTGCTAACTTAAAGGGCAATTTGGTGTTTTTCACTTTATGTAAAAAGACCAAATACCCCTGAAAAATACCGAATTGCCCTTTAAGTTAACAAAAAAGACGGAAATACCCCTGACTTAACGAGAAAATTGGATGGAGTTATCGAGCCGGATGAAAATAGCATAATTTCAAACCTTTTAGATACAGATGCGGAAAAAAAAACCTTTCAACGAAAGTTGCAAAACTGGCCAAACCCTAGGGACGAAAATGACGTTTTACTCTATAAATAATTATGTGCTAATATATTTATAAAAACTATGTTATTACCACAAGCCAAAAGTAATCCAATTTATCATGTTGAATTGCTTTACAAAAAATTATATTATTACGATAAAAGTATAGATTTTCAAATAAAGCGATTTAGGAGGTTAAATGCTGTAATAATAATTTATTACCTTTTTGCCAGGTGAAGTAACAACATTACCCACCAACTCGGAAGATAAAGTTGTGGACTTACAAGGAGATGCTCATAAAGTTTTGAAAGCGTTAGAAGCCGTAGTTGGACACTTGAGAAAGTTTTTGGTTGATCATAGCGTTCTCCCGCTGTTTGAACAGACTGTAAGTTATTCTCATTTTAGCAGTTTAAGGCAGCATCACGTCAAATAAACTAGCGTGACAATCTGAATCGATCGATACTGTTCGTAGAACATCGGTGCGTGTTCATTTTTATCATTTCGGTTGATGTAAAACACATGTTAATTTCGATACCAAGTGCTTATATCGTACTGGTAGTGTAATGTAATGAATCGATATTGATCCAATGCCCGTGGTAATGTACCATCACAACGCGCGAGCAAACAACGTGGAATGTTAAAAAAATAAATAAACATAGATGCAGATTTAGAATTTTTATGAAATTACTAAAAAATAAAATTTAATAATAAATAAAATTCTATTAAAATCAAATACTTACAGTTTATTGGTTACTTTTCATCGACCCTCTATTTTCATATAATATAATATAATCTGTGATGAATTTTTGATGGTTTTATGCAGCACAATGCCACAGCCACACAAGAACATCAAGCGGAGACATGGGCTGAAAGACCCAATGCGCATCCGGGTTCGCGTAATCGGGTTGGTAGTGAATCACTGTTTCTTGTCCGTGAACCGCTACAAGAGTCACGGGGTTTTCATCTGGGCTTATGTTTCATGGACGGGATCCTGGGTTATCCACAGTTCATTCTCCGCTACTTGGTCTTACAACCGATCGTTTTGTAACTCAGGTGAGGGTCCTAATTATTTACTCCTTTATAACTTTGTGAAGTTTAATATTGGTTATCTGGGCAAGTATAAAAATATAAAACAGTGTGACTTTTATCAAGTAATTTATGATCCTCCAAGTAGTAACACACTTTGAAAACGTATAGCCAAATACCCCCTGAGATGAATATTGTTTTAATAATGATTCGTTGAGCAACACCAACATGTGTGCTTATTAGGGAGTTAATATTAAAATAAGAGGAAGGGGATTGGGAAAAGAATGTATTTTCAAGGCCATTAAGAAAACGGGTGGGTAGTAAGTTGTTACTTGCAGTTGTAAGTTGTTTAATGCATAATTATTAGATGTGTAAACAAATGTATTTTCAAGGCCATTAAGAAAACGGGTGGGTTGGGTAGCTATAAAAATCGGTAATCTTATGTGTCGGAACGGGTTGGGTTGACCCATAAACAACTCTTATTCCCCTTTTTTATTCTTGTCAAAAATATTTAATGCCTCAACATAAAGTAACAAAAACTTTATAATAAAAATAACAATGTGATTTTTTAATGGGGAATTGGATTTTAGTAATATCACCTAGAGGTGGTGTCCAATATTAGACCCACTTTTGAATATTGTCACTAGCAGTCCCACCTTTTAACTAATTTTTTCCCACTGCACCTCCGTTAAAAAAAAGAAAACTTAATGGAGTTAAGTTTTTTTTTTTCCCGAATTTCAAATTGATGTTTTAGAGCTTTTGATTAGAACGAGGATACGAGCTTGGTTTTAAAAAGCGTGCCTTAAGCGCGCCTAGGCGCGAGGCAACCCAAGGCGCAAATCATATCGCTTTGCGCTTCAAAGCGGGGTGGGTGTACAAGAAGCGCAGATGAAGCGCGCTTTTTAGGGGACAATCGACCTAAGGCGCAGGCTGAGGCGCGCGCTTTTTGTACATGGGGTGTTTCTATGCAGCTGAGTGTTGTACAACAGGCTTTTTATGATGTACATTTATGTTTTTTTCAATTTAAAACATATATAAAGCTTAATTATAGCTAAATCATAGGTATTGGATGCTAAACACTTATGTGGCATATAAAATAAATTATATAATCACTTTGCGCTTTGCGTACGAAAAGCTCACCGCTTTTGCGCTTCGCTTTAAAAAAAATCGGTTTTAGACCTCATCGCTTTTGTGCGCTTCCCGCTTTTTTAAACCAAGGATATGAGTCGATTGATGTAAACTTGCCTCTATTAACGGCTTGATTTTTGTTAATTGGAAGTTTAAAAACCCGAATTGAAGCACCGTTTTCGTCGTTTGGAGCACTGTTTCGAGGTAAATTTTACATGAATCTACTCGTATCCTCGTTTTGATCAAAACCCCTAAAACATCATTTTGAAATTCGGAACGGAGGTGTAGTGAGAAAGAATTATTAAAAAGGTGACTCCCAATGACAATATTCAAAAGTGGGTGTAATATTGGCCAACCACCTCTAGGTGATATTACTAAAATCCAATTTCCCCTTTTTAATTAACAATTTGTCGCATTAAATTACACTTTGAACAACTTTCGGCCTCTCTGACCTGTTGTTTGCTAGCAAATTTTTACCCATTTGAGATAAAACAAAACCCAAATAGACTCATTTATAAGCAAACGTGTTGAAATTGCCAAATGCTCATTAAATGGAACTTCAACAGTCAATAAGAACTGTACATGTGTAAACTTAACCTGATTAACTGTGAAACACCTTGAAAGAAGATTGGGTTAGTGAGTACTAATTGTTTCTAATATATTTGTTCTATAAATGTTACACATTATAATCATACCATAAAAGTTTCCCATTTTGTTTGCATATAAATAGGTTGCTCAAACGATGCAAATACCACTAGTTTATGCTGAGGACATAATTGGTGTTGGCGGAAGAAATATCACATATATTCGTCAAACAAGTGGTGCCCTTCTTACTGTTCAAGAAGGTCGACCAGATGAAATTGTAATTGAAATGAAAGGGAGCTCCTCACAAGTTCAGGCTGCTCAACAGCTTATTCAGGTTAGTGACTGATGATCCATTTAATCTGTTTGACTAAATTATTTGAAATCAATAAGTAAATGGGTTAAAATCGGGAGTAATAATCTTGTGTTGCTTACTCAGGATTGTGTAAACAACCATAATAAATCCATTCCAAGTGACTACAGCAACATGGATTTAGGTGCAAGATCTTCTTCATACTCCGGGTTCATAGACCCATCTTGTAGTCGAGATCCCTATGATTTCCGTGAATATAGTAATTACAGAATGTGAATTTACTGACCCAATGAAAAGCTTTCATTCTTTCTTGTATCGTTTTCTGTTCACGTGTAATGTCGTTTCCTTGAATGTTTTCTGAACAGGATTTGATTAGGAATGACTCAACAGATTATGTCTTTTGAGTTGGATTTTGTTTGGTTTGCGTCTTGTAAATGCAAGATACAACTTGATTCGCACTCTACACACACAAGGTCTAGAACAGGGTGACAGTTGTACTAAAATACGCATTTATGGATAAAACTTGTTCACTTTTTTCGAAACTCCTCCCTCTATTCCCCAATTTTATTATACATATTTTCACTAGCAGCCATATTAAAATATAGGAAAGGAGATGAATAATGGAATCCCCAAGTATGCAGGTTCACTTTGGCTTTCTTTATTCTCGTTTTCTCTTACTTCAGCTCACAACAATGCAAAATCGTGTAGTGAATTTCTATTATTTGAAGAAGCTGATGGAGCTTGTAAATAGAAGAGCTTTCTGACCCTAAATTATGTGGATGAAGTGTGAATACGGAGGCTATAGTGAGGGCTTAAAGGTTCTTGGGAAGTCGGATGGTCCATGCGGTTTGGTCACTTTTACATGTTTCATCCAAAAAGTTTTTCTTTCATCTCGGTGCTCGTGCTTTCCAAATGTCGACTCTTTTGTCCAACTGACTAACCCTGTTCATATTTTTACGTGTGTTAAATCAGGGGCAACTTCATCCCCTTCAAACAAAACCCTTAAATTAAAATTCCTCACTTTTATACCCCCTTTAAACAAAACCCTTAAATTAAAATTCCTCCGTTTCAACCTTCAATCTTTTTTTCCACATAAAATCAAAGTAACTAGAAATCCCAACCAAATTAAAGTCGATCGAAATTCCAACAATGAATTAAATGAGGTGTGTTCGAAAGCCCGATGTAGCCTACAATACAGGATCGAAAATGACAAGAGTTAAATAGGTACGAATAAATGAGGTATCTTTTCTCATCACTTTTATAATTATTACTTATATATATTATAAAGGTACGAAAGATGATTAGAGTTAAATAGTGAGAAATTTTAAAGCTCAAGTTTTAATTGCTTTGTCAATATTTTTGGTTAAACTGAACTTTAAAAAAAGGGTTGTCTAGATTTGGGTATTTTTTTATATATATTAAAGGGTATATGGCATTTCTTAAAAAGTTGACGTAAAGTTTAACTATCATCCATTCCAGGGACCAAGCGTGAGATGTCTAAAAGATGTAGTTAACGAAACTTTGAGACCAAAACCATAATACAGCCATACTATAGGGACCATCCAGATAATTACTTTTTTATTAAATTTTATCAATTGACGGAGAATCTCCGTTATTTAAAGTGTTGATAATTATTTTTTATTAAATTTTATCAATTAACAACCCAAACAAAACCTGCCTTGTAGTATTAAATCTTGTAGGTTTTTCAAATTAGTTGGTATCTTAAAACATTAAAATAGCTTTTTTTTATTAATATATTCATCAAATATTCTCAAACTGTTTTTTTTCTAACGACGTACCTGAACCAATGTTGTCTTAGGGAGGACATGTGTTGTCATCTATATTTATATATTTACTGTGTACCAAGGTTGTCTTTAAGGACATTTACAGACAACGGCCATGCATTAGAACGCACACAACACATTATCTGTATGATTAAAAGCTTACACGGGGTAACACGTTGACGCCAAACGCGCAATGTGTTGACTTTTTGACCTGAATCGGTCAAAAATCTTCAGATATCACAGGTTTAAGTCTTCTCTCTACTTCACTGCATTGCAAGTCGATTTCTTCATGAATCATGGTAAAAGCTGATCTGCACGCCTCATCATCTTTGAATGCGAGGGTCCATCTTCCATCAACCAATAATTTTGGTTTTAGTTTAAGGTTGGAGACGTTTCGGGCGGTTTCAGTTAAGGGTAAAGTTGGTGGACGGATTCGAAGATGTAACCATTTTGAATGCCTGTCGTCTATTTTTGGCTGTAAAGAATATAAAAAAGAAAACTTAATTAAAAAATAAAACTTTAAAGCGAAAATCATGAATATAATCATTTCATTGAGTACGCCATGAGACGCATCACTTTCTACTTGTACATGCGTTAGACCTGGTCTGAAGCCTAATTTTTGGTGGAAGGTGGGCCCGTGTAGGGTTTTTTATGGTGGATAGTAGCTGGTGGATGTATGGGTTTGGTGGTGGGTGTATATATGCTACTGCCGATTGTTGTTTGAAGGCCCATTCATGGGTATTGAACATTTTTGGTTCTAGGCCAACTGTTGAACCATTTATAATGGAGCATCGTGGGTACAAACTACAAACCCATTCTTGAAGACCCATTTAGAGGGGTTATGTCGGCCCTATATATGGGTTTCTTCTTTTGTATGTGGGCTTGGTAAGTGATTTGTTGGAAAAGGATACGACGCCTACTAGAATTTGTATTGTAGTAGGTTCCAACATAAATATGAGTTTGTTTGACCTGGTTTCCTACACTTCTTAGGTTAAGGACATTTTGTACTGGGTCTTTACCCATACAAGGGTTTAACACAATCAAAAAATGACTACTATTGTAATTTCCTCTACTTTTTAATCCCCTCAAGATCATAATGGACGGCTGACAATCATGTTGGATGGATCGGAAAAGTAAGATAAAAATAACAAAATAAAAGGATATTTACAGAACTTACATTACATCCGGCTAGAGGGGCAACACAGCGAATGGTTCCATAACCAGGTTTATGAGGCGATTCCTCTGCAAGGATTAACCATCCCAAAGTTCCCATAGAAGTTGCCAAAAAGTTAAAGTGGCGTTCCTTTCCCCTTTCAAAAGCAATTCTACATGGCACCGAATCAACTGAATTTGAAAAGTAAAAAAGAAAAAGAAAATTAAGATTCAGGCACATTCATGCATTTAAGAGGTATAAATAGTTATAATACGCTATTTCAGGAATAAAAGTGCTAAAATACCCTAAGCTGGTGAAAATACGCTATCTTTATCATCTAAACAAATGAATGCAATTAAAATTAAATAAAAAAAACCCTAAAATTCGCTATTTTCACACTTTAGTCGCTAACCAAGGAATATCGCCATAACCTCGCAATGCTACGGCGTGCGCTATAGCGGTCACTATTACCGCTATTGACATCTATGTATTAGAGGTGAAATTTCAACCAATTTAAAAGATATAAAATGACAGGTGAACTCAGTTGTACTTGTTTCGTAACAGGTTGGACAGGTCAAATTAAAAACACAGCAAGATATATAATGGGCTAAATAGAACAATGATAGGACCCGACAATGACCCTTGTGATAAAGAAGAATAAAAATAACAAATAATAAAATACGTTTGCTTTTGATAGGTAAATCACTTCCCAACTGATTCTTATATCTCTCAATCAAACTGAGCATGAAAGCATCTAATAGGCATTCACGAAGCAAGTCAATCAGGACAACTCTCTTGCTCGGTTAAAAGCAAGATGTAAAGGATGCCTTTTTTACACGGAGATTTATAAAAAGAAGTGTCTTGAGCGAGCAACCACGTGAGTTCATTGCTCAAGTGGAGTATGGGAAACTGTGCAAAATACGTAAATCTTTGTATGGTCTAAAGCAACTTCCTTGTGCCTTGTTCAGAAGATTAAAATATCAATTTGTAATAACGCAATTAGTGAAATGATATGCCTTCTAATATCCAATGTGACCCATTTCCAGTTACATATTTAAGTTTTACCTATTCTGCCTTTATAGATAAAAGAGTAACGTACAAGGATGGTCCGTGTGGTTTACCAAAATTTTGGATTTGGGCCCTAGCTTTCCAAAAGCACACGGATGGTCCATGTGGTTTGCACTTTGTGAACACATTTAGTCCCCAGCCAAAGGTTTTAGCATGTCCAAGTTAGGGACTAAATGCGTTACAAAGTGCAAACCACAGGGACCATCCTTGTACTTTGGCAAAAGTTTGGGATTAAATGCGTTACAAATTGCAAACCATAGAGACCATCTGTGTACCTTTGGAAAGCCAGGGACCAAATCCAAAATTTTGATAAACCACAGGGACTATCCGTGTACCTTACTCTAGATAAAAACATAACCCATATTGACCCATTAATAGGTAAATGGGTCGATATTGAAACCTCTAAGACATGGTTACCCCTTCTCCCCGTAAACACATGCAAAGCTTTACGGTTCATATAACCCTAATCAACTAACGTTTTATCTGGTATGCAACCATAAATAACCAGGTAAGCAAGACTAACCAAGATTCATATCAGTGCTCAGTTTTGGACCAAGAATACTCAGACCCGCAGATTTTGCTCTGGAAATTTCACGGAAGTCAGCTGGAGGAAGGATAGGAAGCTGATCTGGTAAAGATCTACCCGCTATGAAAATTTGGAGCTGATAAAGAAGCATGAACACCTATTTTTTAAAAATAAATAGGAGTTCATATTTTTGTTCACTAGATTTTTACAAAATATAGGTAACGTAAAAAGGATTAGCTCTGAAGAAAACCTTGACACGTTCGTACATCATTTCAGCAGCAGCAAAAGATGATTCTGTGAGTATAACATCTATCAGAGAACCATGTAGAAGATCAAATTTGGTACTTCATTTTATATATAGAACATTTTATTTCAACTAGGAATACTGGTTTTAAATAACCCCAACTTTCACCATTTGGCCGATAGCACTCCCAACTTACGAATTGTACCACGCCACTCCCAAACTAATTGAACCCTAACCAAATTAGTTTTTTGCTGATGTGGCAGTGGCACTTGTTTAGTGACGTGGCATCCTACGTCAGCTAACTAGGTTGGGGTTTAGTTAGTTTGGGAGTGCTAGAGGAAAATAAGTTGAAAGTTGGGGTTATTTTAATCCAATGTTCCTTTTAATTACAGGTGGAAAGACGGGCGGGCTGGGTACTCAGGTAACAAGTTATCTTAAAAGAAATAACTAATGCATTAACACAATAACTGAATCTAAAATCTCAAATATTTCGATTTAGGAGGTTGTATGCATAAACCATAGATTCTGGGAGGGTTCCGCCCGTTCAAGATGTTCCCCCTTTAGCTATTTTTTTAATGTGGCAGTTGAAAGAAAAGTCTAAAACACAGCCCAATAAAAATGATTCGAATATATCAGAAGTCATACCACTAGAAGATGATTTCTTTGTCGGGAAGAGCATGGACTTGGGTTCCTTACGAGGGTATGACGCCTCGATTGCTATAATTGAAAACAAACCGTCATATAATTATATTAATAAAAATAGCAAAAAAATTCATACAAGAACTCGTGTACCTCTTTTGCATTTTCTCCACTCCTCACACATCACTCGTATGAGTATATCAGGCCAGGATCCTCTTTGCTCTTCGGCAAGTTGGCTACAACATTCCTTATAGGAATCCTGTAAGCAAGAATTCAATGTCACAAGTAACAAATATATTATGTAAGTTTGATTAAGTTGTATGAAGAAACATAGAGTAAAGTACACAGATGGTCCCTGTGGTTTACCCAAATTTTGGATTTGGTCCCTAGCTTTCCAAAAGTACATGGATGGTCCCTGTGGTTTGCACTTTGTAACGCATTTAGTCCCCAGCCAGCAAATCTAAAGGTTTTAGCATGTCCAAGTTAGGGACTAAATGCGTTACAAAGTGCAAACCACAGGACAATTTGTGTACTTTTAGAAAGCGAAGGACCAAATCTATAATTTTGGTAAACCACAGGGACCGTCCGTGTACTTTACTCAAGAAACATAGTTGAGCAAATACATTATGTGGGATGGAAGTGAAATAACACAACTGTTGTAGAACATAGTAAATCATTTCCATACTTTGTGATAATTTACTGTAACTCTCAAATCATTTATCTACAACGAAGAATTATTCTCGTTGAATTTTTCAGCTGAAAAAGAAAAATCAGTGGACATTAAAAAAACAACTCTCTTATAGGTTATTACAATTTAAAATGTTCAATAATGGCAAAGGATCTAAGATTCATGTCCAATTCTTTTATGGCCTATCATGCTTCTCTATTTAAATTAAACCAAATTAAGAATTTAAAAAACACCATTAACATAACTCATGGTAAAATATCAGACTTGCCTTGAGGGACTGAAGATGATGAGCGTTAAACATGGTCCCGCTATAAGGAAGCAATTGCCTCAAAAGCCAACCTCCATCCCATAAAGTATCTGCTGATATGTTTTTTCGACAAAAAAGACTAACCAACGCATCTAATACCTGTGAAACCAAGGATGTCAAAAAACAAATTACTTATAAATGGGTCCTTTTGTGTTGTGTTAACGCATCAAATTTAAAAGATAAGGTAAGAGGGGAATGTTCCAAACAGGTTGAAAGTTGCTTGAAGTCTATTTAAATGCACAGAACCTCCAAAATCATTTTCTTCAAGTAGTCATATATGTGGGTCCAGGTTCATTCATATGATATGAGCTAGCGGTGTAAATTTCGACCCAATTATCTATAAGGTGGTCAATTTGGGTTGTGATTTGTATCTAATAGGTCCAAAGGGTTAAGCTAACATGCTTAACTAAAATGGAAACAGGTAAAGAGGTAGAACGATAGTTGTTAATAGTGCTCATAGCGGGCGCTATAGCGAATAGCGTAGAAAAGTGCTCATGCGTCGCTATCTGATTTTGGCCCTCCATAGCGGGTAAATAGCAGGATTTTAGGTTTTTTTTTTTTTTTTTTTTTTCTGGTTTAATATAAATGGCGGGATTTTAGGTTTTTTGTTAAGTATATATATATAAAAAAACAGCGTATTTATAATATACATAAAAATTTTTCTAATATTTTATTCTAGTGCGTCGCTAAACATAAAATAGCGCCCGCTATACAAAACAGCGTCTTTATAATATACATATAAAATATTTCTAATATTTTATTCTAGTGCGTCGCTAAACATAAAATAGCGCCCGCTATTTCATCGCTATCGCTACTCAGCGTATAGGTAGCTTGTTGCTGTCGTCCGCTATTCGCTATTAAGAACTATGGGTAGAACGGTTTGAAAGTGATACCCAATGTCTCCAAATGCATAAAAAACTCCAATATCGCTTCATTAAAAAATGTTATTTTTTGTAATAATATAGTTTTTATGATCATATTTTAGACATTAATTTTTCTCAAATGGAATAAGAAGGTGCTTGTGATGGCCCAACCTGGCCATTTCTCCACCTCTAATATGAGCCCTGGTACATAAAACTTGACCCCCCAAACAGGCAAGCGTTTAATGAGGTAAAGAAAACTTCAAAAAAGTTGACAGCAAAAATAGATTATAAATAGGGAACAGAAAAGTACTAGACATCTACGTAAACGTGGGCTTTGTCCAGCTTCCTGGTCAGAACACGACACTTCATATTGATCCTGTTAACAACAATTTAGATGTCAAAAGATACGTGTTACTTTTCATATATAAGTTTAAGGCAACTTTCAATTAAGGAGTTGAGTTATTCTACAAAGGAGTATAAAAATAAGAAGTGTAAGAAGGAACCATAGAGTGACAAGTGTCCATAATCTTGTCTATAAGAGAAAAAGAACATGCACATGCAAAAGCCCAAAAACCTAACCCCCCCCCCCAACCCAAGCTAAATGCTAAAAACTAAACCCCCAAAAAACCTTAAAAAATATAAAAAAACAATTTTTTAGTATTGTTTATAAAAAAACTCTACTTAGCGTCACTAATATATATATATATATATATATATATATATATTATATATATATATATTTAGTGACGATAAAGTAGCGATTAGTTTTAATAGAAAAATTGTGTGTTTTTTTTAAGTATTTTTGGTTGTGTGTTGACATTGGAGAATATTCCTAAAATATTCCTTCTTACCCATCTTACAATTAAAGTCCTTTGTATTTGATCCTTTCTCTTCAATTAAGGACCTTCAAATAGTGTTTATAACTATGAAGGTTAGTGAGGGGTATCAATTTTTTACCTTTAACCTTTGTAGGTAAACACTGAGTTCACCATCGCCACAATCGTTTGATGTGCAATTTTCTGAAGCAAAAAGCTGCTCTTCACCAGTGTCTTCACCAACCAACGCTTTCTGCAATGATCATATATACAAGTCATTACATTTCAATTAGTCAATGAAAATGGCTATAGTAATCCTATATATGATTCTAAGGATTTTTTTCTCTCTACATGAAAAATAACAAAGGGATAAGCCAACTGAATTAAAACACGGCATACATACAGGAACAATTAAACATTTCTTATATGGTAGTGCCAAGCAGTCAACAGCAGTGAGATAGCGGTTATTGGGTTCTTCCAAATTCGGTGTCAAATAGCGGAACCATTATTATTGATGCTATTTGACCGTTATTTTGGATGCCTTGGTTAATGTGGAATCGAAGGAAGATTGGCTTATGATTAGATCATGTTTCAAATATTGGCACTTTTGAGTTTTGTCTTTTGATATTACTATTTATACTATAAATGTTTTACATTTTATATGTGTATAAATACAAATTCTGCATGATATAAAATCACCGATATCCACCGCGATAACCTATATCTCAAATATCGGCCCTTGACCGCTATTTTATTTGGACCGCTATAAATGGACAGCGGTAGTTTACATATGTACTTGCAATTCTGCATAAGCAAAAAGTGTTGATTATGAATAATGAACACTTATTACATAGCCGTAAAGTAAAGGTGGCAATTTCGGCCAATTTACTTATAAACAGTCTGATTCTGGTCAAATATAATAATATCTTAAAGCAAAACGGGCCAAATGAACGGAATCTTCTACGTTTTATATAAAAAATTGATTCATATTTAAACAATGTATTTTTTTAATCTTATTTGATATTAAAGAATATTAAAAAGAAAAGAAAAATTGCTTCAGATCAATCCAAACCCGCCCGAACCTAAAAGGTTACCCGTTTTGACCGATTACCCAAAGCGGCCAACCAACTTATTTTGCCACCTCTATGGCTCTATTAATCTTAAATTAGATATATAATTATCATATCTAGAAGGTCTTCAAGTGTAACATTATTCTCTATATACAGAGCCTCTACGTAAACCTATCAGAGGATCTAAGTCACAAATCAGCAGCACAAACCAGCAATAGTTTCTTATGTTGTTTACGTTGTGGAAGGATTCCAAGAGCATCTAGCATTGATTCATCAAGCTCTGCAAGTTCATAAACATGATGAGAATACATTATCAAACAGCTTGTGATAATACACATAACGTACAACCTTTAGCTTGCAAGAAAGTGGCCAATAAACTCAAAGAACCAACCACTTGCATATCGTTTCCACTTGTGATGTAAGAGATCAAAGCCTCCCTATAGAAAGATAAGAAAGCATAAGATTATGTACTAAAATATACATCAAATCATTTCTAAGTTACTTTAGTGGTATAGTCGCTTTCAAGCAGCAAGTGGCGAATGTTTGTTTAGCAGTACCATATCAATCAAACCATACAAAATGACATATATATCATACTAAACTAATTTATGTGTGTGCGTGTACATATATTATTCATTTCCATAACCATTATTGTATAGAATGTGACATTGGTATATTTTGTCATCTGAGATAAAATCTCTAGCATACACAATGCAACCAAAGGATTCGAATTAGAGGTGGCAATTTTGCCCTATTTACTTATGGATATAATGATTTGGGTTATGTTTCTATCTCTAAACGATAAAGAAAGAAAGGAAAAGGTAGTTAACTGAAAAAGAGATCAGAGATCAAAAAACACTTTATTCAAAACACCATCAGATTATTATTAAAATTAAATATTATAAGTAAATTGTAATAATATATGACACACTAATTATCTATACAAAGAAATATAGAAGGCTAGAAAAAAGGGTTTTAGATAGACACATCGCGTACCAAAAACTAGGGCTGCAAACGAAATGAATGTTCAGTTCGTGAATCATTCGGTGGGAAGTTTGTTCGCTTAATAAATGAACGAACATGAACAAGTAATTTTTTGTTTAGTTCATGTTCGTTTATTTATGTTCGTGAACGTGTTCGTTTTTCGATAGTTCCTTAGTGTTTCTAATTTTATATTTTATTTTTTCCAAGAATAAAATTTTTAATTATTGTCAGTGTATTATATATCTGTTCATGAATGCTTATTTGTGTTCGTGAAAGTTCGTTCCCTAAAATTAACAAACAAACACGAACACGTTCATTTCCTTAACAAACGAACACCAACAAAAAAATCTCGTTTGGTAAGTCGTGTTTGCGGTGAATTTATGCCGTTTTGTATTTTATGTATTTATTGTGTATATCCGTTTTGTATTTTATCCCTGATTTCCAGGGAATTAGTTAGGGTCTCCTTAACAAACACTACCTATTGTGGAAGCTTGCCATCTCTAACTCAAAACAGTTGTGCAGAAAAACTTAACAACACTGCTTAGTTAATACCTTAAAACTGAAGCAGAACTCAAACAGTTATGTTGAACACGTGATGTGCTAGATAAACTTGGAATAGAAATTATCATGTTACTAGAATTCAGATTTCCACTTGGTTTCTTGTCATCTATATGGCTATCGCCATGAGTTTCATCATGGTCGTCCCTGAAGCCATTGAGGGGTTCAATAGAACAAATTAGGGCAGCTGCAACAATATTCGCCAGATCTTTAATCTTAAGGATCCGCAATATGCAACTTAACAAATAAAGAGAAGTGACAGAACTGAACTTCTTTCCCTGAGATTGTAAGACTCCATGTTAGTAAAATGGATCTATTCAGTAGAGGTGACACAAGGGAAAAAATATAAATACTGAGTGTGTCAAATATGAACATAAAAGTTGTATCATTTCAGTAATATGAAAAAAAAACCGATTCAGGAGGTTTTATTCATTAAAATGTACTATGGAGACCTTTAACCCATTTGGTTAGAGTAAAGTACACAGATGGTCCTTGTGGTTTACCAAAATTTTGGATTTGGTCCCTAGCTTTCCAAAAGTACACAGATTGTCCATGTGGTTTGCACTTTGTAACACATTTAGTCTCTAATTTAGACATGCTAAAACCTTTAGATTTGTTGACTGGGGACTAAATGTGTTAAAAGTGAAAACCACAGGGACTATCCGTGTACTTTTGGAAAGCTAGGGACCAAATCTAAAATTTTGGTAAACCACAGGGACCATCCATGTACTTTACTCTTTTGGTTACTTCTTTAACTTTACCCAACTAACATGTTAGAAATAAAAACAACCAAAAGCGAGTTACAGGTTAAAATGCCGCCTCTGGTTTCTAATCGAATAAAAAGAGGTTTCCGGCATGATTCTTGAATATGTAATAAACATGCAGCAGTAGCATGACAATAACAAAGCTATGACAGAGTTCAAACTTATACATCAGAAACTTCATCTCTTAGAGAAGGAAGAAGCATCGGAAATACAAGGAGTTTCAACATGCTGTCGGTTATTAGCATCCCAACATTTGGAATCCTAGCAGATATAACATCATTAAGATAGTATAGATTGTCTTCAACTTCATCCACCGCAGAGAGTATGCTAGAGGTTGGTTCTGGACTCTGGCTCCTACGTCATGGCCAAATAAAATGCTCAGATAAATGAAACTAAGATATGAGTGAGATGAACACATGGGCCTGAGCCCAGAACCTGTCCTGAGCCAAGGCCAAAAAGGCGTAGCCCTTCTAAGCATAGTTAGGTCCAAAAGTTGCATCTAATCCAAGCATTCATCACTTAGCCCAGGTAGATCCACTCCTAGGTAGAGGTGCACAAACCGGTTATTTTCTCTAACCGGTTCGGTTAACCTAACCACCGGTTATTTTCTCATTTCTGATTTAACCGGTGATTGCTTTAACCGGAGATTATTTTAACTGGTTCGGTTATTCACATTAACCGGTTATTTTCGTTTAATTAACCGATTATTCTCAAAAAGAATATTGTTTTTTTGGTTAACCGGTACATCGGTTAAGAATAACCAGTTATTTCTAACCAAATCCCTAACTAGTTACTAACCTACGGTTAAAAATAACCACTAATCGGGACTCCTTGATCGGTTATTAACAGGTTACAGTTTTGGTTAATAACCGGTTACGATTACTTAACCGCTTATTAACCTTAAACCACCTTAATACATATTTAACCATATATATGAAATTTTCTGTTTATCGTATACTATTTAACCATTTTATTTCTTCACAAAAAATGTTAAATTGTATTATTTCTGAATTCTGCTTCATTATAAACTGCTTTGAAGGTTATGTCTTCTAAATTTATAATATATTGTTATAATATGATAAAATTTAACTAATAAATAATTCAATTTTTCAAGCCGAATTAAAAGTAAGAACCGCCGCTCCGAATCAATTCCCGTTTTTATATGTAAAGGATCAGGATTTAGCAACTACTTTAGGGCTCTTAGACGAACAATATTAAGCTAATGCTAAAATAAGACAAAAAAAGGATACGCACTCTTTGATAGAAGATACCATTCCATTTAAGCTAATGCAGTGATCTCTAAAAAATTTAACGAAGTTCAAAAAGTACTCGTCATGGGGGGTACTTGCGATATATTTGTTAATATGTACATCTCCCACTGCGAAAGAATAAACATGACTACACGAGTAAGAATTGCATTGTAGAACGCTTATACAAAGACTAAATTGGAAAAGCGAATACAATATTAAAAGGAACTAACCATGATAAATATTTAGTGTCAATGCACGAACTGCAGTACGAATCATGCTCTCTTCATGGAAGGCAAAACGAATTGCCTGAACATATAGTGGAAATGCAACTATATCCTCCTAGATGCACAGAAAATATATGTTAGAACACAAAGACAAGTGGTCAACAATATATAGAATCTTGATCAGTTGAGATCTCCTCCGAGTTGTGAGAACTCCGGTCCGTGTGAGTTTTTCAACCAAATTTTGCACAAACGTAGATGAACATCTAACTAAGACATCTGTCAAAATAAAAAAAATGCCGAGCCGACATTTATTTGACATGTAAATTTGTCTTACACTGATGTACATTTGTTTTACAAAACACATGACGTCACCCGTTAGAGAACGTTACGCCTATGTAAATTTGTTTTACACTGATGTAAGATTTCGTTTTCAATATTATTATTTCTTTTTTTGAAAAAGAAGAATTTTAAAAATTGCGGCCAAAAAAATAAAAAAAAAGAACATTTTTACAAGGAGTTCTCAAGTTCTCACAATTGGGGGGAGTTCTCATTTTAACCATTCCCTATATGTATGTGTGTGTGTGTGTAGAGAGAGGGGGGGGGGGGGGGGGGGGAGATGATACTAAGAGACAATAAGCACATAGAAACAAGCTTACCTTTTCAGTCTTAACAAGCAAAGATATGGTATCCTTGTTTAACTTCCCACTGATTGCTCTTTAACAAATGCAAATTGAAATCAGTCACATACAGAAAAAGTAAGAAACCATCAGCAGAAACGTTTAACAATTAAGAAGCATAATTTCTGAAAACTAACAGATGGGCTGATGATTTAGCACACCTGAGGAAGGATATATAGTATGACAATAGCTCTTCATTCCGGAAGTCAAAAGAATAAGTAATAAGGAAGTTTATGTGTTCATTGCTGAACAAATAATCTGTAGATCATCCAATATACTAATATCAGAAAACTAAGCAGATTGAGGATTTCCAAAAATAAAGCTACACACACACACACACACACATATATAGACACGTACATTTGTATGATTCTATCATTCTATGATGTACATCTTTACAGATAGGGCTGGACGAACCGAACGAACACGAACAAGACCTTGTTTGTGTTCGTTTGTTAAGGAAATGAACATGTTCATGTTCGTTTGTTAATTTTAGCTAACGTACGTAAACGAATGTTCATGAACACAAATGAAAACAAGCGAACACAAACAAGCGTTCATCGACATAATATATAATACACTGATACTTATTAAATATTTTATTTGTCAAAATTTTAAAGTATTTATAAAATATAAAAATTAAAAACACTAATGAGCTATCGAACATAAAGGAACATGTTACCGAACGTTCACGAACATAAATGAACAAACACGGCCTGTGTTCATGTTCGTTCATTTAGCTAAACGAATGATATTTCTTGTTCGTGTTTGTTCATTTATAAAACGAACGAACACAAAAAAGTTCCCACCAAACGATGCATAACTGTTCGCTGAACGTTCAATTCGTTTGCAGCCCTATTTACGGATTACCAAAATAATCATCTTACATATGGAGTGATCACTTTTCAGGTTTTGAATCATAATGCTCATTGTTTGTAGCAATTGAAGTGCAACAATCTCATGCTTACTGATCTTTAGTATGCGTATAAATTCCCCCATGATTTGCTTCTCCATAAAAACCCTGTCAAATAGGCATCATCAGTGGCGGAACTAGAAGAAAAATTCAGGGGTATCCCAAACTTACTTTTTAGTGTACATCTATAAAAAGAGATTTTTTTTACCATATAAGGTCACTGGTCGAACCGGTCCGACCGGTTTTAAGAACCGGATGATTTAATAAATTATATATATATATATATAGAAAATTTAGATTTTTGAAAATAATCTAAATAATCCAAAGTTAAATCAATACATAACAAAAAAAGGTTAAAATATATAATAGAAAGTAGGTAATTATAGCCTATTGGCAAGTGGGAGGTTGTAGCCATAGTTTCCAAGAAATATATATTATTATTCATAAACTCTTTGTCTTCTTCATTTTCATTAAGTTGCAGAACATCATCGATTCATCGCCGGAGTTAACCGGTATTCACTCATCAGTTGCAAAATTACAAAAACACCCATCATCTTGTTCCTATGGTTTCTCTAATTGTCGCTACAACAACGTTCCTCGCCGGAAAAAAATTCAGTTAACAGAGCAGCTTCGTCCCAATTGTTTTTTGGCCGGAAAATTTTCAGGTGATGTAACTACTCTACACTACCGATAAGAAGTTGAGCCGTAGCCCGTGCTACGGCTCGTTTAATGCTAGGTTCGCCCCTGGGCATCATTAAACAAATACGATTAAATATACATACACACACACAAGACAGCATACAACACAACTGCAAAGAGCATAAACAAAGTAAACATCTAAAGAACCGCACTCAAAGAATTCTGAGTCATGCTGGTCGCCATATGTAATCAACTCGGCAATTGATCTCAGTGCCTCCCTCACGAAATCCTATTGCAAAATAAACAAGAGTGAGGTCACTCAAATCAGTGTGATAAATATATTGCAATTATACACTCAGAAAGAAAATACAAGAAATTGTGGATGATGGAAATACGGGTTTGTTACCTTGTTCATATCATCAACAACTTCAATTATCATCAGTTGTTCGGTTAAATATCTGCAGCGATTCAGCAAAAGCAAAATTAATTGTTGTTGGGCAAAGTATCAAGATTGTTTAATTCACCATAGATCCTATGTAGTTAATATCGCCGATATATCACCGATGCATCGGTTATCGGTCCCTCGGTGAGATATCGGTGCAAAATATCGGTCAAAATATCGGTACCGATAATTTGACTTGATGTATCACCGATTTTCCCGATATCCGTACCTTTCTTCTTAGTTCTACCATTCGTCTTTTTTCTTATTGCTGCTATTAATGTTTTAAGTCTTAATTGTTAATTGTTAGTGTAAAATGTTAGTGTTTTAAGTCTTAACCAGTTTCTACTTGCTACAACTGTTAGTGTTTTGCAAGTTGCAAAAGGTTATTTGTTAATGGTAGGAGAGTATACTGAATTGTTAGTGTTAAATTGCTATATATATAAATTCAGCATCGGTCCTTGACCGATATCCCATATTTTACTGCATTAACTACTTAGCATAGATCCACGCCTATGAACTTGATCTTGGTTAAGAAATTAACACGTTCATGTATCATTGCCTATCAGCAAACATAAGATGCAGACGAAAAGGATCCAACTTTGTGAACAGGAGAAACAACACTTTCTGTACCTGTGGTTACATGCAGTTTTAAAAAAGAAAAGCCTATAGGCTAATGATTGTATGTGAACTTAGAATAATAAATTTGGCTAATATTTGTCATCTTAAAAAACTGAAACAAAAGGCTTTAAGCCTTTAAGAGCTTGTGCATCTTGTACATGTACTTCGAAAAAACATAAAATATTTGTATACCAATGCTCTAATAATAACCAGGGTTTGGATGCCAATTTTGTATTCCCCTCCTCACTATTTTTCTTTTTATTATTCATGCATACTCATTTTCTTCTTGGATATGATTTATGTCTCTGCTATGCATCTCTGCAATTTAATTATAGTTTGTTTCTTGTTGGTAATTCTCAATATTTCTAGGCTTCAATTGTGAGTTGTTGCATACGGCATGACATAAGAATTTAATTGAACATCATGGATTATCAGTATTGTTTTGAGTTAAGAAATTTTGACAAGTTTCTTTGTTATGTTACACCCTTTATTGCAATAGACATGCATATCTGAATTCCGTTTGTTGCACCAGGATTTTAGTATTTTTGGTGATGCCGAGCCTGCATATATGTGTTTTCTAGCATGAAAGAGCAGCTAATTGTGGAAGTAGACCTCTTTCTCATTCGTTATTTTATTGATTTTGGATGTATGGCCACACGAGGTTAAATCGGATTAGAAATTAGGTTTTTAGGGAAAGGTTAGGAGTCGCTAGTATATCAGACAAGATAAAGAAGGGTAGATTGAGATGGTTTGGGCATGTGAAGAGGAGGCAGTAGGGCAATGGAAGGAAGGAGGAGTAGAGGCCCAAGTTGACGTGGGATGAGCGGATTAGGCAGGATTTGATAGATTTGCACCTCTCTGAGGACATGGTCCAGAATAGGAGGTCGTGGAGAAGTAGGATTAAGGTACGTTTAGGGGAGGGTACGGATGGGTATCAGCTTTGTCTTAGGGGCTTAGTTTTCTCTTACACTTTAGGTAGACCTTACATAGGATGATTTTCTTGTATCTTTGCCTATAGGTTGTTTTTTGATGATTTATCTGGCTTTCTATTTATTCATCTTTAGTCCCATCTATTTGTCTGGTGTTTGTTTTGGAGCCAGGGCTCTCTTTGGAAGCAGCTCTAGCCTCAGGATAGAGGTAAGGTTTGCCTACATCCCATCTTCCCCAGACCCTACCAATAGCTTTGGTATTTGTGGAACTTACTGGGTGTGGTTGTTGTTTGTTGGTAGTCTAACATGTGTTGAGTAGAGAATTTACAATATGTTTGTCCCAATTTGCCATTAAAAGTGAGAACAAAATAACCTACACATCAAACACTATTCTTATTAAAATATACAGTTGTTGCTTGCAGTTTGGCTATGAATGTGGTTCAAGATGGCATACAAGAAAATGAAGTGATGGTATATGTTTTCTAGATAATGATATCATGTTATATAATAATACCAAATCAGGTACGACCTTACTTGAAAAGGTTCTGTTCTATAGGCTCGTATATCTATATCCTTGACTACTAGACATACCAAATCATGTACCAAAATCTAGTGCTTGAGAATCGGCCTACAATATAAGGATTTCAAATTAAGCTAGTCTAAGGGTGCAAGTTTAGTGGTGCCAAATAGGACATGTAGAAAGTAGAGCTCGGTAACCGAAGTATAGACAATTAAAGATGATTCTGATTTCTGAATACAGTACAACAGTAGAACGAACAAAGGTATGTCGTTCTTGACACCTCAATACCAACAGCAAAGCTCCAAACAAACAGAAGGCTATTTGTTTAAAACAGAAAATGGCACACGCCATGCTCTGCATATGACAATGGTAAGCCAAGAAAAGACATGTACCCTAGTCACATTCGCCGAATCAACACCAACCAAGGATCAAATTTTCAAATTCCCTTGGTTTCCAAATAGAAAATACCAAAAGAACATTTTATATGAATTCTGTTAAACCTCAATGCCTATACTCTTCTAATCATGATAATTGCAGTCAGTTCAATGTACTCAAAGCTTTAGATCTCTATCAACTAACAAACAGACTCTTGTCATATCACAATGATAGAAATGAGACTGAATAACATATCTGAACCGACTAAATCATCATAATTCTATTAGTGCCCTAACACAAATCTTCAAATTCCGATAACTAAACCGTAACAACAAATTCATAAAACAAAATTAAAACGAAAAACACTCACCTGAGTTCATCCAAAGTGAATCGATCTCTAGATCTCCAAAACGAAAACCACATGATTTTCTCCGATCAGAACAACTTCCACAAGTCTGAATTTCACATCCTCAGTGATCATCAGGATCACGAAATTGACATTTTGCTCAAAAGTAAGCAATTAGGGCTCAAATTCGAACCTTATACCGAAAAAACCTACAGAAATCAACGATCAAAAACCTCCGATTGTTGATTATTGATTGAACTTCACATCCTCGAAGAACATCAGGATCACGAAACTGAGATTCTGCCTTCCGTCAGTTCAAATCTTCGTTCACTATCAAAAGTAAGCAATTAGGGCTCAAATTCAAAATTTATACCGGAAAAATCTCCCGAAATCAACGATGAAAAACCTCCGATAGTCCGATTGTTAAATTTTTTTATTGAATTTCATATCCACGATGAATATCAGGATTACGAAATTGAGATTCTGCTATTCATAAGTTCAAATCTTCGTTCACTATCAATAGTTAGAAACTAGGGCTCAAATTCGTAATTTCTACCCGAAGACCTACCGAAATCAACGACGAAAAACCTCCGATTGTTGATTATTGCTTGAATTTCACAGTTCTCGGTGAACATCAGGATTGCGATTTTGACATTCAGCTCAAATCTTCGTTGACTATGAAAAGTCAGAAATCCGGGCTCAAATTTGGAAGTTTTAGCGGAAAAACCTAGCGAAATCAACGATCAAAAACCAGCGATTGTTGATAAGTGTGAGCGTGTGTATATATTTTTGGTGTGGAATGTGTGAAATTTGGCCGGATAAAATGGAGAGACGGTGGCGGATCGTCGGTTGGCGATTATCTCCGGTTAAAGCAAAGGTGTTATGGTTATGATTTTGATATTAGGGCAGTTTGCCAAAGCTGAGCTGGCAAACTGATTAATTTTGTAAGTGCTGTTATTTTTTTATAAGCTTTTATCTATATTTAAATTTAAATGCTACGAATATACCCAAGAATCCATGGGATTATGATTATGAATTGAGATGCGGAACTCCTCGTGTAGCGGTTTAGTAGAACGTTGTTAGACTAGCAAAAATGATGTAGAGGTGGAGTCTTTTTAATAGTGTGGTGGTGCTTGAAATTTGAGTTCTTTCCTTAAACAAAATTTAATTAATATGTTTTTTTAGTAGGCAAATAAATTACCGGATAAGCATTCTGAGATGCCCTCAATCGAGCAAATACATTCCCTCCTCTATAACGGTCGGAGTTGGATGCATACCCGAGCCACCAAGCCACCAGTTTCGGGGAAAACCCGCCGCCCGAAAGCCCACTGCTGTAAAACCCGGTTCGGTCAGCTCGTTTTCGAACTGGCGACCTCCAAAGAGGCATAGTTATAAACTTCATTGTCACCACCAATATCCTTCAAAGTGATGCTAGTGGGAGTTGAACTTGGAACCTCAAATAGAGAAACCAAATAACTAACCACTAGACTATCTTGTCATGACAAAATTTAATTAATATGTGGTTGCATAGTTTTAAAGTTTTAAGGCTTGAAGTTAATAAGAGTGCAATGATATAGTGCTTTTGTAATGATTACTTAATTATTTATTACTTTAAAAAAAATTAAAATAAATAATATTTTATTAAATAAATAATAATTACATTATCATTGATTAAAATACTAAAAATTAAAGACAAAACATGCAAAAGTACTAAAAATAAAAAATCAATGAATGCTTAAAAAAATATAGCTTTGAAGTACGCATTTGAGCTAGGAGTAACGCTTCTCTTTGAAGGTGATCGATCGGTTTAGACATAAACTCGATGTCTTTTTCCATTTGTTTCGCTTCTGGATCGTGAGGAACTTTTGTTGTCGGCGTTTCTTCTTGTATTGTTTCCAAACGCCTATGGCCAAGGTCTCGTAGATCTTGAAGTCGTCGGTTCATCTCTTCGAAATCGTGTTTCATTTCGACACCCACCAATGACGCCTTTTTTTCCACTTCTTCTACCGCGCGGCGTGGGCAACTCAATTTCCTCCTCCTCGTCATCCTCATTAATATTAACAGGATTGTTTAAATCGATGTTTCGAGCATCGAAAGTGGGTGTTTCCGGATTAACCGAAGAGGAAGTTTTGTGTGACAACCCGCAATTTAAGGTTAATACTCTAACCTAATCACAATTAATTTAGACATACATTCATAGCATTACATTTAACTAGGGTTAGTTAAATGAGTCTACATTGTTAATTCGGGGAATTACCGGAACACGCACACAAGTTAATTCTCTAAACGTTGGTGACTAACACGAATAACAATTATAAACGGACGGGTTATATGAAACTTATATGCCTGCATGAAAAATACGTGAATTATATGTGCTACTGGGAATTATATGATATTATGTGCCTCTGTGTAAAAAAGTATATAGTTAGGGGTGTGTTGGGGCTAACTAAGAAACTCTAATAAATTACCCATAATCCTAAACTCCCCATACTCTCACTGTACGACAATTCTCTACACATTTCTCTGATCTTTTGGCTACACCAAGTTCTCACGCAAATCATCATTCTTTGGTCTTCCAATTCCCCCAGAACAATCTCTATATCAATCTAAGGTAAATGTTTATTCTACATGTTGTGATTCTTGTTCTTTTGATTCCATGCAAACCCTAGACATCCAAGCGTCTGTGTTTTGTTTCATGCCCGATGGATATGTGATTGTTGTTAGAATGATGTAATGCATGATTACTGTTAGACATTGGAATTGCTATTGATATGACAAAAGTGCTAGTTCATTGTTTGGATTCGTAACATCTTTGATTATTAGTGATTAGGGTTTTGATCGTAAACTGTTACTTTGAAAACTATGTTTTTGTATTGGTTAGTCCAGAAACGATTGTCAGACTTCGTGAAGTCACAAAGTCCGAGTTTAACATGATATCCGAACTTGTTAAGTTGAGGATGTCCGAGTTTGCTTAATTGATGTGGTCCGAGTTTATGTAGTCAGGTGTGGTCCAAATTTGTATTTTAAAAGGGGAGTTCGGATTTGATTAGATGGTTGTGTCCGAACTTGAACATGCTTGGTGGGGATCCGAGTTTAACATGTTATCCGAATATACATGCATAGGAATACATGAGTCCGAGTTTGAATGTGAAACCACACTTTTCCGAATTTGTTAAAGGATAATGATGTTTGAACTTGGTATGTTAAATCCGAATCTAAGTGAGGTATACACATGGAGTCCGAACTTATGTGAGATATGCATATGGAATCCGAATTTAAGTAATGAATGCATAAAGTCCGAGTTTATGTGTTTAGCATGTTCCGAATTTATATGTTTATGTGGGTCTGAGCTTGGTGAATATTTGATTGTCAGAGTTTAGTAGTTTGATGTTGGAATCCGGATTTCATTATATGTATGCTTAATAAGGGTTAGATACCGAGGTTCACAATATTGCACAACATGTCTTAACTAGAGAACCTACTGTGAGTTAGTGTTACTATATGATTAACTTGTTAACTTGATTACGCAAAACACATGATTGTTTGGACACTCAGGGTATTGCAAAACCTTACTTAAATACATACTTACATGTTACTGTACATTAGGGTGCGTGCAACGGACCTAACACTTTATTAACGCGTAGAAGCACGTTAAAATTTACCAAGAAACTAAGGTGAGTTCACTACTCTTTCACAAGCATGCGTCCCGAGGGGGCAAACTAATATTCCTAGGAGGAATACTTTTAACTGTTGTAGTCTAAATTCGATGTTAGTTAATAAACTCAAACTCTATCATGAAAATCCCTACTTACTACCGAGCTAGTTGTTTGGGAGGCAACGGGGTATTAGTTGATAGCCCTATTAGGTTTGACAAACCTCATACTGTGCTGGGAGCTGGGCATGAACTAAGGACCTTAAACACTTTGATCAATGCTGATAGACTTTGATGAGGGCACAACAAACATAACAGTCATTCGGTACCGAGTTTATTAATCTTAACATGTATTTGCACTAAAAACTTACATGATTTACGTTAACTGTGAACTCGCCGGCTTTATCGTTGATACACTTTTCTGCATGTTTGCAGGTCGTTAGATACATGGTTAATGGGAAATTATAGTCTGAGAAGCGGGAGCTGTCATGGGTTGTATCGCTGGACGAAACACTTAATGTTATGTTTATGTTTTGAAACAATACTGTCTTGTTTAATATAACAATTATTTATGCTTCCGCTGAACACATGCTTTGTTTTGGAAACGTTTAATTATGTTGGACATGACATGTGTGTTTGTATTTACTATTAGTTCGACGTCATTAGTGGCTAGATCCTGGTATGTCACACGCCTCGCGCTAAAACCCCACAGGTGGTAATTTGGGGGTGTGACAGTTTGGTATCGGAGCCACTGGTTATAATGAACTTGGTTTTAAAAAGTTTTTGTAAAACCAGACTATAATTGAATCAGTTCCGAAAGCGACCATGACACTACGCTCCAGATTGCAAGGTTCTTCTCTTATTATCGTATACACTATACATTTAGCTTATACATATGCATTACATTGTGTCTAGCCGCACACACATCATTATAATATGATTACACGTGTTACCTACTTATGCCATGATGAATCATTAGCATGGCATCATCTCTAGACCTTTTGTGATCTATACCACTTTGACAACGCCTACTTTTGACACTCAAATCTGAGGATCTTTTGACACAAGTTAGGAGGAACGGGGGAAAACATTCAAATCGAATTATCATCAGGGGTGCACACGTAAATAATTCGGGGTGCATGTGAGTCCCAGTGAGACCTGGCGTGTGTAAGAGGATTCTGATGCATTATCCGACTTAATAATTGGGGACTCAGTAATCTACTGGAGCCATAACGGTGGTTGACTCCTACTCGATCTTGATCTTTATTCTCTCAACTTGTCTTGTTCACTTGTGCTGAATATGGAAATAATATGCGATACATATTTTTCTCATGTTGGTATCATGTGGATGTAGAATCATGAGTGGACAAAATGGTGGATGCAAAGGTGGATGCAGCGGTGGATGTGGTAACATCGTTCTGACTCTGGCGGAGTTGACATATCTCATCAACACTCGAATAGCAGAAGCTTTAGCTGCTCAGCAAGCTAGTACGACACTTTTGACAGGATGACTCGTGTACCTTATCCATGTATTCGAACTCACATTCGTGTGTAATACGTTTTTTTCTCTTCGTGTCAAAACCCGAGCCAGAACAATCAGCCTATATGTACCTTCAAGATGTTCATGGATTGTAAACCGCAAACTTTCAGTGGGACTGAAGGAGTGGTGGGACTCCTTCGATGATTTGAGAAAGCCGAATCAGCATTTCCGATGTGTAACTTTCCGGTAAGGGACATGGTGAAGTTTGCCTCAGGCACGCCGTTGAAGGATGGGGCCTTAACTTGGTGGAACTCCCAAGTTCAGATGCTTGGGATCGACATGGCAAATGCTACAACTTGGGATGAATTCAAGGAGCTGATGCGGGAAGAGTACTGTCCCCGTGATCAAATTCAGAAGCTAGAGAACGAGTACTATAATCTGAGGATGGTAGGATTGGAAATCGAAGCCTACACGAAGCGTTCTCTAGAGTTGGTGGAGATGTGCCCTAATCTATCACGCCCACGCTACAAAAGAATCGAGTTGTATCTCAACGGATTAGCGCCTCAAATCAAGGGCATGGTTACCTTTGCTAATCTCGACCACTTACCGCGACTCATTCGCTTGGCTCACAAGACACCGACTAAGAAGTTGAACGTGGAACACTACCAGAGCCATGGCGCTGTGTGTCGCAACCCCCGACCCCTACCCCGGGAGCGGGAGTCGCGAGAACCGCAGACAGGTGGTACCGGTGTTTATTAATTTGGCAGCGGAATTTAAAACATCAGGATCGTAGTTAGGAAATATATTTCAGAGTTTCAAAATGTAACATCCGTCGAAAAACGGGTTTTCAAAACCCGCTTCGTTTATCAATCAAATATCCAGTTATAATTTTCGTTGCGTATTTATAGTTGTTATTAATTTTAAACGATACATAATTAATAAATATATTAGAATTTAAAAAAACCATAATTTAAAATTACTAATAAATAAGGAATAAAAAAATAAATGTAGACGCCGGGTTTCGAACCCGGGTCACCCACAAGCCAAAACATACAACACACCGCTCCGCCACACACTGTCTTTGTGATAAACATTAAAACAAATAACACTCATAATGAAACTGAAAGTCAAACCGGTAATCAGCGCGCCCAAATTCGTAGTCGCCGGAAAAGCCGAGATTATCGCGAATTATGACCGTTTCCTTTGAATGAAACGCGTGAACTAATTTCGACATCGGTTATAACCGATGTCTAACCCTCAATTTCAGTCATAACCGCCGGAAAACTTTCACGAATCAAGACCCAAATTCGAACCAAATACACCCTGTTCCTCCTTATAAATACCCACCCAAACCTCTGGTAACCTTTTCGCCTAGAATCGCACTCTCTTTCGAAGCTTTAATCATTCCAGAGCACGTCGCCGGAAACTTCAATTTCGCCGGAACTTCGCCGGAATCGATCGTCAGAAAACCGTATTCATTCATCAGTCGGTATAACTGTCTAAACTTCTCTGCTATCTCTTAATTTATGTTTTAATCGTTCAAATCAATAATCAAAACTGTTAAACAGTTCATACAGCTGGACATTGCAAATCAGAGCCGACGACACTTGCCGGAAAACCGAAGCAAACCCGCTGTTCTGGTACCATATCATTTAATTTCTCTGTTCATTTCAATCAAGTTTAGGTCGTGAACGATTAAACAAGAACAGTCGGATTTCACTGTTCTGTATTCTTAAATGAAGAAGATGAAGTCACAAATAAGTATAAGTATAATTAAAATCAGATATTCAAACGGTTAGACACACAGTCCAGCGGTGGACTGTGTGCACAAACAATACACACGTCCCGAGTTCGAATCGCACGCGTACCGACTTTCAGAAATAAAACCAACATTTTTAAAACTTAATCAGATCACGTCACAGAATGTTTATAAGAGTAATATAATCCATAAGTTAAACAGATTTAACACACAGCCCAACTGGTTGGGCTGTGCGCACTCGAACCGAAGGACCCGAGTTCGACTCCGGGTCCCTGTAACCGGTTCGGCCGTATATATCGTTTTTAATAAAAAACCAAATAAGTTAAAAATTAATTAGTATATAAATATAATTAAAACAGAGAATATTTCGGGTTAGACCCGTAGCTCAGTTGGTAGAGCTGCGTGCACGTATACGAGAGGTCCCGAGTTCGAACCTCACTCAGCGCATATAAACACACAGTCCGACCGGTCAACGGGGTCAAAAAAAGTCAACGTTTTTATTTCTTTTTATTTATTTATTTAATCAGAAAAATCATTTAAAAATACTTAAAAATAAGATTTTTAAAGTTAGAAAACTTCCTTAAACTCACAAAAATAAGTCTAAAAATCCCATTAAGAGTATGAATTAAAAGTACTAATCTCAAATAAAACCCATTTATTTACCGAATCATTTCGTTATTATTTTAGGTTAGTTTTTCCCTCGTCGATCAAATCCTAAAATTCGTGCGCATCCAACGTCATCAAAGAACGCACCCAATGTGAGTGAATCTCTACCAATTCCCCGTTTTAATCATGTTTTGGGGTGTATCATGTGTCGTTTAATTCTTTATTATATTTAAACACTTGTGCATCCATCATATCCGTGATCAAATGTGTATCAAATGTGTATCAATTGTTGTGTGGATTATTTGTAGTTTGGATTTATCATTTTCAGTGCACGCATTTCGTTAGGCCCATCAGTTCCCCGTGGGAGACGGGTTGAGCATCAGGTGCCTCATAAGATCGGCTCCGTTTGATTGAGCCTTGATCTCACATTCATCATCATTCATATCATATACTCATTCAAAGTGGTTTGTGTTTGTTTACTTATATAGTTTGCTCACATGTGATTATTGCACAAATTTTCCATATTAAACAAAACAAGAAATTAAATACAATGTTCTATTAAGGTTCACTCGCCAACTTTTGTTGACCCAAAATATCCCCCGTTTTACACATGATACAGGTGATCCAGCCGAGGCAAGAAACACATAGGAAGGCCTAGAAGAATAAACCAGTTTAAGCTTTGGATTAATTACATAGTTTCATTTCCTTGTAATTGTATGAATTTTTGATTTGGATATTTAAGATGTAATTTGAATTTAATAAATATGAAACATTTTAGTAAACATCATGAGCTTTGGTGATAACCCAATTATGCCCCGACTCTTATTCCGCTGCGGGTCGGGGTGTGACAGATTGGTATCAGAGCCATGACTATAGGGATATAGGATAGGTTATTAGACCCTTAGAGTCTATACTATAGTTGATTAAAATTTTAAATTGTTTATGCATTACATACAAAATTCATGATGTTTATATGCTTTATGTTTATTGTTACACTCAATGTTATGCAAGCATGCTCACAAATACATGTTATTATACAATGCTCATCATAAATCATATCCTCATAACATATCATATCCATGAGAGCACACACCTCACAATTCCCATGATTTTTGCAATGATTTTTGTATTTTCAAATCACATCAAAGTGAGTTCTCATGACGGGCATGTAGTAACTGGAAGGGTACGAGTACCGGTAGTCGGAACGTCCTGTCTAGGCTTGGCATTCGTATAAATCCAAAATAAAGGACCAGTTTGCCTACCTGGGGACTAACGATGAGAGTACGAAGGACCTATTAGGTCAAAGCATGCTATACCAAACGTCGTGTGAGCTAACCCCACTTTGAGTTGTCATTGTGTCTACATCTGGACACCCTCCTACCATACATCTCGCAATCATATTTCACGGTTTTCATTCGGGTGATGCGAGTGTTAATCCGCCAACACCAATGTAAATCCTACCAAGCCCAATAGTCATGGGGGCCCACATGACTATACAGGCGACGGTATGGGGGACATTGGAGGCCCAAACATGAGCAAACCCAAGACATCCTATGGATGTAGTTGCATTATTGTTAGTTATGTTATTTTTATTCTTTTAACGACACATGACACCTAGAAACTTCTTAAACTCACAATCTTCCTATGTATGTTCCTGTAGATGTCAGCTAGGCAACTACGTGGAGGTAGAAAGTCAGGAAGATCCAATGAACGCTTGGCCACTCAAATTGCTAAACAAATGGCCACGGTGCTTCCTGACATCGTGATTCAAGTTCAACAAGCTCTCAACGCAAATCCCATCAACCCTCCCAATCAAGATGACCAGAGCGTCGCCAACCCTCACTCCAAAAAGTGCTCCTACAAACACTTCAAATCTTGCGATCCCCCAAAGTATGAAGGGACAGAAGGTGTTACTGCTCTCCTTCACTGGTTTGAAGAGATGGAGAACACTTTCCTCAATTGCGATTGTCCCGAGGATCGCAAGGTACGTTATGCAACTGGAAGGCTGTTTGGGGTAGCCCTTACCTAGTGGAACACGGAAAAGGGTAAACGAGGAGTTGAAGATGCCATGGCCTTAACATGGGAAGAGTTAAGGGAACTCATGACCAGACGCTTCTGTCCAAGAAGCGAAATCAAAAAGTTGGAAGATGAATTCCACGCGCTAAAACAAAAGGAAGGAGATCACACTTCCTATAACAAGAGATTTCTCGAACTAAACCAGATGATCCCTAATTTGTTCACACCTCGTGTACCGCTTGGTTGAACACTACATTCGAGGTCTTCCCTCGAAAATTCAAGACTCGGTTCTAAGCACTTCGTCTGCAACACTTGAAGCCGCAATGGAACTAGCTACCGAACTCACTGAGAATCGCATCCGAAACGGCAAATTCAAGGATGAAAAGAAGAAAGCACCCATAGAGACCTCAACTACAAACCACTCAGTCTCATCATCAAGGTTTGCTGGTAAGAGGAAACGTAATGGCAAGAATTTTGCTGTCACTCAAACCAACCCTCCTATCACCGCTGCACCAATCACCCAAATTGCTCCCTCGGCTGCACCATTTAAAAAGCCATACACCGGACCACACCCAAAATGCAACCGTTGTCAGTACCATCACCCTCCCGAAACTCCTTGCCAACATTGCACCAGCTGTGGCCGTGCGGGTCACACCATTCAAACTTGTCGCACACTTCAACGAATGAACCGCAATCAACCCCCAACCTAAACCCACCATCAGATAGTGGGTCAAGCCCAACAACCCTTACTTCTACCATCTGCACAACACATAGCCCAATCCTACTACCAACCCAACTACCCCATGATGCAACCCATGCGAGCTTGTTACAACTGTGGAGACTCAAACCACTTCAGGAACACATGTCCACGCTTGGTGAACATCATCCATGCTCAAGCCCAAGTGAACCCAGTAAACCAAGCCAACCAAGTTCCTCCACCTGCCAGAGGAAGAGCTTTCAACATCAATGCCAACCAGGCTAGGGCTGACAACAACGTGGTTAACGGTACGTTTCTCATAAATGGTAGTTATGCATCCATGTTATTCGACACTGGCTCAGATAAGAGTTTTGTGTCCTTAGAATTCGAACCTATCCTCAACCAAACTCGTGATAATCTCATGGAATCTCTAACGGTGGAAGTTGCTGACGGAAAGCCCGTTTCATTAAATTCTATTATACGAAATTGTACCCTCACTCTAAACGATCACGATTTTCCAGTTGACCTCATTCCTATGAAGTTGGGAAGTTTCGATATTATAATCGGTATGGACTGGCTCAGCCAGCATCACGCTGAAGTAGTATGCCGCGAAAAGTTCATTCGCATTCCTCTTGCAGACGGTCAGACCCTACGTATTTTTGGAGAAACCCCTTCGAAAGGACTCAAATTAATGTCCTGCCTTCAAGCCCGAAAATATCTCCGCAAGAACTATGTCGCATTCCTAACTCACGTCGTCAAAAAGGGAAACAAGGAGAAGAAACTCGAAGATATACCAGTTGTGAAAGAATTCCCACAAGTCTTTCCCGACGACATCTCAGGACTCCCTCCTGTGAGAGAAGTCGAATTCCGCATCGATCTTGTACCTGGCGCTACACGAGTCGCAAAATCTCCTTATAGGTTAGCCCCATCCGAAATGCAAGAGCTGGCCAGTCAACTGCAAGAGCTGACTGACAAGGGATTCATACGTCCTAGCTCCTCGCCTTGGGGTGCACCTGTTCTTTTTGTGAAGAAGAAAGATGGAACGTTTCGCATGTGTATCGACTACAGAGAACTCAACAAGTTAACGGTTAAGAATCGTTACCCACTACCTCGCATCGATGACCTCCTAGATCAACTTCAAGGCGCTACCTGTTTTTCAAAAATCGATCTTCGTTCTGGTTATCATCAGCTCAGAGTACATGAAGAAATATCCCAAAGACCGCCTTCCGGACTCGTTATGGTCATTACGAATTAATGGTCATGCCATTCGGTTTAACCAACGCCCCCGCTGTCTTCATGGATCTAATAAATAGGGTATGCAAACCCTACCTCGACCGTTTTGTCATAGTCTTCATCGACGACATCCTTATCTACTCAAAGTCTAAATCCGATCATGAACGACACCTTCGACTCATCCTTACACTCTTAAGGACTGAAAAGCTCTACGCTAAGTTCTCAAAATGCGAATTCTGGTTAAGAGAAGTACAATTCCTTGGACATGTCGTCAATGACAAGGGAATACATGTCGATCCTTCAAAAATCAAGGCAGTACAGGAATGGCAAGCGCCACGTACCCCTACCGAAGTAAGGTCATTTCTCGGTTTGGCTGGTTACTATCGCCGCTTCATTGCCAACTTTTCCCGTATTGCTGTACCACTCACGGCTTTGACTCATAAAGGAAAACCCTTCATATGGGGACCTAAACAAGAAGAAGCCTTCCAAACTCTAAAGCAAAAACTTTGTGACACACCTATCCTCACACTCCCTGAAGGTTGCGATGACTTTATAGTATATTGTGACGCATCAGGGCAAGGGCTAGGCTGTGTATTGATGCAAAGAGGAAAAGTGATAGCCTATGCTTCTAGGCAACTCAAAGTTCATGAGAAGAACTACACCACCCACGACCTGGAACTTGGAGCCGTTGTGTTCGCTCTTAAGATATGGAGACATTACCTCTACGGTACCAAGTGTGAAATATACACTGACCACAAAAGTCTCCAACATATCTTCAACCAAAAGGAGTTGAATATGAGGCAAAGAAGATGGGTCGAACTTCTCAATGACTACGACTGTGAAATTCGGTATCATCCTGGCAAGGCAAACATAGTGGCTGATGCGCTCAGTCGAAAAGGTTATGCGAACTCCATTCGTCTTCTATGTTCACAAATCATAACCGACATCAAAGATCGAATCCGAGCAGCTCAACATGTTTCTGTAACAGAAAATGACGTACGCGATGAGCTGTCATGTGGAGCTGAACTCAAAATCGAAACCAAATCCGACGGTATTCTATACTATTTAAACCGCATATGGATTCCCGATCGTTATAACCTTCGTGATTTCCTTATGAATGAGGCGCACAATACACGATACTCTGTACACCCAGGAGCAGACAAGATGTATCAAGACCTACGATACACCTACTGGTGGCCTGGCATGAAAAAGGATATCGCTGTTTTTCGCTGTTTTTGTTTCCAAGTGCCTTACCTGTTCCAAAGTAAAAGCTGAACATCAAAGACCTTCAGGACTCCTAGTCCAACCTGAAATACCTGTATGGAAGTGGGAAAACATAACCATGGACTTCATTACCAGGTTACCTCGCACCTCCAGTGGGTGTGACACCATATGGGTAATCATTGATCGTCTTACAAAATCAGCTCACTTCATACCGATTCGCGAGGACTTCAAAAACGAGAAGTTAGCTCGTATCTACATCAGCGAGATCGTAAGCCGTCATGGTGTACCTTTAAGCATCATTTCAGACCGTGATGGTCGTTTCACTTCACGAACATGGCGAGCCGTACAAACCGCCTTGGGTACACGATTAGACCTCAGTACCGCTTTTCATCCTCAAACTGATGGACAATCTGAACGCACCATCCAAACTCTTGAAGACATGCTTCGAGCATGTGTCATAGACTTCAAAGGGAATTGGGACGCTCATCTACCATTAGTTGAATTTTCGTACAACAATAGCTATTATTCAAGTATCGGCATGGCTCCTTTCGAAGCTTTATATGGTCGTAAGTGCCGATCTCCAGTATGTTGGCATGAAAGTGGGGAATCACAAATCACCGGTCCAGAGTTAATTCAAGAAACAACCGACAAGGTCATTCAAATTCGAAACAATCTTCTAGCGGCTCAAAGTCGTCAAAAGAGTTATGCAGATAAACGACGAAAGCCCTTGTAGTTTGACATTGGGGATCAAGTACTTTTAAAAGTATCACCGTGGAAGGGAGTGGTTCGTTTTGGCCAGAAGGGCAAGCTAGCACCACGCTACGTAGGACCTTTCAAGATACTCGAACGAGTAGGTCCTGTAGCATACAAGCTTGACCTACCAGAAGAGCTCAGCATAATTCATCCCACATTCCACGTATCAAACTTGAAGAAGTGCCTCGCCGATGAAAACCTCCATATTCCTCTAGAAGACATTCAGATCGATGAATCTATCCACTTCATTGAAGGACCAGTAGAAATCATGGACTTCGGAGAGAAGCGTTTAGACGAAGTCGTATTCCAATTGTCAGGGTACGTTGGGAGTCGAAACGAGGACCTGAGTTTACTTGGGAACGTGAAGACTCAATGCGCGAGAAATTCCCGCATCTTTTTCCTGTTACCACTACTACTTAAATTTCGGGACGAAAGTAGGGGATACTGTAACATCCGTCGAAAAACGGGTTTTCAAAGCCCGCTTCGTTTATCAATCAAATATCCAGTTATAATTTTCGTTGCGTATTTATAGTTGTTATTAATTTTAAACGATACATAATTAATAAATATATTAGAATTAAAAAAACCCTTAATTTAAAATTACTAATAAATAAGGAATAAAAAAATAAATGTAGACGCCGGGTTTCGAACCCGGGTCACCCACAAGCCAAAACACACAACACACAATACACCGCTCCGCCACACACTGTCTTTGTGATAAACATTAAAACAAATAACACTCATAATGAAACTGAAAGTCAAACCGGTAATCAGCGCGCCCAAATTCGCAGTCGCCGGAAAAGCGGAGATTATCGCGAATTATGACTGTTTCCTTTGACAGAAATGCGTGAACTAATTTCGACATCGGTTATAACCGATGTCTAACCTTCAATTTCAGTCATAACCGCCAGAAAACTTTGACCACGAATCAAGACCCAAATTCGAACCAAATACACCCTGATCCTCCTTATAAATACCCACCCAAACCTCTGGTAACCTTTTCGTCCAGAATCGCACTCTCTTTCGAAGCTTTAATCCTTCCAGAGCACGTCGCCGGAAACTTCAATTTCGCCGGAACTTCGCCGGAATCGATCGTCAGAAAACCGTATTCATTCATCAGTCGGTATAACTGTCTAAACTTCTCTGCTATCTTTTAATTTATGTTTTAATCGTTCAAATCAATAATCAAAACTGTTAAACAGTTCATACAGCCGGACATTGCAAATCAGAGCCGACGACACTTGCCGGAAAACCGAAGCAAACCCGCTGTTATGGTATACCATATCATTTAATTTCTCTGTTCATTTCAATCAAGTTTAGGTCGTGAACGATTAAACAAGAACAGTCGGATTTCACTGTTCTGTATTCTTAAATGAAGAAGATGAAGTCACAAATAAGTATAAGTATAATTAAAACCAGATATTCAAACGGGTTAGACACACAGTCCAGCGGTGGACTGTGTGCACAAACAATACACACGTCCCAAGGTCGAATCGCACGCGTACCGACTTTCAGAAATAAAACCAACATTTTTAAAACTTAATCAGATCACGTCACATAATGTTTATAAGAGTAATATAATCCATAAGTTAAACAGATTTAACACACAGCCCAACTGGTTGGGCTGTGCGCACTCGAACCGAAGGACCCGAGTTCGACTCCGGGTCCCTGTAACCGGTTCGGCCGTATAAATCGTTTTTAATAAAAAACCAAATAAGTTAAAAATTAATTAGTATATAAATATAATTAAAACAGAGAATATTTCGGGTTAGACCCGTAGCTCAGTTGGTAGAGCTGCGTGCACGTATACGAGAGGTCCCGAGTTCGAACCTCACTCAGCGCATATAAACACACAGTCCGACCGGTCAACGGGGTCAAAAAAAGTCAACGTTTTTATTTCTTTTTATTTATTTATTTAATCAGAAAATAATTTAAAAAAACTTAAAAATAAGATTTTTAAAGTTAGAAAACTTCCTTAAACTCACAAAAATAAGTCTAAAAATCCCATTAAGAGTATGAATTAAAAGTACTAATCTCAAATAAAACCCATTTATTTACCGAATCATTTCGTTATTATTTTAGGTTAGTTTTTCCCTCGTCGATCAAATCCTAAAATTCGTGCGCATCCAACGTCATCAAAGAACGCACCCAATGTGAGTGAATCTCCACCAATTCCCCGTTTTAATCATGTTTTGGGGTGTATCATGTGTCGTTTAATTCTTTATTATATTTAAACACTTGTGCATCCATCATATCCGTGATCAAATGTGTATCAATTGTTGTGTGGATATATGTAGTTTGGATTTATCATTTTCAGTGCACGCATTTCATTAGGCTCATCAGTTCCCCGTGGGAGACGGGTTGAGCATCAGGTGCCTCATAAGATCGGCTCCGTTTGATTGAGCCTTGATCTCACATTCATCATCATTCATATCATATACTCATTCAAAGTGGTTTGTGTTTGTTTACTTATAAATGTTTGCTCACATGTGATTATTGCACAAATTTTCCATATTAAACAAAACAAGAAATTAAATACAATGTTTTATTAAGGTTCACTCGCCAACTTTTGTTGACCCAAAATATCCCCCGTTTTACACATGATACAGGTGATCCAGCTGAGGCAAGAAACACATAGGAAGGCCTAGAAGAATAAACCAGTTTAAGCTTTGGATTATTTACATAGTTTCATTTCCTTGTAATTGTATGAATTTTTGATTTGGATATTTAAGATGTAATTTGAATTTAATAAATATGAAACATTTTAGTAAACATCATGAGCTTTGGTGATAACCCAATTATGCCCGGACTCTTATTCCGCTGCGGGTCGGGGTGTGACACAAAACACCAAACTTTTATATTAAACAAATGGGATGAAACCCATGTTTTATTCATAACATCTTTATAGGGATAAACCCTAGTTGCTGAAAATATAAACTTTTATTAGGTAACTTTATAGCCACTTTCTTTTAAGCCTTCAGTGCTCCATAGCTAGCTTCTTATAGCTTCACATTATCTTACCTGAAATGCGTTTTAAAAATATTTTATCAGCAAGAAATACTGGCGAGTTCATTCCATTTTATAAATTGACACATCATCATACTTTACAGTAGTAAGAGCGATTACAATGTTTATATCTACCCAATTACTCATTCAGTATTTGTTACTCGACCGGATCTGTGACTATGGTCATATCACTCATTGGCTAACCCGTTGTCCAATGGTGACGCTTGTCACGTAATGTATACAAAACCCCACATACCGGCAGTAATCGTAGAATACAAAGACTTAATCAATGTAAGTATAACTTAAAACATTTGAGGTTTTTTAAAAGCAGTTGAGAAAAGGAGAATGACTCACATTGAAAACTTAGGTATTTCTACGGACTTCCTGGTGATAATTCTTGATTACTTTCTTGGAAGTCTATTAAAACATACAATGCACGCGTGTTAGTAAAATAACCCAAATCACTTTAGCCATACAACACGAGACAGAACCCCAACGAGCTTAGTCGGGCAGAGCCTTGACATGCGTTGGTCGGTCCTAAATCAATCGGATAGGGTAACGAATTAGTGATTGGGGGTTAAAATACTTACAGTTGTCACACCCCAACCGACGGCGGAAACATCGGGGCTCGACACTAGGCGAACCAGATTATCTCATGAGAAATTCCATAACACTATTTAAGCGACAATATTTAAACGTCAATATCCCATACTACTAACATATAATCCTCAAATAACATTACAAAATACCAAGATTCTCATAACACAAATTCAATTTCGATCTTCCCTAGATTTATTACAATGCGTTTCTAAAGTAAACCTAAGTCCATTTGCATCTAAACGAAATCCTCAACCTTCCACATATGTTAAAATAAACGTCAAAGGTGAGCATACGAGTTTTGCGTACAATATAGATATAAAAGCGTTTAGCATACACCGCATGACATACGTAACAGTTGTGAACTATGTATCTACTAAGATTTGAGCAAACAAACAAACCACGATTGATCGAGGCATGTGAACAAGCGTTCACATCCTAAAAGAGAAAATAAATGCGAAATAAAAATGCGAGCCTTAACAACCCCGGGCCTCCGGGTGGCGGGTCAACCTCTAGTATACTATCATGTTAAGGGTGGCGTACTAGCAATCAAGTAACACATAAAGTTCAACAGATTTCACGTAAAGTCATGTATAAGCGGGATGCCGAATAAGCATTTGAGTTGTGTGATGTGTTTTGATATACGAACATATGTGACACCCAAAAGTTCTTTTAAGCGTAAAAGGGTTCAAGTATACTCACTGTCGGTGCGTTTTAGGAGAAGAGACGGGATCTGAGAGAAGTTGCGTGTCACACCCTGGTCGTAGCGGAAGCGCAAACGTGTGACTTAACGGTAATCATTGCAATCAATCGTGTAAACATAAACATAACAACATCGATGCCATGTATTACATAGATTCAAATTCAAAGTTTACAAGTTTCCAACAAGTTTCATAAGTTATCCAAAAACCATATTTAGTTAAGTTACATCACCAAAATATGTTTGTTAACATCATAAATTTAATCGAGGTTTTGACTCCTATATGCCCAAACGAGGAAGGGATATAAGAGGCAAATCCTCCAAAGACGGCCATCGTTGTATCTTCCGAGAATCCATCACTAGTTACGCCTTGTTTCCTGAAATACATGTAGTTTGAAAAATCAACAAAAGTTGAGCGTAGTTTTGTTTTCGAGTAAGTTGTCATAGTTGTAATCCAATATTGAAATCCAGGTATGTAGGATAATTATGGAATATAAGGATCTATCAGTGGGTAGCGAGCCCTCCGATACTATGCACCGTAAGTAAATAACCAAACAGAGACACTTTGTTCTCAATTGGGATCACAAAAGCACTCCATGGTATACAACTAGGAGTGGAGCATGCCTCAAGCTTAATAGATCTACACCTTTTGCACCTTGGTCACTAAGTGATTAATGGTTACTAATGTTATATTGTTCTCAATCCTACTTACGCACATCGATATTGTTGTTATCTAACTCTATAACTAACATACCATATGTCTTAACATGCATTTTCCCCGAAAGTTATAAAACCGAAAACGTTTAGAAGGAAAGGGGGACATGAACTCACGGATTTGCGTTTCTTGTGTAAACTCACAAATGTTTTTCCTTGGTCTATGCTTGATCCATGTACAAGTTCCCATCTTGTGTTAGTTGTTCTTGATTGTTTTCTTGATTAATTATTTCTTGTCTCCGTAACATGTATTTTGTTATCGTGTCTTGAATAGTGTGTGAACGGCATCGCCCGTTCCTTGTCCTCGTGTCTAGCACGCATGTCATTGGGCCTAGCCCATGTCTTTGTGTCGCCTAGCCCATGTTATATTTATTCTTGAATAAATATATATTTTCCAAGTTAAGATGGGTTGTTAAAAATAATATGATTTTTAACTTATACTTGTATTCAGGGGCGCAGCTTCATTGGGGGCGGGGGGCGCCCGTCCCCCCCCCCTGAATTTTTCGCTCAGTGGTGTTATATATGTAGTTTTCGTGTAGAAATTTTTGGGTATATACGTTTTCACCCCTCCCCCCTCCCGATCTATAGAAATTTTTAGGTATATACGTTCCCCCCCCCCCCCCCCCCGGTTTTCAAAGGCAAGCTTCGCCACTGCTTGTACTTGTATACTTATACTTTTCTAAGCATTATTGTGTTATACTTCTTTGATCAAGTCAAAGTATATGTTTAGTTATATATATTTTTCCAAAATAAATATGTATACTTTGTAAACAATATTTCCAATATTATTTTTAGTATAAGTATATTTGTTATTCACCGAATGTATACTTAGGCAAGTATACATGTATTTATGTATTATTATTGTTCATGTATTTCCCATAATTGACAAAAATCTTTTCTAGTGATTTTTATATTTTCCGGAAATTAGTTTTCTTATAAATAATATATTTTTAAGGCTTGTATGAAATATATATATATATATTTCTACCAATCTTTTAAATATATATATATATATATATATATATATTTGTGTATAAGTCCATCCAATTGTCCAAATCCATATAAATCAAGAAATATATATAAGTTTATATATATATATATATATATATTTTGTTGTATTTGTCCAAGCACCCAAGTATGGGCATTTTTGTGTATAATCTTCCTTGGTATTTTTCTTGGTATTTTGAAGATACTTATGCTTATACTCCATCAGGAGTATTTATGGTTTTGAATGCCCTAATTTGTCTACTACCATATAATACATTTAGTATACACATAGCACACAAATACTTGGTGATTTCTGAATATATATTTTCCTAAATATATATTTTTACTTGTTTTTATACTTTAAGAAATCTTTATTTTCTTAACTTGTAATTTATATAAAAATAGGGTATGGCCATGTTTAATTTATTTAAACATCTAAAAATCAAAGTTTAGTAGTAAACTTTATATTTTTCTAAGTGTTGAATTTTTATAAAAAAATGGCCATAGTTTCCCCTAGATTTAGGAGTTTTCCCATGTTTAAAACATGTGTTTAAGCTTCTCAAAATCCACTTGATCAAACACAATAATTTCTATAAGTTTAAACAACTTCATACATACATTTTTCACATGATGATGAACTCGTATTTTCACAAGAACATGTAGTCTTTTAAATCTAAGTTTAACATGTTTATTTAACTCCAAAAAATGCTAATTATCCACTAATTACACAACTTTTGTAAAAATCCATCTTTAACAACTTGTTCGTACCACTTCTTAAAAGGTTTAAAATCCATGTTAATGTTGTTTTAAGCACTTAACATGTTCATATTTCTAGTAACCCAAGTTCATCATCCTTGTTCTTCATGGATCTTTCAAGATCCATGTATACACTTGTAAGATCTCTACATCTAACAAGTCTACATATGATGAGCATCAAGCTAAACACAAAATAATCATACACAATATTATTACACTTCAAGATTATGTTGGTTTCCTTTAGATTTTTAGTGTTCTTCATGTGTTCATCTTTTTAGTATGAGTCTTTTAGATGGATTTAACTTGTACATGATAAATATACTAATAACATGAACTAAATCAAAGATCAAGAAGCTTACAACTAGCTCTTGTGGCTACGGAAGTGGCAAATGAACACTAGAAGATGAAGATGAAGAAACAAGGTGGATAAAAGCACTCCAAAGAGGTCCTTTAGCTCCTTCCACTTGAAACCTTCTTACTTAGCCTTAAGACACCTTTGTATAAGCTTGGATTGGATTGAAAGTTGCAAGAAAATGGAGGTGATTATGGGGATGCTTGGCCGTAAGTTATGGAGGTGATGAAGGGGGTTGTGTTGTTTGAAAAAGATGATGATAAGGTTTGGTGAAGATAATAGATGTTTTCTCCTTTTAATCTTGCATCTAATCTTGTTCCTCCATGTAATTTCATTAACCATCAACTAATAACAAAGTTAGGGGAGACAACATGGGGGCTTGTGGGCCCCATGTTTGACCGTCCAAATTAGGGGGGGGGTCTTGGTTGGGTTCCAACTTCTAGTTAGCTTAATTAGTTGGAAATTAAGGGGTTTAGTTAGGGTAATATATGTATTAGTAATCTTGAGATGAAACAAAGTTTCGGGTGGTCTTTACTAGTTGTATGATATCAAAATAGTGTTAACTAGTTCACTAGTTGCTTCTAGTTGTGTTCGGGTGGTCGTTTCGTTACCGGACCGTTAAAATGCTAAATTATGCACTTTGTATGTTATTATGTGTTTTTGAATCACCATTGTATTCCCAATACTTTGGTAAATGTTTTAAGTTGCTTGGACTTATTTCTGGACATTACATTGGCTAGTAAAAAGTTAAAATGCTGAATTTTTGCTGAATTGGCTATTTATTGTCCGGTTCGGACACTTTTTAGTGCTTATAGTATTTCCGAAAGGTGTTATCACAAATCCTTGTTTTCCATCCTAGGATTTAATGTGTAATTGCTATTGGACTTCTATCTAAGTCCTAGAACTATCATTAAGCTGAGTACCGGACTAGTGCTGACACAGCTAGTCTAACCGGCAAGTCTACTAGTTGTTTTAGTGCATTGTCTAATTGTTTTGGGTGCGATGATCAAAATGAATGATATGCACTATTTAAATATAATTCATGACATATCCAGATATATAAGATGTAATCTAGCAGAACATGGCGTTTTAACATATAATTGCATGATTAATTTAATAGTTTAATTGTAAGGTAATTACCCGAAAAATGCCAGTTGTCACATACTCCCCCTGTTAAAAGGAATTTCGTCCCGATATTCAAGTTGAGTTATCTGTTGCAGGAGTCTTCTCAAACAGGTGAGGGTATTTGACTTTGAGTTGATCTTCACGTTCCCAAGTGAACTCAGGTCCGTGTCGAGAATTCTAATGGACTTTGACTAACTTGATACGACTTCTCCGTGTTTTCTGGACCTTCCAGTCCATAACCTCAATAGGTTCTTCGGTGAATTGGAGCTTGTCGTATATATGGATTTCGTCCGCAGGGATGATAACTGTCTCTTTAGTTGGACCCTTTTTGAGATTAGACACATGGAATGTGTCGTGCACATTATTGAGTTCCTCGAGTAATTTTAGCTTGTATGCAACAGCACCGACTTTTGCCAAAATTTCGAAGGGTCCAATGAATCGTGGGTTAAGCTTTCCACGCTTACCAAATCTAGCTACGCCCTTCCAAGGCGAGACTTCCAACAAAACCTTGCCTCCGACCTCGAAGGATAATGGTTTACGTTTTTTGTCCGCGTAGCTCTTTTGTCGTTCACGAGCTACCTTAATACGCTCGCGGATTTTGAATATCTTGTATGGTTTCTTGGACTAGTTCGGGACCTATGAGTTGTTTGTCACCAACTTCCGCCCAACATAGCAGTGATCGGCACTTACGTCCATAGTGTGCTTCGAATGGTGCAGATTTAATGCTAGTGTGATAGTTGTTATTGTAGGAAAACTCTACCAACGGTAAATGAGTATTCCAGTTTCCGCCTAAGTCTATCACGCAAGCGCGAAGCATGTCCTCTAAAGTTTGGATGGTTCGCTCGCTTTGACCATCAGTCTGTGGATGAAACGCTGTGCTTAGATCTAGGCGAGATCCAAACGAAGCTTGAAATGACTGCCATATCCGCGACACAAAGTGACCATCTTGGTCTGAGATTATGGAGACTGGCACTCCGTGACGTGCCACAATTTCCTTAAGGTAAAGCTCAGCTAGTTTCTCAGTGCTGTCTTTCTCCCGGATCGGTAAGAAATGAGCCGACTTTGTTAACTGATCTATAATAACCCAAATCATGTCATGTCCTCGAGTGGTTCGTGGGAGCTTTGTTATGAAATCCATTGATATTTGTTCCCACTTCCAAACAGGAATCTCGGGTTGTTGTAATAATCCAGACGGTTTCTGGTATTCGACCTTAACCTTCGCACAAGTCAGGCATTTCCCAACATAGGTTGCAATGTCTGCCTTGAGATTAGGCCACGGGTAATACTCCTTCAAGTCTTGGTACATCTTATCCGATCCTGGATGAATTGAGTACCTTGACTTGTGTGCTTCATCCAGTACCAAGTCTCGTAAATCTCCAAAATAGGGAATCCAGATTCTTCCCTGGATATATAAGGTTCCGTCTTTGTTTGGTTCCATTTGCTTTTCCATTCCTTGCAAAGATTCCGCTGGGATGTTTTCCGGTTTTAAAGCTTCTTGCTGTGCCTCACGCACACGGGTCGCAAAGTTTGTCTGAATTTTCATCTCCAAGGCTCGTACTCTTAGTGTCTTGACTCGCTCCTTGCGGCTCAAGGCGTCTGCTACCACGTTCGCCTTGCCCGGATGATACTTGATCGTGCAATCATAGTCATTCAACAATTCAACCCAACGGCGTTGACGCATATTTAATTCCTTTTGATTAAATATATGTTGAAGACTTTTGTGATCCGTGAATATAGTACATTGAGTACCATATAGATAATGTCGCCAAATCTTTAAAGCGAATACCACGGCACCTAACTCGAGGTCATGCATGGTATAGTTCTTCCATGGACCTTCAATTGGCGTGACGCATACGCGATGACTTTTTCTTGTTGCATAAGCACGCAACCTAAACCTTGATGCGAAGTATCACTGTACACCACAAAGTCATCGGTACCGTCAGGAAGTGATAAGATTGGCACGTCACATAGTTTATCCTTTAAGAGTTGAAATGCCTCTTCTTGTTTTTCATCCCAAACAAACTTCTTATCTTTTTGCGTGAGGGTGGTTAGCGGTTGAGCAACTTTGGAAAAGTTCTCTATGAATCTTCGATAATAGCCCGCTAATCCTAGAAATTGTCGAACTTCGGTTGGAGTCTTGGGTGCTTCCCAATTCTTAATGGCTTCAATCTTTAATGGGTCCATATGAATTCCTTTCTCGTTCACTACATGCCTGAGAAATTGTACTTCGTGAATCCAAAATTCGCACTTCGAAAATTTCGCGTAGTGTTTCTCCTTCTTTAGGAGTTCCAGAATGGTTCTCAAATGTTGCTCGTGCTCTTCCTTCAATCGCGAATATATTAAAATGTCATCAATGAATACTATCACGAATTTGTCAAGATACGACTTGCACACGCGATTCATTAAATCCATAAACACCAGTGCATTTGTTAGACCGAATGGCATAACAAGAAACTCATAATGACCGTAACGAGGCCTAAAAGCCGTTTTTGATATACTCTCTTATTGGATCCGCAATTGATGATATCCAGACCTTAAGTCTATCTTGGAATAGAAGCTTGAACCTTGTAGTTGATCAAACAAGTCATCAATTCTCGGTAGCAGATACCGATTCTTGATAGTAAGCTAATTCAACTCTCGGTAATCGATACACATCCTGAACGTTCCGTCCTTTTTCTTGACGAATAAGACCGGAGCTCCCCAAGGCGAAAAGCTCGGTCTAATGAATCCTTTATCCAGCAACTCTTGGAGTTGCGTAGACAACTCTTGCATCTAGGAAGGTGCTAGTCGATAGGGAGATTTGGCTACAGGCGCGGCTCCCGATACCAAGTCGATGCGAAACTCGACTTGTCGTTGAGGTGGGAATCCTGGTAAGTCTTCAGGAAAGACTTCAGGGAATTCCTTCACGATCGGAATGTCTTCGAGTTTAAGCTCATCGGCCTTCTTGTCGACAACGTGTGATAGGAAAGCTATGCAACCTTTTCTTAAGCACTTTTGGGCTTTCATGCAATTATAATCCGTAGTGGCGTGTTTTATTTTTCTCCGCGGACCATCAAATGTTCTCCGTTTGGTATTGGAATACGAATGATCTTTTCGTGACACAAGACTTCAGGTCGATTATCGGATAGCCAATCCATGCTGATAACAACATTGAAACTACCTAATTGAACCGGTAAGAGATCTATGTCAAACTTTCATTCACCCAGTTCCAAGGTACATTTCCTTGTAACTTCACTCGATTCTACCAATTTTCCGTCAACTAGTTCAATCGAGTAGGGAATGTGTAATTTACTCGATTCTACCCCAAATATATCTCTAAATTCCTTAGAAATAAAAAAATATGCCCTGGTATCAAAAAGTATAGATGCAAAGTGGTTGTTAATAGGGAACGTACCGGTGACCACATTCGGGTCCTCACGTGCGTCCTTAGCTCCAAGCACAAAAGCTCTTCCCCGAGCTTGATTTCCTTTCGGGCAATCTTTCTTGAAATGCCCTTTGTCACCAATTTAGCATCCATCAGTTGTTCCTCGAAATTCAGTGGTAGTATGCCCAAACCTTCCACACTTGCTGCATTTGGGGCCTCGGCATTCCCCAGAATGGTGGAAAGGGCATTTGGGACATTTTGGTTTGTCACCACCATAAGGCTTCCTCTCAGCATTGTTTGGTGTGGTGGTGGCACAAGCTTTTGCTACTTTGTTTTCCCTTGGCGCTTGTCTCTTGCTCTTGTTATTGTTGTTACCACGAATACCTTTCTTAAAGTGGGAAAACTTCCTTTTGTTGGAGTCCGTAGTCTCCATAATAGAATCTTTCTTGATTTCCCAAAGTTTTGGTAGCTTCTTTTGACGCACGGCCTCCTCAGTAAGGCTCACAGCTAACTCAATCGCTTCCCCAATTTCAGTCGGTTTCGATGAAGTTACCATACTCAGAATTTCAGGGGCGAGTCTCATATGAAGCTTTCGATCATTTTGAACTCCGGTTCCACCAAGTCCGGAACGACACGTGACAAATCATGAAACCTTTGAACATATCCCGCGATGTTATAGCCAATCATCTTAAGATTCCAGAATTCCGTTTCCAAGTTTTGAATTTCAGACCTTGAACAACACCTTTTCCTCATGATCTCCTTCAGCTCTTCCCAGGTCAGACCATATGCAGCATCGTCTCCTTTGGTCTGCACCTGGAGATTCCACCAAGATAACGGTCCATCAATGAAGAGTCCAGTGACATAAGTGACTCTTTGCTCAGCAGGGCACTTGCTCATTCGTATGATCGAGTCAGTCTTTTCGGTCCAGCGCACGAATGAAACAGCTCCGCCGGTACCATCGAAGTTCATAGGCTTGCAGTCCAAAAACTGCTTGTAAGTGCAACCTGAAACAATTTAGATGTACCAACTCAAGAATGAGACTCAAAGCACGAATAGAATAAACAAGAGTGACATATGGTTATATGAATAACCAAAAGTTATTGGTGGGTGGATTGGGTCCAGATGAACCTCCGGTTCCACCGCTTTGTTCGGTGCGGTTGGCCTCATGCTGCGCATTTGCCTGAGATATGCGCTCGTTCAGCTCCTCTTGAGTTGTTGGTAGTCGGCCGTTATTGATACTTCTTAGGCGTGGCGGCATCGTCTTTTAGTACGAAATATCGATTGTAATTAGACGATTGTTTAATAATAAAAGAAACATTTATTATTATAAAAAAATATTACAAAAATTTTGTTTGTTTTTTTTTTCGAGTATATAAGAAGCATCACGTCGGATAAGGTGGGGGTAAGAAGTCGTGTATATGGCGTACAACACTCGATCGCGAACATGTAAGAATAAGCCAGTCATCGCAACCATTATGTAATATCTAATGTACGTGCGCACCATGGTATAATAAATAGACATCGTCCACATCAACAATATAAAGTCAACCACAACATATCACCACATCACAATAATATCAAACACATCACATCACAATATCAACCAACATACCACAATATCAACCAACATATCACAATATCAACCAACATATCACAATATCAACCAACATATCACAATATCAACCAACATATCACCACATCACCATAATACCAACCACGACATAAATAAATACAATGTAAAATAAGAAAATACACTTTCATACATAATGACAACTTAGTACATTTGTTGGAGAATCAAAAGGACTTGGGGTTACATAGCCCCAGTCAGTACAAGTTTTCTAAATATAAAAGTAAAATTTTCTTCTCCATTGCATCTTCATTTCTAGTCGTCACAAAAGTTGGATCTTCTGGCTTGAGTCTTCGGAAGATAGATCCACAAAAGTTGGGGCTGGTCCCCAATGATAGCTAGTACTAAACTACTGAGATGGCGGGGGTGGAGGGGATGGTGACCTATGGAGCAAACTGCGGTGGTAGGCCAACTCCTCCTCTAACCCGAAGACACGGCGAACGGAAGCAGCCTGGATACGCTCCCACTCGCACATACGGGCCTCATATGGGCATCTGGGGTGGTGATAGAGACACTGGGGTAATGGAGTCGGTGGTGGTGGTGAAGATGGTAGTAGTGGTGGTGATGGTGCTGGGTACGATGGTGGGGGTGGTGCAGGTGCACTAACAGTGGCCTGAGCGGCGATCTGGTCTCGAGTCTTGTAAATCATACGATACAGTTGTGCGATCTGGTGATCGTGTGCTATTACTTCCTCCTCAAGAGGAACTACAAGAAAATGCGAGGGGTCGTACGGGTCGGAAGGGCTCATACCCGGTGGAGGTGAAGGGGGATACCTGCGGTAACGGGGTGGCGAAGGGTATGAAGCATACATGGGTGGTGCAGTAGGGGATGGGGATCCGGCCCAATGTGATGATCCGGCCGCATGTGGGGCATGAACAGGATGGTGTGAGGATCCTCCCATGAAAAGTGGGGGTGGCTGCTCGCGGGGTCGAGGTGTACCGCTCAATGAGTAGTGACGTGGGGGTCCCGAGAATGGGGTAAACATAGGAGCAGGGATGCTAGCATGAAACGGGCTGACAGAGGCATGTGGAGGTACAAAGGGTGGGAGTAACACAGTGTCAGGTGAGTGAACTGGTGAGGGTGTGGCTGGTACAGCAGACATAGCATCATCAGACAAGTGTCCATCGTCTGAGTCAGAAGATGAAGATGATAGATCAACAATAGGAATGACAGGTGGGGGTAGCTCAAGTATGGCTAGCTCATCAACGACCTTACCGTATCCTAACTCGTCCTCTAGGTGGTCAACATGGAAGACGGGTATGACATCATCCTCATCATCGTCCAGCTCGATGACAGGTGGAATGACAGCTAGGGGTGCGACTAGGTGCACAACCACGTGCTCTCCCTCGGGGTGACCATGGATAGCCACGTCGTGCTGGGACTGAGGGATAGCTAGCACATCATCCTCCATGTCATGCGGGTGCTCCTGATCGTCTCCCATGTGATGATCGGGTAAAGCAAAAGGCTAATAGTCGTCGAGGTCCTCGTCATCAGAGACCTCATGAATAGTTGCATCCTCCTGCGGTATGGCCTTCGGAGCCTCAACACTGTATCCATCATCGGATTAGGTACTCCATCGGATCCTCCTCGTAAGAAGAAACAGAAGACATGGTCCTGGCAAATACAATCCGTACAATGTATAAACATATGGGTTAGTAATTAATTATTACTTATGATATACTTTTCATTAATCACCAATCCTCATGAAATTTGTTCTTTGGTTTCATGTGTAATCCTAATGTTTTGTGTCTACCCATTATAGACTAAGCAGGAATAAATTTTTGTTCTTTCCTACAGTTAAGCTCGTGTGATAGATCCTCATGTTATCGTGACATTTTGTAATACTTTTGTCATATACTTGAAAACAATTTTTGTAATGTTATAAACTTTGTTTTCACGTGAGAGCCCCTGTAGACCAAATTTAGTAAAAGTTTGTCCACGGTTCACTACAATCGAAGCTCTGATACCAATCTGTCACACCCTGGTCGTAACGGAAGCGCAAACGTGTACTTAACTAATCATTGCAATCAATCGTGTAAACATAACAATAACAACAACGATGCCATGTATTACATAGATTCAAATTCAAAGTTTACAAGTTTCCAACAAGTTTCATAAGTTATCCAAAAACCATATTTAGTTAAGTTACATCACCAAAATATGTTTGTTAACATCATAAATTTAATCGAGGTTTTGACTCCTATATGCCCAAACGAGGAAGGTATATAAAAGGCAAATCCTCCAAAAGCGGCCATCGTTGTATCTTCCGAGAATCCATCACCAGTTACGTCTTGTTTCCTGAAATACATGTAGTTTGAAAAATTAACAAAAGTTGAGCGAGTTCATGTAGTTTTGTTTTCGAGTAAGTTGTCATAATTGTAATCCAATATTGAAATCCAGGTATGTAGAATAATTATGGAATATAAGGATCTATCAGTGGGTAGCGAGCCCTCCGATACTATGCACCGTAAGTAAATAACCAAACAGAGACACTTTGTTCTCAATTGGGATCACAAAAGCACTCCATGGTATACAACTAGGAGTGGAGCGTGCCTCAAGCTCAATAGATCTACACCTTTTGCACCTTGTTCACTAAGTGATTAATGGTTACTAACGTTATATTGTTCCCAATCCTACTTACGCACATCGATCTTGTTGTTAACTAACTCCATAACTAACATACCATATGTCTTAACATGTATTTTCCCAGAAAGTTATAAAATCTAAAACGTTTAGAAGGAAAGGGGGACATGAACTCACGGATTTATGTTCCTTGTGTAAACTCACAAATGTTTTTCCTTGGTCTCGAACCGAAACCTACAAGTGTTCTAAATTCCATTAGACACTTAAGTCTATGCTTGATCTATGTACAACTTCCCATCTTGTGTTAGTTGTTCTTGATTGTTTTCTTGATTAATTATTTCTTGTCTCTGTAATATGTATTTTGTTATCGTGTCTTGAATAGTGTGTGACCGGCATCGCCCGTTCCTTGTCCTCGTGTCTAGCACGCATGTCATTGGGTCTAGCCCATGTCTTTGTGTCATTGGGCCTAGCCCATGTCCTTGTGTCTTTGGGCCTAGCCCATGTCCTTGTGTCATTGGGCCTAGCACATGTCTTTGTTATTGGGCCTAGCCCATGTCTTTTATGTTATTGGGCATAGCCCATGTCTTTATGTTATTGGGCCTAGCCATGTTATATTTATTCTTGAATAAATATATATTTTCCAAGTTAAGATGAGTTGTTAAAAATAATATGATTTTTAACTTATACTTGTATTCAGGGGCGCAGCTTCATTGGGGGGCGGGGGGGCACCCACTCCCCCCCCCCCCTCGAATATTTCGCTCAGTGGTGTTATATATGTAGTTTTCGTAGAGAAATTTTTGGGTATATACGTTTTCACCCCCTCCCAATCTATAGAAATTTTTGGGTATATACGTTTTCGCCCCCCCCCCCCCCCCCGGTTTTCAAAGGCAAGCTTCGCCACTGCTTGTATTTGTATACTTATACTTTTCTAAGTATTATTGTGTTATACTTCTTTGATCAAGTCAAAGTATATGTTTAGTTATATTTATTTTTCCAAAATAAATATGTATACTTTGTAAATAATATTTCCAATATTATTTTTAGTATAAGTATATTTGTTATTCACCGAATGTATACTTAGGCAAGTATACATGTATTTATGTATTATTGTTCATGTATTTCCCATTAATTGACAAAAATCTTTTCTAGTGATTTTTATATTTTTCGGAAATTAGTTTTCTTAAAAATAATATAATTTTAAGGCTTGTATGAAATATATATATATTTCTACCAATCTTTTTAAATATATATATATATATATATATATATATATATTTGTGTGTAAGTCCATCCAATTGTCCAAGTCCATATAAATCAAGAAATATATATAAGTTTTATATATATATATATATATATATATATATTTTGTTGTATTCGTCCAAGCTCCCAAGTATGGGCATTTTTGTGTATAATCTTCCTTGGTATTTTTCTTAGTATTTTGAAGATACTTATGCTTATACTCCATCCGGAGTATTTATGGTTTTGAATGCCCTAATTTGTCTACTACCATATAATACACGTAGTATACACATAGCACACAAATACTTGGTGATTTCTGAATATATATTTTTACTTGTTTTTATACTTTAAGAAATCTTTATTTTCTTAACTTGTAATTTATATAAAAATAGGGTATGGCCATGTTTAATTTATTTAAACATCTAAAAATCAAAAGTTTAGTAGTAAACTTTATATTTTTCTAAGTGTTGAATTTTTATAAAAATTTGGCCATAGTTTCCCCTAGATTAGAGTTTTCCCATGTTTAAAACATGTGTTTAAGCTTCTCAAAATCCACTTGATCAAACACAATAATTTCTATAAGTTTTAACAACTTCATACATACACTTTTCACATGATGATGAACTCGTATTTTCACAAGAACATGTAGTCTTTTAAATCTAAGTTTAACATGTTTATTTAACTCCAAAAAATGCTAATTATCCACTAATTACACAACTTTTGTAAAAATCCATCTTTAACAACTTGTTCATACCACTTCTTAAAAGGTTTAAAATCCATGTTAATGTTGTTTTAAGCACTTAACATGTTCATATTTCTAGTAACCCAAGTTCATCATCCTTGTTCTTCATGGGTCTTTCAAGATCCATGTATACACTTGTTAGATCTCTACATCTAACAAGTCTACATATGATGAGCATCAAGCTAAACACAAAATAATCATACACAATATTATTATACTACAAGATTATGTTGGTTTCCTTTAGATTTTTAGTGTTCTTCATGTGTTCATCTTTTTAGTATGAGTCTTTTAGATGGATTTAACTTGTATATGATAAATATACTAATAACATGAACTAAATCAAAGATCAAGAAGCTTACAACTAGCTCTTGTGGCTAGGGAAGTGGCAAATGAACACTAGAAGATGAAGATGAAGAAACAAGGTGGATAAAAGCACTCCAAAGAGGTCCTTTAGCTCCTTCCACTTGAAACCTTCTAACCGGCAAGTCTACTAGTTGTTTTAGTGTATTGCCTAATTGTTTTCGGGCGCGATGATCAAAATGAATGATATGCACTATTTAAATGTAATTCATGACATATCCAGATATATAAGATGTAATCTAGCAGAACATGCCGTTTTAACATATAATTGCATGATTAATTTAATAGTTTAATTGTACGGTAATTACCCGAAAATTGCCAGTTGTCACATTGCGGAGAGTACCGGATCAGCCTGTAAGCGAACAGAAATGCATCAGTCTTCCGAATTGCTGAAACGGTTAACGGTTGAGAGAACAGCAGACAAGTTCGGGCAAACTTGTACTTGAAGATACAAGTTCGGGCGAACTTGTATGCATGGACTTACTGTGAGTACAAGTTCGGGCGAACTTGTCTGATTTCTTTGGAAATCGGTACAAGTTCGGGCGAACTTGTGTAAATCTGATGAAGAATTGATCAAGTTCGGGCAAACTTGGTCACCAATCTGGTGACAAGTTCGGGCGATCTTGATGCTTTCTGAGCGAACTTGACTGTTTTGACATCCAATCGTGCGTTTTCGCGTCGTTTGCGGAGGAAATCGAGCGTCCATCCCTCCAACCTTAGGCTACTGAGCAAAACCAAGGCTGAAGAGGTCTTTTGGAGCGAGTTTTAGCAATTTTACATAAACCCGGAGTAATCCGGGCGAACGTGAAGGTTCGAACTGTTTAGTCCAGTTTGTGCAAAGTGACGTTTTCATCCTTATGCTTCCGGATCTGAGATCTAGCTTGACAACGCCTCGTTCCACTTCAAAGTGAACGAAGCATACGTCGTTTAGTCCGAATATGTGTAAAAATCAATGTTTTAAAGGTTTTACTCGGATCTAAGCTTAGATCTGAGTGAAAAACAGAAGTTTTGCATAAAAAGATGAAGATTGAGATTTGATGAAAATGATGGCAAAGCCTTGTGCAAAATCGTTGTAAAACGTTGTTGGAGCTTGAAAACGGGTTGAATCTTACTTAGAACACAAAAGGTTTCGATTTTAGGGAGCTCCGGGCGAACTTGCAGCAAGTTCAAATGAGAAGAGGAGCTGGATATTTATAGGTGAGGTGAGAATGTGGGCTGAAACATCAAGTTCGAGCGAACTTGTATCAAGTTCGGATGAACTTGTTACAAGTTCGACGAACTTGATACAAGTTCGAGCGAACTTATGTGTTTCTTGAGTTTCAAAGACAAGTCCGAGCGGACTTGCAGTTCTTGAGAATTATTGTGACTCAGACAAGTTCGGGCGAACTTGTGATATGCAAGTTCGACCGAACTTGACCTGGTGGCTAAGTTTTGTTCGATTATTTCGCGTTACGAGTTCGTTCGGCGATTCGGTTCGTATTAGTTAATTATATTAAGCGTTTTGGCGAAGCGTTAAGCGTTATATTACCATTGATTTGAGAGCGAGCGAGTTAGCGTGAGCGTGCAAGCATTTCAGCGGTATTAAACCATAACATAAATAAATATAACACACATTAAACATAATTCCACATAATTAACTGCGTTTTGCGATGCGATGAGATAAGCGATGCGATGGCACATGTGTTTATTAAACAATAACACACTCGGCTCGTAAAGTAGTATAACTATTTGTAATTAAGTTGAATTAGCGATTATGCGATATAGATGTGACAACATATAATTCCATAACATAAACTTTTCATAATCCAAATCTCGGACTACAGGTGATAAAAACAAACGAAAATACACGGGAAAGGAATAAAATAAATAACAATGAAATTTGGAGTTGTTACAACAACGGGCAGTGTTTTGCAGGTTTAGAGGTTTAGGGGTGTTTTCTTTACAGAAACGGAGATTCGAGAGAGTTCTGATCGGAGAATTTCGATCGAACATGTGCAACTTTTCCAGTCCCAGGCCTGGCCTTTTATACCCGAAATTGGTTTCTCCCGCGCGTCGTGCGGGTTTCCGGATTCCCTATCGCGTGGCGCTTGAGACACCTAGCTAGGGCTAGGTCAGCCTCGTAACGAGTTAGGGTTGCCACATGTCACGAAACGGTGACACGTCACCTAGGCTCCTCCCGCGCATCGCGACAGAGACAAGGGTCTCTGGCACGTGGCGCTTGGGATACCCAAGTGAACCTGTCTTGTTTTGCGTGTTGTGTCTCGATTTGCTTGTCTGATTCTTTGTTTCGGTTAGGTTCGGAGTGTTTTGGAGAGTTGTTACATCCTGATGCCGGCCCAAGTGTGGAAGACCGGGCCATGACATTTTTGGAGGCCCAAGATCGGGCTACAAAAGGGGCTTCACTAAAATGGCTCTAACTTGGGCTACGGGGGTCCGTTTTGGGCGTGCGACCAGGCGAAACGATCGTGAGAGTGAGGCCCATCTTTTGGAAAACGCCGGCGGCGGTTTGAGTCGTTGTTCGGGACCAAAAAGGCTTATTTCTATGATTTATTTATCATTTTTTGTTTTTTTATACTTTTTGTGGACTTTCGTTTTGTTCTAGTTTTTGGCCCAAATGTGTTTTTAGGCCCATTTTCGAATTTCAGTTTCTATCTATATGTTGTTAAAGCTAATGAAAATATCATACTTGAATTTTGAGATAATCAGTTTTGTCACTTCAAATTCTTGCCTTTGGGTTGAATTTTGAGGGTTTGGGAAAGACCAGCACTGGTATTCGCAGAATCAACGTGTTTGTTCTTTGTTATCTAATCTTCCGCTACATCACATCCTCTCCACCTTGTTTTAAATCTCGTCCTCAAGATTCACTGGAATAGGTGTGGATACTTCCTTTGCATTTCTGATTCTAGCTCCCATGTGTATTCTGGTCCTCTCTTTGAGTCCCATTTTACTTTGACCAGAACCAATCTCTTGCGTTTGAGATTCTTGATCTTTCTATCTTCAATCTGAATGGGTTTCTCCACAAACTTAAGCTTCTCATTTACCTCTATATCTTAAAGAGGTATCACCAATGATTCATCTGCTAAACATTTCTTGAGATTACATACATAGAATACATCATGTATTCCTGCCATTTCTTCTGGAAATTGTAGATGATAAGCTACTGGCCCTATTCTTTTGAAAATCTTGAAAGGTCCAACATACCTTGGGCTTAGTTTCCGTTTCTTACCGAATCTTATAACTCCTTCCTATGGTGAAACTTTTAATAGCACTTTATCTCCAACTTGAAATTCCAAGGGTTTACGTCTGTTATCTGCATAACTCTTTTGATGATCTCAGGCTGCTTTCAGTCTTTCCTTGATTTGAATAATTTTATCTGTTATTTTTTGCACAATTTCAGGATCTGATAATTGCTTTTCTCCAATTTCTGCCCAAGATACTGGTGTTCGACATTTTTGTCCGTAGAGTGCTTCAAAGGGTGCAACATTGATGCTGGTATGATAACTGTTGTAGGAAAACTCTATCAAAGGTAAATGTCCATCCCAATTTCCACCAAAATCAATTATGCAGGCTCTAAGCATATCTTCCATTGTTTGGATTGTCCTTTTACTTTGACCGTCTGTCTAAGGATGATATGTTGTACTTAGATTTAATCTAGTTCCCATTGCTTTTTGGAAAATTGTCCAGAAATGAGAAGTAAAACGGCTGTCTCTATCAGATACAATAGATAAAGGAATTCCATGCAATGAAACTATTTCATTTACATATAACATGGCTAACTGTTCCATACTGAAAGTTTCCTTCATTGGTAAGAAATGAGCAGATTTGGTTAATCTGTCTACAATCACCCAGATTGTATCATTACATTTTCGTGTCCTGGGTAGTTTGGTAACAAAGTCCATTGTTATCAATTCCCATTTCCAAATTTGCATTTCCAATTGTTGTAATAATCCTGAAGGTTTCTGATGTTCAGCTTTAACCTGTGAACAGGTTAGACATTTGGCAACGTAGTTTGCTATATCCTTTTTCATTCCTATCCACCAGAAATTATTTTCGTAAGTCTTTATACATTTTATCACTTCCAGGATGCATTGTATACTTAGTCTTATGGGCTTCCTCTAAAATTCGATTCCGTAGGTCTCCTTGGATAGGAATCTAAATCCTTTTCTTATGGAATCACCAAATTCCATCTGTTCTTTCTTCTAATTCCTTAATCATTCCTTTTAATCCTTCAGCATTGTCCTTGATTGTTGTTTCCTGTATCTGTTTAATTTGCTCATTTAAATCTATCTGCAGGTTTAGTCTAAGAGAGCGTACTCTTTTCGGTTTCTCATGATACTTTTGACTTAAAGCATCAGCTACCACGTTAGCTTTTCCTGCATGTAGGATATCACAATCATAATCACTAAGGATTTCCATCCATCCTCTCTGTCTCATGTTTAATTCCTTTTGTCCAAAGACATATCTTAAATCTTATGATCTGTGAATACAACGAACTTACTACCGTAAAGATAGTGTCTCCAAATCTTAAGGGCAAAAATTATCGCTCCTAACTCTAGATCATGGGTTGTATAATTTTCTTCATGCTTCTTAAGTTGTCTAGAGGCATAAGCAATTACTTTTTGACGTTGCGTCAGAACGCATCCATATCCTAACTTAGACGCATCACAATAAACTATGAAGTCTTCAGTTCCTTCTGTTAACTTTTGCTTCAAAATCCTGAATGCTTCCTTTTGCTTTGGTCCCCATTCAAACTTAACTGATTTGCAAGTTAGCTTGGTTAATGGGATGGCTATTCTAGAAAAATCTTAAATAAAAAGTCTATAATATCCTGCCAATCCAAGAAAACTTCTTATTTCTGCTGGTGATTTTGGGACCTTCCATTTGGTAATTGCTTCGATCTTTGTGAGATCCACATGAATTCCTTCGTGGTTTACCAGATGTCCAACGAATTGTACTTCTTGCAACCAGTATACACATTTTGAGAATTTGGCATAAAGCTTTTCCTTTCTCAGCAGTGTCAGGAGTATTTGCAAAAGCTCTTCGTGATCTTCCGTACTCTTAGAGTAAATTAGAATATTATCTATAAAGACAATTATGAATTTATCCAAGTATGGTTTACATATCATGTTCATCATGTCCATAAATGAAGCCGGGGCATTGGTTAAACCAAATAGCACGACTGTAAATTAATAATGATCGTACCTTGTTCTGAAAGCAGTTTTAGGAATGTCTTCTTCCTGTACTTTTAACTTATGATATCCTAATCGCAAGTCGATCTTAGAAAGGAATCGGGTTCCTTGGAGTTGATCGAACAAATCATCAATTCTTGGTAACGGGTACCGATTTTTTATCATCACTTTATCAATTCTCGGTAATCAATGCACATACGCATTGATCCGTCTTTCTTCTTGACAAATAACACCTGTGCTCCCCATGGCGAAGAGCTAGGTTGTATGAAACCTTTCTCTAGTAATTCGTCCAGTTGTTTCTTTAATTCCTGCATCTCCGTTAGTGCTTGGCGATAGGGTGCTTTGGCAATCGGTGTCATTCCTGGTATTAGGTGAATTCTAAATTCAAACTCTCGATCTGGCGGTAATCCAGACAATTCTTCTAGGAAAACATCGGAGATGTCAGATATTACGGGAATATCTTTTAATTCTTTTCCTTTAGTGTTAATGATAATAGAAATTATATACATCATAACATCTTTCCGCATATAACTTGCAGCTTTCATTACCGAGATGAACTTTGTTGACCTTGTCGACTTGTCACCCTTAATTGTGATCCTTTCGCCAGATGGCGCATTTACTTTTACAGAATTTTGATCACATAATATTCGGGCCTGATTAGTTACCAACCAATCCATTCCTAACACGACATCGAATCCGGCTAGATTCATTGGAAAAAGGTTAGCAGTAAAATTATGACTTAAAATTTCTATCTTTACTTCTTGCAGTATTTTGATAGAAGATCCATTTGCCGTCTTTACCAAACAGTCTTGGTGAAGTTTAGTTAATGGTTGATTGAGAAGTTTACAGAAAGAAGTATTTATGAAACTTTGGTTTGCACTAGAGTCAAATAATACTTTAGCATAAACATCATTAACTAAAAACATACCGGCAATCACATCCGGATTCATCTTGGCTTCTTCGGCGGTTAGCACGAATGCTCTGGCATTTCTCTTGGGTCCTTCCGTCGTCTTTGCTTTGTTGTTTGCCACTAGAGCTAGTTTCAGACAGATTGGTTTGATATGACCGGCTTCTCCACAGTTATAGCATGTTCTACTAAGGTTAGCTTTCTTTCTACAGTCTTCTTCCTTATGCCCTGATATTTTGCAGAAGTTGCAGTATATAGAGCATTTTCCTGAATCTCCTTTTGCAGTACTTACATGGGGGTGAAGAAGAACTTGCCCCTTTCCCGAGATAGGAATTACCATAACGTAGTTCCTGGGTGATCTTTTGAACTAGGTTCCTTTTCTGGTTTTCTTCTTGCGTACGTACCAATTCATCTGTCAAGGTGTTTGCTAGTTCCACTGCGTCTTCTATGGTTTGTGGTCTAGCTGCCTTGACTACATGTCTGATTTCACTGATTAATCCCCAGATGTAACGGGAGATTAATACTGGTTCTGGTGAAGCTAGGGTTTGTACAATCCTTGCATTTTCAAAGAATGCGGTAGTATATTCTCTGCAATCTACCCCGACCATTCTATAATTTAGGAATTTATTAGCAATCTGCTCCTTTTCGTTAGGAGTACAGAATTTCCTTTCAACTATTTACTTAAAGTTGTTCCATTCCATCCTGTAAACCTTGTCACTTCCTCTGGACTGAAGAATGGTATTCCACCACTCTAAAGCTGCATCTTTAAAAAGATTAGAAGCATACATGACTTTATCTTGATTTGCACATTTACTTATCTTTAGGACTGCTTCTGTCTTTTCTATCCAGCACAAGGCTGAAATAGCTCCTTCATTGCCTGAGAATTCTATCGGTTTGCATGATAAGAATTCTTTATAAGAACAACCATATGAGATGGTTCTTCTTCTTTTTGGAATTGGAGCTTGGATTAACAATTCGTGATTTCCATTCACGCTGCGATTTGATTCAGTGGGTATACGTTTATTCCCGTCTCTGGAATCATTATTTTCTGCCTTTTTAATAGTATCGATAATACAGAGCATAACATCTATGATTCCTTGGGCTACTATGTGTTCGATAGCACTTTTATTCACTGAATTCTCGTTATTATCGTTATTCTGGATTTCCTGATTTACTTCGTCTGACATCTGAATTGTAAACATTTCTCAGGTATTAATATCATATAATAAATTGAATAATAATTATTCAAACATAGTGAACCAAAATCGTCGAGCATTGCGACTTTTACTCTTTCCATATACACACACACACATATATATATGTGTGTGTGTGTGTGTCTATTATAAACATAGCTGGCATTCAAACATTTAGTAACTATGTATTAATATATATATATATATAGGTGATATATATTACTTTATATCTATTTTAGTTGATATATATATATATATATATGTTTTTTTTCAAAGTAACCACACACATACATACACATATATATATATATATTAGGTGACTGTTTTCTTAAAACTCCATCTCCCGCTCGTCATATTTCCAGATGAGATTCTCCCGATTTGGCGATTTCGGTTTCCTTCCTCAACCAACTCTTCTCCATACTGGTGGAGGACCTCCACATGATCCCTAGTAGTATTGGGGTTGGCACTGGTTCAAGGTAAGGTGGAACTGGTTCTTCGTAGGGAAATGGGTTTTCTAGTAGGTTCTGAATTGCCCAGTTGTTAGCCCACCACTGATCTAAAGGGTTTGGTGCTGGAATCCTAGGTATCTCATTGGGATCAAAGGCTAGGATTGGAAATTGGTTTCCCGGATTCAGTTCTAGGTTTATGGGTTGGTCAGGAAATAAAGGAAGTAATGGTGGTTCTGGATTTGCTACTTGGTTGAAATTAGGTTCTCCTCCTATATTTCCAAACATGTAAAAATCAGCTAATTGTCTACCCAACTCTTCTTCCCATAAGGGTCTAACTTCTGGCTTTTGGGTATTTCTCTCAGTTCTAGCTGCTATGGCTTGTTGTTGTGCTTGTCTCATTCTTTTCCTCCTCTCTACTTTGGCTCTACTAAACCAACATCTCTTTTTAAGGGGAAAAGGTTCCTCTGATTTGGCTTTGAAAACAAAGATATCTTCGGAATCGGCGGTGTAATCGGTGATTGGCTGGGATGTTCCTTCATCCATGAGAGAATGAGGCAGATGACGATAAGCGTCAGAAGTACCTTGATCACTCATACTGTAAACTAAAGAAGTTTTTAAAATAACACAGAAGAATAGTATACATATTCACACAGAGTAACATAGAAGTCGCGGATATTTCCTAACACAATTGGTTAAAATTTAGGTATTTTAAAGGAACACCTAAATGGCTTAAACCAGTGGCTCTGATACCACTTTCTGTCGCAACCCCTACCCCGGGAGCGGGAGTCGCGAGAACCGCAGACAGGTGGTACCGGTGTTTATTAATTTGGCAGCCTAATTTAAAACATCAGGATCGTATTTAGGAAATATATTTCAGAGTTTCAGAACACCAAACTTTTATATTAAACAAATGAGATGAAACCCATGTTTTATTCATAACATCTTTATAGGGATAAACCCTAGTTGCTGAAAATATAAACTTTTATTTAGGTAACTTTATAGCCACTTTCTTTTAAGCCATCAGTGCTCCATAGCTGGCTTCTTATAGCTTCACATTAAGTTACCTGAAACGCGTTTTAATAATATTTTATCAGCAAGAAATACTGACGAGTTCATTCCATTTTATAAATTGACATATCATTATACTTTATAGTACTAAGAGTGATTACAATGTTTATATCTACCCAATTACTCATTTAGTATTTGTCACTCGACCGGATCTGTGACTATGGTCATATCACTCATTGGCTAACCCGTTGTCCAATGGTGACGCTTATCAAGTAATGTATACAAAACCCCACATAACGGCAATAATCGTAGAATACAAAGACTTAATCACTGTAAGTATAATTGAAAACATTTGAGGTTTTGTAAAAGCAGTTGAGAAAAAGAGAATGACTCACATTAAAAACTTAGGTATTTCTACGGACTTCCTGGTGATAATTCTTGATTACTTTCTTGGGTGTCTATTAAAACATACAATGCACGCGTGTTAGAAATAACCCAAATCAGAGACAGAACCCAAACGAGCTTAGTCGGGCAGAGCCTTGACATGCGTTGGTGGGTCCTAAGTCAATCGGGTAGGGTAACGAATTAGTGATCGGGGGTTAAAATACTTACAGCGGGCAGCGTTTCGCAGGTTTAGGGGTTTAGGGGGTGTTGTTTAGAGAAACGGAGATTCGAGAGAGTTTTGAACGGAGAATTTCGATCGAACTGGTGCAAATTTTCCCGTCCCAGGCCTGGTCTTTTATACCCGAAATTGGTTTCTCCCGCACGTCGCGCGGGATTCCGGGTTCCCTCTCGCGTAACGCCTGAGACACCTAGCTAGGGCTAGGTCAGCCTCGTAACGAGTTAGGGTTGCCACTTGTCGCGAAATGGTGACACGTCACCTGGGCTCTTTCTGCGCGTCGCGACAGAGACAGGGGTCTCTGGCGCGTGGCGTGTGGCGCCTGGGATACCTAGGTGAATCTGTCTCGTTTTGCATGTCGTGTCTCGATTTGCGTGTCCGGTTCTTCGTTTCGGCTCGGTTCGGAGTGTTTTGGAGGGTTGTTACACTGTGATTGCTCCTGTTGGACTTGTGATTATACTTTAACTTATTTCATTAGGCAGGGATGATGGTTCCCTTGGGTTTTGGCTTTCTTCATAGCAACAAAACGGATATTATTGGGTGAGTTCTCTCGGTACAACTTAAAGAAACCGGGCGATAATCGATCAATAAATGATCTTTTGGTCTTATGTCGCTAAAGTAACCATCGAATACAAGCATTCGTTTATAGTAGTTGTTAGTGTATCATTGGTAAAGTACTTTTTGGCGATCCCTTGGTAATGTATGTTGGTAATCTATTGCAAATGAGACTACCTACGACCATTTCTCCAAGTATCTTCTACCATAAAGGAATTCCATCAATAAAACAACTGTTATCAATGGATCTCCCCATAGTGATGCTCTTTTGTTTTGTAGTGTAATAATATGTAATGTGTAATATATAATGTATAATGACAAATATTTGATATGTGATATGAAATATATATTTAATTACTTCTTGCACACATACTTTTTGTATTTTTGTGCCCCTATAAAACCTCTTCATTTGGTGATACAATATCCACCTTGTTAAATTGACTTTTTTTAAAGAAGGGTCCTTCAAAGAGTCTAAGCATGAAAAGCATCTTCATTTTAGTCCTCATTCTTGCTCTAAACATGTTGACTTCATCAGGTATTATTTTCATTTAACAGAAATACTCCTGCTATAATGTAATGGTAATTATCCTTTTTATTATTCATATAAGTTAATAATGATAAAATGATACTAACTGCATGGTTAATTTTTTCACTAATATAGGAAATGAGATACCAAGTGAAGGAAATCAGCTTTGTGCCAAAGCTTATGTAATGTTCAAGTGTCAAAAGGAAAAGTGTCATGAAAAATGCAATGAATTGGGCCAAGATTATGCATCAACATGCCTCAGTAGCTTTATATGTCTATGTACTAAAATAGGAGGATGTCTTATATAAAGAGTTTCCATCCTTTAATCATTTGAGTCTAAAATCAAAAGGTTCAACGCTTGAATACCCAACCTTTTGAATCCAAATTTTAACGACGTTAGAATTCTTTTGTTAATTATTGCCAAATGAAAAAATTGACCCTGTAGTTAAAAAATGATTAAAAAAACTAATTAAAATCCAACGCATCCCCTCTCTCTTATAAATCAAAACCCAAACCCTACCATCAAATCCCGCGAGCCATCTGGAAGGACCATCGTATCAACCACCACGACGACAAATTGCCGACTAAATCGATCTGAAGGACTTCTATTTGGGGATTTTTTGGGCGGATACATGCATTCCGTCAATCAATTTCTATTCTGATCCTAATTCTAATCACAAATCTTTAAATTGTGCTTTGGTCATGGGTTTTGTTTGGGTCATGCAAGTTCTTAGTTTGTTTTTTTTTTTTTTTTTTTTTGTAAATTTCATATCTTTATGCCAGAATTTCTATATATATACAATTTAGGTAGGATGTTAGGAATAATGTTTCTTTCTTTCTTTTTTTGTCTTTTATTGTTTTTGTTTTGTAGTTAAGTTTTTTTTTTCATTTTCAGTTATTTGAGTTTTATGTTTAACTTTTGACCATTCAAGTTTTGTATCTTTTGTGGTCGAAGTTAAATTTTCTTGGTATAAATTCAAGTTTTTTTACGTTTACGCCAAGTTGCAGAATAAGTTTTTGTTGTCTTTACATCATCACGTGACAATAAAATTTCGCGGTTTTGTTTTATGATTTCCCAGTTTTGATCATCGTTTGCTTAATGCTTGACACAGTTTTATGACCCCGCGCACCCGCAATGCAGGGTTGACACAGAGGCGGGCCCACATAGAGTGGGTCGGGGTCCCATGACCCCAATGTTTTATAAAAAAAAAATAGATCTGGAATATTAATTTTTCGAAGGACCCCTTAAAATAAATTAGGTGGACACCATAAAATGAAGAGTGAAACTAATGTAGTGGCAAATTCCTTTGTTTCATTACAAGAAGTCACGAGTTCAAACCTTCTGCTGCTTCTTTTTTTGTGTGTGATTTTTTTTCCCATTCTAATTTGAAATTGTTGTTTCCTACTTTCCTTACTTCCTAAACAAATAGAACACACAGGTAATGGGTTTTGGTCTGGTTATTAAGACCTTGAACATCGAAAATTCGGACTCCACTGGGAAAAAAATCTTGGGTCCGCCACTGGTTTACACACTAGTTGTAATGGGTTTTGGTCTGGTTTAATTCTCTGTTCTTGAGGATTTTGTTCTTTACGAAGAACCAAAACTGGAAGAATCTTGAAACACTGTGCTCATAGCATATTGTTATTAATTTGTGAAGCTTACTATTCCAAGCCATTTTTTTAAGAAATAGTAGTTTCTGAAGAAAAAAAAAGCCTGTACTTATTTGACAGTTTCCAAATCAATTATGCTTTCAAGATGATCATGATTACAAATTGCATTTGGCTGCAAAATTATGGTTTTTTGGAGAATCCGGTGTAAATTATGCTGTAAATTAGCGTTTTAGTTGATGAAATTTATCTTAATAGTTTTTTTTTTTGCAATAAGTAGCGTTAAGGCTATAGGGTGTGGTCATGACCACCATAACCCTCCGCATAGGCGTCATGACATCCATCTTTAATCCACCATTCAAAATCACTACCCTAAGAATGTGGTCATGACCCAAACCACTATCTCCTTTATTTTTTAATTTATTTTTTTCTTAAAATTATCAAATTGGATGGTCGTGGCAATCGTGGTTTTAATCCATGGAACCATCATCAATCAAGGAGGGGGTGGTGTAACATTTAATTAATGGTCTAATCCATGCCCCACACCCCATAGCCTTATAGCCTAATGTTACTGTTATTTTGTTGCTGACCTTTTCCATTGTTTAGTTCCATGAACTTTAGAGGTTGAATTGATTAATCTGACTCGAGTGGTATTTTTTATATGATCTGGTTGTGGCGCGTGTTTATGATTTGGTTAACTTGGTAATTGATTTAGCACATCAATCCAAACATACTGAAACTGATAATGAAATCAATGGTATGGTGGTTCACGCGAAGGACTATGGTGGTGAGGTTTACAAATTGAAAAGTCAAGTACTCATGGCGTTAAACTTTTTTTAATTTTGAATTCAAACGGTTAAAATTACTAAAACACAATCACTCAAAAAGTAAGTTACTCTTTAATCTAAAATTGGTATGTTTGAATTTTTATAAAAATATATTCTTTAAAAATTATAAAATAAAAGTAAAATTGTACTACATGTAAAAAAAATATATAGTTACGCATGTTTGATAATTAGAAGGATGATAACAATTGTATCCTCATCAATCTTATCCTCATCCGTACATCTCTCCCTCCCCTAAGTTTCACTATAATTTCTCCACTTTGGTCTCATTCAACACAAAAAAAAGGTCAAAATCACACCTTCAAATATCTCTCTCTCTCTCTCTCTCTCATCTCACACATAAACACATTCTGGGTGTGTTGAATCTTAAAATTTGGTATATTGTAGAAGTATATAAATACAAATATATAATACATGATGATGGTTAATCATGATCATGGAATGATGAATGTTGACTTTTCAAAGTCAAAAAGAGAGCATTTTGAAAGAAATAATACACAAGAATTAGAAGAAGAAGGTGTAATGCATGCAGTTGTGGATTATAGAAACATGTCTTTAGGCACTCTTCCTTTAACTTCAAATTAGGGATTGTTTATAAATTGGATATTTCCAAAAACAATACCCAGGTACCCTTCTTTTTAATTTATATCATTGTGCAATTGTTTCATATTTATTAATATGATTCTGTAGGATTATGCAGATATTTTTTTTGTTATAAAAATTCTTTATTATATTTTTAAAACTCTTTGGGATTTTTATATACTTATGCATCTAGAGATGCATGGTTTTGTATGATTACTTTGTAAGTTTAACTATTTATTCTTGTTAGAAAAAATATTTCTGTGTATATGTATATGTATAGGTATAGGAAAGTTCAAATGGCAACCTGTTACATTAGAAATTAAAGAAACTATTTTATCATTTAAATCATATTTTAATGGATAGTTGATATATTTCTCATATAAATTTTATGAATAATATTGTCTCATTTTTTGGAATATGTATTGGATGGTGTGTTGCAGGTTATCCCAGAGTCACTAATAGCAAGACTTCTAAATGTAGGAGCGTTGGATGTACATTCAAATCAACTAAGAACAATACCCAATTCAATTGGTTGCTTATCAATACTCAAGACCCTAAACATTTCTGGAAATCTTATTCAGTCCCTCCCAAAAACCATACAAAATTGCAAAGCCCTAGAACATTTACATGTGAATTTCAATCAGTTGAACAAATTACCGGACAATATTGGTTTTAAACTCATCAATCTAAAGAAGTTGTCGGTTAAACTCAAATAAGCTAACGTTCCTCCCGTCATCCACCTCCCACTTAACCAATCTATGTCACCTTGACGCGCGTCTCAACCACCTTGGCTCCCTCCCTAATGACCTCGGAAACTTAATCAACCTTGAGATCCTTAATATTAGTCAAAATTTCCGGTACCTTGACACATTACCATATTCCTTAGGTCTCATTTTCTTTCTTGTTGAACTAGACATAAGTCACAACAATATATCGGCCTTGCCAGACTCCATGGGTTGCCTGAAAAGACTCCGCAAGCTTCATCTAGAAGGCAACCCTTTGGTATCTCCACCGCCAGAGGTGGTGGACCAAGGGTTACATGTGATGAAAGAGTATCTTAAGGAGAAGTTGAACAGGCAAAATCCCCAAAGAAGAAGTCTTGGATCGAAAAACTAAGGACACACGGCACATCTGGTGGAGCCGCTTGGCGCAAGCAGAGAGAGAAGGATATGTGATGCATAGTGATCAGACTATCGATGAACTTGCTTCCCCTAAGCACATGGGCATGTTCACATCTCGACGAATCTTCTCTCCAAAAAAGTATTTTACTACGATGCTATGAGGTCATCTCGACGAATCTTCTCTCCAAGAAAGTAATTTACCACGATGCTTTGAGCTTCCTATGAGTGCATTTCAATACTCAATATTCATCTAAAGTCCTCTTTATGATGTAAATAAGGCATGTTTCCTAGTCGCTAAACTATCTTGCATGTACATTTGTACATTTGCATAGAGTTAAGAAGCATACATATTCTTTCTTTGGTAACCATGAGAACCTGCAATCGGAAAACTTACGCCAGTCGTCATTCCGTCAATACCTTGCTAATCAACGGGATCTGATAAATCACAGTTTGCATTGGCAGGTGATCTTCAAAAGGTTATGACCAGACACCAATGGAAACAAGATTTGAATCTAAGACTACCAAATCATGTAATTTTAATTTATATCCTCAATCATGTACTTCCAGCTGTGGAGACTTGTAACTAAAACCACAAACATCTAGAACCACATGTTATGTTTTTGTGATATAACAACCATGCAAGGAGGGATATATGTAAAATTTAAAAGCCACATAGTCACGAATGTACATTATATATTTTAATTTTCCCATGCAAATGTAATTGTAAAGTGTCATTGAACTTATTATTATTCTCTTGTCTTAAGATCTTATTATAATTGTAATTAAACAAGTAAAGGGTTGGTGAATGGTAAATAGAAGGTGGAAATATGTGATAAAGGAAGAAGTGATCATAATGAGTCAATGATCATTGGAGGAAAGTCGGAGAGGAATGTCTACGCTAAACTAACTTCCTATACATTAAGGCAAACCATCGACTAAAAACGAGTGACCAATCACCCATATAACAACCTTAAATAATATAGTCAAGAGGCCAAGAGTTGTATCAAAAAACTTAGTAGACATTTGACCAATCACCTTGAACAACCATCTAGATTATAGTATGGACTTTGTGCAATGTCTTAGAAGCATTTTACCAAATCCATAGGAGAGTTTTCTTAGCAAGGCTTGATTGCGTATCGCTGAACATAATAATGGTAAGATAATGATTTAAGAAATTTACGTAGTATAAACAAATGTTTAGTGTTTTAGTGTCTACAATATGATACGTTAGAGTTCTAGTTACATATTACACTTGTACATGATAGCCTTGATTAATGTGGGTACAAATGATAAATGAAGTATTTGTAGGGCAAGAACATTAGGGTTGCATACTTTAACGACATGACTTACGCATGATATGTGTGTTTTGACATGCCTTTTGTACAATTTGTATGTACCACATGAACCGAGTTAGTTGACATCCGACCCTCAAGTAAGACATGAGCACAAATAGGGACCTTAACAAGATCATAAAACAATCTTGAAGAACATGATAAAAGGTTGTGCTAAAAAGAAAAAGATGTCTAGACAATAAAGAAAGACAAATAGATCCACAACAATGCAAAAAGTTATAAGAGGAGATAATATGTTCTAGACCATGTATGGGCAAGCAAACTATGTGGTGAAACTTTGTCAAGGGTGTAATATTAACATATTTAAATTCGGAAGGGTACATGTTAGCAAAATAAATATCACATATATGAGCCACACGAACTATGTACTTGCCTAGATAACATAAGTGTGTTGTTTATTAGGTGTGAAGTCCTTGGGCTAATTATTGATATTGAGCTTGTTAAGTAGATGTTTAGAAAGCCCGTTTTGGTTTTCTTGTTCATCAAGCCTGAAACCCTAGCTAGTCTCTATATATATATATATCAATATCTATGTAATTGTAAGGTAAGGCTAGGAAACGGTGAAATTCTTGATGTGATTGGCATGGGTGAGTTGAATATGCTTACTACTTTGGGCACTACTTAGACTCTGTATAACGTCAGGGTTATTCCAAAGCTTGAAACGAAGTTGATCTCCATTGGATAGTTGGATGAACAAGGTTTGGACGTTAAGTTTGGTGGTGGAAAGTGGAAGGTTCTAAAGCATAATCTTGTGATTGCCAGAGGTTTCAAGAAGGGGTTGCTATATATGGTGCCTGTTCCGTCTAGGGAAATTAACGTGAGTACGCGACACTTTCTATCTTTCAAGCTTGAAAACACACAAAACTTGTCATCTTTAATCACGTCCTTGCTTATATACAACAATTCTTAACAAAACTTGTCAAAATCATGTGAGTTTAAGCAAGAGTATTAAGATTGATATCCGTAACATCTATGGTTTTGTTAGGTCTGAAGCGGGAGAAGAGAATCATTCTTCCAAGATTTTTGTCAACATTTCAAAAAAAACTCGTGGCTCGCAGCTCGCTCGAAACTCGTTCGAAAAAAGCTCAAAAAAAGCTCAGCTCGAAATTGGCTCGGTTGTAAACGAGCCAGCTCGACTCGGCTCGGTTTGTAAACGAGCCGAGCTTGATCTGGCTCGGCTCGTGAGCTCGTGAGCCGGCTCGATAAGGTTTACATCCTTCATTTTTTTGTCCCACATTGCTCAAAAGACAAAAATTAAGGGAGTGTCTTCCTTATAAAAGATGACAAAGATAATGTACAAAGTAAATTAACTATTTATACTTGCATATTTAGCCATTTGGTTAAATTAAATTGCAATTATGGCCTTAGTCTATGAAGAGTTTTATTTTTTAGGGCATTTTAATTAGTAAATTTTGCGGTTTTTTTGTTGGTTCGAGCTAGATCGAGCCGAGCCGAGCTAGCTCGAATTTTAATCGAGTTGAGCTCGAGCCTCAAATCTTGGCTCGATTTGAAATTCGAAGCCGAGCCAGCTCGAATTGAGTTCGAGCCGAGCTCGAGCTGGGTCTGGCTCGGCTCGTTTACAGCCCTAGTCAACATCAAACCCTTTGTAAGAGACTTAAACCCAAAACTTGAGTCATTTAGAACCTACTGGAGATGAGGAAAATAATTGAGCTAACAGAGATAACAAACTGTTTTCACAGACACATGAGATAAATCAAAAACTAAGCAGAACCGAGTGTTTTCTGAGTTCTGGAAAGTTGACACGAACGTGCATGTTTGAAGCACGGTTGTGCCAAGGCAAAATCATCAATGCATAGCCGTGCAAGTATGAGCACGGGCGTGCAGATGTAGTGCACGGTCAGCATGAGCATGATGAGTAATCTTGACTCTTGAGCATAACATGAGCTACATGGCCGTGTATTATAGATGCACGACCTTGTAGGTGTGTGACCATGATTATGTGATATAGATTACATCAGTAGATAAGTATCTTATTTGAGTTTAAAACAAAACAAGACATCAAATCATCTAGTAGTATCACATGCAAGCTAGCTCATAAACTATCAACTACTTAACCATCATCACCATCTCTCTCTGTCTCTAAGCTTGATGTTTTAACTACATTCCGTCATATTCGTCTGTACATGTTATAATCAAAAAATTGACAGAAATAAATATGATGACAATGAAGAAAACTAGTCAGGAAATTAGAGGCATCCTTACTTAAAATCCATACATCAGTCTACAGATAACTTAAAACACATCAATTTAACCTTGTAATCCTTAAACTTCTTAACCCTAATTACTGCCCTCACAGCCATAAACCCAAAGATCTCAACAATCTATAATCCTCTTCTCCATTATATTCAACAATTTCAAGCAACTAATCATAAAATCAAAAAGCTACTAGCAGTCTTATTTGTAAATTACCCATATAAACTACGGTACACTATTCGGTTTTAAATTTAGCTCAATTTCAGTATCAGTACAATGCGAAACGGTACCGGTTCCAGACTTTTTATTGTACTGTACCGTACCATACCCATATCGACTGAACATACACAGTATTATGCGATGCGTTACTAGTACCGATCTCATCCCTACAAATAACTCAACAATCTATAATCTTTTTCTTCAATATACTCAACAACTTCAAGTCATTCATCATAAAATTCAGAACTACTAGCAGTCTAATTTGTAAATTTGCTCATCAAAACAACACAAACTTTTAAAATAAATCTAAAAAATAAAGAAATTAACAGAAATATGATGGCAATAAAGAAAATTAGTTATGAAATTAGAAGTTATCCCTACTTAAAATCAATACATCAGTCTACACATCACTTATAATCCATGAAATTCTTAAACACTCTGCTCTTACCCTAACAGCCATGGCCACAAACATCTAGGGGCAAAAAAAATTCATAATGAATACCGGTACCGACTGAACATATACGGTATGGCATTCAGTTTTGAATTTAACTCAATTTCAATATCAGTACTACTTTTTACCGTACCGTATCATAACATACCCATTGAACATATACGGTAATATGCGATAAGATACCAGTACCGATCACATCCCTACAAAAGATCTCAAAAATCTATAATCCTTTTCTCCATTACATTCAACAATCTCAAGTAATCAACCATTATAATTCCAAACTACCAGCAGTCTAATTACTCATCAAACCAACAGAAACATTTTAAAACTCTTACGCAATCAAACCAAATCTAAAACATTCAAGAAATTAACAGAATTTGATGGCAATAAAGAAACTAGTCATATGAAATCAGAGGCATCCCTACTTAAAATCCATACATGAGCCTACAAATTACTTATATTCCATGAAATTCTTAACCCAAACACTCTGTTCTTGCCCTAACAGCCATGGCCACAAACATCTAGGGAAGAAAAATATCGTACTAAATGCCGAAACTGTACTGATTAAAGATAGTAGTACGGTACCAACCGAACATATATGGTATTGGTTTTAGTTAAATTTCGATATCAGGACTACATTGTACAGTACCCTTGGTTTAAAAAAGCGTGAAGCGCACAAAAGCGACAAGGTCTAAAATCAAAGCGCGAAGCGCAAATCGCAAAAGTGGCGGGCTTTTCGCACGTGAGGCGCAAGGTGCTTATATATATCTTTTATATATATCCTATAGGACTTTATATATGATTTAATGTATAAATCACTTAATGTACAACCATTTTAGCTACATGTATAACACTTTAAAGCACAAAAAAACACCTTCTGTACGAAAAATGTGCGCCTCAGTGGGTTTTTTTTCCAAGAAAGCTCGTTTTTTGTACAGAGCTCGCCTTATGTCACGCATCTCTTTGCGCCTAGGGTCGCTTTGCGCTTAAGCGCGCTTTTTTAAACCAAGACTGTACCGTATCCGTTACCATACATACCAGCACCGATCTCATCCGTACAAAGATCTCAACAATCTACGATCCTTTTCTTCGTTACATTCAACAAATTCAAGTAACTGATTATAAAATTCCAAACTACCAGCAGTCTAATTGCTCATAAAAACAACACAAACTTTGAAAACAAATCCAAAAAACTCAACGAAGATAACCAGGAATCTTAATACGAAGAAACAGCATACTCATGACATAGGCAATAACCAAACACGAAACACCAGCAGCCGCAAACGAAACCTTAACACTCTTGGCCCGATTCGGCGAAATGGCAAGGTCCATAAGTATGATTCCCAATCCGCCGAGAACAAACATGAATCCTGAAGAAAGTCCTTCAATAATGTACTGGCCGTTGACTCTGCCGGACATGAAGACGACCGGGCGGACGGTGCCGGTGCGTGGATCTTGGGTGGATCCGATGCCTGGGGGTTCTACGATGACGTCGTAGACGACGCCGGAGACGACGATGAAGTAGGTGAGGAGGACGAGGGAGAAGACGGTCATGGCGGAGGGGAGGGGGATGGTGGGGAGCTTCAGGCGGAGACGCGGTGGCCGGAGGAAGGAGAAGGGGAGGAGGGAGAGGGTGTGGAAGAGTGGATCCATGGTGGTGGTTAGGGTTTGTGATTCAGGTGAGTGTGGAATGGAAGTAGATAGTTTATGGGTGTGGGTTCTAATGGTGAAAGAGAGAGGAAAGAAAATTTTAAATTAAAACTTTCGATTCTGGTTAAAACGCCGAAACAATAAATTATAAGCAAATGGCAAGTAAACGGGTAACAAGATGTGTCGCAACCCCCTTTTGAATTTTAAAACTGTCACACTCCGATTTTCACTAGATCCCAGTGGGCCCGGGTGAGGAATATCGTGACGTAAGATTGGATATCGTCATAGTCAAACAACACAGCACAGCGGAAGTCTTGGATTTAAACAAACCAATAATGTTCAAAGTTCAAAAATAAATATACAGACGGTTCGTAATAAAGATCCGCAGGCGGATCGTAAAACGTGCAAATGATGTTCAACAGACTATAGACACAACTAAGGACTTGCAAAATGCTCTTATGTCGATACCGAACAGCTCACAGACTATTTATGTGTTTGTCACACCCCAACCGATGGCGGAAACATCAGGGCGTGGCACTAGGCGAATCAGATTGTTCAAGAGATCCCATAACAATTATTTAAGTGATAATATTTAACGTCCAACATCCCATACTATCAAACACATATAATCCTCAAATAATTATTACATAATCAAAACAATCTCTTAAACATCAATCCAATTCGATATTCCCTAGATTTATTACATGAGTTCTAAGGTAATCCTAAATCAAAGCAGCCATAGCAAATATCCTCAACCTGCCACATATGTTAAAATAAAACGTCAATACAATTAAGTAAAGGTGAGCATACAGGTTTGCGTACATACTAGATATAAAAACGTTTAGCATACACCGCATGACATACGTAAGAGTGGTGAGCTATGTAACTACTAGATTCAAGTAAACCAACAAACCGCGATTGATCGAGGCATGAGAACAAGTGTCCACATCCTAAAGAGAAAATAAATGCGAAATAAAAATGCGAGCCTTAACAACCCCGGGCCTCCGGGTGGCGGGTCAACCTCTAGCAAGCTATCATGTTAAGGGTGGCGTACTAGCAATCAAGTAACACATACAATTCAGCAGATTTCACGTATAGTCATGTATTAGCGGGTTGCGAATAAGCGTGTTGTGTGATGTGTTTTGGTATACGAACACATGTGACACCCAAAAGTGCGTTTAAGCGTAAAAGGGTTCAAGTATACTCACAGTTTGTGCGATTAGAGAGAGAGACGGAATCTAATGTGAGTTGAGGAGAGCGTCGGATCAGCCTGTAAGCGAACAGAAGTGCATCAGTCTTCTAGAATGCTGAAACGGTTAACGGTTGAAGGAACAGTGGACAAGTTCGGGCGAAGTTGTGCCAATTACTTGGAATTGGTACAAGTTCGGGCGAACTTGAATGTTTTGACTTACTGGAAGCACAAGTTAGGGCGAACTTGTCTAGTTTCCTGAGAAACTGGACAAGTTCGAGCGAACTTGCCCTGTTTGTTGAGGGGTGATACAAGTTCGGGCGAACTTGCCCTGATTCCTTGGAATCAGAACAAGTTCGGGCGAACTTGTGTATTTTCTGTCAAAGGTTGATCAAGTTCGGGCGAACTTGGTCACCAATTTGGTGACAAGTTCGAGCGAACTTGATGTTTTCCGAGCGAACTTGACTGTTTTGGCATCCAATTCGTGCGTTTTCGCGTCGTTTTCTAAGGAAATCGAGTGTCCATCCCTCCAACCTTAAGCTACTGAGCAAAACCTAGGCTGGAGAGGTCTTTGGAGCGAGTTTTAGCCATTTTACAGAAACTCGGACTAATCCGGGCGAACTTGATGGTTCACACGGGTTAGTCCAGTTTGTGCAAAGTGACAATTTCGTCCTTGTGCTTCTGGATCTGAGATTTTGCTTGACAACGCCTCGTTCCACTTTAAAGTGAACGAAACATACGTCATTAGTCCGTATTTTGTGTGAAAATCGATGTTTAAAAGGGTTTTACTTAGATCTAAGTATAGATCTAAGTGAAAAACAGAAATTTTGTAGAAAAATATGAAGATTTTCGTAAACATAAGAGTTTTGATGAAATCGAAGGTAAAACCTTGTGCAAAATCGTTGTAAACGTTGTTGTTTCATGAAAACAGGTTGATTCTTACTTGGAAATCAAAGGTTTTCGGTTTCGGGAGGTTTCGGGCGAACTTGCAGCAAGTTCAAATGAGGAGAGGAGCTGAGTATTTATAGGTGAAGGAGAAAATAGGCTGATTTGGATCAAGTTCGGCCGAACTTGACCTCCTTTTAAGCGAACTTGGCACAAGTTCGGGCGAAAGGGTTAAGTTCGAGCGAACTTGTTGAGGGATTAGAGTTTTGATGGCCTGAACAAGTTCGGGCGAACTTGGTGTTACCAAGTTCGGCTGAACTTGGCCTATTGGCTAAGTTTTGTTCGTTTATTTCGCATTAGGCGTTCGTTTGGCGATTCGGTTCGTATTAGATAGTTATGTTAAGTGTTTTAGCGAAGCGTTAAGCGTTATATTATCATTGAATTGAGAGAGAGCGAGTTACGCTAGCGTGCGAGCGTTTTAGCGATAGTAAATCATAACATAAACAAACATAACACATATAAAACATAATTTCACACAGATTAACTGTGTTTTGCGATGCGATGCGATAAGCGATACGATGGCACAAGTGGTTATTGTACAACGACACACTCGGCTATTAAAGTAACACAGTTACTTGTGATTGCGTTTTGAGTTAGCGTTTAATAAGCGATTAGATGCGGTATAATTGTGATAAAATACAATTAGCAAACATAAACCATTCTATTAATCAAATCTCGGATTTACAATGAAAAGTACAAACGGAATAAACGGAAAAAGATAACAACGAATTTACGAGTTGTTACAGTGTTGTACTTGTAGCTTAGTCTTTTGAAAATACGTCAGTTTACACTGGTAAATACTAATAACCGACACATTTTGAAAACATTTCAAAAATTGATTTAGGTGCACAAGGCACATTTTATAAATAACTTGGGATAATTCAAAATGATGTTGTATACAGTTTTACAGGTCTATCAATACATATGGGTCCGGTAGAAAAACCGAATAACATGATTAACTGACACGCCACTTAAAAACTCACAAGGAGTATATAAAAACAATTTAGCACTAGCATCTGTCAGGTGTATGCCTACACCCCGTGCTTAGGTTGTGGCCATTAGTAACTTAAATAAGCTGAGGATATCCAGGACACGGTCGAGTTAACCCCCATTGTTTAAGTTATCAGACAATACAGATTAAAACGGTTTATGAAGATTTTATAACCACAATCCGATTAAGTGATCCCATACTCGACCAAGCGGTAATAAGTATCCCAAGCCCGTATAGGGAAAATAGGTTAAGAGTATTTACCTGAGCTAGCACTTCAAAGTTTTATTAACCCAGCCGTTAATATCAATAGGTAAGTATAGGTAACAATCTACTGGAAGGCTCTAGTTTGTAATGATGGTATTAATAACCAATTAGAATGCTAACGGGTCCTATTTAAGTCATAGACTTGGACCGGTTAACTTAACTTTATGAAAACGGTACGATACGCTAGATTAAGCGATGACTGGAATAATATGTAGTTTAAACCCAACAAGTACTAAGACTTGTATAATACGGGTAAACTATTTACATTCTGGAATTTGAAGTAAAAATGATAAGGTTAAACCCGTTTTGGTTAAATGACGTAAACTAGTTTCATAAGCTTAATCGTACGCATATAAGCGATACCGGGTCACCAGATGAGTCATGAACAAGTTCCATATGCCATTATAGTTTAAATAAGCTATGATATCAGTAGGATATCAATTTATATGCCTGTTAAGGTTTTAAAATGAAACTATGCCTCATAAAGGCGTTTCGGTCATTATGTGACTTATAAAAGGAACTTACATGTAATCTGATGTTATGATTATAAAATTTATAGAAAAATATTTAATTTGTGATATAATATTAGTAGTATATCAAACATATGTGTGGTTTATAGTTTAAGACCATACTATGCACCATAAGGGGATTTTGGTCATTCCACACATAGTTTCGATAGCTTATTGGGATTCCGAGTTTAGAACATGTACCTACTGTAAAAATATTCAAAATGTGTTATATAATCAGTAGGTAATAAGTCTTGGTTGTTAGATATGGTTTAAACCATACTATGCGCCGGAACGGTGCTAAAGTCGCTAAATGACGATTTAAGCGATGTTAAACAAAAACTGATGTTATGACCAACTTTGTATAGTTAACATGTGTCATTTATTATCGGAGATGCCGTTTCCGGAGTTTGGTGTTGCAGATTTGACGGAACTGACATGCCGTTGTTGCCGTAGTTTGCAACAGGTCACCGAAGATAGATGTTGAGGTTACAAGGAGGGGATATGGAGCTTGAAGTGAGGCAATCTCCAAACCTCTCATCCACATCTGGTTATTCACATTGGAAAGTACAGTTTGAAGTATTTATTCATCAACATGATCCAAGTTTGTGGGTTTCAACTCAAATTACACACCTTATGAAATTTTGATCGAAGATGCCACTTTCAGAGTGATATACTGATTTGTAATCGTTTGTATTATATAGATTGATTATGTGGTGGAGAATTCACAGAGCTAGGGTTTGGTTTTGGAGAAGATGGAATGGGAAGAGTGAACGGTTCAGTTTAGGGTTTTGAAGAGGATGAAATCTGTCACTCTGGGTTATAAACAACGAAATGGCCAAAATGCCATTCGAATTATAAGTAAAAAGACAGTTATACCTCGGTCAACTAACAGAAGTTTGATGGAGTGACTTGATTGCGAGCAATCGACAACCACAAGGACTTGATAGTTCATTTTTTTTAAATGAGGACTGAATATGTGATTGGGTGTAAACCCAAGGGACTGAAATTTTGCACGAAAAAATTTGACTAATATTTTAATTTATAAGTGTTATAAACCTAAGTATTACATGGGTTGAATATCGAAAAAATATAAATCCTAAACTTCTATAAAATTCTTATCACACAATTAAAATGTGTAATAATATTATAATATTTATAGTTCATGAATTTTATCAGGTTGAGAAAATATAATATATAATCTAATAAAAATGTGTAATACCTTTAATAAATGTAATATAAATTGATATTTTTCCTCTTCACTCTCCCAAAAGAAACGAGATTGTTTAATTGTTAATAAAAAGTTCTTATTAGAGAAAAGTGCTCGGATAGTCCCTGTGGTTTGCTCTGTTTTCACCTATAGTTCCTACATTTTTAAAATTACAGATATAATCCCCAACTTTTGCACATTCGTTCTCGGATGGTCCCTGACGTGGATGGGGGTTAGTTTTCTCAGTTAAGTGGGTGTGAAATGACAAAAGTACCCTTTATATAAAACCCCAAAAGACATTTTATCTTCTTCTTCACCAGCACAACTCCACCCGGCACCACCATCTCATCATCTCCTCCAGCGCTGTCACAAACCACCATGAGATCCGACGAGGAAGTGGACAGATCTCCATCGTTGCCACCAACCTCCATAGCTGCCACCAACCACCATGACACCACCCTCTCCTCTCTCTCTCTCTCTCCTCCTCTACGTCGACGCCCCTTCACCAGTTCATCCCCAATTAATCCCACCCACAACACAACCTTAACTACCATATGTTCTCCTCCCAGCTTGTTCTCCACCATCAGTTATCTCCCCTAACAGTTCTCCACCATCGGTTTCTTGATTGGGCGAGAAGCACTGTTCTCTACCATCGGTTTCCGGCCACAAAGGTAAGTTTAGCGAGAACCATTGTTTAATTTGTTTCTAGATTGGCCATTTTGATTCATGATAGATTTGATATTCAGGTGAGAGGTATTGACCTTTTAAGGGTTTGTGTGGATTGAAGAGATAGGGGAGAGAGATAGACTAAGAGAGGGAGAGAGATCTCCGATGAATTCGGGGGGTGGGGGGTAGTGATGACAGGTGCATACGCTTTAAATGATTAATTAGATTGTTTTATTTTATTTAAATGTTTAATAGAAGGGTACTTTTGTCATTTTGCATCCACTTAAGTGAGGAAACTAACCTCTATGCATGTCAGGGACCATCCGAGAACGAACATGCAAAAGTTAGTTGGAGACTGTAGCTGTAATTTTAAAAATATAGGGACTATACGTGAAAACGGAGCAAACCACGAGAACTATCCGGACACTTTTCTCTTCTTATTAGGATATGGTTATATTTTGTTTGTTTATTTAATTAATATAATTTTTGTTATTATCTCATCGGCCATGCTACTTTTTTTATTTAATTAATATAATTTTTGTTATTATCTCATCGGTCATGCTACTTTTTTTTTATCATTGGTGTATCACACTGCTTACGAATGAATTAGCGGAATGTGAAGTATCAAAAAAAATCGAATAGTCAAGATTCTCATCTCTAGAGCCTATATAAAATACGATGCGATATTTTATAAAGTTTAGAGTATGTCGTTATAACATTATATTTTATGTATTGTATATGTTTTTTTCAAAACCGAGTTGCTAATTATAATGTACAAGTGATTAAAGCAAAAAAACGTACACGTCATCAAAACTACGTAACGGTTTACTTTTTTATATGTAAAATTATGTTGTCTACCCTTTTGCTGTTCTGGAACGATATAATATAACGCGTTATAAAATTCCGAATATACTGTTGGAACCTGTTTATTTTTATGTACACTTCCATATAAATTTTGTTAGAAATCGAACGTGTAAAATATAACCGATTATTTCCTTTACCGTGACAAAACGAACCGATTTCATGCGAACAACATCATTACCGGTACATGTATTCATTTTACGCGGGGTTCAAAACCTTCGCCGCAGCATGCGGGCCAAGTTTACGTAAAAGGGTCTGAATGCAAATGCTTTGCATCACAGACACAAGTTATAGTTGTTCCTTATTTAAATTAAGCTAAGATAAACAAACACATGCAAGAGTTATATCTAAAAAAGAAATCTATTTTAACTATGTAACCTCTCCACTACTTTTTTTTTCGTATGTGGTAGCTCTTAGTTTATAGATTTTTTCACCTGTATATTGTATGTCTTTGATGCTGAGAGTCTTTCTAAAAGCAGCTTCTTTATCCCTATCGATAGAGGTAAGGTGTGCCTACATTTCCTAGACCCTAGCAATAATTGTGCTATTTGTGAAATTTACTGGGTACGGTTGTTGTTGTACTAATTTCATTGAAACAAATTGATTTCTTTCCTCTTCCACTCTTCTAAAAGAAACGAGATTGTTTAATAGATATATAAAAAGTTCTTATTAGTATATAGTTTTTTTCCATCTCATCGGTCATGTTACTTTTTTTTTAATCATTGGTGTATCCACATGCTTGTAAATGAATTAGCGATATGTGAAATACCAACAAAAAAATATCGACTAGTCAAGATTCTCATCTCCAGAGTCTACAGAAAGTGTTCAAAACTCAAATGAGTTAGTAAAAATCAATGTTTTGTGGTATTTTTTGATCGACGAATTCGGTCACAAAATATGTAAACACATGCAATTTTTTCCCCATATTCAGGGGTATCCCCAAGGGGATCAGGGGTATCCTTTGTATAAAACCGAAAAAAAAGAATTACACTATGTAGACGGGGTTGAGGGGTATTTTTACAATACGTAGACTAAATTGAGGGGTAGCACGGGCAACCCCTACTTGTACACTACCTCCGCCTCTGCTGTGACATGTCCGTCAATCAATACAATCGAACAATAATGAATATGAACCCATATGTTGTAATTCACTATAATTTCAAGTATCGAATACGAATACTAAATATTAAATATTAAAGTTAAACGAGTAGCCAAACCATAGTCTCGGTTATGATCACCGGAAAACAACTAGCAAGTCATAAAAATGAAAGAAATTTGTATACTTGTATTTGTGGGAAACCTAATGATCATTGCAGCCCAAATTTAATTCAGCCCATTACACTAAAGTTCACAAATAAAGCCCAATTACTAGTAAATAATATAAAGCCCAATTTTGAATTTTTCATTTGACTTGCGCTAGGCCTTTATTAGATTACTATTGTTAGATCAATATTAAATAATAATGGTAATGGTAATTATCAACCTTAAGTTGACATGATTAAATATCATTGAAGATTTAATCACGGGTAATGAACATCTAATTTTCTGGTGTCTAAGCTTAGTTACAACTTTAGCTCGTTCTTCTATAACCTATCAAAAAGAAAAACAAATGAAAATAATGTGCATATATCAAATAACCAGTTAAACATGATTAATATAAAGCGTACGGATCACATCTACACTTCATACTAGGCAATCCGACAATAGAACCTCAACAAGGGAACAATGAACAACGCTTTGAAGATAGCTTATCATATTGTTGAGCCGTTGAGGGGGAGAGTTTAGTTAGTGGTTAACCAAACATATTTTCGAAAGCGGCTTTATAAAACCAAATTTCATAAACAATAAAGTGGACAAAAGAATACGTAATCAATCAAAGGGTATGAGAAGACTCTGATGGTGTAACAACTAGATCAACAAAATCAAATGAATGATTATTGTTGGATTTCTCACATCGGTTGAACCAAATAAAACCTCAAAAGCCCTCGAAGATCCAAACTAGCAATCGATAATGCAAGAAGAGCCGGAGTAGCTTAAAAGAAACATCTGAAGGTTGGTTTCCCTTCCTCGGGGAAAACCAGCAATAGGAACCACATGATAATTAGAAACAAACAGTGGCAAATTCAGGAATTTTTTTAGGGGGTTCTTTTTGCTATATTTTCAATCATTTTCACTAATTTTTTTTTGAAAATCATACAAGGTTTACACTAAATTTTTCCAAACCGAGGGTTCCTTGAACCCAAGAACCCCCTGAATCCACCACTGGAAACAAAGATGAAAATGGAATTGTGATAAAGAATAAAGCCAAAATGGTTATTAAAACCCAATTTATCATAAAAATTATGTAAGAATAATATTTAAATTATTAAAATCCAAATTACCACACAACGTTGAAAATCAAAATGGAGGAAAGTGGTAGAGGCGTGTCATAGCAAAAACAACCAAAGACGTTTTGTGTCGTTTAACGCTAACATTGTGGGTTGCTGGATTAATATAGTGAAACTGATTTCCAAAATAAAATTAAACGGGAAAGGTTTTAATCGGATGATTTTGGGTAAAGTGGGGAACGGGGTCAATATTAGATTTGGGCTAGACACCTAGGCGGGCGATCTTCCTTTTGTGGAAAGATGGCCACATTAGTTTTCTTTGGAAATGTTTAAATCTTGCAAGGTTGCAAATAGAATTGGATCGTTTCAAGGTAACGGTGGATTCTATTGGAATTGGATTAGACAGCCTGTGTCGGATATTGAGCTTAAGGAATGGCAGGAATGTCAAGAAGCTATCAATATGGTGAGGTTGTCCAACAATGTGGACTCATGGTGCTGGAACGTTGAAAATCAGGAAGGCTTCTCGGTGAAATCGGTTAAGAAGGCGCTGGTAGTGGAAAGAGGAGAGAGTTACCTCCCCAACTTCGAATGGTGTAAATGGGTGCCTCTCAAATGTAATATAATGGCTTGGAGAGGAAATATGGATAGCTTGCTACAAGAGTTAACTTTAGAAGTAGGAGTGTGATTATTACTTCGGTCATGTGCCCTTTCTGCGACGAGTATGAGGAAACGGTGGATCACTTATTTACTGCTTGTTCGGTGGATATTCGGGTGTGGGCGGATGTAAGTGCTTGGTGTAACATCCCCCAAATCTTTGCCTTCGAATTCAAATATTTATTGGATATCCATAATTCCTTACAGGTGGGAAAGAAAGCAAAAAAGATTATTCTTGGTTTGATTATAATTGCTTGTTGGTGCATCTGGAAAGGTAGGAACGAGTTGTCTTTCAATCAGATCAGGAGAAGTCCGCAAGATATTTTGTTAGAGTTAAAATCAAGATGTTTTGCTTGGTTTAAAAAAAGATCTTCATTTACAAGTATTAGTTGGAAGGAGTGGTGTAAATATCCCATGTATATGTTTTAATTGTTACGTCCTTTGCCCGTTTGGGTCGGGGGCTCTTGTATCTGTTTGGCCTTTTGCCCGTTTGGGTCGGAAACTTGTTTTAATGAAGTTTACTTGTAAAAAAAAATTAAAACTAAATGCATATTTTCATTCAAAATCGTAAAAGTCTGGAATGCTTATGCGCTGTAGGTGTTTACAACCAAAAACATAGTTGACTATGATTTTATTCTATTTCGACCAAGAATGATTATGTTGTTTGAAATTTTTAATCTAAAACCGTTACTTTGAATTTTTATGTCAATTTTTCAAACTAATGTGTGGTTCTCGTACTTTGTTCTTTCTTCAATTTCACAGCCAGATTTTAAATGTTTTCACGTGGGTAGTCTTCACTATTTCAAACAAAATGGCATATATATATATATCCTCATACCATTTTTTATTATAAATTGACATTAACCAAAATATTAACTTTTTTTAACACCAAATATGTTTTTAAAACAGAAGGCCAGATGCTATCAGACACATCACACCAATAAAGAGAAATTTGAAACCTAACTCAGCTGCCAACTTTAGATATAGGTAGAGATGGGCATAAAAACCGGTTTCGAACCCGAACCGGTAGAACCGAACTGGAACCGGTTCCAGTTCCTACCCGACATTAAGTAGAACCGGTTCCGGGTTCAAAATACCCGTTGGTTCCAACCCGGTTCCACAATTTTACCATTTGACTCGGGTAGTAACCGGTTCCTACCCGTACCCGGTTCCTACCCGTACCCGGTTTCACTTGTACCCGGTTCCATCAGTACCCGGAAATGAAGTTCAAGAAGGAACCGGTTATACCGTTAAAATGTTACCTTTGGAACCGGTTATAGCCGAAAAAGTGGAGACTAACGATAGAAAGATACACAAAAATAACAAACACAATAGAAAGAAACATTACACAAACTTTATTAAAACACCAAACCAAACGGGTTACATCAAACATTGGAAGAACCGGTGCCGGAACCTTCTCCCGTCTCATTTTTCTTTGCCTTCGTCACTGGGCAATGCCGCACAGTGTGTTTCTTAAGGGTTGAGTTGGCTGCGGCCTTCATAAATTTTCCGCAAGCTTTGCATCTAGCCATCTCGTGGCTGTCGGACATTAAACAGAGATCAAAATTCTTCAATATAGCTGGGTTTCTTTTCGTCTCTAAGACAGTAACAACTTGTTCGTTGCTTGCCATAGGTATTTTGCAAGATTTTTGAGAAGATGATTGAGTTTGTAAGTTGATGATGGTGAGTTTGTAAGTTGATGATGGTGAGTTTGTAAGTTGAAATGGTAAGTAGGGAGGGGTTTATATAAAAAAACCGATTTCGACGAACAGGAACCGGTTCCCAACGGTAACTTTTTTATCAGGAACCGGTTATAACGGTAACTTTTTTTATCAGGAACCGGTTATAACGGTAACTTTTTTATCAGGAACCGGTTCTGAACAGTAAAAGTCAGATTTTTCGACTGTCAGGAACCGGTTCTGAACAGTAAAAGTCAGGATTTACTGTCAGGAACCGGTTCTGAACAGTAAAAGTCAGGATTTACTGTTAGGAACCGGTTCTGAACAGTAAAAGTCAGATTTTCGACTGTCAGGAACCGGTTCTAAACAGTTAAAATCAGATTTTCGACTGTCAGGAACCGGTTCCACACAGGAACCGGTTCCACACCATACCCGGTTCTATAATACCCGTACCCGGTTCTACACGGTTCCATATCATATAGGTATTGTCTTATCGAAAATAATATGGGTTTAAGCTCCTTCTAGTTAAACAAGTTCATGTCGTGCTTACTTGAGCTTGGTTCATATACAATCCTAGTAAAATGTAATTTATATAGTGTGGTAAATATATACTTGTTATAAATATAAGGGTCATAAGTAAACTCTGACAAAATAGAGATATTAAAGTAAAATTTTAAATTGAATATATATGTAGGGAGAGTATCATGAGAAAACTAGATATAAATGAGAAAACTAAAAAACTAACCAAAAAAGCCAAAAAAAGCATAAAAGACATACAAATATTTTCTTTTTATAATTTTTTTATAAAAAATCGCTGCATTTTATGTATAAAAAAAAACTTTTTTTTCAAAATCCAAAAAAAAAACTTGTACTGCACAAGTGCACTATATGTATACTACACATGTGCATTATATGTTTATGTTGCACATGTGCATTATATGTTTTTTTTATTTTTTTAAAAGTTTTTTTTATATAATATATATAGCGAATTTTAATAAAAAAAATCAAAAAAAAATTGATATGTTTTTTTTGGCTTTTTTAGTTAGTCTTTTGGTTTTCTCATTTAAACTAGTTTTCTCATGATTCATCCCCTATATATATATATATCTCATGAAAATTGGATTATAATGACTCACAATAATTTTTATTTCGAATTGCAAACTTTTATAACGGCTAGCTAAAAGCTAGCAAAAGAAACACATTACACAAAAAGAAGAGGGTTTTGTAACCACCCCGACTAACTAACATTGATTTTTCTGTTTCTATTCACTATCCACATAAAAGAATAAGCTTCATCTGCTTAGACAAACCTAAAGAATCCATTCTCACAATAATCTCCAACGGCTTACAAGAAGGAGCAACCGAAATATTAAGCCAACTAAACACCAAATTCCACACCAAAGTAACAACATCGCAACCACCAAATAAATTATCCAGTGTCTTCTCCAGCAAAGCACAATAGAAATGTCATACCATGACCCACCAAATTTAGTTTGTTAGGTAGCCAATTAAGCAAAACCCTCTAACCCATAATAATTACTGTAACAGGAAAATTATTTTACCACCTGGTCTCTATATTTCCATTTGGTAAAGAAGCCTACTCATGCTTTTAACCGAGAATGAATCTTCCCCAACAAAATCCTAAACCCACTTGTCTTCTAATTCCTCTAAGTGCACATCAAGTGAAAGCTGCATCAGAGTATACAATTGTTCGGACTCTTGACTTCCCCTAACCAGCCAACGCCAAGATCAACTGCACCCTCATCTTGATGCCTAGAACTAATCAAGCAATCCGTTTGAGATTTGAGTCGATCTAGGAAATCTAACACACAACGATTCCTTAACCAGTCACACTCATTCTAAAAGGACGTTACTTCCCCATTTCCCATGTTTTCCTCAATGAAGACCATGGAACTATCCTTTTAGACAGACCTAAAGAATCCATTCACACAATAATCTCCAACGGCTTACAAGAAGGAGCAACCGAAATATTAAGCCAACTAAACACCAAATTCCACACCAAAGTAACAACATCGCAACCACCAAATAAATTATCCAGTGTCTTCTCCAGCAAAGCACAATAGGAATGTCAATACCATGACCCACCAAATTTAGTTTGTTAGGTAGCCAAGTAAGCAAAACCCTCTAACCCATAATAATTACTGTAACAGGAAAATTATTTTACCACCTGGTCTCTATATTTCCATTTGGTAAAGACATATTATGGATAAGCCTACGCATGCTTTTAACCGGGAATGAATCTTCCCCAACAAAATCCTAAACCCACTTGTCTTCTAATTCCTCTAAGTGCACATCAAGTGAAAGCTGCATCAGAGTATACTATTGTTCGGACTCTTGACTTCCCCTAACCAGCCAACGCAAAGATCAATTGCACCCTCATCTTGACGCCTAGAACTAATCAAGCAATCCGTTTAAGATTTGAGTCGATCTAGGAAATCTAACACATAACGATTCCTTAACCAATCACACTCTTTCTAAAAGGACGTTACTTCCCCATTTCCCATGTTTTCCTTAATGAAGACCATGGAACTATCCTTTTAGACAGACCTAAAGAATCCATTCACACAATAATCTACAACGGCTTACAAGAAGGAGCAACCGAAATATTAAGCCAACTAAACACCAAATTCCACACCAAAGTAACAACATCGCAACCACCAAATAAATTATCCAGTGTCTTCTCCAGCAAAGCACAATAGGAATGTCAATACCATGACCCACCAAATTTAGTTTGTTAGGTAGCCAAGTAAGCAAAACCCACTAACCCATAATAATTACTGTAACAGGAAAATTATTTTACCACCTGATCTCTATATTTCCATTTGGTAAAGACATATTATGGATAAGCCTACGCATGCTTTTAACCGAGAATGAATCTTCCCCAACAAAATCCTAAACCCATTTGTCTCCTAATTCCTCTAAGTGCACATCAAGTGAAAGCTGCATCAGAGTATACAACTGTTTGGACTCTTGACTTCCCCTAACTAGCCAACGCCAAGATCAATTGCACCTTCATCTTGACGCCTAGAACTAATCAAGCAATCCGTTTGAGATTTGAGTCGATCTAGGAAATCTAACACACAACGATTCCTTAACCGGTCACACACTTTCTAAAAGGACGTTACTTCCCCATTTCCCATGTTTTCCTTAATGAAGACCATGGAACTATCCTTTTAGACAGACCTAAAGAATCCATTCACACAATAATCTCCAACGGCTTACAAGAAGGAGCAACCGAAATATTAAGCCAACGAAACACCAAATTCCACACCAAAGTAACAACATCGCAACCACCAAATAAATTATCCAGTGTCTCCTCCGGCAAAGCACAATAGGAATGTCAATACCATGACCCACCAAATTTAGTTTGTTAGGTAGCCAATTAAGCAAAACCCTCTAACCCATAATAATTATTTTAACGTGAAAATTATTTTACCATCTGGTCTCCATATTTCCATTTGGTAAAGACATATTTTGGTAAGTCTGCGTATGCTTTTAACCGAGAATGAATCTTCTCCAACAAAATCCTAAACCCACTTGTCGTCTAATTCCTCTAAGTGCACATCAAGTGAAAGCTACATCAAAGTATACAATTGTTCGGACTCTTGACTTCCCCTAACCAGCCAACACCAAGATCAATTGCACCCTCATCTTGACGCCTAGAACTAATCAAGCAATCCGTTTGAGATTCGAGTCGATCTAGGAAATCTAACACACAACGATTCCTTAACTAGTCACACTTTTTCTAAAAGGACGTTACTTTCCCATTTCCCATGTTTTCCTTAATGAAGACCATGGAACTATCCTTTTATCATTCAGCTCATTATCAAACTTTATAATACGTTTCCACACATTTGAAGAAGAATCGATTCCCATCCCATCAATCACCCCCATTTCATCATCATGAATAGCTTTAATAATATGATCCCATAAAACGTTGCTTCTATTAACGAAGCGCTATCCCCATTTTTGTAACAAATCCTTATTAAAACTTGATAAGCTTCCTACATCCAAACCCCCTTTTTGTTTATCAATAAGAATCAAATCCCACTTAATCCAAGCATGTTTCCTACCCCTTCTGATGCCGAATTGATTCAAAAATATCAATCTTAGCAAGTTTCCTTACCCCTTCCGATCCCGAATTGATTCTAAAATATCAGAAACACTACTCGGTAAAAGGAATAAAGAGAAATAATATATCCCCAACGATCCTAATACAGACTTCAAAAGAGTGTACATCCCTCCTTTTATAACATATTAATCTGCCATTTGGATAGCCTCTTGTAGAGTATTTCAAGACCCTTTGGTCACAACTTTTGATCATTCACATATTGGCCTCAACTGGAAGACCAAAATAAACAAAGAGGATCCTTCTAGAATTACATCTAGTAATAGAAGCGAAATTCAACTTGAGGCCTGATGCAAGGAAAAAACTATTTAGCGTACAAACCGATGTACAAATGTTGTTTTGTGACCATTCACCCAAGAATATAGTATCATCCGCATAAAAAAGATGAGACAAAGTGACTTTCTACTTTCCCACTATAGTTGGAGAGAACAAACCTGAACCAATAATACCTTCAAACGAAACATGAAGACCTTCCATCGCTCAAATGAAAAAGGGGGGGGGGGATAAAGGATCTCTTTGTCTTAAACCCCTTTCAAACTCGAATTCCCTCGTAGGGCTACCATTAACCAACACAAACAACACAAGCCGAAATCCACTTTATTTAACTTTCACTTGCCTTCATAATATGTAATAAATAATCCCAATTGAAAAAATCATACGCCTTTTCAAGATAATTTTGCAAATCATCAACTTTTTATGTTTCTTTTTTTTACCACTCCACAACTTCGTTCATAATCAATGCCCTATCAAGAATTTGTTTGCCTTTAATAAAAGCATAGTGGACCGGACTCACCACCTGGTCCATCTTGTTTCCCATAGCTCAAAGTAAAAATGTTTCGAGATTTTCTTTATAAAATGTTCTCGTCTCCTACGTTATACAGGGTAAGAAGTTTTCATTATTTCTACTTGTACAAATATTTTCTTGCACCAAGTTCGGTTCGCATGCCCTAGTCTACCAGATCCAATTTGAGCGCTCCGTAGTTTGCCAATTCAAATTCAGAGTAAAACAAAAAAAATCTGGTTCGCTTTTACGCGTCTAACCCATATGAATTGTACCTCAAAAGTCAAAACGGTATGGTTCCCAGTCTAACCAACTGATTTAGATTTAATAACATTCTTCTAAATGTGTATTTGGTTTATGATTTTGAAATGAAAAGAAAATGGTATATAAAATAATAAACCACACCAAAAGAAATGATGTTTAAAACATGTAACATTGATAAGATCTCCATTAAGTTTATTCTTTTTTTAAAGGAACAAGATCTCCATATTGAATATATGAATAAGCTACTTCTAGCTTCAATAATAAAAATATGGTAACCAATTAGAAACTTCCCTTTGACTTAGCATTATTACGTTTAGTCCATTTTATATTGTACCACGTATAAGCTATGAAGAACTACAACTGTTTTAATGGTCAAAAACATGTAATCAACCATTCAACTCAATTTTTGAAAAGTAAACTTGTTGACATTATATTTCTGTTCCTTAAGAGTGGCATTCAAACATCAAAGGGTTTGTTGGCATGTTCTAGGTATATTTCTAACATTAATAAAAGTCAGCACTAGTTTTAATTTCTTCTGATGGCTGATAACTTGATAACATGCTCAACATAAATATATGAAATTGTTTGTATAGTCCATTGACATCGTAATTAAAATAGTATTCGAAGATCTTCTTTAGATTTTGTTGACTTATAACTTTTATTTATTTGCATTATGTGAGTCTATTTTGGCATGTATTAATTAAAAACACTATAAGAACACTATTTTACTTTTGATATGTATTAGTTAAAACCCTTATATTCTAAGATGTGTCTGATTTGTATGTTTATGAATAGAAGATCAAGAAAAGCGGGATGCAATGTAATTTTTAAGCGATTGCGTTTAGAAAACTAATAAAACATGGGGATAATTGCATATTTCCCTTAAAATACTTTTTAATTGCGTATTTACCTAACTTAAAATTAAAACTGTATATATCCTCTTCCTTAACTAATAAAATTGCATATATCCCCTTCCTTAACTAATAAAATTACAAATTTAGCCATTTTGATTTATTTTATTAAAAACAAATTATATAATGACTTTTTTATCCTTATTTTTACTAGAACTTTAAAAAAATTCATATTTACTCATTTTTACTAGTTTTTGTGGCATTTTCACAACTCTTTTTGTTTTTATTTTTTACGTTTTGTTTGTTAGTTTTCTTTTGTTTTTTTTTACAATCTAAATACTGAAATAAACCGCTAAAGTACATAGATGCATATTTTTCCACAGGATATTAACAATTTCTGAATAAGTGGGAGCTTAGGGGACTAGAGATCAAAGAATAGAATGTAACTTACTATAAATGTATTTAATGTATATATTTATAAATCAGCTGAAAGTCATTCTAGTTAGTTTTTTTTTACTAAATTATTTGTTATATGTTTTTTCTTTTAATCATTAAACGTATTTTAATGTATATCTTAGTGAAACAAATAACTTGGTAAAAAGGCGAAAAAACAACAAAAAAACTAACTAGCAAAACGTAAGAAAATATAACAAAAAGAATTTTGGAAAAGCCACAAAAACTGATAAATTAAGTAAATATGTATTTTTTTAAGTTTCAGTAAAAATAAGGGTAAAAAGTTATTATATAACTTGGTTTTAATGAAATAAACTAAATGGGTATATTTGCAATTTTATTAGTTAAGTAAGGGAATAACTGCAATTTTAATTTTAAGCTGGGTAAATACGAAATTAAGTAGTTTTAAGGGAAAATATGCAATTGTCCCTTTTAAATAATTATGAGAGCGGGTTTTTACTACTACACTTTTTTCTTTGTACCTCTCACTTTTAAAGTTTATTCAAATTATTTATATATATTTTAATTTAGAGTAAACTATGTTTTTTGTCCTAGTGGTTTGCTCAAGTTAACAGGTTTAGTCCACCCTTAACTACTTTTGTCCTTGACGTTTAATGTTTTAGCACTAGGCGCCCAACCCCTAACGCCCGTTAAATTCTCCGTTAATTTTGTGTGAAATTACACAAGGAGAACTATGTGGAAGAACCGAAACAAAACTTGCAATCAGTATCTCAAATCTGTGACAACAAGTACACAATGCATTTCACGGATAAAGCATGCTTCATTCTCAGACCAGGTTTTGTTATACCAGAGGATTGCATCGTGATGAGGGCTCCAAGAGTGAACAACACATATCTTATGGACATGCATCCGGTTGTAAGCTCATCTAGACCGACGACGTGTTTATTTTCAAAAGCGACAGAAGATTAGTCATTTCTTTGGCATCGGGGCCACGTGCGCACTTGAGAAAGATGAACCGCTTGATAAAAACGACTTAGTGTTGGGGGTTCCTCTACGTAGTTTCAATATGCACAATAAATGTGAATTCTCTCTGATATACAACAAACTGGCCCGACTAGTCCATCAACACAATGCCTAAATCATACAGAACTCCAAGCAGCCAGAAAAGTTAAAGGACTTACAGTGGGTGCAAAGAATATAGATAAGCAAAGATCGAGAGTAAACCTTCGCTTAGGGTTTACTTTCGATCAGATCCAAACAGAAACAAAGAAAACCTTCGCTTAAGGTTTTCTTCTTGTCAGATCCAACCAACAATCAACTCCTCGAACAACTTCCAATATAATTTCCAAGAACAGGAAACCCTATATCCCCAAATCGATAAGACCAAAAAACAACGAAGGCACGAATCAAGAGCTAGATAGCTCTAATACCATGTAGAAACTATGTAATATACGATGAACATGGTTTAGAGCGACCCCCCCAAGAAACCCTAGATCTTTCAAAGTGTAAGATCTATGAAACAATACAACTATCTTGATCAACTGATGAGAACTATCTGTTGATCATCAAGAAATCAACAGAAATATATAAGATCTCACATGATCTAACAGGAAAGTACAAACAATCTAACAAACCCTAACAACTCTTAGAGAGAGAAAGTGTCGAAACAATAAAGGGGAGAATGATCTACTCAACCCTAAGTGAGCTCTTTTATACCTGCTCACAAGAAACTTCCAATCAAGCCCTTCATGTTCACGTGATCTTTCATTATGGCCATTCTATTACTTTCCCTTTTACACAAAAACCCCTCAACATATTTAACCCGCGCACTCAAAGATAAAAGTGTAAACCATGTATATAATAAATATAACATATGAATGAACTATATAACTTGTGTCAATTTTAACAACTAACAACTTAGAGCATTTGGCTAGTAGTTGTTTGAACTTTTAACCTTTTAAGGCAATTTACGCCAGATAACTAAACACCTAACTCTTTGTATTAAAATTTCTCTGAATCTTCAAATATGGGATCTTACAAAATTCATTTGATTTGGTGAACAACTTAAAATGATATGTATATGATCTATGTTTTACATACTTATAGTGTTCATGAGTTCATCATAGTAATCCCTAAATATAACTCACAAAACATTACATGAGTTAATCTAAATGTGTTTCTATCTACAAATTTATACCATGGTTTTCATACATCGCGTCTAAATATGCAATTGTGAGTTACTTTTTTCTATTACTATATCTATTGATTCTGGATATTGTTTGAGCTTCTTGTGTGTCTATTCGGCAAAAACAATCTAATGATTTTGTGAAATTAAAAAAAAAAAGCAAAATCTATGAAATAAGCTTTGCTCGGGTCGGTGAAACTCATTGGAATCCGACTTTAAAACTATACATCGACTTTTAGCCTTGTGGAAATTAGTAAAAGAAGTGTTCATTGTTTTGTCTAGAGAGGTACCGATGGAACCGATGGAGAAAACTCGAGGCACTAAGTTTAGTTTAATTGGAAAAAGGAAAGTTTTGAATTATGCTTGCTATGTTTAACTTATTAAGACAGATAAATGACTATCTAATTTCAATAATAAAAATATGGTAACCAATTAGAAGCTTCCCTTTGACTCAGGTTTCTTACGTTTAGTTTATTTTATATTGTAGCACATATAAGCTGTGAACAACTACAACCATCTCTTATAATGGTCAAAATCAAGTAATCAACCATTCAACTCAAATTTTGAAAAGTAAACTTGTTGACTATTATCTTTGTATGCCACATCACCTAGTTGGGGAGTTTTAACGTTATCCTAGGTTGACCGGAAACACCCACTTCCAATACGCGTACTATCGAATTAAATATTATTTTGGACGATGACGAGGAAGATGAAGAGTTGGCCCGACCGCCCGTAGAAGAAAGGGAAAAAAACCCGGGAAAAAGCCGGTAGAGTCGTCTTCCGATAATCTCGAGTTGAAGGGAGATTTCGAGGAGATGAATCGATGTCCCCAAGACATTCGAGACCTCGGTCACAAGCGTTGGGAGACTATGCAAGAACGAGTCGCCGAAAACAAAAAATTCAACGAGATGCAAGCGGCGAGGCAAACGGAAAAAGACATAGAGTTTTTGTCCAAACCGATCGATCACCTCCAAGGCGACGCGTTGATCATTGCGCAAATGCACCGCCAAAAGCTTCGAGAAAAATAAGGCCTTTAGATTATCATCTTTTTTTTATTTTTTTAGTAATGTTCCTTTTTTTATTTCCGTTTTTTTAATTATTTTAACTTTTTACGTTTATTCGGTTTTTATTTTTAGTATTGTATTTTTTTATTAAATGAAGTATTATTAGTTTTTAATTTAAAAAAATAATAATTGTGTAATGATTGGTTGGGGCATTATTGGACATTGTTCCACTACGCCCTTTTGTAAAAACGCTCAGTAATGCCCCCTTTCTGACTAGACTGCCACATGACGGAAATCGCCCAAGAGTGGGGCATTTCAATTGGTCACATTGTTCTATTTTTTAGTTTAAGTTTTAGTTATTGTATATCACCATATTTATTAGTGGTTTAGTTAATGCCTCTCTGACCCACTAGCGCTGAGGTAGTAAGGGTGTACCGAGTAGAATCGGTGAAGGGGTATAGGTAGAGGTGTACAAATCGGTTTTTTTCAAAAACCGGTTTTGGTTATTAACTGAACCGGTTTTTCTCCTCAAAATCAAAAGCCGGTTTTTTGTATAACCGGTTCCGGTTACTAACCGGGTTTTTTTACTCAAACTAATAACCGGTCCAACCGGTTAGGGCCGGTATTTAACTGGTTTAACCTAAAAAAACCATTTTTTACCGGTTTTAAACCGGTTTTTTGTAACCGGTTTCGAAGGAAAAAAACCATAACCGGTCTACAACCGGCGGTTCGGTTTTGGTTACTAACCGGTTAAAAAAATCCGGTTTCGTTTTTTTTCCGGTTTCGATTCGAAAACCGGTTTTTTTTGTACACCTCTAGGTATAGGTGAGCACTCACCTCACGGGACCACCGCCTCTTACACCCTTCACCATGCGGTAAACTCATTCACTCAATAGGAGAGTGTCAGGCAGTTGTCTGACACTATTCCTCGACATCCCTTTGTAGTTATATCATTCAATCGGGGAGGAGTCACCGTGTAAGGGAAGAAGAAAGGGAGAGGGTTAATGGTGGGGTCCCACTCTCTTCCAACCAATCACAGTTTTATCTTCTTTTTTAAAGAAAAAATTAGGCGAAGCACCCCTCTTACATTTAAGATTTAAGTGTAAAATAAGGAGTAAATATAGAAGTTGACATGGCGAAATATAATCGGTTGGGATGAAGAGGGGATCACTCTCCTGGAGTGGAGTACCCTTTACACCCTAATATGGAAAAACTTCTCAAAGAATTTAATTATTCTGTTATACATGATCTGATATTGATATTCAAAGGGTCAGTTGGCATGTTCTAGGTCTAATTTTTAACTAAATCTAAATAAATAAATAAATATTCAAAGGGTCAGTTGGCATGTTCTAGGTCTATTTTTAACTAAATCTAAATAAATAAATAAAAGTCAATAGTAGTTTTAAATTCTGATAGATGATAACTTGATAACTTGTTCAATGTAAATATATGAATTTGTTTGTATAGTCGTTGACATCGTATTTTGATAACGTGTTCAATATAAATATATGAAATTATTTGTACAGTCGTTGACATCGTATTTAAAAGAGTATTCGACGATCTTCTTTAGATTTTGTTGACTTGTAACTTTTATTTGTTTGTATTTTATGTGAGTCTACTTTGGCATGTATTAATTAAAACACTATTTTACTTTTGAAATGTATTAGTTAAAACTCTTATCTTGTAGACTTGTAAGATGTGTTTGATTTGTATGTTTAAACAAAAGAAAAGTGGGATGCAATGTGATTTCTTTTAAGCGAACGTGTTAAGAAAACTAATATAGCATGAGTTTTTTTAACCGCTTATGAGAGCAGGGCTTTACCGCTTTCCTTTTTTCTCTATACCTCTCACTTTTAAAGTTGTACTTAGTACCACCTTGTTTTTTTTAATACAACTACTATTAGAGTAAATTGCACACGTAGTCCATATGGTTTTCAAACCAGGTAAATTGGGGTCTAACGTTTCAAAATAGCATGTTTGGGGCTTGTAGTTTTGATTTTGTAACATGTTTGGGTCTAAAACATATTTTTGTTAATTGTTTGTTAAGTTTGAGTCTTAAACCCCAAACTTAATACAAAATCGAAACCACAAGCCTTGCAACTTCTAAACATTTGATCTAAAAGATGTTTTTTTTTGAACGGCCAACGAATCCTCCAAATGGGCTACTGGCGAAATTCACCACATCGGGATATACTCGTCTCCGAACCGGGGAAAACCATCACCTAGGACCGAAGCCCGTGAACACTCACCCGAAGGCACGACAGTGCGGTAAGGTAAAACCGCTCAGTTCAAGGATCGAACTAGCGATCTCCACCTATTTGCCTAGTCTCTCATCATCACCAGGTGCCGCAGAAAATAGTGGAGAGAGCAGGAATCGAACTTGGGTCCCTTAGAACACCAAGTCCCTCCCTTACCACTCCACCACCACCTCATTGGCATCTAGAAGATAAGATGTTACCTAGGCCAAATCACAAGAACCTCTTTGTAATTAAAATTTTTTATTTCACTTTAATGACTATAGGTGTTGGAGCTTCTTGTGCATCTATGGAGAGATAGCACTTATGGGAAAACTTGATGTTGTCATGTTATTTCATTTTGTTTTGATTCCCATAAAGGATAATGTATTTCGTTTACACAACTACTTGATGGTTCAAAATGGAAGTCGAGGTTGCTCATACCATTCGAGAAAGAGTTGTGTTGATAGTGTTACATACCAAGAAGTTGAGTGGGAGAACCTAATGAATGTCACTTGTTACATTTTGTTGTCAAAATGCTATGCAATTCACAATCTGCATCACTCTATTTTTATATACGTTTAGGCTATATTATTAGTATAAGAAACAATTTTTAATTTAATAAAAATTGAGTTAGAAGGACAATTTTGAAGAGCCAAAAACATAACATTTTCATGAAATTTTTTTTGATCATATATTTTTACTTGTCAATGTGGGGTCACCCAATTGATATAGACATGTGCCTTTTAAATGAGAAGTCGCGGGTTCAAACCTAACTAAAAAAATAATTAAAGAAGTAACATTTGTCGTTAAAAAATTATATTTTTAACTCTTGTGTTTTAGTAATATGTTAAATATTAAGGAGAAAGACTCCACATAAACTCGTTACATCTTTTTTTTGTTTAGAGGGATAAACATTTTACCAGGTAAAATTTGTAGTTCTTTATGTGCATAGCTTGACTTGATCAATATACAAATTATTCAAATTTTTTGACCATAAAAGTTTAATACAATTCGTTGAGTTACATTAAAAACATTATTAAAGTTGGTCAATTAAGAATACATTAACGATATTTCTTTTTTCTATTTGACCAGATAACTTGTTCAAAAACAATAGGTGATATGGTATTTCTTCTGTTGTAATAAGTGATAGTGAATTAAAATTCTTACAAATACAAGATTAAGTGGTTTGTAGGTGTGAAAGTAATGTGAATTTAAATTCTTATAAATATAACATTACGTGGTTTGTAAATGTAAAATATTATTATTTTAGAAAAAAATGAGTGAATTGCACTTTTTATCCTTATGTCTGAACTAAATTGAATGCGTTGTCCTTTAATTAAAGAAATTATACTGGACGTCCTTAAAATTATAAGTTAAGCTCAGAGCACGTGTGGGCAATTTCGTCATTTTCTTCACCCATTTAAAAAATGCAAAATTTAATTTCCCGAACGACCACGACCCCCTCCCCTCTTTGTTCGAACATAAAGGTCGCCTAATGTAATTTCCATGGTTAAAAGAAAATGTATGTAATTTTATTCAAACATAAAAGACGAAAGATACAATTTACTCAAAAAAGAACTATAAAACATATATTAAATAATTAATTAATATGCACCAACTAATGTATAAAACACATATTTGCCATTCATGACTTCCTATCCTAACCATGTAATCTAACCTTAACCGAGTAAATCAAACTAGTCCACGCTCACCACCATCACATGCACATAAACATAAATAAATAATAAATATAAATAATCAATAATAAAAAAAACAAAAACAAAAAACAATTACAATGTCGATACATCTAAAAACCATTTTATGAACTGGCCACTATTTTGTTTTTATATTTGACATAATAACTAATCTATTTCCTTTGACTTCTGAAAACGCACGCTTTACAGCTACGTACACACTTGATGAATATTTAACTTGTTATAATTTCTTATATTTTCTATTCCACAACAATTTAGTTCTTGTTTGACTTTTCACCCAAAAATAGTCAAACCATTCTCCACCGTCCGATCAACATCTCAACTCATTCATTTCATTGACTCCACTTTCCCATTTTTACACCTTTATAAACCCCCTCCCCACCTCCATTTCTCACAATCTTTCTCTCTCTCTCTCATCTGAGCTTTGGATACAGATTTTCTTCATCATCAATGGCAGTTGATTGTGTAGGAGTACAATCAGTGGATCAATTAAACCAGATGTTTCACCTTTCATCTCCTGACTTCAACGGTTCAACATTTTACAACAAAACAGTATCTACGTTAAAGCGTACCGGTCACGCACGGTTCCGCCGTGCACCGACGTCGTTTTCTACACAACCGGATTCTAACGAACCTTCAACTTCTTCACAATCGGAAAAAAACATGTAGATTCAAACATATCTGTTACCGAAACGACGTCGTCTTCTCGTTCAACGAGTTCTTCTTCGTATGTGACGTCATCTGGATTAGAGATGAGTGTTTCGAACGGAAAACATGTTTCTTCCTTAGGTGTTGTAGCTCCGGCGCCGGTGTTTTCGTCGCGGAAGCCGCCGTTGCCAGCGACTCACCGGAAAAGATGTATTGCTGACCGTCCGGTTACTGACGTACACAGATCTGGAAGTGGTTGTCATTGCTGTAAAAGAAGGTGTGTATACGCTTATGGCGTACTTTAGTGAATAACTGTTTGATTTATTTCTCTTACGCCTACTATACCTAAATTCATAGAGAACTAAGGCGTATGTTAGCAGATAACCATTTGATTTAGCTATCTTACGCCCTGTCTTTATGAATTAACAAGGTGTACTTTTGTGAATAACTATTTGATTTTTCTATCTTACGCATCGTGTTCATAAATTAATGTATTTATCAGGAAAATCGGATCAAAACGGGAAATAGGAAGAGTACCAATTATCAGATCTAAAGTTACAAGCATTCTGGCAGATGATTACTCATGGAAGAAATACGGCGAGAAGAGGATTGACGGATCTCCTTACCCAAGGTAATTGAGTCTTCAATAAAAATAATTATGGCTCTGATATGATGTAAGATTAACAAGAAAAAAACTCAATTCTACAACGAAACCTTCATAAACTTAATGGCTACCCTAATCTGGTATACATTCCACTATATTTCAATTCTTATTTCGGTTCTGATTTCGGTTTCGGTTTGATATGTGCAGAGTGTATTACAAGTGTAGTACCGGAAAAGGATGTCCGGCGAGGAAGCGTGTGGAGGTAGCTACCGAGGATTCGAAGATGCTTATTGTAACTTACGACGGAGAACACAGTCACCGGCGAGCTCCGACGCCGGTACCGACAGGTTTGACCGGCCTGGTTGTTGAGTCAAAGTGAGGGAACAGATGGTGGTCCACAATGACTTTGCACAATTTTCTATGGTCAATAAACAAACAGTGTAGTAGGAATTAGGAAAAGAAAATGACGTTTCTTGTTTTGACTTTAGTTCAAGGGTGGAATTTGTACATTAGAGAAAGTTCAAGGGTGTAAACGTTAATATAGAATGTGATTTTGTCCCGGCTAAATTTATATCTGATAGGCTTTTACTTTTATTGAATTTACACTTAAATGTAGATAAAAATAAAGATATTGCAACGTTTTATTTGTTTTTCTACAAAATACTATATATGAAACTTGTAAAAGAAATATATATTAAATAAATTAATGTCACATTATTCAGTATAAAGACTAAAAAACGTACCTATAAATAGTGGGACTATTTTAGAGTTTGTGTCGGTTAGTTTTTTGAATGGTAATTATAAATAAAAAGTTAATATGAAATATACTAAAATAGAATAAATTATAACTAGTTAGTTACTGGGTAAAAAATGTTAATGATATCAATTAGAAATACTTGGCGTAACCTATATAAATGAGTCAAATGTGTTGAGGGAGAAGTTAAAAGACCTATATAAATGAGTCAAATGTGTTGAGGGAGAACTTAAAAGGGGATATCCATCTAAATGGGTTGTAGCGAATTTGCAAACCTGACGGGGGTGGTGAATGAATTTTAGTACATTGATTAAACGGGTGTAAACAAGTTGACATTGATAAATCGTAACAAATGGTTTAAAGGAGTCGTAAACATATTGAAAAGTTGATCTTATAAAATATGTTTTTTATTAAAAAATTAACGGGTCAGTGACTACTTATTTACCATTGGGTTAATGGTCGATGAGAGAAGCAAAGCTATAGGAATAGCTAAGTAAATAATGAAATTTATCATTAAAAAAAAACCAATTTAATTAAACGAGCTAAACACGATCGTTTAGTTAGACGGTTAAACCGAATAATAGACCAACTCAAGTGTATTGTTAAACCGGCCAAACATAAAAGTATAATATATAATTATTTTCGTATCTGGATTTTTAAAGCATATAGTTTTGTTGGAATAGCAAAATAAACGGCTTTTAAGGTCGTTTGTATAGTACTAAAATAATGAATTAATTCATTACTTTAGTTGCAAGTTGGATTTGATATTTTAATATTTATTCTGTTTCTTAGTGCGACTTTTGGCAAATTGTTTTTCCCGTGACCTTGTCAAGTCGATGTATATGGTAGCTATTATAATGTTTCTTTTAACTAAAATAAAGTTAGTTTGTGATTCCTTATGTTTTAAATATTCGAATAAACAAGGATTTTTGATATCGATAATTTTAGAATAGAAACTTATTTATCTCATTAATATCAATAGTAAATTTGCTTTTCTGATATTTTACGACATAAAAAAAGTTAGTTTTCAAAAGGAATATGTTAATTTGAGTTTTCAAATACAATAAAGGAAATTATGAAAAATACCAAGCAAGTTATGATTTTAATATCAAACTATGTTAGAACCTCATGTATTACACAGGTTGCACTTGCACAAATCTAATTTTTTATAATACATGGTAAAAAGATATATCTTAAAAAAAACTCCTGAATTGCACGTGTTGAATAAAATATAATGTGATATGATAACACAAAAGTCGTCAAGATTTATCTTTTAAAAATTAACATTACAAACCATTATATTGATGCATTTAAAAACACTTACAATTTTATAGAAGCATATGCACGACTAGTAATTTCAATCACCGGACTCCAAAGTATATATGTCTACTCATAATATCTAAATTTTTGTTTAAAATTATTTATAGAAAAACAAATATTTATTCTTTTCCTATTTATTGTTTCCAATAATTATTATTATTATTATTTAATATGATCATAATAAAAACAAACCTTTATATTCTTATCTAATTTTTGTTTAAAATTATTATTATTATTATTTAATATGATCATAATAAAAACAAATGTTTATCCTTATCTTATTTTTGTTTAAAATTATTTATAGAAAAAAATATTTATTCTTATCTAATATTTTGTTTAAAATTATTATTATTATTTAATATTAGAGATAAATAGGAAAATAATGTGTGAAAGCACCAGGAAGTAACATGTATCCAAAAAAGATTTTTATTTATTAGTATAAAAAGATATATCTATATACCAAAAATTGAAAAGGGAAAAAATTAAGTATAAAACTCCAAATACTCCTTTTTTCCCAAGATTTCATACTAATCACTTGAGACAAAAATATACAAACTTTAAAAACATATATTAACTTTGTAATAAATCATGAAAACAATTCAACTTAACAATATATTACGTTTGGGCAATAAATATGATTAAATTTATGGTGATAACTTCAAATCGTCCTCTTTTACATCATTTCTTTGTGGTTCACGTTTTCCATCATCCTAGGAAAATACAAGATTTTGTATTTTAAACTTTTTGGGAAAGTTACATTTACAATCACAAACATTTTTATCACATTATAAAAATTTTATGGATTTTTACAACACTATAATAATTGCTACAAGTACTTAATACGCTATCAAAGATGTTTCATTAGTGTGATATCATAAGCTATACGAGGTGTACCAAGTAGTTTCAATTTCATACAAAAAAGTGAAAAATCATGTTAAGATGATAATCATTGGGTTATCCATTGTGGAGGTTTTTGGTCGAATTATCAACTTTCTTTTTAAGTCAATTTTTTAAGGATATATAGTTCGGTTTGAATGTATGTGAATACAAACTCGGACTTACAGGATGACATGGTCAACATAAATAAATTAAGGTTTGGGTGAGATTTTGTCAAACATATAGTACCAAAACATCACAATACCATGAAAATAACATCATGAATACAAGGGCTAGAGTTCAATCTGTTGAGTCACAACAACATGGAGACAACATAACACAACAAAAATGTAAGACTTTTCAAATGTAGAAAACAACAAGGAAAGCGTGTTCCAAATGTTTCTAATATGATTCTGTCCTATGTCATTGACTTGGCCAAATGTTTCTAATTGATTCTGTCCTACAAAACTTAGTTACTATCAGGTAAAATACTCTTGTATATATTTTAAACGAATTTATTTATCATCCCGTTCTTCCTACATAACATTTTTGAGTTAAAAGAACTGAATTTAAATCATACCTAAGTGAAGGATACAAAGAAATAAAAACGTTTGCTGTAACGACTTTTTTCTAATCTTTGTATATATGTTAAACTACAATGTTATAAAAAATATAACACTTATAGTATAAATATTTTACTATTGTAAAGGAACCTAACCCAAGGAAATGATGGTGCATTGGTGCTTGGGGTTTGAGCTGCTGCGGTGGAGTTGGGTGGGGCAGTATCCACTATCCAGGTCTGGAGCACCTAACCCACACAGTTTGGTAAAAAAATATAAAAATTAGACACGAACCACAAGACCATAAGGACCATGGACCATAACTAATGCCAGGTTTGGAGCACCTAACCCACACAGTCTGAAGCAACCTCTAGTGTAAAGGGAGAGTGGTCGACTCAAACTTGGAGGACCAAAGGCGTCGTGTGTTTACGGCTTGATAGATTGAAACCGACATGAATCCATAGGGACCATAACTAATGCCTAACGCGCCAGTGGCGGAGCTTTAACGAAATCTCAGTGGGGGCCGGACTCTCAAAATCCAAATCAGTGGGGTCTGACTCTTAAATATCCAATATTTTACATTAAAAAATCGGAAATTTTTGTTAAAATTAACTCCACGAGCGAAAAATCTGTGGAGACTGGGGCTCCCTTGCCTTATATAAAGTTGTGCTCCCGAGACACACGAACCCAAACATAGCACACGGGTTAACTTGACCCTTTACATTTTAACATCAACAAAATTATCCATTTTGAGCTGTTATCCAAACCTCTTGATATATAATACTTTAGAATACGAAATTTAGAGAGGCCAGATCTCAATTTAGCATATTGTTAACCAAAAAAGGACATTATTGATGTCAAAGAATATAGCATAACATTTTTAATAATGAAAGATAACATTAACAACCGAGCCTTCTGTTTGAGTGGTTGCGCTAGCCCATTGACTTTCCGAACTAGAGGTCATGGCTTAGAGTCTCATTTGGGACAAATTTTGTTCCGAGTTAAGCTATGGGGTTTTCAAAATTGTGAGTTTCCTCCTGAGCGGGTGACCCAGGTCATCTTCAGGTGATGGAAGGGTGATCCCAGGTGTAACTCAATTTGCTTAATTGCTACCTTAAATGCAATAGCATTATCTGTAAGTCATTTTTGTTTCTGATTTGTCAAATAGGTAAGTTTGGTTGGTTCTTTATAGTTCAATAAACCCATGATCATAGAAAAATGGGTATTTTTGGTCACTATACACAAAAAAACATAGAAGAGAGAACAAATCTAAACAAATTGGAAGTGAAAAAAATAAACGATTATGATGACGAGTTTATCCTATGGATCAAGCTTAATGTTTGGGCCTGGGTCTGGGCAAGTTTGGCTCATTGGCTCTGATCCAGCCCACATCCTCTCCTTAGCAAAGATGGGGCATTAGTAGTGGTGCACAAAAAACCCGAACCCGAAACCAGACCCGAAAAAAAAACCCAGAACCGGATATTATAAAACCTGTTTTTTATACCCGAACCCGACCCTACCCGTAGGGTAGGGGTCGGGTACGCATTTATGTTATAAAACCTGAACCCGGAACCGGGTTTTTTATACCCGATTTCAACCCGGGTTTTATGAATACCCGGTTACAACCCGAACCCGGAACCGGGTTTTTTCAATACCTGGTCTGGGTTTTCCAATACCCTATTCAGGTTTCTTTTGTTTTTTTTTTGTGTTTTTTCGAGTTTTGCACCTTGGTACCGGCTATATAGCCGTTAGAAAGCGTACTTTAACCACTTTTTTTATTTACATTGTATCTTTATACCCTATAAAAGGGGTCTTTGATGTTTGGTTTAACCACAAGTGTTTTCCTCGAGACGAACAATAAACGAAGACGATCAAGTTATTCAAAGTTATCTATGTTTATAATCTTATTCGACCCGGTTCTTTAATTATTTAGGTGTCATGTATTTTTATGTTTTATGAAATAAAAAAGTTTTGCATTTTATATTTCTATGTTTTATGCAAAAAAAAAAAAATGAATACCTGAGACATACCCGAACCAAACCCGATCCATACCCGAACCCAACCCGATCATTACCCGACTCTACCCGAACCCGGAAATAGGCTATTATAATACCCGGGTATTAGAAAACCCGACCCGGACCCTACCCGAACCCGTGTATATAGGGTATGCATTTTTTGTATAAAACCCGGACCCCGACCCGACTCGGGTATTATCAATACCCGATTTTAGAAAACCCGGTCATACCTGAACCCGGTTTCATACCCTAAACCGGGTATTAAAAAAATCCGATTTGTGCACCACTAGGCATTAGGCATCCACTTTAGTAGTGCACAAAAAACCCGAACCCGGAACCGGACCCGAAAAAACCCGGAACCGGGTATTATAAAACCCGGGTTTTTTATACCCGAACCCGACCCTACCCGTAGGGTAGGGGTCGGGTACGCATTTCTGTTATAAAACCCGAACCCGGAACCGGGTTTTTTCAATACCCGGTCTGGGTTTTCCAATACCCTATTTAGGTTTTTTTCGTTTTTTTTGTGTTTTTTCGAGTTTTGCACTTTGGTAACGACTATATAGCTGTTAGAAAGCGTATTTTAACCACTTTTTTTTATTTACATTGTATCTTTATACCCTATAAAAGGGGTCTTTGATGTTTGGTTTAACCACAAGTGTTTTCCTCGAGACGAACAATAAACGAAGACGATCAAGTTATTCAAAGCTATCTATGTTTATAATCTTATTCGATCCGGTTCTATGACTATTTAGGTGTCATGTATTTCTATGTTTTATGAAATAAAAAAGTTTTGCATTTTATATTTCTATGTTTTATGCAAAAAAAAAATGAATACTTGAGACATACCCGAACCAAACCCGATCCATACCCGAACCCAACCCGATCCATAACCGACTCTACCCGAACCCGGAAATAGGGTATTATAATATCCGGGTATTAGAAAACCCGACCCGGACCCTACCCGAACCTGGGTATATAGTTTATGCATTTTTTGTATAAAACCCGGACCCGGACCCGGACCCGACCCGGGTATTATCAATACCCGATTTTAGAAAAACCGGTCATACCCGAACCCGGTTCCATACCCGGAACCGGGTATTAAAAAAACCCGATTTGTGCACCACTAATCCACTTGGCTGCCAATGTGAGGCTACACACTTGATACATGCATATGTTTCTTAGAAAGGAGGTCTCAGGTTCAAACCTCGACAAAGACATAGTTTAGATTTATTAGTGTAATTTAGAGGAGTATCATTTGCCTTTCAAAGAAATAAATAAATAAACTTGAGGACGGCTTCATCCAATTTAGCTCATATTTTATACCATTTAATTGTCATGGCATAGATTAGATACACATATATGTTGTTACTAATCTTGGTTTCAAAAGTGTGATTACATGATCTCGGTTTTAAAAATATTGCTACTAATCTTGGTTTTAAAAGTGTGATTTTATGATCTCGGTTTTAAAAAGTTTGTGTTGGCCCAAGGCACACTTAGGAACAGGTGTGCGCTTATGATTGTTTGAGGCGTCGAACATACATGAGGTATAGGTCAAATGCTAATGACGATTGCACATCAGGTGTGCCTCTTGTACATGATCAGAATTTTCAATGCGCATGTCACTTGTACATGGGCATATTTTGTGCAACAAGAGGTTTGTACATATAGCTAATAAGGTTGTATAGAGAGGTTATCTATATCTAAAATTTGGGTATGTGACAATAGAACCCTATAACAAATAAAAAATATATATATATAAACACAATTCCTCTCGCGTACGTACATGATGTCCTTTGCTTTGCGCCTTGTGCCCCGGCTCCAAGGTCCACATCGCCTTGGTGCACCTCGCGATATATGATGTATTCAAGTAGGGATATTAAACCAGCAATCATTAAAACAAAATCTAGATCATGAACTACTTGCAAATATGATTTAAAAACTAAATGATAGGAGTCTAATCTAGAATGGTTTAATCTGCAAATGTCTTATGAGTCGAATTAACAATCTGTTTTAGCTTAAAACACGTAAATGTATCCACTGCCAATGCAACGGAATAGTTTCTGTTCACCACTTTAGTCTTCTTGTAAATCAAGATCGAATGAATGCAGAAGTGGGTTTCGACCAATATAGCTATGAACGGGTCAATTTGGATATCAGTTATCGTTTATCGCTAGTAGGTTAAGTGGTTAACTGTGCCAAATTATAGAAAAATTAGCTAAAAAGGAAACAGATCAAATGGGTTGGAAGAAGTTGCCCAAAGTGCATTTTTGCTGCTTATAGCCTCATAAATTATTATATTAACAGAAAGAAGTTTATTGTGACAACATAGTTTAACAATTAACATATTACTTGCCGATCGGTTTCACCCATTATCCGAACCGACAATTTTCTCACATCAAGATTGCAGTCGATGATAACTAATTTCAAAAACGTTAGCAATAACTCACAATCTTCACATAACCAGGGGCGGATCTAGGATAAGAACTAGGGTTCCCATGAACCCACTCAGTTTCAATTTTTAGTAGAATTGTCAATAGAAAATTTGGGATGCACCGATAAAAGATATTTGGGATGAACCCATTATAGATAATTTGAGATGAACCGATAAAAGATATTTGGGATGAACCCATTAACGAGCACCCATTTCTGGAAAAAGCAAACCATGAAAATAGATCCCTAAATCTCCAATCTCCCCTTATCACATATTACGTGTTTTTTAATTTCTAATGACCAAACTATCGATCCGACCTGAAATTTTTTTACATCCGGTACTTTGATATTGGAGTATTGATGTATTGTAAAATACATTGAATTATCGTTTATAGTTTGTATATATTGCGTATTCGTTATTTCAATTTTTAGGTAGATATAGTTTCTTTTGATCGTTTATTTGTTTACAGATCCCGGTTGCTGAAAAGTGAAGAAAATGGTTAGAATCAACTGGAAAAGAGTTAACGAAAAGGTTCAGGTCGCGTCGTAGCTGAACAGGAATGAAAACGAAGAAATCTGAGAAATCATCCCCGTCGCGCTATGTGTAGGCTAAAGAGGAAGAGCTTCGCGTAACGCAAAGCCTTTGAATAATAGTTTCTGAAAAGCATAGCGCCGCGCTACGCGTAGGCAATGGAAGATACCCGTCGCGCAACACGACGGGGTGTTTTGTCGCGTCAGTGTTTGTGTTCAAGCTGGATTGCTGCTGAATCAATATATACATCATTATCTTTGAAGTCAAACCTTTTACATATTAGCAGCAACTTGGGTGAAAGTTTGGAGCAATTTGGAGCGTTTTCGAGTTCTTAGAGCAATCGGTTGATGATTCGAAGCATAGGAAAGCATCCAGGTCATGTTTAACCATTCGGTTTTGTATTTTCTTTGTTTCTTGTTTTCAAACCATGTTTCTTGTTCTAAAAGATACTTGTTTATTTGTTCCAATGACTATGATTGGCTAGACTTCTTGTACTGCCTAGATTGGATGATTGGTTTTGCAAAGTTTTGATTTTTATTATGGATTGTTAGTTATTTATGAATTATTTGTGAAAGTAGTCGAATCGATTATTGTTTTGATGTATATGCATGCTTAAAAGTATTTAATTGTCTTTTATTGCTTCGTGTGAGTCTTAGTGAATGTCTTTCACGGAATAGGTTCATGCTAGATTGTGATTTTATATTGTAATCTTTAAGGTTAATTGGCCAATATACCTTAGAAGCGATATTCGGTAATTAAGTAAGTTTAAGTGTTCAATCTCAATAGTTGTGAGGTGCGAGGTTATTGTTAGGTCTAAGTCATTAAATTGCTAGGTAGGAGCTTCGTGAGGAGTCTGAACTAGTTTACCTTTTGACCATTGTCTAACAAGTCTAATCAAGAACCCGAATCTATCCTAGGTTTATATCCTGTGAGGGAGTAAATCGAATTAGGGTAATTTCGTAAACCACTTAGATAGTCTGTGAGGGAGTCTAGACCAACCGGTACAATTAACAGCCTTTAGAGTGCCATAAGTGTCTTCCTGAGAAGGGTCAGAGGTCTTGTTCGGTATTTCGACATGCTTGGTATTAGAAGATCCTGGTTCTATAATAACTAATATCCTAATAATATCATTACTGATGCAAACCAGGATTCCAGTCTAGGTAGTTGTTTCCACAATCTGAGTAAAAACCTGAGTTTAGTTCGTGCTTAGTTAACTTAGTTAATTAGTTTAATTAATTCACAATTCTTATAATATTTAGAACCCCCCAACAAACATAAAAATGGTTAGTGTCATGTCAGTCTAGGTCTAGATAGAGTAGTTAGCGTAGTTAAATCGAGTCTCGTGGGTTTAATATCCAGATTTACTTAGCTTTACTAGAGTCGATCGGTTCGCTTGCCGATTAGTAGTTTAATAGAGTTTTAGAGAGTCTAGAGTATCACTTTAAGTCTAGATTAGGTTAATTTTAGTTGTTTTAATTAAACTACTTTTAGCACATCAAGTTTTTGGCGCCGTTGCCAGGTACTCTTTGGCAATTCCGTTGATTACTTTATTTGGACTTAATTAACATCATATAGGTGCTACCTGTGTTTGAGTCGCAGGAGTCTAAATATTTTTGTGTCTTTTATATTTTGTCGATTCATTCTTTAGAGTATTCTTACTTGTTTATTGTCGGTTTTGTAGTGGATGCCCCATACACGCTCTCAAGGACCACCGCAGAAGCCGCCTACGGACAAGTCTTCCTTCTCCTCTTCTACACCAAAGGTAGTACTTCTACTTCTTTATCTTCCGCCACTTCTGACTCTATCCTTCCATCTAAACCACCAAGTTTTGACTTTACACCGAAGTCGTCACCCCATAACTCCCCACCACCCTCCCGTCCTCCGAGGCCGCCACCCGTTGTCTAAATAGCCAAAAATCGAACCATCTACCAACAAGCAACCACCGGTTTTACCGGTGCAAACTCACCCATCACCCTTCCCGCCATCAACAATGACAAATCTTAGCAAATCCCGTCTTATATCATGACCGCGATCACCAACTCGTGCCAATTTCACGGTCGTGATGACGAGGATGCCCCAGCCCACATAAAGTCTTCTCTTTCTGTAGCACTTTCAACCTTGAGGGTGCCAGGAATGATGCCTGTTTTCTTCAAGTCTTCCCTTTCTCCCTAGCAGGTCGAGCCGCCACTTGGCTCGATTCACAACCGGTGGGTACCTTCACCACATGGACCGGTCTTCGAGACGCTTTTCTCAATAAGTATTTCCCACCCGCCAAAGCATCCCGCCTTCGCGATCAGATCCATTCGTTCCGGATGAAGCCTGACAAACCGTACCACTTAGCCTGGGAGCGTTTCCAAAACCTACTGTCTCATTGTTCTCAACATGGTTTATATGATTGGACACTTGTAGAGAAATTTTACAACGGTCTCACCCCTGAAAGCCGAGCCCGGTTTGATACTTTTGCAGGAGGCCACCTCATGGGTAAGAAAACGGTGGTCAAATGCAATGACTTTTTCGAGAGTTTCGCATATTCTGACACTGATTATCGCACTACCACCATGACTTCCATTCTTGTGTCTAGTACTTCCTCGGCCGGTCGAGGAGTACACCAAGTTATCTTGAAAACAACGGTAGTCGCTGCTTTAGAAAGTTTTAAGAGAGAGGTGAGCAGAGAGATTCAAGAGTTAAAGGCGAAGGTAGATAGGTGTGAGGTTTCTAGAGGGGGTCATGATACAGTATATTGTCCCACGCTCACGGACGAGCAAGTCGATTTCATCACGGGTCAAAACCGAGGCCTAATGAACCCGTTTAATAATACTAACACTAACTTTAGCTCGAATTGGCGTAATAATAATAACACGTTCCGTTCTTCCGGTAACCCCCTAGTTTCCTAACGGGTCAAACTCAAAATAGGGGCAGGGTCAATTCTATAGTGGGGGTTCAAAGAATCAGGGACAGTATTCTAGTGGGGGTTTGCAGGGTCAGTTTAGTACAGGGGGTCAAATAGGCAATATAAAAATAGGGGTTCAAACAGTCAAGGTTCAACTAACCAATACTTAGGTAGTGGTCTAGATGAAATCAAATCCATATTATCCCAATTGTTAGTTAGAGACCAAACCACCCAGAGAACCTTAGAGGACCATGTCACTCTTCTTAAGAACAATCATCCTAACTTCCTAGATCTTCTGAGGCAAGTTGAAGATATTGCTCGTCAGTTACAAGAAAGACCTCCTGGTTAATTCTCAGGCAATACCAAACCGAATACATCTGGCCAAATGAAAGCCATTTCGATCCGTAGTGGTAAAACCCTAGGAGAAATAGTTAGACCCGAGCTAGTGGAGGAAGAAGAAGAGGAGCCCGTAGATGAAGAGATAGAGATGGAGACTCTAGGTAATGTGCAAACTAGGCTAGACCCATCAATTACCGTACACACAGAGGAGCCTCATGTTGAGAGGAGCGTAGAAAAGTGACCCATAGAGGTTAGACCGTCACCACTCATTGACCTTTCATGCGTCCCTTATCCAGCATGCCTTAGAAATCAGAAATATTCTAAGGAATACGAGCAATTTCTCGACATGTTCAAACAGTTAAAAATCAATCTTCTGTTTATCGAAGCCCTTTAATCCATGCCCAAATATGTAAAATTCTTAAAGGATCTTCTTAAACGCAAAGATAGGTTAGGGGAGCTTTCTAACATCCCTTTGAATGGGGGGTGTTACGCCATAGTCTTGAACAAGGTTCCGGAAAAATTGACGGAACCGGGACTTTTCACCATTCCATGTCTCTTCGGGAGTGACACCGAGTGTAGAGCCTTAGCCGATCTAGGTGCTAGTATAAACCTCATTCCCTCTTCATTGTATGAAAGATTAGGCTTAGGAGAGTTGTCACCCACTCGTATTTCCTTGTCTTTAGCCGATCGGTCAGTCAAGTATCCTCGAGGCATAGTCTAAAATCTCTTAGTTAAGGTCGATAAGTTCGTCTTTCCTGTAGACTTTGTCATTCTTGATATGGAAGTTGATGAGAAAGTTCCTATCATTTTAGGACGTCCATTCTTGTGTACCGCAAAGGCCATCATTGATGTCTTTGATGGTAACATCACTCTTTGAGGCGGTGAGGAAAAGGTAACATTCGAGGTAGCCTGTTCCATACAACAACCTAGTGGTTTCAACGATTAGAGTGGTCCGTGTGATTCGGTCTATTTTATCGAATCATTCTTATCATGCGTTGACCAATGTTTCGATTTCATTAGTGAAGCTGATTTAGTAGGAGATAGGGTAGTTGAGGAACTTGAGAGAGTTGTCGAAGAGAGTGAAGACGCAGAAGGGACCGATTGGGTCCCCGAAGTTCTAGAATTAAGTGAGGTTAGGGATGAAGTTTAGAGAGTTCCCATTGAGACACCTGCCCCGCTAGAGCTTAAAGTCCTTCCATCCCATTTAGAGTATGTTTTTCTAAGTGACGGGACAAACTTACCCGTCATTATTTCATCGAAATTAGAGGAGGAAGAGAAATCTAGGTTGATAGAGGTGTTGAGAGTGAATAAGGAAGCCATTGCATGGAGGCTTTCGGATATCAAGGCAATAAGTCTCGCCTATTGTACCCACCAGATACTCATGGAAGATGAATATAAGCCGGTGGTGCAACCTTAACGGCGCCTTAATCCGAATATGCAAGAGGTCGTAAAGAAAGAGGTCCTCAAGTTATTAGATGTCGGGGTGATCTACCCCATTTCCGATTCACTGTGGGTTAGTCCTAAACAAGTTGTCCCAAAGAAGGGTGGGATGACGGTGATCATGAATGAGAAAAACGAACTTATCCCATCTCTTACTGTAATTGGTTGGCGTATGTGCATTGACTACCGTAAGTTGAATGACGCACCCTGGAAAGATCACTTACCTCTACCGTTCATTGACCAAATGTTGGAGCGTCTAGCGGGTTAACAGTTCTATTGTTTTCTCGATGCATTTTTGGGTTATTTCAGATCCTCATCACACCGGAGGATCAAGAGAAAACGACATTTACATGCCCTTACGGCACCTATGCGTACCGACGCATGCCATTTGGGTTGCATAACGCTCCAACTACCTTCCAGCGATGCATGGTTGCCACATTCCAAGGCATGCTTGAAACTTCTATGGGAGTTTTCATGGATGACTTTTCGGTTTATGGTACCACCTTCGATCAGTGTCTTCTCAATCTAGATAGGATGTTAAAGAGGCTTATTGAGACCAACTTGATGCTATATTGGGAGAAATGTCACTTTATGGTAACGGAGGGGATAGTGTTAGGTCAAAAAATTCTGAGAGAGGGGATTGAAGTGGATAGGGCTAAGATAGAAACAATTAGTAGGTTACCACCACCCACGAATGTGAAGTCTGTTTGTAGTTTCCTTGGCCATGCAGGTTCTATAGACGTTTCATTAAGGACTTTTCAAAGATCACTCGTCCTATGACCCGACTCCTTGAAAAAGACGTACCCATTGTCTTTGACGAGGAATACCTCAAAGCCTTCGAGTTTTTAAAGGAAAAGCTAGTTAGTGCCCCCATCCTTGTTTCGCTCGAGTGGAGCTTGCCCTTTGAGCTCATGTCCGATGCGAGTGACTATGCCATCGGTGCAATATTGGGCCAAAGAATTGAGATGCATTTTCATCTGATCTACTATGCGAGCAAAACTCTCAATGATGCTCAAGAGAACTATACAACCACAGAAAAAGAATTCTTAGCCGTAGTGTTCGCGTTTGATAAGTTTCGGTCATACCTCGTGTTTTCCAAGACGATTGTCTTTACTGATCACTCCGCATTGCGTTTTCTTTTCCAAAAGAAAGACGCCAAACCCCGTCTCATTCGGTGGATTCTTTTGATCTCCGAGTTTGCCATAGAAATTAGGGATAGAAAGGGACCAGAGAATGTAGCTGCCGACCATTTGTCACGTCTAGAGGATCCCAAGAGAGAGGAATTTCGTGAGGAGGCAATAGGAGATAAATTCCCTCACGATTCCATAGAGTTTGTAGCAGCCAAGAAAGAGGGTTTGCCATGGTTTTCGGACTTGGCGAACTATTTAGCGTATGGAGCCGTAGTGAAAGGCATCACTACCCAACAAAAGAAAAAAGTTCTTTAAGGATGCGAGAAAGTACATATGGGATGACCCATATCTCTTTAGGATAGGATGAGATAGAATCCTTAGGAGATGTGTGCCGAAAGAAGAAGGTTTAGAAATCCTTAGGCATGTACATGAGGGATTGACTGGAGGTCACCACAGTCCACACATCACCGCCCAAAAGATATTTGATTGTGGTTTCTATTGGCCTTCGGTGGTTAAGGATGCCTTAAGAGTTTCTTAGGAAATGCGACGCATACCAACTTACTGGAAATATCTCATCCAAGGACGAGATGCCCCAAAATCCCATCTAAGTTCTAGAAATCTTAGAGAAAACCATAGGAAAAAGTAGGACAAATTGGTCCGAAAAGTTAGACGATGCATTGTGAGCATTCCATACCGCCTACAAGACACCGTTAAGAACCACACCATTTATGATCGTCTATGGAAAAGCGTGTTATCTTTCGGTCGAATTAGAACATCGTGCGTTGTGGGCTCTTAAGACCGTAAACCTATATCTAACTGAAACTGCCAGGAAAAGATTCTTTCAAATTCACGAGTTAGAGGAGCTTAGGGATTTGGCATACGCTAGATCGTGGAGCATTAAAGCGTAAACGAAAGCGTTTCATGATATGAGGTTAAAGGGGTTAAATGAATTCAGAGCCAGAGATAAGGTGCTTTTATACAACTACCGATTGAAAGTTCTTGAGGGAAAGTTTAAGTCAAAATGGGCGGGATCGTATGTCGTGAATGAGGTTTCCCCTTATGGTACGATCGAGTTGATAAACGACGCCGATGGAACAACATGGAAAGTGAATGGCCATCCTTTGAAGCATTACTTAGGGGGACCCATAGAATCAAACGAGTAGGTGGTAACTCCTCTTGAAATTCCACCTGGACCGTCCGAATAGAGCATTGAGGGAAACCTCATGTGTATAGTTTGTACCGTTTGTATTCTAGTCGTTTTTGAGTCTATTCGTAGCTAACGGTACTTTTTGTAAATTTTCGGTTTTGTTTTTGTGATTTTTAGTCTTTTGCATGAACTCATCACCGAAGAGGAGCGAGAATTAAAGAGAAAACGGAGTTTCAGGTAAGCCCCTGTGTTAGACAAATTTTAGGAAAGCTTTTTGGGAGGTTTGGTTAAGTTGCAAAATTTTTCTAAGGCATGAAAGGGGCAAGAAATCACAAAATTTTCTATTAAAATGCCACCTTGGCATTGCGCATAGCTTGACATATACACCCGTCGCGTAACCTCTAGCCCCCTTAATCTTTGCCTGAAAAATGACACGCCGCGTCAAGCGACGCTACCTCCACTTTACCTACGCGTAGCGCGACGCCCCTCCTGAACCACCATTCTTTTTTAACCCAGTGCTAGCCTAGGCGTCACGCGACCCCTTTCCCTTCCAACCGTCGTGTAACCAACACCCCCTGTTCCGTTATATCATTTCCCTTTTATCCTTTCTTCCCCAAATCACTTCTTAAAACCCTAAACACACATCCCAGCCGAAAACCACCATTACCCACAATAACCACCACCAAACACCCCCATTATTCTCCCATTTTCAACCCATATCACCCATTTCACTTCCTAATCATTATACACCATCATTTCACCGTTTCACCGCATATTCCACCGAAACACGGACTTTACTCTCCGAATCAAAAAGTTGAAATTTTTATCTTGATTTTCATGAATCTGGTATGTTATCTTTAAATATATTGTATACTATTCATTTATTAGCTAGATTTGAGTTTAGTCTTGCATTTTTAGGTGTCAGTTTTTGTCGGGTCAATTTCGAGTCGTAGTTTAGCTTAGTGTTTAGTGTTTAATGGTTGCAGGAGGCAAGGTTTGGGTATGTTTTAGACATTGGACTGATTTTTTATGCTACATTGTTATAAAGATCTGAACTTGCGTTTAGAATTTGACCGGTTAAAACCTCCTTTAACTAGGCGAAATTTTCCGATCTAAATTCTCTTTTACACATTAAAGCTTCAATCTTTACACAAGTTTGGACTCAATGGCCGTTTTGGTAGGCACTTGGCTCTTAACTGGGACAATTAAAGTGTCAGGAAGGGGTAGTGTACATTGAGTCTTGTATCTTGAGTCGTTTTAGTAGTAATAGTCTTGGTATTGGGTTTACTTATATGCACGTACATGTACAAAACACTTCACCCGTACTCAATCTCCATTCGGGCGAGAATATTTATAACTTACGCCTTTTGTAAACGGTAACCCACTTTTTCGGTTTCAACCACGAACATAAAATAATTACTACTGAATTGTTTGAGCATCGGACTATAGATTGGGACTGGTTGGGTATGATGGGTGCGAGAGAGAGAGAGGGTTGAGCAGTTGTTAGCGGGTAAAGTGAGGGCTATGGTTGACTGTCATTGGACGCAGTATGAAGAGTTAGTGTTAGAGTTTCATTCTACCTTTCAGCATAAGGAAGGTGCTTTTGCTGAGGATGATGCAATTTCGTTTAGTTTTGGGAGGATGGTACATGAGATGTCCATCCTGCAGTTTGAAGTGGCTACTGGTTTTTACACGATAGAGTAGGTAGTGACTCCGGAATTCTTGACAGGATGCGGGGTGTGTTTGTGAATCAGAGAGAGTTGTGTTTTGATAGTACGGAGTTGGCTAGGTTTTGGGCCACTATTGTCGATCGTTCGTTTACCAAGTTGTTTTCTACCACTCTACTTGGTGGAAAGTCGTGGGAAAATAAGGCGAATTGGTTAGATCTGTTTATTTTCATGTGTTTGGTTGAGGGTCAAAACATGAACATGGCTAGTGTGTTGGCATGGTCCTTTAACCATGCACGTGGAGGGGGTCACCGGGTTGGGCCCATATAACACCAGGTTAGCTGAGAATTTGGGTGTGTTTGCTAAGTAAGACCCGCAGAATTTGACCATGGGTGCTGCTTCAAAGTTCTTTGAGATTAGGGATCTACAACTTGCTGGTATACTGCCATGGACTGAGCCTGTTACATGGGATGAGGCTAGACAGGGACCTCAGGTTTTGGTAGGATAGACTATAGGAAGGATAGGCAGGATAATGCGCTCAGGTATATGATGGGTCGCATGAGCATGAACGTCCCAGATTTCTTCCAGTCGTATGTAGAGCCGGGGCAGTTTCCGATGCCTGGTCAGTTTGATCCTAGTGGTGAGGGTGGTTCGGGACAGCAGGGTGGTCATGGCTCAGGTTAGTATGGTTATGTGGATCCGACCTCGGATATTCCGATATTTGAGCAGAGTGAAGAAGAGAGTGAGGAGGAAGAGAGTGAAGAGGATGAAGACTCCTGTCGTGATCGGGAAAACAGCTGGAGCTTAATAGAGTATCTTCTACTTTATTTTCTTTTTATGCTATTTTTATCCTTATCTGGTTTGTACTTATATTTTGAATGCTTTTTAACTGGTTGGTAGGGCCGGGTTGGTTGTTTGTGATGGTTGAGAGTTCTAGACACTATTATCTATCGTTATATTATAGTTTTTGGTATGTTTATGCTGATTTGAAAGGTATGGTGTATTTTTGTCGCTTCCGTTCGCGTGTGAGATTTAGGAATTGTTTGCTGAGCGTGTTCGGATTGGAGGGCATATGTGGAATTAACTGGTATATTGACAGTCTCGCATATCAGCTAAGTCGTTTCACTTGTATATTTTGTATATCTTATTTAGTTTTTATTTTTAATAGTAGTTTAGTTAGTTCTGAGTCGTGTTCTCGTTCTTGCATTAAGAACAATGCAAATCTCAAGTGTGGGGATGGGATACATAGTTGTAAATATGAGTCGTAGTCATAGTAATCATAAATTTTCAAAAAAAATACAAAAAAAATAATAAAAAAATCTAAAAATCCAAAAAAAATTGGAACATCTGAAAATGTCTCTCATTTTAGAAGTTTTCAAAATAAAGACGGAAAATGATAGAAAATTCGGTTGTGTTCGAGTTTCAAATAATGATAATATGAGTAAATTGAACTTGTGTCTAGCTTGCGATGTGTGAGTAGGCCCGATCAGGTTTCTAGGTTCCTTTGATATTAATATACCTTAATTGTTAGTTTTCTAGTGGGTACTCATCTAGGAAAAGTGGGGAAGCCGAAACCGCCAATAATAATATAAGGAATGTCGTTATAAGCTAAAATTGTTAGAATTTTTTATCATAAGAGAAAGATATAATACATTTAGCTAGATTTAAATAAAAAAACAAGGCCTATGTAATCTTTATTGGGGATGGTGACTCTGATTTAGATTGCCTCTAGGTTGAGTTAAATAAAAAAAAATTGCAAAAATTACTGACGCTCAGGTTGTCGCTCTCGGGGATGGTGACTCTGGTTGAGACAACATCTGGGTTAGGTAAGCAAAGTCTAGTGCTCAAGGGAAAGGAAAAAAATGAAAAAAAAAATTGATGTTAAATTCTTTTTATTTTGATATAAAGCGGTTAGGAAATGGGTCGAACGATTCGTTCCTTTTGTTCTATGAGTTTGAGGCGAGATTAGGTGAAACTGCGGGTTTTAGTGTGAGACCCTAGGTAGATTGCCTGAACTTGAACTTAAATTGCATGATAAGGGCTTGGAACCAGGTTTGGGTTTATGAGGACACGTATATTCACAATCGCGGTTAACACGAGTTTTAATGTTAATAAATAATCTAACTTTTAGAACCCACGTATTTTCCGACTATGAATCCGTTTGGATGTTCCTTTTTGGGACGGAAAAAGAGTAAGTGTGAGGATATTTGATGTATTGTAAAATACATTGGATTATCGTGTATAGTTTGTATATATATCGTATTCGTTATTCCAGTTTTTAGGTAAATATAGTTTTTTTGATCGTTTGTTTGTTTACAGGTCCCAGTTGCTGAAAAGTGAAGAAAATGGTTAAAATTAGCTGGAGAAGAGTTAACAAAAAGGTTCGGTCGAGTCGTAGTTGAACGGGAACGGAAAACGAAGAAATCTGATAAATCACCCCCGTCACGCTACGGGTAGGCTAAAGAGCAAAAAGCTTCGCGTAACGCGAAGCCTTTGAATAATAGTTTCTGAAAATCATAGCGCCGCGCTATGCGTAGGCCATGGAAGATACCTGTCGCGTAACACGACGGGGTGTTTTGTCGCGACAATGTTTTTGTTCAAGCTGGATTGCAAATATAAAAACATCATTATCTTTGAAGTCAAACCTAGTTACAAATTAGCAGTAACTTGGGCGAAAGTTTGGAGCAATTTGGAGTGTTTTCGAGTTCTTGAAGCAATCGGTTGAAGATTTGAATCATACGAAAGCGTCCGGGTCGTGTTTAACCATTCGGGTTTCGTATTATCTTTTTTTCTTGTTTTCAAACCATGTTTCTTGTCCTTAAAGATACTTGTTTATTTGTTCCAATGACTATTATTGGCTAGACTTCTTATACTGCCTAGATTGGATGATTGATTTTGCAATGTTTTGATTTTTATTATGGATTATTAGTTATTTATGGATTATTTGTGAAAGTAGTCGACTTGATTATTGTTTTGATGTATATGCATGCTTAAAAGTGTTTAATTGTCTTTTATTTCTTCGTGTGAGTCTTGGTGAATGTCTTTCATGGAATAGGTTCATGCTAGATTGTGATTTTATAATATAATCTTTAAGGTTAATTGTGCAATATACCTTAGAAGTGATACTCGGTAATTAAATAAGTTTAAGTATTCTACTAATCTCAATAGCTGTGAGGTGCGGGGTTATTGTTAGGTCTACGTCATTAAATTGCCAGGTAGGAGCTTCGTGTGGAGTCTGAACTAGTTTACCTTTTGAGCGTTGTCTAAGTCTAATCAATAACCCGAGTCTATCCTAGTTTTATAGCCTGTGAGGGAGTAAATCGAATTAGGGTACTTTCGTAAGCCACTTAGATAGCCTGTGAGGGAGTCTAGACCAACCAGTAAAATTAACAGCCTTTAGAGTGCCATAAGTGTCTTCCTGAGAAGGGTCAGGGGTCTTGTTCGGTATTTCAACAGGTTTAGTATTAGAAGATCTCCGTTACATAATAATAATATCCCAATAGTATCATTACTAAACCAGGATTCTAGTCTAGGTAGTTGTTTCCACCATCTGAGTAAAAACCTGAGTTTAGTTCGTGCTTAGTTAACTTGGTTAATTAGTTTAATTAGTTCATAATTCTTAGGATATTTAGAAACCCCCCCCCCCCCCAACAAACATAAAAATGGTTAGTGTCGTGTCAGTCTAGCTCTACATAGAGAAGTTAGCGTAGTTAAATCGAGTCGATATCCAGACTTACTTAGCTTTACTAGAGTCGATTGGTTCACTTGCCGGTTAGTAGTTTAGTCGAGTTTTAGAGATTCTAGAGTATTACTTTGAGTCTAGATTAGGTTAATTTTAGTTTTTTAATTAAACTAGTTTTAGTACATCAAGTTCTAAAGTCAATGAACCCACTGAAAAAATTATATGGATCCGCCGTTGGTAACAACCCTTGTAAGTCATCCATTGGCAGTTCATCTACCAAAGAGGTAACACCCCAAAATGGTATGCTTCGGAGATAATGACAACGTTCTGGTATGGCCAATACGGTTTGGAAAAAAGTGATGATTTTCTAGTTCGGTCAATATGTCTTGAGGGAGCGGGTTAACAACTTGGGACCACCGATAACAAACTAACCACTCTTGAACAACCAAGTAACAAGACGGGGGACCATATGCCATGTCACCATAATCGATTTATGCCTCTTAACAATATACATTGTCATTTAACTATTTAAGGGTCTTGGTAAGATCAGGTGATAATCATTAATCTTACTCTCACTCTACCCTATTTTTGACCAAATATTGACCCAAGGCGCGCTTTCAGCCCCCTAATGCATTTTCCTCAACGCCTCCTACATTAGGCGCGCCTTTTTAAACCTAGACAATGATGACACCTAAGAGATGATCATGACAAATATCACAACTAAACTCATCCCACAAATCTCAAATTTCTTATTCCACAATGGAAACCGAATTGATGATGTCACATTCATATTCTTTTATGGTAATCATATACTAAAGACAAGATTAAAAAAATTAAAATATATATGTACATACTGTAACATGAAAAAATAGATTATGAAAATAGTTTAAACAAATCAAAACTTAAGCAATTTGTGTATAATAAACCCGGGTATAAACAACATTGCCCCGAACAACACATGAAAAGCCCTAATATATCATCGTTGAGAAAGTTTCATTAAAAATGAATTCTAGGGTTTCAGTTCAGTACCTAGAGGTGATAATGATGAGACATTTCGGACATACTGGTACTGTACCGACCGAAGATACACAGTACGACATTCGGTTTTGAAATTAGCTTAATTTTAGTATTGGTACTATGTGGTAGTATTGGTACTATGTGGTACGATACTGATTTAAAAATTTTTCAGGACTTTTAATGGTATTGAATACCGACTGAACATATAAACATAACGGTATGGTATTCAGTTTTGGTTTTAGTTTAATTTCAGAATAGGTACTTTGTAGAATAGGTACTTTGTACTGGTTCAGTACTTGGTACTTCTAACAGTAGCGTACCATATCGGTAGCGACCGAACATAGTAAAAGAACGGTACAGCATTCGGTTTTGGGTTTAGCTAAAATTTTGGTATTGTTACTATGCGGTATGGTATTTGTTCGGGATACTACCTGAACAATTGAACATAACGATCCAGTAATTGTTTTAAATTTAACTTAATTGTGGTATCGAGTATTATGCAGTACATATACTTAGCTTGTCGTCCATAGGACTCCAATCCCTTTCTCTTTTCTTCTTTCCATTTCTCTAAAAAACTCATGGAACACAATCTTTTTTTCTTTCCTTCCACTTAAAAAAAGGTTCTCTGGAACACAATCAAACTTTTCTTTCTTTTCACTTTCCTTCTTTTCTCTCTTTAGTAAGAAAACTCATGAAAATAACGTTAATATACCCTCTAACTAAATAAAAAAAAACCATCTAATGAATACAGTTTGAAACACAAGGATATGCATTCTTTTACCACAATCACACTCTCCATACAACACACATCAAAAGTAAAATTAATCATCCAAAAAACTTTAGACCATCTTCTTCTTTCTCTAATCTCCAAATCCCCCAATTCGATTATTGGCTATCGACAAACCCTAAACACTCCTTTAATCTCACTGCTTAATCTTCTCCTTAATTCCAAGTAAGTTTTATACCTGAAGTGTTTCGTTATGAATAAGAGATTTTGTTTCAGTGTTTTTGTTTGGTCCGTTGTTTCATGGATGTTTTTTTTATAATTGTGAATGTTTGTTTAGGATCGTAAATGTTTGTTTATGATCATTTATCTACGTTCGTTTATATTTGCTCGATTACGTTAAATTTTAGAACAAAACATTGGGTAATTAACTAAAAAAAGTACAAAAAAGAACACGTTCATGTTCATTTAAGTTATATATGTTTTTTTACGTTCGATTAGAATATCAAAGAACAAACGTAAATGAACATGAAGATGTTCATTTTTAAATAATGAACGGACATGAACAAGTAAATTCACTCAGTTTAAACGTATGTTTGCATGTTTGGTTAAATTAAACGACATACAAGGCCCGTTCATATTCATTTGGTTTGTTTACAGAGCTGGATGGGGTGTCAATATGTACTTGTAAAATGTTCATTCAATATGTTTTATATAGGTTAGGTGATATATATATATGGTTAGGTTCATTTGTGAACAACCCCCTTGATAATGAACTGTGTGAACTAATCATAACCCTTGATTATCAATACACAAGTGTAAATCAATGGCCATGATTTGATGATGAAAATACACTAGTGTATTTTACGATTTGATGATGTAAACAATGGTCAGGATTTTTCACTCGGTTCACAAGTACACTAGTGTTCACTCTAGATACTTACCTACCCTATATATATAGGGTAGGGTTCATGCGAGAAACCACCCTTATTGCGAGAACCGTGAGAACCTGTGACACCCTCAAATTTCACATGCAAGGTTCTACCGCGAGGCGCGTGACATACCAGGATCTCAGCCATTAGTCATATTGAACGACCACTATATGAGTTTAAAAAAAATTCCTGTTTGCTCATTCATGAGAAAATACGGTTTATACAATTTGAGTAGCGGAAGCGTAAATAATTACAAAACTAAAATAGCTAATGTAATTAAAATTGATTCTAAAAGTTTGGTGAAATCAATGCGACTCCGAAATGCATCCTAGCCCTGATGTGTGCTACCTTACCAACCTGAGAAAGACATGCAAGAACAAGTGTCAACACAAAATGATGAGTGAGTTCACAGGTTTTAAGTTACATATATAAAGTAAGTTGTTTCTGAAGCGTTTTCCACTGTTTCAAACCAGAAACAAAAAGTTGCAGTGTTTAGCAGTTACTTGTTATATTTGCAGGTAGCTAACCTAAGTCATGTCAACAAAGAGTTCGATCCGAAATTAACGTTGTTGCCCCTGTTGTGCCAGGTCTGTCACCAACCATGGCTAAGTGTTAGGCAAATTCTACACCCGTGACCATCAACGTTCGGTCTAGCTGGCGCGACCAGCTCGAGTGGGGCTTGTCGGGCCCAGTAGTACTACTAAAAATTCCCTCGCTATACTCCAATACTAACGACATCATAAGTTTTAAGGGGACTGACAGGTGATAAATGCTACTTTGTGACCATAACTAATATAACAAAAACTCTAACAGTTGTGTCGTTACCTTACCGTAACGTTATGACATTACTTTACCGTAATGTAGTGCATGCTTTCTCCCTTTGTGTTTTAAAAACATTTAAAAGAGTAGAGGCCGTGAACTCACCTTAGGGAGCATGTTATATCCAAAGTAGTGTGTGTCAACGATACGAACTGGCATAGCATGTCAATATTCACCAAAACATCCCTAGTAATTTTAGCACAACATAAGTAACCAATACTAGAGTAAAATTGTTTCACGTGTGATCGAGCTCTACCAGATCTTTAAATGCCTGACCCGATGGTAAGGTTACTACTATGCTGCAACAACACTAGGTTCGTTTAATCCCGCATGGACCCCATATATGTACTAAGCCTTAAGAACAACTTAGTTCTCGAGTGATTAAATATATTCATAGAATCGTGTTAACGTGCATGTAGGTGTGTATTTGTATTAGAATAGCACACGTTATAAGCCCGAGTAAAATATTAATACGGTTTTTCCAAATAATTACCATACATACTAACAATTTATTTAAGTAAAGCAGACTTATCAGAGTTCTTGTAAAGTATATATATTAAACTTATGACACACGTAGTCAAATTACAGGTCAAGGACGCATTGGCGTATTATTTGCGGTCGTTAAAATAAATATCATTTTATATTTATTATTCAGATGATAAGGAAATGTCTTGAATAATTTATATATTATATGTTACAACTACATTTTGAATCTCGTTTAACCGTTCGCAATAAATATAGATCATATATTTAAAACTTTTTTCGTGATCTGCTAGCGTCATCTGGAATATACATATACCTTATAAGTTTTATAAAATTATTTGAGTCCCGATACGCTTATGTTTGTTATAAAATACACACGTTATATTATATGAATTCTCATGAAAATCAGGCATAATTTCCTCTATTTATAGAACAAAACCCAACAACTTAAGTTGTTGATCATTTTCCAAACATCAAAAGTCCAAGCCGGTATCACATATTTATAATTATACATATGTTCACATAAATACAAGCACAAGTCCGATTGATTATAACTGAATATCTCGCTTACAAATCCCCCATATTATTTTTATACAATTCTACTAATCGGATCGGACTCACTAGGGCTCATTTCACTTTCTATTATTACAGTTAAATTAATATACAAAACTCAAAGAATAGACTTTGTGCTCGACATTACCTACTCTAATGAATCGCTCATAAACTGACAAGAAAAATATTCTCGATTAGCGTGACACCCAAATCTGCTGCCTTTATTCGTTTGTTGACTGTGTTGACCGAGAACCGACGTTGACCAGGTTTGACTCGTTTTGACTAAGTTGATCAGAACCGAACCACCACCAAGCCCATTCTGTGACATCACCGTCGTTAACCACCACTGCCGACATCCGCCATCAAACGCCTAACTCTTCCTAAAACAACGAGTATGTGTTTACATGAGACACATCTAAGCAAAACAAAGACACTCATGATATTATTGGTTAACCGGACTTCACCGAGAGTTACCTGAATATTCCGGATCGTCGGAGAAGGAACCAAAGTGTCCAGAATATTGCTCCGATCTCACAAACGCAACTGGATCAAATCGCTTGGCTGAGATTTGAGTCAATTAACCAACATATCCAACCGAATCTGTTGTAAGTCTCGTCTCCTTGGAATCTATATGCACTCGTTGTCCCTGTACCTCCGATCTCCGCCATCTAGCACCAACTGAACGCCCCAAACATCACCACCTCTCCGTCGTTCACCACTACACCGTTCACCATCGCGCCACCTTCTCCCACCCTACAACACCTCATCGGGCCTGCCACCACCCACACCCATCGACACCTATGAACCCCTGAATCACCGGCGCTACTAGCCGGAAAACCACCATCACTCCACCATGTGCGGCGTTGCCGCTGTGCTGCTGCCTCCACACGCCGCCATGGCCGCCGTCGTGCATCACCATGGTCGGCCGGCCCTATCTTTTCCACAGCTCTGCCTCCCTCTCTCGGTTCTCTCACTCTATTACCCACTCTCTCTCTCTCTCTCTCTCTAGAATCTGAAATGGTGGAAAGGGGGCTAGGGTTTTGAGTTGTAAGGTGAAAATGAAGAGGGGAGGAGAAAGAGACGGTTTTATACCTAGGGTTGGGTTTAGGTTAGGTTAGATGGGTTGGCAAGTGGGTTTATACCGCGTATACGAACCCGGTTTGGTAGTCGCACGTCTCGCATTAAAATGAAATTACTCGTTTAAATTGTATAAATAGTTATGACGGTTAAATTACATTTGCTAGTTTAAATAAAAACGAATATGTATAACGCATACGAATATATGTATATATACACATGTGTAGAAATATGTGTGATGAATTGGTGTGGCGTCATCGCGATTTTCACTGATTAATGTGTTTGCTCGTTAATAGTTTCTATTATTTACTATTGTAATACATGCTACTTTTCGCACGTAATTTTCCGTAGTTCAACAGGGTCAAAAATACGGGTTGTCACAGAACCATTGTGAACAGGGGGCATTATTGTAAATAAATATAACTTTTAAAAAAAACCGCCTCCTCTCTCTGCCTCCTCTACTCTTGGACTTCAAACAAAAATTAAATCATACTCTATACACAATCATGTCCAACAATCCACAAACATCAGTAACAATTCATCATAGCGATTTATACAAAAATCAAGTCCGACGCTCAACAATATCATCAATTCGTCATCAAAATTCGTCGTATGATCGATATTATTGCAGTAAGAATATAATCATCGATCACACATTCGTCGTCCATTCAAAATTAGGGCAAGACGATCATAATCATCGAGGTTTGTTGAACAATTAGGGATAACCGGAATATTAGACGTATAACGGACTCGCGATTCATCATAATCTAGTTATTGTTAGAAATTCAGCGTCGCTGCACCGTTTTGTGAATTCTTAAGTCCATACACTTTGTTTTGCAGTTGTATATGATAATACGACTCTTAATAGTCGATTCAGATCTTTTATTATGTGAATATACTTAAGCAGTTGTTTCATAGTCGTTTCATATCTGCATTATTGAAAATTGTGTTACATTTATGATTTTTTTAGTGAACAGGGGCAAATGTTGTGGTAGAACTATACGTAATGTGGTAGTTATGTGTTGTTTTATGTAGTTTTATTACTAAATAATGTTGGATGAATAATGTTTGATATGCTTGGCAACACGAATATTGAGTTGGTAAGTGTTAGGGTTTTTATTGAATTATAATTGTTTGTAAGTTAAATCATATTAATGCACATGTGCATAGTTATACACATATGCGTATTTTGTGTGATCTGTATAGTTATACACATGTGCATATTTTTGACAGAATAGGCTTATACGGAACAGGATAATAAGGTAATTTTGTGATCTATATAGTTATGCATATGTGCATAGTTTGACAGAATATGATTACACAGAACAAGATAATAAGGTGATTTTGTTATCTATATAGTTATGCAAATGTGCATTTTTTTGATGGAATATGCTTAAATAAAACAGCATAATAAGATAACATGATAATAAGGTAATTTTGTGTTGGATAATAAGGTAATTTTGTGTGCTATATAGTTATGCACATGTGCATAAATTTTCATAGTAGGTTAATAAGGTAAACAATGTTGATGCACATAAGTTTGAATAGGAGTCTCACCTACCTATGCATCAATGATCTATAATCGGTATTTAGTTTTATTTTGGTGTTTTTTGTTATCATATACTGTTATGCAGTTGTGTGAATGTGTAATTCATGTTCGAATCAAGTTATGCACATGTGTATATATTGACAGAATATGTTAATATGCACTGGTGCATAATTTGTCAGAATATGTTATTATGGTATTTAATGTTTATGCACATGTATAATGATGCATATGTGCATATTTTGTATGTTGATTATAAATTTATGTGGATGCACATGCTCATTGTAGATCATCCATGGAAAAAAATAAAAAAAAGGTAACATTTGTCTTAAAGTCAAGGGATGAAGGGTCAACAAGAATGCCTCATGCAACGGAAGATGAATACACAAATGTTAAACAAAAAGGTTAGAAGCTGTTGAATATTTTGTTATTCTTATTATTATTTAATGATGAAATATGAGTTTATGCATATGTGCATCCTTAAAAATACTTTTTTGTTTTTTAAATGTTATAATTTGTGCAAACACATTAAATTTATAAATGTAGGCATACCAAAGGTGAAAAAAAGATGTGCAAAAGTATAAGAACGTCAAGAGAAGGACAAGCAAATGGAAACATGAGGAAGTCAATAGAAGGACAAGCAAATGGAAACATGACAAAACAATAACTAAAGGTTTTGATGGAATTCATACGAAGAATACGAGGTTGGTAAAATCAAAAATCACATCAGCGAAAGACGACAAGGTGGATAACAAAAAGAGTTAATTGCCCGGATAGTCCCCGTGGTTTGTCATTTTTTCACGTTTAGTCCCCAACTTTTCAAAATAACATGTTTGTTTCCTGTGGTTTGCTCACTTGTTACTCGGGTAGTCCCCAGAATGGAATGGATGACCATTAGTTTACTCAGTTAAATCAATGTTAAATTACTAAATTACCCTTAATGATAAAAGAAATTAAATTAAATAATTATTAAATATATATGTGTGTGTGGGGTCCACTTATTGTCTTCTCCCACAAATGAGCAGCCCCACCCTATTCTTCTTCGGCCACCTTGCCGCCGACCACACCCCACCACTACCCAACCCCTCCTTCTCCACACCACCACTCACATTTGTCAATTTCATCAAAGTTCTACTGCTTTGGTAATACTGATACACTCAAACAGGCTGAACCAACTTGTGTTGTAAATTTGATCAAGAATGCAGTTGATGTGGGACCTGCACATTCAATCATCAATGATGATGTTGCAGTTACTGACATTAATAATTTTGAGATAAACCTTTCTAAATGGGTGTCTGCATATGACTCAGTTTAAGCAACATCAAGTTGAAGGCTTATATGTATTTGTGGCAGATGGGATTCTTGACCACATGGACCTTGGAACCAGTGTGTCGACTGATGAAGATTCTAGAAATAATCTACAAACAGCGACAATGGTATAACCAAATTTGATTATGCTACACCATTACACTAGCAATCAAAAAACCATTATTCATCTCACGCATTACTTGGTGAACTTTGATGAAATTGGCATATGTGGGTGGTTGTGTGGAGAAGAAGAGGTTGGGTAGTGGTGGAGTGTGGTGATGTGTGGTCGGTAGCAAGGTGGCCGGAAAAAACGAAATGGCCGGAGAAGAATAGGGTGGGGCTGCTCATTTGTGTGGGAGAAGACAATAAGTGGATCCCACACACATATATTTAATAATTATTTAATTTATTTCTTTTATCATTAAGGGCAATTTAGTAATTTAACGTTGATTTAACTGAGTAAACTAACGACCATACATTTTGGGGACTACCCGAGTAACAAGTGAGCAAACCACAGAGAACAAACATGCTATTTTGAAAAGTTGGGGACTAAACATGAAAAAATGACAAACCACAGGGACTATCCGGGCAATTAACTCTAACAAAAATGTTGATGGTATGTGTTATTTAAAATAACTAATCGAAGTTTAAAATGAACATGTACATTATTATGTATAAACATTTTATAACATGTATTTTTTTTGTTTGCACATGTGCATCGTATGCGTTAATAAACAGACTTTGAAGAAAGGAATTATATCATCAAGAGTTAAGCCATTGGCAAAAAGTCAGGAAGTAAAAGAGTTTCTAGAGCGGTTAAATGGCGATCGATACGGACACGTTTGTCACCACATCAACTTTTGATAGGGTTAGACGCATTGTCCAGAAAACAGAGGATGCATTGAAAAACATGGGGTTTGGGAGTATTTTAAAGCTCAAAATAGACAGCCTACCAGCAAAATTGGCACATTTTGTGATAGATAAGTTCAATGGAAAAGATATGGTCATTAAATTGAACGGTGGTAGCATAGAGGTGAAGGGGAATGTAGTCAGTAGTTTGTTGGGGTTAAGGAATAGTGGGATTGTTATAGAATGTCAAAAGAAAGAGAATAAGAAAGAAGAAAAGAAGGAACAAAAGGAGGAAAAATAGTTAAGAAGGAACAAATGAAAGGGGGAAAGGTACAAAGGAAAACATAGAGGTTGAGGTAAACGAATAAGCCGAAGAATGTGGGACATTTGCTGTGTGGAATCATTTGTATGACGGGTGTGCATTGACACCAAGTAGAATTGTTGAAAGAATAATAGATAGCCCAGACGAAGATGGAATATTATTCAAATACAATTTTTTGGCATTATTCATGAACACAATGGTGGAGATAAATAAGGACGGGACATGTAAAATAGAGTTTATTGAGTGTTTGGGTGAAGATATTGCTGTGGAAGATGTGAATTGGTGCAAATATATTTGTGACATGATCAAGAGAAGCAAGGATGGATGGCAACGGGACAGCATGTCAAGATATTTCAATGGGGCGCTTACAATTTTGGTGGTAAGTTACTTGTTACATTTGTAGATTGTATAAATTATTTTGTATATTGTATAAAATATTAAGTTTGTATAAGTTTGTCACGTATGGTAATAATGCACATGTGTAGATGATTTATGTGGATAGAACTGTATGTGGAGATATCAAATCGATTTGAACAATGAGTCCGCTATTATTCTGGACAAAAGATATGTTAAGTAGGAGGGAAAAGTATGAGATAAAAAATGGCGTGTTTGGAAAAGGGATGCTACGGGAAGGGTATGTTGAAGATCAAGTTTAAATGAAGTGGATGAATTGGTGACAGATGACAGAGGGAATAATGTCGGAGATATAGGTGGGAAGGGATCTAAAAAGTTGGCGGAAGGTGAAGATAAATCTGAAGGCGAACATCAGTCGGTGTCATTTGAGGTATGTATATTAATGTTATTTATTTAAACATGCACATGTGGACAGTGGTTGACAATAAGTTCATATTCATGTTATTATAAAAATGAACATATGCATGATTAATAACAAAAAAGGTTGATGCACCTTTCGTGTAATAAAAATAATAGTGAACATAAAGCAAATGCACATGTGAAAAAAAAAATCATGGATTCACATGTGCATAATGGGTTGTTGTTAACATTTAAGTTCATAATTATATTACTTGTATATAATGCACATGTGTATAATGAATATAAAAAAATGCATAATGAATAATAAAAGGATGTTGCACTTGTACATAATTGTTTTATTTTATTTATATTTGTTATTAGTTATGTGTTCATAATTAGGAACATATGGGTATAATCCAAAGATTAATGGATGAAACACTGAGGACAAAGGCATTGTTGGCTAAAAAAATTGGATGAAGTTTGGTCAAAATATCCAAAAAATGAAAAGGTTGTAGAGTTTGTTAGGAATTATGATAAGGCATTTAAAGGCGAACACAAAATGGCAAATCTGCTAATTAGTATGAATAATGTTGATGGTGAAGATAAGGAAATAATGGATGATAAGAAGGATACAATGGATAATGTTGTAATCAATAAGAGGGGTGGGATGAAGGTGTTTACCAGGTCGAAAAAACAAGGTTTAATAGATGATAGTGATGTTTTGGGTGATGTATCGAAGGATGAGCATGTGATGCAGGGCGAGTGGACGGAGTAGTGAAAGATGATGAAGAGATAGAATTAGATAGGATTGTTGGTGATGCGGTTAAGTTGGCATATACGGTTAAGGGTGTTGTAAGGGGACAATCACATAGGAAAAAAGAGGTTGATAACACAATACCAAGTTTTATGTTGTTGTCACAAAGCTCACAAAGTTCGCCATAACCAGAACCAGACGTTGAACCGGCGTATATGAGAGTGCTGAAGGTAAAAAAGAGGTTGAACCGGATGAAACATTGAACGATGATGAAAAATCGGTATGGCAATATTTGTTGACGATGATAGAAGATAAACCGAGGTATTTACAAATATTATAGTTTTATGTTGTGATTTGTATTGTCATGATAACTTAGATTTACAAACTGATGTTATAGGGCAGAGGGCAAAAAAGAAAACGAGGATGATTAGGTTTTAGATATCGAAAAGGAGATGAGGGAGGTTAAGTTGACTTTCAAGTAAGTTTACATATGCATTATTTTATTAATATTATTATTTTTTTGTCTGATGCACAGGTGCATTCATGAGATGGTTTTTATGATAATTGTCATGTATTCAGAATGTATTATAATTTGTATTATTGTTTGATGCACATATGCATATACGGTATAATTGATGTGATTTATGTTATGTGTTACGACATATGAACACGTTGTTAGGATCTGAGTTCGAATTACTTGTAGTTTTTGTTTCAAAAATGGAAAATGATTGAGTTTTAAAAGAGATTTGCAGCGGAATTAGATGGAAAACTTTTACTACAAGCAATGGTCGTTTGTTTTCATCATCATCATCATCATGCTTTCAAGTTGGTAAACTCGCATGTGATTCACAAACCCCCCTCAGCCTTTGCAATTGAAGTTTGGTAGTAAGAAAATGTAGAGAAGATGATATGCGAAAGTTGATCTTTTGATAGACAAGTTAAACTATTACACAAGTTACCTATTTATACTAAACAATCTAACCACTGAGCATCTTTGATGACGTCAGGGTTGATAGTGACAGGAAGCTATATGTAACTAACTACAAACGATGCTAATATTAACTATCAGTGCTTAGCAATGTTACATTGATTATCTATCTAATGACTAAGCTCTGATCTCTATCCTCTGATCCTTGTAACTCTGGCAGACCTTTACAACATTGTGAAGACAGATGATAGGAGAGCAGTCTTTAGGGAAAGCAGTGTATGTACAACAGAGGTTGTAACCTCTGATAGTTTAACCAAAGCTCGGATAGTGTTATTTGGCTCTGTATCATCTGTTCCTTTCATAGGGTTCAATCCCAACAATCTCCCCCTGGACATATGATGCCAAAAACACTTTATTCTTGGTCTTTATTCCTCTGGAAGAATTCTCTTATTTGACCTTTGAATTGAAGTTCAAAGTTAAGAGATTCTATGTCATCAGCATCCTTCTCTAGCTCTAAACATAATAATTCTTGGAAGTCTTCTACTGTAAGCCCATAAGCAGCTTCCATGGATAGTTTAGTGGCATTACCATCAGACCTGAGCAGTGTCAATTCATGGGTGTCTTTGTCGACCTTCCACTTTAGAATTTTTGGGTCTGAAGGTTTTCTTGAAGGAGCTTTTATTGCTGAGGATTGAGAAGGAGCTATTTGTGATAGATCTTTAGCTAGCTTGGCACTTGAATCATATGTTGGATAATCAATCATGTTCTGTATTCCTTCTTTGATAAATGTATCCTCAAACTCTTTGTTAGTCTTTACAGACATCTCCCCTTGCCTTTTTCTGTGTAACAGCACAAGTGTGGAATGGGCAGATATTATGCTGGACTTTTTGGAGAGTTGGGCTTTGAGAATAACATCTTCTTTTGAATAATCAGGTTTAGGAGGCATGGATGGATCCTTTTTTCTCCTGTCTTCCAACTTTTTGTAAGTGTCTATCACCCTGACCTCACCCCATCTCATCACTTGGTTCTTTGAACCATAATGATTCTGAATTAGTTCATTCTTCATTCTCTTCAACTTTAAGTCCTTTTCAGACATATCTTTCTTGTATAAATCCCAGCTGGGAGGAGTTGGCTTTTTGAGAGGGTCTTTCAACATTTCTTGCATTCTGTTGATTTCATCTCTTAGCTCATCTATGCTCCAATCCCTGAACTGTGCCCTTGTTGCCTTATACATCTTCTTCTCCATGATATACTCAATAAGTTCACTTTTGAGCAACTTATCTTCCCTTTCTGACAACTGGTTGCTCAGGTTCTTGACAAAGTTTTGTAAGATGTAGGCTTTACTTAGTTGAAAGGACATGGTAATCTGTATTTCTCTATCACCTTTACCAGCTGTTTCTCTTTTGGCAATATCCTCTGCTTGCTTCCGTTTCAATTCTAGGTAATCATCAACATTTGCAGGTCTGGATAGCCATCAAGGGATAGGATTGTTCTTTTGTCAGGGTCATCCTCTGAAAAGAAACTTAGAATCTCTTCCCTGACTGCTGGTAAATCAAGAGGATACAACTTTGCTGCAGGAGTAACTTCAAGAGTTGAAGATGTTGTAAGCTCTGCTGTGGAGGTCATTGGTTGTGATGATAGCGGAAGAGGTGCAGGAATCTCATCATCATTTATCACTTTTGTGATCTTTCTCCTTTTAAACCTTAAAGTGGGTGATGGTGGTGGTGGTATTTTTGGTGGTATGGATAATGGATGAGTTGATGTGGGAAATGTGATCATGGAAGTGGATAGAGCTGCATCTGTTGCAACCTCTGCTTTATCAACATCATCAACAGATGTTGATACAACGATGCTGTAACATCTGCTTGTGTGGATGTGGGTTGTGGTTTTGAACATGTGATAGGTTTTTGAGAGACAAAGGTTTTGATGGTTGGATTGTTTTCAGTCATAGTTTTAGGAGGTGTGGCTGTTGGTTGCCTAGCTTTTCTAGCAGGTATCTTCTTTGATGAAGTACCAACCTCTCCATTTTCTTTTTGCTGTTCAATCTTTTTCTCAACCAACACTCTGCTCTCCTCAATCACTGTCTTCTTGTGACTAGCCTTTGCCTTGGCCACTAACTCATCGGTTAGATCTTTTTTCTTTGATCCATCAGGCCTGGAAATGTTCACTGTTGGCCTGCTCATGTCAGCATCAATTTTTAACTTCTTTGGACCTAAAGGTTTCTCCCCCTTTCTGGCTTCATCTGTTGTAACAAAGATAACCATTGGAGGTGCTTGACCAGTGGTTTGAAGTAAATGGGCTTTGATGGCCTTAATGTCTGCAGCAGTGTCTTGATATCTAGCTTCAACCATGTTTCTAACATCATTCATCTGGTGCTTGTGTTGTAGATCCAAATAATGTTGTTGATGTTGAAACAGAGGATTAAGAGCTTCTTTGAGAGCAACAGTGGATAGAACAGAGGGTTGACTTTTTGTAGCTATCAGCTGCTTCAGTAAATTTTTGATCTTGTCCACAGAATGTTCTCTCTTAGTAACTCTCTCTATCAAATCCTGGTATTTTAGCTCATCACCTAATTTAATAGGATCATCTGAACTCCTACCTGAAGTGGTAGTTGTATCGATGGTATCATTAGCAGTGGTTTTAGTACCAGCTTCAACCATAGATGCCCCTTTGTCTTGGAACTGGGGACTTCCCACAACAGAGGTAACAGTTGTTGCCTTAACAGTGGTTGCCTTCAACCAAGTCTTATTAATGAAACCACTGTCCAATCAAGAACTTGGGAGTTCAGCAATTGTAGTGGCTGCTTGAGTTGAACTATCACCAAGGGTTACATGTAACCCAAGGGATGTAGCCTCTTCATTTGCTGATGGGCTAGCAACGAATAAATATTCAGACCCAAACTCTTGATGAAGTATATTCTCAGTAATAGGTTGTTGAGAAGTGCTGATTTGTGTCTGGTCTAATTCAATTGCATTCAGCAATGGTAACATAGTAGGTGGAAGTGTGGTCATTAGTGAAGGTGGCTGTGTAGAAAGCGACAGTGCCCTGGGAGAGGGGTTGTGGAAGATAGAACCAAGTGGATCTAGAGCTTCATAATTTGGTTGTGTCTACAACCTTTTCCTTTTGTGAGGAAGACAGGAGGAGTTTCAAAGCCGGTTGGAGATCTTTGAACCATCTGCTGTGAAGAAGTAGCAGCAGTGGTTTGTGACTTTGGTGCTGTCACTGGGTTAACCTATGGGATCTCATCTTCTAGAGGACCCTTTTTGGGTTTGGTGGGCTTTTTGGTAAATGTGTTGGTTTTCTTTTTGAGGATTTTTGGTGTGGGCTTCAGTGCCGCGGTTGTGGTGCCCTGATCACCAAGAGCAGTAGGCTCAGTAGCAAGAGGTTGAGTTTGAACATTTTGTTCAGATAAAACTTGCTCAGCCTCCTCTACTTGTGTTTTCGTAACTTTATCTTTGTTTGTTATTCTGGTGAAGGTTTCATGATTGAGGCGGCCTGCTTTAGTCACAACGCCTATTTTACTTTCAGGACCTTTGATTTGATCTTGTAAGTAAACACTCAGAAAACGTAGGTGAATCAAAAAAGCTTTTCTTTTTGCAATATTTTGAAAATTATTCACAAGATCATTGAACAGTATCTGGGAGTAGTTAAAATATGTGTCAGTTAAAATTGCATACCCCAGATATTGCATGTTCAATGGAATTTCATTGAAAGCAGTGGTTTTTGCTAAGAGACAAGTTAGAATTGTGTGAAAGAAAAATCTCATCTCAGCAGGAAAGTTAGGTTTAAAGATGGTCATACCTTTCATCTGGCCGTCATAACCTCTTTCCAGAAACTCTGCTTGGATCTCATTAAGGGGAAATGACACAAGGTGTTCTATGTCATTTAACTTGAAAACTTGAGAGATCGATTGGGGGCTAATTTGCATCAACACTCCCCCTACTCTTGAGATTATTGTATAAGGAACACCAGCAGCAGTTGAGTGAACCTTAACGTTATTCCAGAAGTCACGAAGAGAATCAATGTAAATTGGGCTTTGACTTCTAACATGTGCTTGAATTTTGACTTTTGCAAATTCGAATCATTGGATGATAGCGAGTATTTGCGTCGTTTGCTTCAAGTATGGCGGTGTAATTATGTGGGGTTTTAATTATGAGAGTGTAGGGTGGAAGTGCTTGTTTGGATTTCTTCGAAGATTTTGATTTGGGAGCCATGGTGTTAGAGAGAAAAACTGTTTTGAGATTTTTGAAATTGACACAGTTTTAGGGTAAACACTGGTGAGGGATAAAACAGGGTTTTTATAGGGTTTTGAAAAAGTGATGATGACATGGCATCTGTTGCAAGATCTGATGGCTAACATTTGGCCACGTGTAACATCTGATGAGAAAAGTACTGATTTTTATCACTATCAGTGGATAGCTATCAGTGTTTTGAAAAAGTAGTAAATATGGAAGACAGAGGATACACTTTATCAGTGGATAAGATTTTGAAGCCTATCAGAGGTTTTGAGCAAACATATGTTATGAGCAGACTTTTAAAGATTTACTGAAAAATTCAATTTTAACTATTTCTAAAGAAGAGTTTTTGATTTTCTGAAAGCATTTGATGCTATGTACGCATGGATTTACAAGAGAACTTGTCTTAATCCATGTTTATCATTCCAATTCTTGAGATCAAGTTTTCAAAGGTAGATGTATCTAGTGCCTTGGTTAAAACATCTGCCATCTGATTTGAAGTATGGACATGATGCAAAGAAATCAAACCTTTTTCATAGCAATCTCTCACAAAGTGATGTCTGATGTCAATGTGCTTTGTAGTGGAATGAGAAACTGGATTTTTAATGATTTTTCAGCAGCTTGACTGTCCAATCTGGGTGGAGTCTTTAGTACAGTTACACCAAAATCCAGCAACTGGTTTTGAAGCCACAAGAGTTGAGCAGTGCAGCTAGCAGCAGTAATATACTCTGCCTCAGCAGTGGATGTTGAAACTGCAACTTGCTTTTTGCTTTGCCAAGACACTAGACAATCACCTAGGAATTGACATCCTCCTGATGTGGACTTCCTTGTAGTTTTGCACCAAGCAAAGTCACTATCTAAAAAACCTGAAAGGTCATATTCCCATTAGCTGGATACCAGATACCAAGTGTGGGAGCACCTTTTATGTATCTGAATATCCTTTTTACAGCAATAAGATCAGACTTTCTAGGTAATGCATGTGATCTGGCACAAACACTGTTGCAAACATGATGTCTAGCCTTGATGCAGTTAGGTACAATAAGGACCCAATAATGCTTCTATAAAGAGTTTGATCAGCAATGTCATCTTTACCATCAATGGTGACTAGCTTGGTGGTTGCTATGGGTGTGCTACATGGTTTACAATCATCCATATCAAACTTTTTAAGCAGTTCTTTCACATACTTGTTTTGATGGATGAGTGTACCATTTTGTAATTGTTTAACTTGGAGACCAAGAAAACATTGGAGCTCACCCATTGCACTCATCTTAAACTCTGCTGCCATGATTTTTCGAAACTCTTCACACATAGCAGTGCTTGTGGATCCAAAAATGATGTCATCCACATAAATTTGGACAAGCATCAATTTGTTTCCTTTCCATTTTAAGAATATGGTTTTATCTATTTTACCTCTAGTAAACCCTATGGATAAGAGAAAAGTGGATAGAGTTTCGTACCAGGCTCTTGGTGCTTGCTTCAAGCCATACAATGCTTTGTTGAGCTTGTAGACATGATCAGGATGGAATGCATCTTCAAAACCTGGAGGTTGACAAACATACACCTCTTCTTTGATTTTTCCATACAAAAATGCACTCTTTATATCCATTTTATACACCTTTATGTTGTGGTTAGCAGCAAAAGCTAAGAACAGGCGAATAGCTTCCAACCTTGCTACAGGAGCAAAAGTCTCATCATAGTTTATACCTTCTTTCTGTCTGTAGCCTTGAACCACGAGCCTTGCTTTGTTTTTTACAACAATACCCATTTCATCAGTTTTGTTCTTGAAGACCCACTTTGTGCCAATTGGACTTACATCTTTTGGCAGTGGCACAAGCTCCCAAACTTGTTGCCTCTTGAACTGAAGGAGTTCTTATTGCATGGCTTCTACCCAGCTGTTGTCTTTCAGTGCCTCTTGGTACTTGACTGGTTGTGTGAGTGATAGAAAACCAGCAAAAAGACAAATATGTTGGGATTGGCTCAGTGTGAGCACCCCAGATTTGATGTTGCCAATAACTTGGTCTGATGGATGGCTTTTGAGATAAATCAAATCACCTTGGTATGGAACAATAGCATTTTGAGGTGATGGCTGCAAATGTGTATCATCTGAGCTAACCTCTGCTGGTGAATTTGAAGTATCAGCCTCTGATGTAAATGGAGGTGGTGGTATTGGGGGTATAGAGGTAACATTCTGATGATTTTTGTCCCCAAATGTAGGACTTTTATCAACAGATGTTTGATTTTGTGAACTGGCAGAGTTTGAGGATCAAACACTGTTGACCCAGATGTGGCAGAGTTTACACAAGAGCTTGTGGCACCTGATCCTCTGTTGGAAGAATTGACTTTTGTTTGTGGAAGCACACAGTCATATTCTTGATCTTGATCTTCTCCAGATTATTGTGGTGTACCTGCATTGTCTAGCTTGATAGAAACATCAGCAAATGTGAATTTATCTAAATCAAAAAGCTCTGCGGGATTTGCTGGGATTTTCAGTGATGAAAGTTCATTGAACTTCACATTCAAAGTTTCTTCAACACACTTGGTCCTAGAGTTAAAAACTCTGTAGGCTTTAGCAGTGGTTGAGTATCCCAGAAAATAACCACAGTCAATTTTGGCTGCAAACTTAGATATAGAATCTTTTAAGTTCAAAATGAAACATGGACAACCAAAAACTTTAAAATAGGAAATCAGAGGTTTGATTTTATACAAAATCTCATAGGCAGTCTTTTGATGCCTGGGGTTAATCAAAACTCTGTTTTGAACATAGCAAGCAGTGTTTACAGCCTCTGCCCAGAAGGACAAGGGTAAACCAGAGTCTGCAAGCATAGTTCTTGCTGATTAAATTAAATTTCTATTTTTCCTTTCAACCACCCCATTTTGCTCTGGAGTTCTTGGAATGCTATATTGTCTAACAATTCCTTTTGACTCACAAAAAGCATCCAACTCCCTATTTTTAAACTCTGTTCCATTGTCACTCCTAAAGATTTTTACTGGAAGATCAAATTGCTTTTCTACTTGTTTATCAAAGTTATGCAAAATGACTGCAGTTTCATCCTTAGAGTGGAGAAAGAAGGTCCATGTAAACCTAGAGAAATCATCAACTATCACTAGGCAATACCTTTTGTGTTTTAAGCTCATGATTTACACTAGGCCAAACAAGTCCATGTGAAGCAATTGTAAACACTGGCTTGTTTTGGACTCTTCAATTAATTTGAAAGAACTTTATGTTGTTTTCCTTTTAAGCAGGAAACACAACGTTCTTCACAGGAAAATTGCTTGTGAGGCAAACCTCTTACAAGACTTTGTTTTGAGAGTGTGGTGATAGTTTTAAGATTTGTGTTTCCAAGTCTTCGATGCCATAACTCAGTCTCTTTGCTAGAAGCAACGGAGAATAAGCATGTTACGGACACTGGATTATCTTTTAACATATCTACCACATACACATTCCAACTTCTGTGTGCAGTGAGTTGTGCTTTGCTCTCAGCAATGATTTGATCAATCTTTTTAACAACCTCTGGTCCCACAATTTGACAAATTTTCTTGGTGAAGAAGGATCCATACCTCTGTCACTCATTTATGAGACACTCAACAGGTTAAATTTCAGATTGTCAATTAAGTTCACATTTTCAAACTTGAGTTTCCCAGCCAGAACCGACCCAGACCCTAAAACCTTTCCCTTTGAGTTATTACCAAAAGATATATCACCCCCATGAGCCATGAAGTCCTTGAGAAGGGCTCTACATCTTGTCATGTGCTTGGAACCTCCACTATCTACATACCATAAGCTATCAAGGCAAGTAGAGGGTCCCCCTACATCAAGTAAATAGATCAGTTAAGGTAGGTCTCCAAAGCCAAAATGGGTTTAGATGGGGTCACAGATGGTCCAGTCTCAAGTCAAGGACAATGGTATGTGGTTTGGATATTCTTGTAACATTTGCTCTTGACCATTTCCTATCAGATGATTGTATCCATAGGGATGCCGATTCACTCTTTGCTTTGAAGGCTTTTTGTATCCTTCATAAGTAAGAGGAACCCTTTTGTAGGTTGGTTGGCCATATCCTCTTGGAAATGAGTTTGATGGTGGGGCATCTGTCACTTGCACCTCTCTAGGAATAGAGGTTTTCTTTAACGCTTTTGTAACAGATGTTCAGTTGGTTCAAAACTCTGCTTGGATTTATTTCCAGCAGAACTTGAACCTTTTTTTTCTAGTGCTTTTGCCTTGATCTCTTTTACCTTTGGCTCATAGTTTTTAAGATAGGCACACTCTTGAGTTAAATGATTTGTTTTGTTGCAGATGGTGCATCTTGAAGAATTTTTTATAACACATGTTTTGTTAATGTCATAGGCTTTTAAGAAAACAATCTGCAGCCACATGATTTCTTTTTTCACAAAATTCACAAAAAGTTTTTAATCTTTACTCTTCTTTTCCTATCAGACTTTTTATCAGCAGCGGTTGTGACCTCTGCTGGTACATATTTGATAGGGATCACCAATGCTTTTGGTGCTTTAATACAATCAGAGGTTGTAAAGTCCATTGGCTTAAAGGTTTCTAAAATATTACATTCATCTGACCAGGTTGGTTTAAACTGATATTTTTCAATTTCTTTATCTTTTGTTAAAACCTCTGATTTTTCCAAAACAATTTTGTTTCCAGATTTATCTGTGATTTTTATTTGTTCACCAGCCAAATTTGTTGGGACTATTTCAACCAACTCAGAATCAATTTCAGCAACATTTTTCTCATTTTGGCCATGGGTTCTAAAATCTACACCAAACTTAATGTTGCTCTTGATCTGAGCATCAAGCATAATCTCATAACCTTTACAGGACTCAACCCATTTTTCACAAGTGATTTGGGTTTCTTCTAACTCCTTTTTACAAACTTGGTATTTTTCTACCATAGTTTGGAGTTGGTCCTTGGTTATGCTTGATTCATGTCTCAGGCTACTCATTTCAGAATCTTTTTCACTTAACTTTGATTTTAACTCTTTAATCAGTTTTTCAAAATTAAGTTCATCTTCTAAAATTTTGCTCCTCAGGTTTTCATTCACCTGCTTAATGTTTGCAAAAGCAATGATGCATTTGTCAGAACATAGATCTTTAAGGATCTGAGGTGATACCTTTGTAGCAGCCATGAGAGCACAATCACACTCATCTTCATACACATCAACATTCCATGGGTCAGCAGGAGAGTTCTTTTCCTTATCAGCAACATTTTTCTTTTCTTCACTTGAAACCACCGTTTCATCACAAACTTGAACTTCATCAGTTTTTGACACTAACTCCACAGATTCAACACCTTCAGCAATTGTCTCTAAGGCCATTAAACAAAATTCTTGTTCAACATCATTTTTGGCCATTAAAGCAAAGTTATCATCAGTCAAATCCTCAGGCAAGCTACTCTAGTCAACATAACTTTGTGTGAAAAAGCTCTGTTGACCAACCTCTGCTGGACTAGCAGTGGTTTGAGCAGGTTAAGTGATAATGGGTGCTTGTTGTACATGCACTTGAGGATGTGATGGTGCCTGAACATATTGAATTTATGGACTAGTGGATTGAACATAATGCACTGGAACAGTGGTAGCAAGATGTGCAAAGTGGGCAGTGTTTTGAACATGATGAGCAGGGGCATATTGCGAATAATGAGCAGTGTTTTGTGTGTGCTGAGGTCTAGGGCCAGGATGAGTAACTATTGGTCCAGAGTTTTGAGACCTGCATTCTCTGGCAAAGTGTCCTAACCTATTACACTTATAACACTTGACTTCTGATTTATCCAGCCCAACCTTCAACCCCCCATGCAATCCTGGAAATTTCCTACCAGTTCTCTTATAGAATTTACTAGCCCTAACACTCAATAGGGCCAGTTGGTGCAAAATATCCATTTCTTCAAGATCAGAAGGTTCAAAGTGTTGCAAATCATTCAGCTCAAAGGATAGATTGTCAGAGGTTTGGCTTTCCCCACTAGCAGTGAAAACATAGTTGGGTGCATATGTTTCAGATCCTAAGTTCCCACCAGAAGTAATATCTATATAGTGATCATAACTTTGGTCCTTACTGCTGCCAGATCCCTCTTCTTGGCCAAAAAGAGTTGTGTTACCCAATGAGTAATCATCAATCATTTTGCCAGAATCTTGCAACTTCTTTTTCTGGTTTAACTCTCTCTCATAAGTGAGGAGTATCCCATGAAGTTGTGTCAACGACATTTCTTTAAACCCAACATATTTTCGTGTTATATAAGCTACAGTCTCCCACTTATCTGGTAACGATCTAAGGAAACGACTATTGACAATCGAATTAGGAAAAACCACGTTAACCAGTCTAAGTTCACTGATGAGACAGCTGTAACGTTCGAACTGTTGTGTTAGAGACTCTCCTTTCAAGTGACAAAACGTTTCATACTGCTCATTTAGAACTTCTCTGTTACTTTCTATCACTTCCTCAGTCCCACCGAATTGCTCTTTTAGTGCATCCCATAACTTCTTTGCACTGTTGCAATGGAGTAGACCAGCATAAATCTCATTAGGTAAGGCCGAAGAAACTATGCTAAATGCCTTAGCATCCAATTCAATTTTCTGGAAATCCTGCTCTGAAAAGTTTTCAGGATTTTTTGGCACTTGTTTAGTTGGATCCTCTGTGCTTGGAACCATCGGAACGTGAGGTCCATAAGCAACAGATCTACAGCAACTGGTGTTTTGCTGAGCAAGGATATGACCCATTCGTCGTTGCCAAATGAAATATTCATTTCTTTTGAGCATCGGCGGTTTGAATAAGGATCCAGAATTGGCATCCTGTGTGTTTTGAGACATTTTTAGTTGATTTTACACAGATTTCTGTTTTAAAAACTTTGAACGTAATAAAACTCTGTTTATCAAGCAAAAACAACCAAACTAATAGCAGAGAGATGATCTGTTCGAATCAAATCGATTGTTAGATCGAATTTGATGAATCAAGCTCTGATACCAATTGTTAGGATCTGAGTTTGAATTACTTGTAGTTTTTGTTTCAAAAATGGAAAATGATTGAGTTTTAAAAGAGATTTGCAGCGGAAATAGATGGAAAACTTTTACTACAAGCAATGGTCATTTGTTTTCATCATCATCATGCTTTCAAGTTGGTAAACTTGCATGTGATTCAAAAACTCCCCCTCAGCCTTTGCAATTGAAGTTTGGTAGTAATAAAATGCAAAGAAAATGATATGCGAAAGTTGATCTTTTGATAGACAAGTTAAACTATTACACAAGTTACCTATTTATACTAAACTATCTAACCATTGAGCATCTTTGATGACGTCAGGGTTGATAGTGACAGGAAACTATATGTAATGTCACACCCCGACCCGTAGCGGAAAAGGTGACCGGGGCATGATTGGGTTATCATCAAAGCTCATGACATTTATTATAACATTTCATATTCATTATTACAAATTAAATGGAAACATACAATCATAATTACATCATGTCCTAAAGATCATTCTAGACTTCGTTGATTTCTTCTAAGGCATTTCCTAAGTTTCCTTGCTTCATCCTGTTTACCTATATCATGTGTAAAATGGTTTTTGGATCAACAAAAAGTTTGCGAGTGAATCCTATGAAAAACATTTGAACAAGTTTATTTAATTGATTATGAAATAAAGTGCACAACCACATATGAGTAAAAATAGATGTAAACTTATTCACCAATCATTTAATATTAAATAATGCACACATGAACAATAATGGATCGTTTAGAGGCACGCGTTGCTCAACTCGTCTCCCACGAGGAACTGATGGGCCTAATGAATGAATTGCATATAACTTGACAATATGAAATACATAACTACAAACAATATATACAATCTAAGTTTTGAGGTACGCGTTGCTCAACTCGTCTCCCACGTGGAACTGATGGGCCTAATGAATGAATTGCATATAACTTGACAATATGAAATACATAACTACAAACAATATATACAATCTAAGTTTAGATCACAATATGGTATGGCACAAGTTTAAATAAACGAGTTAATTTTAGTGACACATGACACACCCCAAAACGTGTAATTAAAGAGGGGAGTTGTAAGATTCACTCACCTTGGGTGCGTTCGGTTGATGATGTTGAATATGCACAAAGTTGGATTTAACCACGAGTGAAACTAACCTAGATAATAACATAATGGTTTGGTAAATAAGGGGATTTTATTAATCAATTTTAGTAGGATGATTGGATATATTTTTGTGAGTTTAAGGCTATTTTCTAACCTTAAAAATGTTATTTTTAAGTATTTTAATTGATTTTTAAATAAAATAAAAAAATGATAAAAAAAAGTTGACTTTTTGCGACCGTTGACCGTTGACCGTTGACTTGTTGACTTGTTGACCGGTCAGGCTGTGTAATTGTGTGCGCCGGGTGAGGCTCGAACCCGAGACCTCCCGTTCGCGAGCACGTAGCTCTACCAACTGAGCTACATGTCTAACCCGAAATATTTCTGTTTTTAATTATATTTATACACTAATTGGATTAAACCGAAAATCATTTATTTTTAAAAACTATTTTAATGCATCGAACCGGTGTTCTCCACAGGTCTCGAACCCGGGACCTGTGGTTTGGGTTAACACACAGTCCACCGCTGGACTGTGTGTCTAACTTGTTATATAATCTGATTTTTATTATACTTATATACAAACTAAATAATTTCATTTCTGTCTTATATAAAAAGTTTGATAATTGTCCGGACCGGTGCGGTAGTCCGGACTCGAACTCATGACGTGTGCTTAAACGTTCACACAGTCCACCACTGGACTGTGTGTCTATCTTGGTTATTATTCCGGTTTTTATTAAACTTAACATCTATATGAAATGAATCCGGTTCGGTTAAAAAAAAGAACATTTTTATTAAGGCGAGGGTGCGTGGGACAAGAATCGAACTCGGGACGTAAGCGTGTTTTATTTGCACACAGTCCACCGCTGGACTGTGTGTCTAACCCGGAATATATCTTGATTTTAATTATACGTAAACAATACTGAAACTTCGTCTTCTTCGTCAGACTTAACCAGAATCGGAGTCTGACTGGTTCATCGATTTTAATCAAGTTCTTTAGTGTCTTGTGATTGATTACGTGTGAGATAAATGAAAAGAATGAAAGATTAAGTGTTAGATATACCGAACAGTGGCTCCTCTGTTTCACCGGCGAAACTCCGATGACAGCAGATGATTCCGGCGACGTGTGTCTTGCGGCAGAGGGTCTTCAACGAGCTTGAGATGAATGTGGGTGGCTTCGGTATGAGCTCTGGAGGTTCAGTAAGGCATAGAGGTGAAAGGGTCGGTTTTCCGGCAAGTTGTAGAAATTTCCGGCGAGTGGAATTACGTCGGGAAAATGTATGATTGTGAGCGAAAAAGCTAACAGAGGTTAGAGGGGGTATTTATAGGGCAGAACATCGACGTATTTAGTCCGTTTTCCGTCTTGATTCGTCGGTCATTACGTTTTCCGGTGGTTATGACTTGCGTCGCGGGTTCAGACGTCGGTTATAACCGTTGTAGTAGTTAATGTTTACGTTAAAACTGAAGAAACCGTCCAATCTTGGCGAGATAGTCGGGATTTCCGACGACTGAAATTAGGCGCGTCGGTTTTGAAATTGAGATTTATGTTATGAATTAATTGATTCCATTAATGAACAAGAAACACTAGTGGCGCAGTGGTTGGATGGTTGAGAGTTAAGGCGTTGATGACTCTGGCTGACCCGGGTTCGAAACCCGGCAGCAACCTTTTATTTTTAAACCACAATTTTTAACAGTTTTTCAAAAATAAATTATATATTCCAATATACTTATTAATTATGTATCGTTTAAAATTAATTTGGGCATTAATTACGCAACGAAATTTTTAACTGATTGTTCGGTTAATAAACGGAGCGGGTTTGGTAAATCCGTTTTTTGACGGATGTTACAGTATCCCCTGCTTTTTAGAAATTTCGTCCCGAAATTTAAGTAGTGATATATTCGTCTAAAAATGATGGTGTTTAGTTTGACAGTTACATACTTAGAAAAAGAGTAAGAGTTTAAATTTTTGTTTGACGCGGTAACGTTCCTTGTAAGGGTTAAGTACCTTGCTACAGGAATCGCTTTTTGTTGCCTACGGTAAAAATATTGATAAGCAGAGTTGATTCACTAAATATGATATCATGCGTAAGAGTTTTGATATGTTTGGAAGGATAGGGTTATATCCTAAAACAAAATTTCTAATACTACAACCTACATGGAACTTCTCATAACCGTCTAATAATGCCTCTGATCCTTTGACAAGAATACTTATATATAGGAAGTACCAGCGGCGTATCCACCATATTCTTGTCAAATTTTCATTGGTTTTATCAGTAAGTTATGATTGGTTCTATGATGTGACTCTAAACATAAATAAAGCCACAACCAATGTACCAAGAAATTACTAAATCCTACATAGAACTTCTCATAACCGTCTAACAATGCCTCTGATCCTTTGACAAGAATACTTATATATAGGAAGTACCAGCGGCGTATCCACCATATTCTTGTCAAATTTTCATTGGTTTTATCAGTGAGTTATGATTGGTTCTATGATGTAACTCTAGAACATAAATAAACACAACAACCAATATTTGAGCCCACATTCTGATAGCATACATGTTTGAATGGTGACGGTTCCTCTCTCGTTTGTTATGATGGAGAGGTTAGTTTATGTAGAAATAGAACACAATCCAATTTCTTTAAATGGCGAGATGATTTAAATGTAACACAAATTTCAACCAAGACAATACTAAATCCTACATGGAACTTCTCATAACCGCCTGATAATGCCTCTGATCCTTTGGCGAGAATACTTATATATAGGAAGTACCAGCGGCGTATCCACCATATTCCTGTCAAAATTTCATTGGCTTTATCCTTAAGTTATGATTGGTTCTATGTGATTCTAAAACATAAAGAAAAACATAAAACTAAACAATTGGAGTTGAATCTTGATTTTCGGTGAAAGGGAATAGTTGGGTGGTTTCGCTTGGGTCGTCATTATCTTCGACAGGATTGGCGTTGATGTTGAAAACTCTTCCTCTTGCTGGTGGCCTAGTGATTGGGTTTTCTTGATTTACTTGGTTAACTGGGTTTGATTGAGCTTGAGCGTTTATGATGTTAACCAATCGAGGGCACGTGTTTCTAAAGTGGGTAGGGTCGCCACAATTGAAACAAGCTCGAACATATGGGAACATGGGGTATTGGGGTTGTTGATAGGTTTGGATCATGTTTTGAGGAGGGGGTGAGATTTGGTTTTGAGGGGTGCAACAAACCTTGCTCAAATGACCATAGCGTCCACAATTCGCACATAATCAACAAGGTAAGGTAGGGGGATGGTGATAAAAACAGGTGTTGCATCGAGGGTGAGGTCCAAGGTATGGTTTTTTAATTGGTGACACATGTTAAGCATGATACAAAAATGAAGATATTATACATGACATTTTACATTGCATCATCATGACATCATCACAATGATGTCATGATGATCTCGTCTTGGATTATCTTCGTTCTCGTATCGCGTAGACTGAGTCGTACGAGGAGGAACGTCGTCGACTTCGGTCTTGAACCGAACCGAGCCAAACCAAACCGAACTGAGCCACATCCACACAAATATGAATCAACAAACTCCTTCTTGGATGTTGCTCATGATGGTTCGTTCTTCACATTTTTCGGGTTTTCAAAAGCCTTCACTTGTCACAGTCAGGAGGTGCATCAACAAAACTCCCTCTTGAATGTAGCTTGTGAGACTTTGCTCTTCAAAGCTTCTGATCCTCGTGGTGTTGATGAATGGTCAACTGCAAATTTTATCCTCTAGATCCACTACTTGCATTCATGCCGTGTCTTTAATCCTCAGCTTATCATCAAACATGTTCTCTTTGTCTTTAGCTTGCTTGGATGCCACATCTGCACACACAACAAAGCTAAATGCGTAATGAGAACAACCGCTAGGAATTTAGTCCACCTTAGAGAATTTCTAGTTGAAAACTTCACGAAGGATTGATTTTAAATAGAATTAACAAATGACACACATAAGACCATCTCTAGTTCAACTACCAACCGACAACACTTTGTAAGTTTTAAAATTGTTCAGTTTTAAACTTTTAACTTTCAAAATTAGTCAACTTCGACCATTTATGAAGATGCAATTGTTTTCCGGCTTTCAATCAGAGTTTTAGGTAGGATAGACTCGGGTTCCAACATCGCTCAATAAAAAAAACTAGAAGCAAAATCTTATTGGCTTTTATAAAATTTAAATTAAAACTCACTTAAAATATTTTTGATATTTTTCATTTTTCAAATGTAAAGACGGAAAAAAAATAAATAAATATTTACAGACAATCTTTTTGCGAATTTCAAGGGTAAGAGAATCATATCAGTATACGGTCATGCCAAAACACACTTGTTATTCGATTAGTTAGCATTTAGATAAGTATCATATAACAATTATCAGACAAATTGTTGTCCACATAAGCTCAACTTATCAGATGTACTCGCGGTTAGGGGATACGATTAATGTATGATTTACTTACTGACCGGTGTTCATCCATTCACCACACATTGCCGTATCAAGGTATGCACAGGAGTTCATCTTACTGGTGAGTATACCATTTATCATCTGTTTTGACGTATATGATGTGAGATACTCACTTATTTGAGAACGAATACAAGTCATATGTGATGAAATCACTTATTAATAAGGAACTTGATTTTCAATGTCTGCAGGGCACGAGAGCAATCATACCGACAAAGAGATGAACTTGACTCTCGGATGATATATGTGATTTAAAATCACTTATTCACCCTTTGATATTTTTATCACTTATTGATGGTCATATGCAACATGTATTATATACATGTATGTATCGTATGTACATGTATGTATGGTATCATGGAAGTTCTAGGCTTGAGTCCCCGTTGTTTTCGGTAAAAGAAACAACCATGATACCCAGATGATAAACAACATAAAGAACACGTATCCCTGCACCTCGGCAATCTATCAAACTAAATTTTGGTACTAAGACCATATGCCAATAAGCGGTTCACATACGGTCTTCAGTCGATTATGTTTATATCGCCCTGCACACTTTAAAATGATTGTGAGCCTACCGATACATCGAACATAGAGCTACTTATCGTTATTCATTTTAAGTTCAAAGAGGTTTTGATAGACCACTGATTTACTATCATTTTCTCTTTTTCTCGCCAGGAAACTCATTTTGGTTTTTCTCTTGTTTTTTGTCCTTTTTGACGTTTTTTAATGTTTTTGTATTTTTCGGATTTGAATCTACTCCCCCTAAAATGAAAAGAGTAAATTTAAACTTTTAAATAACATCTTTTTTGGATTTTCTTCAAGAAAAATATTCATAAAAACGATTTCCCGGTGTGGATTAACTCATGTTTTACCTCGATGCTGTTTACCAAAAATTAATTCAATTGAAAATGATTTATCAAAATTTTGGGAAAATGAGTTGGCACGCTGGTAATCGGCATGGACCTAAACAACATTGATGAATTTCTAGTTGAAACAATCACGTGTGAGGTGATATTTGAGATCGAAATGTTTGGTCTGGAGTGCTGTACGAGATTCTAGTAATCCGTAAGGCAGCTCAAATATCGACAAAGATAGGAGAGATTAGAAATTTAAAGCCATAATCCTGCAATTGCTACATGCATTGCAAGGAATCGGTGTGCTCTCCCAACTGGATATCCACCTGGTGTGGATTTCAAGGTCGATTTTGTAGCTACTTCAGATATCTGAAAATTTTCTCTACAGCAACAAGAACAGAAACCTCCGGTCCGGCTGGTAAGAAGAAAGGGAGCATGTGGGAAAGCTTGTACACATCATCTTTGGATGGTCCATACATGATGTCGTCCAAATGCTTTTGCACCAGCAAAGGTCTTCGTCTTTCTCCTTGAGAAGTAGTGTGCGGTTGTTCAATCCACGCCAAGGCAGCCGCACACCCTGTTGGTTTGTTCAACAAACACATTTTCTTCAATCACACCATGGAGAAATGTACACTGAACTTCTTGTGGAAGATATAGACATGAATCTTCGATAATATTCTGACGTGCTGCAGGCACGTACATTTCAATTGAATCTATCTTGTGGACCCGATCAAAGCCTTCAACAATCTAATTGTTGCTCATGAATTATCTTGTCGAAGTTATCAACTTCACTTGTCATTTCTTCATTCATCATAATTTCTTCATTCACCGGACATAATTTTCTTTTTCTCCTCTCCATCAAAGGTAACAACTCCTAGATATAACAATGTTTTGGAGCCGCATGTCGCCGATCTTGTGCCTGGATGCTCCACTATCAACAATCTTATGACTATCAATAGTTCCTCCTGGAACATCCTACACACTCACTAAAAGATTAGTTGGAGATGGGGACCCAAGCCTTCGTTGACTTGGGTCGTCCAACATCATTGAGAATTGGGACTTCTTTTCCCAATTATTCGGAATAGATTGTGCTCCCCCTTAAACAATTACTTGTTTTGGTTTCCTAATTTGTTTTTGTTTCACAATTTTAACATTTGGTTTTGCCGACTATGTTTGGACAACCTCCGGTTTTAAAGCCTTTTCAATATCTTTTCGTTGTTTCTCTATCTGTTTCATTTCTTGTCGTTTTACAAGATGAGGGTCCTGTTTTGGCGAAACAGATTTGGTATGGTAATGTTTACCACGGGGCGCATCAATTTTTGCTTTTCCCTTTATGAGATATGGACAGTCCTTGACAATGTGCCCATACTCACCACACTAAAAGCATGATCTCCGCTCAACAAAACTCGGAGTATCATGACTGTGGTAGCTTGATGATGAACTTCGTGATCTTGAGGTACTTGGTCCTACACCACAACCATTGGTGTGTTGTGTGTAGTTGTTCTAACTGTTTTCCTTCAAAATTTTACTTTGTTTAACAAAATCCGTGTTGGATTTGTTTTCAAAAGATTCAATTTTGAATTTTCTTCTTGTTTTGGCTCTGTTTGCCTTTCCCATTTCCTTGGGCAGTGTGATTTTGCTTTTGTTGATTGTTTTGAGGTTGCAATTTTTGATTCCCGCATTTTTTTCTAACTTCGGATTTTGGGATAGGAACACACTGAGTTACTACAACTCTTGGGCTCGACTTTTCCAAAAACTTACTAGTAGAATCCTCGAAAACTTTATCAATCAAGGATTGATTGAAAATTTTGATTGGGAAATCTTTATCTGAATATATTTTATTAGAACCAATCAACGTGTAAAGCAAGTTCACGCTTTCACAACTCGCAAAACAGACTTGACTGTAGCAGTCACAAACGGTTTTGTGGGTGGATAACAAAGAATGTAATTTTCGAGAGGTATATTTTCCTCTTTTGTTACCGTATTTGACTTCTTAGGTTTGTCCTCATCCAACTCGTCATCTGAACTATCACAATCCTCAACAATGGGAGGACTTTGATTATTCACAGACTTTGAGTCATTGATATCATCTTATTGACTCTGACTTGAGGATGTGCCCTTAGTGAACCCTAGACCAGCTGTAAATTCAGCTAGATCCAATGGAACGGTGGGTTCAAACTGTGACATATCTTCGTCATCTGGCATTTTGGTGTAATTGTGTCTAACCGAAGGGGAACAAGCATGATAACCAATGCATTTCACATCACCTTTCTTCTTTTGAACATAGATTATGTGATCCAAGACATATCTTGAGTTGAAATAACTGTCTAACTTGAGTTTGATTGCATCATGTGCACATCGTGCATCGGCTAGCTCTATTTTTGTTTCATCAATGATATTAATGTAGTTATTAATACCAACTTGTTTATTAACGACAATTTTCTTAAGTTCAGAATTGTCTTTCCTTAATGTTTCAATTGTCGTTTTAAATTACTTTTCATTTTTCTTAAGAGCTGTGTTGCCACAATGCACTTGGTCAGATCTACAATCAAACTCTGATGATGTTTCTTCATGTGATCAAATTTACTTCAATTTCTAAGTATTTGCCTTCTAAAACCATACATTCAAAACACTTAGAAAAGATAGGTTTATCGAAACTTACATGACTGGAGTGGCAATCCAAACGAGCCATGAATGCAGCACGTAGAGTGGAAGATCCAATTGTTGAGAGATGCTTGGAAAACTCATCAGATGGCCCTATAGTTTCATGCTCCAAAGCTGGTTCGTTGCTATCCGTTGATGTAGTTTTAGTAATCACATCATCTACCTCAGCATCAACATCTCCAGATCGATCTTCACTTGAAGTCGATCCTGCTTCATCTGAACTGCCGCTACCCCATGAACTGTCATCATTTCTAGAGGATTCTCCATCGCTATCATTCTTTGCAATTTCGGCATAGTATGTAGTACCTCCTCCACCATTGTTCCCAATTGAATAGACCAATCACAACCTTCATCTGCCTGAACAATCAAAGCTCGGTTGGAATTATTTTGGGAACCATTGCTCTTTCATTGTTAGCAACTTGATTTCTGTTGAAAGGATATTGATTCCCTTGCTGTGGAGACTTTGTGCATTTTCTTTTAAAATGCCCATTTTCTCTGCAGTTGGAACAGGTAACCTTCCTTTCATCAAAACCGTATGGAGTATCCTTGTTGCTCTCCAGATTAGTTCTTCCCGTTTTCTCCATAAAATCTTTTGCTCTTCTCACTGCACTTGCAAACGCCCATTTGATATCAATCAACTCCATCTCCTCCTTATCAATTTGTGCGTAGTCTTCACTAGTTAGATTGATGCTGCCAACTTATCCAGCTACTAATCCGCAGTAAGAACTCACCAAAGTGTTTAGAAGCTCCATGTGTTCTTTGGAAACCTCTACACTTACTTTGCTAAAGTTAGAAGTGTTGAGACTAACTGTATTAGGGCTAGATGTCGGTCCAACATAAGGATAAGATGAACTTCTAAAGCAAGCTTGTTGCATTGAAGAGTGGGGACTTGTACGGTGTGATGGTTCACTAAATGAAGCTGGAGATGGTTGAATCCAGGAAGGACTGGAGTTTGACATAAAGGCTGTTTGAAGGTTGCCACTTTGTGCAGATCGAATTTCACCTTGAATACCATCAACGCCGATTCCAAAGTATATCCCTGCATTCTGAGGAACTGGTACTCTTTTCGCTTTTCTAACCTCGTCGTCATGTTTGTTTTCTAGCTTCTGTATAAATTCGTAAATTCCCAATCTTTCCAACTCTCCATTCTCTTTAAGGATTTCCAAATATGGACTCCATTCCAATGGTAAACCATCTGCAAATCTTGCGACCATTTCTTGATGGGTAGCAACAACTCTGTACACATACAATTCGTAACAAGTGATAAAACCTGGTTGCCATTGCTCCAAGCGATTCCTTTTCCATGCACCTAAACCCTTCAAATTCCTTTTTAAGAGGATCATGTTTGATCTTTCGGGTTTGTGCTTTCCTTCACCGCTAGCACACAACGCCTCCCACAAAGCTCTAGTGGTTGTACAACTTATAAACTGATGATAGATATCTTTAGCAAGTGCTTGGGTGCGAATGGCAAAAGCCTTTTTCTCTAGATTATAAGCCTTTTTATTTGCATCGGACATAGTTGCCAATGTCACGGAATCTGATCCGGCTTCCTCAATTGTTGGCTCGAAAGTGGTAGTAAAACAAGGCCATAATTCTGTATTTTTTCCAAGAACATATGTGTGAAACCTATCTTTCCAGTGGAGTAATCGTTGATATGAAAAAAAGCTTTGGTGGACGATTCCCGCTTCCTGTCTCATTGTCGTTTATCAATAAATTTTGAATGCTTTGGCTTTGATTAGCAACTAATGCACATTGGTTATCAGCCACCATTGAGGACGGCTTGAGCGGTTGTTCCCAAAACGATGGTGCCTTAGTATTTCCATTACCCCAAAGATGTGTACTCATTTTTACTGCTTAATTAAGATTTGTTGTTTAAAAATGCAATTATGGTAAGTTTATCATGCGTAAAATACTTTATGTAAACAATTTGCTTGAAACTCATGAAAACCTATTGTCCACGAAGGACTTGGATTTTAAAAATAATTAATAGGGCCATGAAATACCTTACATACATGGCCATGAAATATTAGGTCCACGAACAACCTAGGTCACAAAAAAACTTATGTCAGGAATAACCTATGTTTAAAAGGTCACGAAATACCTTGGTCCACTAAAAAACTATGTTGCACGAAATACCTATTCCTCACGAAAAACCAAATGCACGAAGTATCTAAGTAAAAAAAGTTCTTTGTTGACTTTTACTAACCACAAACAATAGTGTTTCGTGGAACACCTTTTGGCCACGAAAAACTAGTTATTCGTCAAGTGGTAGATGAGAAAGATAGTATTTCGTGTGAAGGTTTGTGTCTGACAGTGAAAAGTTTAAAGTGAACTTACCCAAAGTAGTTTGCAAACAAACATTTGAATTGTACCTTTTTTCAGAAAGTTAAGGTTATTTGAACACTCAAAAGTATTTTCTGGTGACTTTTTCCGGCCAAACACCTTACCGGAAGATATGGCGTACAAGAATCTTGCTTGAATTTTAACAAAAAATCTTATTTTAACATGTTTCCATGGGTTTAACAAGGTTTTTATAAAAAAATTGCAAACAACAAGCTTTTACCAAGTTTTAGACCACTTTTGCTTTCTAAAACTTTACTCAAAACTCACCAAAATGTTTGGTTTTCAACAAGGAAGAGAGCCAATGCTCTATACCACTTGTAGGTCCCTCTCAGAGGATCAAGATAACCTAATTCCTTGTTGTTTAACACACACACGAGTGCGGAATCCAAGTGTATATGCAAACCAAATCAAGAGCACAACCAATATAACAAAATATATAACTTCAAAGATTCACTATATTGGTTTGTAGAGAGACCCAGTACATACACTTTAGAACAAACTGCTTTATCTCTCTATGCACTCTCCTAGAAGCCAATTAACGTGTGTTAGTATTTATAGGCCATGACCTAAAAAGCAACATAAATACCTTACTGGGCCACGAAGGACCAACAAAGTCCCACGAAGAACCTATAATTCTATGAAGACCCATGCAAGACTATGAAGCATGTGTTCTTCGTGGCCACCAATCTTGGTTCTTAGTGGTCCACCAACTTATGTTTTTCGTTGACTATTCAAATAGACACAAGTTAAGCATGATACAAAAGTGAAGACATTATACATGACATTTACATTGCATCATCATGACATCATCACAATGATGTCATGATGATCTCGTCTTATCTTCGTTCTCGTATCGCGTAGACTGATTCATACGACGGAGGAACGTCTTCGACTTCGGTCTCTAATCGAACCAGCTCCGATACCAACCTGTAACACCCCAAATCGCGTAAAACAACACGCGGCGGAAACACTTGGGGAGTCACGTTAACAGAATTTCTCAACAACACATGGTATTTGAATTTTCATTTTATTTGAATGTTGAACATAGATTACATTGTCATAAATGTCTTAGAAATTTTTAAACAACGAAACAACAAGCATGCATAATTATTGTCTTTCTTGTTATTAAGGCACTAGGTCCAAGTCCGATCCTACATGAGCACGCATCAGTATCATCTAGCATCTTTCCCTGAAACATATGTGAAAACGAGTCAGCAAAAATATGCCGGCGAGTACATAGGTTTTGTGAACATGTCAAGTCCATGGCTTTGTATATATTGCAATATAAATAACCCGACTACTAGAGTCGTAAGTGAAACCTTGTTTTGAAAGCATTTGATATTGCAATAGTTATTCAACTAAAACAAATTGTTAAAAGTTATAAAATCTAGTAGCCATGAACCTTGACTCGAAAACATTTGTTTTGTAAATCCAACTTGTAAATCATCTTGAAATAACTTGTATGGTTTATATCTTTAATCGAAAATCGTTGTGTGACATTGTTTGAAATAATTTGTTCTTCATTCATCGTTCCTCGTAATAAACCATTTGTTCATCGTTCATCGTTCATTGTTTATTGTTCATCTTTTTTTGTTTCTTGTTATAAACCAATCGTTCCTTGTTATAATTGTGAAAACTTTTGGTCGTTCTTTAATGAGTATATTCAAACCTTGTTGACTCGACTATACACCAAGGGTATCTTTAATAGATCCTAAAAGATCTCTTTAACAAGACTAGCAAATCAACGAATGATTTGTTAGTCATAAACAGTTTCTGTCTGTCGTTCCCTAAACTGCCCATCAAATCCAGTGAATAGCCTAGTAACGGGATTGTCAATCCTATGGTACCATAACTTACTACTGGGTGGTATAACAATGTTAATGAATGTCATTCGTATCTTGGATAATGCACCAACAAGTTGTATCACATTATTGAAACCATATTGTTATATAAACCATAGTATTTGTACTTTGAAAACTTGAAAACAATTAGCACGTATGAATCACCCCAAAACATTTGTAAACATAAAAGAGGGGAGCGATGTACTCACCTGGGATTTGTGGATAAGCCTTGTACAAGTGTATGATTAACGTCCGAAGATCAAGGAATCAAGTGTGTGTCCTAAAAATGGATAATGATGTATACATCAAAACTTGAATTCGGAGGATTTGGATAGAATGATACCTCCAAATGAGTATTGGAACTCATATGACATGGTTTAATAAGTTAACATTCTGAGTTGGAAAGATTTTTGTGTGCTTTTGACCCGTTAAGGTAGTTTAAGCCACTTTAACGCGCCATTTGCGTAACTACGCATTCAGATGGTTAGATATGTGTTATGATGAGTCTTTAACGCCTAAATATGTTTGAAAATGTTATTTGATCAGAATACTTGTCAAAGTTTATGTTCCATTACTTAAAGTTGATTTATTTGCGAAAAGGTCATTTTGGTCATTATTGAAGAACATAATAACTAACTATCATAACACAATCCGAATGACACGACCAATAGGTATAACCTCAGAGGGTTATTCCCTTTATATTTATGGTCACAAATATGTATTTGGTCGGGTCCACAGATCCACCAATTGGGTCAGATTCGAAAGTCAAAGCGGTGGTCAAACCGTTCAACTTACGACTCTAAACAAGCACTAAAATGAGAGTGACGATTTAGACATGTTTTAGCATGTCTAACTAAGTTTATAAAAGAGTTTTGGCATAAAACAAACTGTTTTGATACCCGAGATTGATTCCTTCATGAAATGCACATTTATCGTATTTACCAAAACTTTGACTTGTCAAAATGACTAGAAAAGATGGAAATCAGTTGGTATAATCACTAAGGATCATAACCATCATGTTTACCATAATAATACAAGGTTCAATTAGATTTTAAGTTGATCATTTCATGATCAATTCTGGAAGTCAAACAAAAGTCTAACTTTGTGACTTTTAACCCAATTAAACTACATGAATTGAACAAAGCATGATAGAGAACACTTACAACACCAAAGGTATGTCAAGAAAACTCAGAGATTGATCATCAAGGTTTGCAACTTCAGTTGATAGCAAAAATGAGTGATCAAAAGTTTCAAAATTGAAAAACACATGGGTATTTATAGAATTCTTGATGATCTAGGAGCAAGACAAGTGTCCATGAGTCACCATAGAGTTAGATTAGTGTCCCCTTACATGTCAAATGCAGAAACAAGGGTGGCAAGTTCGTTTGGTGAGTCAAAAATAAAGTTATTCAGCTGCTGCCACATTTCTGGTGAGTTGGGCACCCCTTACGAACCGTAAGGGCTTTGAGCTTACGGTCTGTAAGCCCTTTAGCTGGCAGAAACTTTCAAAAATTGGCAAAACAAGCCCCTGAACTTGTTTTTGATACGTTTTGGCACTTTTAACACCCATTAACCTCATTTCAAAGCTTTATAAGGAAAATAAAGTATAGGGAACTTGAAATATGTCCAAAAATGTTCCAGAGGTCGGTTTGTTTTGGTCGTACGGTGTGGTTTTCGGTTAATTACGACGAAAAGCGTAACGAACGCGTGCATGACCGTAAATGCGTAACGAATGACATTTTTGCATCCCAATCACTAAAATATGATATTTTTATTGATTATAAAATTTTTTGGATGTCCAAATATGTTCCGGATGGTGTTATACGCAAAAAGGCAAGTTTCGCAGAATTTACAAAATAGCCTTGAAGTTACAAAAGTGTTCTAAGCTATGTAAAGGGTATTTATGGTATGTTAAGCTTGTGACCTTGTTCCGAAGCGTACGTCGTTGCGAGAATCGGCAGACTTTTGCAGTTTGCCGTAAATAGTCCCTGTGATCGAATAAACTTGTTTTTGACATACCAGACCCTTCAAAACTTGTTTCTAAGTTATGAAAAGGTTATTTAAGGTATGTTTAGCTTAAGTAACTATTGCGGAACATACGTTGTATTAAATTGGTTTCGTTTTGCATAATAGCTTATGTATAACCTCCAGAAAAGCCTAGAGGAGTTGAAATTGTACATGGACTAAAATGTATAAATGTCACATGTAACTACACAATTCTCAGGAATGAAACACAACATTTCATTAGATTTGGAATTGTTCGATATTGTTTGATGCTTGACGAGGCTCAGATGTCACAGTCTCCCCTACTTTAGGAAATTTCGTCCCGAGAGGAAACTTGTGAAAACATATGTGAGGGTATCGTTTCAAGTGATCCTTCGTTCCTGGAGAAAAATCTCTAGAAAACGTTTGGACTCCAGCGAACTTTGTTTATTGTACTCATTTGTTGTCCATGGTGATGAGTTGAGATTCGAAAATCTTAACCTCATTACAATAGGTAGGTGCATGACACCTTTGATTGTACTGAGCCTCAGAAAAGATTCTTGTAAATGTCATAGTGGTATGTTTTTGTCGCAGCATACCATAAAAAGAGCGTGGACTTGAAAGAAAGGATTCGGATTTAGAATAATGAATGGAAGATTGTTTATAAAGGTTTCCCATGAAGACTAGTATAGGAAACTTGTGTGTGCTCGAAATTGGAGTCAGAAAGTGTATGATAGAACACATTGGTCAAGGTCCAGAGCTTCTAGTAACTTAAATAACGCCACGCTTGCAATGTAATAAGGAACACTTATATATAGGAAGTACCCGCGGCGTATCCCCATGCCCTTATTACATTGTTCCCGTTTCGTTATTCTTATTACTATAGGTTCTCACACATGACAAAACTTGCTATGGTTTTCTATGCAAGGGATTTTATAATTATGTATGCTTACTCAATTCGTTGCACAGTCCGCATAGTTTATTTTGTGATGTATAGGGGAAAAATCATATGAGTAAACATGGAATGACTTTTCTAGACCACATCGGGATCTCTTTAATTAGATCAGCGCATGATCTCTTTAAATAGACCACCGAAGAGTCTCTTTAATTAGATCTTCACATGAGATCTCTTTAACTAGATTGACGGACAATCTCTTTAACTAGATCAACACATGATCTCTTTAACTAGATTGATGAGCAATCTCTTTATCTAGATCAACACATGATCTCTTTAACTAGATTGACGAGCAATCTCTTTAACTAGGCCCTGAAAGACCGCTTTAACTAAGCCTTGAAAGACTTCTTTAACTAGGCCCTGAAAGACCTCTTTAACTAAGCCCTGAAAGACTTCTTTAACTAAGCCCTGAAAGACTTCTTTAACTAAGCTCTGAAAGGTTTCTTTAACTAGACCCTGAAAGGCCTCTTTAACTAGACCCTGAGGCCTCTTTAACTAAACCGTGAAAAGTTTCTTTAACTAGGTCAACACACATGACCTCTTTAACTAAACCCTGGAAGGTTTCTTTAACTTTGTATCAAATTAGGAATAGTACTTTGGAATCCAAGGGCTTAACTATTTGCATAGAATAACCCCTTCAAGGATTTAAGATAGTACTTTCGGATATCCTTCTAAGAATCTATCATAGAAGATATGGAAGATTCTACAAGGATTTGGATAACGAACATTTGATCCAACTTAACACATAAACACATAATCACATAATTGTCAATTTGGTCATCAACTTGTTATTAACTTGACATCAAGATTTGTACATAAGTAGTTAAAGTACACTAGGAATCCAATCAAGGAGTTCATTTAGTACTTTAAGCATCCACAAGAATCTAACTATGAAGATAGAAAGATCTTGTAAGGATTTGGTTTGGCCTTATTGAATCATACCATATGTATTGAAGTGCAAAAAAAATCCAATTAAGGGCTTTGATAGTGCACTTTAAACATTTGCAAGGATCTAACTATGACGATAGGAAGATCCTAGTAGGATTTGGGATTCATGTAGCAAAAGTATTTTGAAACCTTATATTAGGCATACTAGGTCAACATACGAAGTAGGAATGTCCATGAAATCAATGTGCTAGCATGCTCAGACAAAATATATAGCAAAAATGTAATGAAAATCAATGTACTCATATGCTAAGTCAACATATGCCGCAAAAAGTGTCTTTAAAAATCATGCATGAATTTTTTTTATTTTTTTTTGAAAACATGCTTGATGTTTTTGAAATCATATGTATAATGTTTTCGAAATTATGCACTAGATATATTAGGTAAATATACCTTTGTTAAATTGATTTGAAACCACATGAAAAATCCTTGAATTAATGTATAGAGTTTTTGAAAATACGTATTTTGAAATCATGCACTTCGTATATTAAGTAAATATGCTATGTTAAATAGCTTTTAGAATCTTATGAAATATATTTGAAATCATGAAATTTTGAAATCAGTATAATGTTTTTGAAATTATGTACCATGCAAAGTGTTATGAAATATCAGAGGGTTGTGTATAAACATATTGCATAAGACCATTTAAGGACTCATGGAAGTATCCTTAGGTATCCAATCAAGGATTTAAAGTGATACATTGAGTATTCGTTAAGAGTTGTAACTTGTACCTTGTACATTGTTCCTTAAAAGAAACAGGTACTTAGGATTTTTGTGGAGATCACGGGCAATCACAATATGAAAGAAACTACAAGAGTTGTTTGATTCGCAAGGAATCATGTTATTGGTATTGGTATTGTAGGGGAGGAACACACATATATAATCACATTTGTAAATAAAATGGAATCAACCAAATTTATTTATAGACAATCAAAGTGTTTTCAAGGTTCTTGGTAAACAAAAGAGAAACAGATAAAAACTTAATTGTTCATAGTTGCATCATTGTTGGCTTGAGTCTTGTTAATATGTTCATCCACGAGCGGGATTTGCATTTACAAGTCTCGGGCAGTTGTTTCTAAAATGACCCATCTCGCCACAGTTGTAGCAAGAACCTGGTGGAAAGTTAGCTCGAGCTGAACAACAGACGTTTGCCAAATGACCAAGTCGCCCACACGAAGTGCATTGACGACATTGTAGGTGAGCCTGATGATGAGCATTGCACCTGTTGCATATGGGTGTTGTACCAGCATAAGGTTTCCTCGCATGGGGTTGTACTGGCTTATTGGGGGCAGCTTGATTGTTCTGAGCAACTATAGCGAAATTTTGTGACGCCTTGCGCTTCTTTGACTTCTTAGAGGATTCAGTCTTGTTTTCTTTTGGTTTTTCATAGGTAGTTTTGTCAGATAGTTTCTTGTCGCCTTTGCGGAAAAGTTTACCCTTTTTGATTTGGGACTCAGTCAGGGTAGCAGATAGTTCGATAGCCTGTCGAACGGTGGTAGGGTAACAATATCCTGAACGGGGTCAGGCAGGCCATCAATGTACTTTTCAATCGCCTTATCCAAGGGCATAACCATTGTAGGACACAACAAACTTAACTCCTCATACCGGTCAGTGTAAGCTCGGTGTTCTCCACTATCTTGCTTAAGATCGTGGAACTCATTCTCTAGTGCCCTTTGTTCATGAGGAGGACAAAATTCCTTCATCATCAAAGCTCGAAGCTCTCCCCAAGTTTGTGCCAATGCCACATCGGCACTCCTATCTCTCATTATACCATTCCACCACGTAAGAGCTCTTTTCTTGAATACACTCGATGCGAACTCAACTTTTCGCTCATTTGGACATTGAACAAAACGGAACGTGCTTTCGAGACTCTCAAACCATTGAAGAAGTCCTATAGCTCCCTCAGACCGTGGTTTAGCTTAACAGAATTGTTGTAGCTTCACGGAGCTAGTGCATTGTTGTTATTGTTGTTGCTTGATTTAATTGAGTCACTAGGTTCGGGAGGATTGCAGCCATTTGCTGAGTGATAAGTGCAGCCATTTCGGCATTTTGAGTTCTATCACGTCGAGGAGGCATTCTAGAAAAGAAACATGAAAGAAGATATATGAGATTGACATTCGGAAGAGAATAAATAGAGGCATCAATACATTGAAGAAACATATGGATGGTGGTCACTTGTTTGTTTCTTAAAACACACAAATGACGCACGATGACTGATCAAAGTAAATGGGTCTTATAATGTATCGCGAAGACATGCGTTAGCCTATAAGTGGACACTCACCCTAAGAGTTCCTAGGTAAGAGTGACTGGTCCGATTAAGTGGATTTGTACGAGCACTCTAGCCTTAGACAGAAAAGTCGGGGTACAGGCACCCACCCTTCCAGACTGCATGTGTTCACATTATTAAAACCCAAACTTTGACGAGAATTTAAAAAATTTTGAAGGCAATAAGCCCAAGGACAAACCATCTAAGGATAGATGATTTCTTGTGAGATTTTAGAAAGATTTTAACTTTCAAAGGATGTGATATGCGTTGTTTTTGATAATCACCTAAGGATAGGTGATGATAATGTTTTAAGAATCTAAACACAAGTAAACTTGCGTTGGGGTCCTAGGAAGGTTATAGTTTAGGTCAAAGCATTACTAATAACCCAATTTCCTATAACCAGTGCTCTGATACCAACCTATAACACCCCAAATCGCGTAAAACAACACGCGGCGGAAACACTTGGGGAGTACGTTAACAGATTTTCTCAACAACACATGGTATTTGAATTTTCATTTTATTTGAATGTTGAACATAGATTACATTGTCATAAATGTCTTAGAAATTTTTAAACAACGAAACAACAAGCGTGCATAATTATTGTCTTTCTTGTTATTAAGGCACTAGGTCCAAGTCCGATCCTACATGAGCACGCATCAGTATCATCTAGCATCTTTCCCTGAAACATAGGTTTTGTGAACATGTCAAGTCCATGGCTTTGTATATATTGCAATATAAATAACCCGACTACTAGAGGCGTAAGTGAAACCTTGTTTTGAAAACATTTGATATTGCAATAGTTATTCAACTAAAACAAATTGTTAAAAGTTATAAAATCTAGTAGCCATGAACCTTGACTCGAAAACATTTGTTTTGTAAATCCAACTTGTAAATCGTCTTGAAATAACTTGTATGGTTTATATCTTTAATCGAAAATCGTTGTGTGGCATTGTTTGAAATCATTTGTTCGTCATTCATCGTTCCTCGTAATAAACCATTTGTTCATCGTTCATCGTTCATTGTTCATTGTTCATCGTTCTTTGTTTCTTTTTATAAACCAATCGTTCCTTGTTATAATTGTGAAAACTTTTGGTCGTTCTTTAATGAGTACATTCAAACCTTTGTTGACTCGACTATACCCCAAGGGTATCTTTAATAGATCCTAAAAGATCTCTTTAACAAGACTAGCAAATCAACGAATGATTTGTTAGTCATAAACAGTTTCTGTTTGTCGTTCCCCAAACTACCCATCAAATCCAGTGAATAGCCTAGTAACGGGATTGTCAATCCTATGGTACCATAACTTACTACTGGGCGGCATAACAATGTTAATGAATGTCATTCGTATCTTGGATAACGCACCAACAAGTTGTATCACATTATTGAAACCATATTATTATATAAACCATAGTATTTCTACTTTGAAAACTTGAAAACAATTAGCACATATTAATCACCCCAAAACATTTGTAAACATAAAAGAGGGGAGCGATGTACTCACCTGGGATTTGCGGATAAGCATTGTACAAGTGTATGATCAACGTCCAAAGATCAAGGAATCAAGTGTGTGTCCTAAAAATGGATAATAATGTAAACATCGAAACTTGAATTCGGAGGATTTGGATCGAATGATACCTTATAAACCAAATGAGTATTGGAACTCATATAACATGGTTTAATAACTTAACATTCTGAGTTGGAAAGATTTGTTTGTGCTTTTGACCCGTTATGACCCATTAAGGTAATTTAAGCCACTTTAACGCGTCATTTGCGTAACTACCGTTCGGATGGTTAGATATGTGTTATGATAAGTCTTTAATGCCTAAATATGTTTGAAAATGTTATTTGATCAGAATACTTGTCAAAATTTATGTTCCATATACTTAAAGTTGATTTATTTGCGAAAAGGTCATTTTGTTCATTATTGAAGAACATAATAACTAACTATCATAACACTATCTAAATGACACGAACAATAGGTATTACCTTAGAGTGTTATTCCCTTTATATTTATGGTCACAAATATGTATTTGGTCATGTCCGAAGATCCACCAAATGGGTCAGATTCGAAAGTCAAAGCGGTGGTCAAACCGTTCAACTTAGACTCTAAACAAGCACTAAAATGAGAGTGACGTTTAGACATGTTTTACCATGTCTAATTAAGTTTATAAAAGAGTTTTGGCATCAAAACAAACTGTTTTGATACCCGAGATTGATTCCGTCTTGAAATGCGCATTTATCGTATTTTGACCAAAACTTTGACTTGTCAAAATGACTAGAAAAGATGGAAATCAGTAGGTATGATCACTAAGGATCATAACCATCATGTTTACCATAATAATACAAGGTTCAATTAGATTTTAAGTTGATCATTTCATGATCAATTCTGGAAGTCAAACAAAAGTCTAACTTTATGACTTTTAATACAATTAAATTACATGAATTGAATAAAGCATGATAGAGAACACTTACAACACCAAATGCATGTCAAGAAAACTCAGAGATTGATCATCAAGGTGTTGCAACTTCAGTTGATAGCAGAAATAAATGATCAAAAGTTTCAAAATTGAAGAACACATGGGTATTTATAGAATTCTTGATGATCTAGGAGCAAGACAAGTGTCCATGAGTCACCATAGAGTTGGATTAGTGTCCCCTTACATGTCAAATGCAGAAACAAGGGTGGCAAGTTCGTTTGGTGAGTCAAAAATGAAGTTATTCAGCTGCTGCCACATTTCTGGTGAGCTGGGCACCCCTTACGGACCGTAAGGGCTTTGGGCTTACGGTCCGTAAGCCCTTTAGCTGGCAGAAACTTTCAAAAATTGGCAAAACAAGCCCCTGAACTTGTTTTTGACACGTTTTGGCACTTTTAACACCCGTTAACCTCATTTCAAAGCTTTATAAGGAAAATAAAGTACAGGGAACTTGAAATATGTCCAAAAATATTCTAGAGGTCGGTTCGTTTGGTCCTACGGTTGCGGTTTTCGGTTAATTACGACGAAAAGCGTAACGAACGCGTGTATGACCGTAAATGCGTAACGAATGACATTTTTGCATCCCAATCACTAAAAATATGATATTTTTAATGATTAAAAAATTTTTTGGATGTCCAAATATGTTCCGGATGGTGTTATACGCAAAAATGCATAGTTTCGCAGAATTTGCAAAATAGCCCCTGAAGTTACAAAAGTGTGTTTTTGCCATACCGAAGCCCTCAAAACTTTTTCTAAGCTATGTAAAGGGTATTTATGGTATGTTAAGCTTGTGAACTTGTTCCAGAGCGTACGTCACTGCGAGAATCGGCAGACTTTTGCAGTTAAATAGTCCCTGTGATTGAATAAACTTGTTTTTGATATACCAAACCCTTCAAAACTTATTTCTTAGTTATGTAAAGGTTACTTAAGGTATGTTTAGCTTAAGTAACTATTCCAGAACATATATTGTATTAAATTGGTTTCATTTTGCGTAATAGCTTATGTATAACCTCCAGAAAAGCCTAGAGGAGTTGAAATTGTACATGGACTAAAATGTATAAATGTCACATGTAATTACACAATTCTCAGGAATGAAACACAAGATTTCATTAGATTTGGAATTGTTCGGTATTGTTTGATGCTTGACGAGGCTCAGATGTCACAGAACCGAACTGGGCCACATCCATACAAATATGCATCAACACACAAATATGCATCAACACCGAAGTATATGTTGAAAACGAAACAGACACAAAAAAAAAAGCGTTTGCAACACTAACGACACATTTGAAAGATGTGGTGAATGTCATAATAAACTATTGAAGTTTAAAGAGTTCAACATTATAATAATACCAATGATTGAAAACAATCATTTTTATCTGATATGATTCTATTTGGAGAATGCAGAGGTTGAAGTAATAGATAATATGGTTAACAACAGGGGGTTTTACAAGATGACGTTAGGAACAAAGTTTAAAGATATAGGCTCTTCGTGTAAAGTGGTATGTATATATTTTATATTAAATGGTGTAAAGTGGTATGTATATATTTTATATTAAATGTTCTGTTTGTGAATAAGGATATCAGTTTATGATAATATATAACATTTGGTATTATTATGTATTGCAGAAACAATACTTGGTTGGGTATTTGAAAGGAGTCCGACATCTCATGGCGTCACGCATGGAGAACGCAACGCTGACAAAGAAGAGATTAGAATGGGCAACAACTGAAAATTTCAACGACCACGGTGTATTCGCTATGCGACACATGGAAATGTATAGAGGGAGTTGTGTTAATTTTGAATGCGATTTTAGTACACATAAAGATATCCAAGATATGCAATTGAGGAACATGGGGATGAAGATATGCAACTGAAAACGTGTACAGAAGATCTGTTATGGACCTCGCAAAAGAGACAATACATGGATTGAAAGATAAAATAGTGCAGCAGATATTAAACAAAGAGGCGTTGAAGCAAGAGGAATGTTGGAATATGCTTAACAAATGGAAAAGGAGCAAAAGCTATGAGGTTACGGGTTATGAACTAGTAATACGTATGAGGTTTCAGGTTACAGGTTAAGTATGAGGTTTGGTTGCAGGTTACGTTGCAGGTTGAACTAGTAATATGAATGTTATATGTGGGTGATTCATGGACATGTAACTAGTATTTTTTTTGTTTGTTTTGATGTATTGACTTGATTTTTTATGACGGTAACAAGTGGGTAGCCTTTGTGATGTCGGTAAGTTTTGTTAATTTTGGTTGAAAGTAGTGGTATATTGTGTTGCGGGTACTGTTGGTTGAAAGGTTTTGTTATTTGGAGTTTTTATTGGTGGTTGTTTTTATGCACATGTGTATTGAGATGGTTAAATTTACAAGATGGTTGTTCATGCATGTTAGTAATAGTTAAATGCATGTTAGTAATATATAATGTGTTACAAATGGATACGACTGTTAATATATGTTATATTATGTTGTTTATTAAATGTAATGTTGGGTATGCACATGTGCATAAAGTGTTACAACGTATATTGTTGTAGTATGTAATATATTGCAGCTGGATAAATTCATATATAAAAAGTATAACAAATGGTTATATTCACTAATGTAGGATGTATTCATTTCATATTAGTAACAATGTGGATTTTTGTTGTCATATGCACACGTGCATTTTTTTTGTCGTATGCACATGTGCATTTTGCATTTTTGTTGTAGATACAGTAAACACGTATGTACATTTGAATATTTATGTCACATTAAGATTGATATTAATGTAGGATGTATTTGTTTTCATATTAATATCCATATATTAGTAACCATGTGGAGCCAAACAGTAAACACGTATGCACATGTGCAGTTTTGTTGTCGATACAGTAAACACAAATGCACATGTGCATATTTATGTAACAGTAAGATTGGTATTGTATGTTAGGTAGGTAATAATAAAATTACAAAGGATTACATATAATGTAACTTATAACAAGGTAGTATGATGGCAATTATAATATATAAAAAAACGCATAAATAGTTCAGTTAAAAACATATTCAAAACAACTATTGATAGTCATATATAGTTCATTTCAATGATCATAAGTTGTCATAGATAGTAGATCAACATCATCGGAACCGGAATCAGGTGGGCAGGGAGTCCAGCAACGAAAGTATCAGCATGTTTAGCTGCCAGTGCAGCAAGTTTGGCAGCCTTGATTTTCTCACAGTTGCATGAATCATGGTCGAAAACGTATTTGTTGCATTTATTGCATAAACGGACGACCTTCTTTCGCTTATCGGCATTCTTTCGTTTATCTTTAATTTTTTGACCACCCGGTGGCGATCCATTGTTTTTTGGTCCCACAACCTTTGTTTCTAATACCTTGAGGAGGATGAACACTTGTGCTAAAATCAGCAGGTATGTTTATGTCACACCCCAATTTCTACGTATAACTCGGTGGGCCCGGTGGGGAATATTGTGACGTATGTTAATATCATCATAACCAAACAACACAGAACAGGACAGCGGAAGTCTTGGATTAAATATTATTACAAACCGGAATGTTCCAGTGGCTTGTAATAAAGATCCACATGCGGATCATTTAATTATATAAAATGATGTTCAACAGACTTTGAGCACATCTAAGGACTTGCAAAATCCTCTTATGTTGCTACTGAGCAGCTTCTAGCCTATTTACGTATTTGTCCCTGTAGTTTAATCTTTTGAAAATACGTCAGTGTACACCGGTAAATACAATCAACCGACACATTTTGAAAACCTTTTCAAAATTTGATTTAGGTGCACAAGGCACGAAAAATCTTTTTATACTTGGGATAAACTATATCTCATGTCATCAGTTTTACATAACTTGAAAATACATACCGGGACCGGAATCTATGCCGGTTCATATTTAACTGACACACCACTTATTCCCTTATTGGGAAAACCCATTTTGGGTTATAAAATTATAATTTATTCCCTTGTTGGGAACACCCATATTGGGTAAACACGTATTGGGTAATAAAGTTATTTATTTAAATCGTTTCGCATCTGTCAGGTGTATGCATACACCCCGTGCTTAGGTCATGGCACCTTACAATTAAATGAGTCAAGGATATCCAGGACACGGCCGAATTAATCCCAAATTTTTAAGTCAAGCAATATGAAATAAAACGGGTTATTTGAATTTCCCACACATTGGTCTTCGAATCCCATACCCGACCATGCGGTAATAATTTACCGTATCCCAAGCCCGTATAGGGAAAATAGGTTAAGAGTATTTACCTGAGCTAGCACTCGTCTTATAATACAGGTTTATAATAACTCAGTCGTATTAAATTAAGTAAACGTAGGTACAATTTACCGGAAGGCTCTAGTCTGGAATGATGGGATAAACAACCAATTAGAATGCTAACGGATCTTATTTAAGTCATAGACTTATATCGGCTAGCTTAAAGTATTAAAAACGGTACGACGCACTTGATTAAGCGATGACTGGAAAGAATGTAGTTTAAACCCGACAAGTACAATGACTTGTATAATATGGGTAAACATATAACATTCTGGATTTTGAAATAAAAATGATAAGGTTAAACACGTTTCGTTTAAGTTATGTAAACTAGCCTCGTAGGCTTAACCGTAAGCATATAAGCGATACCGGGTAACCGGATAAGTCATGAACGAGTTCCATATGCCATTATTCTTTAAACAAGTTATAATATCAGTAGGATATCAACTTGTATGCCCGTTAAGGTTTTAAAATCAAATTTTGCCTCATAAGAGCGTTTTGGTCATTTAGCGACGTATAAAAGTAACTTGCCTATAATCTGATGTTATGACCATAAATGAAGGGGTATGCTCACAAAAACCTTGCGCGAAGCGCAAAGGACCATACCTCCTTAACGTAGAAATCCATTTTGGTCTCAGGAAAACCCTGCGCGGCTGCGCAGGGAATTCTTGTGCCAGGAACAAGCAAAAGAATAACTTCCATTTAACAAACCCGCGAGGGCGCGCAGGGTCAGAATTAAGCTTGGAGTTAACAAAATGGCAAGAAGCCTATGCGAGAGGAATCTTTCTGTTATAACAAACTGGACACGTGGCGACTCCCTAGAGGGTTAAAGTTGTAACGTTCTAGAAACAGTTAGTTATTCCATTGTGCACGATCACCTTGCTGCAGTAACAAAATGCCACGTGTCGACATCACAGACATTCCAATAAATCACGATGATGGCATGCTCACCTCACGAAAGCACAAGCAATCTCACGATGACACGTGGCTCTTCCCGAGCCGTTGATAAAGGGCCGATCCGTGTGCTCTAACGGAGAACATATCGCTTAACGGAATGGCAGAGATTACGTTAAGTTTTCATCTCTCCTTTTTTGGCGCCAAACCCCGGCTATAATTAAGGATCGTCGGCTTCAAGTAGAAGGTATTCACTCTCACTTACTCTCTCTCTTACTTCACTTTACTTCCGACTACCTATACTTATTCTCACGCCGGAGGGTAGTCACGAAGAGAACCCCCTTCTCCCCGTGGCAAGGCTGATGGTGTTCTGTTTTGCAGGATCAGTCGAAGTATCTTTCCCGAAACCAAATGAAGGATTAACCTCTTTATGCAGATCCCGATCCATAGATCTACACAGATTCTGATCTGGTTGATCTAGGGTTTCTTCATTGGCGCCCATCGATTTTCGATTATTTTCTCATCTTTCATTTCGTTTCAATCAGATCTACAGCATCATGGCTGATGGATCATCATTTCCAGGTCCTCGATCGGAGATTCGTCGCGTCGGCAGTGCTCCTCAGGTCGACGGACAAATTGTTGAAGATTCGTCCGACGAAGCTAATGTTTCGTATGATCCAGATCATGCAAGCATTCCAGTAATGCCGGCGGCTCCTCAGGTTGATGTCGCGTCAATTTTACCACCTGGAGAGACTCCATTATCGTGGTTGATCAAATCTCAAACTGCTTTGAATGCTATGTATGCTCAACTCTATGCTCAGACCGGAACTCCAGCTTTTCAAGCTCCGGTTAATGCTCCTCAGGTTCGTACTTCGCCGGCACCTCGAGTGTTAAGTTATAATACTCAAAATCATGCTCGTACGCCCTCGCATGTGTTTGAAGATAGAAATAGCACTGGCTCCGTTAGAACGAGCAAAGTTACCAAACAATGTAGGCAAGTTTAACGGTCTAACCGATCCTGATGATCACATGCGCCTTTCACTGGCGCAGGGCTGCTTGGAGGGTGGACATTACCAATGTGGTGCCACCTGTTTGTTCCAACTCTTACCGGCGCCACGTGCCTATGGTTTGATAACTTACCTACAGGTAAACTGTCTTCTTGGAACGATCTTAAGGAAAAGTTCCTTACACACATTAGTCAGCAAAGACGATACGTGCGCGACTCCTCAGATGTGATGAACATCTAGCGGAGAGATGATGAAAACCTTGACGATTTTATCACGCGCTACAACAAAGAAGTTTTGTAGATTGGAGATGTTCATGAGGACCTTATCCGCGCGCAATTCAATTACGCGGTAAGGTGCGACGAAATGATCAAAGTACTTTCAGGAATAACTGGTCTTCCGAAGAGTTGGGACAACCTAATGGATGCAGCCAAGGTTTACGCGCAGACGGACCGGAACCTTAATTCTAACAGACCTCCACTTCCTCAGAACCGTCCTCAGGATCTGAGCAGGGGTGGCAGGAAGTTCAAAAAAGGGTGGAAGGACTCCAATCAAAGCTCTTATTCCCCGTATTCACCTGTAGACGCTCGCGCAACGATTAATAAGATTACTACCCAGAAAGCAATCAAACAGGAGAATCGGGATCGACAATGGACCCCCTTAACAAAGTCTCCCGCGGAAGTCTTGAGTAATGAGAATTATCAATTTAAACAACCTCAGCCCATGTAGAATAACAAGGGTCAAGACCCGAACCTCTTCTTTGATTTCACAAAGACACAGGGCATACAACTGACAATTGCATTAGCCTGCGCACGGAAATCGAAAAGGCTTTGAAAAGTGGTAAGTTGACACACTTGGTGCAATCAGTTCGAAAAGAGGCCAGGCAACTCATGCGCGGAGATGAGGGGCCAAGTAATAAGAAAATGAAACAAGTTGCATTGATTCAAGGAGGCTCGTCGCGCAAGCGCAACTTTCAAAGATTCCGAGGAGAGAAATGGCGCGAGCAGCAAGTGATATTTATTGTGGTTCCAGGCGGACCTCAGGAAGAAAGACCAGTGGTAATTACAGGTATCTTTGGCCATTACCATAACGACTATATGTTCATTGATCTAGGAAGTTCTATGGACATCATATACGAGCAAGTTTCAAGCAGTTAGACCCAGAAGATAAGGCACGCCTGGAACCAGTTGACTTGCCGTTAACTGGATTCTGCAATGAGATTGTCTTTCCTCTTGGACAAATAGTTTTTCCCATGATTATTTCAGACGGTAAACATTCATGAACTATTCAAGTAAACTTTATGGTAATGCCAGCAACATCCCGTCATGACGTTTTACTAGGGCGTCGAGCGCAACGAGATTTCAGCATGGTCACGTCTGCGCCTCACGCTGCATGTGGTTTCCCAACACCAACTGGAATAGCTATCATATTCGCGCGAAAAGAGATTATGTCTATCGAAGAACCAGTAGTTAAGGCTGCTAAACCAACATCACCAAATGAACCCGAGAAATGGGTTCTGAACAACAAGTATCCAGAGCAACCAATTATTCTGGGTCCTGCAATTTCTATGGCAATTCGCGCGAAACTCAAAACCTTGTTGTTTCGAAATATGGATATCTTTGCATGGACACCTGCAGACATGATAGGGGTTCCGCGCAACGTTGCAGAGCATTGCTTAAATGTCTTCCCATCAGCGGAACCAGTAGTTCAGAAAAAGCGCAGCTTGGGAAGTGAAAGAACGGAAGCTATGAACGAGCAAGTTGCTGATTTGCTTAAAGCTGGTATCCTGCGTGAAGTCAAGTATCAAACTTGGGTGGCGAACCCTGTTATGGTCAAAAAACATAACGACGGGTGGCGCATGTGTGTCGATTTTAAGGATTTAAACAAAGCATGTCCCAAAGATTGTTATTTGCTCCCAGAAATTGACAAAAAAGTGGACTCATTAGCATCATTTCGTTGGAAATGTTTTCTCGACTGTTACAAAGGGTACCATCAAGTGCAGATGAAACAAGAGGATGAAGACAAAACGGCTTTCCACACGGAAAAGGGTATTTTTTGTTATACAAAAATGCATTTTGGGCTCCGCAATGCGGGAGCCACGTATCAGCGACTTATGGATTCCGTTTTTGGAGATTACATCAGGAAAACCGTTGAGGTGTATATTGATGATCTAGTCATCATGAGAAATACAGAAGAAACGATGTTAGAAAACATTCAGAAAACTTTTGATTCTTTACGAAGTGTGAACTTGAAATTAAACCCAAGCAAGTGCTCTTTTGGCATGGAAGAGGGTAAGTTCCTCGGATTCACCGTCACAAAGAATGGGTTTAAAGTCAATCCAGAGAAAGTTGAAGCAATTAAAAGTATGACATCTCCGGCAAGCATAAAGGAGATACAGAGATTGGCGGGGCGGTTAGCTGCTCTCAATCGTTTTCTTGCAAACCATGCGGCAAAATCTTGTCCTTTCATCCGTACCTTGCGCAACTGCGTGAAGAAGGAAAAATTCCAATGGACGCCAGAGGCGGAGAAAGCTTTCCAAGATATGAAGGACTGTTTAATCCAGTTACCAACTTTGACAGCTCCGCGCAACAAAGAGCCTCTGATTCTTTACTTGCTACGTCTGAATTGGCAGTAGGAGCAGTTTTGCTTGTTGAACGAGAAGGTGTTCAAACGCCCATTTATTACATCAGCAAAATACTGAATGACCCAGAATCTTGATACTCAATGATGGAAAAACTGGTACTTGCGCTTGTTCACGCGTCGCGCAGGCTTTGCGGGTATTTCTCAGGGCACGTCATCAATTGTTTTGACAAACTATCATCTTGGGCAAATTCTTTCTAAACCAGACGTCCCAGGACGGTTAGCCAAATGGGCTATCGAATTAGGCGGTCACAATATCGTTTACAAGCCAAGGCCAGCAAGTAAAGGGCAAATCCTTGCCAACTTTATAGCCAAAGTGCCAGCCGATAAAGCGCAAGAATGTGAAGAAATTCAAAATCCGGTTCCATTTACAGATGATAGAGAATGGCTATTACATACAGATGGAGCATCTAATAGTGATGGAGCAGGCGCAGGCCTCCGATTAGTCAATCCAGATAGCCAAGAGTTCACTTATGTTATATGCCTGGATTTCAAAAGCACAAATAATGAGGCCGAGTATGAGGCATTTCTGGTAGGGTTGCGCCTCGCTATAAAAATGGGCGCGACAAATTTAACAGCGCATGTTGATTCCCGACTAGTAGCTGAACAAATAAATGGCACTTATGATGCGCGCGGTGATGTTATGGCATTATACCGGGAACAAGCCAAATCTTTAATCGGTCAATTCTGACAGTTCAAAGTTATACATGTCAGCATAAGTGAAAACAAACAAGCTGACGCTTTAAGCAAACTTGCAGCCACGAGTTTTCAGCATTTTGCAAAGGAAGTCAGGATTGAAGTTCTACAAAATCCATATGTTCCGCTAAAGCAAGTTACCATGGTCGAAATGGGGACTTCATCCTGGATGTCTCCAATTATCTTGTTTTTATAACATGGCCAACTACCTGACAACAAGGCGCAGGCGCGAAAGATCCAATGCAAAGCTTTAAACTATGAAATGGCAGATGGTATTCTGTATCGCAAGTCGTACATGGGCCCTTTATTGATATGTGTTGATAGGAATGATGCGCAATATCTGATCCGAGAAATCCATGAAGGATTGTGTGGCATACATGCGCGGCCACGCACGGTCGTCGCAAACGTGATGGGCGCAGGTTACTATTGGCCTGGGATGTACGTGGATGCTGTGGATACACTGTGCAAGTGCATGGCTTGTCAAAGACATGCACCCAAAACGTTGCGCCCCAAAAGGTCCCAGTTACAACGGCGTGGCCTTTTCAACAATTGGCCATCGATTTGGTGGGGCCCTTTCCTGATGCGCCGGGCGCAGTAAAATTCATCGTTGTTGTTGTCGACTACTTCACAAAGTGGGTTGAAGCAAAGCCATTAGCGTCGACAACAGCCATGGTAATTCGGAAGTTTATCTGGGAGCACATTATTTGTCGTTTCGGATTACCCATGCGTATCGTCACAGATAATGGCCCCAATTTAGCGTCTGAAGATCTGCAAAAGTGGATGCAGGAAATGCAGATTGAACATGTGTTTTCATCCGCTGCGCATCCCCAGGCGAACGGACAAGCTGAAAGTATCAACAAGCAGATCGTTGATGGCATTAAAGCTTGCCTTGGCTCGGCGCGGCGTGGTTGGGTAGATGAGTTGCCTAGCATTCTATGGGTGCACCGAACAATGCCTAAAACGAGTACGGAGAAACCCCATTCAGCATGGTATATGGCACAGAGGCGGTGATCCCTGCTGAGATAGGTCTCCCGTCGCCAAGAATGCTTGCGCTAGAAAAACAAAACAATGCAGAGCAACGTCGCTTGGATTTGGACTTGGTTGAAGAAAGACGCGAAAACGTAGCCATCCGCGAAGCGAAATATAAATCTCAGCTGGAAAAATATTATAACAAGCGGGTGTGCGTTTGCACATTTTTACCGGGGGATTTCCTCCTCTGCGATAATGAAGCGTCTAATGCTGAAAAGTCGGGTAAACTCGCGCCAAGGTTGGAAGGCCCTTATAGGATCCATGAAGTCCTTGTCAAAGGAGCATACTCTTTGAAGCGCCTTGATGGTTCTAGCGTCCCACGAACCTGGAATGCCCAGAAATTGCGCAGATGTTACATGTAATCTCAGAGCTCATTAGCCTTGCGCTTTCCATGAGTCTGCTTACATTAATTCTTCCTTGTAATCTTAGTGACAGTTGTAGCTCTACGCTTTATCGATGAAATAAAATATCTTCTGTCACTACTTACATTCTTTATATATTTATTACAAATGCATGCAATTCCTTTGGATATACAAAAACACGTACTCATGAGCCACAAGATAAAAGGATGCTTACGCTCACACATGAGATTGATTATTGTTCATTTGTCTATCCTAAACAACCAATTGATCACATGCAAATATTGTAAACTAAATATATTATATTCAGTAAAAAAGTACTTGCGCAACTGCGCCACGTTACATCAAAAGCAAATACAAGCATCTAGAAAATAAAAGCAATCTAGTTTTCTTTCCCCGCATCCTTTGTGCTTGTTTGCTTCTCTGCCACTGGGAAGATCTCCTTTAATCTATCAACAAAGTCATCGTTGCAGCGCAGCATCAACAAGGTCCATGATTGGAATTTCCAAGTGATCATATTTTTCCTTCGCAACTGTATAGATGGCAGAAGTATCAGTTCCATGAGTGGCAGCTCGACTTGTGTCCCATTCAGTTTTCAAAGCATGCGCCACATGCAGCGTACATTCTTTGTAGCCCTCAGCATGACCATCGTTCCGTGCGGCCACCATCAGTTCAGCCACTCTCTCATCTAACTCCGTAGAGTTTAAGATGGAATTTGCAATCGCAAACACGTCAGTATAAGATATGATAATTCAACAAGACATATATATTTCAAGATAGGGATAATACCTCCACAATCCCATGCTCGCGCAGCCAGCTAAGCTGATTCATCAGTGACTCTGTCAGGCTCTCAGCTGTGGCACGAGCGACCTCCGTATCGTTAATTTTTTGCTCGCTTTCAGTAAGACGGCGGGTCAACTAGGCTTTCTCAGTACGATGAAGCTTGATATCCTTTTTCAAGGAATCAACTTCCGCCTGCAAACGCGATAAAATAACATAGAGGTTAAATCATCAATCTCTTTATTCTTAAGGAGGAGAGTCATTTTGGTCGCTACGTCATTCTGTTCGCTCCTCTCTCTATGCGAACGGGCCTCCTCTGCTGCAGTAACTGCATCAGTTTTCTCTTTCTTGAGTTTCTCAATTTCGTTATGAAGAGAAATTTTTTCATTATTGTCTCGATCACAAGCCTCCACAAAGCGCTTGCTATCTTCAGCATGCTGCGCAGCAGCAGCCTCACATTTGCGCTTCCATGCAAGCGCAGAGCACTCCTCGGTCTTTTTCTCTTCCTCAAACTCGGCCTTAGCAGCCTCAAAATCCATGACCATCTTCAGTGTCTTCTTCCTTTCAAATTTGTCCTTCGCCTTATCAATCTCAACCTCATCCCACTCCTATTCATGTTTCGCCATTCGCGCACAATTAGGTTCATAGTGGAAGAGGCTTGGGCAGACTCTTGTAAATATGATTGATAAGTGGCGTCGTGATTCTTTTCTTCTTGACGTTTCACTTCCGCCGGAGGAAAGATGCCCTTATACCACTCCCTGCATGAGTTCCAATCAGTAAAAATATTGCCTTGTTTGACCTTCCACATAGGTTGGTGGATCTCAGAGGACCGTTTCTCAGAATAAGAACAGTAATAATAATCCCCAGGTGTTTCCTCAGGGCGAATCGGCGACTCCTCATCTAATTCATCAAAAGATGGCATAAAATGATCGCCTTTTGTTGAAGGGCCTGCACCCTTAGATATAATCGTTGAAGGCTCAACAATAGGAGTGGATAGTTTATCTTGCTCCGCATCTACAGACCCTCCCGCAACAACATCTGTGGTAGTTGCTTTCACCTGCTCGCCAGCAAGATTCTTAGCGACATCTATCTTTAACCTGCTCGCCAATAGGATTCTCAGCAACAAATTGTTTTGGCTCTTCTTCTGGAGACACTCTTTCAGGTTTCTCTGGAATAATAGGGTCTGCATCAAAAATAGGTGCGCTATGGTCCATATCACCCCTTTCAGTATTATCAGGTTTGCGTGGGGATAGCATAGAGGAAGATGTGACCGGCGCAGCCTTCGCAAGTTTCTCTACAAAAAAATAACACAAGAGTGTCAAACATAAGGCAGTGCGCAACTATTACAACAAAATGTGCAAAGAAGTAGACATACCATGAGAAAACTTCTTCGCAAGAGCGTCCAGATTGCTCTTTTTGCCGATGCGCGGCCACGCAACCTTTTTCGACGGAGAAGGTGGTACAGTCTCAGACTCTTTCCTCTTCTTGAAGGTACGCTTCAACACCGCTTCAGGGCTTGAGGGTATTTCCAAAGGGTCATTAGGATTAGAAGCAGGGATAGATGATGCATCTATGGGCTCTTCCTTGGGTTTCCTCAAACCTACAGGCGCAAGACCCTCTAATATATCTGACACCACAATGTAATCACACCAAGAATCAGATACGAGACGCGTACCTTTCTTGCCCTCAATTTTCACAACTGCAGATGGCTTAGTTTTTTGACCATCTGGTCTGGAGGAGGGGGCGCAGCAACAACAGTTGGTTTCTTTTTCTTCTTAGAATCAGGGCCAACGCCCAAGTTTAGCAAATCACCTACATATCAATAATGAAGGGAAAAACGTTGCGCCATAAGTTACATTGCAATATTACTTAGAATTATTATCTAACAGTAATATTGCAATTCTAACTCAGGCTTCACAATGTATGACGTACCAGTAGTGGAGGAAGGCTGCGCATTGAGACTTTCCTTGTTGGGAAGTTTGAAATTTCCGGCAAATGGTCAAACCAGGGCTCTTCGTTTTCCTCAACTGGCACAGTGGCCATTTTCCCATTATCTCTCTTGAAAGAGACCAAATATAACGGCGCAACTGTTAAACAAAGCATAGTAACAAAACATCATCAATAAACAACTATCGAAGGTTTTTCTAAGAAGTTGTGAAGTAACATACCAACACCATCTTTGGTGTAAACCGGTTTTTCTTAACGTTCCTTCTTCCACAGGATGCTTATCCCAGCAGCAATTAACGCCCTTTCCGGCAAGACAATATTGGGCACATCTTTTATGTTCTAGTACCACACTTCGTTAACTGGAATAGCCAACGTTTCCAGTTCTATCTCTTCCCCGGCCCGGAACGTCATCGCCGTCGGGATCATCGCCGCCTTAACATAGAAAAAATTTTGTTTCCAATCGTGATAGAATTTGGGTGGCACTAACAACAGTCGTTTTGCCTGCAAACGTTGTTGAAAAGAGTAGAAGCCTAATGAGCAATGGAGTTGATAAAACACTCGAAATTTCTCTACCGTCGGAATGATCTGCATCGACCGGCAAACAAATTCAAAGTGCCTGATTCTGACCATTCCCATGGGGTTCAATTGAGAGATATGGAATTTGTAGAAGTCAAGAATCTCAAGCATGAAATGGGTCACCGGAAGTCTAAAGTTACCCTCGGCGAAGTAATCATAGAATAAAGTAATGTAGCCGGCCGGAGCATCTGCCTCCGTAGCACCCTCCCTAGGGTAAAATGCTCCCCAGGATTTGGCGAACAGGAAGTTGTTGATCAAGGCATCAAATTCTTCTTTCTTCCACTTTAAAGGTGGAAGTATCGATGTAGCCTGCATATCGACTCTCCCGTAACTGGTAGCTATAAGTATCAAAAGATCAGAAAGACAGTGAACTCAATGAAGAAGATGATCGGAATATCGCAGATCGCTAGAAAATATGAAGGATATGTGGTCTCTCTCTCTCTAGAACATTAACTGGTAAAGAAGCAAATGAAGAGTCGATCCCCATTATATACCAATCGCAATTAATGCTCGACGTGACAGCTGCGACTTTTGTGACCATTACACCCTCCCAGGTAACTGCAAGGGTGAGTGGGGAACAGTGATTACCCTCACGTGCGCGCGTGCCGCCGTATTATCATTAATACAGTGGGACACATACTTTTGACAGCCTGTCAACAGTACCACCACGTCTCAGGAACGTGCGTTTACACCAACTACATTATCTGGATGAGCGACACGTGTCCTCCAATATATTTGAAATTCAAATAGTCTTTGAAGTTCACATATGATACGCCACCAGGATGCAAAAAACCCTCAAGGACCAGCACCCATACAGCGCAGCATACTAATCTTAAGTCCTGTGCTCCACCTACTCTTTACTTTTACATAGGAGCAACACTGGACTGGGGGACTTGAAGGGGTATGGTCCCAAAACCTTGCGCGAAGCGCAAAGGACCATACCCCCTTAACTTAGAAATTCATTTGGGTCTCAGAAAAACCCTGCGTGGCAGCGCAGGGAATTCTTGTGCCAGGAACAAGCAAAATAATAACTTCCATTTAACAAATCCGCGCGAGCGCGCAGGGTCAAAGTTAAGCTTGGAGATAACAAAATAGCAAGAAGCCTGTGCGAAAGGAATCTTTCTGTTATAACAAACTGGACACATGGCGACTCCCCAGAGGGTTAAAGCTGTAACGTTCTAGAAACAGTTAGTTATTCCATTGTGCACGATCACCTAGCTGCAGTCACAGAATGCCACATGTCGACATCACAGACATTCCAATAAATCACGATGCTGGCATGCTCACCTCACGAAAGCACAAGCAATCTCGCGATGACACGTGGCTCTTCCCCAGCCGTTGAAAAAGGGCCGATTCGTGTGCTATAACGGACAACATAACACTTAACGGAATGGCAAAGATTCCGTTAAGTTTTCATCTCTCCTTTTTTGGTGCTAAAACCCGGCTATAAATAAGGATCGTCGGCTTCAAGTAGAAGGTATTCACTATCACTTACTCTCTCTCTTACTTCACTTTACTTCCGACTACCTGTACTTATTCTCACGACAGAGGGTGGTCACAGAGAGAACCCCCTTCTCCCTGTGGCGAGGCTGATGGTGTTCTGTTTTGCAGGATCAGTCGAAGTATCTTTCACGAAACCAAACGAAGGATTAACCTCTTTATGCAGAGCCCGATCCATAGATCTACACAGATTCCGATCTGGTTGATCTAGGGTTTCTTCAATAAACATTTTGTTAAAATACTTTATTCATTAAATATATGTGTGTTTTATAGTTTAAGACCAAACTATGCTCCGAGTGGGCATTTTGGTAATTTCACACATAGTTTCAAAAGCGTATTTGGGATTCTGAGTTTATAATGTACCCACTGTAAAAATATTTTAAATGAGTTATAATATCACTGGGTAACAAGTATTGGTTGGTAAATATGGTTTAAAACCATACTACGCGCCGAAAAGGCGTTAAAGTCGTTAAATGACGATATTTGCAATATTTTGTGAAACTGATGTTATGACCACATTTAAATAATTAAAATATGTTAATTAGTGTAACATATCAGTAGAAAAAGGTTTTATATGAAAATCATGATTAAAACCATTTAAGTGTCGTAAGGGCGTTATCGTCATTTAAGAGCGTACTACAAGAACTTGTGCATAAACTCAGCTTATAAACTAAAATGAAAATAACCTAATCATGATATTACATCAATAGGCAATAAGTTAGGTATGAGATATTATGTTTAAAACCGTTCTACGCGCCGAAAGAGCTTTACGATCACTTTAAAGCTTTATTTACGATATATTACGAAAACTCGGTTTAGGATCAGATTTGTAAGATCAAAGTATGTTAAACATGATATCATATCAGTAACTAATTCATTTGCAAGTTCATTGGTGTTTAAACCTCATTTTTAAATAAAAGGGCACTATAGTCAAAGTTTGGCATATTTAAAGAAACTCGCATAAAACTCGGATAAATATTATTATCATGTAATATAACCTCATAGGGTTATGATACATCATAATACGATCATAACGGGACCTTAAATCAGTAGCATACTAATCTAATTCGGTTCATAATCGAAAGTTAACGCAGAAGTCAAACTTCGCGACTTTCGGTTGCGAACCGACCCTAAAACTGGAATTGACAAGCCGAACATGTTTACATATGTTTTAATAATTATTACCAAGTTGTTTATGTGTTAAAACATATTTTAGAACATCTTTAAACTAAGTTCATGAATATTTCGAAATCTGACCCGTTAACTTTTTAAAAGATTAATATATTGACTCGTCAAATGACCAAGTAAACGTGGTAATTAGGAGGTGCCTTTTTGAGGGATTAACACCTACCTAATTATGATCACGTAGCCACGTTCATTGCGAACAATGGCTGGACCTTTAAGGTCTAAACCGAAAGTTAAGCTTTTATCGAAAACGCTTGACTTTTGGCTTTAAAAGCCAAATAAAAGAACTAGCCATGGAAGAAACACTTACTTATGGTCCCAAAGACTGAAGAAGACTCAAAGGAAGCTCCCAAATAATCAGGAACCTCCAATTATGAGTATAGAGGAGAAGAGAAGAAATGGTGCAAGTTTTAAACAATGAAACCCATCACCTATTTATAGTGGAAGAGGATCAAGGAGATCATTCCAGGTGTTTAGAGGGTTGTTAGGATGATTACAAGTGTTTAGGAGGTGTCAAAACCAGGTGAAGAGTGGCAAAAACGAGCTAGGTGTCAATTGGTGAGGCTATGCTTGATGAACAAGCATGTGTTCTGTCTGCAGATGGCTTATGGACCTCAAGGGTCCAGCCATACGGTCCGTATGGACCCAGCTCAGCAAACCAAAGTTTCAACTTTTGACACTTTTGGCCCCTGGACTTGTTTCGTCGCATTTTGTCACCCGTAACCTCTTTTAACCAGATTTCTTGGCTCAATAAGGATTTTAAGGTGTACGTGACTTAATTTATGTCCGGAAATATCCCGGATGTCGGTTCGTTCGGTTGTACGGTCGCGCGTTTCATAGAAATGCGTAAAACGCTTAATCGGACACAAACGCGATCGAAATTTTGCAACGATGGACATCCTTGTATTCTTATCAATAAAATGCAAGATTTTACTAGAATATACATATTTGGATTTGTATGTAAAGTCCATATTCAAAATATAAGAATTGGAAAGTTTCCACAGTTTGTCAGGAATAGCCCCTAGACTTCCAAACTTGCGTGAAACGTTATAATTAGTGCATAAAGCTACCTTAGGCCCATATTAGGACACACAAGAGTATGACTAACATCATAAGACTCTTGGTTCGTTAAAAGGTCTCTCAGAGGCTTAGTTTGAGCATGTTCACACTTTTAATCCCTCAACTATTAAATTGTCGTTCAGAGGTTATAAAATAACATAACGACGCATCTGGCCCCTCTTGTTTTAGCATATGGCATACGAGGATTAGCGGGACACATGTCGGAATTTTATAGGATGGGTTTTTACGAGGTGTTACAGTTTAATATATCACTGATGTTTGCAGTTTTATGGGTCGATCGAGGCTGAGGTTCACAAGGGAACGTTTCAAATATGCGGAATCTGATGCATTTGATTTCAGCGGATAACAAACGTAGATGATCGGGATTGCATCTCAATCGGGTCGTGCATTGTGTGACTAGATCCATTATTTCATTGTTGATGATAGCAAATTCAGTGTTGTCAGAGGAGTACATGTTAACTATGCTATGCACAACTTATGGGAGCGCATCTCATTTCCATCGTGGAATGATGTAGTGTGATGGGATTCGTTCAATTTGGTTGTAACGGAATATACAGAATGCATGTCAGCAAGGATATTCAATGCGGGTGAAACCGAGGCATGTACAACTTACTATTTGTTCAGGTAAGTATATTGAGTTACACCTGCACATGTGCATAATAAATATAGTCAGTAAAGTATATACATTAAAGTTAAATGTTATATTGTGTACATTGAATAGTAAAATAATAACTCATATTCATTGACGTAATCCATGTTTTGTTTACAAAGACGAATAGTGTAATTTTTTTATATCAGTTGATCCAGGTCGTTCAAAGGGCATACAGTGGAACATACCCATATATATTTCTTTTTCAAACTTCAAGAAACATACACCATGTGTACGTTCCAGACGCATGTGATCTATACGAAGACCTATAGTTAATCGGGGGTTCGAAATGTCGCATTTAAATTCCAGTAGTCGTTGTGTGTACCACTGAGCATCAAGACTGGTGTCGAAACACATTAGGAATTGAACTAACGTGTTGGTTTCCATTGAGTTAACTTTAAAACGTGCATTTGAGCTCTCGCATCTCGACGTAGTCTTCATCAAACAGCACATAGGTCTTTCTCTGAAGTAACATGGGACCCATTCATGTCGTATAGCAAACATTTCACATAGCCAAGGAGGATTGTTTAAATGATACTCATCCATTATAAATGCCATCTTTCTTCGAATGTTTGTGGTGTAATGAATAAATTCCACACCAATTTATGGACTAATGAACGAAGGGTGGTATTATCAAGGATGTCGTTTGATATCTGAAAAGAAGATATGTGAAACATAATAATAAAAAAATCGGAAATCATATTATATAGTTGTTTTAATATGAAAATATAGTGTTTACCTTCGACGGAAGCTTTCTCATAATGTGCCACATACATAAACGATGAATAGATTCTGTGAACACGGTTGATACAGCTTGTTTCATTGCTGCATCTTGGTCAGTGAGTATAAATGTTGGTTGTTTTTTGTGGGCAGTCAGGAAAGTGTTTATTAACCATGTGTATGACTCAATAGTCTCATCATATAACATACCAGTGCCAAATATAACACATTTTTGTGATGATCAACTCTAGTAAATGGCACAAAAATCATTTTGTACCTAAAAAATGTTTTTGAAGAGTATTAATACGGAAAGTGCTTATAAATGTAATAGTTGCACACATGCAGACTGTTAAATTGTTATAATGTTTGTTATAATGTTAACGAATAAAACATACGAATAAAACATACGACACATGTTGGAAAGTATAATACCTTACTTGTTAGTGTCATATGTAGCGTCAAATGCGCCTACGTCACCAAAAGCCTCGTAATTGCGTAATGATACAAAATTAGCCCAAAAGAGTGATCGTAGCTCGTTATCAACTATAACGTAATCAAAGTAAAAGTCTTTGAGATTGGTAACTCAGGATTTCATGGTGTGTAAGATAATGTCTGCGTCGCGTTCACCAACGAATAAACGTATGCCTATGAAACAATTTTTGGAATATTCTATAGTGCCACGAACATTGTGAGGCCCGCCTTTAAGTGATACTTAGATGTTATGTGCAACATTTGGGCCGATCTTGTTAAGGCTAACTTTGTGGATGAACTGTTGTTCTTCAAATCCGAGTTTTCTATTTTGTTTCAACATGTTAGCGTTATCGCTACCAATCATGCAATGGTTGTGTGCGGGATGAAATCATATATCTTGTATTGTTTAGTGTCATGATCATAACTCACTTTGATACGTGCACGGCACCCAGAAACTGTGTATCGGCTTCGTCGGTGTTGTTTCTTTGATGGATCATAAATGGTTGGATCATTCTTGGATGGAGCATTGGGTTCAGATTCGGTGATTCTTGGTTGTCCTTCTCTTGAGCATAATATATATCTATGTGTGCGTATGTTCATAGTAGGATTGTCACGATATTTTTTGTTCTTTGATGTGCCAATACGAGTAGAAAATCCGGATTCCGTAGCATACGTATTGTACATCATGACAACACCATCCCAATGGGTAAACGTACTGTTTATAATAGGAATGTATTCAACATCAACTTCGAGTATCCAATATGGGGTGCCATTGGGTGTAGAATGTATAGCAGCCGTGAATGTTCCTGTGAAAATAATAAATAAAAAATTATTAACGGTGTAAGTATTGCACGTGTGTATGATACGTAATATACGTATGAAAACAACAAGTTAGTTCTATATTGTTAATGATAACTATGTGGTAGTAGTTATTTTTTTTCACATATGTATGGTTATATACAGTTTGATAAAAGTTTATATAATGTAATTGTCAACATGATGCACATGTGCATTATCAGGTAATATATAATGACATAATTTTTATTTTTTCAACATAGTGCACATGTGCATAAATTTGTAATGCAATATAATTTACAACATGATGTAGTTAACATAATACACATGTTCATATATTTTTAGTGTAGTATTAATTACAACATAACGTAATTGTTAACATGGTGCAAATGTGCATATCATCTAATGAAGTATAATTTACAAAAAAATAGTCATAAAATACCTTTAGTCTCAAACTGAATGAACTGCAACTATTGATGTTCTGTATTTGTAGGTGTTGTACCAGTCGACGTAGTGTCACAAGATAATGAGTGATCAGATACATTAACATTATCAGAAGACAATATAACATTGCCTGATGTTTACATAGAGTTAAGAGTCTGAATTTCAAAGCCATGAAGGGTGTGTCGACTTTCAACTCTTGTAGACACAATATTGTGACTTACAACGGGATTGATAGTAGATGGACCACCAAAGTCAGCATATGGTGTATGATGATGATATTCAGAAAATGTTGGAGGAGGATCATCAGATGCATGAGGATCAACACGGGATGAATCAAAAGACGTCATATGTCGCCATAATCAATGTGCCGACTGCCACCAGCGTGAAATATGTGAACGCCTATTACCTATATGCCGTGAAAACCATCGTAAACAACTATCAGCCACTATGAAATCACCGTGAATGCCTCTCCGCCGCTTGTGAACACATTGAAATGATGAAACCCTAAAACGGAGAACATTAAAAAGAAGAAACGCGCGTGTTAGATAATAAACATATTATAATTACAAGATTACCCCCTATTCACACTGTTCTCGCGGTTCTCGCAATAAAGGGTGGTTCCTAACAGATCCTTATCCTATATATATATATATATATATATTTTATATATATATATATATATATATATATATATATATATATATATATATATATAACAAACACCAATTGTTTGATAAAGTGCTCACTTTCCAAGTTCCATTTTGCGATGCTTTGTTTATTTATTTTTTACAGATCCTCTGAGATTGCATGTAGTGGTTTGAAGATCATGGGAATGATATTTGGTGTGTAATACACGATTTGATTCTATTAATCGACCAAACGCTCCCTATCTTCATCACCCTTGGGCGGCTTATTTCATTTCTATGACAAACACTCTAATTGTTCAACTTATTTAACGATTCATACTTTGTGTAGATTCTTTTACATGAGTTTTTAAAGAGGTTTCTTGTTGACAATTCAGTAAAACTTTTCTTCATCCTACTTCTTTAGCTATTGTACAGTGCCTTCAATCTGGTCAATGGCAACGACCACAACTGAACCGGTGCAATCGCTCATGGAAATTGAGGACCTAACACAAACTCTTAAAAGTTTTTCTCTTTGGATCGAAGAGGGAAGGACACGCGAGTTGTTTACTTGTATAGGATGGCGGATGATATTTTAAGGAAGAAGGTGAACTAGGAGTTTCTAGGGTTTCCATGGAACGAACTCTTAATGATCATCTATTAGCTCATTATCTAGAAACCCTTTTTGAATACCTAATTGGTATTTATTGTCTCGAAGAAGCAAATAATATCACTACTATGAAAAATGATTCAGTTAGGGCTCCGCTGTTTTGGATTTGTTATTTATGGTGTTTGTGTTTGGGAGTATTTTCGGGAAGATGACAACAAACCCTAGCTATTTGATGTTGATTTCTTTTACATTTTGCTCAAATTCTTTCTCGTTTGTCATTAAACCTATTTTATTATTGTAGAGATGATATGGATCAGAAGGCTGGTAAGCCGCTGGTCTATTGCCACATAGACTTAGGGGTGTTCAGAATTCGTTTCGAATTAGAAAAATTCAGATTCGATTCGATTATTAAGAATTCGTTTCGATTATAAGAATTAGAATTCGATTCAATTCGAGTCAAGTAAATCGAATACAAATTTATAATTTCAAATTCGATTGGAAATTCAAATTAAAATTATACATTTTTATTTATTTTTTATATATTATACAAATATAACTTTTATTGGGCTATACTATAAATTATTTCAAAAAATATTCCATGTATTAAAATTACCCACCATCAAACCCACTACATGACCCATAACTAAAACCTAAGTAACAAAGCTATCAATGGATTTCTAACCTTATAAATATTAGCTTATAATGTGGAGTGGTATTCCCGACTTCTCATTTTGAATTTTAGACTAATGGTACTTTATATGGAACCTTTTAATGTGACATCGTGCTTTATAGCTGTTTTTTTTTATGTTTCATTTTGATAGTTTTTTACATGTCTTAAAAGAATTTGGATCAAATAGAATTTTATTCGAATTCGAATTTTTAATCGAATATGAATTGGGTTTTTTATTCGAATACGAATTCGAATCGAATTGGGTAGGTTTTAATCGAATTCGAATCGAATACGAATTCAAGGAAAAATAAAAATTATTCGAATAATTCAATTCGAAAATTCGATATTCGATTCGATGAACACCCCTATACATAGTCATCTCTGAGGTTTTTTCGGGTATTAGTTCTTGACCCACATAATAAACATCCATTATGTTACTATGTATTAAAATGTTTGCAACATGAATAGAAACATTTAGTTTTTTTTTTCTTTTTTATTATTATTTAATTATTATCATTCATTTTAAGATTTCATTTGTTTTAACTTATAACTAAATACAATGTTTATAAATTGCGAGTATACTTTTGCGAAGTTCCTTTTCTTTATCCACATCTGGATATATTTTTTTCGAAATCAAGTTGTGAGTAGTTATGGATAAGTAAACAAATCACATGGGTATAATTTATCAAATCTACCTCAAGTTTTTTTTACTAACGTCGTTCATCCTTTTAGTTATCCTAATAATACAACGTAATGCTTTAATAAACTTACATACGGTTGGTACGCGCTTATTTTTATCTACATTTTGTTTAAAGTATGGCACGGTTAGATATATATGATTTTTTTGTTTATTTACCGCGACAAACCGATACCGGTAATCAATTTTATGGTTTATAGTATAAATTTAAATGAAAATGGAGTTATATTTGCAAAAAAGTGTCTTTTTGATATCGTAAACAATAGCGAGGGCCAATGACGTGCTAAGAAAGTAACAAATGAAATTGCACACAAGCACATACCAGTTTTAAGGTAAAACACAAATACTAACTACACACGTTCTAGGCAAACGTACCTATCAATATATAGTATAGCTAAGAAAAGTACCCAAGTATCAGTCGATGGACACGAAATCTATTAACCTATCTCTTTCGTAATATCCAACCTAAGTAACTTTTAATAATCTAGTACATACTAAATAAACTAATGATTAAGTTTTAGGAACATTTATAAGAAAAATAACCAATTAGGTTCGCGATCATCTTAATACTTTTGCAAAGCTGTTGATTATGTTTTTACGAAAAGCTCATCATAGTTGACACTAGTAATGAGCATGTAGTGTTAAAAAGTTAGAGCCCTCTCAGGTTAACCCCATGTCCCCAAATAACCAAGCTATGGACACACCTACATATCCGGTTCTAAGTAACTAAGTAACTAAGTCACATGCTCATCCCTTGTGATTCAAGAGTTTCTTATATTGTTCTAAGAACAACAAATTAACGAACCGGGAGAATTATTATCTATGTTACTTAATTTAAAGCAAACCCTTTACTAGTTTCTAAACCCTTTAATCAAATTCTTCCCGCACGTGACCCATATGATTTACCAACCCTCAAACAAGTTTGTCCTTTACCTACTCAGTTTCCAGCCCTAGACTAACGATCGATATATAGCCTAAAGATAGACATATCTAACATGCATGACTTCATAGAAATATCTAAATCATCCACACAAACTCATTCAAACATCACTACTTATCATATAGAATACACCATCATAAGTTCATAAGCATACCTTACTAAAAACATACTTTCATAACAAAATCAACCAAATCATTGCATGGAATCAACAGTCATCCTACCCTAACCAGCTGTGGCGCAGTTAGCTACTCATAGTAACAAACAAACACAAGAATTCATCAAATACATGATTGAATCTAAACAAAAAAAAGATAACACGAAAGGTCTAACTTAGTAAGGATTAATATCTCGGCCTCCTATATGTTATTCTTCCTTGAATCATCTTTCCGTCAATCCGATCTTGAATCTACCTCCTTAGAACAACCTCTTTTTCACTTTTCTTACTTCTGAGTTCTTAACTTAGGGTCCAGGTAGAGTCCGGGTAGGTTACAACCCGTAACCAACTTTGGGATTATTGCTAGTAAGTTCACCTCGTCATACGTTATCACAATAGGGTTCAAAACTCTAAGGCGGTGCACTCACTTCAAGCGCACGACTCGACTCGTAGTTCACTAACCAACTCATGACCCGTAAGGATGTTAACTGAGTTGTCCTTCTTCGTATCTTTAGTATCATCCTAACCTGGCCCATAAATCTTTCATTTCACCTGGGAATATGCAAATCACTCAAAAACAAACATTTAATCTATTTCAAGCAAGATTTACCACAAACAACTATCAAAATGAGGGTTTTAACACTATATTAACATGTTGTCTTCAGACACATTAGCCGACATCGTACCACTACCATGAACGATAGAACTTATATCGTCCTAACAATATCAGTAGCAATACTAGTAATTGTTTTTATCTTTTTCGGTTGCTATACCAAGTGTCATTATTGTACAAGCACCATAATAAACCGAATCACAACCAACCGAGTTCCGACCGCAACATGCGGGGTAATTTTACTAGTATTACTAAATTGTTTATTATAATGGTTGAAGCTTAAGAAACAACCTAATATAATGAAACAAAAGTTTGAGTAACTACTACATAAACTTTTTTTACCAATAGTATGGATATAAAAAAATTCTTTATTTAAAGTTGAGGAAAATTGACATTTTAGTATTTAAAGCATCCACATGGCCAAGTTCGGCGATGTGGTTAGGTGGGCCGACTAAGTTAAGCGTTGGAGGTGGGTGACGCAAGCGATCCGGGGGTGGGTTGGTCCGGTGGAGAGGACAAGTGTTTAGGGTTTGATGGAGGGTCTTTGTGTGGACTCCCTTGATTTTAAATAAAATAAAACTTGTTTAACTAAAAAAACTCATAATTGTTTAAATTTAAATAAAATAAATAAATAAAAGAACATAAATTTTAAAAACAAATATATGAATTAAAATTAATATAAACTAAAAAACAAATTTATTAAAATTTAAAACATTATACAAAGTAGATAATTAAACCTAAACAAACTACATAATAAAACTAAACACACTAGATAATTAAACATAAACATTACTAGATAATTAAACATAAACAAACTAGATGATTAAACATAAATAAAACATATAATTAAACCTAATCATCAACCCCTAAACCGTCGGAGTCGGCATCTGGATGCGTTGCAAGTTATATAAGAGGATGATTTCTTATTAATTGTCAGGACTAGATGTGACCAAAACTTCTGTTTTGTATGTTTTCGTATTCCTGGCGGGCATAGCCAATCGTTTGTGCCTCTGTTATGCCGTCACTTTGAGCAATTACGAAGTTGAAGAATGCATGAAATCTACGAACCTCAACGAACAGAGTTTGAAACCTTGACAAAGTGGCGTTCGCAGAGTAATTGGTTTCTCCTACACGTTGACGAAATCCTTCAAATAAGGGTGCTCTAATTGAAACGGCTCCTTGTCTTATCACAAAAGTTCTTCCACGAGTTGACCAATGTGCCATCATTCATACATAATTTTAGTACATAATTACCCCCTAATTCTAAGTATTTTAATGACTTCTTAATTGCGAATACTACTTAAATCGTTCCTATTTGATAAATGCAGGTTTATAACGTCTCAGGCAGGCTGAAAAGAAGTGAAAAATGAGCATAAACGAAGTAAAAACAACCCAAAGGGTAAACCCCAAAAAATAATGTCCAAGAGAATATCAACATGTGTTTTACATTGATCGAAAATCAAACGAATATTGGTTCCGATGATGATGATGATACTAATCCTAGTGTCGATGTTGTCCGATTGGACTCGGTACGGTTCGTTAGGGTATTGACACACTACCGTCACTTGAAAAAAGAAACACTCTATTTTTTAATATAACTTCGTGAAAAAAAAGGCTAAAAACAAGTTTACCTGGTTTGAATTAGCCATTCCTTGCCATTCCTTACCCAATATTAGCCATTCCTTACCCAATATGACGCGTTGTTGCGATGACATTCACGTGGTTAAGTACGTAAAGAGAGTGCATGAAATTGCAAATTGAAACGCAACTAAAAACACATATCCGGAAATTTAGAAAAAAAAAGATACGTCGTTGTAAGATGAATGTTAAAAAACACAAAAACGTATTTAAAAAAAGAACGAAATACAAAAGCGTATTTAGAAAAGAAGAATCATATTTTACCAGACTTAGTTTTATATGACTTGCATCGAAATGCACAACTCTGGGGCTCAACTATGAATATAATTTAAACAATTAAATTTATAAATAAGTAACAACTATGGAAAATACATAATAATAACAAAACATCCAAATCAATTAGAAAGCAATAACATATATATATATATATATATGATGGGAGAGGATCATCAGAAAACAAGATATAAATGAGAAAACCAAAAAGGCTAAAAAACATACAATTTTTTTACAATTTTTTTTATAAAAAATCACTAATTTATATATAAAAAAACCATTATTCAAAAAAAGAAAAAACTTATACAGCACATGTGCATTATATGCTTAAAATTAGCTTTTGAGTTTAGTTTAGCTTTTAGGGTTATGTTTTTTTGAAAATATAGGATTAGCATTAGGTTTTGGGTGTGGGGGAGGGGGTTTAGGTTTTTGGGGGTGCAGATGGGGGGGTTTAGGTTCTTTTGAGGGGGGCGGGTGGGGGTTTAGGTTTTTTGAGGTTTATGTTTACGGTTTAGTTTTAGGTTTTTCTTGGGGGTAAGGGGTTAGGCTGTTGGTGGGAGGGTAGATTTAAGTTTTTTGGGGTAGGGTGGGGTGGGGGGTTTAGGTTTTTTGGTGGTGGGTTAGATGGTTTAGGCTTTTCCATATTATTGTACATGTGCAATACAACTTTTTCTTTTTGAAAAAAAAAATTATATATTATTTTGAGCGATTTTTAATAAAAAAATTCAAAAAAAAATTTGATATGTTTTTTTAGGCTTTTTTAATTTTCTCATTTAAACTAGTTTTCTCATGATCAATTCCCTATATATGATTAGGTTCAAGAGTGAACAATTTCTTGAGAGTAAACTGAGTGAATTAATATTGGCCCTTAATCATTTTTTAAAATAAATCTGTAAGATTGACATTAGCTAAATATTTTTTATTAAAATCACTCAATTTTCTCATCTCTTAACTATGACCCTCTCTCTTATTTTTAATTATTTCTTTGTTAATTTCATAAAAAGTAATTCTATAACAAAACAGGACCAGAAGCTCTCATAAATAAATTTTCCAATTCTATGTCCAAAAGCTCTCATAAAATATTTTCTAATTCTACGACCAATCTAAGTTTTTTAAAAACAATTTCACGAACCAAATAGAACGTTAAATCTCTCAAAAATAAAGATTACGTTTCCATTTAACTAAACACATGATACAGTTCATGGATATAATTTTATATGAATCTACTCGTGTGCATGCATAATATACTACATGTTGTTAATATACATATATGTAATCATTTCTAAATATAATACACAACTGTATAAAAGTCTGTACACATATGTATAAACTAACAGTTGTGTATCTTGTATTAGCGATACTGTACACATGTGTATAAACTATCTTGAATAAAGTGATAATTAGCGAAACTAAACATATGTGTATAAACTGATATCTGTGTGTTTTTTATAAATTAATACTAGCGAGACTGTACACATGTGTATATACTAACAACTGTGTATCTTGTATAAACGAAACTAGCAATAAATGCAAGTTAAAAATGACAAAAATACCCTTTTGTCAATTATTTTAAAGGGAAGTTATACTGATATTGTAATTACAATCTTGTCATTGTTTAAAAATCTATAAATGATGTAATCCAATGGCTCAGATTAGTTCACACGGTTCACTCTAAAACCCTACCCTGTATATATATAAGTAATAAAAAAATAAACAAATAAGTTGGTAAGAGACTTATTGGCTTTTTAAATGGATTTTGGTTTTATGAACATACTATTACAATTATAACACCACCCTTTATATAGCAACTAAACATGGAAATTTATCATATCTTTTTTTTTATCATTTTATCATTTCACACCATAAAAGCTAATCCAAACAATTTTTTAAAAACACCTTTTGAATAAGTAAATAGTTAATAAGCACTTTTAATAAAAGCAATTTTAGAGTTAAATAAGCAATCTCAAACACTCTATAAGAGGGAACGGATGAGGAAAATGGAAAAAAAGAAGGGATGGAAAAAAATTTTAAAAAATGGGAAGTTTATCGAACCTAAGACCTGCAGATTATAATATTGTTTTTTTTCATATATAACTTTCGTTTTTAGGTAGGTTTCTTTTCATGAGTAAAGTTATCCTATAAAGTTTCTTAAATCTAGTAAGTGTGCAAAGATATAATAAATCATAAAATATAACATAATGCCGATAAACATAACAGTGGTAGTAGGAGAGCTTGAGTTCTTCTATGAAGACTCAAGTTCAATTCCCACTTGGTGTAAAAAAGAGAGAGGCACTGGTGTGCAATGATAGGAGACCCAGGGAAACCTGGATTCAATCATTGAGTCAAACGGGTTTGTAATTTCACCGTCGTGCTTACGAGCAGGTGGGTTACCGGTTTTTCCCCGGAAGTGGTAATGGACGACTCGGGTTACTCTCGAAGTACTCCGTTTGCCCAGTGGGTGCCCCGAGAGTACTCGGGATTGATTTGTTAGCCGTTTGAAAAAAATATAACAAACTGCAGAGGAAAAAATACACGACGAAGAAAATAAAAATAAAATACGCTGTCAAATAAAATACACAATGGTCTAAATAAAATTTCTAAAATCTATAAGACAAAAATCAAAAAGCGAAACCTAAAATCTAATATCGTAGAGTTCGACGAGATCGTTGTAATGCGGCTTCAGACTCTGTTTTGTCTTCTTCCTATTTTTAGAAGCCTATTCTTTTTGTGTTAAAGTAGCTAGCTCAATCTCTAAACTAAAATTTAGCAAACATACCCTTCAGTACAACAAGGAACAATTAGTAACACGCCAAAACTTAAGCTCTGCTCGTGAAGCGTAAGTAACAATATACTAATTTGATTCATTTAAGCGTAGGTAACAATATACTAATTTGGATTCGTTTAACGGGGTTTAAGTGTTACTAAATTATACATTATTGTAGGGAAGCACATGTGTAGATCTAATAGGAGTTTTCCTTTTGTGAGCTTAGGGGGTAGTATAGGTGTTCAGAAAAAATTGAACCAAATAAAAACCAAAGTGTAACTGAAAAACTGATCCGAATAATGAATTCAGTGTTTGGTTTGGTTTTTAATCGAAACTAAATTATGAATTTGCTTTGATTTTGGTATTCGGTTTATTTGGATAACCAAATAAACCGTTAATTTAATTAATTAATAAATAAAAATAATATTATTTAATAAGCTATATAAATTTTATTAGCGTAAATGATAAACTTAAAGTCTAATTCAAAATAAAGCTCACCCATTTTCTCATCTAACCTTATTTTGAATTTCAAAATATACTATGGTTTTTAAATTCTCACATATTAAGGTTAAAAGATGTTATCTAACCTTGTTTTTAATTTCAAAATATACCAGGGTTTCTAAATTTTCACATGTTAAGGTTAAATAGGTTGCTTGTGACTTATGGTTTAATTAGGAAGTTAGAACACAAACATTAATATATCGTTCGGTTCAAATTAGTTGCTGACTTGATGTTAGGAAGTTGAAACACAAACATAATTATAAATTAGGAAAAAAAGTACTTCGGTTAAATTTGGTTAAGATTGGTTTGTTTGGTTTTTAACCGAAACCAAATCAAGTTGAATTCTGTTAAATTTGGTTCACTTTGTATATTCCTAGTTTGGTTTTTGGTTTGGAGTAGAAAATTTTGAAAACCAAATAAAATGTAAACCCAACCAAAGAACATCCCTAGGGGGTAGTGTTTTCACAGTGGGTCAAACTGCTTTAAAAACTGATTTGGGCAAAGTGATCAAACACGAGAAAACCAACATGTGTTTATCCTATTTGGTTTTGATACTTTTGGTTCCCTTGCGTCAGAGGCTGTGAACCTACTTACTCGAGTCAAAATGGTCATGCACAAGAATGTTATGACCTGAAATATATGGATGTAATTTTTAAAAGACTTGGTTTTGCTATTAAAGATGGAGGTAGCGGTTTTACCTTCTATTTCGATGTAATTTCACAATGTTTTAAAAACTGGTTCAAATCGGCCGGTACACCTGATTAAACCGTTTCTAAGCCAAATCCGGTACGGTATAAAAAAAAATCATTTCAATATCTTACCCAAAAGGGGTCGGATCAAACCATCTCATACTACACCAGCAAATCACCGGCGAATGATGGGCAAGCGCCGCCGCCGTACCTCCTCCGCCACAACCACCACCACCTCCTCCTCCGCCACCTCTTCTTCTTCTTCTTCAACCACTTTCGACCAGTCAAATCCTCAACAACTCTTCGCCGTGACACTTGCCGCTCTATCTAATCGTGAAATTGGAAAACCCACATCAGAATCAAACTTAATAATCCAAAAAGCCCTAGACCATCTTCTTTTTTCTCTTCTCTCTAAATCCCCCAATTTGATCATGCGGTATCCGCAAACGCTACACCCTCCTTTAATATCATTGCTCCCTCTTCTTATCACTTCCAAGTAAGTTTCATACTTTTATTTCCAGTTTTTTGTGAACTGTTTGACGGAAAGTTCATAACTAAAATGTTTTGTTCATTTAATTAAACGAACATAGAACAAGAAAGGGACAAAAGAATCGGTTTTGTTAAATGTTTGGTGTTAAAATTAAATGTCTGAGTTCATTTGGTTCGGTTCGGTTTATAGGCCTAGATAGGGTGTCAATATGTACGAGAAAACCAACATGTGTTTATCCCATTTGGTTTTGATACTTTTGGTTCCCTTGCGTCAGAGGCTGTGAACCTACTTACTCGAGTCAAAATGGTCATGCACAAGAATGTTATGACCTGAAATATATGGATGTAATTTTTAAAAGACTTGGTTTTGCTATTAAAGATGGAGGTAGCGGTTTTACCTTCTATTTCGATGTAATTTCACAATGTTTTAAAAACTGGTTCAAATCGGCCGGTACACCTGATTAAACCGTTTCTAAGCCAAATCCGGTACGGTATAAAAAAAAAATCATTTCAATATCTTACCCAAAAGGGGTCGGATCAAACCATCTCATACTACACCAGCAAATCACCGGCGAATGATGGGCAAGCGCCGCCGCCGTACCTCCTCCGCCACAACCACCACCACCTCCTCCTCCGCCACCTCTTCTTCTTCTTCTTCAACCACTTTCGACCAGTCAAATCCTCAACACCTCTTCGCCGTGACACTTGCCGCTCTATCTAATCGTGAAATTGGAAAACCCACATCAGAATCAAACTTAATAATCCAAAAAGCCCTAGACCATCTTCTTTTTTCTCTTCTCTCTAAATCCCCCAATTTGATCATGCGGTATCCGCAAACGCTACACCCTCCTTTAATATCATTGCTCCCTCTTCTTATCACTTCCAAGTAAGTTTCATACTTTTATTTCCAGTTTTTTGTGAACTGTTTGACGGAAAGTTCATAACTAAAATGTTTTGTTCATTTAATTAAACGAACATAGAACAAGAAAGGGACAAAAGAATCGGTTTTGTTAAATGTTTGGTGTTAAAATTAAATGTCTGAGTTCATTTGGTTCGGTTCGGTTTATAGGCCTAGATAGGGTGTCAATATGTACGAGAAAACCAACATGTGTTTATCCCATTTGGTTTTGATACTTTTGGTTCCCTTGCGTCAGAGGCTGTGAACCTACTTACTCGAGTCAAAATGGTCATGCACAAGAATGTTATGACCTGAAATATATGGATGTAATTTTTAAAAGACTTGGTTTTGCTATTAAAGATGGAGGTAGCGGTTTTACCTTCTATTTCGATGTAATTTCACAATGTTTTAAAAACTGGTTCAAATCGGCCGGGACACGAACAAGATGTAGGTCTAAAGTCTTTATGTAGTGTGTTTAGGGTGGTATGTGTGATAATGCACATGCACACCAACTATTCGATGAAACGCTTACTTTGGAAGTTGCGTTTTTTTTGGTGCTTTGTTTCGGCTCGTTCTTTTATGTTTGTGAACGTTTGTTTATGTTCATTTATTTATGTTAGTCTACAAATTCAGGTAAAATTACTATGAGTTATTAGTAATATTTTTTGGGAATGTATCAATTATTATGAGTTATTAGTAATATTTTTTGGGAATGTATCATGGTGTGGTCGTATATATTTGTACTATGTTACTACTCCACCAATACCTTTGTTTTTGGTACCTTCCTCTGTCGATATAGTTAGTTTTGTGGATTTGCATACATTTTGTTTGGAGCGAGGGTCTCTCTGAAAGCAGCCTCTCTATCCATAGGGATTGAGGTAAGGTTTGCTTACATCCCACCCTGCCAGACCCTATGACTAGCTTTGCTATTTGTGAGATTTACTGGGTATGATTGATTGATTGATTGATTTATTGATTGATTGATAGTGATACTAGTTGGCTCATCATTCATCACAGTTAAATTTCAGAACGAAACCTCAGGTAATCAACCAACAAACGTACAAAAAAAGCATGTCCATTTTCTTCGTTTTTGTTCGTTTATGTTTAATTATGTTCATCTTTTTAATGACATGAACAAAAATCCGTTCTTTTAACTGTCTGAGTTCATTTGGTTCGGTTCGGTTTATAGGCCTAGATAGGGTGTCAATATGTACTTGTAATATATTCGTGCAATCTGTTTCTATGTAGGTTAGAGTGGTATAGATATTAATGCACTCAAACTTTTGTGGTTCTTTGTTTATAATTGTTTACAGATGCTCTGAAATTGCATGTAGCGGTTTGGAGATCGTGGGCGCGGCCTCATTGTTCTCAATTGAAATGAATGAACAAATTGCTTTGGATGAGGAAATAGTGAAGGGGTTGATTACTGCGGTAGCGAGTTCTAGGAGGAATGTATCGATGGCTGCTTGCAACGCTCTTCTTGATTTGTTCACTACATCCGTCGGGCGGTGTAAACTGCTGGAACACTCTGCCATTGACAATCTTATGCGAGCATCACATACTCTTTGTTTGTAATATGACTGTTTATAATAGATGATCCTGATTGTTCCATAGATCACATGACAAATTACACAACCAACAATCATGAAAATAGAATCGTTCATGCGCAAGTAGTTTAATAACTTAATTATACGTAGAAAGCATTTGAAGTCTCGTTCGTCAAGTGTAGAATAGTAATCCTTTTACTCGTTAATGTATTTAGTTATACAATCAGTATTCTTCCTCTAGGTCTTTGATCTTCCTATATATTACACTTCCATTTCGCTATTCACTTTAACTTTCTACATGCTATCGTGAAAATTTTGTAGAGGTGGTATTTTCACCCATTTACTTATGGATTGATTTGGGTTATGTTTTATCTCTAACCGATCAGACGTGTATATACAAAATTTTATCCGATAGGAAGCGTGTCAAATGGATTGAAAAAACTGAATGATTGAAAAGTTGCGGAAGCTTATTTCTAATTCATAAAACCTCCTAAATCATTTTAATTCATAAATTTAAAATTTAAGATTATTAATGATTTGATGAACTAACAAAGTGTTTGTAATGTTATTTGGCAGACCAATTATTTATGAGAAATTTCAAAATTTTGGACAAAACTCACAAACCAGGTTTTTTGCCCAAACAGGTTTGGGTTGGAACAAGTTTGGTTTGGGTCGACAAACGTAAAAACTGATTTTTGTTGGAACCGGGTTAAGGTAAGTAAAAGGATTGGGCTTGAGGACGGGTTTTGACCAGTTCGGGTTGGGTTTGGGTTCAAACCAGTTTCAAAGTATAGGGTTACAACCTGATTTCAACCCTACGGTTCGGGTCAGTTCCTAACCGGTTCTTGCCATATCGGTTCCGGTTCCCGAATAGTGTTTTTTGTGCACTTAATGATAAAAGTGTTTAGCGTCAACCCACCTGATCGGACACATACCAAGTCTCATCCTTTTTGACACGTTACACACCTCACCCACTTTCCACCTCTACATTTTAGTTATATAACATCCTTTAGTTTTTGTTCCCTTCAGGTCCCTAAATCTTCAACACTTTCCGTTTCTCTAGTTATGGAACAACTCGATGGAAAACCCTTTTTCACAATAGGATTCACGGAAGATGAATATATTATATCGCTTCTTCATATCGTAATTATTCTCATCAACGACTGCATATTGGACCAGCTGCGAAAGATCCCAAGAGGACTCGCAAACAATTTGTCAACGTATTTAGCAAAGCTGTGGGCCCAAGTACACAAACATATAATAATAATAATAGACACAGTTCAAGAATCTGAGAAACGTTTCTATTTAAGCAATATTCGAACTAATAATCTCGCCGAAAGCTTATTCAGACTCTCAATGGAACAAACATTTACCCAACCGTCGAATTTTCAAGAGGTTAGAACGAGCATTTTTCACGATAATTTTGAAGCATTTATCGTGAATCACTGGGAGAAATCGCCATTGCTTATAAAAAACGTCGATAATGGAGAAATCGCCATTGCTTATAAAAAACGTCGATAATGCTTCATTGCGCGATAATGTATTTAGTACCTTTTCGCAGTTTCTTAAGTCTGAGGATTCCGTTTCTTCGTTTCTTGAGTGTTTACTTCAAAATCTTTCTTCTGCTATACCGATCGGTTCAGATGAGTTAGATATAATGAGCTTTTTAAACGAAGTAAGAGAAAATATAGGCTGTCCGTCAATCTACCAACAAGATATTCGGGTCGTTAAAACTCTGGATTCTAAACACGAGGAACATCTTTTCCACGGGTTCGACGTACCTTATATTCTAAACGCACGTGATATTTCGAGATGTAATGACGGTTACACATTTGCTCTGCGTGGCATGGAGTTTCGTTTTGAAGACATTGCTGCCATTTCAGAACGTTGACTTCGCTTTTTGGTCAACCGTCAACAGGGGTAAATATGTACTTAACACCACCAAATTCCCAGGCTTAGCTCGTCATCGTGACGACCACTGTGTTCTCGTGTGTCAAATTAGAGGAGTTAAAAGGTGGAAAGTATTTCCCAACCCGTGCCCCCGGTTACCTCGGTTATATGAAAACGTTGATTACGATTTTGAGGGTGAAAATGGAAATGAGAAAATAGATGGGTACGACGAGTTCTTGTTGAGAGAGGTGACGTTTTGTACATTCCTCGAGGTTTTCCTCATGAGTCATATACCGTAACCGATGATGATGAAATAAACGGAAGCGCTGAATTCTCGTTGCATCTTACTCTTGCTATTGAGATTGAGCCTCCATTTGAGTAAGTGCTTATTTTTTATATTTTTTTTTTTGGAACAGCTAAAATATCATTAAACCAAAAAGGATACATATACACGGATAGTCCATGTGATTTTCCAAAATTTTGAATTTGGTCCCTAGTTTCCTAAAAGTACACAAATGGTCTTACTGGTTTGCGCTTTGTAACGCATTTAGTCCTCAGTTTTGTCAAAAGTACATCCCTGTGGCTTGCACTAAACGTGTTTCAAAGTGCAAACCACAAGGACCATTCGTGTTTTTTTGAAAAGCTTGGGACCATATCCAAAACGACTATCTGTGTGTGAACTATAAAGAGTGTGTCGATTTGATGCGTTTGATCCCAACGTGTCATGCATGCAAGGCAGTTGTTAAAAATATCGTGAAAAGTTGTTTATAGGTGATATTTTAACTTGTTGACTTTCAAACACTAAACTATAAGATATTCTCATCATATATGGTCAAATTTGTTTAATGGATGGTCTAATGTGTTCAAATATTGATCAACTGCATAAGGTGCCATCATAACATACGCATCATGCAATCACATCGCAGTGTTTGTGTATGCGTGACAAACACTTAACATGACCATGTGTCTGAGCTATTTTGCATTATATATCAATTTGGCTACTACATGTCACTTTTAAATAAATAACTTATGTTAAATAATATTAGAAGGGGACATGTGCGCCCAATGTTGAATAAGGTTCTTTTTGGCTTAAAGGCACGGTGAAAAGTAAACCTTTCAAGCAGCATATATAAGAGAACACTTTTTAAAAAAGGTTAATTTTTTTCTATAAGTTTTGCAAATTATCACTAGCAAACATGTCGTCATCATCATCATCAATTCATCATACTCAGTAAATCCCACAAATAGCAAAGCTAAGGTACGGTCTGAGGGTAAGATGTAGACAGTCTTACCTGTACCCCGTAGGAGAGGATGCTTCCAGTGAGACCCCCAGCTCGATAGTAGTTTTGCATCAAGCCTTGGACATAAGGCACATAACACTTAGCAATTGGGGCAAAAGCCGATTAGTGCATGTACCCCCTTGTCTTTCGGCTATCAACGCCACCACATGATGCATGATTAACCGTCCCTCTCTTTTTTACGTTATTTTCACGAAATTAGTAAATAACGTTAAAATTAGTGCACGTTCACTTTTGTCCCCGAAGGCCCAAACATCTATACATTATATGCGCATACCTCAAGTGGGGCGTAAAGATGTTATTATAGTTTATGTCACTCGATGAATACTTTGGTTTTCCTTTGTATGTTAAGAGTTATAGCTCCTGAACATTGCAATAAGGGGATCTGTCAAGTAGGTACCGAACAGCAAAGGAATAAAAACAAGAAAACAAAAAATGACATTTTAAGTGCTTAACTTTTTATAATCATGGATGTCAAATTGCTTTTCGTGTTGGACCCATCGTTATAAGTACCGATAACATGCTTGAGATTCAGATTGTGGTCATGTGCTTTAATCAATATATTATTGTAATACATGTATTTATTCAGATTGTGGTCATGAGATTCAGTTTCCACACATTAGATTACTATAAGAGTAAAGTACACAGATGGTCCTTGTGGTTTACCAAAATTTTGGATTTGGTCCCTAGCTTTCTAAAAGTACACGATGGTCCCCCTGGTTTGGAAAGCTAGGGACCAAATTCAAATTTTGGTAAAACACAGGGATCGTCTGTGTACTTTACTCTTACTATAAACTTATAAACAGGGGCTAGCAACATTGGGTGTATTATATTCATCTTGATTTGTTTTTATTAAACGTAATTGCAAAAATCCAATGGATTGTCATTGTATACTCCACACTTTTTACACATGGTAGTTTCTCAATTTAGTTTGAAACAATGCATTGGATTTTTGATGTCATATCTCCACTTTTTGTTCTTATTATATGTAAATTTCGAATATTCACGACTTTATTGAATATTTGAATAGTGTACTTAAAAGCAAATAAACCTGGATATGCATGTGGACTGGTCAATGTTTGTCACAATAAGCCGTAATATGAACATGTGCTATGGACCAGATATACACATCAATCTTATCTTTGGAGATGACATCTCACACGTTAATCGTTTCTTACTCGTTAACTTTTGAAATATACATGGTAATGTAAGCTTACATGGGTATTAAGTAACTACTTGAATGTTTATTATAATGGATAAAAGGGTTAGCGGGTCAATCCAACCCGACCCGACCCGTTTCCACCTGTAGTAAAAAAATGATCTGTTTTATGCAGGTGGGAAGGCTTTGTTCATGTAGCTCTCCATCATTGGGGTGACGCCTGTAATCTGTCGAGTCGTATATCTCGTGATCCTTCATCTCATGATCTTGATGACATGATTATGCACTTGCTGCATATAGCGATCAAGATGATTGGTAATATTGATCCTACGTGTCGAAAAGCTTGTTTAGCTGGTGCAATTTCATATCCATTGGTTACCGAAGACTATATACAAACTCATCAACGGTCAACTTTCAACCATCTGCTCAGTATAATCAATTCTAGCAGTAATTTTAGTGACTTGTATTCCAATTTAGAAGCGGCTATCAGAAAAAATGAAGATCTATTTGAAAATCTGAGATGGGTCCGTCATCTTGACCAAAAAATGTCATCAATCGCGATGGAAGATGTATTTCATTTTGTAGTTCATCAAAAGGACAAAGTCGAAGCTGCTTTCATGGAGGCGAAATCCAAATTCTGCAATGAAGTCGTATTTGACGATGTGGTACATCGTTATAGCATGCTACTAGGAAAATACAGGAGCATGCGAAAACGATACATGGATGGGATGCTAGCTTTAAGTTGCGTTTAAACAATTGTTTTAATTTGTAAATCACTTTGGTCCGAAGTGAATTTGTGTTTTTCGAGTTATTTTAGTAGCAAGTATTAGAGGTGGCAAAATGGGCGGTAATATTTGTGGTATCGGTCAAAGCAGGTTAGGACAGGCTCACCAAAAACCCTATTTGTTTACAGATTATATATAAATCATCAATCATTAGTGCGTCGATCGTGATTGCGGAATGTGTATTATTTCAGTAATATTTTTTTACTATTATTAAAGTGATATTTGCAAGTTTTATGCATACAAACTTGAAAAGTTTTGGACTGAATCTTGATGGGAAAAATTACATAAGAATGAGAGGTAAACGGACAACAAGCTGCGCCGCAAACCCCTTTATGCATTAAAAATACACTTAAGGTGATTGACACGTTTCCTTAAAGGGATATAAACATACCCTGATAGGTAAATGGGTCGAAATTGCTGCCTTAAATAACCATGAATAATTTGAGTTGCTCACATTTCTCTTGTTAAAGCCTAGTCTTGTGTATGCCCTAATGGAAAACCGAAGATTAAAGGAAGGTATGTGAAACCAATTTTGTAAATATATGAGTCGGTACAATGGTATATATTATACAACTATATCTGGATTCTAGATTTTGGGTGCAGAATCGGTCGACTTCTTATGGATGCTTGGGAGTCGGGTTGGGGTGAGTTTTCACACCTTGATAATCGATGTGGTAAACAATCTCCGAGTCTTCATCATTGATTGCCTCATATGCTGTTGACATAGTAGACCTCCATGCATTTCCACCCACCTGCAGTATGCATTTACAGTTTAGACTCAAAATGTGCCCATGGTAAAATAGACTCGTCTCGCGGGTTGGGTAATGGGTCGGGCCAGATTAGGCCGCCCTACACTCTTCATTTTTTCATATTTATCCATATATAGACTGTTAAATATGATATAAAAATCTATATTATAATGACAATAATATAGTTATTTTTTTAACCATACGATTTTGGAGGTTGTATGCATTTAATTACAAATTACATGCCTGTTCTGGTTATTTTTTTTAACTTAACGTGTTTGGGCCGTCAATCCCCCCAAAACCCATGTGCGTATATGAAGCTACGAAGATTTTAATCATAATCATAGTTGTTAATAGCGAATAGCGGTAAATAGCGACAAGCTACCTATACATTGCGTAACGATATCGATGAAAAAGCGGATACTATTTTATAAATAGCGATACACTAGAAGAAAATTTAAAAAATATTTTATAAATAATTCCGGTAAATATGGAAGAATATATGCATCTTATTTCAACCCCGTAACAAAAAAAACCCTTATTTTTTCAGCATACACTTGTATTTATTAAAAAGAGAAAACCTATTTGATCGCTATTTCATCGCTTTTTAGGCGCTAAACACCTTATAACGGGAAGCTCCCCCTTTGCTACGCTATTTGCTATAGTTAGCGTAGCAACTGCTATTAACAACGATGATCATAATTAGATTGTTTTTCGTACCTTGTTGATGTTGGCGTGTGCGTCATCTAAAGTCCTGAGGCCTCTTCTTGCTTGAAGTGAAATAAATGGATCATTAGCTGAGCATATTGTGATGAAACAGAGTCCTAGAGTTAAAAAGATGAACAATGGGATGATGCTAGAAAGCCTCATTTTGAATGTGGTGTTGGTACATTGTACCTGCTGCATATATATTGGGTGGGGATGTCAATTATTGGCTGAGTGATTGTGGAGTCATGCCCCAGCCCATGCTACTAGAGGCACAAATTGCCAAATGGCAAATGATATCAACTTTCTTACTATTGTTTTCTCCTGGAAATATGCAAAAACATTTGAGTCAATAGAGATCACACAAGTGTCCTAAGAATTAGGGGGGTGTAAATGAGCGTGAGCCCGAAAAGCTTATGCTCGGCTCGTTTATTAGTAAATTTTATTTATATACATTTAAAGTTATTTGTATATATATTTATTCGTATAATTTATATGTTTAACGTAATATATGCTATTTAATTGTTTTGGTCATTAATTTTATATATACTAATATATATGTAATTTATTAAATAAAAGCTATACAAATAAAAGACACGTTTAGGCTTTCTGGTTACGGGCATAGTCAAACTCGACATGGAGTGTGGATGTGTCAAGATTATCACTTTTTCGCAATTGTTGGAATCTTGTACATGTTATGTTGAGATATGTCGAGACGACCAATTATGTTTAGACCGGGATCAGTGATTTACGACTGGTGGATTATGGTGGCAAGCGGTGAAATTGTAATTTGTACCCTTGTTACTAATATTTTTTTGTATTTGTATTTAATGCTCTTAAAAATTGTCAGCTATGATATTAACAATATTAACATGTGATATACTTGAACAACATGAAATTATTTTGATATTCCAACTATTAATTATGTTGGTTGGCGAAACAATATGAATAATACTGAAAATAATATTATTACTGGTTGATCATTTGGTAACTTTTACATTAGTGTGAATAGTTCTTCCAATCCGTATAATTAATAGTGTGAATAGTTCACCCAATCCATACATTTCTTATGTGGATATTTATTTGGATAAATGGGTATTGACGAATCAGTTTTGACTTTTGAAATGAAGTTGTCGCAAAAGAATATCTAATGTCATGGGCGACGTCTTAGCGTGGTCACATTAGACTTCTTTATTGGTTTCACCAACAGGATGCCAATACGCTAAGATTTTGTCCCTGTCAAAGGTGGTTTTTTTCGAAACTTTTACTTACACCTAACTCATCCACCACATAGATGTTAAGACCAAGATGCCGCTCTTACCATGGGCAGCAACCTTCGTTGTGATGACTTTTGCCTCACTAAAGGATTGTGATTTGGTTTGGTTTAAACGACCCGAGAATGAGTATAACACTATACCAAGCTTGAGTTTAGTTATTATATGTATTATACGTATAGTTCTTTTTTGTATATATTTATATTGTTATAATCATAATATATCTTATTTAGTTTTTATCATAGGATAATGTATTATGTGATTATAAAACAACAACCTCTTTTGTTAGTGGTATAATCGCGATAATGTTGAGTAGTCATATCAATCAAATACTCACGAAGAAGATAACTAGTCACATTAATCACAAACTCACAAAAAATGAATAAATATCATCAATCACATACTCATGAAAATGTTGAGTAGTCACCTCAACTAACATTTCGTTTTCTTTGAAGAATTAGCAAAGGGAACACAAATGTTGTTATTATTATTATTATTATTATTATAATTATTATTATTATTATTATTATTATTATTATTATTATTATTATTATTATTATTATTATTATTATTATCATTATTATTATTTTAACAACTAAGCTTTTCCTATTCATATACTAAATTGCACCTTTTTGAACAGCTAAGTTTTTTCCTTCTCTAATTCATATACTAATTTGCACCTCCAAATGATTAAATTTTGGTCTCCCCACAAGAGGTAATTTCTCTTTACCAGGCCAAGGCCTAAGTGGCTTTCACGTTAGTTAATATTAAAAAAACATGTAACAAATCGTGTGTGCTTAAAATGTTACATACTTAAGAAAGTTGAATAGTGAGTTTTGGTGGTAAATTATTGCGATCGGATGTTGAAATCGAGTGGTTTAGTATTCTATACATTGTTAACTATAAAAAAACATGATCGAATTACTTCTTATATTAATAATGCAATTTTAATGATTAACAACATATTTGGGCATGAGCCAATTTCTTGTGTTTGATCGGAGATGCGGTGTGGACCATTATGGTTCATTGGGTTTTTTTTTTTTTTTTTTATGAATTAGCAAAGGGAACACAAATGTTGTGTTTTGCATATGGTTGTTTTGTTGATTGATATTATAAATACTAATAACCTCAATTTTTTTTTTATGAATTAGCAAAGGGAACACAAACGTAGTGTTTTGCATATAGTTGTTTTGTTGAATGAAATTATAAATACTAATAACCTCAATTATTGATTTTAAATTTTGATGCATGTATACACCCCAATCAATACACAAAATGTACATTGGTTGCTCGTTTGTGTGGACCTAGTGTCTTGGACGATTACGTATATGATTGGTATACATAATACATTCATTTTTGTGGTTGGATTTTTTTTCTTCATGTATTTTAACTAGTTTTTCTATATGAAAACTTGATGAAGTTGGAGACTAATCCGCGTTCGGATTCCATATGGATTGTCGTTAATGCAGGGGCGGACCTAGAGTGATAGAAGGGGTAACCTTTGTTGCCCCCTTGATGCTCCGTGACGCTCCGACGATAGTGTAAATTTTGAAAAAAAATAACGTTTTTTCGATTTCGTTACCCCTTTTTATTGACACGTTACCCCTATGCGGTCCTTTTTATTGACACGTTACCCCTACCCGGTTCTTCTAGATCCGCCACTGCGTTAATGAAAGATTCATTAGTGATTTGTGGCAAGTGATTAGTATGATATAGATCCATTATCAAAAGTGTTGCACTTTATACCTAAGACGTAACATATATTGACAAACGATCATAAATGATCGTAAACTTAACCACATTAAACAAGTATGCGTTTAAAAAGGATTAAACGCAATCCCACCGTCAAGATTAAATTGTATGATTATTTGGTGAAATTGTTCATACAAGTAATCCTAAATGCTATTATCACTATTTACAAGAATGCTTATTTGGAATATCAAATAAAAAATAGACGTTTAGGTATGATTTCAGTTTCATATTTATCATGTATTACACAGAGAAAGGATCAAATACAAGAGTGAAATTGTATGCAAAGTGTACGTAAGAATCATAGCTTGACAGGTATGCTTTTCAATCTAAGATAGGAATGGTAATTTAGTTTTTTCTCAAGTGAACTAGTTTCCCTCTTGATTTTCAAACGGCTATAACTTTTTCATACGTTATTTTTTTTAATTACACCGTATTAACGAGCATTTCTTCTTTTTAATTCAAGCAACCTATTGCTATAGTTTTCTTAAAAATAATTACAGGATTTTCAGTACCTATTACGTGATTTTGAATACCCGGTACACGACTACTTGATTTTGAATACACGTTACATGATTACACATTCAACATAAATCATTACACATTCAATATAAATTCATTATGTGATTACATATTCAGTATGATTTGTTATAACTAATGTTAATACAATTATGTTTATTACATGATTACATATTCTATAATAAGAACTTGACTGTTTATGCTTTATTGCGTGATTAAATCTCTAATATACGACATCATGTGGTTATTATATGTTGATTTGGCTAACATTTTGTATATGATTTATCCTTAATACGTGATTATATCAGAAATATTAGGTGTTCCACATGAAATATTATGTATTATATGCTTTGTTTTTACGTAATTACGTAATCATTCAGTGAGGTTTCACATAAATGCTATAATGAAATCACGTAATAACGAAATGGGTATTCCGAATCACATAGTCACGTAATAATACATAGTCAACTATTGTTACGTAATTACGTAATCACTTAGTGGGTTTCACATAAAATACTATAATGAAATCACGTAATAATATATAGGCAACCATTGTTACGTAATTATGTAATCACTTAGGGCCTGTTTGACAACTTTTAAACGGTTAAGTGCTGAACTAGTAAGAGGTCTGAACCATTAAGAGCTGAATCAGTAAGATGTCTGACTCATTAAGAGCTAGTATAACGCTTAACTGTTCAGAAGCAAATGTCTGACCAATTCAGATTAGAGGTCTTAACCATTCAAACTCTGTATAATATTTAACCATTCAGAGGTAAATGTCTAAACCATTTAGACTTCTGCTCACGAAACAAACAGTCTGAACCATTAAGTGCTGAACCAGTAAGAGGTCTGAATCATTAAGAGTCTCGTTAAGAGGTAAACAAACAACCCCTTAGTTGGTTTCACATAAAATACTATAATGAAATGACGTAATAACGTAATAGGTATTCAAAATCACGTAGTCACTTACTATGTATTCAAAATTACGTAATCACATAATGGGTATTCAAAATCCTATAAATGTTTTTTTTAAAGAAAACTATAGCAATATTCCGCTCGAATTAAAGAGACTGAAATGCTCGTTAATACGGTGTAATTTTCATTATAAAAATGAACATATGAAAATGTTATAGTCGTTTGAAAATCAATATGAAAGTGGACTTATGAGTTAACAATACGAATTTTCATGTTTCCCCCTTTCCCACTAGTTTTCCTTGTTTTTAGTTAAATGAATTCTAAATTTAGAGCTCACTCAATCTCAACCATTGATCTTGCAAATTAAAGGTCAAACTCTTATTCTACACTTCATTTCTCTTGTAGAATAAGTTTCTCGTATTATATAATGTAAGGTTATTGTACAAATCAATCTTAATATAGTAATCGTGATAACTAAAGAAAGATTTTTTTAAAATTATTTTTCTCACCTAGTCAAAGTATTTTAGTCATATAATGTAAAAGAAAACTTATATATAAAAAATTTATATAATTACACTAGTAGAGTAATTATATAATCACTCTAGACTAATTGCATATAATTATACAACTTTTTCAACTAAAAATTATGATTCGTTGATGGGAAATTTTTTATTTATTTTTTAATTATTCAGTTCACATTTAATATGTTAAGATCTATTTGTATATGATTTTTACCTTAGTTACGTATGTTAATTTTCAAGAACATATATATGTAGGAATATTAAAAAAAAACTCAGATGAGTTCAAAACAATTTTATTTTGTATAATAACCGTAATTTTTTTTTCTTTTTGGCCAGACAAGAACCGTAGATGGATAAGATATTTGTACCTTGATATTTGATAACAAGTCATAAATAACGTTGTCCGATTCCATTCATCAGTTTTCAAATTAGATTTTAGGTTCATAAACACATGTCCGCAGTTAGTAGTTTGTGGGTAAATTATTATGTTCAGATGATGAAAATGGGTGGTTTTGTAAGATACGGTGAATTGTTAATTAAAAAATTGATATAAGTTAGTTATTATGAGGTAGATTAATGTACAAAAGGGAATTAACGTGTGAAAATTACGGATGAAGTAAAATAATTACACATAAAGTATCATAATTACGTATGAAGTAAATATAATCACGCAACATATACTAATCATTCGTACATTTCGCACGTCATCGGCCCTTTGTGTATTAATAATACAATTTTGGTGATTAACAAACATATTAGGGCATGGGCCACTTTCTTGTTTTTGATCGGAAATGCAGGGTGGACCATTATGGTTCCATGGTCTTTTGATGAGTTACATATGTTGTGTTTTGCATTTTATTGTGCTTTTTTATTAATATTATAGAAAATTACTAATGACTTCACTATTAATTTTACATGTTAACGTGCCTATTGGTCAAGTGGGAGGTAAGAAGTTTTGCTTCTTTTGGTGGTTCTGGGTTTAAATCCAGGCAAGGAGAGATTTTAATATTAACTTGATGATACTAACTACTAATCCGGTTAGCGACATTTTAATCGTACGTCGTTAAAAAACCAAAAAAAAACATATCAATGTGCATGTATACATCCCAATCAATATACAAAATGTACATTGGTTGCTCACTTGTGTGGACCTAGTGTCTTGGATGTTGGTTGATTATATATATGATATGTATACAATGAATCATTTGTGTGGTTGAGTTTTAATACTTTTCTTCCTTCAATTTAACAAGTATTTTGACAACATGATGATGCAGTTGGAGACTTTTTTTTAGTGGCAAAATTTTTTTAATCATTTTTGTCTATGAGACTTGAACCCAAGACCTTACCTCCCAAACCTAGGTGTTTAAAGGTTTTGTCTTTGTCAATGAACCACTACCCCATTGGTTATGAAGATGGAGACTATTCCATTGTTTTTGAATTCGATATGGTCTATATGGATGGTCGACGAAGGACTTTCTAGTTATTTACAGCCATTTGATTACTATAGTGTCTATGGTATATTATATTAATTATACAAAAAAAGTTAATAAACAAATTTAAAGATAGATGGTAAATCAAAGAATAATAATAATTAGCATATAGATCAGAAACTCCGTTAACATATACAACTCGCAAAAGTGGTTACTTGTTTGCTCCGGATAAGAGCACCCACATTGGAGTCTTATCTCCTTCTCAATCTTCGTAGTTTAGAGATTTCTCATATATTTCTTCTTCATCTCCATCTCCAAAATACAAAGATCTGGCATGGTGAATCTCGATATATAGAGATTCAGAATTACATCTCTAAAGTTTGAAGACTCTACCTCAAGACTCAAGCATTTTGGTTATTTGTACCTAAAACATTAAAGAAAGAGAAAGAATTATAAAAAAATAAAATAAAAAATAACGCTAAAGACGAAGAATGAGACGCGGAAGGTTAACCAATCTTTGCAGATAAACAATGGGGGATCTACAAAATCTTTATAGGGGCAACGTTTCATTATAAAAAGGGTAACAGAATCGAAAAAACGACAATTTTTTTCAAAATTTACACTACCACCGAAACGTTAAGGGGTATAAATTTTAAAATGTGTGATTTTATAGAGAAAGTGATAAAGATTGTAATAACACCAGTTTTTTTTTTTTGAGATGTTTTATAGTTTACAACTTTAGGATATATAGGTGGTCTAAGATAGAATGAACATTGTTTGTGTTTTATTTTTATATGTTTTTAGTTATTGAACTTTCAAATATAAAAAACCTTGACTTAACATTAATATAATGAACAAATTGTTAAATCCTTAATTATTACTATTTTTTTTTGTGTGGGGAGAATCTCACTTTCATATCGTCTCATGCATAGCTATAATACATGTCAAATGAAACTGAAATTGACATATGTCAAATTAAAATCTTATGCCATCACAATAGCTATGGAGATTTGAGAATCCAATCTTACCTAACCTATATACAGGAAAAGTACGATATGAAAATGATATTGTATTCTCTGTAACGATCACTTATTTATGATGTTGCTATTCACGCACCTTACATACCCTTTTTGTCTATTCATATATCATCCAGTGTCTAGCTGTGATCAAAGCTTGGCGTTTGGTCCGGTCAATCAGGCAAAGACTTACGGGTGTCTGACGCGTCTGTTGACCGGACCAAAACGCCGAGCTTTGACCGCGTTTTGGTCCTGTCAACCAGACAAAAGACTGGCACCCGGTCAGTCTTTTGTGTGGTGACAGAACCAAAACGCGGCCAAAGCTCGGCGTTTTGGTCAAGTCAACGGAACCGTCAGACACCCGTCAGCCTTTGCCTGGTTAACCAGACCAAAACGTCGCGTTTTAACCACAGCTCAACACGGGGGGTGTGTGAATAGACAAAAAGAGTGTTTGAATAGACATACCCCTTATTTATACCAGTTAACCACGACTATTAATCATCTAACAGTGTTAAAGCCTGAAATCTGATAATTTGCACAGGATCATGCTAATTACACACGGTCCTCCCTTATTTTTACACCCCAAAGCGCCCCGCTATGGCCAAAGCGGGGCGCTTAGGGCTTCTTTGACCGACAAAGGTGACTTTACTGACGTTTAAGAGACATAAAGGTTGTACGAGGTTTCAGGCTGTACGAGGTGTCCTGTGAACCCTAAGCGCCGCGCTTTGGCCATAGCGCGGCGCTTCGACCCCAAATTTTTGCTTTTAAAAGCTGGCCATGTACAAGAGTTAGGTATTCGATATATTTTTTCCAAATCTAAACAAGCGGGGGTTTTGTTGTTTTAGTTGTGTTTCTTTAAAATAACATGCGGTTTTCCTGTATTAGTTGCGTGTCTTCAAAAAAACGATGTTGTGGTTAAGCAACTATCTTTTCGGTCCATATTCTGACGAGTCAGTTGTTCCTGATTCTTACGAGGGGACCGCTATTTCTGGCTCGTATGAGAAATCGGTCTCGTCCAATTTGAGGGAGGAGGAGGTTGTATCCGGCATTCGTTATCGTGATAACACGGTGAAGCTTGATTTGAATACCCCTGCGGAGGCGCTTTGGGTGCGCAAAAAGACAAATGGCGTGTGCGAATAGACTAGGCCTTTGCACAACCTCTCAAAACCAGAAACATGTTGTGTCACATCGGAGAGTACTCAAACCTGAAATATAACATATAATATAGTGAGAGATAATAATTCATGGCGGATCTAGAAAAAAACTCGGAGGTATTCTAAGATTTTTTTTTGGATCTAGAGGCATTCTAATAGGATCCTGTAAAAAAAACATTTATCATGAGAAGTGTGAGAAGGCATGTGAATTGACATGTAGGCATCATGTTTTGGACTTAGGTGTGATGTTTTGAGTTGTTTTGGCAAGAAAAACATCAAACATAAACAATTTAAGACACAATGCAATGAATTTTAAGCTTAAAACTTAAAACACCGTGCCAAGAACGTTAAGTTGTGTGTTTTAAGTGTTAAATAATGTTTTTTAAATTGCACGCCTATAATACATTGCATTGTGTTTTAAATTGTTATGTTTGGTGTTTTTTTTTTTGCTAAAACAACCCAAAACATCATGGCTAAGTTCAAATCATGATGCATACATCTTAATTCCTATGCCTTCTTACATTTCTCACGAAAAGGGTCCTTTTTACAGGAACCTCACCCGCTTAGATGTATACACAATACATAAAACAGAGAAGAAGAAAAACTTTAAACTAATATTGTACTTCGCCAACAAAGTTGAGAGGTAACCCAGACTACCCATAATTATAAGCTAGATCCGCCAGTGAGAGATATACATATAGGTAATCCTAATTCCTATATATCAGCATGTGAGATGGTATCCCATACATATCATTCATCCCCCAAAACAACTATAATTACCTAAGACAACGTTGGACCGTTGGTGGCGACTAGGACGATGACAGGGGGACAAGACGACCACGACGAGGGTGTGTGACGATGGTATAGGTGACTAGGATAAGGTCAACGGTAGTGGCGATCGAAAGGTGCAATTTTTATTCTCTATAAAATGTATTGTTTTTGTTTGTTCATTTTTATATTTTATAGGTTAAGAGTCAAAGTTTAATTCGTTTATTTATGCATTATTAAAGAGTAAATTACTTTTTAAGTCACTGTGTTTTAGTGGTTTTAACTGTAACATTCGTCGAAAAACGGGTTTCCAAACCCGCTTCGTTTATTAATCAAATACTCAGTTATAAATTTCGTTGCGCATTTATTGCTCGGATAAATTTTAAACAATACATAAATAATATATATATATATGAATTTTAAACCAAAATAATTAAATAACAAAAAAAATCGTGGATTAAAAAAATAATGGAGACGCCGGGTTTCGAACCCGGGTCACCCACAAACCCAAACACACAACACACCGCTCCGCCACACACTTCACTTGTGATAAACAAGGAAACAAATAATACTTAAGGTAAAACCAGAAAATCAAAACCGGACATCAGCGCGCCAGAACTCGCAATCACCGGAAAATCCGGTAATCCGCGATTTTGGCCAAATCCTTTTTTATTGAAACGCACAATTTAATCCCGGCGTCGGTTATAACCGTTGCCGGCAGTCAATTTCCGTCATAACCGACGGAAATCTTCAATCGCGAACCTTGACTCAATTTAAACCCAATTCAGCCTGTTTCCACTATAAATACCCACTTGAACACTCTGGAAATCCTTTCGCTCAGAACCACGATCGTTTCCGAAGCTTTATTCATCCCAAAACACGTCGCCGGAGATATTTTGCATTCGCCGGACTTTCACCGGAAAACCGAGGCTTACTTCAAATCGGTAAAATTCTCGACTCTTTTGTTTGTAATCCATTATTCGGCATGTCTTAACTTTAATCGTTCAACCAGAATCTGTCTCAGACTACGCCGCCGGAAAAACCCACACTCACCGGAATATCACTGAAAATCCGAAGTCTCACTGTCGATCGGTATAATCAACTAAACCCTCTTGATATCTCCTGCTTAGTAACTTAATTTCATAACACAAGGATCTAAACTGTCAAACAATTCACTAAGCCGAGAGTCACAAATCAGAGCCGACGACTCTTGCCGGAAATTTGAAGTAAACGCTCTGTTTTGGTACATTCTATTCCTTAATTTCGTTATCTATTTCATTCCAACCAATTATAAGTTTTGATGATCGATTTAAACAGAACAGTCGGATTTCACTGTTCTGTGTTCTTATAAACGAAGAAGATGAAGTCGCAAATAAGTATTAGTATAATTAAAATCAGAAAACTAAACGGGTTAGACACACAGTCCAGCGGTGGACTGTGTGCAATTATAACGTTCAAGTCCCGAGTTCGATTCGTGTACGTATCCGGTTCCCGCAATAACAAAACATTTTTTTTTCTTTTAAGTTTAACAGAACACCCATCAGATAGTACTTAAGTTTAATATAAATCTTAATTTAAATGGGTTAGACACCCAGCCCAGTTGGTTGGGCTGGGTGCCAATCAAAGCAATGGTGACGGGTTCGACGCGGGTTATACGCACTGGTTCTGCAGATTTTAAAACCTTTTTAAAATAACTCATTTTTGAAATATTCTAGTTAGTATATAAATATAATTAAATCTGAGTTTATTTCGGGTTAGACACGTAGCTCAGTTGGTAGAGCTGCGTGCACGCATACGAGAGGTCCCGAGTTCGAACCTCACTCAGCGCATAGAAAACACAGTCTGACCGGTCAGACCCGGTCAACGGTCAAAAGTCAATTTTTTTATTTTTTTTATTTCTTTTTAGTTATTTATTTAATTAGAAAATTATTTAAAAATACTTAAAAATAAGATTATTAAGGTTAGAAAACTTCCTTAAACTCACAAAAATAATTCTAAAAATCCCATTTAAGAACACTAATTAAAAATATTAATCTCAACCAAAATTTATTTATTTATCAAATCATTTTGTTATTATCTAGGTTAGCTCTTCCCTCGTCAATCGAATCATAAATTTGTGCGCCTTCATCAGCATCAAAAAACGCACCCATTGTGAGTGAATCTCTATCAATTCCCCGTTTTAATCATGTTTTGGGGTGTATTATGTGTCGTTTAATTCTTTATTATATTTAAACACTTGTACATACATCATATCCGTGATCAAATGTGTATCAATTGTTGTGTGGATTATATGTAGTTTGGATTTATCATTTTCAGTGCACGCATTTCATTAGGCCCATCAGTTCCCCGTGGGAGACGGGTTGAGCATCAGGTACCTCATAAGATCGGCTCCGTTTGATTGAGCCTTGATCTCACATTCATCATCATTCATATCATATACTCATCCAAAGTGGTTTGTGTTTGTTTACTTATATATGTTTGCTCACATGTGATTATTGCACAAATTTTCCATATTAAATAAAACAAGAAATTAATAACAATGTTTTATCAAGGTTCACTCGCCAACTTTTGTTGACCCAAAATATCCCCCGTTTTACACATGATACAGGTGATCCAGCTGAGGCAAGAAACACATAGGAAGGCCTAGAAGAATAAACCAGTTTAGCTTTGGATTATTTACATAGTTTCATTTCCTTGTAATTGTATGAATTTTGATTTGGATATTTAAGTTGTAATTTGAATTTAATAAATATGAAACATTATAGTAAACATCATGAGCTTTGGTGATAACCCAATTATTCCCCGACTCTTATTCCGCTACGGGTCGGGGTGTGACAGATTGGTATCAGAGCCATGACTATAGGGATATAGGATAGGTTATTAGACCCTTAGAGCCTATACTATAGTTGATTAAAATTTTAAATTGTTTATGCGTTACATACAAAATTCATGATGTTTATATGCTTTATGTTTATTTTTACACTCAATGTTATGCAAGCATGCTCACAAATACATGTTATTATACAATGCTCATCATAAATCATATCCTCATAACATATCATATCCATGAGAGCACACACCTCACGATTCCCATGTTTTTGCAATGATTTTTGTATTTTTCAAATTACATCAAAGTGAGTTCTCATGACGGGCATGTAGTAACTGGAAGGGTACGAGTACCGGTAGTCGGAACGTCCTGTCTAGGCTTGGCATTCGTATAAATCCAAAATAAAGGACCAGTTTGCCTACCTGGGGACTAACGATGAGAGTACGAAGGACCTACTAGGCCAAAGCATGCTATACCAAACGTCGTGTGAGCTAACCCCACTTTGAGTTGTCATTGTGTCTACACCTGGACACCCTCCTACCATACATCTCGCAATCATATTTTACGGTTTTCATTGCGGTGATGCGAGTGTTAATCCGCCAACACCAATGTGAATCATACCAAGCCCAATAGTCATGGGGGCCCACATGACTACACAGGCGATGGTATGGGGGACATTAGAGGCCCAAACATGAGCAAACCCAAGACATCATATGGATGTAGTTGCATTATTGTTAGTTATGTCATTTTTCATTCTTTTTACGACACATGACACCTAGAAAAATTCTTAAACTCACAATCTTCCTATGTATGTTCTTGTAGATGTCGGCTAGGCAACTACCTGGAGGTAGAAAGTCAGGAAGATCAAAGGAACGCTTGGCCACACAAATTGCTAAACAAATGGCCACAGTGCTTCCTGACATCGTGATTCAAGTTCAACAAGCTCTCACCGCAAATCCCATCAATCCTTCCAATCAAGAAGACCAGAGCGTCGCCAACCCTCCCTCCAAAAAGTGCTCCTACAAACACTTCAAATCTTGCGATCCCCCAAAGTATGAAGGGACCGGAGGTGTTACTGCTCTCCTTCACTGGTTTGAAGAAATGGAGAACACTTTCCTCAATTACGATTGTCCCGAGGATCGCAAGGTACGTTATGCAACAGGAAGACTGTTTGGGGTAGCCCTTACCTGGTGGAACACGGAAAAGGGTAAACGAGGAGTTGAAGATGCCATGGCCTTAACCTGGGAAGAGTTAGGGGAACTCATGACAAGACGCTTCTGTCCAAGAAGCGAAATCAAAAAGCTGGAAGACGAATTCCACTCACTAAAACAAAAGGAAGGAGATCACACTTCCTATAATAAAAGATTTCTCGAGCTAAATCAGATGATCCCAAATTTGTTCACCCCCGTGTACCACTTGGTTGAACATTACATTCGGGGTCTTCCCTCGAAAATCCAAGACTCGGTTTTAAGCACTTCGCCTGCAACACTTGAAGCCGTGATGGAGTTAGCTACAGAACTCACTGAAAATCGCATTCGAAACGGCAAATTCAAGGATGAAAAGAAGAAAGCACCCATAGAGACCTCAACTACAAACCACTCAGTCTCATCCTCAAGGTTTGCTGGTAAGAGGAAACGAAATGGCAAGAATTTTGCTGTCACTCAAACCAACCCTCCTATCACGGCTGCACGATCACCCAAATTGCTCCTTCAGCTGCACCATTTAAAAAGCCATACACCGGCCCACACCCAAAATGCAACCGTTGTCAATACCATCATCCTCCCGAAGCTCCTTGCCAACATTGCACAAGTTGCGGCCGTGCAGGTCACACCATCCAAACCTGCCGTATCCTTCAACGAATGAACCGCAATCAACCTCAAACCCAAACCCAAAATCAGATAGTGGGTCAAGCTCAACAACCCCTATTTCTACCACCAGCACCACACGCAGCCCAAACTTACTACCAACCCAACTACCCCATGATGCAACCCATGCGAGCTTGTTACAACTGTGGGGACCCAAACCACTTCAGGAACACTTGTCCACGCTTGGTGAACATCATCCATGCTCAAGCTCAAGCGAACCCAGTAAACCAAGCCAACCAAGCTCCTCCACCTGCCAGAGGAAGAGCTTTCAACATCAATGCCAACCAAGCTAGGGCTGACAACAACGTGGTTAACGGTACGTTTCTCATCAATGGTAGTTATGCATCCATGTTATTTGATACTGGCGCGGATAAGAGTTTTATGTCCTTGGAATTCGAACCTATCCTCAACCAAACTCCTGATAATCTCATGGAATCACTAACGGTGGAAGTTGCTGACGGAAAGCCCGTTTCATTAAATTCTATTATACGAAATTGTACCCTCACTCTAAACGATCACAATTTTCCAGTTGACCTCATTCCTATGAAGTTGGGAAGTTTCGATATTATAATCGGTATGGACTGGCTCAGCCAGCATCACGCTGAAGTAGTGTGCCGCGAAAAGTTCATTCGCATTCCTCTTGCAGACGGTCAGACACTCCGTATTTTTGGAGAAACCCCTTCAAAATGACTCAAATTAATGTCCTGCCTTCAAGCCCAAAGATATCTCCGCAAGAACTATGTCGCATTCCTAACTCACGTCGTCCAAAAGGGAAACAAGGAGAAGAAACTCGAAGATATTTCAGTTGTGAAAGAATTCCCACAAGTCTTTCCCGACGACATTTCAGGACTTCCTCCTATGAGAGAAGTTGAATTCCGCATCGATCTTGTACCTGGTGCTACACCAGTCGCAAAATCTCCTTATAGGTTAGCCCTATCCGAAATGCAAGAGCTGGCCAGTCAACTGCAAGAACTGACTGACAAAGGATTCATATGTCCTAGCTCATCGCCTTGGGGTGCACCTGTTCTATTTGTGAAGAAGAAAGATGGAATGTTTCGCATGTGCATTGATTATAGAGAACTCAACAAGTTAACGGTTAAAAATCGCTATCCACTACCTCGCATCGTTGATCTCCTAGACCAACTTCAAGGCGCCACCTATTTTTCAAAAATCGATCTTCGTTCTGGTTATCATCAGCTCAGAGTACATGAAGAAGATATCCCAAAGACCGCCTTCCGGACTCGTTATGGTCATTACGAATTCATGGTCATGCCATTCGGTTTAACCAACGCCCCCGCTGTCTTCATGGATCTAATGAATAGGGTATGCAAACCCTACCTCGACCGTTTTGTCATAGTCTTCATCGACGACATCCTTATCTACTCCAAGTCTAAATCCGATCATGAACGACACCTTCGACTCATCCTTACACTCTTAAGGACTGAAAAGCTCTACGCTAAGTTCTCAAAATGCGAATTCTGGTTAGGAGAAGTACAATTCCTTGGACATGTCGTCATCGACAAGGGAATTCATGTTGATCCTTCAAAAATCAAGGCAGTGCAGGAATGGCAAGCGCCACGTACCCCTACCGAAGTAAGGTCATTTCTTGGTTTGGCTGGTTACTATCGCCGCTTCATTGCCAATTTTTCCCGTATTGCTGTACCACTCACGGCTTTGACTCATAAAGGAAAACCCTTCATATGGGGACCTAAACAAGAAGAAGCCTTCCAAACTCTAAAGCAAAAACTTTGTGACGCACCTATCCTCACCCTCCCTGAAGGTTGCGATGACTTTGTAGTATATTGCGACGCATCAGGGCAAGAGCTAGGCTGTGTATTAATGCAAAGAGGAAAAGTGATAGCCTATGCTTCTAGGCAACTCAAAGTTCATGAGAAGAATTACACCACCCACGACCTGGAACTTGGAGCCGTTATGTTCGCTCTCAAGATATGGAGACATTACCTCTACGGTACCAAGTGTGAAATATACACTGACCACAAAAGTCTCCAACATATCTTCAACCAGAAGGAGTTGAATATGAGGCAACGAAGATGGGTCGAACTTCTTAACGACTACGACTGTGAAATTCGGTGTCATCCTGGAAAGGCAAACGTGGTGGCTGATGCACCCAGTCGAAAAGGTTATGCGAACTCCATTTGTCTTCTCTGTTCATAAATCATAACCGACATCAAAGATCGAATCCGAGCAGCTCAACATGTTTCTGTAACAGAAAATGACGTACGCGATGAGCTGTCATGTGGAGCTGAACTCAAAATCGAAACCAAATCCGACAGTATTCTATTCTATTTAAATCGCATATGGATTCCTGATCGCGATAACCTTCGTGATTTCCTCATTAATGAGGCGCACAAAACACGGTACTCTGTACACCCAGGAGCCGACAAGATGTATCAAGACCTACGATACACCTACTGGTGGCCGGGCATGAAAAAGGATATCGCTGTTTTTGTTTCCAAGTGCCTTACCTGTTCCAAAGTAAAAGCTGAACATCAAAGACCTTCAGGACTTCTAGTCCAACCCGAAATACCTGTATGGAAGTGGGAAAACATAACCATGGATTTCATTACCGGGTTACCTCGCACCTCCAGTGGGTATGACACAATATGGGTAATAATCGATCGTATTACGAAAAGAAGGAAATAAAAAACATAGTATAGAAAAGATATCCAAAATGATATAGAAATCACTATCCTATCCTTAGTTTTTAAAATCAGCTCACTTCATACCTATTCGCGAGGACTTCAAAAACGAGAAGTTAGCTCGTATCTACATCAGCGAGATCGTAAGCTGTCATGGTGTACCTTTAAGCATCATTTCATACCGTGATGGTCGTTTCACTTCACGAACATGGCGAGCCGTACAAACCGCCTTGGGTACACGATTAGACCTCAGTACCGCTTTTCATCCTCAAACTGATGGACAATCTGAACGCACCATCCAAACTCTTGAAGACATGCTTCGAGCATGTGTCATAGACTTCAAAGGGAATTGGGACGCTCATCTACCATTAGTTGAATTTTCGTACAACAATAGCTATCATTCAAGTATCGGCATGGCTCCTTTCGAAGCTTTATATGGTCGTAAGTGCCGATCTCCAGTATGTTGGCACGAAATTGGGGAATCACAAATCACCGGTCCAGAGTTGATTCAAGAAACAACCGACAAGGTCATTCAAATTCGAAACAATCTTCTAGCGGCTCAAAGTCGTCAAAAGAGTTATGCAGACAAACGACGAAAGCCCTTGGAGTTTGACATTGGGGATCAAGTACTTTTAAAAGTATCACCATGGAAGGGAGTGGTTCGTTTGGCCAGAAGGGCAAGCTAGCACCACGCTACGTAGGACCTTTCAAGATACTCGAAAGAGTAGGTCCTGTAGCATACAAGCTTGACCTACCAGAAGAGCTCAACAGAATTCACCCCACATTCCACGTACAAACTTGAAGAAGTGCCTCGCCGATGAAAACCTCCATATTCCTCTAGAAGACATTCAGATCGATGAATCTATGCACTTCATTGAAAGACCAGTAGAAATCATGGACTTCGGAGAGAAGCGTTTAAGACGAAGTCATATTCCAATTGTCAGGGTACGTCGGGAGTCAAAACGAGGACCTAAGTTTACTTGGGAACGTGAAGACTCAATGCGCGAGAAATACCCACATCTTTTTCCTGTTACCACTACTACTTAAATTTCGGGACGAAATTTCTAAAAGTAGGGGATACTGTAACATTCGTCGAAAAACGGGTTTCCAAAACCGCTTCGTTTATTAATCAAATACTCAGTTATAAATTTCGTTGCGCATTTATTGCTCGGATAAATTTTAAACAATACATAAATAATATATATATATATATATATATATGAATTTTAAACCAAAATTATTAAATAACAAAAAAATCGTGGATTAAAAAAATAATGGAGACGCCGGGTTTCGAACCCGGGTCACCCACAAACCCAAACACACAACACACCGCTCCGCCACACACTTCACTTGTGATAAACAAGGAAACAAATAATACTTAAGGTAAAACCAGAAAATCAAAACCGGACATCAGCGCGCCAGAACTCGCAATCACCGGAAAATCCGGCAATCCGCGATTTTGGCCAAATCCTTTTTTATTGAAACGCACAATTTAATCCCGACGTCGGTTATAACCGTTGCCGGCAGTCAATTTCCGTCATAACCGACGGAAATCTTCAATCGCGAACCTTGACTTAATTCAAACCCAATTCAGCCTGTTTCCACTATAAATACCCACTTGAACACTCTGGAAATCCTTTCGCTCAGAACCACGATCGCTTCCGAAGCTTTTTTATCCCAAAACACGTCGCCGGAGATATTTTGCATTCGCCGGACTTTCACCGGAGAACCAAGGCTTACTTCAAATCGGTAAAATTCTCGACTCTTTTGTTTGTAATCCATTATTCGGCATGTCTTAACTTTAATCATTCAACCAGAATCTGTCTCAGACTACGCCGCCGGAAAAACCCACACTCACCGGAATATCACTGAAAATCCGAAGTCTCACTGTCGATCGGTATAATCAACTAAACCCTCTTGATATCTCTTGCTTAGTAACTTAATTTCATAACACAAGGATCTAAACTGTCAAACAATTCACTAAGCCGAGAGTCACAAATCAGAGCCGACGACTCTTGCCGGAAATTTGAAGTAAACGCTCTGTTTTGGTACATTCTATTCCTTAATTTCGTTATCTATTTCATTTCAACCAATTATAAGTTTTGATGATCGATTTAAACAGAACAGTCGGATTTCACTGTTCTGTGTTCTTATAAACGAAGAAGATGAAGTCGCAAATAAGTATTAGTATAATTAAAATCAGAAAACTAAACGGGTTAGACACACAGTCCAGCGGTGGACTGTGTGCTTTATAACGTTCAAGTCCCGAGTTCGATTCGTGTACGTATCCGGTTCCCGCAATAAAAAAACATTTTTTTTTCTTTTAAGTTTAACAGAACACCCCTCAGATAGTACTTAAGTTTAATATAAATCTTAATTTAAATGGGTTAGACACCCAGCCCAGTTGGTTGGGCTGGGTGCCAATCAAAGCAATGGTCACGGGTTCGACGCGGTACGCACTGGTTCTGCAGATTTTAAAACCTTTTTAAAATAACTAATTTCTGAAATATTCTATTTAGTATATAAATATAATTAAATCTGAGTTTATTTCGGGTTAGACACGTAGCTCAGTTGGTAGAGCTGCGTGCACGCATACGAGAGGTCCCGAGTTCGAACCTCACTCAGCGCATAGAAAACACAGTCTGACCGGTAAGACCCGGTCAACGGTCAAAAGTCAATTTTTTTTATTTTTTTTATTTCTTTTTAGTTATTTATTTAATTAGAAAATTATTTAAAAATACTTAAAAATAAGATTATTAAGGTTAGAAAACTTCCTTAAACTCACAAAAATAATTCTAAAAATCCCATTTAAGAACACTAATTAAAAATATTAATCTCAACCAAAATTTATTTATTTATCAAATCATTTTGTTATTATCTAGGTTAGCTCTTCCCTCGTCAATCGAATCATAAATTTGTGCGCCTTCATCAGCATCAAAGAACGCACCCATTGTGAGTGAATCTCTATCAATTCCCCGTTTTAATCATGTTTTGGGGTGTATTATGTGTCGTTTAATTCTTTATTATATTTAAACACTTGTACATACATCATATCCGTGATCAAATGTGTATCAATTGTTGTGTGGATTATATGTAGTTTGGATTTATCATTTTCAGTGCACGCATTTCATTAGGCCCATCAGTTCCCCGTGGGAGACGGGTTGAGCATCAGGTACCTCATAAGATCGGCTCCGTTTGATTGAGCCTTGATCTCACATTCATCATCATTCATATCATATACTCATCCAAAGTGGTTTGTGTTTGTTTACTTATATATGTTTGCTCACATGTGATTATTGCACAAATTTTCCATATTAAATAAAACAAGAAATTAATAACAATGTTTTATCAAGGTTCACTCGCCAACTTTTGTTGACCCAAAATATCCCCCGTTTTACACATGATACAGGTGATCCAGCTGAGGCAAGAAACACATAGGAAGGCCTAGAAGAATAAACCAGTTTAAGCTTTGGATTAGTTACATAGTTTCATTTCCTTGTAATTGTATGAATTTTGATTTGGATATTTAAGTTGTAATTTGAATTTAATAAATATGAAACATTATAGTAAACATCATGAGCTTTGGTAATAACCCAATTATGCCCCGACTCTTATTCCGCTGCGGGTCGGGGTGTGACATTAACCACTTGAGTCGAAAATCAAAAGTTTAACGCCATTAATCCTAACCACTCATTTTATAATGTTTTGAGTCCCTGTGTTTTAGTGGTTTTAACCACTTAAGTCCAAAATCAAAAGTAGAAGTGTTAAAAAATTGAACTTAAAACGTTATAAAATTAGCGGTTATGGACTAAGGGCGTTAAACTTTTTGATTTTGAACTCAAGTGGTTAAAACCACTAAAACACAATGAATCAAAAAGTAATTTACTTATTAAAATATTTTCAATAAAATTACAAACTACTTAAAAACAAAATCTATAAAGTTACTTAAAAAAACAACCAACTTAAAAATAAAAATAAAAACCTACTAAAAAACTACATATATTTGGATCGATTTTTGTCATATCAGCCTCTAAAATGACTCGCTCCTCCTTCGGTAGGTGGGAAAAGTCTTTCTCGAGAAACTTCATATCTTTCTCGACTTGTTTCTCCATTTTAACTTTATGTTCCTTTTCCTCATCGAGAGAAGCCAAGTGAGTCTATCATTGAACTCGTCCAGCCTTGATGGACCATCCGATGGCGTTGTCGAGGAGGTGCCTTGTGCTCGTATTGCGGCCTTGCTTCTATCCTCACCCATTGGTCATGACAGCTCTTGGGGTTCCTCAAAATTCAATTCATCTAACTCTTCATTTAAGATAATAGTGGTACGAGCATCGGACTCGGATGTTCGCTAGCGTTGTTGATTTTGACCGTTTTGACCTATGGATCGTTGGGTTAAACGGTGGTACAAGATGCCACTTTGAAGATTTGCGAAGAAGCTTCCATGAAGGTACCATCGTAAACGCTGAGTCATGATACAGTCTATATCGTTATGGATAACACCCAATCTAACCCATTCGCAGGTCTTTTCGGTACCGTTCTTCTTGCTAGTTGTTTGCAAAATTACCCAAAGCAGATTGTTGGGGTCTCACACATTTTGGTTGTTAAAAAACATTGCGTGAAATGGATATATTGTATAAAAATTATGGAGACTAGATAGTAGAGATTGTATGGTTTGGATAAAAATGGTACAATATATATAGTGTGAAAATTAAAAATTAAAAGTAATTTTTTTAAATATATGATGGGCCCCACAAAAGAGCCGTTAGCGCTCACTAGTGTGCCAACGATCCATAAATCCCCCCTGGCGCCTAGGAAGTGGGGTGCTATGGGGGCTTAGGTGGCGGGGGCGCTAGGCTAGGTGGTCTTACACAATAATTTTAAAGAGGTATAACTATACAATACACAAAAACGTAGGCAAGTGTTTTAATATAATTTGTTGTATAAAAAGGACCTTGTTTGTAGTTAAGGGACAAAGTTGGAAGTAAGAAAAATAGGTTTTATATGGTTAAAAATAGATCGGCTTTCTCATACACAGTTAGGGTTATAAACAAATCAAATGAGTATATTTGGAGCATGTTCATGTTTGGTCATTTAATTTTACCTGAACAAACGAATGAACACAAACAATTAAACGAACACGTTTTTTTGTTCATGTTTGTTCATAAAGAAAATGAATGTTCTTGTATTCGTTTATATTTATTCACTAATAGGATAAACAAACAGTTCATCCACGTAAACAAATGAATATAACTGAACACGTACAAATAAAGATAACTGGGCTAACACCGATTCAAAATAAATGTGAACAAAAGTATGTGGGACCTCAAAAGTTATTGTAATGGGTTTTAATTTCAGTATACTAAACCAAAGACTATTGGGCCTAACAAAAATTAATGAATAAACTAACAAACTTAAAAAAACATAAACTAACGAACATAAACAAATCAAGTAAACAAATGTTTCAAACATAAATGAATAAACGACACATGTGTTCATTTTCGTGTGTTTACTAAATAAACGAACATAAACAAATATCTTATCGAACGGTTCACAAACAATTTAGTGACGCGCAATTCATTTACAAAGTACACGCTGCGTTGCATTACCTTTTCTCCTTGGACTTGGAGTAGACTCTGAATGGTTATCAATTTTCATGGTAATATTACTTATATCGATCATCGTAGCTAGTATTGATTTCACTAGAAAAGATAATTTTATTGATTATTGTTTACGCATGTCAATAGAAAATGATTTATAACGACTCTTATTCAATTTGACTGTTTATGAAATTATTATGTTAAAAGTTTGGTGTATTCAATTTGGATGTTTATATAAAAGTATGGTGTAACTATAGATCAACAAAAACTATTTTATTTCTAGAATTAGCTTCGTTTCTTGAAAATGGAATAATAATAAAGACTATTCGTTTTGTTTTATCTATTATCTATTATATATAATAAACGAAAATAAATTTAGGACACGTGTCGCTTAATTAGGCCTCCTAGATGTGGTTTAGGCGGGAAAATGTATGGGTCTTTTTTCCCTTTAGTGAAGCCCCGTTTGTACCCAATTTCGTTATTCGGATCCATATATATTCATTATAAAAGAAAAGATGCTTTACTTTTTTCATATAATCACAATCACAAACCCTTCGTCTCTTCCTTCTCTCTCATCTTTTACCATTGTGATACTGATTTGAAGATCCATGTCCTTCATGCTCTCTTATCTTTTACCATTAGCGATATTGATTTGAAGATCCGATCAAATCCAGGTATAACATTCATCTTTGATTGTTATTTTTTTTTACTGATCATCCGATCCGATTATGAAGGTTTTTGTATTTTTGATTGTTGCATGTGTTTGGATTGTTTAGACATCTTCTACACAAACCGATCATTACTTGGATTCATCGAAAAAAGGTAAGGTTTTTTGTTGAAACGTCTTTTGATCTTTTTTTGGGGTTAGTAAGTAAACTAATGTAATGTGTTTGATCTTCATTTCGATGGTTTTTGATCGTATTTCTTTACCGTCTTTTCTGATTTAATGTTTTCCAATGTTCGTATTACGGTTTTTAAATTTCTGTTGATTGTGTTTCTGATTTAGGGTGCTCATGGTTTGAAGAAAGTTTCTGATCCATTGCAAAAATCAGTTCGTGTGGTTGAAGATGGAGTTCATGTGGCACCTAATGTCAAACCTGAATTAGTTGATGTAGGTTACTCTGATGAAGATTTTGTTGATGAATTTCATGATACTTCCTAGACAATCTATTATAATTTTGTTTAGTCGCTGCTATAAGAATGTCCAACAAATTTTTTAAACTTTTGTAATATCCATTTGTGTATATGTTGGACATATGTTAGGTAGTTTATATGTAAATTATATAATAGACATATGCCGTTTATTGTTACTAAAGATTGTTTCAACATTTTTGTTTCCTATATAAAACAAAACAAACTGTATTTGTATGATACGTAGCTGATTTATAACACTAATAAAAAATCCTATTTATAAACATTTATGTTTCAATATTTCAAAAGAATATAAGCAAATAAATTTGAATTGGAATCCAAATAATTAGATTTACGTTATTATTTCATACAATGTATTTAAATATTATTTAGTATCATTTAAAAGTTGATTACAAATCAACACTTCCCTTTTTTAAAATCCGTTTTTAATAAATAGGTTGACGAATTTTATTTTACAAGGTTTTATTTCAATACCATAAATTAAATTATTAGGAAACTTTTTAATGAATAGAATTCATGATTTTCTTCCAGTTATATTTTAATATTTTAAATAGTTATACTCATCATACATTACATTTATGTTTCCTTTATTCATGTATAATAAAATATTCAATATTATCTATCAAATCTTGGTATATAATAAATCTTGACCGATTATATTTGAATTTGAAAATCACAAACGTAAGTATTTGGGAAGTTGTTACAGATTATATTTGAATTTCAAAATAAAAAATGTAGTTATTTGATAAGTTGTTATTGATTGTTTCATTTATTGATTCTCTTCCACCCATAATTTCATTTATTGATTCTCTTCCACCCATAATTTACAATTTCATAGTACATACTTTTCTTTTTTTTATATACAATCAAATAAAATTATTTACAATTTTATAGTACATACTTTCCTTTCTTTATATATAACCAAATCAAATTGTGAATAAATCTCGGTATATAACAAATACCATTATAGAATTAATATACCTTTCTTGCCTTTTTTTATCATCAATACCGAAAAATTAAAATTAAACAAACCTTATATATAGTGATGAACACTAACCATTCTTTACATTTATTTGTTTGTATTCTTTTCAAACATCGAATAGTTACATTTGGAAGAATTCTATTGTCTAAGTTTGTATTCTTTTCAAACTTCGAATAATTACATTTGGTAAGAATTCTATTGTCTAAATTTTGCTTATTTGTTCCATGTTAATTGTCAAAACATTCCTTTATAAATTCATGTATCTTAATGTTTCTTATTTTTCTTTCAAAGTCTTGAAATGGATGTCACAAAGATTAGCTCTTTTAACGCTCTTAGTGCATTTTCAAACAACTACACCATTAAGGTGAAGATCGTTAGCCTTTGGAGGAAAATAATGAATGTTAACAAGAATCAAACTTACCGTATGCACATGATTTTTATGGATGAGATGGTATTGTAAAATGAAAATTAGATATCCATAGAACACCCTTGAACTTCCTAATGATTCAAAGTATCATATTTTTGAATTCTGTTTAGTTAATACCTTGATAAAAAAAATCTTTGTTCATTCACTTTTGTACTAATTTATTATATTTTTTTTAATTTACATTCTAATATTATGTTTATGTTCATTACTATGTTGTATTGGCTCCCTGAACACATCGCAAATGTTGCCGCTTTACATAACAATTCCAATATAATCATTAAGATGATTGGTGGAGGTGAATGAGAATTGAAGATATCAACTGAAGAAGGAGATTTCGAAACGACAAGGTTTCTTAATTTATTTATACTGTATGCTTTATCTTTTACGTATTTGTCATCTCAAAATATTATTTGTTGTTTCTTATAGGTATAATAACGTCAATTGAGTTGATGTCATGAAACAAAAGAGTGTTCTATGGGGTAAAATGGTTGTTTTCAAATGGTCCAAGAGTTAAAGGAAGCTTTTGTTTGCAGTAGATCAAGAAATTTGATATATCATGAAATCGTTATTATCAATTCTAATGTTTAGAAAACATTATTATCTTTTCTTTAGTAATTGTCATACTTTTTGTTTAACTATTTCAACATTTTCAATTTTTTTTGGTTTATTGTTTATTTACACATTATTTAAACTATGTATTTGTATACGTTATTTTATGTTTTTAAAATAAGATGTTAACCGGTAGGTATAATATACATAATTTTCTCGAACACGGGAAGCAGTCCTGGGTGATAACCTAGTTTATTTTATAAACAATAAACAATTAGGACTTGGATTTTTCTTTCTTTCTTATATTTGGTGCTTGCTGAGTGTTGTTGCTACAAAAATCCTCACACTAGTGCTTAGATCTCTGAACGGTGGAAAAGGGTAACATGTTTCCGGTTTAGAGTGGCCCCGATGGTGGTGTTGTGCCATTCTCGCCTTCTCAAGCTCGAACGGGAGTTGTAAAACCATGAACAACACGTTAGAAGATCCGACACTCCAATGAGCAAGTTAGTAAATAATATCTAAAGAGTAAACAAGTATCATGTGTATAAGGTTTTTAGTGAGTGTATTGAAAGATTTTGGGGAATTTTGTAAACATAGATGATCTGTGAGGTGCGTAATCACTTTCAGATTAATTTGTTCGGTATTTTTCTCGAAGAATGACCAAGAACCCTAATTTCGAATTTGGGAAAAAAATGTTAGTAATTGCCTTTAGGTAGTTATAAAATTTAAATTGGAAATTGCCTCTAAAATGCCTTATTTTTTCCATCTCGAAAATAAGAGAATACGACACTGCCCCCAGACCCCTGAACCCCCTTTGCTTACAGAATTATAACAACTCAAACAAGTGTGCACGACACGTGGCGAAGGTGTGGGGGGGGGGGGGCTTGGGTGGGGGGCTTTGCACGACACGTGGCGAAGGTGGGCTCCACTAGGCCACTCCAAAAAAGTGGGGTGTGGAGGGGTGTGGCTTAGCTAGCCATGTGGATTTTTCTTTTAATTTAAGTAGCCAACCAAAGACAGTCATATTGGACCAGCCAACCAAAGTCAGCCAGCTCACCCCCCAGGCGGAATACCCACACCAAAGGGGCAACGCCCAGCCCAACGCCAACCTGGGGTGGGAAAGCTGGCGTTGAAGGTTAACCCTAATTTCGAATATGTGTTTATGAGAATTCATAATAACCAGAAGAATGACCAAGAGCCCTAATTTCGAATTTGTGAAAAAGAAATGTTAGTAACTGCCTTTAGGCAGTTATAATTTTTAAATTGGAAAGTGCCTCTAAAATGCCTTATTTTTTCCATCTCGAAAATAAGAGAATAAACACTGCCTCCGGACCCCCGAATTCCCTTTGATTAGGGGTTCTGCCCGAAAGACATAGAATTATAACAACTCAAACAAGTATGCACTCTCGCACCTCCTAACTTACTTGATGTGTATTATAATTCACTTGGTCATCAAATCAATCCCGATTACACTAAAACATCTAACAAAAGAGAGAAACTTCGGTTGAGTGTTTTAAATCATTTTTGTTGGGATGACGTAGGCCATATCTTAACGTGCTTATCTAGGGCGTGTGGAGGCCCACTAGTCCTTGTCCAGAACATGAATACCATCTACATAGGGATAACAGTAAGACAAGTATTGACAATTACATTCTTATTCGGTTGCAAACCTTTATCCCATACGCAACCCGAGACCCATTGGTGTGTATTGACAATTACCCAACCGATAATGGGTATGCCCGTTAGTTTGTTAAACAATACTTTTGGGCTTCCTAAATACTTTTCTTACTAATTAATTTGTATAAAACTTTATTACTCAATTGAAATATAAAACAAAAAATTAGCGAATTAGTAAGGACAAAAGAAAATAAAATTACAAATAAAATATTTAGGGGTATAATTCGGGTAAATAGGTTTGCATGTTGCGGAGTAATCAGGTCCGACATTATCTAATATCATACCAAACACATACCCGCAAGATTTGTAAAAACCAATCTCATACCCAATACCATACCAGTCCCAATTGTTCAAATTTTAGGCTTAGCCATCAAATATAGGTTGTTTGTCACTCCCAACATCTACAAATTATTTGATTTGTGTTTTCTAAAGTATTAGATCAATTCCCTATGATGCAGGGAATGTGGCGAAGAATCTTATTATTATCGTACATATTTAATAATTCCTTATCTTTTGTATTTTTAATGATTAAGAAAAAAAACATAATCATGTACATTAATGAAAACAAAAACAAAGCAAGAATGGGCCAAGGTTTAGCATGTGACTTTAATTAGAACTCTACTGAAAAAAAACATCAAATTTCTATTATTGTCCAGAATGCAATAAATAAAGGTTAAATAATGAGCAACCAACACATTATGCATGCGTAGTTGCTTTGATAACAAGGAATTGTTTGTTGGGTGCCTCTCATACAGAAAACTACATGGGAGATGCTTAGAGCATCCACAACGGTCGGTCCGCTATGGTGGTCCGCTCAACAAACCAAGGCACAAACAAACTTCATTGTTGGAGGAATTGGTACGGTGGGAGGAGGTTTGCTTAAGCGGACGGGTGTGGTTTGGATTGAGTGAGGTGTGATGTTGATGTTTGGAATCATTTATTGTTGGAGGAAAATGTAGGATTTGAAATGGTGATGGTTTGAAATAATGTGACATCTGACTAGGCAGTCTAGAGTTTGAACATGGCCCCTCGTTCTAGATGCTCTTACAACCGGTTTGTTGGATGCTTTCTTCAGTTTTTGCTAAATAATCAACATTTATTAACCATGATCACCAGTGATGTCTCATTTGAAATTGGTAACATTATCACAAATTCAAATTAAAGGAATTGTATTCAAGTCCCACACTTCTAAACCAAATCAAATAATTCTTCATATGGCACTTTACGTCAAACAATAGCGAAATAACTTCTAGGTAAATTACTTTTTGAATCCTTGTGTTTTATGAGTTCTAACTACTTGAGTCCAAAAGCAAAAAGTTTAACGCCCTGAGTCCCCGATAAGTATTTTCCTTAACTTTTTGAGTCTAATTTTTTAACTCTATTTGAAATTTTTGTTAGTTTTTCATTAAAAGACTAAAATGCCCCTACATATTAATATATTATTACTTTATTATTATCTTACACACACGCACACACATATTACTCTCCCTCTATTTCTTCCTCATCTCTCTTTTCCATCTCTCTCTCTAAACCCTAACACCACCATCACCATCACCATCACCGCTGCAGCACTCTCTACACCCTAACACCTCTGCCACACCACCTGTATGTTGAACAACTGAAATCCAACTCAGAACACATAAACCATAACATTGTCACCAAAATCCTAACAAACAAAACATAAAACGTCAAATCACCAAAATCAGTACATCCTTCCAGCACCACCACCAAATCCACCACGACCACCACCATACCAACCAGGAATCCCACCGGAAACCACCAGCACATCCTCCTTCAACACAATCCCTGGCAGCTCACTCATCCCCCACGAAGCAAGCAAATCAGTCGTCTCCTTATCAACCTCAATCCGATCAACTTTAATGGCGGATTCATCTGGAACAAAGTCCATACGCCTCTCTCGCTCCTCCTCTTGCAGCTTCAACGAGATGCCTCTCACCGGACCTTTCTGGATCCTCTTTATCAAGTGGGTTTAGATGGTACAGATCTGATGTTGATTTGATTTGTTTTGTTTAGAGAGAGAAAGTTGAAGGGTAGGTGGTGGTGGTGGAAGGATCTCGGCAGTGGGGGTGGGACAGTGGTGGTGGGTGTTCGGAGGTAGCGGTAGTGGGATGGTAGTGGCAGTGGGCGGCACTGGTGGTGGAGGGTTTCTAGATCTAGACTGTGGTTTTGGTAGGGATGATGGTGGGGCAGTGGTGGAGATGGTGGTAGTGCGGTGGTGTTTATAGAGAGAGAGAGAGAAATGAGAGTGTTTAAAGATGAGAGAGAAATATGTGTGTATTGGTGTGTGTGTGTTTATATTATATATATGTAATGTATTTTTATATATTATATAGTAAAAACTCTATGCATTAAAGATTTGTTCTTTGTACTCATATGCATATAAGAGTTGTACTTTGTGTATAAATGACTAAATTGCCATTGTAGCTAACAGACTTGGTGGATGGAGTTAGAAAATTAGACTCAAATGGCTAAGGAAAATGCTTATGGGGACTCAGGGCGTTAAACTTTTTGTTTTTAGACTCAAGTAGTTAAAACCCCTAAAACACAGGGACTCAAAATGTAATTTACCCTTAGTTCTATTATACTCATCACATGTAACAACTCCATTTACGTATCAAATATTACCACCCTAGCAGTAGTATACTCTTAAATGACGGTTTAATTACCACCCTAGTAGTAACATACTCTTAAATTGACGGGTTAATGTCATAAGACTCTCTCCAACGCCATGTCAAAAAAGCCGCCCGTGATGATATGGATTGTGTCTGTTTCCTCAGGCGTAGCGGAGAAAAATTGAATGGGAAAGATCCGAAGAGGATGTCCATTTTAAGGGCTTGGGTTATCTTGGTACTTGAGCCAGGTCACTAGTAAGAATTTGGAGCTCTATGAAATATTATATAAAATGGTAGAAGTGTTAATTATAAGAGTATGGGTGTACATTTTCGAAGTTACCCTTTTTTTTCATTTAAGTGCTAGGTTTTAAAACCATGCCCCGTTTTCTAAATTGATGTTAGGGTTTTAGATTGAAGTCGAGATACGATAGTCCCCTTTTTTACCACTTGATGGTCTAAACCACAAGAAGCGGACATTAAAGGGACTAAACCATGAAGTCAAGATCAACCTTATTTTTTTCTTCACAAACTTGGTGTTTGCTTTTGCGTTTTCTAACTTCACTCTCACTTACAAATTGATGTGCCCGCTTTTCAATTTTCAAGAGCACGAAGTTGGGGTGTGTGACCCCGATTCCACTAGAAACAATATAAAAGTTAAATTTATTAAATAAATAGTTATTCAAATGTGTCTAAAAAACCGCTACATCTCCAAAGAAAAAAAAATACATTGCCTAGTGTTTGGTTACTTATAGACATGTATATTCACCAAATCTAACAACAAACATAAGTATGTCATGTAACTGTAAGTAGAGCCAGTAGGCTACTAAAAATTTTAACCATTTACAAAAATATCATAAATAACACTTTCCAATTTAATATAATCCATACTTAATCAACCTACTCGTATTCCATAATATCATATGTTATAATATTTTAATAAATTTTGGATTTTCAACCCAAATATTCCTTTCTAACACTTCTATCAAATTTCCGTTTATATACGACTTTTTCCATATTAATTGTCAACACATTTTAGACTACTTCAACTTATAATTAGTTAATTGACTCTTTAATTGGTCAAATCAGTGTTAGATCAACATTTGTTGAGTTAAATGCTTGGTTGGTCCCTGTGGTTTGCAAATCTTGCAGATTTGGTCCCAGTGGTTCACTAATTACACACTTGGTCCCAGTAGTTTCAAATTTTGCACTCGGGTGGTCCTTACCACTAACCTTTGTTAGATTTCTCAGTTAAGTATATGCAAAATTACTATTATACCCCTCGTCTTCTTCATCCTTTCTCTGCTACCACCTGCAACTACTCTTCTACCACCACCCTCACCCTCGCCACCTTTCACCGCCATACCACTCAGCCATACCCTCGCCGCCTTTCACCGCCATCTTCCCCATTGCCACAACCATCCACCAGATTTTCTTAACGAATATACCAAATTCGTTCTTGATGACTCTTGGTCTTATCCGATCAAATCTTTTGAGTGTACCATCAAATTGTTTATCGGATCGATTGTGTGTTCTTGGGTTTCGGAGTTGCTACGGAAAATCATGAGATGGTTGCGTTTTGATTTCGTGAACTCCGGGGACGCAAAACAGGGACCAAACGCAGGAAACAAATTGTCGTTCTTAGGGTGTTTTATTGCAACAATTCACGAGAAAGAAGGCAAAAGATTCCAATTCGCATATTTGCGTTTTGTGGTTTGGTCTGAATATGTACGAATTTCATGTACAGAAGATCGAAAGGAGATGTCGGGACAAGTAGCAATGGAAATGGCAATTGGAGCGGTTTGATGAATTGATCCAAGTTACATTAGATTGGTTTAATTTAGATAAAGAAATCGCTGCAAGATCTAAGGCTGGTCAGTGTTTGGCCGTCGCTATAGTCGACCTTTTGTTACCGAAGAACGGATGTGCGATGACGATTAAACTAGAAAACCGCTGCAGCTCCCCTCTCTCTCACTGTCTCTCTCTCTCTCCTGCAGTCTCTCTCTATGCTGTTGTGGGTAATTCAAGCCGCAAAACTTCAACAATTCAGCGGATCTCTGTTTCATCAACGAATAAAACCCTGTCGTTTTAGTCATGAAAAATCACTCATCAAAACCCGGACGCGACTGTTAAGACGGCCAGCCACCACTGCGGCTGTTATCCCCGCCGATGTGAGAGAGAGGTGAGAGAGAGACTGCAGGAGAGAGAGAGACTGCAGGAGAGAGAGACAGTGAGAGAGAGACTGCAGGAGAGAGAGAGAGACAGTGAGAGAGAGGGGAGCTGCAGCGGCGCAGCTCACGGCGGCGGCGACGAACCCCGGTTCAGTCCAGATTTCCGGTTTGGTTCACATTCGAGGGTAATATAGTAATTTTGCATATACTTAACAGAGAAATCTAACAAAGGTTAGTGGTAAGGACCACCCGAGTGCAAAATTTGAAACTACTGGGACCAAGTGTGTAATTAGTAAACCACTGGGACCAAATCTGCAAGATTTGCAAACCACAGGGACCAACCAAGCATTTAACTCACATTTGTTAGAACTAACCATATATGATTCAATATTCTATAGCACTTTTAATAGTGTTATTCAACAAGTCTAATATTAAGGAGAGGAGAGTGAGATGGTTTGGGTATGTGAAGCGAAGGCAAATGACGGCGTCAGTTAGAGCCGTGGAAACCCTCACTATGGAGGGGGTGAGGGGTAGAGGCAGACCCAAACTGACATAGGATGAGTGTATTAGGAATGATTTACTAGAGTTGCACCTTCATAAGTATATGGTCCAAGATAGGTCTTTGTGGAGGCGGAAGATTAGGGCTAAGGATGTTTTCTAGGGAAGAGTCTAGTAGGGTTTTAATTGGGTCATAGGGGCTTAGTTTTGACTTTACAGGTGATTGTCTTCTGGTTTTTATGTATGTATGTTGTTGGGTGATGTTATACATGTTCTAAAATTTTACTATGTTACTCTCTCATTGCCTCCTTGTATATTGGTAACTTCCTATTTATATACTTTTTTGGTATGTGTTTTGGTCTACCATCTCTTGTTGAGCCGATGGTCTCTCTTGAAGCAGTCTCTCTATCTCTAAGGATAAAATTAAGGTTTGCCTACATCTCACCCTTTCCGGACCCTACAAGTAGATTGCCTATTTGTGGGATTTACTGGGTATGGTTGTTGTTGTTGTTGTATTCAATATATAGTTACGATTAATTTGTTTTCGTTAAACAAAATCAAATCGGACCTTTTATGTTTGTGATTTGTCAACTTTTATTCCTTTATTTTCAACTTTTATACCTCCATTATCAAGCTTGAAACATCATAACAGAGCTTGAACTTGTATAACCGAGCATGGAGCAATATAACCGAATCATTTTCAGTTGGAACTAAGCAAAAAAAAATAAATAAATAACACATTGGACAATTAACCAAACTTAACAAAAATCGACCTATAAGGCTATAACCAACGGTTAACCAACTATCGAGTATCCTGTTTTGGTTAAAATATCTTCTAGAACCAAAGTTCGGTTATAGGCATTGTTAAGCCTCCATACCCTAACCAAACCAACTCTACACACCCATACTTAAGTGTTAAAGACTTTAGTTCTATATAAGACACTAAAAAATAGTCATAAGTAGGTTTATCGAGTGTGTGAGATTCCCATTTAAAAAACAAAAAAAAAGTATAACTATAACACATTATTATATAAGGATGAGCAAATGGTACCGAACTGGTACTGGTACCGAATTTTCCAAACCAAAATATTTTCGGTACTGGTTCAGCACCTGTATCTACCGGTTGTTACTTTCAAATACCTGTAACGAACCGTAACTGATGTTTTCAATAGCTGTTTTTAAAGATTTTCAGTACCGGTTTGATACCGAGCTCATCCCTAATATTAAATTTGATGAATTATTAGGAGGTTATTTTGTCTTATGGCGCTTTTGTTGTTCCAATTTAGTGATGAGCACGTCTGTGATGTCATCATCATCATTCCCTCCAACTCCTTTCCTTTTCTCTCTCTCTCTTCTCCTTCTTCTTCCCCCCTTTTCACTTTTCAATTTTCAACTCCATTTTCACTTCCTCAATTCGATTCAATCATTAGCAGTTTTGCATTCGATCTAAATTCACTCTGCGCACACGACCTAGGTAATCATTCTTATGTACTCAACCAATGGCTAGTACTTGTTTGATTCTTTCAATTTCTGTTTTAGTTGAATTTTGTAACGAAAGTAGTTGTTAATCAGGTTAATTCACTAGTAATTTGTTTGATTAGCTCCAGTAGTTCTGTAACGGAAGTAGTTGTTCGTTGATTTTGAATTTAACTGCATTTGATGTACTCAATCGCTAGCAGTTTGATTTTATTTCAGTTTTTGTTTGAATTTAGTTTCGATTTTGATGATAACTGAAGTAATTAATAGTTGATTTTGAATTCAGCTGCAATTTGATTTCGTTTTAAGTTGCTTATTGATGTTTCGATTCACTCTTAGTAGTTTGATTTCTGTTTTGAGTGTAGTTCCAAATTTTCATGCTTGAGATTTCTGTAACGGAAGTAATTGTTCGTTGATTTTGAATTTAACTGCATTTGATTTCATTTGAAGCTGCAATGATGTTTGGATCCACCGATTAGTTATTTTGTCATGATGTAGTCAATCACTAGTAGTTTGATTTGTTTTTCAGTTTCTGTTTTGAATGTAGTTTCGATTTTCATGCTGTAGATTTTTGTAACGGAAGTAATTTAACCGCGTTTGATTTTATTTCAAGTTGTTAATTGATGCTTGGATCTACCGATTAGTTGTTTTGTAGTCGAGCTTAAGTCACTGTGTGCGCACTAGCTAGGTAATGCTGTACTTGATCACCAGTAGTTGTTTGAATCGATCTCCATGCTGAAGATTTATGTAACGGAAGTAATTGTTCGTTGATTTTGAATTCAACTGCATTTGAGTTCATTTCAAGTTGCTTAGGTCATGTGTAGTCAAAACGCCCCTGAAGGGGCGTTGTCTGACACGTGTCGTGCCACGTCAGCAGGGGGCTTTATGGGGCGTTATATCAATAGAGCCCGTAGTCAAAACGCCCCTACCTCATCATTACCCAACTAATAAATAAACCCTTTAATTATACATATAAATATATGTATATATGTGTGTGTGAGTGGAGAGTGCTGCAAAACGCCGGCTTGAGTGTGGCGCCCATCAAATTTTTTTACCCCAAAACGCCCCCCGTAGTGGTGTTGGGGGCGCTTTAGGGCGTTTTCGGCACCAAAAAATCACTCAAGGCGCCCCACTACGGGTGGCCTTATTGATATTTGGATCCATTGATTAGTTGTTCATTCAAGTTTAATCATGATGTACTCAATCACTAGTAGTCAGTAGGTTGATTTTTCTTTCAAGTTCTGTTTGAATGTAGTTTCGGTTTTCATGATGAAGATCTCTTTAATGGAATGAATTGTTTGTTGATATTGAATTTTACTGCATTTGATTTCATTTTAAGCTGCTTGTTTATGTTTAATGTTGATACTGGTTTATTTATTTGTTTGTTTGGTATGGTATGGACTTTTTAGAGATTTGAATTTATGTAGTGTAATTTTGAGTAGGTAAAAGATAAATAATTGCTATATGTATGTAGGTATGTAATAATTATGTACTTTTTCTTTATGTGGAGATGTTAGTACTTTAAAGTTTGTGTAAGCTGCCCTACATGATGCATATTAAATGTACAGATTTTGGTTTTTGTATTTTTTTTGTTTTGCGATTTCACATGAAAAGAGATAGATGTTTATGGATCACAAGGGGAAAGGGGAAAGTAGCTCTTTCTTCAATGATCACATTGTGATTATACAGTTTAAATTATGAAAAAAAGGGTTTTATAATTTGTTAAAGCTCTTCAAGGTGCTGATATAACATGAAATGTACCAAGCAAGTGATTTAAAATAGTTTTACGTAACCTTTCTTGGAAGAATGATTCATAATCAAGTGGGCTGTTGTAATCAGAAGAATAAAGAGGTACCAAAAAAGGTAGTTAAATTCTATAAGTATGACAGCTTGTGGTTTTAGCCACAACTGTGAGCTACTGAGCTGCTGAAATCAGAACTAATGGAGTTATCTTCTCAAGGGTTATCACTTACATAACCCCATATTTCAATATATATTAGAATCGTACTTCTGTATATCCCATTTTTTTTACAGAACACCTTTACCAGTAGGAAGTCATCCAAATATTGTACGTACTAGTGTACTACGGGTTTTATAACCATAAAAAACAATTTGTTCTTGTTATCTGAGGTTGTTATTGTATGAGGTTCACCTAGAATCATGATAAAATAATGTGTTTTTCATTTTGCATACTTTTATGTTGTTCTCTATTTCTGAAAATGCTTGTTATATATAAGAATCAAGATTATTTAAGATGATCTGCCCCTTTAGTATTAAATCATGTTCTATCCACTGCTAACAGAATATTATTCTCTCATGGTTCTTATGGTAACATCTAAACTCCACTAAGTCACATTTTGTCGCAATAATCAGGTTGTGGCATTAAAAAGTCAATCAAACTGAAGTGAGAAGCATCATATCTGTTTCAATGCCAGATTTGGATCCAGCCTTTCAAGGAGTCGGACAGAAAGCGTATCCATGTCTTTTAATACATCATGTTACATTTTTATAGTGATAGAAAGTACTGTTGTTTTTACACCATGATTAATTTTGTCATACATAAAAACTGTATAAAAGCTAATGCTTGTGGATCATCTTATGTTATTTCCTTAACAGTTCATAGAGGAATTGAATTATGGCGCATTGAAAATTTTAAGCCAGTTCCTGTCCCGCAGTCTTCGTATGGTAAATTTTATACAGGGGACTCCTATGTTATTTTGAAGGTATATTATTTTCTCTTGATACAGCTGAAAGGTTTTCTCCCAGCAGAGACCGTATAGTATTCACTATGAGCTTATTTATATTTTTATAGTATGCTGATAGTCATAGACAATCCTAGGCGGTAATGTGATTTCTACTACATTTGTAGTATATACGTATTATTAAGAAATTACACTGGTCTTCAAATTTCTTTATATAGAATAAACGTTCAACATCTTGTTAAATAGAGAACTTTCTAATCAAATCTGATAATAGCTAAATAGAGAAATCTAGGGCCATTTTGTGAAAATATGGTTACTAATTTCTTCCTCCTTAGAAGAATTCTGCATCTACTTTAGCTTAGTGGATCATTATTCTTTCTTTATTTAAATTTTTTTTGTTTGTTTCATTAACCAATACGTGCATCTTAGAATTCTTTACAGACGAATGCTTTGAAGAGTGGTGCCTTACGTCATGACATCCATTATTGGCTTGGTAATGATACAAGCCAGGTGAGTTTAATTAAAAGCATTTTCTATAAACCAATAGTTTTATCATATATACATATATATATTGAAATGAATCTTGGAACCCATCTAATTTCTATTCTAAGCTATATCTAAGACTAATAATTTAATCAAAAAATCTTTATATAGTAATTATCTAGAAACTATGAAACGACTTTGATACAGGACGAAGCTGGCGCTGCAGCCATAAAGACAATTGAACTTGATGCAGCTCTTGGAGGGCGTGCTGTTCAGTATCGTGAAGTACAAGGACATGAAACAGAGAGATTTCTTTCTACTTTAAACCATGTATTATACCTCAAAGTGGTGGTGTTGCATCTGGTTTTAATCATGCAAAACCTGTAGAACACAAGACCTGCATGTTCGTTTGCCAAGGAAAATATGTGGTTCATGTAAAAGAGGCAAGCTTCTCTACATACGCTACTGTTCTACAGATTGTTAGTTCTTAAAAACAAGTTAAAACGGGTCAGACCCGAGTTAGGCTCACCCAAAACACTTTTGTTCTTCTCCAAAAACTAACATTTTCTAGCAAACAATTAGTGCGTCAATATTGTTTTTCAGAAATCATATTATTTCAATAGTAATGTATTATTTTGAATAGAGTAAAATGCCATTTTCGTCCCTGAGGTTTGGTCATTTTGCGACCAAACCCTTTGGATCCAGATGCTGAAAAACAAACCTTTAGACGAAAGTCGCAAAACTGGCCAAACTTCAGGGATGAAAATGGCATTTTATTCTATTTGAATAAAATGGTTTAGGAGGTTTATGAAAAAGCAAGTCTCTTGGATTTAATTAATTATCCTATTCTATCTAAATTTTAATTTATTGGGATTTGGGAACAGGTTCCTTTTGCTCGATCCTCACTCAATCATGATGACATCTTTATCTTGGATACTGCACACAAGATATTCCAGTTTAACGGGTCGAATTCGTCCATTCAAGAAAGGGCTAAAGCACTTGAAGTCTTACAATCTATAAGAGATACTTATCATGATGGGAAGTGTGACATAGCTACTATTGGTTAGTGGATATTAATATATTATACAGATTAATAAATATGTTAAGGCGATGAAGTCTTATTTCTGTTTTTTTTCTCTGGGGCAGAGGATGGAAGGCTGATGTCTGATGCGGAAACCGGAGAATTTTGGGGCTTTTTTGGTGGCTTTGCTCCACTTCCTAGGAAAACACAGACAAATGGTGTTTTAAGTACCAATACACTTCCTACTAAGCTATTTTGGTAATATATTTTTGCCATTTCATGTCCTTTGGTTTAATTGCTATTTATATGGAAGTTATTATTATAACTATTAGATAGGTCTTGTTATCGCACAAATTGCTACCCAAGTTACTTGATATTACGTTATAGCATTTAGTTATTATTATTAGTATTGTAGCAGACTTGTAGGTGTAGGGTGTCTTTTAGTATTTAAGGGTCATTAGTGTTGTAATTCTTATTATGCTTAGTTTGATAAAAGCGATTTGATGTCACTGGGAGAGTTGGTTTTTCTCTCGAAAGTAAATCGTAGACCTAAAACGTTGCGAGGAAGAGTGAAGATACCAACACCTTTTATGAGAATATTTCTTGTTGACTGTTTAAACTTTAGAGTTTGAGCTGATTTGATATCCATTTGGGGTCTACAGACCAACTGATAATGATTACATTATGCATCCGAGATTATTAGTAAAATGGATATGTCATTAGAAATATACAATCTCTTTGACTTTATCTCTCTGATCTGACAACTTAAATTGAGAATGCATGTTATTAAGGCGAGCCCAAAAGGAAGAAAGTGTTATATTCGTTAGTATTATGTAAGAAATATATAAATATGTAAACATTATATAATTATCTCCCTGAACTATTGATCGAGTGCATAACATTTCTAACAAAAGTTTTTTTTTGGTATTCAAGTGTTGTGAAGGGTCAGGCAGAACCAGTTGATGCTGAACCCTTGACAAGGGGGTTGCTAGACACAAATAAGTGCTATATACTCGACTGTGGGGTAGAAATTTATGTATGGTTGGGAAGAAGTACTCCTCTTAATGAAAGGAAGGGTGCAAGTGGAGCCACAGAAGTACTATTTTATTTATTTATTTTTTAATATGCTAAAGTTCTTACAATACTGTAAATTCATTTCCACTTGTTTTCACTGATCTTAAATTACAGGAATACATACGTAGTCAGGGTAGACAAAAATACCATATAATTCGTGTGATTGAAAATTTTGAGACTGTTACATTCCGGTCCAAGTTTGACTCTTGGCCTCAGTCAACTGCTGTCGCAGTCTCGGAGGATGGTAGAGGCAAGGTGGCTGGTTAGTGATTATTTACTAACTTGTAGTATATTATATTTACCCATTTACTGTCTTTTCTACGTGAATGGGTTAACGGCGAATTGGCGATTGTGATCTATGAATCTATCTCTTTCTAACAGGTCAAATGGGTATAACCAAATGAATGATCTTAAACGGAAATGGGTAAAATGGGTTGAAACTTGAAAGTTGCCTAAAGTTTTTAATTTCTAAAAATAATACAATTTCTTAATCATATTTGACACTAATTACTTATTAGATGGTTTAAGGTTATGTAAAAATAATTGTATGGTACATAGTTCTTACTAATGATTTCCCCTGTTATTGTTGATGATTTTGTAGCACTTCTAAAACGCCAAGGGGTCAATGTGAAGGGTCTACTAAAAGCTGCTCCGACTAAGGAGGAACCTCAACCTTATATCGACTGCAGTGGGAATTTGCAGGTATTGTAATGATTATATATTTTCTTTGCGTAGTCACGGTGTCTTGTTAAGCAATAAAAAGTAATTGTATATGCCATGGTCACTATGAGTTTTATATATTTTTCGTATAACTTCAGGAGTGTGCATTGGTTCTTGGTTTTCCATATGTTTTTAGTAAGAAAAGAGAAACACATTTTAAGTTCAGTGAGCTTCCTGCCTATAACCATCTTGAGGTTTTAGTATGGAACTAGCGTGCTAAATGATTTCATGGGGTATATAATTTTTCATGTACTCCGAAAAACCTATAAAGTAGCTTTTAGACTCTTGATATCCTATTGTCTTATTGCTACAAAGTTGTCACAAATTTTGTTTAGGCTTTTGGTACAGACGCAAAAAATAAACTATTCTATGTTTTAATCAATTACCATGCAATTCTCTCAAACACCTGTTTTGGGACTTATTAAATCCTAGTAAGCATATAGCCTGTCTTCCCTGTTACACAAGACGAGTAATAGGTCAAAAAGGGTAAAGCTTTTGTATGTTTTGACATTGGTCGGGCCAGGTAGACCTGAAACAGTTATGCCCAAATTTAAATTTTAATAAATAGTTAGTATGTCATATATGATTGCAAAACTGTATCCTTACAATAACAATCTAATTTGTTTGAATAAAACAATTTTATAAGGTTGTATGCATTCAAAATACAAGCCCGGCTACTTTTGACCAATTTGATTTGTTTCTTTTAGCTAATTCTTTTGCCCATTTGACCCATTAGAGAAAACCTAACTCAACTTGACCCGTTCATAAGTACTTGGGTCAAAATTACCACTTATAACAATAGCAGATACAGTTTACCTTTGTTTAATTTTGTTCTCTTATCAATGTATTTCTACAGGTTTGGCGTGTGAATGGTCAAGAAAAGATTCATCTTCCAGTCTCTGATCAGTCAAAATTTTACACCGGAGATTGCTATATATATCAGTATATGTATTCTGGAGAAGATCAAGAGGAATGCCTTATTGGGACTTGGTTTGGAAAGCAGAGTATCGAGGTCATTTTCTGCGATTTTTTTGTTTTGTTTTGGGAAGTAGTGAGAGTGACCATATCATAAAAACGAAAGATGCATAATTCTGGTAATAGGTTGTGGGAGTACATTTGATGTCACATATATACACGTCATCGTTGACCAGTCATTGATTTTTTAGATGATCATGTTTTATTATTATTATTATTTCTTCTTATTTTTATGCATGAAGTAATTTATATATGTATAGCCATATGTGTTGTAGGAAGACAGAATATCAGCTACTTCACAGGCGAACAAGATGGTAGAGTCGCAAAAGTTTTTGGCTGCACAGGTCAGTTACTAAACCCGATGAACAATTTAGTACTATTTATGTTTTTGATCATATACGCTCATGCTGATACTTCATTTCATTGATTTCTAGTTGCGTGTATATGAAGGAAGGGAACCTATCTTGTTTTTTGCTATCTTCCAGAGCTTTATGGTTCTAAAGGTGTGCTTAAACTTAGATTATAGTGGAAAACACATTTGAATTATTCTCTTCATCTATCAGTAAGAGATGTGCATGTGTGTTAGATTACAAAGTAGAGTTGCCAATTTTGACTCATTTACTTACGGATGGATCAGTTTATTTTATAATTAAAAGAACGGGTCTAGGCCTGTAAATGAACCGAACTAACACGAGCAGAGGCATGTTCGTGTTCGTTCATTTAACTTTAACCGAACACGAACACGAGCATATAATCAAACACATTCTTTTTGTTCATGTTCGTTTACTAAGAAAACGGGCATGTCCGTGTTCGTTTATATTCGTTCGTCTAAACCTAATCGAACAGTTCACGAACGTAAAGTCGTAAACGAACATAAACACACAAACTTAAACGAACATAACTTGATAAACAATAAACAATATAAATGAACATAACTGAAGAAACATAAACAAACACAAATGAACAAATTTTACTAAAAATAAACGAACAAAAAGTGATGATTTTATATAAATTAGTAGAAAACTCAGTTACCAATTAGTTATATTTATATAAGTAGTTAGAAAGTTCCTTTTTTGTTTAATATTTAATATAACTACTTATGTATTTAAACTGAAAGGAACATAAACAAATGTAAACAAGCGAACATAAATGAATACAAATGAACGAACATAAATGAACGAACAAAACGTGTGTTCACTATATTAAATAAACGAACTTACCGCCGAACAAGTTCATGAACGTTCGGTTCGTCTACAGGCCTAAACGGGTCAAACAAAAAGTTAGGGGCTGTCGAGTTGAAAATTATCCGATCTTCCCATCTTTAACAACAGCCATCAATTTATGGATTTGTCTCAGGGTGGTCTTAGTGATGGATACAAGAAACACACATTAGAGAGCGAATTTCCCAATGGAACTGGCATAGAGGAAGAAGTTGCACTATTCAGAGTTCAAGGCTCCGGACCAGAAAACATGCAAGCGATCCAACTTGAATTGGTAAGTTCATATATGAATATTTACGTGCACCTTTTGCAATTTTGTTATAGTTTGGGGACTTTTTCTAACGCTACTTGAAGATCAGATATTAGTTTTGCAATACCAGATTAGTCAATCATAAGTGTTGTGGCCTGTGGGGCCACATTATGTACTATATAATCAAGGGTTTCCTCTTATCATTTAATTATCTAACAGACTGCATTTATCGTCCCTTTAGAGGATACAGAATATAACAAGTAAAATGAATGGGCTAGAAAGCGGACAAGTTCATGCTAGTTTCTTAATTTGTAATTCATATCTCGTTAAACAAACAAGAAAACAATCATAGTCCTACAATTCAAGAAGTAGGTAGTCTATGAGGTTTCAAACCAAAACACGTATAAAAAGAAATCCCTACTTTCTCATGTTTGAAATTAGGAAACTGTTGTTGGATGATGCTAAATGTATTCTACATGGCCTCATACTCTTGCAAGAATTTCAAGAAAATTCAAAGTACATGATCAGCCCTTTGACCTGAAGCGTTGTTGGAATCCAAGACGACCATCTCGAAAACACAAGTTGACCTTGGTATAGCAACCATTGACCCTTGATACCATATTACTTCTTGATTAACAACACGTGACTTGGAAAAGGATCAACACTTGGCTAAATCTTTCATCCTTCACTTTTGCTTTAGTGCCACAAACGCAGTCCTCCATTGCATTGTAGGCTTCAAACTTTTCTTTCCTATTCTCTTATTGACCACGATGTTTTTCTGACACGGTTCCTCTGCGAAATAACTTTCAAAATGTCATTGATATCATTGTTGAATATAACTTTTACCTTTGTGCCAGCATCAAGGAGGGTGGAGAGTCGAAATGAATCGAGAAAGACGTCGTCTTTCGCTTGACTTCTTATTAGACAAGTGATTAGGTTATAATTAGTTTATAATAGAGGGTATTAGAATGTAACTTATTTATCTATATAAACCTATTGTAATAAGCTATTATTATTCAATAACACAACACTATGGTTTGATTCTTCTGTCATCCATTGGATCTTAAAAGTCCTTGTGTACAATGTCTTCTTTTGTTCATTTAGACGTTCCGACCTCCATGCTCCCAGAGCCGATACAAAAGTATTCCTTTACAATGATACCGATGGCAGTCTGAAAGTTTCTACTGGAACAGAAAAACAATATTATGTTCAGTAAGGGAAGACAAGGTAATGAAACTAAAAAGGTGCAAGTATATAAAGAGAAGTATAAAGTGCAGGATGTTGAATACTGAAGGAAGGTTAAAGCCTAAGGAATGTGCTTATGCAATTAAGCAAAAGTGAATGTTGAAGAGATCATGAAGAGGATGGGTGGCAAAAAATGGAACATGGCTGAGGTAATAGAGGATACAGTGCAATGGCTTGATGCAAACAATCTAGCAGCAGAAACCAGTGCGGTCAAAGGCGAGAGGAATGAATTAGATTTGGTGTCTAATTGGAAAATTTTCACCTCACTATCCACTAAAACCATGACCTGGAGATCCCTGATTACTCCATTTAGGTGATTGACAGAATCTTCTCATGCATATTTCTCTCCTCAGGGACTATAGAGTTCTTCCCAATTCACATGATCTAAACGGGTTCCTATGTTCATTTCTGCACACGGACGCTAAGGCTTGCTCCTCTAAACACAGTATCACAACCATGATACGTTTTTTCCCGCATAGTCATGTCATGTATCATGAAGTACCCCACAACCCTATAGACCCAGATCTAAGCCACCACCCACGGGCATCTTCATTTTTTGTAATCGGTAACCAGCCCGTGTTCGATCTCCGTTCTCAATTGCTCCCGAACCCTTTATTTTAATAAGAACGTGGCGAAACTCTTATTTAATACTCTATAAACAAAAAGAACAATAATAGTGTTACAATTTAAGAAGTAGGCAGTTTTCTAGGTTTCAAACCAAAACACACATAACAATAATAACTGTCACTGGGTCAAGGTTATTTGTATACATAATTTTGAGCATGCGTGTAAATTCCTTCAGTATTATTCACTTTCTTCTTATTGTCTTCTTTCTCAGTGAAGAAACTCACCTTTTATCACCAAAAGTATGTCATTTTGTTTCTTATTGGATCAGGTGGCTTCTTCTTTGAACTCCTCCTACTGTTACATATTACACAGTGATTCTTCTGTCTTCACATGGATCGGGAACCTCACAACTCCTGAAGAACAGGAACTTGTTGAGAGGCAACTTGATGTCATAAAGGTTTGATAGTTTTGAAATGATATCTATTATCAATATATACTTGGGCATTGTCAGATTCCGTTCCCCCCATATATCTTAGTTTTCGGTTTCTTTATGGGATGATGTTATGTAGAGGTAGCAAAATCGGCCCACTGAGTCAACACAAGTGACTTATCAATGTCGTCATGGGCTGGTTGGGTTTGACCTGAAAACTTTCGTCCAAGCATTCTAGCTTATTTTGATAAATAATTAGTATGGAAATGTGATTATACAATCAAATACTATAAAAATAATAAGCTAACTGTTTGGATGAAACAATTTAGTAGGTTTTGTGTAACAAAAAGCACACTATGGGCAACTTTTGTTCCATTGGACCGTGTTTCCCTCTAAGTGAAATATTTTTATTTTACCCGTTTGGCCTGTTAGATATAAAACATAACCCAATCGATCCATGCATAAGTAAATGAGTCGAATTTGCCACCTCTCGTCAAAACGACCGGGGTGAGTCGACGGGACAAACAATTTTGTCCAATTATTTTTTGTAAATTTGTAAATAACTAATGTATTACATATGATTCAACAAACTGCATTTTATATATAAATTATTACTACGTAACTGCTTTTTCATAAAACGATTTAGGACGTTGTAAGCATTTGAAAGTACGTTAGCTGACTTTTGACCTGTTTGATATGTTTCAGTTTTAACTAATTTTCTTTATTTTACCTGTTTAATGGTCTGTCCCATTATCAAACAAATATAATATGAATTGACTGTTCTCATATAAATGGGTTGAAACTGCCACCTCTAGTTTAAACGGTGCTATCTTATGGTGATTCATCGGATCTTCCTAATAATTACGTTATTTACAATAACTGCAGCCAAATATGCAGTCCAGACTGCAGAAAGAAGGCTCAGAATCTGTAGAGTTTTGGAACAGGTTAGGTGGAAAATCTGAATACCCGAGTCAGAAAGCAACAATGGCTACGGAAAGTGATCCACATTTGTTCTCATGCGCATTCTCGAAAGGTTAAAACAACATTATAATGGAACCATACTCCATGCCAGATTCATTTCTTAACACTTTTGAATATACCAACTGACTCCTTTTGCTGTTTGCTTGTTGCTGGAACTTGTGCTGGTTCAGGAGAACTTAAGGTGTGTAAGTATCTCAAAACTAGTTCTTCATAGTTTACAGTATAACTAATTTTATTTATTATTCTAAACCTATATGCATTTTCACTCTCTCCTTTACAATATAATTGATTTTATTTGTTATTATGATTACAAAAACACTATTAATAATCGAAATCTTTAAACAAGATTATTTTTGGAAGTTCTATGCCTAAAAATAGACTTTGGACGACTCTCAACCCACTTGACATGTTCTCCTTTTAGCTAAATTTTTTATTGACAATCTAATTATACCCGTTTGAGAAAGAAAAAATATAACGCACCTTGCTCCATTTAGAAGTGAATGAATCAAAATTGACACCTATAGTCTTAGGGATACGCTAGTTTAAATTCACAAATGATATGATGTTTAAGGTAAACAACATGAAAACATGAACTATTGAAGACTGATTTGTGTTGTTAAATTTAGGTGATTGAGATATACAACTTCAACCAGGATGATTTGATGACCGAAGAGATATATATTCTCGACTGTCACTCCAGCATCTTTGTTTGGGTAGGCCAACAGGTTGATCCAAAAATCAGAACTCAAGCTCTCGTTATCGGGGAGGTATGAGTTAGCTTATATCCTTACATTCGAGATCTGGATTTTGTGTGTATGTATATTGTATAGTTGTATATATATAGTCTACGAAGGTATTGCAATTAGAGTAAAATGGCATTTTTGTCCTTGAGGTTTGGCCAGTTTTGCGACTTTCGTGCAAAGGTTTGTTTTTCCGCATCCGGATCCAAAAGGTTTGAAATCTTGCCATTTTCATTTGGCACGTTAACTTCATCCATTTTTCTACATTAAGTCAGGGGTATTTCCATCTTTTTTGTTAACTTAAAGGGCAATTCGCTCTTTTTCACATTATGCTAAATGCTTGTGCATAAAGTAAAAAACATCGAATGGCCCTTTAAGTTAACAAAAGACGAAAATACCCCTAACTTAACGGTGAAAAATGGACGGAGTTAACGAGCCGGATGAAAATGGCAAGATTTCAAAGTTTGGACGAAAGTCTCAAAACTGGCCAAACCTCAAGGATGAAAATGGCATTTTACTCTTGCAATCATTACAAACTGGCATTTACAACAAATGCTGTATGAAATGACAATACATATACATGTTTATAATCATATGAGATATTCACTGAACAGAAATTTCTGGAACGCGATTTTCTTCTTGAGAAACTACATCTTCAAACTCCACTATATATCATAATGGAAGCAAGTGAACCGCAATTCTTCACACGTTTCTTTACATGGGATTCAACCAAATCAGCTGTAAGTGATGTTTCGTATTTGTAAGTCGAAGCATTTGGCCTGAAGAAGTTTAAACCTTCTAACGAGTTCATTCTCTGAATATGGATGCAGATGCATGGAAACTCATTCCAAAGGAAGCTATCCATACTCAAAAATGGAGGTCGTCCAACATGCAACAACGTAAGTAACATTATACCGTTAATAATGGTTTTGTTATGATTAAAAGTAATAATGTTATTATCATTATAATGTAATTTATAAGGTAAAGTTATTTGGAAAGTTCTATGCATTATCCAAAGGTTTGGCCACTTTTGCGACTTTCGTCCAAAGGTTTGTTTTTCTGCTTCTAGATCCAAAAGGTTTGAAATCTTGCCATTTTCATCCAACTTGTTAACTCCATCCATTTTTTAGTGTTAAGTCAGGGGTATTTTCGTCTTTTTAGACATTTTTTGTGATGATTAAAGGTTTGGGTGGGGAGAAAGTCAACACAGGTGGATCTTTATTTCTAAAAAGACGGAAATGCTCCTCATTTAACGGAGAAAAATGGTTGGAGTTAACAAGTAGGATGAAAATTGCAAGATTTCAAAACTTTTGGATCCAGATGCAGAAAAACAAACCTTTGGTGAAAGTCGCAAAAGTGGCCAAACCTCAGGGACGAAAATGACATTTTACTTACCAGTTTTTAAAAGTTTCACTTTTGGCCCCTTACATGCACAGTTTAACCCAAATCAACTCGTATGCCCATGCATAAAAATCAGATTTACAGAGCACAAGATCTATTTACATTCAACATTTTCTTTCTTTTCTCTTTAGTAAATTTTCTAATTATAATTTTTTTATATATTATTATATACTATAGAAGCCAAAAAGAACACCTGTCTCAAACGGATGCCGGTCTGCAGCAGTGGAACAACCGCAACGTTCAAGGAGTGTAACGTTTAGTCCCGATAGAGTGCGTGTGAGAGGCAGATCTCCAGCCTTTGTTGCTCTTGCTTCCGCATTCGAGAACCCAACTGCAAGACATCTGTCAACGCCTCCACCACTTGAAACCAAGATCTATCCAAAATCCAATGGCTCAGATTCCTCCAAACCAGCTTCAAGGTCAACTGCCATTGCATCACTCACCGCCACCTTTGAACAACCTCCACGTGCAAAGTTTATACCCCGCTCTATAAAAGGTAACATTTTTTAAGTACTGTAACTGAGTGTCAGGTACAAACTAACAATTTTGATTTATATATATTTTTCTTTATAACAACCGGTTTTGATGAAATTTTGGGTCAAACCCGTAACGGATGTTTCAAGAAATAGTAAACCAAACCGGTAGAGTTGGTTGACGGGCCTAGAGGTCGGGTTTGGCAGCTTGAACCGATTTTTCATAAAGAAAATCAAAATCAAAATCAAAATCGTTAGTTTGTATTAAGTTTTAGAAATGATGATGATGATGGCTCATGATGTTAGGATCGCTAGGATTGAACACACACGAAACTGAACACACACACGAAAGCAGTAAACGACACGAAGATTTAAAATGGTTCGGTCAGCTGACCTACGTCCACTGTGCTGCAACTAGGGTTTCTTTATTATTCAGGTGCTCCAGGAATTACAAGTACAATGATATCAATAAATAGAGACTAATCTAGGGTTAGGAAACTTGTTCCCCAAGTTAGGCCCAAGCCCACATAGAGACAACTAGGACCGGCTAAATTAAAACCCTAATTTAACTGCCTAATAAAGACGTGTGGGCCGACTCAAAGCTAGGGTCGGCCGCCCTCCCTTGATCGGGCCTCCACACCAATTAGCCCAACAATCTCCCACTTGGAGGCTCGAACAACGCCCAATAGTCTTCAACATGTGTACATCTTGTGATCTTCCTTTACCACCTAGTTGCAGCAGCCTTCTCGACAATTAACCTGAAGGCACGTTGAAGCTCCCACTGAGCCTCAACTCATCAGTCACAACCTGTGACTCATTCTCTGTCCCTGCCGGCTCCCACTTAAACGAACTGCCGAATCCTGAGAAATCCTGAGAACACACACTCTCCAATACTAGCAAGAGATTCTCTGGAGAGACTTTTCCATTTGGAATTCTGGTCTTTTTAACCCACTGTCGCCCTGAAACTGTAACTGAAACACGCCTTGCGCTCCTACTGTCACAATGTCCCCCGACTGGTTTGACCTTCCAAACACGTTCATCCCGAATCTTCCTTGTGACTCTAGGTTTCTCTCTTGCAAAGGAAACCTTCTTCTGTCCCTGGGATTTTGTGAACTCGCCTTTGTTTTTCTTCAGAACTGGAACGTCACTTCCTTCTGATGGTATACTGACCATGTATAATGAGCCTCTTTTCTTTCCACGAGCCATGACCATATTCCCTTTGACAACCTTCCACTGTCCATTCCCGAACTTAACTTCATGTCCCTGATCATCCAACTGGCCAACCGAAATCAACAACCTCTCAGACTTGGAATAACCCTGACATCTCTTAAAGTCCACGAACCAACTGAAGTCTTCAAAACAATGTCACCCATGCCCGTAACATCAAGTACCTCATCATTCGCCAGTTTTACCTTTCCAAAGTCACCTTCTTTCAGATTTTGCAGTGCTTCACTGCTGTGGGTAGCGTGAAATGAAGCACCAGAATCCATGACCCAGGAATCCACATTGCTCTCCACACTACAGACTAACGCATCATCATCATCATCACTGTAGTCTCCTGCAGAGTTTATTTCTTTCTTCTGTTTCGAACACTGATTCCTAAAGTGTCCTACTTCATTGCAATTCCAACATACCACATCCTTCCGAACCTTAGACACACTCCTCTTGCTCTGACGACTTTCACGCTGATTCTTTCTTCCTCTGGCCTCTATACTCACAAAGAACTCGAAGACTCACCTGAACCACGACGTCGAGCATCCTCTCCCAAAATAAGATCCCGCATCTTCGCAAATGTGAACTTACTTGATTCCGAAGTGCTAGTAACAGCAGTTACGGTTCCAGACCAACTATCAGGCAATGAGGATAATAACAGTAGAGCTTGAACCTCATCATCAAACTTAATATCGACAGACACTAAGCGAGACAAGATTGAGTTTAGGTTATTGATGTGATTTGTTACCGAGTCACCCTCCTTCATCCTGGTATTCACAAGCTCTTGAATAAGATAAACCTTATTTGCTGCAGAAGGCTTCTCATACGTGTTAGATAATGCTTCCATCATACCTTTAGCTGAGGTCTCCTTCTGGATGTTATAGGCAACATTCTCTGACAGAGCAAGCGTTATCACTGCTCTGGCTTTCTTATCCAACTTCACCCAATCTGCTTGTGGCATATCTTTTGGCTTCTCACCTTCAAGCACTACATCTAAGTCTTTCTGACAAAGTAGTGCCTCAATCTGCATCTTCCACCAACCAAATTTATTCCCATCAAACTTCTCTATTACAACTTTTCCGTCTACAGCCATGGCAATGACTAAACGAAACACTAGTTATGGATAAACAGAGATAAACGCAGCAAATCAATCTATTTAACACGCAGCGGAATAACGAACTTGATAATCAAAACTGAAACTTTAACTGAAACGATAAAACCTGACAAACGCGGTTGACTCAGGTTCTAGGTTTCTGTAGTCTGTCTCTTTGATTCAGCAAAATTGTTCTTCTGCAAAATAGATCTCTGATTTCGGCTGATTCGGGACTGGTTGTTAAAGCTTTCGAAAAAAAAAACGGAACCTAAACCTTCTTCTGTGACGGCAGCGAAAACCCTAACGGCGGCGGCGGAACCCTAGCAAAGCTGGGTGGCGGCGGCGGTTGACTGGGTGGCTGATGACGAAAGAACTGAAGGTGGCGGTTCTGGTGTTCTCGTGTGATCCCGATCAAGAGCCAAAGCTCTGATACCAATTGTTAGGATCGCTAGGATTGAGCACACACGAAACTGAACACATACACGAAAGCAGTAAACGACACAGATTTAAAGTGGTTCGGTCAGCTGACCTACGTCCACTGTGCTGCAACTAGGGTTTCTTTATTATTCAGGTGCTCCAGGGATTACAAGTACAATGATATCAATATATAGAGACTAATCTAGGGTTAGGAAACTTGTTCCCCAAGTTAGGCCCAACCTCACATAGAGACAACTAGGGCCGGCTAAATTAAAACCCAATTAGCCCAACACATGAATAGCATAACCACATATTTTAAAGCTCAACAACAACAAAGGCATACAGCCGGTTCCAAGTTCCAAACCATGAACCACACCATTAAACTGGTGTTGCAAAAATCGGGATTCATTGGCGATTAATTAGAAGTGGGTGGGTTACTGATTAATTTTCACCTAGTCTGCCACAATAATTGCTAGTCGGTAGGGCTGCAAATGAACCTAACGTTCAGCGAACAGTTAGTGAACCGTTCGGCGGAAAGTTTGTTTGTGTTCGTTTATTAAACAAACAAACGCGAACAAGAAATTTCGTTCACTTAGTAGTTACGTGGACGAACATGAACAAAGGTCGAGTTCGTTCATTTATGTTCGTGAACGTTCGGCAACATGCTCGTTTATGTTTGATAGGTCATTAGTGATTTTAGTTTTTATATTTTTAAATACTTCAAAATTCCGACAAATAAAAATATTTAGTAAGTATCAGTGTATTATATATTTTGTTCATGAACACTCGTTTGTGTTCATTTGTTTCCATTTGTGTTCATGAACATTAGTTCTTTTTCATGATCGTTCGTTTGCGTTCGTTGCCTAAAATTAACAAACGAACACAAACATGTTCATTTCCTTAACAAACGAGCACGAAAATAAAATCTTGTTCCGTAAGTGTTCATAAACAATTCGTGAACACATATATTTCCTTAATAAATGAACACGAACAAGGTCTTGCAGCCCTACTAGACGGTCAAAATTGGGATTAATCGGTCCGACTTGGCCCATGTTTTTTTAAGTATTTAATCTAATATGTTAATGTTTTTTTTTGTTATTTTTAATTTAATAGTTAATGTTTGAACTATAATCGGTCTGACTTGGCCCATGTTTTTTTTTGTTATTTTTAATTTAATAGTTAATGTTTAAAGTATTTTTGTGAACTTTGAAGTATTATATTCACATCAATGTGTGCATATATATCATCATCATATACAGTAAATCCCACCAATAGCAAAGCTAAGGTAGGGTCTGAGGAGGGTAAGATGTAGACAGTCTTACCTCTACCCCGTAGGAATAGAGAGACTGCTTCCAGTGAGACCTCCGGCTCGATAGTAGTTTTGCATCAAGCCTTGGACATAAGGCACATAACACTCAACAATTGGGACAAAAGCCGATTAGTGCATCAACCAACCCTTGTCTTTCGGCTATCAACGCCACCACATGATGTATGATTAACCGTCCCTCGCTTTTTAACGTTATTTTCATGAAATTAGTAAAATAACGTTAAAATTAGTGCACTTTCACTTTTGCCCCCCAAGGGCCCACACATATATACATTATATGCGCATACCGCAAGCGGGCGTAAATGTGTGCATATATATGAGTTTGAAAAATTACATATAAAAATTCCAATCCGATTAATCTCTACTAATCCCGATTAATCTCTAGTCGGTACGCCACCGGCTGACTAGCTCCTAGAGATTTCTAAAACACTGATTAAACGTGATATTTCAAACTGTAAACCATGTATTGAACCATATAAATCTCAAACTGGCGTTTTTGCTTGTTAATGAACCTTTTTATTATCTTGTAATTTATCAAGTGATGCCCGAGCCACCAGCAAAAACCGAGTCGATATCTAATGGGGATTCAAAAAGCGGTAAAATAGAGACACCAGCCATACAAAAAGGTGCGAAAGAAGTTGAAATCGAAGATGAAGAGGGGCTTACATTATACCCGTATGAACGCCTTACTGTATCATCCACCGAACCTGCTCCTGATATTGATATCTTCAAGCGCGAGGTGCTCATTTTGTTTACCAAAAGTCAAAGTCAGAGAAAAAGAAACTAAAGTTATATCAGTATGCTTTCTAATTAATTTGAATTATCTTATGCAGACATATCTGTCGTCAGCTGAGTTCAGAGCAAAATTTGGAATGGCTAAGAATGCTTTCTACAAGCTGCCAAAATGGAAACAGAATAAGCTGAAAATGGCGCTTCATTTGTTCTGAGATAATCGTAAATGCGTAAATATTTGAATCGATCTTCTCAGAAGCTTGAGCTGAGGATGGAGAAACGTGTGCCTGCAAATTTGTAAGTTTTTGTTGTAACTTGATCAACCAATTTATCCACTTGAAACTAGAGTTGCCAATTTTGACCGGTTACTTGGTCAATTCGGATTATATTTTATCTCTGTCAGGTTGTAAAATGAATATTGAATTAGTTTAAAAGGAAACGGGTCAAATGCGTTGTAAGTTGCCCAAACTCACCAGTGTGTTTTTAATCATAATACTTCCTTTAGTCTTTGAAAAAGTTGTACAGAGTTTAGCTATAAATAATAGTTTATAGACAAAAACCATCCCGGGACAATCCAATCCGATCTGACCCGTTCCAAATATACCCTTTTTGACGTAATATGATCTAATCACAGTTTATGCTAATTAATTTTAAAAACATAATAGTAGTCTAGACAAAAGCCATATCATGGATCAACTCGGTCCAATCTGACCCGTTCCAATATACCCTTTTCTGACAAAAATTAGCTTTTAATAATTTCATTTAACACTGACAAATTACAAAAAAAAAATGACAAAAACTATCATGGGTCACAACCCAATCCAATCTGACCCGTTCCAAATATAGCCTTCCTGATATAATATAACTTTTGTAGTCACATTTTACATTAACTAGTTATAAAAATAAATATATATTTTAGACAGAAGCCATCATGGGTCATCACTATCCGATCTGACCCATTTCAGATATGCCCTTTTTAATCACATTTTTCACCACCTAATTGTAAAAAAGTAATAAATTACAGACAGCCCATCGTGGGTCAATCCAATCCGGTCTGACCCGTTCCACATATTGCCCTTTTTGACATGTTACCCAACCCGCGCTATTTTGCCACCTGGCCTTGAAACCCATGCTGCATTTAATCCCTGTTTTCCTTTGCAGCGTAGGCGGGTCTGTTTTTCATTCTTTTAGTGTGATACGCATCGGTGCATACAAGTTCGTTTTCCGGTTGATACAAGACTCTTAAAACGCATTCAATTATGTAAATTGTATATTTGTATTTCTCATTCTTTACACTCTCAGGTTTGTTGGAAGGTTGTTTTTTTTGGTCATTCCATCATATAGTTGTTGGTTTCATCAGAGACCACATTCATTTGCATTTATGAATCCCCACGTTGTTCAGATTGTATTGTATAATGTGGATAGAAATGCGTACAGAACACGCGAGCGTAGAGACCAATGAAATGTATATAATGAAGTGTGATTACTTTTAACCATCTTTGTAACTCTTTTAGGACTTTATCAGTGTTTACGTTACATGAAAACGACCTCAGTTTGAATAATCTAAACTCAAGGCCAAATCGATCATTGGAAGAACAAAAGGTTGGGCCCAAATCGGCTCGCCGCCATGTTATATGGGTATTAATCCATTTATTCATCATGTAAGAAACCTAGAGTAGGTGATAAGGTGAATATGTTTTGTTTTCATTTCGTTTGTGCAAGGAAAGAGATAACACACCAAATGCATAATGGTTCGGTTGGATGTTAATGAACCACACCTTACATCCACTCCTCGATATGTAGTCTATGAGTTTTATTCGGTATCATCTCTCTACGAAGTGTTTCCAGTAGAAAACATCATTGTAACATCAGACTAATCACTAGTATGATAGTGAGTATGTAAATGATATTACAATTAAGCTCATAATCTTTTGTCTACTCTTACTATTTTTAGATCTCTCATCTTGTTGAAGGAATATGTAACAAAGTAAAAAATCACTAGAGGGGGTGTATGTTGATGAATTTGCAGTTTGCAAGAATTACAAGTGGTTTGAGTACAACATTTGTAGGAGGGTAAGATTATATGTTGAAGGTGACACGGCTCGCTAGTCGGTCAACGATTGAGCACCCCTGTCACTGTGTGCACTTTTGTTTTTAGTCGTTGCGTTTTGTATAAAAGCATACTTAAGAATATAAGAAACCTATTTTTTTGGAATATTGGATTTTAATAATCCCAACTATTCGCCGTTGGTCGCCAACACTCCCAACTTAAAAAATAACCACTGACAGTCCTAATTATTAACATATTGGCCTCAAATGGACCCTGAATAACCTAACCCTAACGCCGTTAATCTCAGGTCGCCGGAAAAACGTTTTTGGCCGGAAAACTCAATATTTTCATCTCAAACCTCTTTGTAACCTTATTACGGACCTATAAGAACCTTTTTCTAGTAAAAGCCCCAATTATTGAAGTCGCCGGAAAACTCATTTTCTTGCCGGAAAACTTCTTTTCAGCCGGAAAACTCAACTTTTTGGCCGAAGAAAGTAACATCTTCGTCCCAAACATCTTTGTAACCTTAGATCGGACATTTAGAAACCTTTTTCTTGCCCAACGGTTTTCCAGCAACCGGAGACTAACGACGTTAGGGTTCTGTTAGTTAGGGTCCATTGGTGGCCAATATGTCAATAGTTGGGACTGCCAGTGGTTATTTTTGAAGCTGAGACTGTTGGCGGCCAACGACGAATAGTTAGGATTATTAAAATCCAATATTCCTATTTTTCTAAACATGAAATTACCTCATTTTTAAACATCATTTATCCAAGAGTATAGCAATGGCAAACCACCTTAGATATTTAACTTTTTTTAACGGTAGATGTTACCCCTTTACACTAATAAATCTAAATTATTCTCCTTTTTCTTCGTTCAAAAATGCGTCTAGTCAACTTATTGACTTAATATTCACGCAAGTTAAACAAGACTCGTGTTTAAGCCTTTCATCCTGAGACTTGGATCTTCGACTTACCCTTCCAAATGTGGCATGCTACCTAAAAGTACATACTATCATTAGATTTGGCCAAGTAAGTGGCACCAAATGGACAACATAGGTCCCATGTTACACACATATGTATTCACCCAAAATTAACTTATGAACCTTCACAACGATTTACAATCTTCCAAGTAACACATGCGAGGATAAATATTTCAAAATTTAATTGTCCTTTGAATAAAACAACATATTTACATCCCATCACATAACTATCATATGTGACCCATTTACTTATACCAGACCTTGTGATACGATTAACGCCCTTGTGACCATTAACTTTACTTAACCACATGATGTCCTTTACTCCATATGGTCCACACATTTATTTAATCACATGCTACCCTTGTGACCTGATTACATAGTGTCCTTCCTTGTGACCATTTACTTTATTATTTAACCACGACACCTCATGTGGATATAATCATGTACAATTATTCACTCCGATAATTTATGATTTGATCGCAACTATTTTTCTGATCCAATTATTCACTCTGGTAATTTATTCATCAAACCCGACCTTGTACAACCCTTGTGGTCATTAATTACACGTGTGAATGTGTGATTATCTCCTCGGTCATGCATTCTTATAATCATATACAAATTAAATCACCAGGTTTTCGACATATAACATGAATAAACTACACAAAAAGTAATTACATATACATTCATAAAACATATATGGCTCACCTGTACACACACAATTATTCCGCGATAACTATGTTTTGCGCAAGCATAACCAATCCTAGCTCATTAGTCATTATTCACCCACATATTACCTTCGTAATTTCACGATTGCTTACGTTCAACGGCGCCTTGGTTATCATAGAAACTCACCTGCGTACTTGGTTTTCTAACGATGTTTATTAACCAATGCATCATGTTATTTTAACGATCACCATACCAATAAACATTATACCGGTTATTCAATGCAATACACAAAAAAGATTTATTGGTATAAAGTTTTACCTTCTGATTTCGATAACTCGGACAATGAGACAACCCAGTGACCGAAGTTGTCACAAACAACACCTCTGTAACCACCTTGTACCACACACAAAATCTTGAGACTAGAGAAATAGCGGTGTGTACACACAAACACCCGCACTAGTGGTGGATGTAGGAATTTTTTGGGGATATTGGATTTTAATAATCCCAACTTTCATCAATTGGCCGGCAATAATCTCAACTTCAAAAATTCCCTCTGACAATCCCAACTTGTAAGAATTTGGTCTCCATCTGTAAGAATTGGTATTCAAGATGCCTTTCATTGACTACAATCAAGTGTATAAATACTGTTACAATGAGGTGTCCTCTCAATCAATATTAATTGCCTATCAATCTAAATAAATCATTCCTATATTTAAGATATCATATACAAAATATACGCCAGCTATTAAATATGTACGCCAGCTATTACACCCCCGCAGTCGAAGCGGGAGGAGAGCGGATGCTGAGACTGGATCGAAAGTCTTCAAATAGAATCCGTGGGAGACCTTTGGTGAAGATATCGGCAATCTGGTAATGAGATGGCATATGGAGGATACGAACATTGCCACGCTGAACATGTTCCCGAACAAAGTGAATATCCAGTTAAATGTGTTTAGATTGAGTGTCGACGGGAGTGGAAACAGGTTTGCAAGAATCCATGGCAGCCCGATGCAGAATATCTTTAGCATAAGCATGCTGGGATAAGAACATTTGATCCCCGCTGCGAGTAACTGAAATACCTAGAAAATATGTCAAGGGTCCCAAATCTTTCATCGCAAATTCACCGGCAAGAGAAGACATTAGGCGCTTACGAAGATCATCCGACGAGGTGGTGAGGATTATATCATCCACATAGATCAATAAATAAGCTGTGTGGGATCCCTGATGACAGATGAATAGAGAGTTGTCAGAGTTGCTCTGAATGAAGCCTAGCGTTAGAACAAAATCCGTGAAACGTTGATACCACGCACGCGGGGCCTGTTTCAGGCCATACAGAGACTTCTTGAGACGACACACATGATCCGGATAATCTCGATGTCGGAACCCCATGGGCTGATACATGTATACTGTTTCAGCCAAATTTTCATGAAAGAAAGCGTTAGTGATGTCAAGTTGGTGAATCTTCCATGACTGAGAAAGAGCTAAAGATAACACCAAGCGAATGGTGGCGGGTTTGACCACCGGACTAAACGTTTCCCACAATCAATGCCAACCTGCTGTTTTCTACGTCACATACCAAGTGAGCCTTATAACGTTCAAGACTTCCATCAGATTTGAACTTATGCTTAAAAAGCCACATGTTGCGAATAATATTCATATATGAGGTTCTAGGAACAAATTCCCAGGTCTCATTCTTAATAAGGGCACTAAATTCATCATTCATAGCATTGGACCATTCTGGTGAGGACAGAGCAACCTGTGGGTTTTTGGGAATAGGAGCAATGGTGGAAGTGTGAAGGTTAAGATTTAGCCTAATTTGTTTAGAGATGCCATCCATAGCGCATGTGCGCATGGTACGGGTGGGGGGTTGCGACGATGGGGGTGGAGGAGGAGGGCCAGTTGGGGAATGACCCGGGAAGAAAACAGACCTAGTTTGAGTGGTACCAGGTTGCCTGTGGGTGTATGTGTGAATGAGGGGAGGAGAGTTGGGTTGTGAGGGAGAAGGGGGGTTGTTTGGGAAACAGGCTCGGTGGTATTGGGTTGGGTTGGGGGTGTGAGGTCTGATGGGGGTTGGGCTGATGGGGTTTGGGCTAATGGGATTAGGGCGGGGTTGGAAGGGGGAGTGGGCTGGGCGGCGGTTTGTGTACAGGATTGGTGATGGGCCGAGAGCTGGTTAGAACTGGGCTGGGCCGAGACAGAGGATTGAGAATTTGGTTGAGAGACATGAGACCACAGAAGTGGGTGTAAGGGAAAAGAAAAAAAGTCATACGAATGGGAAGGGGTGGGGGAACGGATGTGATATGGAAAAATGGATTCCTCGAAGTGGACATGGCGGTTAATGAAGATTTTGTGCGTTTGAAGGTCGAGACACTTGTAGCCTCGGTGGTTAGTAGGGTAACCGAGAAACACACAAGGTTGGGATCAATTAGCTAATTTATTAATTGAGTTGGAGGGGAGGATGGGATAACACAAGCAGCCAAAAATGCGAAGGTGTTCGTAGGTGGGTTGGCAATTGTAAAGAAGGTAGTGGGTGAGAGAAAGTTGTGGTTTTTACTTGGAAGAATATTAAGAAGGTAGGTAGCAGTTTCAAGCGCGTGATGCCAGAAGTTTGTTGGGCGAGAAGATTGAGCGAGAAGTGTGCGTAGCATGTTGTTGATGGTGCGGATTTTACGTTCCGCTTTTCCGTTTTGGGAGGAGGTGTGAGGGTAGGAAAAACGGAAGTACATGCCGTTGTTGTGACAAAAATTTTGGAAATTATTATTTGCATATTCTTTCCCGTTGCTGCACTGAAACTGTTTTATTTTTCGCTCAAATTGGGTATTTATGTAATTGTTAAAACGTGTGAATATCTCGAAAACTTGTGACTTGTGACTAATGGGGTATGTCCATAGAAAGTTAGTAAAGTCATCGAGAAATAATATATAATAACGATGCCCACCGGTGCTAAGAACCGTTGATGTCCATAAATCACTATGAATAATGTCAAATGGTAAAGAAGTTTTATTCAAGGAATCATGAAAGGGTAATTTAACACTTTTGCCAAAAAACACATGGTTGACAAATGGGGGAACTAGGTTTCCCATAATCAATACTAGAAGAAGATTTTAACGAATGCAATAAATTTTTTCCCGGGTGCCCGAGTCGTTGATGCCAACGTTCCTGGGTGATAGCAGCAAATGTGGAAGGTGAGAAGGTGAGATTCTGAAGAGGTGTGGTGAGAGGATAGAGATCACCCGAGCTATTGCATCGTAGGATAGGGGCCTTGGTCTTGAGGTCCTTCACAAGAAAACCGAATGGGTCAAATTCAATAGATATTAGATTATCAGTGGTAAGACGATGCACATAAATAAGGTTTTTAATTAAATTGGGCATAGAGAACGTTATTAAGTTTAAGTGGTGGGAATGGGGGTGGTAAAGTGTGGTTGCCATGTCCAAGAACGGGAATGGTCATGCCATTTCCGACAATAATATGTTTAGGAGTGCCATTATTAAGAACAGACGGGGAAATGTTACCTTGCTGGTTTGCCATGTGACCTGTGGCTCCAGTGTCCATGATGCCGACCGGGTCTGGTTGATTGAGAGATAAAGTGTAAAGGGCCTGAGCGATGTCAGTTGGAACTGGTCCTGCAGTGTAGGCCTGAGACGGCGCCGGGCCAAGCAATCCTGCACCCATATTGGGCCGTGGTGTAGATGGGTAAGGGCATGGTGGACTGGCGTTTGCTGCTGCCCATTGTTGGGCCTGATTATTCATAAGGCCAACCCACTGATTCGATGCCTAGCCCTGCGGAAACACAATGTACGGGTGCTGAGCATTGTACCCCTAGCCCCCACGACCATTGGGGCCACGCCCCCTACCATGTCCACGGCTACGACCCCGTCCACGATTACGATCAGAAGGAGGATTGGCGTTGTTGTCAGATGGTGAAGGGCTGGTTGAGACAGCCGCAAGTGCAGTGGCAGAGGAATGAGCAGCCTGAGCAACCTGATGTTCAGTAAGACCGGTTAAAAGTTGAAGAACAAGTAACGGATCCCTATTTTGTAGGATCGTAGACGTGAACGTGCTTCATTAAAATCAGGTAACGGATCCCTATTTTGTAGGATCGTAGAAATCCCGACGTACTGTTCGGTAAGACCGGTTAAAAGTTGAAGAACAAGTCTCTGATTGTCAACCGGGGCCCCCACACTAGTAAGTTGATCGGGCATGAGTTTAACTTGTTGACAGTAGGCCGACATGTTTGGAAAGTTCTCTAGGCGGAAGTTGGAAAACTCCTGTTGAAGGAAGACAAACCTGGTGTTTTTGTTGTCTTGAAAGAGGTTAGCCAGGGTGCTCCAGGCATCGTGGGCTGTTTGACCTAGAGTGAGGATGGTGTGTAGGAGGTCAGTGGATATGGTGCCATAGATCCACTGTTTGACAATAGCATCGAGGCGAGACCAGAGGGCTTCAGCATCAGGGGAAGGTTCTGGAGGAGTAGCGTCCTTAGCCTTATCAGTAGCAGAAGAAGAGGCAGAGGCTGGTATTGTCTTTCTGGGTTGCAAGTGATCATACACCTGGTATGCTTTGCAGGAGTTCTGGAAGAGTTCTGCCCAAGTGGTGTAATGAGCAGCGTCGGCTTCTAGGGTTATGGGTACGAGGTTTTTGACGTTGGACACTGTCATAGCAGGATGAAGTTTGCTGTCCATTATGAGAAGCAGGATGAAATCGGGAAAAGAGGAAGGAATATTGGAGAGAGGAGGTGGGGGGGAAGGTGGCGGCAGAGAAGAAACAACCGCATAAAATAGGGTTAGGGTAAGGAGGATCGAGAGAAGGCTGATACCATGTAAGAATTGGTATTCAAGATGCCTTTCATTGACTACAATCGAGTGTATAAATACTGTTACAATGAGGTGTCCTCTCAATCAATATTAATTGCCTATCAATCTAAATAAATCATTCTTATATTTAACATATCACTATACAAAATATACGCCAGCTATTAAATATGTACGCCAGCTATTACCATCGATCATTTTCTAACTTGGTTAGTTTTTGTTGACGTGGCAACTTACATGGCACAAACATGGTTATTTGATGATGTGGCTGCTTATGTGGCACAAACTTAGTGTTTGGATTTTAATAATCCCAACTTTCACCACCATCAACAACTACCACCACCACCATCAACCGCTAGCCACCACCACCGCCACCAGCCGCCACCCACTACCACTGCCACCACCATCAGATGTCACCACCAAAAAATAGGTGGGTGGCTGCTGGTGGTGGTGGCTGATGATGGTGGGTGGGGCTGATGGTAGTGGGTGGCGGCCGGTGGTGGTGGCGGCCGGTGGTGGTGGCAGCTGATGGTAGTGGTGGTGGCAGTGGTGGTGGTGGCGGCGGCTGATAGTGGTGGCGGTGGGTGATGATGGTGGTGGTGGTTGTTGATGGTGGTGAAAGTTGGGATTATTAAAATCCAAACACTAAGTTTGTGCCACATAAGCAGCCACATCATCAAATAACTAGGTTTGTGCCACATAAGCTGACACGTCAACAAAAAAACTAACCAAGTTAGAAAAGGATCGATGGAGGCCAAATTCTTACAAGTTGGGATTGTCAGAGGGAATTTTTGAAGTTGAGATTATTGCCGGCCAATTGGTGAATGTTGAGATTATTAAAATCCAATAACCCAATTTTTTTGCACAGAGCTTCTTTTGGTAGATTCTCACTATTTTTTTACAAATTATACAAGTTTCTATTATTATACTTTTATTTTTTACAAACGGATGGGGTTCTCGGGAACCCCCGAAAAACCCCTGGATCCACCCCTAACACAAATAGTGATGTGTGTACACACAGATATATATATATATACACACTCACACAAATGTGAACTTTATGCCTTGAGTACGGTCAGCCGTCTCTCGTCAATTTTTTTAGTGTTATGTATACCATTGAATCACGAGTGATCTCTATAAAAATTTGAAAACGAGTAAATGATCCCATATTAGACACTGACCCCTAAGAAAAAAAAATTGAAACTTTTAATTTTTTTAAGAGTGTAAACAAAATATAATCTATCTAAATAACAAATATGAAACAACTAGTTTAAATAATTCAAGCCAAATTTTAATAATTAATTTGTTCAAGCCCTTGTTAACCTTAAACAACTAAGCAATTAGTTCATTCTAAAAAAAAACAAAACAATCAAGCCTATTGAGACGCAAACCCATCTTAACCATAATTCTAAGTTTACTAGATTAGAAACATTTGTATTACACATATAATAATTATAATTTATAATAAGGATTTAAAAATTGTAAAACAATACTTTGAGTTATGAGTGAAATTAACTAATAGAATCATCTTCCAAAACTCCTCAAAATTAAGTTCAGCCACGATGTTGAAAACGGGAATCCTGACTCACCTCAAGATAGAAGTATACAACTGCAGAATTGCAGAAATAATAGATGAAATCGGCCTTGAGTTGAATGAGGAGAATGTTGAAAAGGTAAATATGTATACAATCTTGATTCGATTACAATGTTGACCCAAAGAGTCGACGTTCAATAAATTTGACTCGATAGCAGAGATTAGACCATACTTGGTTACGTGAGACAGGTAGTTTCTTAAAGTTAAAAAAAATTGTGATGTTAATGCTTAGTTCACAGTTGTTCAGCTGATAGACTAAAACTAGACTGAGGGCACTGGGAAAGTATACAAGTTTGAATTAATTTACAACTATTTCAACTAAAACAGTAAAATATTAAACTTTTCATACCAATGTTAAATCAGCAAACCTTTCAGAGATGTACCTGTGTATATCAGAGTACATTAAATAGTAGCGTGATCAAACCTAAATGCTATACGCCATAAGGTGACCCGAAACAAATCCAGCACGAATCATTCTGAACAAAAAGTTGGTACATCTTTGCAGACCGACAAAACTGACGATAGCGACCATATGAGCTCAGATTTTCAGGTTTTCTACAGCTGCAATATTACTAACTTCGTTAGTTTGTCAAATATAATTAACGCACACGAAAAGAGCACTTGCTTCTGTACCTTTGACGGGTGGTTCGTCTTGTGGCTTCATGGCTGGAAAAAGTAGAACTTCCTGTTTGCCAAAACATGAAATATCAAGTTAACTCCCAAAAACAAGTATCAAAACGCTTAATACGGCGAGAACCGAGAGATCGAATGAAAAAACTGCGAGAACTTGGTCAAAAACAATTCAAATCCAAAAAAAAAAATTACACTTATCATTATCACTTGAATACAATATTAGAAACTAAATTTACACGTTTAAATTTACATATATTCGTAAACAAAGAAAATTTATACATGTGTAAGTTTGCCATTTACACGTGTAAAAAAATTATTAAGAGTGATTTTGAAAGGAGAGATGAATTATTTAAAGAGTAAATTCTTTTTCTAATGTATTTTACTTATAATGAGGTTTGTATTAGCAAAGATTAATTTTGATTGGTTTTTTCATTTGTTCTCACGGTTCAGGGTTCTCGCAATAATTTTGGATAGCAGTAATAATATAATATAATAAGGTTAATTGTTTAGAAAATTACTTTAATTGTTTTACCAATGAAGGTAAATGGTAATGCAACATATTTCCATTTTTTACCAACCAAGAAGTAAAAAAAAATGTTTCTAAAAATGGTAAAAGAAAATAAAACTATGGTGCACTGCTGCTGCTAACAAAACGTTTCTAAAGTTAAAAAACAAAATAGCAGTATCTTTTTTTTAACCAATCAACCATAATGATATACAAAATGTCATTTTCGTCCATAAGGTTTGACCAGTTCTGCGACTTTCGTTCAATGGTTTGTTTTCCGGATCCAGAAGGTTTAAAAGTCTTGCAATTTTCATCCGGCTTGTTAACTCCATCCATTTTTCTCTGTTAAGTCAGGGGTATTTCCGTCTTTTTTGCTAACTTGAAGGATCATTCGATCTTTTTCAATTTATGTAAAAAGACTGAATACCCCTGAAAAAGACCAAATTGCCCTTTAAGTTAACAAAAAAGACAAAAATACCCCTGACTTAACAGAGAAAATAGATGGAGTTAACGAGCTGGATGAAAATGGCAAGATTTAAAACCTTTTGGATCTAGATGCGGAAAAACAAACCTTTGTACGAAAGCCGCAAAACTGGCCAAATCCCAAGGTCGAAAATGACATTTTACTCTAATATATAAGTTAGTAATCAATCATACAACACAATAGTAGTAATCATTACATGTTAACCAAAACGATCTTAATGAAAATAAATAAAACGATGCACAAACCTTGATGTTTTGCGAATCAGTGAGCAACATTGTAAGCCGATCAATACCCAAACCCCAACCACCAGTTGGTGGTAAACCATATTCAAGAGCCGTACAGAACGTCTCGTCTAATGCCATTGCTTCATCATCCCCTGATTGTCGATCCTGAAACGTTTGACAGTTGTAATGTAAATCAAAATGCATACGTACGTCTTTATAAAATACTCTTCACACTCATATAACACGTGTTGTACCTTTAGTTGATCTGCAAAGCGCTGGCGCTGTACCACTGGATCATTGAGTTCGGTGTATGCATTGGCAAGCTGCGGAAACAAAAATGAAAGGCCAATGACGGCTTTTAAAAAGGTAGGTAAAACGTGTTTCAGGTCAAGTCGACCAAACATTTTGACCCGTTTTGACAATTAAGTTGACAAAAGTAAATAATGGCTAGATAACGATTTTGACCCGTTTACTTTTAAAAGGAGATCGAAGGAGTAACAATATGAAGAAAAATAAAGTGTCAAGTTAGTCAAACATATCGAAAGACATTCAAAGTGTGTTTAGTAAAAAATAATGCATAATACCTCTTTAAACTGTTTTGTTATATTAACAAAATATTACTAAAATTATTAAGTTATCAGTTCAGTTCATTCTGGTATCGATACGATACCGGCACCCGGTATAAACAACCGTATAAAGAAAACATAAAAATAAAGTCGTAAGAAGTAAGCTAAGTAAACTTTATTATAGTTTAAGGTCTAAGAAGTAAACTGAGTAAACTACAGGGGTTAAAAGTGTAAAAGGTGTGGATACTACAGAGGTTACAAGTCAAATTATTTAACTTTTTAGACAAGGGTTGGAAACGGTTCTCATTGGGTATGCTAGAAACACATTATCTATTATAACCCAACCATCAGACCAATAATTAGATCAACGACGTAGATTTAAGTAGATACATACCTCATGCTTGTTGATAAACAATTCAAAACGTTCAGTCAATCCCGGTTTGGATCGATGCCATTTTGCAAGTGGACTCATTATCTCAGGATGGTTAGTTATAAAAGCAGGATTAACACATTGCTCCTCCAGAAAGTGTCCCACAAGCTGCACACCATGAATTTATTAACATTACACATCCTTGGTATAGAATAAGATTATGATGTTCACATTAACTTGGTAAAAACCATCAACAAGAACAACAATGTGACGCGGTGCCATAATAAAAGTATCTTGGAAAATAAAAAATGAATTATGAGTAGGCCTGTAAACGAAGTGAACGTTCATCAACTCTTTGTGAACTTGTTCGGCGGGAAGTTCGTTTATGTAACATGAACAAAATTTTTTGTTCATTTAACTAAACAAACAAACATGAACACATGTTTCGTTCGTTCATTTATGTTCACGAACGTCCGTTTGTGTTCGAGTATTTACATTTGTTTATGTTCGTACTTCGTTTATAATCGTTTCAATCTAAATACGTAAGTAGTTATATTTATATAAATTTTAACCATAAAAGGAGCTTTTTAGCTACTTATATAAACAAATGCAACTAATTGGTAATGGGCTTTCTAGTAATAAAAATGGGTTTTTCAATAGAATTTATCGTAACTAATCACTAATTTATATCAAAAATTACTTTATGTTCATGTATGTTAGGAAATTGTGTTGTTTATTGCTTGTTAAAATATGCTCTTTTGAGTTTGTTTGTTTGTTTATGTTCGTTTACGTTCGTTTGTTTCCCATGCCCATTTTCTTAATAAACGAACATGAACAAAAACATGTGTTCGATTAAATGTTCGTGTTCAAGTTAAATGAATGAACAAGAAGATGCCTCTGTTCGTGTCGATTCGGTTCATTTACATACATGCCGAATAATGAGGGATTAGAAGTTATATAAAGATGGAATCGATTACTTTATCCAGCAAACGTGTTGTCGTTTGAGGGGGAGGACATTTGATATCAAACTTCGCGCACGCATCAGCAAGATATTTATTGGCTTCTTCACTCGTAAGGTCTTTGGGTATGCTAAGATTTGCTATCTTCTCCAATTCTTCAATCATGTCAATCCTTCTGTAAACATTTATATTCAAGTTAGTGAAACTGTCAACAGTAAGTTAAAATATAACACGGTAAATTCAAACTAATGATCTTAGTAAGCAAATGACCTGAAAGGTGGTGTGAAGTCAATTTCGATAGGGTCGTTATCATACCCGTTGGCATGATATTTAATTTTGTAGCCACCTGTCAGCTCCTTAACCATACCTGGTTTATTATGCGTTAGTGACCATAGCCAATAGCACAAATATGGGTTCAAACATAATTGTACTAATAGAAAAAGAGGGTAAAGATCAAATAAAAATAAACTTAATGCTACTAAACGTACAAACTGAAGGAAATAAGAAAAACACGCGGTGGCATTTTGATAATTATCAGCAACTATCAAATTACTCTACAAATGACCCTGTAGAGTAATTTGATCTTTTGTAGAGTAATTTTGTAAAATGTTCTTGTAGAGTAATTTTGTTCTTGTAGGGTAATTATCAAATTACTCTACAAATGATCCTGTAGAGTAATTTTGATCTTTTGTAGAGTAATTTTGATCTTGTAGAGTAATTTTGTAAACTGATCATATAGAGTAATTTTGTTAGCATTTAGTTATGGGGTATAGCTTTACGGTTTAGTTTTTAGCTTTTGGGTTGGGGGGGGGGGGTGTTAGGTTTTTTTTTTTTATCAAAATTACTCTACAAGATCAAAATTACTCTACATGAACATTTTACAAAATTACCCTAAAAGACCAAAATCACTCTACAAATGATCCTGTAGAGTAATTTTGATAATTACCCTACGACCATATATTTAAGAAAATGTCACCGCGTTTTTTTTTTACTTTTTCTTAAATTTGTACGTTTAGTACGTTAATTTTATTTTCACCGGAACTTAACTCTAGAAAAACAAATAATAAAAAAAGTAAAATGCCATTTTCGTCCCTGAGGATTGGTCAGTTTTGCGACTATCGTCCAAAGGTTTATTTTTCCGCATCTAGATTCAAAAGGTTTGAAATCTTGCCATTTTCATCCTGCTCGTTAACTCCATCCATTTTTCTTTGTTAACCCAAGGGTATTTCCCTGTTTTTTGTTTACCTTAAAAGACAATTCGGTCTTTTTTTCAGGGTATTCGATCTTTTTACATAAAATGAAGAAGACGGAACTGCCCTTAAAGTTAGAAAAAAAGACGGAAATACCCCTACTTAACGAAAAAAATGGAATGAATGGAGTTAACGAGCAGGATGAAAATGACAAGATTTCAAACCTTTTGAATCCAGATGCGGAAAAACCAACCTTTGAACAATAGTCGCAAAACTGACCAAACCTCAAGGACAAAAATGACATTTTACTCTAAAAACAACAATATATATACATCCAACAATCAACACTTACCACTCAACATTTCCTCAGTTAGCTTCATCAAGTCCTCGTAGTCAGCAAACGCCATATAAAATTCACACGTAGTGAACTCAGGATTGTGCGTCAGATCAATCCCCTCGTTTCTAAACTGTTTTCCGATCTCGTATACGCGCTCGAGTCCACCTACCACAAGCTCCTTCAGATAAAGTTCAGGAGCAATGCGCATATACAGCGTCATGTTTAAGTCGTTGTGGTGGGTCACAAACGGGCGTGCAGCAGCTCCACCAGCAATCATGTTCATCATCGGAGTATCAACCTTTGATCAAAAATAATGAATAAGCGTAAAGAAAAGAAAGTATGAAACTAATGACGGAAAACTAAATTAATAATGGGTTTACCTCCAAAAAGTTTTCACTGTCGAGAAAACGTCTGATATAAGATACGACCTTTGACCGAGTCTTGAATATATGTCTGACTTCAGAGTTTACCATCAGATCTAGATATCGTTGACGGTATCGTGTTTCCTACCACAATATATGTAACCATTGGGTTAAGAGGTGTGCATATAAGTGACAAAACGGGTTGAAAAGAGTAATTTAGTATACACCGAAATGCGGGTTACGACGTAAGTCGATATGGTTCGTCACGTTAGCAACAAAAGCACTAAAAGGTGAAATACTAAAAGGACTAAAGTCGAGGACTAAACATGTCATCATCATCATACTCAGCAAATCCCACCAATAGCAAAGGTAAGGTAGGGTCCGAGGAGGGTAAGATGTAGACAGCCTTACCTCTACCCCGTAGGGTAGAGAGGCTGCTTCCGGTGAGACCCCCGGCTCGATTGTAGTTTTGCATCAAGCCTTGGACATAAGGCACATAACACTTAGCAATCGGGACAAAGACCGACTGGTGCATGTACCCCCTTGTCTTTCGGCTATCAACGCCACTACATGATGCATGATTAATCGTCCATCGCTTTTAACGTTATTTTCACGAAATTAGTAAAATAACGTTAATATTAGTGCAATTTTACTTTTGCCCCCTAAGCGCCCACACATATAACGTTATTTTCGAGGACTAAACATGTATATTATCAAAATTAAGGTAGAGGAACTAAACATGTATATAAACAAAGTTAACTATATAAAGTAAATGAACTAAACATGTATATCAGAAATATTAAAGTAGAGGAACTAAATCTTGGTTTTAAAATGCGTGTAGCGATCCGATGCGTTTTGATCCCGAAACCCGATGCGTGATGCGCAATGCGCGAAGCGCACGCATCACGTATGCTCGGTGTTCTTTATTTAGAAATACGAAAAAGTATTTATAGCCAATATTTTCAACTGTGAATCATTGAACACTAAAATATGATATATTATCGTCATCAATAGTCAGATTTGTTAGATTAAAGATCTAATTTGTTCAAATGCCAGTCAACAACATAAAGCGCTACATTAGACCACATCATGTGATGCCCGCATCATGGACTCGCAACATGTAATGCGATCTCATCACTGCATCATGTGATGCGCGCATTATGCGCTTCTGATGCACGCATTTTAAAACCAAGAACTAAACATGTATATTAGCAAAGTTAAGGGTGTAAAATTAAAATACAAACAACTTCATAAAAGCTTAGGTAGAGTCGTAGAGAGACTAAACATGTATATTGAATACCTGATCTTTTAATATATATGCATCAGGATTTCTACCACTTCCTGGAGTCCAAGCGTCAACTTTCTGTAAAAAAATAATGCATATTCATGTCATTTAAAAACTGAAACGAAATTAAAAGTAAATATAACAATGTTTACCTTCATATTGGAATTATCAGTACCAGCTACATGTTTTTGCCTAGGCATCATATGAAGACAATATGATAAGACTGTGAACGTTTTTGGAAATATACTCAGCTCTCCCCTTTTGCTTTTTCCTGCCAAAAAAAAAGTAAACAAATTCAAGTCTGATAAAACATCAAATGCAAGTATGGCTGAGAAAGCAGACATAAAGGTGTAGCGCATAAAAAATCAAAACAAGTGCTTGTTGTCCAAATTTTTTAACTTTTTTCTAAAAATAATAGATTGCAATATATGATTACAAATACTATACTAGTTCGATAATTATCTAGCTATTTGAAAAAATTAAGGTGATAATAAAGTAATACTTACAACCAGAACATAGTAAACATAGGCAACAAGACAGACATGTTGCCAGACAATCAGACACCATAACAGTATGAAATATAAATGATAAGTTTTTAACCGGCTTACTCTAAATGAGAGCAAACTAAGGGTGAACGGAAAACTGAACCGAAACCAAAAAAACAATTTAACCGAACCATACAAAAACCTAAAAAAACGAACCGAATAACCTAAACAGTCATTTTTTAATGTTTGTTATATATTTATATAGTAATTATTAACTGTATTCTTGAAAGTTAAGTATTTATAATAAGAATATTAGCATGTTTATTTATCTTTGCTATTATTAACCCATTGCCTATAAGATATACAATATTTAACATAAAAATTAAAAGATTTTCAAAGTATTATAAAATAAAATGTCTCAATAAAAACTTTGGAGAAACATAAAACTAGATTAGAAGGTTAGGTTTATGTGAACACATATTAGTAAAAAAGGTTAAATATATTAACTTAAAAGTAAACATCTAAGAAAGATTCTTAAATCTTGGATTATACTTTTTTATTTTTGAATCTTACGTAATTTGTTCCAAAAACCAAAAAACCCAAAAAACCGAACTGAACCATTGCAAAACCGAAAAAATTGAAGCCTTACGGTTTTCAAAAAATGAAAACCAAACATTTCGATTTTTACCCTAAAGCCGAAGCGAACCCTGCACACCCCTAGAAGAAACACATCCCATCAACCTTACAAACCATACTTCATCTCCCACTCTATCTCAAGAACATTAATAATCAAAGCTTCAACTAAACATAAATTCAAACTAAAATTGCACACCTGGGAACCCGACGATACCAACAATATCTCCACGTTTCACACCAGAATGGTACTTGGAGAATTCAGCTTCATCCAAATCAGATCTCCTGCAAAAACAGTTGTGTTCTAGTAAGTGTATACGTATACGTACACGTACACACGTGTACACGTACACACGTGTACACGTACACACGTGTACACGTACACACGTGTATCGTGTACGTGTATACGTATCGTGTACGTATACGTGTATACGTATCGTGTACGTATATGTACACGTGTACACGTAGACGTGTATACGTATATGTGTATATATACCTATATATAGATATACGTATACGTATATATACGTATATACGTATACGTAATTGTATATACGTATACGTATATATAGATATATACATATATATACGTATATATATATATAGATATATATAGTTACCTTGCATCAGCCATAACTTGCACTTTTCCACCAGAACCATGCAAATCATAGAAAAACAGCTTTGATGAAGAAGACCGTTTGTTCATCAATCTCCCTAACAATAGTGCAATTATTAGAACTTTCGATTGTAAAAAAGTATTTATGTGGTCATTTATCGAGTTATACTCACCAGCCAAAGATACTTCAACATCCTCCAGATGGTCCCCGTTACTTAAACTGTCATACTTCTCTATATAATCAAGAATGGACATTTTGGCCTCAAATTTGTGAGGATACGGATTTATTCCTGATGACTTTTGAGCAGAAAGTGTTTTCAGCCGATTCTCAAAATATTGCTGCAACCATTCAAAAAACGTGTATTATAATCAAGTATATGTGCACAAATATCCAACCAACATGCAAGGAATATTTTGACACAATTTTAATATACATAACCAAAAAAACATACCGTTGGATCCATGTCTTCATCATCTGCAGCAGACTGCTTCTGGACTGCTGACTTTGGCATGGCGGCAGCCTGAAAAAAAGGCAATATGTAGTTCTTAAAGTGACAAGCCATCACAACTCTTGGAAAAAAGTAAATTGGTATCAGAATATAAAGCAGAAAAACTGCTATAATTAATTAAATAAAACTGAACAGAAATTGACTAAACTAAAATAAAATACAGAACATCTTTAGACAGACCAAACATCCTAAAACGTAGTTCTTAAGAGAAATGTTTTCATGACCGGACCGAAAGTTAAGCCGGTCTCTTTACCGGTCCACAGGTCAGACCAGTCGGATCAGATACAAGAACCGGGCGATGCCATAAATATTATAAAAAATAAATATGTAAAACTGGAAAAAAAATTTCACCAAAATCCGGTTCAAGGCTTCAAGCTCTAAAAATCGGGTTCGACCACCCGGTTTTCTGATCTGGCCGGCCGGTTCAACTCAAAACGACTCTGATATGGTGAACCGGACCGACTAGACCCCCGGTTCCCGGTCCGACCGGCCGGTCTGGTTTTCAAAACATTGCTTAAGAGTGACAAGCAATCACAATACCTGTTAAAAAACTCTTAATCTTATAAAGGAGTAAATGATGGACAACGATTGAACAAAAATAGGCTTGAAATAGGATAGTATCCTGAATCGACTCAAATACTAAAATCCTACAATATATAAGATATTAACAATCCTATAATTAGACTATAATCCTAACATTACTTACTGTTAGAATCAGGATCAAATGTAAAGCTAAATATCCATGAGAGGTGTGAAAAGAATTTGATTCCATAACTTTGAAACTTTAATTCATAAATTTATATGTAATGATCCTTAGTGTTTGATTCCGATTCCGTGTATATAATTAAAAATCAAAGTTATAACACTAAATTCCTATAAATCATCTTCAAGATATTTTATTAATCCTGTGATTGGACATTTGGACTATAATGCTAAAATTCCTTACTGTTAGAATCAGGATCAAATGTAAAGGTAACTACAGTGAAAGGTGTGAAAAAAATTTAATTTACTAAATTTGAAACTTTGATTCGCAAATTTATATGTAAAGATCCTTAGTGTTTGATTCTGTTTCCATACAAGTAATTAAGAATCAAAATTTTGTGCAAAACATAAAATGGTGAATCAAAGTTTCAAATATAGTGAATCAAGATAGTTAGCTTCACATGATCCTAAGCCCCTATTGTTATATCCTAATATCAATGATAATCAAACATTACTGTGTTCTAAGTAGGGATGTGCACGTCCGATAATCAGCTTTAGAACTAATCTAATATCCACAATAATCAAACTTTTAGACTGTGTTCTAAGTAGATGTGTGCAAAAAAATGAACCGATAAAAACTAAAAACCAAACCATATCCATAACCGAAAAAACGAACCGGATTGTGAATTCAGTTTTTGGTTCGGTTCCTGAACATATCCGAATCGTGAATTTGGCTTTTAGTTCGCTAAATAACAAATATATATCACAACACAATCCATCAAACAAAAAACGAAACAATCTCCAAAACCTAGTTGCACCTTTTTCTCCTTCTCCTCTTCCTTACGATGCCGTTCTTCTTCCTTTTGCTTGTTCTTCAGCTCCTTCTTACGAGCACTGCATGAAAATCGAACAAATTAAACCCAAGAATCTCGTTGATCGTGTAGGATATATGATAGTTATCGAATATGAGAACTTACTTCTTGCTTAAAGTTTCTGGTTCCTCCGGTGTCGAGGTAGCGTCGTCGATTGGAGCAGTTGCCGCCGGTTCCGCCATTGTTAACGGTGGTCAAGAATTGAAGATGCTGCTATTGGCGTTAGGGTTTTTGAATATGGCGGCTGTTGAGTGTGTGTAACTGTTTGTAGTGGCGGTGGTGGTTAGGGTAGATGTGACGAATACTGAAGGGTAGAATTGGAAATCTTTTTTTCTTTTATGTTGGTAATGATTACAAGTGTCAATAACAAAAGTTTAGGGGTAAAAATATAAAAAAATAAAATAAAAAGTTTAAAAGTATTGTTCACACAAGCTTCTAAAAAATAAAAAAAATAAAAAAGTACTATTCATACAAGTTCCTAATCGTATCATAGGTAAAAATACAATAAAAAATTTAGAAATACTATTCACACAAGCTCCTAAAAAATAAAAAAAACTAAAAAGTACTATTCACACAAGTTTTTATTTTTATCATAGGTAAAAATAAAATAAAAAGTTTAGAAGTACTGTTCACACAAGCTCCTAAAAAATAAAAAAACTAAAAAGTACTATTCACACAAGTTCTTAATTGTATCATAGGTAAAAATAAAATAAAAAGTTTAGAAGTACTGTTCACACAAGCTCCTAAAAAATAAAAAAACTAAAAAGTACTATTCACACAAGTTCCTAATTGTATCATAGGTAATCTTGATTTGGAACGATTTTTTAGTCCATTTGTCAAACATTTTATGTTGTTAAGTGACAATTAAGGAAAATAGAAAAGAGTAAATTGCCAAAATCGTTCCTGTGGTTTGGGTTTGTTTGTCATTTTCGTCCAAAATGATCTTTTTGTACCATTTTGCCCCCAACGTTTGGCAGTTTTTGCCATTTTCATCCAATTCACTAACATGGTTTATTTTTTTTGTTAACCAAGTCTAATTTGGACATTTTACTTCTATTATTGCTTTTTATTTTTTTTCTATATTCTTTAACCTTTAAATAAAATAAAATAAAAATAATTTATAATCTCACCCAGTCACCCTTACCCCCCACTCTCTCTACACCTCTGCAACCTTTTTCTTGACAACAAAATGATTCCATTCATCACAAAAATCCATAAGCAGAACGGCAGAAGTGAAACAGCAGGCCATTGAACTCACAAAACCCAATTACATCAATTCACACAAAATAAATACAACACAAATCATTAAAACTAAATCGTCGGAGAACCCTAACCGCCATCATCGTCAAACCGTCACCATCATAGTAGATCCCTTTTGAAGATGTTTTTCTATTGAGTTTACGAAACCTATATCATACACACAGACCCCATCTTTGGCTTTGTTTTAGGTTAGTTTGGAAGCTGCAAACGAGGAAATTAATGAAATAAGCATGTTGAACTAATTTTGGGTTTAAGTTTAACTATCAAATGAAATGAGCATGTTTAACTAATTTTGGGATTAAGTTTAACTAATACAATACATGCCAACGATTTTTTCAACAAAGTTTATAACGGAATTTTGAAAAATAATTAAACACAACTACATATTTTGTTTTTAAAAATATATGTCCGAAAGGTAAATGTCAACTAATTTTCCGATAAAACTTATAACAGAACGTTGAATAAAAAATAAACACAACTGCATATTCAATTTTTTGTTTTAAATTAACTAAAACAAGTTGTTAGGAAAATCATATTAGTTAAAAAAAATTAAACGGGTTAAAGACATATATTTTTGTAGTTATATTATTGAAACCAAAAACCATAATAATGAATAGTGGTAGCGGTATTGATGTTGATCGATGGGTAGGGTATCGACACTCAGTACAATACCGACACTAATATAACCTACGATAAAAAAAAAGAAAAAAAGCTTTATTTTTATTGCAACTCTATTGTCAATAAAATTTATACCGGAACATCTAAAAAAACAAACATAAATACGTGTTAAGGGTTTTGTCTTTATATTTAGTGAATGAAAGTAATAGAATGAAAGCAAGCTAAATGAAAACTAAAATTAATAAAATAAGAATATTATTTAAAAGACAATGATTTTCTCTCTTCCTTCTACATAACCTAACCTAACTCGATTTTTGACACACATTCACAACCCAAGCCAACCCAACTTAACCCAACCTAACTTAAATTTTATTAGATAAATGTAGTATGTGGTTACTTTTTATCAAATTGAAATTAATAATTTTATTTCGACACAAACAAAAGTTATTTATTTTAAATATAAAATAATATAAAACTTAAAATGTCAATATTTATTTTATACTAAAATTTTGATTTTTTTAATGAACTCCGTTTTAAAGAAAGTTTATATTGTAATGTTTACAGAAAATGATTAAAAACAATGTGTATTTAGTCTTTTTATCAAGTTTAAATAATACAAGATATTTGAGTTATTATATTAGTAAGGGTATTGATAGTAAGAAACAAAATATAAAAAGAAAATCAAAAGATGGCACCAATTAGATTTGGACAAGTGGCAAAAGTAACTTGACAACCTTTTGCAATCTTATGTTACCTCAACGACCAGGTTGAGACAAAAACAACTCGTTCTCCATTTATTTTAATAGATTTTCACAACCCAACTTAAGATTCGCTTACCAATGGGACTAGTCTTAGACCACAAGGAGTGATGGGCATGGTGATGATTTAGAAGCCCCCCACGCCGGGAACATTGCCTCGAGGGTGTGGTATTGTGGCAATGGCGCGAGGTTCTTCACCGGCGCGGGGGCAATTTGTTGGTGATGTAGCGTGAGTTGATTGGTGGTTTGTTGTCACTTCCTCAAATCCACCTACATGGTGACTAAACAAATGAACGAAGCTGATTGTTGTGTTTTGGTGCCTTCCACCACGTCTATTACGAACGTGGTGATTAAGTTATGTCAATGTTTCACGCCCGGCTCCCAGCACGGTATGGGGTTTGTCAAACCCAGTAGTACTACTAAATATTACCTCGCCATCTCATAGTAACAGTTCAGTGTGTGAGGACTATCATGATATTGAGTGTGTTTAGTACACAAGTGATGTAAAAGAATACATTCTCCTAGAAAACGTATAAGTAAAGTACACAAGTGATGTAAAAGAAATACATTCTCCTAGAAAACGTATAAGTAAAAGTAGTAGTGAAACTCACTGTTTGCGAAGAATCCGAGATATGCAAAGACAATGAATAGGTGTCCAACTAAACGCTACCTATTACATGCAATGTCTATGAGTGTATGTCCATGTAGGTCACAAAACCCAAGTAATCCAAACAACCCCGTTGTTTTAATGTTTTAGAAAAGACTCACATGTTTGACCAACTTATAACAAGTTGACCCGACGATCCGTTGGTGACTAATATAGTGACTTCATGTTAGTTCATATTCACGCAAACCAAGTAAAGATGTAGTACACATCACATAACATATTTGATAGCATTTATTTTAGTTTTACAGCCTAGCCCAAAGACACCTTGCAAAGCCAAACAGATGTAAACTCCAGTGTTAACAAAAAGTTTCAACTATCATAATTTCAACTTCAGTTTTGAGTCAGTTTGTGTATTTTATTTAAAGTAGTAAATGATACAAAATAATTATAAATATTTTATGAGATGTGTCAAACAATCTAGTTGAGATTGTGTAATTTTCTTGAGGTTTGAATGTTTATAGAAAATTCATGAAAAATTCTACATCACAAAAAGGTCAAAAATGTCGTTTTCCAGTGACAATTTACCATTAAATTTATAAAAAAAGTGTTCCTCAAATTGACGCAAGACCAATTGGAGTTTCTCACCAGCTCTTAGGAGTACCTACTTTAAAATTTTCATGTCCTAACACTCAAAATCGATCAAATTATAGTCTTCGTCATGGACCCTATTTTCTTATCAGAAAACTCAAATTGACACCCCATCATTCAAAATTGACAAAAACATAGTTAGGGTCTATGAAAAATTATAAAAATTTTTGTGGATCATATACATATGTATTAGATGATCCTAGACTCAAGAATGACCCTATTTGGCATCGGTATGACTAAAACAAATTCGGGAAATTCGGAAGTAACATTCCTGCGAGTTCATGGTATATACAACCTTCAAGTTCAACAAAGTTTTCCCTATTGGAAACCCTAAGCTTTCACCTAGCGTACTGTAAACGCCCATAATTTCATAAGGTCAAAACAACAATAAAAACACTAAAATTTTAAACTTTCATTCCGGAATTCTAATAATTACCAAAATACCCTTGTAGTAGTTCGAAGTAAACACAACTAACAAAATACATCACAAGTGTTTACTCAAACTACTATATCAAGATAGTGATTCCTAAACTTACTTACGAAAGTCCTAAACGTTTAGTTTAACATTTACAAAACCAAAAGTGTTTTGACCCATTTCAAAATAGACATGAATCGGAAGCGTGTAAAGGGCGGTGATGTGTGTTCAATCCAAGCTCGCCATCGTCAGAGGTGAGATTTACCTAACATTCATAACACAAATGATTCATTAGTACAAATCTTTTTAACATAACCATTACATTTACCATTTCATTTCCTTATATGACCCATTAACAAGGTCATAAAGATAATTCATCGTTTTACCAATTATTTCTTTACAAATAACAATTCCGTTTGAAATGGATATTGCGTTTACTATTTCATCATCAACATATCTAATTCATCCGACTCGTTCACGACGAGTCAAAGACTTGAACCTTCAACGTAGTTTATCATTCATGGCTAATTTGGCCCATCCATAACGGGTCAATATTAAACCATTCCATCATCACATATCTTCATACATCTTAACGCGTTTACAACGAATCATTTCATACTCATTTCTTGATCTTGTTATACACTCGTTTTGACCCGTTCATAATGGGTCATCATTCTTACTTCGTGTTCCTCATTGTTCGATTCATCACATTTACCATACTTTTAAAACCTTAATCTGCAACTAGTAGCAATATAATGAAGCCAATAGCATAATCTACATTAGTATAAAGTGAAGTTCATATGAACTTACTGTGGTCTTGTGTAACACCCCGAAACTAGTTAATATTTAATAATCAAATATTTACCAAGCATGTAAATAGAGGTATCTAAATTAGTTGGTAAATATAGTTAAGACTTAAATCCAAGTAATAATCTCTTATTAATAAAAACCTCAAACTTGAGGGGCCAAAAGGGGAAAAACCTAAAGTTAGGTTTAATAAAGATTAAAACACAAAACACACGCTAAGTGTGTGTGTCTGTGTGTCGACTACGGCTAGAGAACAAGGAGCAAACCCTTCTTCATCTTAAATCATAAAATTGAACGAGGAATCGAGCCTCAAATTCCTGCATGAATGTAATTATCGATCACATACACTAGGGGATCATAAGTTATGTTTAAAAACCTGGATTGGTGAAAGTCATGACTTGAGACAAGTAGAACACTTGTAATTAAATTGATGGATTATGATTCAAAGAAGAAATTGAGTGTTTATGTATGCTTAATTTCGTTAGACATAATGAAATTATGAAATATTTGATGTAAGATTACTTGTAAGTGATTAACAAAGTAGATTATAAAGTGAGTTTTGATAATATGATGAAGCTGATGATATATTTATGTTTAGAATCATCATGCATGATAGTAATAAGAAGAAACTTGAACAATTTATGAGTTTGGGTACATGTTCATACCTTCCATGAAATGAGATTTGTATGAGATGATGAAAATTGATGTTATGTTCATGTTAATAGATGCTTGAAAATCATCATGTGTATATGAAAGCTTAAAGTCTTTGGCTTGGTTTAATATTTGAGTAAATTTCATACATATGATGCAATGGGTTGTTTTATGGTGATGAAACCATCCCGATTCTTGTAAAATATTGATATATTAGCATACAATGATTGAGATTATGTTAATTTTTTTAATAAACTCAATTAATCAATTTCATTCCAATCAACAAGGCAAATTACATAAGGATAGCAGGAAGACGGGCAACAAACTGCGCCGCCATCCCCTTCTGAATGGAGAACCCTAATATACTAAAAACAAAGCCTCGCCCCTGAGTGGTTGTAAAGTTGCCGTGGACCACACGCTGAACTCTAGCCAAGAACCGAACCGCCTCCGATGCCAAGGAGCCGAACGTGTCAAACGCCCGGGGGACAAAGGCATGCTGATTATCAACAAAAGCTTTCGCGTGCTTTTCCACCTTCTTTGACTCTGCTTTCATTACTGCTTGCCCCGCTACAAACCCATTTTCCCGAAACCCAGCTAGGGGGGATACACCTGTGAGATCGACACAAGCATGTTTCCCGACCTCCCAACCAAAAACTAGCACGTCCGCCGGGCGTAGGGTGGAAGTTAAAATAGTGGCCTAAAAATAACGCCCACTTAGTAATTGATGAAATGCCTAAATGAATTCGTTGAACTTAATGGTGCATTTGATATGTTGATAGGCAGTTGACTTTTAAAAGTCAAACTGACCTATAATAAGATCAAATGATAAATTTGATATAAAGTCCTTAAGGTGGAATAGTCGTAATAATTGATGACTAATCTAACCATCTTGCGAATGATATTGGTAGTTTGACGCTTGACAAGCTAGGTGGAAGCTTGGGAGAAAGGGGGTCAAACGAATCAAGTACGCAGGAAAGGCATAGTCGGATGCAAGGTAAGCAAAGCTTACATCTTTTAAGGTAGAACACCTACTATTTGTATTGGTTAAGAACGGGGTAATTTAGTGTTGGAAATACGAGGTTCCGACGCGAAATGATACGGGTCGGAACAAGTGAAAAAGGTGAGAAACCAAAATTGTTGATAAAAAGGGTAAAACAGTAATTCGGTCATGTGATGACGAACAAACAATTTTTTTTTGAAAAGTTACCCTATGGTGAAAACTATAATGGGTAAAAAGGGATAAAACGGTAATTTGATCACGAGTTGACGGATAAATAACTGTTTTTGAAAAAGACACCTTATGGCGTTAGCCATGTGGGTCAAACGAATTAAGAAATGTTTTTTGAGTAATATGACCGTATGGTGTAAACTGACATGGGCTACATGGATGAGATGGCAAATAAGTACCATCTCACAATGATAAAATGGTCATTTAGGCCGGACGGGTCAAATGCTGATGTTATCACCGTTTGACAATAATAACTAATGATCGCTTGTCGAGTTTTGTGCTCACAGGGAAATAGCGTATGGTTTGCGTTGTTACTAATTAGTAATTAAGAGTGTAAGGTATTTAAATGGGTCAATGCTATGACCCGAGCCAGTTATGTGTAAAGGGTCAAACTCTCATCGAGGACTTAAGGTCCGATGAGAGTTAAACGAGTCATGAACGAACACTGGATTACCTAAAGTAAGGTAAATCTAATAATCTAAATTGTATACATTATGTTCTTAGGAACATAATGATTTTAAATAGATTATGGTTAAAATATGTACATTTGGTCAAAACATGCTATTGAAAGTCCTTCGTCATAAAAGAAGGGGCTAAAGTTGACCAAAATGCCATCGACTGACAAAACAAGCAAATGACCCTTAAGGGTAGTTAAAAATGAGTTTTATAATTTAGTAGGCCCTTTCGGTAGTGTAAAAGTGAAAAGCATAAGCCTTTTTGGTTTAATGCGACTTAACGAGTCTTTTTCAAAAGTTGTCAATCGAATGGTAGAATTCAGAATAAATGATTTTACGATAATAAATCCACCACAAATATAGTTGTGGTGGGAGATAAATAGAAATCTTAGGGTGTAAATAAGAGATAAGGAAAAAAAGAGCGAGATTTAAGCTTAAGTACTTAAATCCCTTAACGGGCCAAAATGATTATGCGCATAAACCGGGTAATGGTTGCATAATTCATAACAATTATGAATCCAGGTTAAGGATTTTTAGTTAACTATGTAGGTAAATGTTTTACGAACATTTACAAACAAATTCGAGTGAAACAGATGAAAATTGAATAAGTTACGAAAGTTTTCGTAACAAAAACGACAAACTTAAAAAAGGCTGCCGCAGCCCATCGTAAGCTACGGTGGCCTACCGTACCTTACGGTAGGTAGTTGCTAATCGAAACAAGAGTGATGTACCATAAGCTATGATATAGAACTGTAGCTTACGGCGGGCAGATTACAAAAATGTGATTTTTTATTTATTTTTGGGTCTTCGGGTTTATTCGGTTACATTATAGACTCACTATAACTAATGTATTTCATAATTTATGAAATATAGGTAATGATTGAAGCACCGGATGATGATCAAGCTCAACGAAGGACCGAACATGATCAAAGTTTAAGCTTCCGCAATTTATTTAGTTATTATGAAACTAAACAACCATAACATGTATAGTGTTCTAATGAAGTTTAAGATAAACTCGAAAATTTTACTGACGTGTATTTGTAAATATATATTTAAATGCAAATTTTTTATAAAATTTCAATAAATTAAGCAAAGGTCTTACATCTTGCGTTACTTATGTCTTGGAATGGCTCGTGCCGTCTTCCTTTTTCGCACCTATACGTTACAACTTCACATTTTTGGCTTTCATACAAGTTATTACTATGCATTCTTCATTGTACATTATGCTGCTAATTAGCCATATACATTTCTATTTTCATCATAGTACATCAATTTAACAAGTACTTGTGTCGAATCAAAACTAACTCAATCAAATCATTTCATCGAAACATTATATGCATACCATCATCAAAGCATAATGTACAACTAAATAAGCATATTTTTTCCCATTTCATCCATAGATTAACATAACAATTCAAACTTCACAAATCATTCTCATATCTATTATGACAACTCGTAATTTCAAGGTTAGAACCGTTCGTTTTCGTATTTATAGATCGAGTCATATACTTATTTTAATTGACGAGTTAATTATACTTAATTAAATTGTATTATGAGTTTACATTATAAAAGCGATTACTCGAAACAAAATCCATATCGCATTAAACCAACCCGAACCGTTTGAACCAAAGCACATGTCTCGTTTGTCGATCCAACCCACTCGCATAACTCGAAACTTACGAGGCCCGAACCATAGCATGAAGATTAATTATTCATTTATATTAGTTAATAATAATAATAATAACACATGTGTGTATGTACGTAATGTGAGTCTAGCATTTATGTTGCCATCAAAATACATTATACTTTCCTTTTGGTTGTGTGCAGCCAATCATCAGCCCAAAACTCTCCCCACTTTATTTAATTATCGGCCCACCCATGACACCAAATTATCGTAACTGTTTCCTCTCATATTTAGTATAGGAGTGCATGACTTTTTATAAAACTCAAATTCTTATGACAATCTCAAAACCGAATATCACGAGCCAAAACAATCTCCCTCCTTCCCTCATCTACTGTGGACGAAGATTAGGTCCAAGAATCAAGAAGATAGTCGACATCTAGGCTTAATCAATCCCCAATCATCACTAGGTATCGTATCTTGCGTTTTGTTGTTAATTATATCATTCGTGCATGATTTCGGTTGCTAAGTTTCTCGTATATTGATGCGTTTCTAGATTTCTTTACATGATTCTTGAAGTTCTCTTTGGTCACATGTAGATTATTAATGGTCACGCGTATATGATGCTTAAGTCGTTTTCAGGTCCGGTTAAGTCGCTAGGGTTTTGAGTATTAGTTGAATCTTATGAGTAGTGATGAACTAAATATAAATAACCTATAATCTGCTGTATTTGATGCTATTATGAGTAGTTGAATCTTAAGTCGCTAATGAAGTGCTTTTGGGGTTCGGGTAACGAAAACAAGTTCTATCCAGAACGTTACAGCCAACTTTAATCGGCAGTAACCAGGTCGTAATTTAATGAAATCAAGATTTTCTTGAGTCTATAACGTGTTATTTCGAAATACAATTCAAATGGCGGCTGAATCATGATTTTTAGACGTCGTTTGCTATTTTAAATAAATTATTTCGTTTCAGCAATTAAAGCTGCGTGTTTCTGCAGATTTTGTGTGTTATGTTTTAAGTCATAACTTGGTTAAATTTTAGAGTTAGATCATGAAATTTATATTGTAGATAACCTTATGTGTCTGTGCGAACCTTCAACTGGAATTACATCAATTGGATAACCAAGGATTTTTAAATGAATTTTTCCGTGAGCTACAGTTAGAAAGTGACGAATCTGATTGCTTCTTATTAAAAGATTTCTTATAAATTTTTGGTAAAGAGTTAGACTATAAAATTTTAACACAAGTCCAACCCCTTCGATTGACAAGTCCTGTAATTTTTTGCGAATTATTCTATACACGAACCATTCCGGATAACACTCCGAACACTTTCCAAAAATGCACTATATTGCTGAATTTCTATTGAAGAGTATTTTAAATTTTTCGTCACACTTGTGTTGTCGCTAAGTGATTTCGTGATAGATGCATGCATGATAATTAGTATTGTATGATTAAACGTGCTACGTGCTAGATACATGTAGGATTCGTGTTTCCGCGTGAGCACACACACTAACTCTTAAACGGTAATCATGTTAGGACGTGATTGGTCGGTTCCACCTTACGTATTTCTTTCCACTCTGTAATCCGAGCAATCAAAGATGAGTTCACTACTCTTTCACAGGCATGCGTCCGGGGGGGTGGAGGGAAACTACTATTCCTTGGAGGAATTTTTTTTTATAAATGTTGTAGTTTAATTTCGATGTTGGTTAATAAACTCAAATTATTTAACCAAAGTCCCTATTTACTACCACACTACTTTCCTGGGGGGGGGGGGGGCACGGGGTATTAGTTGATAGCGCCTTGACAACCTCACACCGTACCCGGGAGAACGGGCGTGAACTAAGGACCTTAAACATATGGCCAATGTTGATAGGCATTGACGAGGGCAAAGAAACATACGTCACTCCGGTATCGAGTTATTAACGACATGTCTTTAAACTAAACACCAACCTGTTTTCGTTAAGCAAAACGGTGAACTCGCCGGCTTTATCGCTGATACACTTTTTTTGCATGCTTGCAGGTTGCTAGATACATCATGCATGGGAACTTACAGTCTGAGGAGCTAGGAGTGTCATGGGGCGTGTTAGTTAATTCATACATTAATACTTTACGTTTTAAAATATTTTGGTTTTAATTGTTTGAACATTTATATTTGCTTCCGCTGAACATATACTTAATTTGAATTACACTATTCATGTTGGACATGACTTTGATGTTTTATATTATTTACTATTAGTTCGACATGATTAGTGGCTAGATCCTGGTTCGTCACACGCCTCGCGGTAAAACCCCGCATGTGAAAATTGAGGGTGTGACATAGTGAACTAGGTTTAAAAAGTTTTTGTAAAACCAGACTATAACCGAATCAGTTTCGAAAGCGACCATGACACTACGCTCAAGATTGTAAGGTTCGTCTTTTATTATCGTATACATTATACATCTAGCATATACATATGCATTGCATTGCATATAGTCACACACATCGCATTATAGTACGAATTCATGTGTTATTTCTTTATACTATGATGAGTCATTAGTAGTGGCGAAGCTTGACCCGAATGACGGGGGGGTCGAAAACGTATGTACCAAAAATTTTCTATAGAACCTGGGGGGTCGAAAATGTATATACCTAAAAAAATCTATACGAAAACTACATATATTACATTACTGAGCGAAAAGTTCGAGGGGTCGGGCGCCCCTCCGGCCCCTTGTATGCTTCGCCCCTGGTCATTAGTACGATTTTACTTTTAAATCTTTTATGATCTCCATCGTTTTGACAACACTTCCTTTTGATATTCGAATATGAGGATCTCTTGATACAAGTTAGGAGGAACTGGGGTAAGCATGCAAATCGAATTATCATTACAGGTGCACACGTAATAATAATTAGGGGTGCATGTGAGTCCCAGTGAGACCAAGCATGTGTAAAAGGATTCTGACCCATTATCCGACATAATTGGGGATTCAGATATCCATGGGAGCCATGGCAATGATGGACTCCTACCTAATCTTGAACTATACTCTCTTCACTCTTCTTGTTCACTTGTACTAAACATGGAAATAATATGGCTACATATTTTTCACATATCGGTATCTTGTGGATGTAGAATCATGAGTGGACGCTGTGGACGAGGTGGAGATAACATGACTTAGGCCCAGATCCAGGCTCTAATCAATGCACGAGTTGCCGAAGCTTTGGCAGCACATCAACAACAACCTGCTCAACCTCGAGCTTGTACCTTCAAGACATTCATGGATTGCAAACCTCACTCTTTTAATGGCATAGAAGGAGCGGTGGGTCTACTTCACTGGATTGAGAAAGTAGAGTCTGTCTTTGAGATATGTGATTGTCTAGTTAACAATCGGGTCAAGTACGCAACCTGTACTTTAGAAGGCAACGCGCTCTCGTGGTGGAATGCATAGATTCAGATGCTTGGGTTGGCGGATGCCAATGCTTCCCCGTGGAACGATTTCAAAAATTTGATAAGGGAGGAATACTGTCACATTGACAACATTCAAAAATTGGAAGTGGAGTATTACAACCTAAAGATGATCGGGTCCGAAATCTAAGCTTACACGAAGAGGTTTAACGATTTAGCTGGTCTTTGTCCTAACATGTCCGAGCCTGCTCCCAGACGTATCGAGCTTTACCTCAATGGTTTAGCCCCTAGATCCAAAGCTTAGTAACTTCAGCTAACCTGGCAACGATTCAGCAAGTCATTCGATTGGCACATCGTCTCACGGACCAAGCGGTCGAGCAGAACAAGTTGCCCAAGCGAAACACTACTGCTTCTAACACCCAAAACGACAACAAACGCAAGTGGAATGACTCATACAAAGCCTCTAACTCTAGTCAGCAACAGAAGAGGGTCAACAATAATAACCGCTACTTCAACCAGTCTTCTGCTACCAATCAGAATCAGGGTTCGTACGCTGGTAAACAACCGAAATGCAACAAGTGTAACTATCATCACCATGGGCAGTGTACCCGAGTGTGTCAAAGATGCGACAAGGTGGGTCACATGGCTAAGGATTACAGGGCTCCGTTTCTAAAGCAACAACAGCAACCGCAACAACAGCAACAAGGGGATCGAAATACCTACTTTCAGTGTGGAAGTGAGGATCACTTCAAGAGGGATTGCCCGCAGCTAAACCAGAATGCCCACAATGCGGGAAACAACAACAACGCTAAAAATGGCGGAAATGGTGCTCGCAGGAGAGCATTTACGATTGGCGCGGGTGTCACCAGGAACGCTAACACTTTATGATCGGTATGTTTTCTGTAAGCAAACTTTTCGTTTCTGTTTTATTCGATTCTAGTGCCGCTTGGAGTTTCATATCCTTGAAGTTCAGTAGACTGTTAGGCTCGACCCCAAACCTCTCTTGAAAATAAAACACATTGAAGAATTGGCTGACGGTCAGCCGAGTGAAACATCCCATATATTCATGCTGGGTGCAAACTCGATCTTTAGGTCATGTGTTTGACATTGACCTCCTTCCTGTTACTCTTAGTAGTTTTGATGCAGTCATCTTAACGCATTCCTTTCGCTTTTCCGTTACTATTTAGCAAAATTTCGGGACGAAATTCCCTTTCAACTTGGGGATGATGTGGTACCTGAGGAAAATCCACAGTCAAATTAACTCGTCTTTCACTCTCCTATGTCTACTTATCAAATTTCGGGACGAAATTTCTTTCAACTTAGGGATGATGTGACAACTCGTAATTTCGAGGTTAGAACCGTTCTTTTTCGTATTATATCGAGTTTTATACTTATTTTAATTGACGAGTTAATTATCCTTAATTAAATTGTATTATGAGTTTACATTATCAAAGCGAATACTCGAAACCAAATCCATATCGCATTAAACCAACCCGAACCATCTGAATCAAAGCACATGTCTCATTTGTCGATCCAACCCACTCGCATAACTCGAAACTTACGAGGCCCGAACCATAGCATGAAGATTAATTATTCATTTATATTTGTTAATAATAATAATAATAATAATAATAATAATAACAACAACAACAACTACAACACATGTGTGTATGTACGTAATGTGAGTCTAGCATGTTGCCATCAAAATATATTATACTTTCCTTTTGGTTGTGTGCAGCCAATCATCAGCCCAAAACTCTCCCCACTTTATTTAATTATCGGCCCACCCATGACACCAATTATCGTAACTGTTTCTTCTCATATTTAGTATAGGAGTGCATGAGTTTTTATAACTTAAATTCCTATCACAACCTCAAAACCGAATATCACGAGCCAAAACAGTCTCCCTCCTTCCCTCATCTACTGTGGACGAAGATCAGGTCCAAGAATCAAGAAGATAGTCGACATCTAGGCTTAATCAATCCCAATCATCACTAGGTATCGTATCTTGCGTTTTGTTGTTAATTATATCATTCGTGCATGATTTCGGTTGCTAAGTTTCTCGTATATTGATGCATTTCTGGATTTCTTTACATCTTTGGTCATATGTAGTGTTTGTTATTAATGGTCACGCGTATATGTTGCTTAAGTCGTTTTCAGGTCCGATTAAGTCGCTAGGGTTTTGAGTATGGGTTGAATCTTATGAGTAGTGTGACTAAATATAAATAACCTATAATATGCTGTATTTGATGCTATAATTGATCGGGTTCGCTAATGAAGCGTTTTTGGGGTTCGGGTAACGAAAACAAGTTATGTCCAAAACATTACAACCAACTTTAACCGGCTATAATAAGGTCATAATTTAAAGAAATCTGGATTTTATTTAGTCTATAACGTGTTATTTCGAAATACGATTCAAATGGCGCTGGAATTATGATTCTTGGACATCGTTTGCTGTTTTAAATAAATTATTTCGTTTCAGCAACTAAAGCTGCGTGTTTCTGCAGATTTTGTGTGTTGTGTTTTAAGTCATAACTTGGTGAATTTTTGAGTTAGATCATGAACTTTATACTATAGATAACCTTATGTGTCTGTACGAACCTCCAACTTGAATTACGTTAATCGGATAACCAAGGATTTTTAAATGAATTTTTCCGTGAGCTGCAGTCAGAAAGTGACGAATCTGATTGCTGCTTAGTAAAAAAGATTTCTTATAAATTTTTGGTAAAAAGTTAGACTATAAATTTTAACACAATTCTAATCCCTTCGATTGACACGTCTTGTAATTTTTTGGGAATTATTATGTACACGAACCATTCCGGATAACACTCCGAAAACTGCCCGAAAATGCACTATATTGCTGAATTTCTATTGAAAAGTATTTTAAATCTTTCGTGACAATTATGTTGTCGCTAAGTGATGTCGTGATAGATGCATGCATGATAATTAGTATTGTATGATAAAACGTGCTACGTGCTACGTGCTAGATAAGTGTAGGATTCATGTTTTCGCGTGAGCACACACACTAACTCTTAAACGGTAATCATGTTAGGACGTGATTGACCGGTTCCACCTTGCGTATTTCTTTCCACTCTTTAATCCGAGCAATCAAAGGTGAGTTCACTACTCTTTCACAGGCATGCGTCCCGGGGGGGACTACTATTCCTTGGAGGAATACTTTTTTTTAGAAATGTTGTAGTTTAATTTCGATGTTGGTTAATAAACTCAAACTCTATCACCAAAGTCTCTACTTACTACCGCACTAGTTGCCTTGGGGGGGGGGGGGGCAACAGGGTATTAGTTGATAACGCTATTAGGCTTGACAACCTCACATCATACCCGGGAGTACGGGCGTGAACTAAGGTCCTTAAACACATGGCCAATGTTGATAGGCATTGACGAGGGCAAAGAAACATACATCACTCCGGTATCGAGTTATTAACGACATGTCTTTAAACTAAACACCAACCTCTTTTCGTTAAGCAAAACTGTGAACTCGCTGGATTTATCGCTGATACACGTTTTTTGCATGCTTGCAGGTCGTTAGATACATCATGCATGGGAAATTGCAGTCTGAGGAGCTAGGAGTGTCATGGGGTGTGTTACTTAATGCAAACATTAATACTTTACGTTTTAAAATATTTTGGTTTTAATTGTTTGAACATTTATATTTGCTTCCGCTGAACATATACTTATTTTGAATTACACTATTCATTTTGGACATAACTTTGGTGTTTTATATTATTTACTATTAGTTCAACATGATTAATGGCTAGATCCTGGTACGTCACACGCCTCGCGGTAAAACCCCACATGTGGAAATTGAGGGTGTGACCTCTATGTATCTTTTGTTCTACATCATTTCATCCATCAGAATTACTTACCACATGTAACTTCAAACATTAACATTACACTAATTTACACATAATCTACTCCAAACTTCATCATCCCATAATTTCAAGTGGGTTTTACCCCAAATCATCAATATGATCAAACTTAAGCAGAATACAAACTCTACATATTGATATTATCTAGCATTCATGCCTAATTTCATTAAACATTCACGGATTACACATAACCCACTTCATCAAAATCACTAAAATCATGAAATTCAACTTACTTGATGATAAGAACACTTAGGTGATCAAAATTCTTAGCACATGCATCAAATCAAGCTTCAGTTTCCTTTCAATTTGGCAGATTTTGTGAGCAACAAGGTTTTCCCCTTCTTTTTCTAGTTTTGGTCGACACACTCACACACTTGTAACAACTCAGAAATTCGTTGTTATCTCTTCTTTTATTGTTGATCGTATCTATCCTTTGTAAACCTCAAGATTCGTTTATGAGAAAAGTTTATGTTAATTAATTACAAATAGTGTGTTATATCGCATCTAATCGCTTATTAAATCGCATCGCTAATCTCATCGCATTGCAACTCGCAGTTAATTATATGGTTTTATGTTATTTATGTGTTGTGTATGTTTGTGGTTATGATTATGCTCGTTATCGCATCGCTCTCGCACACTCAAATCGCTAACTCGCACTATTATATCAATTATAACGCTTAATATAACTATTTAATACGAACCGAATCGCCAAACGAACACTTAACACGAAATAAACAAAGAAAACCCAACAATTGGGTCAAGTTCGCTCGAACTTGGTGACCCCAAGTTCGGCCGAACTTGACTGGCCAAACTCAGAATCCCTTTTCTCCTCTAAGTTCGCTCGAACTTGTCTGAGTCTTTAAGGATTCAGCAAGTTCGGCCGAACTTGACTCTATATCCTTCAAAATCTCACAAGTTCGCCCGAACTTGACTCCCCAGCTCTCACTTATTGCCTTCACCTATAAATACTCAGCCCCATTCTCTCATTTGAACTTGCTGCAACTTCGCTCTGAGCTCCCGAACCTGAAACCCTCTGTTTTCTAAGTAAGAATCAACCCGATTTCAACTACAATGATGTTCAACAACGTTTTATAACGGTTTACAACGATTTTGCACAAGGCTCTTCCTTTGTTTTCATCAAATCTCTTCTGTTTACGAAAATCTTCATCTTTTTCCATAAAACTTCAGTTTTCCACTCAGATCTATGTTTAGATCTGAGTAAAACCTTTTGAACATTGATTTTTACACAAAATACGGACTTTTGGTGATGTTTTGTTCATTTCTGATATGAAACGAAGCATTTATCATTCAAGATCCCATATCTGGAAGCACAAGGACGTTTATGTTGGTTAACACGAGCCGGACTAACCCGAACGAACCCTGAGTTCGCCCGGATTAGCCCACGCTTTTGTAAAACGGCTAAAACCGCTCTAAAAGACCTCTCCGACCTAAGTTTGCTCAGTAGCACAGGGTTGGAGGGATGAACACTCGATTTCTTCAGTAAACGACGCGAAAACGCAAGATTTTGGACCCGAAAACATCAAGTTCGCTCGAGAATCACCAGCACACCAGGTCAAGTTTGACCGAACTTGTACCCATCTGGGTCAAGTTCGACCGAACTTGGGTCTCTCCTTCACAAACCCTTACAAGTTCGCCCGAACTTGCTTAATTTCTTAAAAAACTATGCAAGTTCGCCCGAACTTGTCATTTCGGTAAGATTTTCTCACAAGTTCGCCCGAACTTGACAAGTTTCCCAGGAAACTTACCAAGTTCGACCGAACTTGACTCAAATCTCACCAAATCCTTACAAGTTCGCTCGAACTTGTATGTTTACATACAAGTTCGCCCGAACTTGCTTACTGCCCAACCCAAACTTAACCGTTTCAACAAATCGAAACACTGATGCACTTCTGTTCGTATGCAGGCTGATCCGACGCTCTTCTTCACCTCTCGGCAGTCGTCTACTCTCTCCTAAACGCACCCATAATGAGTATACTTGACCGTTTTCGCTTTAATGCACTATTTGGGTGTTACATACGTTCCTCTATCAAAATCACTTCACAAAATCAAACTGTTTATCACATGCGAATAATCTGACTATGTATGCTCAATACCTGATACTAGAAACATGTGACTAGGACTTATTTTCGTTAACTTGCCTCCTTAGCTAGTATGGTACTATAGTGTGGCTTACACCTGACGGGGTCTAGTTAGGATGGACGCGCAAGCCTTCTCACGGTAGTTAGCATAAGAAATAAGCCTATGTTTATCTGTGTGATATGTTTTGGTGTATCATGATATATAATTAGACTATTTGGCGAACGGTTTCTCTATTATGCTAGTATTACTAAAACCTGTATGCTCACCTCTACTTAATTGTATTGACTTGTATTTTAACGTATGTAACAGGTGGAGGATTATAGCTTGGATGCCTTGGATGTAGCGTGCTTAGTTTAGTTTACTTTTTGTTTAGTTTCCAAATGTAATAAATCTAGGGGAAATCGAACCTTATGGTTTTATGGGAAAATCATGTATTTCGTGACATTGTTGATGACGTATTGTTTAATAGTATGGGATATTAGACGTTAAAATATTGTTGATTAAATACTCATGAACAAACATTTAAACTATTCCAAACAGTATTTATAGCAAACAACTATCAAAATACAGGTTTTTATGCTATATTATCATGTTGTCTTTCTGATATATCAAATATCCCCACACTTAAACGTTATTTTTCCCTAAGCAATTCACCTTTTAATAGATCAAATTAACTCCCACTTGCACAAAAACTCAAAGCAAGACCAATGTTATTTCCAAATCATATACCCTCAGCCCAACACCCAAGCTAACAAAGGCAAGAGATTGATATCTTCTACAAGTCATTTTGATGATACATTTTAGAAAACAAGTAAAAACTAAGCTTTGATCAGTCCACTTCTATAGAATACCTCACATACCCCTCACAATTGATCACTCCTCTCGGCTAATATCTAAAAAAGATAGCATAAGATGTCCTAGATAAACTACTAAACACACCACCTAGATATAACTATCATTATCATAGGCTTCTACATAAATCAACTACTTGTATCCACAAATAACACTAACAGATCATAAGGACTTTTAAGGGCTTTTGGCTTTAGGGTGAAAGGTAGTAAATAAACAAACGAAATGGGTTAACAAAAAGGATAAAAAGCTACAATTCAACTTTTTTCAGCTTGCTTCTTCTGACAATCTTCAACTTCCTTTTCTTTAGTGGGGCTTTTGGTTCTTTCTTTCATTAGGATCTTTGATCTCCACAATTATTTCTTTTTTTTTTCTTCTTTTTGACTGTCATTTCTTCATATTACTCATTGAATCATATTTCAAATGGTAATGCAACGAATAGGCTAACAAAAGGGTAATATTGGCTTCAAATTATAAGGTAAACAAATGAAAAAGGTTAAGGCTCAACATGGATTCAAATGGAATTTTTAAAGGTATGTATATGAAAACAAGGGTGATAAATATTCCACTTTTGCTCTAATCATATTTGTATAGTAATTACCATATGAGTTAGCAAATTGCATAACATGCACAAGTTCTGTAATAAAAAGCTATACTAGTATCTCTCAACAAACGAAAAAATATATACAAGGCTCAACACTCACCTATACGAAAGGATTATATCATATATGTATAGTAATTACTATATCAATTAGCAAATTGCATAACATGCACAAGTTTTGAAATTAAAAGCTATACTAGTATCTCTCAACAAACAAAATAATATATATACAAGGCTCAACACTCACCTAAACGGAAGGATTATAGGTTTACCGATATGTACTAATGCAAATACCTATTCAACTTTCTTTACTAACTATGGCATTTCTTTAACACATTTAAAAAAACTCGACTTGTATTAGAAAACCCTATCCTAAAACTTACAATCGAAATCAAGCTTGAAAGTACATGACTCAAAACATTGCATTATCTCATGTTCTAAATTATATGACTTAAAATAGAAAAGTTAATAGAAGTTTAAAATTTTCAAAATTTTAGCATTTTTAAGTGACAATTCCCTGTCCCCACCCTTAAGACGTACATTGCCCCCAGTGTACAAACAAAACAAAAGCAAATCAAAGAGTAAAAGGAATTGGAAACTTCTCTGTTATTATAAAATAAGAAACCACATTCTGAAAGTACCTACATTTCTTGCACAAGCCGCTTCTTGGAAACTTCTATGTTATTCAAAGAAGTCAACAATTCAAACATACAATAAGGTTGTTTGGATTACTTGGGTTTTGAGAACCAACATGAACATACACTCATAGGCATTAGCGATTAGCCGGGCATCTATTTCGTGTCTTTGCACATCCTGGATTTCTTTGCAAACAGTGAGTTTCATTACTACTTAAACTTTTATGTTTCGGGGAGGAAACACAAACACACTTAGTTAATGTAGCTCCTTTATATCACTTGTGTACTAAACACATTCAATATTACTAAAGTCCTTACACACTAAACCCTTAGTATGGTATGGCGAGGTAATATTTGGTGGTACTATTGGGTTTGACAAACCCCACACCGTGCTGGGAGTCGGGCGTGAAATATTGAACTAACTCAATTACCACGTTTGTGATAGACGTGGTGGAAGGCACCAAAACACAGCAGTCAGCTTTGGTTCCCTTATTTAGTAACTTGAAAACAAGCTAGCTACCTAATTGATATAATTGAATTGTGCATTTTCTAAAACTAAACTTGATTATATAACAGTTGTGAATTCACCAACTTTATGTTGACCCACTCTAGTATGTTTTCACATAGGTCGCTAAGGCTGGTAACTTGGATTGTTGCATTCCATTTCACATTGGAGTGTCATTACGGTTATTTAAACTATTACTTAATATGCTAAAAACTGTTGGGTTTTGCCATGTTTGGCACTTAATACTTTTGCTTCTATTGTTTAACTTAGACTTTGGTTGTTTGTTATTACAACCGTTGGAACCTTTTCACTTTTCATGTTGATTGTGGTATTTGGTTATTTTCTTTTATTATAAATGTTCAACTTGACTAGTGGCTGAATCCTAGTTTGTCACACGCCTCACGGTAAAACCCCTATATTAGAATTTGAGGGTGTGACACTAAGTAGCTCTTAGGAGTACCTACTGTAAAAATTTAATGTCCTAACTCCCAAAATTGATCAAGTTACAGCCCTCGTCATGTACCCTATTTTCTGATCAGAAAACTCAGATTGATACCCGTCATTAAAAATTTACAAAAACATAGTTAGGGTTCATGAAAAATTATTAAAATTTTTGTGGATCATATACATATCCAGTAGATGATCGTAGACTCAAGAATGACCCAATTTGGTATCAGTATGTTCAGGTTATAACTAAAACAACTTCGGTAAATGCACTAACATTACTATGAGTTCATGCCATATCTAACCTTCAAGTTCAACAAAGTTTCCCTTTTGGAATCCTAAGCTTTAACCTAGCATACTAGTGATCTAACTGCATGTAATAGTTTCATACACCCTATCTAAGTGGGGTTCTTCTTGGACGCAAGGGGAAGGGGTTTGGGTTGGGCGTATTTTTTTAAAGCCCATTGGGGAAGTCTGTTAGCTCCTATTTGGGTTTAAAAAATTGTTTGTGCTCCTAAATAGATATGTAAGCCCTTAATTATATAAAATATTTATTTAATAAAATTCCCCATTAATTAATTCTTTTAAAAACCTCCATAATTTTATAAATGCAAAACCGCACAAGTATGCGTAAGGATACGCAATCTCCTCAAAAACCCACATAATGTGCATATTTTGCAGTTAATATGATTATTCCAAAATTATATATTTTTTTTGCGTAATTACCGGCGTTCGGGATGGGAATCGTGTGCAGTTCGGTAATCATCTGAAACCATTACCCGAGTGTTCACATAATAATTAGCACGTTTAATTTGTTTTTCTAATCATGTGTAGTGCATTAGTGAATGTTCTAGACAATGTTTTCAAGATAACGGAGTTGTGTTAATGGAGTTACCTAAAAATTCTCGGTTGTCACATTTGTGGTAGGAGGTTTATGATTTGTGAGTTTTTTTAAAACATAACAAAAAGAGGTGGGCCATTTCCACGCCCAACACCATCCCGTGTTTTTTTTACCACGTCCCCTTATTGACGTCGCTGAAACATGACGCTTAATGCTCCCTCTACATGCTCTCCCACTCCATATAGTCTTAGATCACAACCCAACGTTTTCACAACCTTGAACCATGTCCCACTAGTATTGGTTGCTTTTGTTTTGTTTTTTCCTTTTTACTTTAAAACCATTAGTTTCATATAAAATTTCATTGCTTACAATAATTTATATTATCTAAGTGTTTTTAATAAAATCTAAAAGTACAATCATGTTCTTTTAACATTTAGATATATATTTTTTTTTAAAACTGATTTATTTTTCAAAAAGGTTTTTTATACAAATCCAACACTTTAATTTATTTGCCACTTGTCCACATTCTATTGGTTTGTTACATTTTTTATAAGATTTGTTATCTAAAAAATCTAATGTTCTCTAATTTAAAAAGGGAGAAACTTGTTATAAATATGGCATAGAAGTGGTAGATGTTCATATCCACTCCTACCTCTCTATATCTAATCTCATTTAGTTTCGTATTTTATACCATGGGTTCCTCGTTTCCAAATTTTTATTTGAATCTTGGAGATTCTAGAGAATACCCGAATAGTCAATACAATGAAACCACTCTGTTTTTTTCAAACCCAAGTCATGTTCTTTTCACTGAAAATTTTCAAATCTCACAAAATACTGAGAAACATCCACAGTGCTAAATGGGATGTTATTAAATATGTCGCTTTAATGTCATCATGGTGTCTTGCTAGTGAAAATTAAGTTCGTGGCAAAAACCAGAAATCTACTGTATTGTGGGCAGAAGTAAAGACCTTTTGCAACCTTGGGTTACCTCCACGACCAGGTTGAGGCAAAAAACCGCACTTTCTATTTTTAATTACTTTTCACAACCCAACCTAAGGTTTGGTTACCAATGGGATTAGTCTTAGACCACAATAGGTGGTGCGCGTGGTGATGATGTGGAAGCCCCTCCACGTCGGGAACACCTCTCCATGGGGTGGCATGGAGGTGGTATTATGATAATGGCGGCATGGGGACAATTTTATTGGTGGTGTGGCGTGAGTTGGTTGGTGGTTTGTGGAACGAGGTAGTGAGTTTTTTAAACACTATCAAAAAATGGTGTGGCCCTTTCCACGCCAAACACCACCCCGTACTTTTTTTACCACGTTCCCTTACTGACGTGGCTGCCACATCACAAGTCAACTTTCTCACAACCTTGACACATGTTATGTTGCTTTTGTTTTGTTTTTTCCTTTTTTCTTTAAAACAAATTGTTTTATATAAAGTTTGATTATTTACAATAACTTATTATATTTAAGTGTATGTAATAAAATTTAAAAATACAATCATGTTAAAAATTAATTTATTTTTGTGAGCATTTAGATATAAATATTATTAAAAACTATTTTTTAAAAGGTCTTTTTATACATGTCCAACATTATCTTATTTGCCACTTGTCTACATTCTATTGGTTTCTTAGATTTTTTATAAGATTTGTTATCTAAAATCTAACATTATCTAATTTAAAAAGGGAGGAAACTTGTTATAAATATGGCATAGAACTGCCATATATTCATACCCATCACTACTTCTCTATCTCCAATTTGTCTTAGTTTTGTATTTTATACCATGGGTTGTTCATTTCCATTTTTTTATTTAAATCTCGGAGATGGTGGAGATTAACCGAATAGTCAATATGATGCAAACACTTTGTTTTTATTAAACCCGAGTCATGTTCTTATTACTGAAAATTTTCAAACCTCAAAAAATACTAAGAAACATCCACGAAGTACTAAATGGAATGTTGTTGAAGATGTCGCTTTAATGTAATCATGTTGTATTGCTAGTGAAAATAAAGTTCGTGGCAAAAACCATAAGTCTACAACATTGTGGGCAGAAGTAAAGAAGTTGTGTGACAAGCACATGCATAAAATCTAGAAAAGATTGGTATAAGGAATGTAGAATAAATAAAGGTCGTTATAAACGGCTTAACGAAAGTGTTTAAACGTGGGTTGGTGCATACCAGGAAGTATATTGCCGCACGCGGAATGAGTCAGAGAGATGTTGATGGTGAAGCTCATAAAATTTATGAGCATGAAGTTAAAAGCAAGTTCACTGATTCTGTTGTTGTTAATTATGTTATGTGTAAACACCCGAAGTGGGAGCTACAAATACATCGTGACACAACATGTTCTCGTCTGGAACGTGAAGTAGAGAATGAAGAAAGTGGTGGTAGTACGAAAAATATTAAGAACTACCGAAGAAGGGGGCTATTCCAACCTAGAAACACCAAATAGCGGTGGTTCCACAATTCAACGTCCAACTTGTAGAGATGCGGCTAAAAAAGGAAAAAAGTAAGGTTTCTGATGGAGTCGCTGAACAACTTTATGCATTGACACTTTGTAGAGATACTAAGAATGAACTCTTCAAAAGAAAAGTCGACCTAGAGAAAGAAAAACAACGTCTAAAGCAAGAAAAACTACGTCAAAATGATGAAAGAAACATGAAGAAAATGCACTTCTGCATCTTAACACATTGTTAGGAAAGGAGATTTGTCGCCTCAAGAAGAAGACATGATAAACTTTCTAATGTCGAAGTTTTATGGAAAATGAATCTATTTCGTATCTCACATGTGTATAAGATTATCTATTATGTTTTTAATGCATTTGTAAGATATTTGGTTATCAAGTTATGTATTTTATGTATGTGTAAGATATATGATTTTCCATTTGTCAACTTTTCATTGGTAGCTTGGATTTTATTTAGATAATTAACATTATCCGGTCAATTTAACATGATCTCCAATTTCCATATGTCAACTTTTCATTGGTTGCTTGGATTTTATTTAGATAAGATAATTCAACATTATCCGGTCAATTTAACATTGTATTTTATTTTCCATTTGTTAATTGTTCATTGACTGCTTGGATTCTATTTAAATAAGATTATTTAACATTATCAGCCAATTTAACATCATCTTAGATTTTCCATTTGTTAAATTTTCATTGGTTGCTTGGAACTTATTTAGATAAGATATTTAACATTATCCTACATGAATACTCACTATTTTTCTTGTATAAATAGAGTTTAACTTTGAGATATTTTCTCATCAAATCAAAACTTTTTAATTCCACATGCTTTAAAAATGTCGTATAGTGAAAGCTTATCAGAGTGTTCGAGTTCCGATTCATCAGACTCGAATGGTTTTGATAAATAGCATGAACGAGTTATTCAATCTAATCGTCAATTTGAGGACATCATGATTGAATTACTCATAAGTGTTCCAGATATGATCATAAGAGATCATCCTCATGCAAGAATGAGGTATTGCAATCGGAAACATGAGTAGGGTGAGGCAAGTTTGATGCAAAACTAGTTTGTTGATAACCCAACGTATGATCAAGCAACCTTTCGGCGTCGATTTCGAATGCAAGAACCATATTCCTACGTATATTTCAACAAAGACGTGATGTGTTAGATCTATTGAACCCTATAAAAGAACAGATTTAGAAAAAGCCAAAATAGTGTATTAATCTCTGATCAAGAATAAACAGAGTTCCTAAGCTCTTGTCTCTAACATCTGCTGGATACTAACTAAAGCTTGTTTACAAGTGCTGTTGAAGGCAAAGCTCTGCTGGAAGCTAAGGTCTGCTGAAGACCAACAAAGGATTATCTCAGCAGTAGTTTAACAACAGTGTTTGCTTGTAATTTAATGTAACTTTGTTTAGTCTAGCAATGTTTAAAGTTTTTTAGTATTGTTAAATGTCAATATCATAGTGATGTCAGCTTAAGATGCTCAGCGTTTTGCTTAGTACTATAAATAGAACAGTGCCTATACTGTTCTATTGATCACTTCACCTTGACATTTTGTGTACGAACAAATAAGAGTGATCTTAGGCTGGGGGAGTTTGTAATCTTTCATGCACGTAAACATTTAATTTATAAAAACATTTTAGTGAAAGCAATCTTTCTATTGTTGTGATTTCAAAGTTTACAATTTCTGCTGCATAACTCATACTTGTTATCTACTTCCATTGATTTCATCTTAAACATTCACAACAATATCAAACTTAGATCCTAACAATTGGTATCAGAGCTTGGTCCATCAAATTCGATCTAAACAATCAATTTGATATATACACATTAGCTCTTATCACTGATATCTTTTGTTAGTTGGATTGAAACAAAGTGAAAGTTTCTTTACGTTCAAATTAGTTTAAACAAAAAATCTGTTTTTACAAACAATCAAAAATGTCTCAAAGTCCACAGGATCCTCATAACACTGGTTCCATGTATAAATCACCGATGCTTGTTAGATCTGAGTATAACATCTGGCAACGTCGGATGGGTCATATACTTGCTCAACAAAACACCGGTTGCTGGAGATCGGTTGCCTTTGGACCTCATGTTCCAATGGTGCCAAGTGCTGAGGACCCAAAAATTCAAGTGCCAAAAAATCCCGAAAATTACTCCAAGCAAGATTTTCAAAAAAATGAACTAGAAGCAAAGGCTTTTAGCATTTTTGCTTCAACTTTGCTTAATAACATCTATGCTGGCCTGTTGCATTGCAACAGTGCAAAGGAGTTATGAGATGTCTTGAAGGAGCAATTCGGTGGTACTAAGGAGATTATTGAAAACAATAGGGAGGTTTTGAACCAACAATATGAAACGTTTTATCATGTAAAAGGAGAGTCGTTAACTCAACAGTTTGAAAGTTTCAGTTGTCTTATAAGCGAGCTAAAACTAGTAAACGTTAATTACCCAAATTCAACTTTGAATAGTCGGTTTTTAAGGTCCTTACTAGACAAATGGGATACTATAGCTTTCGTCACAAGAAATTCTGTCGGTTTTAAGGAAATGAATCAAACTCAGCTTCATGGTAGGCTTCCCACTTATAGGAGAGAGCTTAACCAGAAAAAGAAGCTACAATAGTCAGGAAAAGTGGCAGATGACTATGCTTTCGGTAGCACTGCACTTTTCGGTCAAGAAGAAACCTCTGGTGGTAGTAAGGATCAGAGTTATGATCATTTTATTAACAGAACATCTGGTGGTGGACTTAACTCTGACCCTTACTCACCCAACTTTGCTTTTGCTGCAAATGGGGACAACCAAGTTTCTGACAACCTATCATTTGAGTTAAATGGTCTTTAACATTTTGATCTAACTGATTTGGAAGAAATGGACATATTGCACCCACTTGCCTAGCTAAGTGTTAGGACTAGCAAATTCTACAAGAGAACTGGCTAGAAGTTTCAGGGTTGCATGTAAGGTTAAAAGTTGGGTTGGATACGTCAAAAATTAAATGCTATAAGTGTAATAGGCTAGGTCACTTTGCTAGAGAATGTAGGACTCAATCAACTGGACCAATTGTCACGCATCCTAGCCCAAGACCTCAACACACACAAAGCACTGTCCATTATTCCCAATATACCCCTGCTCCTCGCATGCAAAGCATTGCTTACTTTGCACACCCTGCAACCACTGTTCCTGTACAGTACGTCCAAACCACTATTCCTCATATCCAATATGTCCAAGCCCCAACTCCTCACGTCCAAGTTCAACCTACACCACAAGCTACACAAACCACTGCTTAGGCAGAGACTAGTCAACAAAGTTTCTTTACTCAAGGATTTGTTGATTGGAGTAGCTTACCTGAAGACTTGACTGATGAGAACTTTGCTCTAGTTTCCAATAGTGAAAATAAACATGATAATTTTTGTTTTATGGCACTAGATACAATTCAAGAAGGGATTGAATCTGAAGAAGTGGTACCAATATCTGTTGAGACTAATGAAAATGCTGCAACAAATGTTACAGAAGAAAGTTTTGTATTAGATGTTACAAGCAAAATTGTTAGTGAATAACTTAAAAATTCCCCATCAGACCCATGGGATTCAAGTGTTTGTGCTGGAGAATGTGATTGTGCCATGATGGCTGCTGTTAAGGTATCACCTCAGGTCCTTAAAGACTTATGTTCTGATAAATGCATTATAATTTTTGCAAACATAAAAGAGGTGAATGAAAATCTTAGAAACAAAACTTTAGATGATGAAATTCAGTTTGAAAAACTTGCAAAACAGTTAAAAACAAAACTGTTTGAAAAAGATTATGAAATCAGCAGTCTCAAACATGAATCAAGCATAACCAAGGATCAATTTCATACTATGATAGAAAAATATCAAAGTTGTAAAAAGGTGCTTGAATCTACCCAAATCACTTATGAAAAGTGGGTAGAATACTGTAAAGGTTATGAAGTAATATTGGAAAACCAGATCAAAAGCAATGTGAAATTTGACATAGGTTTTAGGAAACGTGGTCAAGTTTCTCAAAACACTGTTGTAAATGAGTATGGGTTGGTTGAAGTTATCCCCACAAATTTGGTTGGTCAAGAAATCACAATCACTGATCAAACTGGAAAGAAAATTGTTTTAGAAAAACATGAAGGTTCCTCAACTTTTGAGGAAATTGAAAAATATCAATTTAAACCAACATGGTCTGATGAGTGTTACATTCTTGAAAATTTTAAGTCAATGGACTTCTCACGCATTGATGGGATAAAAGCACCCAAAGTTAAGATCATACCCTTGAAAGATCTTCCAGCAGATGTTACAACATCCGCTGACAAAAAGTCTGAAAAAAGGAAAAAAAAGAAAAAAAATTCAAAAACTTGTTTTGTGACCTCATGTTACTAAAAACTGTTTTCTTCTAAACTCTTATGGTTCACAACAGTGGTTATAAAAATCTGTTCAAAACTCTAACCATTTTCCTGGACTTGAGGCTGGAATGTTTTTGACCCCCTCCAAAGCCATTTTGGCTTTGGAAACTCACCTAAATTAATTGTTTACTGATGTGCAAGAAGCTTCTACTTGCCATGATAGTTTATGATATGTAGATAGTGGAGGCTCCAGGCACACGACAGGATGTAGAGCCATTCTCAAAGATTTTATGGCACATGGAGGGGGTATATATCCTTTGGTAAGAATTCAAAAGGGAAGGTGCTAGGGTCAGGGACTGTCCAGGCTGGGAAACTCAAGTTTGAGCATGTCAATCTTATTGACAATCTGAAATTTAAATTTCTTAGTGTTTCACAAATGAGTGACAAAGGCTATGGGTCATTCTTCACTAAGAAATCTTTTCAGATTGTTGGGCCAGAAGTGGTTAAAAAGATTGATTAAATCATAGCTGAGAGCAAAGCACAGTCTGTTGCTCACAGGAGTGGCAATGTGTATGTGGTTGATATGTTGAAAGATAATCCAATGTCCAATGCATGTATGTTCTCAGTTGCTTCTAACAAAGAGACAGAACTATGGCATAGAAGACTTGGTCACACAAATCTTAAAACTATCATTACACTCTCAAAACAAGGTCTTGTAAGAGGTCTTCCATTAAAACAATTCACCTGTGATGAACATTGTATTTTCTGTCTAAAAGGTAAACAACATAAAAGCTCATACAAATATATTTATGAGTCCAAAACAAGCCAGTGTTTACAATTGTTACACATGGACTTGTTTGGCCCTATAAAAATCATGAGTCTTAAAAAGAAAAGATATTGTCTTGTCATAGTTGATGGTTTTTCAAGGTTTACATGGACTTACTTTATGCACTCCAAAGATGAGACTGCAGGCATTTTGCAAAATTTTGTATAACAAGTTGAGAAACAATTTGACCTGCCAGTAAAAGTTTTTAGGAGTGACAATGGAACGGAGTTTTAAAATAAGGAGTTGGATGATTTTTGTGTGTCAAAAGGGATTGTTAGGCAATATAGCATTCTAAGGACACCATAACAAAATGGGGTGGTTGAAAGGAAAAATAGAACTTTAATTGAAGCTGCTAGAACTATGTTTGCAGACTCGGATTTACCCTTGTCTTTTTGGGCAGAGGCTGTAAACACTGCTTGATATGTGCAGAATAGAGTTTTGATTAACCCCAGACATCAAAAGACTGCCTTTGAAACTCTCTTCAAGATCAAACCACTGATCTCTTACTTCAAAATATTTGGTTACCCGTGCTTCATTTTAAATTTGAAAGATTCTATTTCAAAATTTGCAGCCAAAGTAGATTGTGGTTATTTTCTGGGATACTCAACCACTGCTAAAGCCTAAAAAGTCTTTAATTCAAGAACTAGGTGTCTGGAAGAGACCTTGAATGTAAAGTTCAATGAACTTTCGTCATTAAAAATCCCAACAAATCCCGCTGAATTGTTTGACTTAGAAAAATTTACATTTGAAGATATGTCTATCAAGACTAACCCTGCAGGTACATCACAATCTTCTCATCAAGATTATGGATATGACATTGTGATTCCACAATACAAAGTCACTACCACTACCAGAGCAATATATGTTAGTAACAACTGTGAAAACTCTGCCACTACTGCATCAACAGTTGTTGATCCTCAAACCTCTGCCAGCTTATCAAAACAAACCACTGCTGTTGACAAAAGTCTAAATTCTCTGAACAAAAGTTAACCCATCTTTACCACAATCCCACATATTCCTCCACCTCCATTTCAAATAGATGTTGGCTCTTCAAAATTGCCAACAGATGTTAGCTCAGATGATTCCCATTTGCAACCTTCACCACAAAATGCCATTGTTCCATATAACAGAGATTTAATCTACCTTAAAAACCATCCATCAGATCAAATTATTGGCAACATCAATGAAGGGGTTCTCAGAAGAAGTCATTCCTAAAACATTTATCTTTTTGCTGGTTTTCTATCTCTCACACAACTTGTCAAGTACCAAAAGGTAGTAAATGACAATAGTTGGGTAGAAGCCATGCAAGAAGAGCTCCTACAGTTAAAAAGATAACAAGTATGGGGACTGGTACCATTGCCAAAGGATGTATGTCCCATTGGCACAAAATGGGTCTTCAAGAACAAAACGGATGAAATGGGTATCATCATAAAAAATAAAGCTAGGCTTGTGGTTCAACGCTACAGACAAGAAGAGGGCATTGATTATGATGAAACTTTTGCTCCAGTTGCAAGATTGGAGGCCATCGGATTGTTCTTAGCCTTTGCTGTTAACCACAACATCAAGGTGTATCAAATGGATATCAAGTGTGCATTCCTATATGGCAAAATCAAGAAAGAGGTATATGTATGCCAACCCCCTGGTTTTGAAGATGCTTTTTTATCTAGATCATGTTTACAAGCTCAATAAAGCATTATATGGCTTGAAACAAGCACCTAGAGCCTGGTATGAAACTCTTTCCACTTTTCTCTTATCTATAGGCCTTACGAGATGTAAAACTGATAAAACCTTGTTTTTAAAATGGAAAGGAAATGATTTGATGCTTGTCCAAATTTATGTGGATGACATCATTTTTGGAGCCACATGCACTGCCGTATGTGAAGAGTTTAGAAACCTCATGACAATAGAGTTTGAAATGGGTGTTATGGGTGAACTCCAATGCTTTCTTGGTCTCTAAGTTAAGTAGTTGCAAAATGGTACTTTCATTCATCAAAGTAAGTATATCAAAGAACTACTTACCAAATTTGACATGAATGATTGTAAACCATGCAGTACACCCATGGCAACATCCAAATTGGTCACTACTGATGACAAAGACGACTTGGTTGATCAAACTCTTTATAGAAGCATAATTGGGTTTTTGTTGTACCTAACTGCATCTAGGTCAGACATTATGTTTGCTACATGTGTTTGTGCCAGATCCCAGTCAGCACCTAGGAAGTCGAATCTTATTGCTGTGAAAGGATATTCAGATACATAAAAGGTGCTCCCACACTTGGTATCTGGTACCCTGCTAATGGGAATATTGAGCTTTCAGGTTACTCAGATAGTGACTTTGCTGGATGCCATGCCACTAGGAAGTTAACTTTAGGAGGTTGTCAGTTTCTAGGAAATTGCTTAGTTTCTTGGCAAAGTAAAAAACAAGTTGCAGATTCAACATCAACAGCTGAGGTTGAGTATATTGTTGCTACAAGTTGCACTGCTCAACTCCTATGGCTTCAAAATCAAATGCTGAATTTTGGTGTAATTGTTCTAAAGACTCCTCTCACGTTAGATAGTCAAGTAGTTGAAAAATCATTAAAATTCCAGTCTCACATTCCACACCCAAGCACATTGACATCAGATATCACTTTGTGAGGGATTGCTATGAAAAAGGTTTAATTTCTCTGCATTATGTTCCAACTAAGGATCAACTGGCAGATGTTCTAATAAAAGCATTAGATACGTCTACCTTTGAAAGCTTTTATCTCTAGGATTGGCATGCTTAACATGTATTAAAAACAAATTTTTGTTTTCCATGAATAAAAAGTATTAAAATGCTTTCAGAAAAATCAAATATTCATCCTTAAAAATAGCTAAAATTGAAATTTTCGATAATTCCTAAAGTCTGTTCAAAACCATTGTATCTCAAAACCTCTCTTTTGGCTTTTAAAATCTAACCACTGATAATTGTATCCTCTGCTATCCTTGTCCACTGTTCCCAACCACTGCTACTTCCCAGCAGAGGTTTCCCTACAACTATCATCCACTATCCATCAGAGGTTACACGTGGATAGATGTTAGCCATCAGATCTTTGAAATAAATGCAATGTCAGCATTCACTTTTTTCCCTTTATATATATCACTGTTTCATCCAAACAGAGTTTTTACTTGCCGTCTCGAATTCAAAATTCTCAAAAGCTGTTTCCATTACTCTCATCTTCTTCATTTCTTCACAATTCCATCTCCGATCATGCCTCTTAACATCAAACTTCCACATAACTACCTCCCCACATTCAAAAAATCAAAAATAATACTTCGTTCTATCCACTAATCGATGTTCTCACATCCTCAAAATATAAAGATATCATGCTTGCTCATGCACCAATTTATGTGGACATTCTTCAACAGTTCTGGACCAATGCTAAAATTGAGTCTCAAAAGAACAAGCCATAAGCTATCACTTCGAAGATCGGAGATTCTCTTGTTCAAATTTCCCCATCTTCAATTTCCACAACTTTTGGTCTGAATGACCTAGAAGGTAAAACTTCTTTTGGTAAGCAAGAATTACATGCTGAGTTCATTGAACGTGGGTATGAGGGTTAATTAACTGGTGTTACTATCTATAACGAAATTTTCCACATGAAATTAGATATTTTTTCCATACCTTACTCACATGTCTTCAGCAAAGACTACCTCCTTTAATGAGATTCCAAAAAATATCTGATATCTGGGATATGTTATTTAACAAAATCAGATTTTAATCTATCCCAGATATTGTTTATGGACTTGGTGGCAAATTATAATAAAATACCAAAAAAATAAAGCTATTCTTTTGTATCCTAGACTCTTGAGCTATTATTTGAAAAAACAAGTTCTTAAAAAGGATTTTAAACAAGGTGTTGTTTTTGAAATGAAGAGTCTTACAACTGAAACATTTACAACAATACAGAATATTGAGTCAAAGGTTGCTACAACCACTGCTACAAACCCAACTTCTAAAGTTGCATCAGATGCTGCTGGATTTCAAAAAGGGATTGATGAGATCCTGACAGAAGAGATTGCCACAGAAAAGCAGAAAAGGCAAGATACGCCGGAAGCGAAAATAGGTCAAGGAGATGGAAAAAGAAGATGTTGGCACTTCAAGAAAAAGAAAGCCTGCTAGAAAAGCTAGACAGCCAACTTCCACCACTTCTAAAACCAGTGTTGGTCTTACTCAAAGTGTATCCTCTGCTCCAACCAAAATCATGTCACCAGCAAAAGAACCTACATCACAAAATCACCAAATAGATGTTAGTGCAACTGATGTACCAGCAGATGCTAGTACAACAGAGGTTCTAACAGATGTTACCCGAACCTCTGCCTTGATCACTTTTTCCAATTTTAAGCCAATCACTAACCGCACCACCAAGAATACCTTCACGACCACCCTCACCAAAAATCAAATTCCAACGCAAAAGAAAAACTTTTGTTATTGAAGAAGATGATGAAGAGATTCCATCACCAATCCCTTTATCATCAAAACATATCACTTCGTCACCATCCTCATCACATTCATATAAATCCACTTCACTTCCACCTCCTTATCAACCATCATTTGTTATCCCATTGGCTACTATATATCCTTTTAAATGACGTGCTGTAAGAAAAGATATACAGTCTTTCTATGCAGTTGAGGATCCAGAACAAAGAAACTTTACATCTCTCCTTGGGTATCGAAAGCCTAAAATTTTAGATGAATATTTGAAACTAAAGGCTAGACAGGCTGAGACAATTGCAAATGAAGAGACCAAAGGAAAGGATGACATGGCTTTACAAGGATCCATGCAACTACAACTTGGCAAAGTAAGACACATAGAAGATTTTGCTAAAGACTTGTGTAAATCCATGTTAGAAAAGCCAACCAATGCTGAGCTTGCCCTGAACTGAAGCAATATTACCTTGATCACATAATGAAGCACAAACCTTACAAAGCAACAAGAACATAATTCAAGGATTGGTCAATGAATAATCTCAAAAAAGAAATTGACAGAATTCAGCTTTGGCCAAAGATTCCTCACAGAAAGGAACACCACCTGACTGGAAAAAGTACAAAGAGGTGGATCAAAACAGAGCTTTGAAATTGAAAAGAATGAAGGAAGAACTAGTTGCTGCTAATTATGGCATTGCAAGGTGTCACGACCCCTGACCCCACCCTGGGCGGGAGCCACGAGCAGCCACGGCTGGTACTCGTGTTTGTTTTAAATTTCAAACGGAATTTTCATCGGGACCGGGTGTCAGGAAAAATATCAGACTTTCAAAAACACCACAGTTTCTTTCCTAAAATGGGGGATGAAACCCATATTTACATAAAGGATTCTCTTAGGATAAACCCTTAATTACAAACACGTTTGATTCAGGATTTCATATAGCCACTTATTTAAGCTTGAGTGCTTCCTAACACTTTTCCTTTATTTCACAGTAATCACCTGAAACGTGTTTTAAAAACATTTGGTCAACAAAAAAAATACTGGTAAGTTCACTCAGTTAAGAAAATACGTTGTTGTAATTACAAGATTAAGAGTTTTAACATTTGTTTACATATTTCAATTACTCAAATCAGTATTTGTCACCTACACGAAGTTGGTGACTCTGGTCATGATACTATTTGCTAACTTTCATCCAATAGTAACGCTGAACTAGTAGTGTATACAAAACCCCATATACCGGCAATAATTTTAGAATACAAAGACTTAATCACTGTAAATTCAATTTGGAAAACATATAGGGTTTTGCAAATCATTAGAGAAAAGAGAATGACTCACATTGTTGATTTATGTTACTAACACTAGCGTCTTGGTTTAATATCCTGATTCCTAAATAATTAAACAAACAATGCACACGTGTTAGTGTATTAACCCAATTCAACTTTAACGATAATCACGAGATCAAAACCAAAAACGATATGCCAAAGTATAGCCTGAATCAGGCAGTACTTAAACATCTGTCGGCTAGGTTTATCTATCAATCGGAAAGGATATCGTACCAGAAATTTAGGTTATTACACTGGCTACAGGGCAGAGTTGCAGTACTTTGGGTATTATCGCGTAACACCGAGAGAGAAAGAAATTCTGAACGAGTTGAATGTCTTATGATCATCCAATTTATAGCTGAACTCTGACCTAGTCGCGTTACGCGACGGTGTCCTGGTTGTGGCTTCGCGTAGTGCGAAGGCATTAGGCTAGGGCATATGTGGCCTTAGTCACCATGTAGGCTTGCCACGTGGTGGCACGTGTGTTCTGGCGGCTATAGGGGCGCCGCGTTAAGCGACCCCTCTTTCTTCTTACCTTCGCGTAATGCGAAGGGGCCAAATACCTGATTTCGTTATTTTTTGTTCCGGTTTCCATCGTGCGCGTTCAGGACTTCGATTACGGCTCGTTCTAGGGTATTTTTAAGTGCTGTTACATCCTCCCCACCTTGTTCAAATCTCGTCCTCGAGATATACGGAAACAAGTATGCATATTTTCGTTTCATTTCTGATTCTGATTCCCATTTCCATACTAGCATCTCTAATTGTTGAAGTAAACCTGAAGGTTTCTGATGTTCAGCTTTAACTTGTGAACAAGTTAAACACTTAGAAACATAACTAGCTATATCATTTTTCCTTCCTATCCACCAAAAAATTTTCCTTAAATCTTTATACATCTTGTTACTACCAGGACACATCGTATATTTGGACTTATGAGCTTCTTCTAAAATTCTATGTCTTAAGTTCCCTTGGATAGGTACCCAAATTCTTTTCTTATGGAATCTCCAAATTCCATATGTTCCTTGTGCTAACTCTTTTAGCATTCCTTTTAATCCTTGAGCATTGTCCTTGATTGCTGTTTCCTGAGTATCCTTTAATTGTTCCATTAAATCTATCTGTAGATTTAATCTGAGAGCGCGTACTCTTTTCGGCTTCTCATGGTGCTTATGACTTAAAGTATCTGCTACTACGTTAGGTTTTCCTTCGTGATATTGGATATCAAAGTCGTAGTCACTTAGAATTTCCATCCATCGTCTTTGCCTCATGTTCAACTCTTATTGCCCAAAAGTATATCTTAAACTCTTATGATCTGTAAATATAGTAAACTTACTTCCATATAAATAATGTCTCCAAATTTTAAGGGCACAAATTATCGCTCCTAGTTCTAAATCAGGAGTTGTATAATTCTCTTTGTGCTTCTTCAGTTGCCTAGACGCGTAAGCTATCACTTTCTCACGTTGCATCAAGACACATCCTAATTCTAGTTTAGAAGCATCCAAAAGATTACAAAATCCGTAGTTCCTTTTGGTAATGCAAGTATCGGTGCGTTCGTTAATCTTTGTTTTAAGGTTGTAAAAGCTTCTTCCTGCTTGGGTCCCCATTCAAACTTAACCGATTTACACGTTAACTTGGTTAACGAAACGGCTATCCGTGAGAAGTCTTGGATAAAACGTCGATAATATCCTGATAATCCTAAGAAACTTCTTACTTCTGTAGCTGACTTATGGACTTTCATTTGGAAATCGCTTCGATCTTTGTGGGATCCACGTGAATTCCTTCATGGTTTATCAAATGTCTTAAGAATTGCACTTTTTGCAACAAGAATTCACACTTAGAGAATTTAGCATAAAGCTTCTCTTTTCTTAACAGTGTTAAAAGTATATGTAGATGCTTAGCATGCTCTTCTTCGCTCTTGGAATAAATAAGTATATCGTCTATGAAGACAATCACAAATTTATCCAAATACGTTTTACATAGCCTATTCATCATGTCCATAAATGCTACTGGAGCATTTGTTAAGACAAATGGCATGACGGTAAACTCGTAATGACCATATCTAGTTCTGAAAGCAGTTTTAGGAATGCCTTACTCATGTACTTTCAGTTGATGGGTATCCTGAGCGTAAATCGATATTAGAAAAATATCGAGCTCCTTGGAGTTGATCAAATAGATCATCAATCCTCGGTAGTGGGTACCGACTCTTGATTGTGACCTTATTCAATTCCATATAATCGATACACATACACATCGAACCATCTTTCTTCTTGACAAACAACACAGGTGCTCCCAAAGGGGATGAACTTGGTTGTACGAAGCCTTTTCCTAGCAATTATCTAATTACGTCTTTAGTTCTAACATCTTCGTTGGTGCTAAACGATATGGCGCTTTAGCAATCGGTGCAGTTCTAGGTATTAGGTGAATTCTAAACTCTATTTCTCGATCCAGTGGCAGTCCAGGTAGGTCTTTTGGGAATACGTCGGGATATTCTGATACTACCGGAATTTCTTTCAGTTCCTTGCCTCTAGTGTTAATGATCACTGAGATCATATACACTATGCCTTGCTTCCGTGCATAACTTGCAGCTTTCATCACAGAGATGAATTTCGTTGGTTTAGTCGGCTTGTCTCCTCGAATCATGATCATTTCTCCAGTTGGCGTACGCATCTCAACCGTATTTTGATCACATAGGATTCGTGCATGATTGGCTTGTCTCCTCAAATCATGATCATTTCTCCTTTTAACGTTATTTTCATGAAATTAGTAAAATAACGATGAAATTAGTGCACTTTCACTTTTTCCCCCCGATGGCCCACACATATATACATTATACGTGCATACCGCAAGTGGGGCATTTTCAGAACTCAAGGTAATTGACACTTATAAGAGATTAAAAGAGCTCAGAAAGAAAGATCCTTCAGCTCTAAAAAAGCTAGCTTACCCACCAGATGTTATCCCTCAACAGACCCAAACAATCAAAAAGCCTTCTTCAACCACTGCCTTACCCACACTTGCCTTAAATCAATTAAAAAGGCAAAAGACAATGGCTGAGAATGATGAGCAATTGTTTGAGGAACACATAAAAGAGGGAATAAAAAATCAACTGCTCTATCACACAGATGCTGCAAGTGAAAGACTGAAAGAAGCAGTTAAAAACCTTGTTAGCAGACCTCACGCACCCAACTCATCATAAATAACTCTTCACCCAAGAAAACCATCTGATTCAAAAATTCTAAAATGGAAGTCATCCTCAGACACCCATTAATTGACTCTGCTCAGATCAAATGGTGAAGCTCAAAAGCTCAAAAGAGAGGATGCATATGGTCTGGATGTAGCTGACCTCAAGGATCTAATGAACCTTGAGCTTGAAAGGGATGTTGAAGACCTATTCTCCCTGGAATTTGAGTTACAATTCAAAGGACATATACGGGAAAAGTTGATGAGAGATAAAGACCAGGAATAAAGATTAGTTTTGGCATCATTTGTTCTAGGGGGAGATTGTTGGATCTATTAAACCCTATAAAAGAAAAAATGATAGAAAAGCTAAAATAGTCGCTCTCTAACATTTGTTGGATACTAAAGCTTGTTTACAAGGGCTGTCGAAGGCAAAGCTCGGCTCGAAGCTAAGGTATGTTGAAGACCAATAGAGGATTATCTCAGCAGTAGTTTAACAACAGTGTTGCTTGTAATTCAATGTAACAGTGTTTAGAGTTTGTTAGTATTGCTAAATGTCACTATCATAGTGACGCCAGCTTAAGATGCTTAGCGGTTTGCTTAGTACTATAAATAGAACAGTGCATGTACTGTTCTATTGATCACTTCACCTTCACATTTTGTGTACGAACAAATCAGAGTGATCTTAGGCTGAGGGGGAGTTTGTAATCTTTCATGCACGTAAACATTTTATTTATAAAAGCATGTTAGTGAAGCAATATTTCTATTGTTGTGATTTCAAAGTTTACAATTTTTGCTGCATAACTCATACTTGTTTATCTACTTCCATTGATTTCATCTTAAACATTCACAACAATATCAAACTCAGATCCTAACATGATGCCACAGGTAGACAAGGTCTTTCACCATTGTAGAAGTGTATTGGAGCAATGTGGGTGTTAGCGTATGGAACATCAACGGAAGCACATGATGAATATTTGAGATTGAGTGAAATTGTTCAAGGGCCTCTTTTATAAAGTTCATAGAAGGTGTTGTTTCATGCTTTCGGTCAAGAGTACCTTAGAAGGCAAAATAATGGTGATTTAGCAAGACTACTGTTGGGGTAGAGCGTGGATTCCCAGGAATGCTAGGCACATTAACTGTATGTACTAGGAACGGAAAAATTGTCCCATCGCTTGCGCTAGGCAATATACAGGTAGAAGCAGTAAACCAACAATTATTTTAGAAGACGTTGCATCATATAACTTATGTATATGGCACACATTCTTTGGACACCAGGTACGTGCAATGACGTTGATGTCCTCCAGCGATCTCCTGTTTTGACGATGTATTGTGAGGTCAAGCACAACATGTGAGTTACTTTGTGAATTGTCAGGAATATAATAGGACATATTATCTCACTACTGGAATACATCCTTTGTGGGCTGCCTTTGTGAAGTCCATAACTTTTCCACAGCTTCAGAAACATAAATTATTTGCTCAACATCGAGAGGCCATTAGAAAAGATGATGAATGTGCATTTGGAGTTATACAAGTTTTGTTTGCATTTCTTCGACACACATGACTTGTGTGGGACAAGGATACCATGGGGAAAATTATGATTGCATGTATAATCATTAATAATATGATTGTTGAGGATAAGCGAGACACGTACCTTCACTATTATGATCCATTTAAATTTCTAAATGACACCCTTACAAACCAACAACAAACAAGCTCCGCTGAAGATGATGGGTGATCTTTTCAATACTCTACTGAATGAATTATGGACCTATCTAGTTATATGACCAGTAGGGCACAACTTCACAATATAGAAGCTCATAATGCTCTAAAAACGATCTGATTGAGCATATATGGCAAAATTTTCCCGTTGATGAATAATTATGTAGTATGTATCTCATGTACTTGTAATATTAGATTCAATGCTCCAACTGTAACTTGATTTATCTATTTAATTATGTATTTTGATGAATATAACTTTTTTTAATCATTTTTTGTATTTAAAATATTATAGTTTTAAAAAAATTAACATGTGTATTACTTATAATCAATTTTATATAATAAATTAAAATCCAAATGATAATATGTTTCAGTTGGGTTGCTAATGGGTGTGAAATGTTAGGATAGATTGGGTTAGTTAGGTGGAAGAGAGAGAAGTTAGTTTTTTTATTAAAGGTTGAGTTGGGTTGTAAGTGTGGATAGTCCAAACGCGTATGGTAGGTTAAAAAAATACCTTCGTGTGACAAGTTGACACGTGGCAATACCATACAAAATGATCAATCCTAATTTATTACTCTACACCCCTTTCTGAATTGTATGGTTGTATATAATATTATATAATATAATAATGGTTTCTTTTATATTTAAATTTGACCATCTAATAATTCTAGCACCATCATGTATTTTAGGCTATATAGAATCGTAATCGATGAATCTAAGTATGAGATTAGTCAAAATACTTTTAAATAAAAAAAAATCTAAATCAACAATTAAAGCTTCATAAACACTTTTAAAAGTGTTATGAGGCATGACTAAGAGCACCTTCAACGTGGTGGTCCGCTGAAGGTGTTCGAAATCCGAACCAAACAAAAGCATACGGGGTGTTTTGTGGGGTGATGACATGACCGTTCGAAAGTGGCCAAGTTTGCTAGAGCAGACTTGTCCGATCGAGGTGATGTGGGTCCCACACATTGATTTTTGAAACAATTTAAAAATATATGTTCAAAATTTACAGCTTTCAAACAATTACTATTAAACACACACGCACACACAAACACACACACACACACATATATATAGGGGATGGATCATGAGAAAACTAGTTTAAATGTGAAAACAAAAAAACTAACTAAAAAGCCAAAAAAAACATATCAAATTCTTTTTTTGATTTTTTTATTAAAATTCGCTATATATATTATATAAAAAAAAAGCATATAATGCACATGTGCAACATAAACATATAATGCACATGTGTAGTACACATATAGTGCACATGTTTTTTTATACATAAAATGCAGCGATTTTTTATAAAATAAATTGTATGTTTTTTATGCTTTTTTTGGCTTTTTTAGTTAGTTTTCTCATTTATATCTAGTTTTCTCATGATCCTCTCCCTACATATATATATATATATATATATATATATATATATATATATATATATATATATATATATATATATATATATATATATATATATATAATATAATTTTCAACAAAAATCAACCTACTTCAACTTTAAATTAAGCTTACACTAAATTCACACCAACCTCAAACATTCAAACTTTTACTCTCAACCATTCACTCTCAATCCATCTTCCATTTTACATCAAAATTTAAGACTCGACCTTTCACTCTTATCTTATATTCTTCCATGGATGACCAAATGAGTTTCCAAGAAATGTTAGCGGCCGGTTTCATCCCGAACCAATCAACCAACATCCGAGTCTACCAAAGCTACGGGTCACCTAATCAACCCAGATCTATGCCTTCCCAATACCAATAATTCGGGTTCATGAATCAATCAGGTTACATTCATCCACAAGTCCAAAAATATGGTTCCATGTCACCACCTAGTGCCATGCCTATACTCAAAACCGGTTACCCGTTCATTGGGTTACCTCCACAAATGGAGACCGGTGTCAACCCCAATGTTCAACTGGAATCATGTTCAATCCCCAGACACTCAGTCGTCCAGTACATCTACACCAACTCCATCTTCGAGCCAAAAAAAATAAGAGAAAAAACTGGTTCGAAGCCAAAGAAAAAAAGTCGTTATTCATAAGTGGTCAGTTGAGGAAGAAGAAGCTCTTACACGAGCTTATCTTCATGTGTCTACATGCGACGTAGTTGGGAAAAAAACACCGACTACTGGGAACGTATCAACAAATTTTTTTGTGAAGAAATAGATAACAAGTTCAACCAAACAAAGGAGAACTTGATGTCACACCCCCAACCGATGGCGGAAACATCCGGGCGCGGACTAGGCGAACCAGATTGTCTCACGAGAAATTCCATAACACTATTTAAGCGACAATATTTAAACGTTAATATCCCATACTACTAACATATAATCCTTAAACAAATTACAGAATTCAAGCATTCTCATAATACAAATCAAGTTCGATATTCCCTAGATTTCTATTACAATGCGTTTCTAGAATGCCAAATCCAATTCCATTTGCGAAGTAGACTATCCTCAACCTGCCACATATGTTAAGATAAAACCTCAATACAATTAAGTAAAGGTGAGCATACAGGTTTGCGTACATAATAAATATAAAAGCGTTTAGTATACACCGCATGACATACGTAACAGTTGTGAACTATATATCTACTTAGATTCGAGCAAACCAACAAACCGCGATTGATCGAGGCATACGAACAAGCGTTCGCATCCTAAAAGAGAAAATAAATGCGAAATAAAAATGCGAGCCTTAACAACCCCGGGCCTTTGAGTGGCGGGTCAACCTCTAGTATACTATCATGTTAAGGGTGGCGTACTGGCAATCAAGTAACACATAGAGTTCAGCAGATTTCACATAAAGTCATGTATAAGCGGGATGTCGAATAAGCATTTGAGTTGTGTGATGTGTTTTGATATACGAACATATGTGACACCCAAAAGTGCGTTTAAGCAAAAAAGGGCTCAAGTATACTCACATTCGGTGCGTTTTTGGTAGATGAGACGGGATCTGAGAAGAGTTGCGGAGAGTGCCGGATCAGCCTGTAAGTGAACAAAAGTGCATCAGTCTTCCGAATTGCTGAAACGGTCAACGGTTGAGAGAACAGTAGACAAGTTCCGGCGAGGTTTGGATATCAATCCTAACTCAACGATTAAATCGGGAGTTCCACTAGATAGAAATGGAGAATTTCGTCGAGGTTTGGATATCAATCCTAACTCAACGAAGATATCTTGTGCGAGAGGATGCGTGGAATGAATGATCTTATCGAGAGTTCTTGGTTTTCACACCTATTCTCGACTTGATCACTCATATTGTGTGATACGAGCGTTCTTCACGTGTGTTGTGGTTGCTTTAGGAAAAGCAATGTTTAAAGTTCGTGTCGAAGGATCCTGGTCAAGTTCGGGCGAACTTGCTCATCACCAAGCGAACTTGTTTGTTGTTGAGGGGACAGACAAGTTCGAGCGAACTTGGTTAAGTCCGGCCGAACTTGATCAAGTTCGGGCGAACTTGATCAATTTCGAGCGAACTTGTCCCCCAAGTTCGGGCGGACTTGTCTGTTCGTATGAGTTTTGGCGTTTAATCGATGCGTAACGGTCTGATTTGGCATCCTAACTGTAGACTAATTCGAATATGGCAATTCTACCTAATTCCCTACAGTTATGGCTCTGATACCAATCTGTCACACCCAAACCGATAGCGGAAACATCGGGGCGCGGCACTTAGCGAACCAGATTGTCTCACGAGAAATTCCATAACACTATTTAAGCGACAATATTTAAACGTTCATATCCCATACTACTAACATATAATCCTTAAACAAATTACAGAATTCAAGCATTCTCATAATACAAATCAAGTTCGATATTCCCTAGATTTCTATTACAATGCGTTATCGAATGCCAAATCCTATTCCATTTGTAAAGTAGACTATCCTCAACCTGCCACATATGTTAAGATAAAACCTCAATACAATTAAGTAAAGGTGAGCATACAGGTTTGCGTACATAATAATATAAAAAGCGTTTAGCATACACCGCATGACATACGTAACAGTTGTGAACTATATATCTACTTAGATTCGAGCAAACCAACAAACCGCGATTGATCGAGGCATACGAACAAGCGTTCGCATCCTAAAAGAGAAAATAAATGCGAAATAAAAATGCGAGCCTTAACAACCTCGGGCCTTCGGGTGGTGGGTCAACCTCTAGTATACTATCATGTTAAGGGTGGCGTACTAACAATCAAGTAACACATAGAGTTCAGCATATTTCACGTAAAGTCATGTATAAGCGGGATATCGAATAAGCATTACAGTTGAGTTATGTGTTTTGATATACGAACATATGTGACACCCAAAAGTGCGTTTAAGCGAAAAAGGGCTCAAGTATACTCACAGTCGGTGCGTTTTTTGTAGATGAGATGGGATCTGAGAAGAGTTGCGGAGAGTGCCAGATCAGCCTGTAAGCGAACAGAAGTGCATCAGTCTCCGGAATTGCTGAAATGGTCAACGGTTGGGAGAACAGTAGACAAGTTCGGGCGAACTTGTATGTTTAACTTACTGGTGGTACAAGTTCGGGCGAACTTGTCTTATTTATTGAGAAATGAGACAAGTTCGGGCAAACTTGCCCTAATTGCTGAGGGATGATACAAGTACGGGCGATCTTGTGTGAAGGTGTTGAGGTTTTAGTCAAGTTCGGGGGAACTTGGTCACCATTCTGGTGACACATTCGAGCGAACTTGATGTAATCCGAGCGAATTTGACTGTTTTGGCATCCAAATCGTGCGTTTTCGCGTCGTTTGCTGAGGAAATCGAGTGTCCATCCCTCCAACCTTAGGCTACTGAGCAAAACCAAGGCTGAAGAGGTCTTTTGGAGCGAGTTTTAGCCATTTTAAAAAACTCGGACTAATCCGGGCGAACTTGAAGGTTAGAACGGGTTAGTCCAGCTTGTGTAAAGTGACGATTTCGTCCTTGTGCTTCTGGATCTGAGATCTTGCTTGACAACGCCTCGTTCCACTTCAAAGTGAACGAAACATACGTCATTTAGTCCGAATATTGTGTAAAAATCGATGTTTTGAAGGTTTTACTCAGATCTAAGCATAGATCTGAGCGAAAAACAGAAGTTTTGCATAAAAAGATGAAGATTTGCGTAAACCGAAGAGATTTGATGAAAACGAAGGCAAATCCTTGTGCAAAAATCGTTGTAAAACGTTGTAGAATGTTGTTGTAGTTGAAAACGAGTTGAATCTTACTTAGGACACAAAAGGTTTCGGTTTTGGGAAGCTCCGGGCGAACTTGCAACAAGTTCAAATGAGAAGAGGAGCTGGGTATTTATAGGTGAGGTGAGAATGTGAGCTGGAACATCAAGTTCGAGCGAACTTGCTACAAGTTCGGGAGAACTTGCTACAAGTTCGGGCACGAACTTGTGTGTTTCTTGCTTTATGAGACAAGTCCGGGCGGACTTGTGAGATTCTGGTGAGTTGGGAGACAAGTCCGGGCAGACTTGTAGTTTCTGGAGGTGTATGAGGCTTAGGCAAGTTCGGCCGAACTTGACCTAGTGGCCAAGTTTTGTTCGATTATTTCGCGTTACGAGTTCGTTCGGCGATTCGGTTCGTATTAGTTAGTTATATTAAGCATTTTAGCGAAACGTTAAGCGTTATATTACCATTGATTTGAGAGAGAGCGAGTTACGTGATCGTGCGAGCGTTTTAGCGATATCAAACCATAATATAAATAAATAAAACACACATTAAACATAATTCCACATAATTACTGCGTGTTGCGATGCGAAGTCACAAGTGTTCATTAAAAAATAACACACTTGGCTTATATAATAGCATAAATAGTTGTAATTGCGTTGAATTAGCGATTAATAAGTGATTAAATGCGATATAGATGTAATAATATTTGATTCCATTAACATAATTTTTCATAATCCAAATCTCGGAGTACAATTGGTCGAGATAAACGAAATAAACAGAAGTAAATAACAACGAAAAATTGGAGTTGTTACACTTGAAGTCACATTGGTATTATATGGCCACTCCCGCACCTCTTTTTTTTGGAATATACAACCACCACGAAATGCCCATAGTGGTTACTTCGATGAGATGGTCATCATCCGGGCCAAAGCGGAGTTTGAAACTAAACTAAGTATTTGTTTCAACTATGAGCATGTTTTTCAATTAGTGAAAAACGAATCGAAATGGAATGTATCGCTGCCATTGATGTCAAAAAAGACCAAGACATCCGAGTCGGGAGTGTATATATCGTCCGCTTCCAATGTGATTGACTAGGACGACAATGAACTCTCGTCCATGGTTCAAAAAGTCAATTTCAATCTTAGTGATGATGACGTTGAAGAGTTGCCTCATCCAATGGTTCACACAAAGACTAAAGAGGCTCAGGTGAAGTCGAGAAGATAATCAAAACAAAGGAGACGTCACTCATGAAGAAGACGACCCAATAAAAATTCAAATGCAACTATACATGGGAAAAAAAGTGGAATAGTTTGATGGGTTGAAGGATAAATTCGACGGATTTCATACAAATCATAACTACTCCATCATCTCTATGGACCACTCGAGCATGGACCCGGTTCGACTTAAAATTTACGAATAAGTTTGTGAGAAAATTAAGAAAAAACATGGATGAGCTTAAGTTTGTTGGTTTAAGTGTGTCTTTTTTATTATTTGTATATTTTTATTTTTAGGTTGTAAGTGTGTTTTTTTATTAAAATGAATTATCTAGTTTTAATTTTTTTCCATTTTTTAATTTTAAAAATAACATCAATAAAATAATTATATAACTAAATTAAAATCAGATTATATAGATTATAAATAATTCAAATAAAAGAAAAAAATAGGTAATGAGGTGGATAATAAAGTGATGGTTTGTATTAGTTTAGTGTTGTGCGAAAAATAGGGTTTAGAATGGTGATGGTTTGGATGATGTGACATGCAGAATAGTTTAGTGTGGATTTAGATAACTTGTTAGCCTTGTGGATGCTATATGTAATAATTTGACTTCTTACATGGCAAATCACCAATAGTTGACATATGTTGTTATATTTTAAATTTTTATATATGAAACATGTGCTTAACTCGTGTCTTTTCTTGTATGTTTAAGTTATTAAACTAGTATCTACGATCCGCGCTTGCGGCGAGACTGTTAACCCAAATAAAAAGTATACGTAAAAAAAGATAAATCACATACACATGTTACGGCGTGTTAACTCGCAAAAAATTTGACAAAAAAGTAAAACACAAAAAAGAATAACTAAGTCGGCTTAGAACTTGCAAGTTTCTATGGAGTCGGTTAACCATAAAAATAGACGTAAAAACGTTGAACCACGCGTTCGCGTTGCAGCGTTAACCTGTAAAAATTTAGAACGAATCGTAAAACGAAAAGTTTGTAAAAGATGTAAAGTACAGGGACCAAAGTTGAAAGTTGAAAGTGGCAAAATGTTGGGGTTAAAAATAGAAATGTTCGTGACTTATATGTAAGAGATGAAAATTATGGGGTAAAAAGTGTAAAAGATGTAAACTATAAGCATTCTGTAAAAGATGAAAACTATTGGAGTTAAAGTATAAAAGATAATAAAATAAAAGGGTTAAAAGTAAATAAAAATAGAAAATAAAAAAATCAATAAAAGTAAAAAAAATGAATAGTATTTTGTTAAGGGGGAAAAACTTATAAATTTAGATGTAAACTATAAGCGTTTTGTAAAAGATGAAAACATTGGGGTTAAAAGTATAAAAGATAAAAAAAATAAAAGGGTTAAAAGTAAATAAAAATGGAAAATACAAAAAAAAATAAGAGTAAAAAAATGAATAGTATTTTTGTTAAGGGGAAAAACCTTACAAATTTATATAGGGATAACTGATCTATCATTTAATTTCATCGACAACCTCGTATATACCAGTGAAAACCCTGTTTCTGATAAGAACACTCACATAAACATTCAATACTTCTTTTAACGTTAAGTCGCTTTTGCTTTTGTTTTGATATTAGAAACATTACATGTGATAACTTCTTAAATTTTAAATACCCTAAAATCCTTTGATGAATTTCTATTAAATTTTGACTAAAGTTAAACGGTTCTTTCTTTTTCAAGTTTAACATAAATGATTCAAGTTGATTTTCCCACTTTACACTAAATCAAACTTCAATTATTTTATAAACATTAGGGCCGTCTCTAAGATTTTAAAGACCCTGTGCTACAAGTAAAAATAGACCTCTTATATGAATAAACAAAATTTAGAGTAAATTATAGTTTTCGTCTTTTATGTTTATATCCGATTGCAATGAATGCCCTTTAAATTCAATAATTATAGTCATACTCATGTATTTGTAAACCTCATTACACCATACATTCGTTCTCCCTAACCTGATTAAAACTTTTAGTTAAGTTTGATCAACTAAGGGAAGTTTATTCCTTTTACCAACTTAATTAAAGAAAAAAATTATAACCCAATTTAAAAAACCCACTTCATCTTTTACTTTTTCTCATTCTTCCCTTTTCCTTTCCCTTTCTTTTTTCACCATCACCACCACAACCACCACCTCGTTTTTTCTGGCGACGCCGCACCACCACCCCCTCTTTCTCCCTTGAAACTATCGCTCTCCTATGTTTTTCTTCTCCAACGTGAACAAGAAACCACTTCAACTCACTTCATCTCTTACAACCACCACCTGCAACCTACCACGACCACCACCATTGGCCGAGCACCGTATTCCGCGCGTCAAGCAGCCACACCAAAGTTTATCCGTCAACTTCAGCTTTCCATCCTAAAACCCTAATTGGTCCCCTTAAATTCTCTGGAAAAAATTCAGTTCTAAAGTGTTTACCTCATCAAGGTAAGGATCATGTTTAAGTTGGTTGTGTTGTACCAAAACGAGCCCTAGATCTTGATTTCGGAAGAATTAGTGAATGTTACAGATGATGTCGTTTTGGCCATGGGACCTAAATCAGTGCTTAGATTGAATGAAAAAAGAGATTGATCGGGTTAATTCTTGAATGTTTTAGAGAGATAAAGAGCTGGGAGGGAGAGAGAGAGTTTGTTTTAAACATATTATTTTCTTGTCTTTTCTTTTTAATGAGTAAATTGCTTAACTACCCTTAACTGATCAAACTTAATTGGAAATTTTAATTAGGTTAGGACCAAAGGACGTAGGGTGTAATGAGTTTTACAAATAAATGATTGTGACCGTAATTTCCGAATCAAAGGGTATCCATTGCAATCCGATACAAACATAAATGATGAAAACTATAATTTACCTCAAAATTTATTTGTACAACGATAATTGTTATTATGAAAAAAAAACAATACAATGTTAGTGTTACAAACTTACTTATCTTACATGGTTAAATAAATTGTAACTTTGATTTTTTTTAATGCCTCTAATTTCCTTTGAGGTCTTAAGTTAAAATAAACTAACCTTTAAGTATAAAAAAACAAAACTAAATATTTAACATGCGATTTTCCCAAATTACTATTTCTTTTATGAGTAAATTGCACAAAACATCCTTTATGTTTCCTCAAACTTGTAGGTTCCAGCCTTAATGTTTAAAAGTTGCTAAAAACAGCCTTTAAGTTTATTTTTGTTGCGGGTTCAATCCTTTACAGCTAACCACGTTATTTTCTTTAGTTAAGTTCTCTCACATGCATAACATGTGAGGGTATATTCGTCATTTTGGTTGATCTTCCACCCACGTCAATTATAAAAAAAGAATATTTAAGGTTTAACATATTTTAAAAAAATTCTAACCGCAGGGACTAATGTGCAATAAAAACAAACTTTTAAAAGCCAAACACCTCTTTTCCGGTCTTCTTCTCCGGCGAACCCGGAATTAAGATAGGAATCTTGTTAAGCTAGCCCACTAAGCTGTAAAGATTAACACAGATTTTGATCATGCCAATCAACCTCTTCAGGATTATCACCAGTTGGAAGAATCGGCGCCTTATTCGCATCAGACGGAAACGACAAACGACTCTTCAACCCTAGATACCTGCCGTCAAATCAGAGAACTTTGTAACACCGTGTTCAGTAGTCGGATCCAGCAACTGGTGACGCTTAGGACGCCGAAGTTAGACTTAAACACTATCAAACGGTAATCATGCTCCTCTGTAGTCGCGTACGTTTTACCAAACTTTGTTTAAACTAGGTTAAAACTTAAATATTCATTTTTTTATAATTGAAGTGGGTGGAAGATCAACCAAAATGACGAATATACCCTCACATGTTATGCATGTGAGGGAACTTAACTAAAGAAAATAACGTGGTTAGCTGTAAAGCACATAAAAGCTGTTTTTAGCAACTTTTAAACTTTAAGGCTGGAACCTGCAAGTGTAAGGAAACATAAAGGATGTTTTGTGCAATTTACTCTTCTTTTATTTTATATAATCAAAAGTAAAAACAAGTATAATTTTCTCACCTTTCCTTTAAAAGAGAATTTAATATATAAATTTAAGAAAAATATTAAAAAAATTAGTGATGAAATTTCAACATGATCTAAAACACAAAACATAGTTTTGAGTTATTATATTTAATCTGTTTAATAAAACTCAGGTTTATTTAACCCATTTAATTAAACATGTTGACTCTTTAAATGCACCAACCCAATTATTACATTTAGTCATTTTGATTACCATCATCAAACTGTCAATCGTTTGTTTAACATGTTTAGATAAATGAGTTAAACTTTAGGTGTGTGTTTTTGAAAGAAGTCCTTGCCCACCCGTTTATCCATCAACTCAAAACACATTTGATAAAATAATTTATGATGTTAAAAAGGTACATATGTTAAATAGATCTTGTTCACGTGATATTAAATACATACACACTAACATTAATAATTTAACACCTATAAAAAACTAGGTAGTGTTCAGATTAATCACTTTAAACAGGTCAACCCAAAACTCATTAACCCGCCAACCCACAGTAACTCTAAAACATATACATACATACATATGACGGTGGGTATAAGCTAACCTCCTCACCCTTCCCCTTTGATTAGGTCGGTATTGCCAAACTTCGTCCTCACCACTCATTTCACAACACCCACACACAAAACACCCAAATTTCTCACACAAAAACCCTAATTCCTCTCAAATTCCACCAAAATCCACTCAATTCTTCTCGTAATCTTCTTCCACACTAAACCTAATCATCAATCGCTCACTTTTCGCCATTTTCGGAGCTCAATTTGAGCCGTTTTCATGGGGTAAATCAACAGTTTCTCGATAATTTGTTTGCTTTTTATGGAGTGGGATAGTAGCGACTCTGATCTGAGCGGAGACGACGAAGGATTCTTGTTGAATGATGGAGGTCCGTTGCCGTTTCCTGTTGATAGCTTGCTTCAACCGGCGCCCTGTGGATTCGTTGTTACTGATGCTTTGGAGCCTGATAATCCTATTATTTATGTGAATTCGGTTTTTGAGATTATTACTGGTTATCGTGCTGAAGAAGTCCTCGGTCGGAACTGGTAAGTTGTGTGTTTAGATAATATGTTATATGTATGATGTTGTTGGTTAGGGTTTGTGTGTTTTAGGGCTTTTTGGTTAGGGATTGAATGAATTAATATTATATGTTGTTGTAGATGCTATGGTTCTGTTTGATAACTAGGGCTTTTGTATTGAAGATTTGAAATAGTTGAGTATAGGTCTGGACTGGAACTGTGAAACATACTAGTATTGGTCTTGGTTTGCATTCGAAATCTTTGAGTTTTTTGGTGCTTATGCTTAGGGGCAGTAGGTCTCTTTAGAATAAAGAAAGAACAGCGTTAGTCAATTAATCATAATCAGTGAAATCTCGCCCGTAGCAAAGCTATTAGTAGGGTATGGGGAGAGTGGGATGTAGGCAGATCATACCTCTATCTTAGGGGATAGAGAGGCTGTGATAGACAGATACTAGAAAACACGAAAAATACATTAAAGTTTGATTTATTGAATAACTAATATAGTTGGCTCGATTCGAGAGGGGCAGATCTCCAATACATGAACACTTGATAGTTAAAATAAACAAGACATGAAAAACTAGAACAGGAAATGGAATGTTTAAATGTAAAAAGAACAGTCACTAATCTTAGATCCCCTCCACGCGCCCGCGACTAATTCAGCCTTGAACCTTTGCTTCTGATTGAATGGGTCATGGTAACTGAATCGGGGCCTGTTGGACCCAGAAGGGTCGACCCACTGATAAGGTGGAGTCATATCAGGCTGCTCTAGGGAGACCCTTGGCTTCAAAACATACCTGGACCTGAAAAGTGTGTTAGAAACCTAGGCAGTTAATTTCGCCGTTATATCACCGATATATCGGTTATCGGTCCCCTGGTGAGATATAGCTCAGCATATCGGTACCGATATTATCGGCGATACCTGACCGATATATCACCGACTTTCCCGATATTAGTACCTTTCTTCTTAGTTCTACCATTCATCTTTTTTCTGGTTGCTGCTATTAGTGTTTTAAGTCATAATTGTTAGTTGTTAGTGTTTTAAATCATAATCAGTTCCTACTTGCTACAATATTTAGTGTTTTACAAGTTGCAAAAGGTTAATTTGTTAATGGTAGGAGAGTATACTGAATTGTTAGTGTTAAATTGCTATATATATATATATATATATATATATATATATATATATATATATATATATATATATATATATATATATATAAATTAAGCATGGTATTAAAATTATCAATATCACACTGCAATTACCGATATCTCAAATATTGGTTCTTGACTGATATCCGATCTTTTACTGCATTAACTGCTTAGTTAGAATTTAGAAACATAGAGTGCTTCTCATGGAATCCACATAGCAGAAACCTAAAAGTACTAGAAATATAGTTAAGCTACCAGTAACTGAAAATGGTGAAAAAGGTATAACAGTAATAGATAAAATATTCTAGAGACACGAAGATAAGAGGAAGGTAACCTGCATAGGACACTAATTAGAAGGAGCAACATATAATTAGGAGTTTCAAGCTCTCAAGGATGGCTAAAAGATGCTGTTTTTTTTTTCTATAATGGTTGATATAATCGATAGAATCTCTTTCAGTAGTATATAATGGCATGATAGATGCAACATCAAGCTGAACTTTTTAATTTCTACTATTTATTGGCATTTCCAAAGCACTTTAAGGCAATGAAGGTTGAAGAAATGAGTGGCTTCTTAAAATAGAATAGGAACGATAGTTTGATTCTTTTTCTACTGTGTTTATGCTTGTGAAGCTGTTGTACCCAATTGAATGCACCAAGTCTAGAAAGTTGCCTTTTCATGTTCTTATATTTTATATGGTAAAAAAGTGTATTCTAACTTATTCATAGATGTAACTTAAGAATTATTTTCTGGGTTGTTTTGGTCTACTTATTGATTTGTGTATGCTTCCTCCCAAATAATGGTGCCAGTTTCATTCATCATTAACAGCTTGGCAACTGTATCTGATGTCTGGTAATTTTAAAACTGTACCAATGAAACAAGGATTGGATTAAACTACATTATTCTGTTATCTTGACAAAAACATAGTACGGTTTGAAGATGAGCTGGATTAAACATTTGCTAGTTTAGTTTGTCATGCTTGCTTCTTAGAAATAAGCATTTTTATTTAGTGCTTCTAACATTTTACAGTTTGAAGATGACCTGGATTAAAATTTGCTGGTTGCCTGGTCTTGTAGTTTCCCTTGCTTGCTCATCAGAAATAGACATTTTTTGGTGCTTCTAGTTGTAACCCAGTTATACTGTCTTCCTGGTTCATGCTCAACTTACAGATAGCTACCAGATGAGCTCGTTTGACCATTTTTATTCCCTCAATGGTTTTTTTTGGAATCTCATGTATCACGAGCTTTGAACATTATGAAATATGAAGCATTAAGTCAGTAACCGTATGATTACTTAACAAATGCAAGCCTTCCATACACTAACACAAGTAGCAGCCTGAAAATTTGAAGCTATAATCTTTTGGAAAACTACCAAGTTAGTGAGTTGATAGTGAGTATGGACATTTTGAAGATCTTTTTGATAGATCTAATAGATTAAGACCCGCAGTACTGTAAATAGATTAAGCCTTAAACATGATAGATTGCTAAGGTTCACTCCCGTTTGTTCAAATTCTGAACATTTTTATAAAATTTTCTACTACTTTTACAGAGTCCTATACTGGAAGATGTACTGCTCGTTGCATCTATTAAAGCATGATGCAGTATGCACATTAGTTGATTGCTTCCACAATCTTCGTTACATCTGCATTTATATGTTTATTCAGAATATAAATTATTAATGATATTTAGTTTTCATCTTTATATACTTTAATAGAATTTCAAAAGTTAAAACCCCCATGGAGTGAACACGGTACTGGAAACTTGGAAATGTGAGGATTGAAGGCGTATGATTTAGGTGTTGAGGCTCTAATGTGCTTTTGAGTACATTATTATTAGCTCACTAGTTTCAAGTTTTATCTGCCACTTCTTTTGAGAATTTTAAGAATATATAGTTAATATCGGTCATCGGTCCCCATGTAAAATATTGGTGTCAAATCATAGTTACCTTAATCGCTAGGCTAGCCACGCTCCACGTATTGGATCGTGGTGTACCCAATCGGAAATCGTAAGCGTCCCGGAACGCCATGGTCCAGCGAACCGAGTTGCGTCGGTACGGTGTTTCTGATTGCGGAGGTACGGCGATCCAAATTGATCCGGTTCAGCGAACCAAATAGACAAGGTGGACGTTCCAAATCGATTAGGTACAGCGATCCATAGCTGAATTCAGACACCAATGTTGTTTTCAGCTAGAAACCAGTAAGAAGGGGAAGAAGAAACAGCGGCTGCGTATGTTTTATGTTTTTAGGGTTTAAATAAGTTTAGTTATTACAACATTTAACCCCTCTACTTTACTAGTTTACATTTAAACCCTAAAACTTATAGTTTTTTACATAAAAAGTGTGAGAGTAGTTTGGGTATTTGAACATTTAACCCTCTGTATCTTTACTGGTTTACATTTGGTGCTTAAACTAATAAATTTATACATAAAAGGTATAAATTAAGATTAAATATATATAACATTTAACCAAATTACATAAACTAATAAATTTATACATAAAAGGTATAAATTAAGATTAAATATATATAACATTTAACCAAATTACATCAGTTTCTACTCCTATTCAATATCTTTTTTTTATCTTCAACCTTCAATGTTTATGTTTGGTAATTTGAAATTTGGAATTTGATAATTTATGTTTTAATTTGTGTACACTGAACCGGACTCCATGGTACACCGTACCGGTTCGTACCGAAATGAACCTACCCCCCTCCGTACCGAAAACGTCACCTCTAGCGAATTGCGTACCCGAACCGTGTACCCGTACTGGAGCAAACCGCGAATTAGGTAACCGTGTGTCAAATGTTGGCCAGAATATCGGTACCAATATTTGACAGATATATCACTGATTTTCCCGATCAGTACCTTTCTTTTTAGTTCTACCATTCGTCTTTCTTCTTATTGCTGCTAAGTCTTTATTGTTAATTGTTAGTGTTTTAAGTCTTAATGAGTTCCCACTTGCTACAATTGTTAGTGTTTTGCAAGCTGCAAAAGGTTAATTTGTTGGCGGTAGGAGAGTATACTGAATTGTTAGTGACTTAGTGTTAAATTGCTATATATAAATTCTGCATGATATTAAAATTACCAATATCCCACCGCGATAACCTATATCTCAAAGATTGGTCCTTGACCGATATCCGTTTTTTGTTACCACATGAACTGCATAGATTGATCCTTAATCCCAGGTATAAAGAGATACTGCTAAGTGTTTATGATTCATTCGCAAACTTAATAACATGCTAAATGGTTTAGAATGAGGGGCGATGGGCTCAGGAAAATACATTAGGGACAAAAAGGCACTCTCCATGTTGTTCTGGGTCAAATTTGGTCAAGGTTAGGGTATGTAGAAGGTTTACGTGTAAAAGAAATCAAAGGGATGCATAAGTTATGAAAGGTTTACTTGATAAATAGATATAGGTTGATATGTTTTATGTAAAATTAACGAGACACAATTTCTGGTCGTAAATAACGCTTACTTGCTTGTGCATAAATGCGCGCCTCGGCTTTTGGGCTAAACCAAGCGTATAGACTGTCATGCATGTAATACTGTTTTATTGAAGTAAATGTGAAGTGCGATGTAGTGTCTTATAAATTAGCTGTACGAAATGCACATTATATAAAGTTGGCACTTCACAAAGGCATATAGTTCAATATAATACTATATTGAACTGTTGTTGTTATATGTAGCAAATTAGTCTATCTACATATCTGAAAATAATGCTCACTTTCTTATTGAGGTGAGGAATTAGGAGATATACCTTGAGGAAACTTAATCAAAGCGGTAGGAAAATTACCTTGTTTTAATGATGAAGCTACAAAGAGTAACTAGACGATGGAATTAATGAAAGCTTAGGAAATTAAATGTCCAATAATTCTGGCTCGGCTTCTTTGTACTTGGATTGGTGAAGCCCCTAGTTTTTTACGCAGTTTAAATACATATGTTGTTTTGACACTTTTTTTCTGGTATCTCTTGGATAATGGGATCTTTTGATGAGACTCATATGAGGGTATTCTTGTACACAATGTAAGCTGTCATTTGTTTGTAGCTTCTAACAGGACAAAATGATAAACTGAAAATTAGGAATGTATCTCACTGAACAAATGATTATAGTAGGGACTAACATAATGTAAGAAACTGAGGTAGCCTGTAGTATTTTTTACTTTCATCAACTTGCTCTCTCGTTTAGTTTGTTAGAGAAACATAGACTTGTAGTTTGGCTGCAGAGGTGCTTTCGAATTCCAGAAGAAAGTTCTTCGGTATTAAAACAGGTGATGCTCATTATAGGGGACATTTTGACACCTACACACACTTGCTTAGAGACGGTTGATTTGGACTATTTATTTCAACGAGTCAAATTTAAATGTGCCAAAAGACCAGAAGTTTGTTAAGTGTACTTTGATGTATCAACCTTTTAAATCGCTTTATGAAAAAACTAAATAAATACTCTGATTTACAGTTTTGGTAATCATATTTGATATGCTAATTATTTATAAAGGTATCTTGGGTCAACCTAATGCGCATGGTTGTTAATAGCGCTCATAGCGGGGGCTATAGTGAATAGCACAGCGAAGCATTCATGCGTCGCTATTTGATTTTGGCTCCTCCATATTGCGTAAATAGCGGGATTTTGGGTTTTTTTTCTTCTAGTGTGTCGCTAAACATAAAATAGCGCCCACTGTTTCATCGCTATTGCTACGTAGCTTATAGGTAGCTTGTTTCTATTAACAACTATGCTAACCCGTAGAGCCACACAATCTGTTGGCGTTTTCTAACAATTTGTATTTTGTTCAGCATGTAAAGTTGTCATTTTTCCATGTAGTGGGCATTTGGGTAAAGGTTATTTTTGGGGCTTATCGAAATTTGGAAATCCGATAAGCTTATGAGTTTATCAACTCAACTTATGACTTACCGAATCCCTTAAGCTGTTGATGTTTATTGGTTTTACAAAATTTCAGTAAGGCCCAACAAGCTGTAAAAACACCCCCTTAAAATGGTAGTTATAAACGTGAATTGAAATTTATGTCTATACTTTTGGCCGCCTCAGACCATACATTGAATTATTTGTTCAAATATTCTATTGCAGTGTTTACGACTAAAGTACATTTGTTTTCATCTCGTCTAATCTGTGTATTTGTTTTCAGCCGGTTCTTGCAATGCAGAGGTCCGTATGCAAAGAGAAGGCATCCTCTAGTGGATTCTACTGTAGTCTCGGAAATTCGTAGATGCCTTGAGGACGGGATTGAATTCAAAGGAGAATTATTAAATTTCACAAAAGACGGTACCCCATTAATGAACCGGTTGCGTATGACCCCTATATATGGCGATGACGAGGCGATAACACATATTATCGGTATACAGTTCTTCACAGAAGTCGATCTTGATCTGGGCCCACTCACCGGATCCACAGCAAAAGGAACCGTGAAGTCATCTGACCCGTTTCGGTCCAGTCTTCTCGCTTGTCGGCTAACTCCAGACGGGACCCGCCACTCTTCTCGCGGACTTTCTGGGATTCTACAATTAAGCGATGAAGTGATTTCTCTTGAAATTCTCTCACGCTTAACCCCACGAGATATTGCATCGGTCGGTTCGGTTTGCCGACGGTTCTACGAGGTGGCTAAGAACGAGGACTTATGGAGAATGGTTTGTCAGAACGCGTGGGGTAGTGAAACAACGCAGGTTTTACAAACAGTTCCCGGGGCTAAAAGGTTAGGATGGGGTCGGTTGGCCAGAGAACTCACCACTCTTGAAGCGGCTGCATGGCGGAAACTGTCCGTCGGCGGTGCTGTCGAGCCGTCACGATGTAATTTCAGTGCGTGTGCGGTTGGGAACCGTGTGGTTCTGTTTGGCGGTGAGGGTGTCAATATGCAACCGATGAACGATACTTTTGTACTGGATTTAAATTCTAGCAAACCCGAGTGGCAACATGTGAAAGTTGCTTCACCGCCACCGGGTCGTTGGGGTCATACGCTTTCATGTGTCAACGGTTCTAATCTGGTTGTGTTTGGAGGATGTGGGACTCAAGGGTTACTTAACGATGTATTCCTTTTGGATTTGGACGCTAAACATCCAACATGGCGTGAAATTTCTGGTTTAGCCCCTCCACTTCCGCGATCGTGGCACAGCTCATGTACCCTTGACGGGACGAAATTAATCGTTTCGGGTGGTTGTGCGGATTCTGGTGTACTATTAAGCGATACGTTTCTACTTGATCTTTCTATGGAGAAACCGATTTGGAGAGAGATACCTGTCACATGGACCCCACCTTCTCGTCTCGGCCACACTTTATCGGTGTACGGTGGTCGTAAAATCTTGATGTTCGGCGGTCTTGCTAAAAGCGGGCCTCTTAGGTTCCGATCTAGTGACGTTTTCACCATGGATTTGAGCGAGGATGAACCGTGTTGGAGATCCGTGACCGGAAGTGGGATGCCTGGTGCGGGTAATCCAGGCGGCATAGCTCCACCGCCCCGGCTTGACCATGTAGCCGTGAGCCTACCTGGCGGCAGGATACTAGTCTTCGGTGGTTCAGTAGCAGGTCTTCATTCCGCCTCGCAGCTTTATATTCTTGACTCCACCGAGGAGAAACCCACATGGCGGATGTTAAATGTACCTGGGTTGCCACCGCGGTTCGCTTGGGGTCATAGCACGTGTGTTGTTGGTGGTACGCGAGCCATTGTTCTTGGCGGTCAAACCGGTGAGGAATGGATGCTAAGTGAGCTTCATGAACTATCTTTAGCAAGTTCTGTTATTTAAAATATCCGAAAAGCTTGTACAAAAAAGTCAACACGTGTGGTTGCTCGGGTCAACACTTGGTGTGTGGCGATCTTGAAGAGGGTGTTACGTTTTAAGGTACGATTTTTGTCAGATTTGTGCAGAAAACGTTTTGTACTTAGTTTTTTGGTAAGCAGTAATTGACAGATTGGATAGGGTATAATACTACTATATTACTACAATACACTTGGGTCTTGTTTTTCATAATGTATGCTCTCATGGAATGCTATGGTTTAAGGTCCTGTGTTTTGAAGCCGAACTAAAATGTTAATGTTGGTTGTATATAGGAAATGAAAAATTTGTCCTTAACTCTCTGTATTCAGCTCCTCTGCTATGTTCCCTGGAAGCCATCGCCGCCATCTTTTTGAATGTGGTCCGGCTCCTTGTTTGGCCATGGATGACGACTTTCTTTTTGGCGGGGGCACGATGGCTTTAAGTGGCTATATACAATTATACATATATACGTTTGGTGGTTTTGTGGTATGATCTGTCATATTGTTTGGCCGTGGATGACGACTAAGTGGCTATATACAATTATACATATATACGTTTGGTGGTTTTGTGGTATGATCTGTCATATTTTGGATGTTGCTATGCTTGATAGTTTTGGATTCATATGTTCTTTTGTACTTTAATTTTTTAAAAATTATAATTATAATGGAATAAAAAGATTATACTTTTAGATGGCCAGCTCTCTCTCGTCTCCTGGGTGCCAAATCAGCAAGTTGGCAACAGAAACAAGGATCCAATGACATTGAAACCCTCGGATTTTGCAGCATATCAACAATTAGAAACCATAAGAAAACATCAACAATGAGGGTGTGACCGGAAACAGATCTGTTAGCATCATCATGCAATCCAAAGAGGGTTGTTTCCATCCAACTTACCCCATAAGTGTGTTATACCCTGAAATGCTTCAGCCGTCAGATTATTGTCAGGGCTATCAAAGGACTTCCACAAAACATTTTCTAGAGAGTGGATGTTACCATTTGCATGCCCACCACCTTCATTGTTGGTGCCGCTACGACCGTTGCTGATGACATTGTCTACACATCCGATTCCACAACCATCTCCTGCTGCCACCTATACCACTGTCATCGTTGCATCATCACCATCATAGCCCTATACACACCACCGTCTGGCCCATTTCTCTATTTCTTGATCTTAACTTATGCATACTTGCTGTGGTCAAGTATTTTAGCTACATGAAATGTAATATTTACCTGAATTTTAGCCCACATCATATAACCGATAGCTAACTTCTAAAAAATAAATAAATAAATATCATAAGTTTCGGACAGATAAGAAAGGACAAATCACATCTCGAGCTTGTAAAGACTATTGTATGCTTGTGAGGATAAATGTTGAATGTTAGATAGCTTATGTTTACGCACGGAACACTTTAGCCGAATCATTAACTAAACGATTACAATTAATCACTAGAACGCTCATGATGAGATGCAGAGTGCCATATTTTAAGTGGGAGCATGCCATTTTGGATGTCGCTACATTGATCAAATTGAAACCAACTAAGGGTCACGAACATACTTTCGACTACAATGGTCTCATGAAGAGAACGAAGTCTCCCCCATCTAAATATATTTGGTTGTGTGGTCTACATACCAATACCGCCACCACAATGCAACAAAATGAGACCACATAAAAGACTAGGTGCTTACATTGTTTTTAACTCATTCCATTATTAAACCTTTGAGGAGAGACATGTAAAAACCATGGTATATTCACTATTGGTTTGATCACATTATTCTTAGTATTATGAGGATATAAGAACAAGGAAATGCTAGTAGTATAAAAAAAAAACCATGGAATGCAACATCAATATCAAATTTCGACCCACAAGTGGTCAGTGTGAGTTAAGTTCTGGAGATGTTTCTGATGTTTAATAATGACAAAGCTTAACTAGGTTAGAGAGTAAATAAAAAAATCTAATTATATTATTTTAACTTTATTAAAAGTTGGAAAAAGACTGTTTTGCCCTCATGTGAATGGCACATGACCGCATTTAACAAGAAAACTTAACTAGGTTAGGTCAAAAGAATACCGACTGTAATCATGTGCAAACGTAAAGGACAACCAATGTACTTTTTAAACTTAATGAACACCGCCTGTAGAAACGTTGAACGTAAAGGACGAAGAATGCAATTTTTATATTAAGGATATATATTACAAATTAAATTATACTCTATTTAACATAACTTAGATTATTAGTTATCTTATAAACCAAATCTATAGGTTACACACGGAATAAATTACACCGAGGGCATGCTTGGCTAAGCTTTTTGAAACAACTTATTGACTTATTGGCTTTTCAAAAAACTAGTAAGTCAAAATAATGTTTGGGTAATTGAAAAGAACTTTTTGAAACAACTTTTTGTATAGGAAGAAAAAGTCAGTTTTGGAAAGCTAGTATTTTGTGACTTTTTGGAACTTCTTATAACTTTTCAACTTATTAGTGTTTCCCACCTCATAAGCTAATCCAAAACTTTTTTAAAAACTCATTTTCAAAAAGTCATAAGTCAATAAGTACTTTTAACGAGAAATCCTTTTTGAGTTAAATAAGCTTAGCCAAACAAGTCCTAAGTTAAGTAAAGGGTTTTATTATAGTTGGTCTTCGGGCGGTAGATTTATTCTACAATGATAGCGAGTCGGGATTATTAGCGTCGTCTGTGTTCATGAGCATAGGTGGACTCTTTTGCCATTGGATTTAAGCGGAGATAATCGAGATTTTGTTGATGGTTAAAAAAATTATATATATATTGTTAACGAGTGATGATGAATAGTAACTCTATTTTTATAATAAGATATAGATTTTTTATTTAATATATTATAATAGTTTATTATTATATTTACTTTTAGTTACATATTTTTAATCTTTTTCCTATGTTAAAAACATATATTTTCTTTACCAATTTTTTAATAATTGTTTTTTCTTTTTTAGAACATATATTAATTTATCGATTAATTTGATACTTCTTTAATAATTTACGTTTACAATTTTTTTCTAAAAACTTAAGTACATAGTTGTGCTTGTTTTCCCCGACATTCTTGTCCCACCCCAACCGATGGCGGAAACATCGGGGTAGTGGCACTAGGCGAACCAGATTGTCTCATGAGAAATTCCATAACACTATTTAAGCGACAATATTTAAACGTCAATATCCCATACTATCAACATATAATCCTTAAACAAGTTACAAAATACAAGCATTCTCATAAAACAAATCAAGTTCGATATCCCCTAGATATCTAGTACAATGCGTTTCTAAAAGACCAATCCTAATCCATTTGCGAAAGTAGACAATCCTCAACCTGCCACATATGTTAAAATAAAACGTCAATACAATTAAGTAAGGGTGAGCATACAGGTTTGCATACATAATAGATATAAAAGCGTTTAGCATACACCGCATGACATACGTAAGAGATGTGAACTATGTAACTACTTAGATTCAAGCAAACCAACAAACCGCGATTGATCGAGGCATGCGAACAAGTGTCCACATCCTAAAGAGAAAATATAGTGAAATAAAAATGCGAGCCTTAACAACCCCGGGCCTCCTGGTGGCGGGTCAACCTTGTAACAACAACCAAATAATCCCACACGCCATCTTGGGGGGGTTTGGGGGCAGCGCCCCTGAGACGCAGGGTCCTAGGGGCGGCAGCCCCTAGCAGGGTCCAAGGGGCAGAGCCCCTGGCTGGGGTTGAGCTGACAGGTCAGCTCGGAAAAATTTTATTTTAGAAAGAATTTCTGGTGGATGGGAATGAAAAAGGATGTAGCAAGCTATGTTGCGAAATGTCTAACCTGTTCACAGGTTAAAGCCGAGCATCAGAAGCCTTCAGGATTATTGCAACAATTGGAAATGACTGTTTGGAAATGGAAGTTAATAACAATGGATTTTGTTTCTAAGCTACCCAAGACCCGAAAGGGTAATGATGCAATCTGGGTGATTGTAGACAGATTAACCAAATCTGCCCATTTCTTACCAATAAAGGAAACTTTCAGTATGGAACAGTTAGCCAAGTTATATGTAAATGAAGTAGTTTCATTACATGGAATTCCTTTGTCAATCGTGTCTGATAGAGACAGCCGTTTTACTTCTCATTTTTGGACCAGTTTCCAGAAGGCCATGGGAACTAAGTTAAATCTAAGTACAGCATATCATCCTCAAACTGATGGTCAGAGTGAAAGGACAATCCAAACAATGGAAGATATGCTCAGAGCTTGTGTGATTGATTTTGGAGGAAATTGGGACGAACACTTACCTTTGATAGAATTTTCCTACAACAACAACTATCATACCAGCATCAATGTTGCACCTTTCGAAGCACTCTATGGACAGAAATGCCGAACACTAGTATGCTGGGTAGAAGTAGGAGAATCACAACTATCAGGTCCGGAAATCGTGCAAGAAACAACCGACAAAGTTATTCAAATCAAGGAAAGACTAAAAGCAGCACGTGATCGTCAAAAGAGTTAAGCTGACAACAGACGTAAACCCTTGGAATTTCAGGTTGGAGATAGGGTATTATTAAAGGTTTCTCCATGGAAAGGAATTTTCAGGTTCGGTAAAAGAGGAAAGCTAAACCCAAGGTATGTTGGACCTTTTAAAATTACCAGAAGGATTGGACCAGTAGCATATCAACTCCACTTGCCAGAGGAAATGGCCGGAATACATAACGTGTTTCATGTCTGTAATCTCAAGAAATGCCTAGCAGATGAATCATTGGTAATACCTCTTCAGGATATAGAGGTAAATGAGAAACTCAAGTTTGTAGAAAAGCCCATTCAAATTGAGGAAAGAAAAATCAAGAATCTAAAGCGAAAGAGATTAGTTCTGGTTAAAGTGAAATGGGAATAAAAAAGAGGACTAGAATACACCTGGGAGTTAGAATCAGAAATGAAGCGCAAGCATCCACATCTATTCCAGTAATCTCGAGGACGAGATTCAAATAAGGTGAGGAGGATGTAACAACAACCAAATAATTTCACACGCCATCTTGGCGGGAGTTCGGGGCAGCGCCCCTGAGAAGCAGGGTCCTAGGGGCGGCAGCCCCTAGTAGGGTCCAAGGGGCAGAGCCCCTGGCTGGGGTTGAGCTGACAGGTCAGCTTGAAATTTTTTATTTTAGACGAAGTCCTTTATAAGAAAAATAGGGAAGGGGGTCACGGGCCGCGAGAAAGATAGGGAAGGGGGTCGCGGGGCACGAGCGAGCCCTGGCTTGCCGGACACTTCTGACGCCACGTGTCACATACGTGGCACACCTATAGTGGTGACTGGTCAAACCTAGCCGTAGCTAGAGTTCCCTCGCGGGCCGCGAGAGAGATAAAGAAATGGCTCGCGGGGCGCGAGCCGACCTCGGATCAGCCTATAAAAGGAGGCCTCTGGCCTCAGTTTCGTTCGTTCAATTCTTTTCTTTCCCTCAGTCCCTATAATAACTAAACGTTGCTCGATATAATACCCCTAAATAGCAAAGCTCTGCTACGTTGTAAGTACGGTAACCCCTATTCATTGATTTGTCACCCTACCCGGTTGACATAGGACCCAACGGTATATGTCGAGGCTCTGTCAGACTAAGCCGTTGGAGTTCTGTCCCATGATGTATGGCTAAAAGTGACTTATCCTACCCGGTTGACCTAGGACCCAACGTGTATGTCGAGGCTCTGTCAGACTAAGCCGTTGGAGTTCTGTCCCGCATGTATGGATTAATGTGATTTGGGTTATTTTACCAACACGCGTGCATTATGTTTTTTTAATAGATAACAATTAGGAACAGTTGCCAGAAAACCAGTAGGATTACCAAAGATACCAATGTGAGTACATTCTTTTTTTTTCCTCACAGTTTGTTAGTCATTCTCTTTTTCTACTGAAATTGTTTACAAAACCTCAAATGTTTTAATTATACTTAACAGTGATTGAGTTTTTGTATTCTACCAATGCTGCCAGTATGTGGGGTTTTGTATACACTACTGAATATAGCGTTGCTATTGGACGACGAGTTAGCCAATAGTAATATGACCACAGTCAACATGATAAATACTGAATGAGTACTTGGGTAGAAGTAAACATTGTAATCGCTCTTAATACTGTAAAGTATAATATTGTCATTGTGTAAAATGGAAATGTACTCGCCAGTATTTCTTGCTGATAAAAAAATGTTTTTAAAACGCGTTTCAGATAACTTAATGTGAAGCTAGAAGAAGCCAGCTATGGAGCACGGAAGGCTTAAAGAAAGTGGCTATAAAAGTTACCTACATAAAAGTTTATGTTTTCAGAAATTAAGGTTTACCCCTACGCGTTGTTATGAATAAAATAAGGGTTTTATCCCTTTAGTTTATCAATAATATCTGGTGTTTAAACTCTGAAATTTATTTTCTAACTACGATCCTGATGTTTAAATCCGCTGCCAAATTAATAAACACCGGTATCACTTGACTGGTTCACGGCTCCCGCTCCCGGGATGGGGTCGGGGGTTGTGACAAACCTCTAGCAAGCTATCATGTTAAGGGTGGCGCACTAGCAATCAAGTAATACATACAATTCAGCAGATTTCACGTATAGTCAAGCATGAGCAGGTTGCGAATAAGCGTTTGAGTTGTGTGATGTGATTTGATATAGGAACATATGTGACACCCAAAAGTGCGTTTAAGCGTAAAAGGGTTCAAGTATACTCACAGTTGGTACGTTTTAGGAGAGAGATGGAATCTGATGTGGATGGACGGGAGCGCCGGATAAGCCTGTAAGCGAACAAAAGTGCATCAGTCTTCCGAATTGCTGAAACGGTTAACGGTTGAAGGAGTAGTAGACAAGTTCGGGCGAACTTGTGCCATTTTTCCTGGAAGGAGTACAAGTTCGGGCGAACTTGTCCGGATTCTTTGGATTTAGTACAAGTTCGGGCGAACTTATGTAGTTTCTGTCAATTACTGATCAAGTTCGGGCGAACTTGGTCACCAATCTGGTGACAAGTTCGAGCGAACTTGACCTCCAAATCGTGCGTTTTCGCGTCGTTTGCTGAGGAAACCGAGTGTCCATCCCTCCAAACTTAAGCCACTGAGTAAAACTTAGGCTGGAGAGGTCTTTTGGAGCGAGTTTAGCCATTTTACAAAAAACTTGGACTAATCCGGACGAACTTGTAGTTCGTTCGAGTTAGTCCAGTTTGTGTAAGACGACATTACCGTCCTTGTGCTTCCGGATCTGAGTTCTTGGTTGACAACGCCTCGTTCCACTTATAGTGAACGAAACATACGTTATTAGTCCGTAATTTGTGTGAAAATCGATGTTTAAAAGTGTTTTACTTAGATCTAAGTGTAGATCTAAGTGAAAAAGAGAAGTTTTGTAGAAAAAGATGAAGGTTTTCGTAAACAGAAGAGTTTTGATGAAATCGAAGGATAAACCTTGTGCAAAATCGTTGTAAAACATTGTTGTGGCTTGAAAACGGGTTGATTCTTACTTGGAAATCAGAGGTTTTCGGTTTCGGGCGAACTTAGCAGCAAGTTCAAATGAGGAGAGGAGCTGAGTATTTATAGGTGAAGGAGAAAACAAGCTGAAGGAGATCAAGTTCGGCCGAACTTGGCACTATTCAAGCGAACTTGGCACAAGTTCGGGCAAACTTGGCCAGTTCTGCTTGAATGAGCACAAGTTCGAGCGAACTTGATGAGTTTTAGTGATATTAGTGATCTGATCAAGTTCGGGCTTAAGTTTTGTTCGTTATTTTCGCGTTAGGTGTTCGTTTGACGATTCGGTTCGTATTAGATAGTTATATTAAGCGTTTTAGCGAAGCGTTAAGCGTTATATTACCATTGTATTGAGAGAGAGCGAGCTGTGTGAGCGTTTTAGCGATAGCGAACCATAACATAACAAACATAACACGCATAAAACATAATTCCACATAATTAACTGCGTTTTGCGATGCGATGAGATAAGCGATGCGATTGCACAAGTGTTTATTTAAATAATAACACACTCGGCTCTTAAAGTAACATAGTTACTTGTGATTGCGTTTGAGTTAGCGTTGAGTTTAATAAGCGTCTAGATGCGATATCATTGAGACAAAACATAATTAATTAACACAAACTTCCTCATAATCGAATCTCGGAGTACAACGATAGGTATAAACGGAACAAACGGAAAATAAAATAACAACGAATTTCCGAGTTGTTACAATTCCGTTATAAGTTTTGTTAAAGACGAAGTTGTACTCAAAAAAAATATTTATTTGGTTTCATAAAACAGTACGATGATAAACTAAATCGTTCTAATGGTTTGACTTTCTAAACAACATGCTTTATTTCCAAATCACGTTTGTTTTACATTATCATTTGTTCGGTTTCGCCGCAACGCGCGACGCATGAAAAAACTAGTATATATAGTTTACGAAGGACGATGAATAGTAAATTTATTTTAAAAATAATATATACCTTTTTATTATTTTTTATTTAATATATTATAATAGTTTATTATTATATTTACTTTTAGTAGCATATTTTAATTTTTTTCCTTTCCTAAAACCATATATTTCCTTTACCATTTCTAATAATTCTTTTTTTCTTTTTTAGAACATATATTAATTTAGCAAATAATTTGATACATTTTTAATAATTTATGTTTATAACATTTTTCTAAAAAGTTGTGCTTGATTTTTTCTACATTATATAAATATTGTTATCGAAGGACGATAAATAGTAACTTTACTTTTATAATAAAATAGTTTTTTATTACTTTTTTATTTAATATATTATAATAATTTATTATTATATTTACTTTTAATAACATATTTTTTATTTTTTTTCTTTTTTAAAACCATATATTCCTTTTCCATTTTTTAATAATTCTTTTTTCTAGAACATATATTAATTTATCGATTAATTTGATACTTCTTTAATAATTTACGTTTATAACTTGTGTTTAAATTTTCCTTGACATTCCGTTATAAGTTTTGTTAAAAACGAAGCTATACTCAAAATAACGTATATACTTGGTATCATAAAATGGTACGATGATAAACTAAACCGTTCTAATGGTTTGGCTTTCTAAACAACATGCTTTATTTTCAAATCACATTTGTTTTATATTATCATTTGCTCGGTTTCGTCGCAACGCGCGACGTGATAAAAAAACTAGTATACATGGTCTACGTAGGACGATGAATAGTAACTTTATTTTTAAAATAATATATACATTTTTATTATTTTTTATTTAATATATTATAATAGTTTATTATTATATTTACTTTTAATAACATATTTTATTTTTTTTTCTTTTTTAAAACCATATATTTCCTTTACCATTTTCTAATAAATCTTTTTTTCTTTTTAAGAACATATATTAAGTTATCAAATAATCTGATACATTTTTAATAATTTATGTTTATAACCTTTTTCTAAAAACTTAAGTATTTAGTTGTACTTGATTTTTTCTATATATACATACTTTACGAAAGACGATGAATAATAACTTTATTTTTAAAATAATATATAGTTTTTTTATTATTTTTATTTAATATATTATAATAGTTTATTATTGTATTTACTTTTAATAACATATTTTAATTTTTTTCTTTTTTTAAAACCATATATTTCCTTTACTATTTTCTAATATTTTTTTTTCTTTTTTAGAACATATATTAATTTATCAAATAATTTGATACTTCTTTAATAATTTACATTTATAATTTTTCTTAAAACTTAAGTACGTAGTTGTGCTTGATTTTTCCCTGACATTCCTTTATAAGTTTTGTTAAAAATGAAATTGTACTCAAAATAAAGTATTTATTTGGTATCATAAAACGTTACGATGATAAACGAAAACGTTCTAATGGTTTGACAACGTGCTTCATTTTTAAATCACGTTTGTTTTATATCATCCTTTGCTCGGTTTCGCTGTAACGCGCGACGTAGAAAAAACTAGCGATAGTTACAAGTTAACTGCTTTCGATTAAAACAAGAAAAACGAAGACAAAGATCCCACCAACCAAACATCCCTCATCCTCCATCTCCACTGTGTGTTTGTGTGTGAGAGAGAAACTTCTGCAACACTTTATTCTATTCTATTCTATGCTTCCAGATTCCCACTCAACTCTGTACTCATCACAACCACTTTATCCATAATCTTTCTTTCAAACCCACAATCTTTTGCCCAAAAAACCCTTCAAATTTAACCTCAAATTTTATAATGCCGATCAATAAAGAACCGGCCACACCGCCGATGATCGGCAAGATCGGTCCGTACACCGTGTTTGTTACGCCACCTGCTATCCCTAAACCCACGTTTGAATCTTCGCCGGCGCCGGTGAAATTGGCGCCGCCAGTTGTTCCGCCGCCGGTTCAGTATGAGAAGTCTGCTTCGGCTTATGGGTCCAAGTTTGGGTTGTTTTGGGATGTTGTTGCTAAACTTCAAAATGGTATTCTTTTTTAGTTTCTTTTTTGTTTTTTGGGTTTTGAGTTTGTTGAATGCAGAGGAATTTGGTATTGGAATTGGAATTGAAATTGTGGATCATGATTTTTTTTTAAATTAAACTGAATTTAATTATGTAGATGTTTAATCTGTTTGATTACTTGTTGATTACATACATACACGTTACACAATGGGTATAATTTCTGACTTTCTGGATTAGTTACTATTATTATTTTTTTAAATGTGGAATCTTACAATTAATCTTCGAAACTTGAATAAAATGGTAGGATTAAAATAAAAGGGATGTTTTACCTTTTAAATATGAAGTTTTGTGAAAAAAAATGAAAAAAAGTTAAAAGTATGGAATCTGTATTATATTTAAAATAAAATACTTAGTGCGCATTATGATTGTTAGATTGCTATTGGTTAAAAAAATATTTTATTCTTTTTGAAATTATACTTCTAAATTCTTTTCAATCTACCCTATGAGAAGGTAGCTACTGCTTGGCGCTTTTAGTGTACATTTTGAAAAAGTTTTTTTGACGTTTTTTTGATTTCGCGACCGTTTTTTATAAAACGTTACCGCTACGAAGATTTTCTAGATCCACCAATTACATCACCGGTTCCAAACGGTAAACTGAACCGTGAAATCTGTTTTTTTTTAAACAAACTGTATTACTCCTAACCCGGACAAACCGTGAAATCTGGTTTTTTGGAATTGTGTTTTTACTAAGTTCACAATTGTATAACAGCACATTCAAGCTTGGATGATCATGTGGCTCGTTGGTTCGGGCTGAATCAATCCAAATATCAGTGGGCTTTAGATGATTATTACCAAAACAAGGGACTGGTAAGCTTTCTCTGCTTCAGTTTTTATGTTTTACTTTGACTTTTTTGGTCAAATATATTGATTTTGACTTTCAAATTGATGACCATTCATTACCTATATATATGTTTTGGACTTTAGCAAAAGGTTACTGTATTAATTATGCATACAAATAACCATTACTACAATGATTGTATGAAATAAAAGTAGAGTTGCCATGACTTTAAACCTATGATGCACTGGGACGGGACGGGACGGGACGGGACGGGACGGGACGGGACGGGGACGGGGACGGGGACGGGACGGGGTACGGGAACGGGAACGGGAACGGGAGCGGGTATGGGTACGGGAAACGGCAGACGGGACGGGTACGGGAATAAAAACATATAAAAAAATAAATATATATCAAAGATAATGTAACACAAAACCCCAAAATAGTTATATATTGATGTAAAGCTCAAAAATCCCATATCTTCCTAATCTAATCAAACGTTAACAAGCAAATCGCTTTCAAGTTCTGGTTCATCTAATGAAAGATCAGCAAACTCCAAAAATCCTACATCTTCCATCGAGTAAACAACAACCAAAATCATACCTTTTATACCGAGCAAGTGTGCTATAACTCTTGAATACGATCCTTGTCGATTTTCACCACAAACTTTGCACTTGAATTTCCAAGTTCCTCCAGAACCTTGCTTTTCTCGTTTTTCCAGATAATCCCACAATGGAGGTTCATCTATAGATGATGATGATCCTTGTGTTTCTTCATTAGAAGCCATAATTTTGGAGTTTGAATAGGAAAAGAGAAGAAGAAGAGGATCGGCAATAAGAAGAGGATACAGTGTAGGGTTTTAAACGTGATCGCTGAATAGGAGGGGCGCTATTTTAGAATAGGATTAAAAAATCTTTTTTTTTTGAAAAAACCAAAAAAATATAAATGGAAACTGGACGGAAACGTTTCCTACACGTCCCCAAACCCCGTCCCCTGCTGCAGCACGTTTCCAGGCCGTATCCAACATTCCGGGGACGTTTCCCGGCCGTCCCCGTGCCGTTTCCCGGCCGTCCCCGTGCCGTTTCCGTCCCCTAGCAGTCCCCGGGACGGGAGACGGCACCTCAGTGGCGTTTCCGTGCTTCCGAGCTTTAAACCCGTTTGACTTGTTCCCATTTTAGCTAAAACTTTTTTTTCTTCGACCCATTTGACTTCTTGACATTGGATCAATTTCAACCCGTTTGACTTGTTTTTTTTTATAGCTAATCATTTTCTTTATTCGACCCGTTTGACCTCTTGACGTTGGATCACTTTCAACCCGTTTGACTTGTTCGCATTTTATCTAAACTTTTTTGATTTGACCCATTTGATCTCTTCATAGAACACAACCCACATCTTGGTTTTAAAAAGCGCGCCTGAGGCGCGAGGCGCAACAAGGCGCACACTCTGGGGCTTTTCCGCTCAGCGCCTAGAGTAATTACAAGAAGCGCCAAAAAGCGAGCTTTTTGGGATTTTTCTGGGCTTTTTTGGCCTGAGGCGCATGCCTCTCATACCCGGGGCGTTTCTATGCATCTAACTATTGTACCTTGGGGTTTTTGGCTTGTACATGCAGCTTAAATCATACAAAAACCTTACTTATAGCTATATTTTGGGTAGGGGAAGCTAAAAACCTATGGGAATATGGGATATATAAAAAATATATATAAAGTAGCTTGCACCTCGGGTACGAAAAGCCCTCCGCTTTTTGCGCTTTGCGCCTTGGTTTTGGACCTCGTCGCTTTTGTGCTCCTCTCGCCTGTAAAACCAAGACCCACATCAAAGCATTCGTTGTCATTAGTAAAAGGGTCGAAGTTGTCATCCTCAGAAAGCAGTGGACAATGATGAGTTGACTTACAGTAGGTCGGTTTCTATATCTTGGTTCAGAAAATTTTGGTAATATTGTGTTGATGAGTATTATTGATCATTTGATTGTTATGAAGTCGATACATTTTATAGATTCTGTTTAATTTGCTTATAGAAGCTAACCCCCTATAACCGACCCACTTAAGTGAGGTTGACTTTTGAATTAGGATAGATTCGAGTTTGACTTTTGTGACTCGAGCCCATATCCTCTTGGCTTACCGTAGCAAAACGTTTTGAACTGCAGGATCAGGTTGAAGCAAAAGTTAAAGATGTCTCCACCACAGCACAAAGTGTGTAAAATCCTTCTTGTGCAGGTAAAATATTTATTTATCTTAATAAATGGTTTAAACAGGTTGGCGGGCTGGCCTTATTTTAACCTTACAAAACTGATTATCTACCGTTAGATAAAATTACATTTTTACCCCTACATTAACCATAATTTTTAACTGCTCGCATGACTTTTTAATTTTTTTTTATGCAGGAATAATGTCAAGCAAGCAACCTCAAGTACCATTTTGATTATACTATGTCTATATCACAAAACACATAACATTTGATTTGCCTAAGGTTAGATTAAATGAAATATCCACATTTACAAGGATATCGTCGTCAACCTTTTACTACTTTTGCATGCGAGGCTCAACGATCTTACCATCGCGACGAGTGTCGACACTCGAGACATGTAACCTTATTATTTACTATTTTTTTTTATTTATCTTACTGACTGCAAAAGTTAGGCTATTTAATCTCGCATTGTAACCAAATTTGTTGTTGTATCTGCATCTATGTTCCCGCTAAAGCGAATTGAATTTTATTTAATGTATTGTTTTATATAGGGTTGTATATTCATGTCAAAGACATTAACCCTGAACTGGACACACTTAATATCATGTAACCCAGACACGTCCCATCTAACACATATGTATAAACAAGTGGGCTAGCAGGTTGTATTCAAGTTATAAGCGTGTTAAACAGGTTGGTGAGTAATAAATGGGTTAAACAGGTTGGCAGGTCAATTCGAACCTCATAATGCACAACATGATCATTTTTTGTGGTGTTCATTTTGTGTATTGGGTCGTGTTAGAAATTACCACCACTATTGTTTATGGCCTTCCTTTCAACAATTAGTGTTTGTTTTTGTTTTTTCATTGTTGTAGAAGCTGGGGCATGTTTTTTGAGATCGGTTGACAGATGGAAGGAAACTCAATGGAGATTAGTTGATACGATGACAATGAAGCATGACGCATAAAACAGATTGTGTGTGTGTATATATATATATATATATATAAGATAAAGATCTGTTAGGAACCATCCTTTATTGTGAGAACCGCGAGAATCAGTGTGAACACAAATAATAATACTTTAAAAAATCTAAAAAACACCCATTTTTTTTTTAATATTTTTTTATAAAAAATTCGTTATATTTCGTTTACAATAAAAAAAATATTTTTCAAAAAAAAAAATATTTAAAAAAAAAAATATTGGGTAAAAGTTATCCATGCACATGTGTATTTTTATCATTTCTTTGACAAATTCCGTGATACATTACAAATGTTGAACAATTGTACTTTCATTTACACAACCACGTGTAATACACTAATTTTTCGTTACCAATATTAGAAATGCACATGTGTATCTATATGTATCAACATGAAAAAAGTGTTTTGGTACACTACTTTGAATACACTTTCTCTTTCATCTATCATTTCATCCATAATACACTACCATGCACATGTGCATATGTATCATTTCTTTGACGAATTCCGTAATACGTTACAAATATTAGACAATTGTACTTTCAATTACACTACCATGTGTAATACACTACTTTTTACGTTACGAATATTAGAAATGCACATGTGCATCTATATGTATCAACATGAAATAAGATGTTTAGGTATACTACTTTGAATACACTTTCTCTTTCTTCTATGATACCATCCATAATACACTTCCATTACCTCCTACCATCCATAATACAATACCATTACCTCATACCATCTATAATACAATACAAATACCAATATTTTCACTTTATTACATGTATATCAACACCATTTATACCATACAATCAACATATTACATCATAAAGTGACAACTATAATCAAACCATCAACCACTAGATATAACTAACCAAAAAACATGTATATGGGCCTCCTTCATCATTCAAAATCACAATCTTTTTGACCAAAACATGCTATATAATGGTTATACATAATGATGCATATGTGCATTTTGAATATTGGTAATATAAAAAGTAGTGTATTAGGGATGATATTGTAAATGAAAGTGCAATTGTCTACTACTGATAATGTATTACGGAATTTGTCGAAGTTATGATACGTACGCACATGTGCATGGATAACTGTTACTCGAAAAAAAAGTTTGTTTTTTTTGGGAAACTAAATATAGCGATTTTTATAAAAAATATTAAAAAAAATTTTGAGTGCTTTTTTGATTTTTTTAGATTTTATTTTGCAATAAAGGTGGTTCTCGCATGAACCTTACCATATATATATATATATATAGTGGAGGGTTCAAAATGAGAAGAAATTCTTTGATATATATATATATATATATATATATATATATATATAGTGGAGGGTTCAAAATGAGAAGAAATTATTTGGAAGAAGAAAAAAGAAGAAGTTTTAACCAATAGGAATGTTTCATTAGAGTTCATTTAATATTTGCACTTAATGTAACTATAAGGGTATATATGTAAACTTACATACATCATTAATTGGTAGTTTCATTTTTAATAACTAATTATATTAAATTTGTAACATATTTTTAAGATATATATTTTTCTCAAAAAAAAAAAAAAATTCATTTACAGTGTAGGATAAATACGAGGTGTGTAGGATAAATTACGAGTTGTGTAGGATAAATTTTAATATGTGTAGGATAATTTTTGATGTGTGTAGGAAAAAATTTGAAGTGTGGATGATGATAGTGTTTATGACTAATTAATTAGTCAAACATAATAATAAATGAGATGAGAAAAAAATTATTTAATGTTTTACAATTATACTATTCTGTTGTTTTTCTTTTTAATAAAATTTTCTTCTCAAATGAACTTTCTCATATATATATATATATATATATACATATATATATATATATGTATATTGCTATTTAGGTCGGCATCCTGTAGAGGTTATATTCGAATCGAAGTTGTGGTAGAATAGTGCTCAAAGTAATGTAAGTAAGTAGTGTTACTTTGATGCCACTCATGCAAAAGGAAATGTCTTGAGTGTGATGCAAGGAAACTATTAGTTGATCAAGATCATATAACCTTCAACCTTCTTCAAAAACTGATTGTATTGTTCTTCTAGAAGTGTTAGTAGCAAAGAGATGATGGTAATATTTTTTGTTAGATAGGATTGATTGATGGTTTATGTAACACGTCTGTAACTTGATGATAAAACAATAACATTCTCAAATTGCCTTGAATTTAGGCAAACTGAGCCAACTACTTGGCTTAGATCAGTGTGGAATCTTCAGCAGAGAACTGGCTTAGGTCAGTGTGAACCAATGTTTTAAAAACCGTTTTTTAAATCATACCGGATTGGGCTTTGAAAAAGGTTCAACCAGTTGAACCAGGTTGTACCAGGCGGTTGAACCGGGTTACTAGTTAACTCTATAATTCCATAAAATACAAACTTATCTCAAAAAACAATCCAATATCAATTAGGATTTATGTAACTAATCATAGTTTTATTTTAAAAACAACTTTTTATGGTAAAATATCAAGCATTTTAAGAGCGTTTTTATTACTTATAAGCAATATTGCATTGTACAATGTGGAAAACAGTTTCAACGGTGACGGGAAACTGGCATAGAAGGCACTAGGTTATTTACCGTAAATATGGAATGATATATTACCTCAATTTCGTATTTTATTAAAATTAAAAAATCAAATTCCAAGTTAATGCAAATCGGTTGCATGGATTCTCTTAACACTTTGCAAATTTATACCATGAATATATGATTAACAGGTTTAGCGATGACTTCAAGCATATGTTCTATGAACTTGTTTAATGGTACCATTAGTGTAACGTTTGCAAGATTTTAAGGTTCTATACTTTCGATCGTTTCCGTGTTTAGTAAAATTTTATATTTTATTTACGAAATACGTAATCATACAATCGAGCAAGATGATATTCACGACATTTTCGAAACAAAATCTAAGTTACATATGCCTTTATACCCTTCAAATAACCTAAACAATGAGTTAGAATGGTTAAAAATGGAAAATAAGTGATAATACAAGTCCAGGGACCAAAACTGTCAAAAAAGCAAAAAAAGTTTTGCATCAGAGGGCCTTAAGTTATGGACCGTAAGCAAGTGGTTACGGTCCGTAAGGGGTGCCCAAATGCAGAAAATTGCCTTGTGTAACGCTTCATATTTCTATAATTTCCTTATTGTGTATTCGTATTTCTATTTTTAGAAACTTATATTCGTATTTCATTTCCAATCTTGTAATCCGAGACTTTGATCGTAATGGAAAGTTCATTTTATACTCATACTTGTTATACTTGTGTTATACGCAAACAATTTTCGAATACACATTTACGTGCAAACCAAGACTTATCGTACGCTTGAATTATCAATCTTACATGCACGATACTTATCACATGCCTACAAGTATCCTCTATACCTAAAAACAAGTTAAAATACAAGTTTAAGGCAATAAAATAACCTAAAAACCAAGTGAAGGGCCAAAAGTGAACAAAATAATTTTTTTTTTGAATACCCTCTCCCTCATGCCACGCGCTAGACACACATGTTCCTGGCACGTGGTGTGGGGAATTCGATCTGCAACCAGATATTTTCAGCTCGCGGTTTGGTCCATTTTTGCCACCTTTTTCACCTCCAGTCATCTTCTAAAGCATTTAACTCTAACCCAAATCAACTCCATTATAAATAGGAGCCTCCATACACTCCTGAACACTTTCCAAACACCAAATCCACTCTCAAAATCTCTCAAGAATTTCTGATTTTGGGCAGAATATCTTTGAAGTTCAAAGTAAGTTCTAACTCACTTTTAATACTTATTCTTTGAGTTTTCTTGCTTCAAAACACTTGGACAACATCAAGGTTTGTTCCCAATGTTCACTAAGGTGTAACAAGGTGGTACAACTCCGATTTTGATGTCCATAGTAGGTTTAATTTTCTGCTTTCACTAAACCATTAAAGATGTTCATCTTTTAGTTCATTTATCGTGAAGAACTTATGCCCACCTTATCCTCAATCAAACCCATGATTGTGGGGCTTATGTGTGGTTGTTCTCCATCAAGTTTAAGGTCCAAGAATCTCATCAACATCCTGTTTTGATTATACTTTACTTACACATTCTTTAGACATGTTTAACTTATACAATCTTGCACCAATCTTGCTTCTAACCAAACCTATGGTTGTGGAGCTTGAGTATGGTTAATCCGTATAAGTTTAGAGGTGCAAACACCCTCTAAACTTTCTGTTTTGATAAGGTTCCAAGTAACCTTCAAGTGTGTGACTAACAAGCTCACCATTGTTCATATGGTGAGTCTTGCATGTATCTAAATGTGTGAACCATGGAAGCTTGGGGTTTCCAAACTTGTTCCACTACCCCACTTGCTTGTTTTCTTTGTATTCATCTAAGTAGCTTCCAAGACCTAAAGTAACTTAACCCCGCCTTGCCTCCAACATTTGCCATGTTGGGTATGACACGTCCGGGTTTTTATTATTTGGCTACTTAGCAAGATTAGTTAGTTGTATTTTACTTTAATTCATGACCAACCATGGTTATCAACTACGTTGATAAACTTGTGCTTTGGTGAATCATACAAAGAGGTTTAATGGATGGAATCATCCCACCTCCACGCTTGATTTACATGATTTATATGATTATACAAGATGGACTATAATATATGAACGGGGTGTTGCGCCCCGGTCAAAGATAATATTTATATACCCAAATTACCCTTAACAATGCGTTAGTGGTAATAAGGGGTGGAACCACGAAGAGTTTATGATTTGCGATGGACATGATTAATTTTAAAGGTTGTCACTATTATGAAGGTTGCAAATGGTTTAATTTGAAGTTTGTTAAGAAAGAGAGTCTGAATAGACCGATGAGTTTTATGCTAAAATGATTAACTACTAAAACTTGAATGATTGCATGAAAACTTGACTGATGGTTTTAAAACAATACTTTAGAACAAGTTTCACACCCGGTTTGACAATTGTAGGACCTAGGGTTGCTACACGTTTTTAACTTGGTTTAATTGAATTAGTTCATTAACGGTTTTAGAATCACGAGGCTTAGGTGCCAATTGCTATCAACGTTCAAGACGGACCACAATGCACTTCGTTACCTCATACAAGTAAATCCTATTAAAAGATAAGGAATAATTGCACATATTCATTCCATAATGCCAAATTTTATAATCACTCGACAATTTATAGATTCAATACAAATGCAATACAATCATCCAACAATTCAAATGCAAATCAATTTATCACAAAACCAAATACTCAACAAGTAACAAACCCTAAAAATCCTTACAAAAGTCTACACCGGGTGAAACCCGAGAGAGTTAGCCGCTCATGGTGAATGGAACACAATCACCGGATGAGAGTTGAATCTTGATCACGAACATCTTGAAACCCTGAAGGTAATGGTGATGATGGTTAGGGTTTGGATGAATGGTGAAAGTATATGGATGATGGGTGAGTTGATGGTAGGCTAGGGTTAGGATCGAAGGTTGTGATTTGGATGATTGGATGGATTGGAAATGGTTGAGGATGATTTTCTAGGTGTTCTTGGCTCCAAGATGAAGTTCAAAACTCAAATAATGCGTATCTCCCTTGATAATGACCCAAAATTGGGTTTTATATCGTTAAAAAACGCAAAACAAAGGAAAAACCCGTCGGGCACCAGGAGGTGATGTCGCCGACGCTCCCTAGAAAATGCAGTTTTCTGCTGGCGCTAAAACCTGATGTCTACGCGAATCCCATCGACCCAAGGGCGTCGATGATGTGCTAAAAGTAGTTTAATTAAAAACCTAATTTAACCTATTCTAGACTCAAATTAATACTCTAACTCTCTAAAACTCGACTAAACTACTAACCGGTAAGTGGACAGATTGACTCCAGTAAAGCTAAGGTAAGTCCGGATATCGAACCTACGAGACTCGAGTAAACTACGCTGGTGACTCTATCTAGACTAAGACTGACACAGACATGAATAATTGTTTATTTGTTTAGTTTTTTTTTTTTTTGGGGGGGGGGGGTTACTGAAAATACTAAAATTGCAAGTAAATTAAAGACTAATTACCTAAGATAGACTAAAACGATACTCGAGACGAAGCTTGAACTCAGTGGTGATGAAAGACTACCTAGGTTGGAATCCTCCTTGTTATCGAAAGGCTTTCTATTAGATACTAATGTGATTTGGAACCGGGACCTTTGGATACTAAACCCTTAAAGAAACCGAACAGGATCCCCGACCCTTCTCGGGAAGACATGTCACACCCCGACCCGCAGCGGAAAAGGTGATCGGGGCATGATTGGGTTTTCATCAAAGCTCATGACATTTATTATGATGTGTCATATTTATTATTACAATTTAAAAGAGATCATACAATCATATCATACAAGTTCAACATGTCCTATACATCTTTCTAGGCTTCATTATTTTTCTTCTAAGGCACTTTCCTATGTGTTCCTTGCTTCATCCTGTCCACCCGTATCATGTGTAAAAATGGTTTTTGGATCAACAAAAAGTTGGCGAGTGAATCCTATGAAAAACATTTAAACAAGTTTATTGAATTGATTATAAAATAAAGTGCATAACCACATATGAGTAAATGTAGATGTAAATTTATTCACAAAACACTTAATATTAAATAATGCACACACATACAATAATAGATTGTTTTGAGACACGCGTTGTTCAACTCGTCTCCCACGAGGAACTGATGGGCCTAATGAATGAGTTTTGAGGCACGCGTTGTTTTACGAACTGATGGGCCTAATGAATGAGTTTTAAGGCACGCGTTGTTCAACTCGTCTCCCACGAGGAACTGATGGGCCTAACAAATAATTTGCATACAATTTGACATTATGTAATACATAACAACAAACAATATTTACATTCTAAGTTTAGATCATAATATGGTATAGCACGAGTTTGAATAAACGGATTAGTTTAAGCGACACATGATACACCCCAAAACATGAATAAAAAGGGGAATTTGTAAGAATTCACTCACAGTGGTTGCGTTTCTTGGATTGATGATGAATGCGCACGAATTTGGAATTAACCACGAGAGAAACTAACCTAGATATTAACATAACGGTTCGGTAAATAAGCGGATTTTATTAATCAATTTTAATAGGATTTTTGGATATATTTTTGTGAGTTTAAGGCTATTTTCTAACTTTAAAAACGTTTATTTTTAAGTATTTTTAATTGATTTTTAAATTAAATAAATAAATAAAAATAATAAAAAAATGTTGACTTTGACCGTTGACCGTTGACCGGTTCGGTCGGTTATATTGTTGCACTGAGTGAGATTCAAACCGGTGACCTCCCGTACGCGTGCACGCAGCTCTACCAACTGAGCTACGTGTCTAACCCGAAATATTTCTGTTTTTAATTATATTTATACACTATCTAAGTTAATCCGAAAATCATTTATTTTAAAAAGGATTTAATTGTATCGAATCGGTGATCTCCACAGGTCTCGAACCCGGGACCTGTGGTTTAGTTTGGCACACAGTCCACCGCTGGACTGTGTGTCTAACTTGGTAAATATTCCGGTTTTTATTATACTTAACATCTTACTGTGGGTTAACCCGGTTCGGTTTTAAAAAAAACATTTTTATTTCTGAGGATAGGGTCGTGATAGGAATCGAACTCGAGACGTATATGTATTGTTTGCACACAGTCCACCGCTGGACTGTGTGTCTAACCCGTTCATAATATTGATTTTAATTAATCTTATAACATAAACGACTTCGTCTTCTTCGTTCAAAACACAGACAACGTTAAACCAACTGTTTCTTGTTTAATTCGGTTAACGAATATTATAAGCAATTGAAAGGTATTGAACAGAAAGGGTTTGGGGAAATGATGTACCGAACAGGTGTCTTTCACAGAACTCCGGCAAGGATTCGTCGGCTCTGTTTTGTGAACTTCGGCTGTTAGGATCAATTAGCAGTTTTGATTGATTAGATGTGAAATTGAGTTACTAAACAATGATTAACAGGAGGTTTAGTTGATCATACCGATTAACAGCGTGAGTTCGGAAATTCCAGCGATTTTTCCGACGAGTACATAAATCCGGCAACGTCGTCTGGGATCGATTCTGGGTGATGGATTGATGTTAGTAATGGTCTAACAATGGAATGGAACAGAAAGAGTCGAGGTATTTACCGTGTCGATGAAAGTCTCGGTTTTCCGGCGACTTGCAGAGAATTCCGGCGAGTGAAATTGATTCGAGAATCGGTGCGATTTTGAGCGAAAAGATTACCAGAGGCTAGGGTGTGCATTTATAGGGAAGAATCAAGTTGAATTGGGTCTGTTTCTAGTCTCGATTCATTGGTCAATTGTTCTCCGGCGGTTATGACTGATGTCGCGGGACTGGACATCGGTTATAACCGATGGTGTCGTTAATACGTACGTTAAGTCAAAAGTAACCGACGATAATTGGCGAAATCGTCGGATTTTCCGGCGTCTGCGGATTTGGGCGCGCTGTTGACTGGGTTTGATTTCCAGTTTTATTATATGTATTATTTGTTTCAATAAATCAACAAGAAACACAAGTGGCGGAGTGGTTGGATCTGTGTGAGTTAAGACTTTGATGATTCTCTCGGCTGACCCGGGTTCGAAACCCGGCATCAGCATATTATTTTTATTTCATTATTTTTAATAAATTTTCAATTATAAATTTTATATTCTAATATATTTATTAATTATGTATCGTTTAAAATTAATTTGAGCATTAAATACGCAACGAAAATTTTAACTGGATGTTCGGTTAATAAACGAAGCGGGTTTGGTTAACCCGGTTTTTGACGGATGTTACAGTATCCCCTACTTTTAGAAATTTCATCCCGAAATTTAAGTAGTGGCATGTTTGTCTTAAAAGGATGGTGTTTTAATTTGACAATTACATACTTAGAAGGGAGTAAGAGTTTAAATTTTTGTTTGAGGCGGTAACGTTCTTTGTAAGGGTTGAATACCCTGCTACAGGAATCGCTTTTTGTTGCCTACGGTAAAGAATATTGATAAACAGAGTTGATTCACTAAGTATGATTTCATGCGCAAGAGTTTTGATATGTTTGGAAAGATAAGGTTATATCCTAAAACAAAACTTCTACTACTAAAACCTACATGGAACCTCTCATCACCGCCTGACAATGCCTCTAATCCTTTGGCAAGAATACTTATATATAGGAAGTACCAGCAGCGTATCCACCATATTCTTGTCAAATTTTCATTGGTTTTATCAGTAAGTCATGATTGGTTCTATGATATGACTCTAGAACATAAACAAACACAACAACCAAAGCCCGAGTCCTAATTATGATAGTATACATGTTTGAATGGTGACAGTACCTCTCTCGTTTGTTATGATGGAGAGGTTAGTCTATGTAGAAATGGAACACAATCCAATTTCTTTAAATGACGAGATGATCTGGATGCTAAATCAGTGAGTATAAAACAAACTACAACCAAGACATTACTAAATCCTACATGGAACTTCTCATAACCGCCTGATAATGCCTCTGATCTTTTGACAAGAATACTTATATATAGGAAGTACCAGCGGCGTATCCACCATATTCTTGTCAAATTTTCATTGGCTTTATCCGTAAGTTATGATTAGTTCCATGTGACTCTAAAACATAAACAAACACAACAATCAAAGCTTGAGTCTTAATTCTGATAGTATACATGTTTGAATGATGACAGTACCTCTCTCGTTTGTTATGATGGAGAGGTTAGTCCATGTAGAAGTGAGACACAGCTCAACTTCTTTAAATGATGACACTGAGATACGTCGTGAGGTATGATGATATGAATGTTAAATCAATGAGTATAAAAACAAAACTGAAATAGTAATTCGCATTAAGATCCTTGGATAAATTTCCAATTTATAATTGAGACACGTGAAAATTGAGATAACATAAAGAAAAACATAAAAACTAAGCGGTTGGAGTTGAATCTTGATTTTTGGTGAAGGAGACTAGTTGGGTGGCTCGTTTGGGCCGTCATTATCTTCAACAGGATTGGCGTTGATGTTGAAAACTCTTCCTCTTGCTGGTGGCCTAGTGGTTGGGTTTTCTTGATTTGCTTGGTTAACTGGGTTTGCTTGAGCTTGGGCGTTTATGATGTTAACCAATCGAGGGCACGTGTTTCTATAGTGAGTAGGGTCTCCACAATTAAAACAAGCTCGAACATAAGGAAACATGGGGTATTGGGGTTGTTGATATGTTTGGATCATGTTTTGAGTAGGGGGTGAGGTTTGGTTTTGAGGGGTGCGGCAAACCTTGCTCAAATGACCATAGCGTCCACAATTCGCACATAGTCGACAAGGTAAGGTAGATGGATGGTGATAAAAACAGGTGTTACATTGAGGGTGAGGTCCAAGGTAAGGTTTCTTATTTGGGTAAGTTGAGTTGGGTGCTACTTGAGTGATTGGGATAGCTTGGAGGGGTACGGCTTGTGAGGCTGGTTGATTGCGTTGGGTGACAGCGAAAAGTTGCCCATCTCGTTTTCTCTTAGAAATGGGTTGAGAAGGGGATTCGGTTTGGGTGGAGTTTGAGGTTTCAGTTGATGCTTTATCCTTCTTCTTCTCCTCCTTGAAGTCCTTATTTCGTATACGGTTCTCGGTGAGCTCTGTAGCTAACTCCATTGCTGCTTCCAAGGTTGCAGGTGTGGTACTTATTACAGAGTCTTGAATTTTTGAAGGAAGACCTCGAATGTAGTGCTCGATCAAGCGGTAAAGAGGAGTGAACAAGTTGGGAACCATTTGATTTAACTCGAGGAATCTCTTGTTGTACATGGTGTGGTCGCCTTCCTTTTGTTTCAACGAATAGAACTCATCCTCCAATTTCTTGATTTCGCTTCTTGGGCAAAACCGTCTTGTCATGATTTCCTTCAACTCTTCCCAAGTCAAAGTCATAGCATCTTCAACACCTCGTTTGGCCTTCTCTGTATTCCACCATGTGAGTGCTATTCCAAGTAAACGACCAGTAGCATATCGCACTTTGCGATCATCGGGGCAATCGCAATTTAGAAAAGTGTTTTCCATTAAACCAATGGAGGAGAGCGGTGACACCTTCAGTCCCTTCGTATTTTGGAGGGTGGCAGGATTTGAAATGCTTGAAGGTGCATTTAGTGGTAATTGGGGGAGGATTGACAATGTTTTGATCTTTTTGATTGACGGGATTAGCGGTAAGGGCTTGTTGGACTTGAACTACAATGTTGGGTATTACGGCAGCCATTTGTTGAGCGATTTGGGCAGCCATGCACTCTCGGGCTTTTCCTGATCTCATCTTCCTACGAGCGGAACTAGAAGACATCTACAAGGAATACATATCAAGAGTATGAGTTGGATGTTTTAGGGATCATGTGTTGTATTTAGGAATGAATATTCATAAAATAAATATAGAATAATAAATCTACTACATCCATAGGATGTCTTGGGCTTTGCTCGTAATTGGACCTTGCATGCCGCCATACTTCACCTTCGTAATCATGTGGGCCCCCATGATTACCGGGTTTTTCATACGGTTCGCATGTGTTAGCCTGGTTCACTAAAACCCGGAGAAAATCGAGAAATATGTATGTAACGTATGATATTCGGAATGTATCCAGGTGTGGACACGGTGACACCTCAAAGTGGGGTTAGTTCGAACGACGTTTGGTGTGGCATGCTTTGGCCTAATAGGTCCTTCGTACTCTCATTGTTAGTCCCCAGGTAGGCAAACTGGTCCGTTATATTGGATTTATACGAATGCCAACCTAGACAGGACGTTCCGACTACCGGTACTTGTACCCTTACAGTTACTACATGCCTGTCGCAGAATGAATGAGTTTTAAGGCACGCGTTGTTCAACTCGTCTCCCACGAGGAACTGATGGGCCTAACAAATAATTTGCATACAATTTGACATTATGTAATACATAACAACAAACAATATTTACATTCTAAGTTTAGATCATAATATGGTATAGCACGAGTTTGAATAAACAGATTAGTTTAAGCGACACATGATACACCTCAAAACATGAATAAAAAGGGGAATTTGTAAGAATTCACTCACAGTGGTCGCATTTATTGGATTGATGATGAATGCGCACGAATTTGGAATTAACCACGAGAGAAACTAACCTAGATATTAACATAACGGTTCGGTAAATAAGCGGATTTTATTAATCAATTTTAATAGGATTTTTGGATATATTTTTGTGAGTTTAAGGCTATTTTCTAACTTTAAAAACGTTTATTTTTAAGTATTTTTAATTGATTTTTAAATTAAATAAATAAATAAAAATAATAAAAAATGTTGACTTTGACCGTTGACCGTTGACCGGTTCGGTCGGTTATATTGTTGCACTGAGTGAGATTCGAACCGGTGACCTCCCGTACGCGTGCACCCAGCTCTACCAACTGAGCTACGTGTCTAACCCGAAATATTTCTGTTTTTAATTATATTTATACACTATTTAAGTTAATCCGAAAATCATTTATTTTAAAAAGGATTTAATTGTATCGAATCGGTGATCTCCACAGGTCTCGAACCCGGGACCTGTGGTTTAGTTTGGCATGTGTCCACCGCTGGACTGTGTGTCTAACTTGGTAAATATTCTGGTTTTTATTATACTTAACATCTTACTGTGGGTTAACCCGGTTCGGTTATAAAAAAAAACATTTTTATTTCTGAGGATAGGGTCGTGATAGGAATCGAACTCGAGACGTATATGTATTGTTTGCACACAGTCCACCGCTGGAGTGTGTGTCTAACCCGTTCATAATATTGATTTTAATTAATCTTATAACATAAACGACTTCGTCTTCTTCGTTCAAAACACAGACAACGGTTAAACCAACTGTTTCTTGTTTAATTCGGTTAACGAATATTATAAGCAATTGAAAGGTATTGAACAGAAAGGGTTTGGGGAAAGGATGTACCGAACAAGTGTCTTTCACAGAACTCCGGCAAGGATTCGTCGGCTCTGTTTTGTGAACTTCGGCTGTTAGGATCAACTAGCAGTTTTGATTGATTAGATGTGAAATTGAGTTACTAAACAATGATTAACAGGAGGTTTAGTTGATCATACCGATTAACAGCGTGAGTTCGGAAATTCCAGCGATTTTTCCGGCGAGTACAGAAATCCGGCAACGTCGTCTGGGATCGATTATGGGTGATGGATTGATGTTAGTAATGGTCTAACAATGGAATGGAACAGAAAGAGTCGAGGTATTTACCGTGTCGATGAAAGTCTCGGTTTTCCGGCGACTTGCAGAGAATTTCGGCGAGTGAAATTGATTCGAGAATCGGTGCGATTTTGAGCGAAAAGATTACCAGAGGCTAGGGTGTGCATTTATTGGGAAGAATCAAGTTGAATTGGGTCTGTTTCTAGTCTCAATTCATTGGTCAATTGTTCTCCGGCGGTTATGACTGATGTCGCGGGACTGGACATCGGTTATAACCGATGGCGTCGTTAATACGTACGTTAAGTCAAAAGTAACCGACGATAATTGGCAAAATCGTCGGATTTTCCGGCGTATGCGGATTTGGGCGCGCTGTTGACTGGGTTTGATTTCCAGTTTTATTATATGTATTATTTGTTTCAATAAATCAACAAGAAACACAAGTGGCGGAGTGGTTGGATGTGTGTGAGTTAAGACTTTGATGATTCTCTCGGCTGACCCGGGTTCGAAACCCGGCATCAGCATATTATTTTTATTTCATTATTTTTAATAAATTTTCAATTATAAATTTTATATTCTAATATATTTATTAATTATGTATCGTTTAAAATTAATTTGAGCATTAAATACTGGATGTTCGGTTAATAAACGAAGCGGGTTTGGTTAACCCGGTTTTTGACGGATGTTACAAGACACCTATGGACCTCTAACGGATTGTATGAACACCGGTTAACTAGACTCCCCTTACGGTTATCTAATGTCTAGAAAAGTGCCCTAATATGACCAACTATCTCGCAGTGGAAAGTCTAAGGCGACTAATGGACTTGATTTGGTTTAATAGACAAGGAAGTGGCAAGGCAACTAAAACCAATTTTTCTCAAAACCTATCCTAGCAATTTACCAATCTAGACCTATTAACAACCTAGCACTTCTCAGCAACTAAGGATGGTAGAATACTTACACCTAATTAACTCTTGAATACCGTTTCTAAGGTTTATTGGTCAATTCACTAAAAGATTACCCAAACCCACAAGGACCTGATAATCAACACAAATTCATTATTTGAAAGACATGCAACAGAACTCGTGTGAAACAGATAAACAATCATAAATCAAGTGTAAATACGCAAACACACCAAATCAAGGAACCAAAGTCTTTTACTTTACTAGAAATCCAAATTCAACATTAATATCCAATAAAAATCAAATCTTTAACTAGGTTTCATCCTAACCTAGGTAGTTTAGGGCAATTAGCCAAGAATCATAGTAATTGAAATCAAAACAATCATCTTTAAAACAGAATTCATTGACAAGATATTGAAAACAAGGAAAACAATGATGAAACGGAAGACAAAACCTGAAAATATTCACTTCCGATGTTCTAACTCCTACCGAATGATTTCGTGGCGTCCCAAGCTTCAAAACCATGTAGAAAAAGCTTCTAAGTTCGACTTTGATCTCCCAAATTCGTCTAGGGTTAAGTTTTGACGACTTATATGTATTTATACCTTTTTCCTAATCATAATCCTGCCCAGCTACGAATCTTACTGTTCAAAACGGTCTCTCGCGCCCTGCGAGAGGAATATGGATGGTTGTCACGGCCCGCGACCGTGTTGTTTTTCACCAAAACTCCAACCGCCTCTCGCCACCTACGAGAGGATCTTCATTATCTGTCGCGTCCCGCCAGAGGGTGTAATTTCTAGATTTCCGTGCCGTTTAGCTCCCCGAACTTCCAATTACGTTATGGTACTCGGTTTTTCCATCTTTTAGCTCGTTTTCTACACTTTTCAGCTATTTCCATCAACCAAGACCTGCAGAAAATAACCAGATCAAAAGTATATACATTCTAACTATAAACGAAACTAAAACTAATGAAAATCGATTTTTCACTATACATGATAAATATATGTGTTATTCAATACATCAGTCGCCGACGACCCTAGTGGCGTCGATGCGTCAGCGACACGATGTGCTAAGTGCCGTTCCCCGTTTTGTTTATTCGCGTTCCCGGTTGATCCCGTTCACTCCTGATGCTCCGTAAAGCTCACGAATAGCTCCTTAAACTCCGTTAGACCTGCAAAACACAATTCTAATCAAAAGTAGGCCATTCGAAACTAAAAGTAATGTAAAAACATAAACCCAATAAGACACCAGTTTCCAACCACGTATCAATATATATTATATATAAAATATTTATACAACCGAATTATTGATACTAACTGGATTATGGTTTAATATCATGAACTTAGTTTATAATATCTTTGTTTTGAACTCCTCGTTTGTGATTCTAATAGGCAAATTAGGACCCATGAAAACACACACAAACTTAGTGTCCAAATGAGTATTTAGACAAGATATATTTTTGTATACATATAATTTATACTTAATTTCGAATCCAAACTCTCCACAAACTCCGAATAATCATACACCTCCATTTCCCTAATATAGGGTAACCTCGGTGCTCCACCCTTAACAACTCGTCAATTCGCGGTTAAACAGAAAGCTTTACAAAACCGTGAGTGTACATGACCCCTTTTTTATTTCTAACACTTTGGGTGCAATACGTATAATTTATCAAACTCACACATACACTTACAAACATGCTTGACACGAACAAACAATCCGATATACATGCTTAATACATGATGCTAGGACTCATACATGCTAGAATACTTATTTGCTTTATACTTGTCATTAACTTCGTACGGGCTTCCCTTAACATGTATAGCGCTATAGGATTAACGCACCGCCTGCATTCTTGAGGTCATGTTAAGTTAAACAAAACGATCTTATCCTTGCTACGATAAGATTACGCTAGCCTGAAACTTTGGGTTGACAATTATAGTTGCATGCTAGTATCGTATGTTATTTCTTAGTTCGCGATTATGCCATGTGGATTTGTTTAAACGTTTATACCTATGCTAGTAATACAAACTTGTATGCTCACCAATACTTTATGTGTTGACATGTACTTTAAACACGTATTGCAGGAAATTGATGATGAACAAAATCTAGTAGGATGACTAGAAACCCATTTTTGTTGACGCATATGTCTGTCACCTATGTCATCGAATCATATTGAGTCTGTAATGGGTTTTACTTGTTAGATGATGAGAATGTATGTTATGACTCACCTTCGTACGAAGGTAAAACAGGTCACTTCGTGTGAAGAAAACATGCCACTTCGTATCAAGTTAACCAAGATCGTACGAAGTGAACAGACTAGGTTCGTATGAAGTGCTAGGTCTATATATAGGAGAGCGAGGTAAGTGTTAGATAACGGTTTTTGTAGAAATAACAGTTAAAATTGAATCTTGTTAAATATGCTGCCTAACTTTAAAATGAATTCCGCACGTTTAATACTAGGTTATTCAAGTTAGTTCCTGAGCTATCGGATCCTAGAACAGACCTACAAGTTGTATCAGAACCACGGTACCGATTCAATCGACCTTTTAGACGTTAAAGATAAAAAAACTGACAATCCACAGACAAAAAATAAATTGAAACCATAGGATTGATCAGAATTGATTTTCGACCAAGTTTGTGCGAGAATCATCATGAAATTCGATGAAATAAAGATTTTGGATCGGAAAATGTAGTCAGAGTTGTTTGTACGGAGTGAGAATTCACACCGTACGAAGTGAAAATATTGATTGTTATATATACTCACTTCGCACGAAGTGACTCATTTCACACGAAGTAAAGTTACCTTCGTACAAGTGAATCCAAAATGCCTAAAAAAAGGCATGGTAAAAAATTTGTTGTTCGTATTGACGAGACTTTTGTCCAGAAAAAGTTTGGTGATATAATTTTTTTTGATATTTTAACGACAAATATGGGCTGTTCGGGGACACCGTCTGGAGCTTTAGAGAATAGATTTGATGATGCGATCACAAATTGTTGAAGATAATGGGGTAGTCATTGATACCCGTGCAGAATGATTATCATTTGATATAATGGCTATTAACGTGCCGTAACGTAAAATCCACATTGATGAAAAACTGACTTTGGTGGACCAAAGTGACAAATTTTCCGCATAGTTGAGTTTTTACGAGATGTTTTAAGACTAAAATTCGCTCGATTTGAGGGGGAATTTTAGTGATAAGTTTTAGAGACGTCAGAATTTGCAAAAATGAGGGGGAATAAAAATTTCATGTGAATATATTGAAATTCTGACATTTTTGAAATTCGTGACTTGCAACAGTATTTGGGTGGTTCCGACTTCAGATTGTCCAAGGATGCAGAAGTTCTTGATCCGTTACTCTGAGATCATAGGAAGTTCAGACTCTTCAGATCGTGATTCAGGTTGATGTCTTAGGGTTTGAGTCCTGGGTCTTCGTAAAGCAAGTTAACAGGATTAGCGTCAGGAGATGCAACATTATTGTGGATACTTAAAAGATATCACATCTTTGTGATAGTCTAAAGTGTCCGAATGATTAATGTTTGACTAACCATTGGGGAATGATGATGTTTGTTGATTAAGTTGCTGCTGGTCTAGCGGGGAAGACTATATATTTGTTATCGTGACTGAAGATAAAGAATGTGACTATGATTGTGGAAGAATGTTTCTGAGATCTGAATGTGTTACCAGATGATTTGTTACCCGATGAAGATTTTCTGATTGAAGAGATTACTGTTTTACTGATCTATCTTTCAGGAGTATGCTTATATGTGATTATGTAAAATCGGATTTCAGATTTTCGTGGATATTCATTGACTTGTAGTTTACCAGTGTGGTGATTCGAAGTTTCTGTCAATTGCCAGTTGGGTTTTTGAAGATTAAGAGATTCAATTCAAGTTCTATAATGTTAAATCAAAAACCAAACTCGGATGTGGCTAAAGTCGATACAGAGAAGCTGCATTGTTTAGTTTCGAGTTGGTGATTATTCGTGAAGATTACAATTAAGCAAATTAGAGGAGGTCGGGAACTGTGCAAACAAAGAACTGAAGATTCATTACAAGGGGAATATGTGCATAATGAAGATCATGCAAGCCCGGATCATCAATCAAGAGGGAATTATCTGAAGATTTCAAGATGCCTGATTGAAGTTGCAGAATATTCAAACACGGCTCTCATATTTCAAGATCAAGATCAACCTTCGATAGTGACGTACAAGGGGGAAAATGTTGGTGCATATTATGTATGTCTCTGTGCGAAAAAGCTAGATAGTGCGTATGTTGAATATTGTATAATTAGATACGAACACATGACTTAAGTGCGAACGAGAATGGTGTTTAAGTGTCACTTCATACGAAGTGGGCCACTCCGTACGAAGGTAGTCACTTCGTACGAAGTAAACACACTTTGCACGAAGTTAAAGTCTCAGTTCGCAGGAGGGTAAAAGTCTATTAATAGTGTCATGTGTTCATAGCTTTCCAAGTTCGAATGAATGACCTTGATCGAACACTATATGAACAAACTGATATTTCCTTTCATCTTTAAGTTTCAAATTATAGAACTATTGAACATTTCAATCTAATTTCTCATTAAAATAAACTTTCAATTTCCAGATTTAATTCAACAGCTTTAGACTTTGAAGATCAGTTTTCCATCATCAGCAGTAGAAACTAAGATGAATAAAACTCTTTTTGTATTTTCCAAAGTTTATGCTAAAATCTTTTTGGGTTTTTGGATCTCTCTGAAATGAAATAACTATGTACAAACATATTTACAGACATTTTTTTGTGAGTTTGTGTTAGAGGATCATTTTAGTTTTTAAGACTTAATCACTAGTACCGTTGATCTTGATTAAAATTTAAGTCCTAAACACATTCTCTTAGATTGTTAGTATACTAGTCCATTTAAACCCTCTACAGATTTCTCAATTGTTTTGAGATACGGTAATTAGATGTCTTAGAACTTGGTTTAATAGCGTTTCCCACCTCAGAATATACTCCCGTATCAAAACTACCAAGATTACATCTTACATGTGAATATAACTACTTGATATCTTTAATTTAGGGTAATGTGAGACCTTGAGAGCTCAGGTTAATACCACCGTACAGACATAGAGATAAAGGCTCGACTTAATAAGTGGTGTTCCATATTTGGAATCTTTTTAGTGCAATTGTCAGATCTTTCGATACTTTTAATTATAAGGCAGTTTAGGGTTTTAATTGCAAATTATTCTACAAGTTCTAGGCCATTGCTGACGCAAAATCAGAAGACATTGTATAATACCCCAGATATCAAATATTTATATAGATCTAGTATCTCAGAACTCGGTTATTTATCAAACGAAAATTTGGTGTACTAAGACCATATATCCGAGAGATGTTAAACCTCTAGAAGTTTTTCTTTATGTTTATATCTCGAAAACAATTTACTAAACGTATGAAGCCTACTGACACATCATCAGTGAGACCTGTTTAAACACTTTGTGACACTACATTTCTTTAGCATATTGTGAAAGCCCACTGATGTACTATAATTTCCTATTTCTACACGAAAACTCTTTTTATCTTTTTCATGTTTTTGTACATCTTGAATTTGTATATGTTTTTGTATTTTCAATTTTATATGTTTTTGTATTTTCTCAAACTTTTCTCCCCCTAAAACCAAAAACATATATTTGGATTTTTGGTTCTAAAGAAAGAAACATTGACCGACCGATGAGAATCACATCAATTCGCCATCCCCCCTCAAGATGACAAAACTTTGAGACTTTTGATTTTAATACATTTTTAAATTTGTCTTTTCATCAGATTTTGTCTTGTCAGTAGTGAGGGTACTGTGACTTTTAATCATTTTCAAATATTTTCTTCAAAATGAACATTATAGAAAAACATATTATAGCTTGAATTTTTTTTATTTGAATAACCCGGCTACTTTCTTATCATGTGCCAAGGAACCTCATTCTTCATAATTTACTTTGACCTCAGAAGTTCTCGCAACACACACAATCAGTTGAATAGAGATACCCAAGTCTTTTGAGTCTTGGGTGAATTTTCTTCGACTTTAATTTCTCCACCCAAACAGATTTATTTACAACATTTTCAAGTTTAGGAAAATCCTCTAAACTTTCCATAAACATAGATTTTTCAAAAAATTATTTTTCTTTCATCACCTATGTTTGATTTTTCTTAAAAGTTTCTTAAAATACAATGTAGAATCTTTTTGTTCATTACTTTTTTAAGATTCACCAGTTTCATAGTTTGAAACTTTAGAATTAACTGGTTTCACTTTGTTTGCAGATTCTGTGCATTGTTTCCAAACCTGAGTTGGTACAAACCTCGGTTATTTTTGTTTCAAATCTTCAGAATTTTTCTTGACATCATGAACAAGTTTAGCATTTTTCTCTGGACATTTTCTACCAATGTGCCGACTTTATTACATTTAAAGCACGTCCTAATGTCTGTTACAACATAGGATTCCTCCACGTGTTTACGTAGTTCTTGTTGTTTGAAAATTCTTCATTAGATTGTTTTCAAATTTGACTTTGTTTTGCACTTTCTAAACATGTACTAGGTATAAAGTTCACTTTCTTCAAAAATTTTTGACTTTCCAAACTTATTATATTTCCTCTTACCATATCCAGACCCATTCCAATCATAATAGTTTTTCTGCTGGTTATTGTTTGAATGAAAACTTTTGGGTTTGAAATAGTAAGATTTTTCGCGTTTAAAGTTCGAAACTGTTTCTTTTGTTAAACTTTCAATTTCAGAAATTTCGATTTCAACAAGTTTTAAAACTTTTTCGATTCTGTCCAAGTTTACATTATGAATCGGAAATTCAGAATCAAAATATAGTTGGTCTGATCCACACATTTTGTACATTACAAAATTCAAAGCATCATTTGAACTATGTTCTGATGTTTTAAGATAAGCATCATGAAAAATTTCTTCATTTTCAGGTTTGAACTCGAACTTCCATTTTCATTCTTTGATTGTGTGAATTCAAAATTTTATCTTTTTCTTCTCCCAAAACATTCGCAACCACTTGTTTAACCACGTCTGATCCATCATCACCATCAGACTTCGAATAGGTCACATCGATGTTGTCAGGCAACTGATCTTTTTGTTCAGTCTTTTCTGTTTTTTAGCTTCAAGTTCAGAGCCTTCTCCACCCCATCCGGTTTCTTCCTCGAATAATTATTCCACATTGGGGGTGAACATTGATTATAACCCAGTCCTCTATCTTGATAACCGTATATATCTTCCCCATTTTCATCTTTTCCAGTCGGCTTGGGAAGAATATGATCCAACACGTAAGACGCTGTCGAATAAGTGATCAACTTCTTATCAACTTGTTCCATTTTTATCTTCATCGCTTCTAGCTCCTGTTTTAGTTTGGCAATCGTGTCAATGTGAGTATTTATTGCCATCTGTTTATCCATGACCGTTGCCTTGAGCATAGAAATCGTATCCATATCTTTTATGCTTACATCACGTAATTCTTTGATAGATTTGCTCAGTTTATCATAAGCCTCTTTTGTGTTATTGAAATCACTTGATAGGTTATTAGTATGATATTTAAGCTCTCTGTACATCTCATCTTTTTCTAAACAAGACTTGCACGGTTCTAAACATTTAGTGCACTGTTTTTCTCTCTCAACTTTCTCACTTCTACTCTCTTCTTTGACTTCTTCATTCACGAATTTTTGATCAACTTTAGAAATTTCAACATCCTCGTTTGATTGATCCATATCATTTATTTCCTTAGCTTCTTCTTCTTCCGATTTCTTCTCTTCATTGTATTGTGCATTTATTCTTTGATCGCCAAAGAAACCTGCACTTGCAAGATAATTATAAATTCGAGGCAACACTAATGACTTAAAAGTACTATGGATAATATCTTCTTTGGAATAAGACTGATAGAAAACAACTTCTATTTCTTCTTCAGACTGTTTCTTTTCTTCTACTTTCTGTGTGTTTTGACTTTGTTCAACGAATAAACCTGCATGCATAAAAGACTTATTGACTTGAGAAGACATATATGCTCTAAAAGCATCATCTTCTTCAGAACAATATCTATCGTTAGCAATCTCAACAATATCATCATATCCATTTTATCGAAAATTTTTATTAAAACTTGCTTGGTGCGAAGATAACTCTTTGTACTAAGTAAACTTTACTTCGTGCGATCTGAAACTCAAAAACAATCAACTTATATCCCACTTCGTGCGAAGTAAACACAAAATATTTTTAGAATCCACTTCGTGTGAAGAGAAATTGTAAATCTAGACAGAAATTCACTTCGTACGAAGAGAAATTTCACTTTGTGCGAAGCGAGTTTAGATCGTGCGAAGAAAGTGTTCAAAATTTCATGTTTTTGCCATTTTGATTATGATTTCAGTTGATTTTAGGGATAATTCTTTCAAAGGTTTGTTAGAACATGATTTTACTATATCCTTGAGAAAATTAGACCATTTTGTCCGTTAAATCATTGAAAATAATCAAAAATAAGAAAAATAAGATGAAGAGAAGTGTTTTGTGGCTGAATCTTGTTGAATGTCTTCAAATCAAGCCTTCTAGCTCTGATACCACTTGTAGGTCCGTTCTAGGATCCAATAGCTCAGCCACTAACTTGAATAGTGTTTCATTTTAGAGTTAGGCGACATGTTTAACAAGATTCACTTTTAACTGTTGTTTCATTAATACTTCAACGTTTACAGATCCTGGAAACAACTGGACAGAGCTCTGCCATCCTTTCTACAAAAACCGTTATCTAACACTAACCTCGCTCACCTATATATAGACCCGGCACTTCGTGCGAAACTAGCTTGATGTTTAACTTCGTACGAAGAGAACTTCACTTCGTATGGAGTGACATGTTATCTTTGTACAAAGTGATCACTTCGTACGAAGTGAACTACACACATAAAGAAATCTAACATTTCGTCTTATTACAAACTCGATATGATTCGATGACGTAGGAAACATACATATGGAACAACAATTTTAATTTTAGTTCTTGTATTTGTATTTTTTTCCTCGTTCAACTTGTTGTATTTGTTTGAAAACAATGTATTTTTCCTTAGTAATGAAATGAAATCTTATTTATTAAATACCTGTCACAAATAGTCGTTATGATGTCTTTTGCAATCTATTTCGCCCTGCCCCGATGTTTCCGCTATTGATTGGGATGTGACACCTTGATCACCAAGTTTGGCCACCTATCTCTAATTCTTGACATATAGCACGGATTTTGCCACTTCTAACTTGGTTTGGACACTAAGCAACTCCCTAACACCTCATCAAACGCTTGTCATCACCTCCTTGATCCATGATTAGTATAAATAGGCTCATTGTTCTTCATAATCTTCACATCATTCTTTTTATTTCTCACTTACACACTCTTGGAGCTTGCTTCTTCATTGAGGCCTCCTTTTCATAGTTCTAATCCTTCTTTTGAACACAAGTAAGTGTTTCTCCTAGTCTATTTCATTTATTTGGCTAGTTATGAGCCAAAAGTCAAGCAAATTGACTTTTGCTTTGACTTTCGCTTCTGACCATTTTGGTCAAGTCAAAGTTCAAATTGAACTTTGCTACGTGATCATAATATTGAAGGTGTTAATCCTTTGCGATTACACCCTCTGATCATCACGTTTAGTAGGAGAAATGACGAGTTAAACATGTTTTAAATAAAAGTAAAAAATGCATAAAATGCATTTTACGGCGAATGAGTTTTTAAGTATTAAAGCCAAACGTTTTGATAGCAAATCGGTTTGTATAACATTATAAAACATGTCTAAATCGTCTTTTCTAGTTTAGGGCTTAATTCTTAGTCGAAAGTCGAGCGGTTTGACTTCTGCTTTGTCTTTTGAATCTGACCCGTTTGGTCGACCTTAGGACCCGACCAAACCCAATAATATAGGGAATAACCCTTTGAGGTTATACCTTATGGTCATATCGTTTGGTGAGTCAGATGACTAGTCAACTTTATATACTTTAAAATGTCAAAAATACCATTGTTGCATGAAATAGTTTTAAACCTATATGAGCAATATTTTTGACATTGAAACTGATCATACAACATTATTAAACATGTTTCACATATCTGACTTGTCATAGGACTCATTCGACCATCTGGACCTGTATTTACGTATACGACCCATTAAAAGGGCGTAGACCATTTTAACAAGTCGTAACGGGTCAAAACACTCCTAGACACTTTCTAATCAGAATGTAAGGTTTAATAAATCATATTACATGAGGTCCTTCGCTCGTTTGATTTTAAACCACATTCTATCCGTTCTTCCGTTTAAGCCACAATATACACTAACTAATAATTATCAGAATTATTAGGAAACACTTGAGTTTTGCTAGCACGATTCATCCACAATCAAGTGAGTAAATAGTCCCCAAGTTTAGGTTTTCTAAATGTTTTGGAGTGATTCATATGTGCCTAATGTTTTCCGAGTTTTCAAAACTACATATATGGTTTATATATACAATATGCTTTCAATTTGTGTGAAACTTTAGTGGGGCAACCTTGGCCAAACCAACCAGTAGTATGTTATGGTACCATAGGATTGGCAATCTCGTTTACAAATTTACCAGGGTTTGTGGGGAAGTTTGGGGAACGATAGAAACTGTGCAACACAGGTTTGAATGTATTAACCATACGACCACACTTGTTTACATGAAGCAGAACTATGGTTTAAACATGATGATTTGGTTTACAACATGACGATTGGTTTATACATAAACATGACGATTGGTTTTCAAGTATACATATAAACCATACAATTTACAAGAAAACATTTGCTTACTTACACGGTTTTGCAAAGAACACTTTTATCGAGTTTCATGGCTATAAGGTTTACTTTAAAATACCAACTTGCAATAGTTGGTAAAACATGTTGCAATACCAAACACATTTGATATAAGTTTAGTTACAAGGTTTTTGTTCATCGACTCTTGTAGTCGGACGAGGTATTGCAATACAAATTCATAGCCATGGATTTGACCACAAAAACTATGTTACTCACCAACATTCATTGTTGACCGTTATCTTCACATATGTTTCAGGTACAAATGTTCGATGCTTATGCAAGTATGCTACATGTAGGATGGACTCGGGCCTTAGCTTTACTTAAAATCTAAAGACAGTTCTTTGTGTTTTTTATGTTACAAAAGACAATGTAATTCATAAAATCAAGAGTTAAATGCTTGGTTGGTCCCTGTGGTTTGCTACTTTTGCAGACTTGGTCCTAATGGTTCACTAATTACAAAGTTGGTTCTAATAGTTGTATTTTTTGCACTCGTATGATCCTCACCACTAACCTATGTTAAGTTTCTAAGTTAAATTTGTATGAAATGACTAAATAACCCTTGAACAATTAAAAATACAAAAAAAAAATCAAAAAAGATGGGTCCACCACTTCATCTTCTTCCTACTCTCTTTCTGAAACCCTACAATCACACAACCAAACATTATCCCTTTCTTCTCTCTCTAAGAACCAGTCGACCACCACCATGGTCGGCAGCGGCTTGTCTCCATTTTTCCGGCCAGATTTTATTTCGTCACTTTTTTATTAAATAAACAATATTTTTGAATTGTGAGTACTTTTTATTGCAGCCCCTTGCAATTGAGAGGTTGTCAAGTGATATTTTCCAAGAAGTGATTGTGATGGACACAATCCCGTTAAAGGAACAACATTATTTCCCGTAGCTGACTGTTCTTTCCGTAGCAAATCTTTTAGGTGAGACAATATGGTGGGCTCATGGTGATAGCTCTGTAAGTAGAATCTTTACGTGAGTTATGAGAAAACATAAACACACAATCAGAATTGTAGCTGGTGTATTTCATTTTTCCGGCCAGATTCAAGTTTGGGCGGCGGCTTGTGGAGGGCATACAAGTTTTTCCGGCGGGGGTTTAAGTGGCGGTGGTTAGGGTGGTATTGTGGTGTTTGGGTGTAGGAGGTTTTGTGGTGGTTTGATGGTGGTGGGTTGAAGGTGGCGGTGGTGGTGGTGGCGGGTTGACGGTAGAGGTGGTGGTAGTGGGTTGAAGGTGGCGGTGGTGGTGGTGGCGGGTTGACGGTAGAGGTGGTGGTAGTGGGTTGAAGGTGGAGGTGGTGGTTTCGTTTTTCTCCGGTGAAGGCGACAGTTTTGGTGTTAGGCTCGTTTTTCCGGCAGCAATGGCGGTGGTGAGTGGGAGTTCAGTGGTGGTGGGTGTTCGGTGGAGAAGATGAGATGGTGGTGGTGGGTTTAATTTGTGAAGGTGGTGGGGTTGGTTTGTGAAGGAGGAGATGTGGAGGTGGTTTATAAAAGATGATGTCTGATGGTGTTTATTGTGTTTGAGACACAGGGGGAGGGGGGGGGGGGTTGAAGAAGAAGATGATGGGGTGGGCCCATCTTCTTTTGTTCTTTTACTTATATTTTTTTTCATTATTAAGGGCAACTTGCTCATTTAACATCAACTTAACTGAGAAATTTAACAGATGTTAGTGATAAGGACCATCGAGTGCAAATTACAACTATTAGGACCAACTTTGTAATTAGTGAACCATTGGGACCAAGTCTGCAAAAATGGTAAACCACAGGGACCAACCAAGCATTAATGTCTAAAATCAATAAAATGAAACTTTACCATGAGTTTGAAACAATTTGTATGTGACTCCCCAACGTTTCCGCCGCGGGTTGTTATACGCGTTCAGGGTGTTACAATTAGACCTATCTCGAGTTCGACTTTAAAGACCGATCTTACCATGCTTAAGCAACAATAAATAATACTTGGGATATGATAGCTATGGATATTGGATCCAATTTTGCATGAATTATGAAGTAAATACCGTTTATTTACTCGTTTATTTACTCTAATTAGAAGGGATTGAATGGTACAAGCAAGAAATGTCAAGATTGAAGTTGATGAATCGGGCACCTCAAGCGCCCACTTGGAATGAAGAAAAGTAAGCTATCTGTGTAAAGGCTATTCAAGACCTAATATTGTTTTGAGATTCAGGGGAGAAATAGGTTCAAATCACAAATAATACTTAGGGTAGGTATATGTTAATATTATGTATTAGTGGGCTGATGTATTGCAAAATACACCAGTTTATCGTGTTCAGTTTGTATAGTTTTCGTTAGTTACAGTTTAGTTTTCGTTAGAATTCTCGTACTGTTGATCCAATTGCATTTTGCAGGTCTTGTGTGTTTAAAACAGCTGGAAGGTGCATAAAACGAGTTAAAATATGAGAAAGTCAAGTCCTGGAACGAGTTGGAGGGCTCGGGAGCTGAAACGAATCGAAAACAACTGAAAAGGAGTTTCTGGCGGGCCGTGAAAGGAAGAAGGGTTCATCTCGCCACCCGCTATAGGCCATCAAATGTGCTGACGTCATAGAGGCGGTCGCGGGCCACGACCGGGTAAGGTGTCCCTCTCGCCACCCGCGAGTGGGTGTTGTCGTAAGAAAACTTCGAGCTGGATCAGAATTTGAGCTGAAAGTGATATAAAAACATCTCTAATGTTCATTAAACCCTAACTTACGAATTAGCAATCCTTTGGGTGAACTTGGAGCATTATTGCAAGCGTTTCTGAGCATTCGGAGCTGCCGGTTGAAGGTTGGAAGTTCAGAGAATCATTCGGGTCGTCATCTTAACATCCGGGTGTTTTCACTTGTGTTTGTTTCTCTTTACCATGTTCTGTTTCCTTAAAAATACTTTGTTTATGTCTGTTTCCATGACTTTGATTGGCTAAACTTATTTTACTACCTAGACAAGATGAATGGTTGCGTAAAGTTTGGATTTTTATTATGAATTTATGATCTCTATGGATTTATTTATGTGTTGTAGGCGATTTGATTATTTGCTAGATGTGTTTGCATGCTTGATTGTGTTTGAATACTGTTTATTGCTTTACATAATTCTTGGTAACGGTCTTTATCACATAATAGAGTTATCTTAGATTCTAGGTTTTGGTGAGTGTTTATATCACATAATAAATCGTGAATCTTTAGGGTTGAATACGTAATAGATCTTAAAAGTAATATTCGGTAATCTTATAAAACCAAGTGTTCTACTCACCCTCAATAGCTGAAAGGTGCGAGGTTATTGTTAGGTATAAGCGATTAAACCGTAAGGTGGGTCCTTCTTAGGAAGTAAACCTATTAGCTGCTGTCTAACAAGCCTAGTTAAGAACCCAAATTTATCCTTGACTTGAGTCCCGAAAAAGAGAGAGTCTTGTAGGGTACTTTCATAAATCATTAGAGGTCTTGAAAGAGAGTCTAATAACCGGTAGTCGAAACAGCCTCGAGGGTGCTATAGCTTGCTTTTGAGAAGGGTTAGGAGTCCTATTAGATATCCCGAGAGGTGAGAACTTTAAGATCCCGGTCCATAATAATCAATCTTCAAATAAAGTCCATAACTAAAAGCAACCAGGATTCGAGTTTAGGTAGTGTTTCCACCATCTGAGTAAAGTCTAAAAGTGAGTCGTAATCTTTAGTTCACTTAGTTAATTTAGTTTAATTTAATTGTTTTCTTAGGATTCTTAGTAAACCTCCCTTCAACAATTAAACAATTAGTATGTCCGTGTCAGTCGTAGTCTAGATAGAGTCATTAATGTAATTAGTAGAGTCTCATGAGTTCGATATCCGGACTTACATTAGCTATACTAGAGTCGATAAGTACACTTGCCGGTTAGTAGTTTAGTGTGTCTTAGTGAGTCTAGAATTAGGTTAATTTAGTTACTTTTATTAAACTACTTTTAGCATATCAAGTTTTTGGCGCCGTTGCCGGGGACTCTTGGCGATTGCGTTAATTACTTTGTTTTACCTTGCTTAATATCATACGTGCTATTTGTCATGTTTGAGTCGTACGAGTCTAAAATAGTGTCGTTTTCTTTTCTGTTTTGTCGAGTCAATTTTAGAGTCGTCTTACTTGTTTGTTTTCGTTTTTTCAGTGGATGCCCCATACGCGTTCGCGAGGACCTCCTCCGAAGCCGCCTACGGACAAGCCTTCCTTCTCGTCTTCTTCGTTCAAGGTAAGTACTTCTACACCTTCATCTTCCGCCCATTTTGACTCTACCCACCAATCTAAACCACCGAACTTTGATTTCCACCGAAGCCATCACCCCACAATTCCCCACCACCTTCCCGTCCCCAAAGTCCAACACCCATCGTCCAAATGGCCAACCGCACCGTTTACCAACAAGCCACAACCGGTTTCACCAGTGCTAACTCCCCCATTACCTTACCCGCCATCACCAATGAAAAATCTTGGCAAATTCCATCCTAGATCATGACCGCCATTACCAACTCTTGCCAGTTTCACGATCATGAGGATGAGGATGTGCTGGCTCCTATCAACCGTATCACCCGCTTGTTTGGCACTTTCTCCATTGAAGGTGTTCACCTTAATGCTCGCTATTTCCAGGTATTTCCTTTCTCACTTGCTGGCCGCGCAGCCATCTAGCTCGATTCACAGCCAGCAAATACTTTTACCACATGGGCATGTTTACAGGATGCTTTCTTAGCTAAATACTTTCCACCCGTGAAAGCATCTCGTCTACGTGATCAGATCCATTCGTTCCAGATGGAACCTGATGAGCCGTATCACCTGGCCTAGGAGAGACTTCAAACCCTACTCTCTCGTTGTTCGCAGGATGGTTTGTCAGATTGGGCACTTGCAGAAAAGTTCTACAATGGTCTCACCCGAGATATCAGAGCCCGGTTTGACACTTCAGCTGGTGGGCAACTCATGGGTAAGAAATCAGTTGCTGAGTGCAATGATCTTTTAGAGAGCTTCGCGCATTTTGACATGGACTATAGCGCTACCAGCAGGACTTCTATTCATGTGACTGTTACCTCTTCGATTTCTCGACGGGTATCCCAAGTTGGCTTGGATTCATCGGTAGCTGCTGCTTTAGACATGATTCAGAAAAATTTCACTAAGGAGCTAGATGAGATTAAGAAAAAGGAAGATCGTTGTGAGGTTTGTAGGGGAGGCTATGACACCATAGATTGTCCCACCATCACCTTAGAGCAGGTAGAGTACATAGCCGATCAGTCTAGGGGTTCGTTTAATAATAATAATTCAATTATAACTCCAATCGGCGTAATAATAATAACAATTGTCGATCTCCCGGTAACCCCCTGGTTTTCCATCCGGTCAATACCAAAGCAGGGGGGCATGCTTTGTTTACGAACTCAGCTTAAGGTCAGCAGGGTCAGTTTGGTAGTTTAGGTTCAGGGGATCAGTTCGCTAGTGGGGGGTCGAATAAAGAGGGCTAGGTTAGTGAGAAAGGTTCAGAGGGTAGTATAGGGAGGATAGAGGAGCTTCTTGCTCAGTTAGTAACTAGAGATCAGGTTACCCAGAAAGCCTTAACCGAGTTTAGTAATTTCGCTAAAAATCAAGATCAAATCAATAAGAGTCAAGAGCTTCATGACAAAAACCAACTATCCGCAATTTTAGATTTTCAGAGAACAGTAGGTGGTTTAGCCAAGCAGTTACAAGAGAACACTCCAGGTCAGTTTTCAGGTAATACCTTCCCAAACCCGGCTAACCATTCAGCTAAGGCCATTACCACCCGTAGTGGAAAGAGTTTAGGTGAGGTAGCGCGAGAGAGAGTAGAGATAGAGGATGAGGAAGAGGTTGATGAGGAGATAGAGATGGAAGCTCCCGGTAAGGTGCACTTTAGGCTAGACCCAGCAAGTACCGTACAAATCGAGGAGCCTCAAGTAGAGATGAGGGTAGAGAAGCAAGCGATTGGGGTTATGCCATCACCATTAGTTGATCATTCACGCGTCCCATACCCCGCCAGCCTTAAGCATCAAAAATATGCTAAGGAATATGGGCACTTTCTTGAAATGTTTAAACAATTAAAAATCAATCTTCCTTTTATCGAAGCCTTTCAGTCCATGCCCAAGTATCCCAAATTCCTTAAAGACCTTCTCAAACGTAAGGATAGGATAGGTGAGCTTTCTAATATTTCGTTGACCGGAGGTTTTCCCCGGTAGTCTTGAATAAGCTACCGGAGAAATTAACCAACCCGGGCACATTCACTGTTCCATGCCTATTCGGTGTTCCACCACTCCTGCTCATGCTTTAGCCGACTTAGGTGCGAGCATCAATTTGATGCCTTTCTCTCTTTACGAGAAATTAGGGTTAGGTGAGCTTACTCCCACGCGTATGTCATTGTCTTTGGATGACCGCTCGGTCAAATATCCTAGAGGGATTGTAGAGAATCTGCTTGTTAAGGTAGATAAGTTCGTGTTTCCAGTATATTTTGTGGTGCTAGACATGGAGGTCGACGAGAGAGTTCCAATTATATTAGGCCGTCCATTCCTTCGAATTGCCAAAACGGTCATAGATGTGTTCGACGGTAAGATTTCGATTCGAGCAGGCAATGAGATTGTCACTTTTGAGATAGATAGAGCCATGTAACACCCTAGCGGTAGCGATGATTATAGTGGTCTCACTCCGTCTACTTTCTAGATTCTTTCATCTCGTGCGTTGATTTGTGTCTAGGTTTCATTAGTGGAGCCGATTTAGTTAGTGAAGGAGTAGTTGAGGAGGAGCTAGACGATGAGGTTGGTGAGGAGTTAGATGCGACTTGGGTTCCCGAGACCTTAGAGCTTTGTGAAATCAAGGAAGAGAGTGAGAGCAAACCCGTAGACACTTCGCCCTTAGAGCTTAAGGTCCCTCCGTCACACCTAGAGTACGTTTTCCTAGGCGAGAATTCGAGCTTACCCGTCATTATTTCTTCTAAATTGATGGAGGAGGAGAAGGGGAAGTTAGTTGAGGTGCTAAGAGAGCATAAGGGGGCGATTGCGTGGAAGTTGTCCGATATCAAGGGGATTAGCCCCATTTTTTGCACACACCGGATACTTATGGAGGACGAATTTAAACTGGTAGTGCACACCCAAAGGCGTTTAAACCCTAACATGAAGGAGGTAGTTAGGAGGGAGGTTTTGAAGTTGATGGAAGCCGGTTTGATTTACACGATATCCGATTCTTCTTGGTTGAGTCCTACTCAAGTCGTCCCTAAGAAGGGGGGTTGACTGTTGTCGTGAACGAGAAAAACGAGCTTACCCCTTCTCGTACGATCATCGGTTGGCGTGTGTGTATTGATTACCACAATCTCAATGACGCCACCCGGTAAGACAACTTCCCACTCCCATTCATTGACCAAATTCTAGAGCGTCTCGCGGGGCGACAATTCTATTGTTTCCTTGATGGTTTTTCCGGCTACTTCAAATTCCTATCACGCCGGAAGACCAAGAGAAGACGACCTTTACATGTCCATATGGCATTTACGCATACTGATGCATGCCTTTTGGATTATGTAATGCTCCGGCTACTTTCCAGCGATGCATGATAGCCATCTTTCAAGACATGGTTGGGAGTTCTATGGAGGTCTTTATGGATGATTTTTTGGTCTATGGCGATTTGTTTGATGAGTGTTTAAGTAATCTTGCGATAATGATGAAGAGGTGTGTTGAGACGAAGTTGATGCTTAATTGGGAGAAGTGTCGCTTCATGGTTATAAAGGGGATTGTTTTAGGACATAAGATTTCTAGGGCCGGTATAGAGGTAGATAGAGCGAAAATTGATACGATTAGTAGGCCTCCTCCACCAACTAGTGTGAAATCGATCCGTAGTTTTCTAGGTCATGCGGGCTTCTATAGGCGTTTCATTGGAGATTTCTCCAAAATCACACGCCCCATGACTCGACTCCTTGAAAAGGACGTTCCTTTTGTCTTTGATAAGGAGTGTCTTAGAGCCTTCGAAATTCTTAAGGAAAAACTCGTAAGTGCACCCATTCTAGTATCCCCAATTGGAGCTTACCGTTCAAGCTCATGTGTGACGCGAGCGACTACGCGGTTGGGGCGGTCTTGGGTCAAATACGGGAGAACCACTTTCACCTTATCTATTATGCAAGTAAACCCTCAACGACGCACAAGAGAACTACACCACCACCAAGAAGGAACTCTTAGCCATCGTCTTTGCTTTTGATAAGTTTCGTTCGTATCTCGTGCTTTCTAAGACCATAGTGTTCACCGATCATGCGGCTTTGCGTTATCTTTCCCAAAAGAAGGACGCTAAGCCTCGTCTCATACGTTGGATTCTTCTTCTTTCTAAGTTTGACATAGAAATTAAGGATAAGAAAGGAGCGGAGTACGTAACGGCGGACCATCTTTCACGATTAGAGGATCCGAGTAGGGAGGAGTTCGTGAGGAGGCGATAGGGGATAGATTCCCTCACGAGTCCATAGATTTGTAGCGGCGGAGAAAGAAGGGTTTCCGTGGTTAAGTGACATAGCTAACTATCTCGCGAATGGATATGTAATGAAGGATATGAATGCCCAACAAAAGAGGAAGTAGAGGTGTACAAAAAACCGGTTTTAGAACCGAAACCGGAAAAAAAAAACCGAAACCGGTTTTTTTACAACCGGTTAGTAACCGAAACCGAACCGCCGGTCGTAGACCGGTTATGGTTTTTTGCCTTCGAAACTGGTTAATAACCGAAACCGGTTACAAAAACCGGTTTTAACCGGTAAAAAACCTTTTTTTTTAGGTTAAACCGGTTAAAAACCGGCCCTAACCGGTTTGATCGGTTATTAGTTTGAGTAAAAAAACCGGTTAGTAACCGGAACCGGTTATACAAAAAAACCGGTTTTTTATTTTGATGAGAAAAACCGATTCGGTTAATAACCGAAACCGGTTTTCGAAAAAAACCGATTTGTACACTTCTAAGAGGAAGTTGTTTCGGGATGCAAGAAAGTACATCTGGGACAACCCTTATCTTTTTAGGATAGGAGGAGATCGTATTCTTAGGAGATGTGTAGCGAGGGAAGAAGGTATAGAGATTCTTAGGCACGCCCCTGAGGGATTGACAGGTGGTCATCATGGTGCACACACTACCGCACAAAAAGTCTTTGATTGCGGTTTCTTTTGGCATACGGTAGTAGAGGATGCTATAGAATTCGTTAGGACTTGCGATGCTTGCCAACGTACCGGCAATATCTCATCCAAGAATGAGATGCCCCAAAACCCCATTCATGTCCTCGAAATCTTTGATGTATGGGGCACCGACTTCATGGGACCTTTCCCCTGTCTTGTGGGAATCGGTACATCCTTGTGGCGATCGACTACGTTTCAAAGTGGGTTGAAGCTCAACCTTTGCCTTCAAACGATGCCCGAGTGGTGGTGAGATTCCTAAAGAAGTTGTTCACTCGTTTCGGTATCCCAAAAGCCATCATTATTGACCGAGGGACACATTTTTGCAACGCCGTGATGGAGAAGGCGTTAGAGCGTTATGGAGTTACTCACCGTTTGTCGACCACGTATCACCCACAAACGAACGGTCAAGTTGAGAATGCAAATCGGGGAATGAAGAGGATATTGGAGAAAACGGTAGGAAAGAGTCGTAAGGATTGGTCGGATAAACTCGATGATGCTTTGTGGGCATTCCGTACCGCCTACAAAACACCTTTAGGGACCACTCCGTTTATGAGAGTTTATGGCAAAGCGTGTCATCTACCGATAGAATTGGAGCACCGAGCGCTTTGGGCTCATAAAACCGTCAATTTGGATTTGACCGAAGTGGCTAGGAAAAGGTTCTTCCAAATTCATGAGTTAGAGGCGCTTAGAGATGCGGCGTATAAGCGTTCGTGGAGTATTAAATAGAAAACGAAGGCGTTGCATGATAGGAGACTTAAGGGGTTAAAGGAATTTAGAACGGGTGATAAAGTGCTTCTTTACAATTCGAGGTTTTAGTTGTGATGTGCTGAAATGCGGTCTATAAAAACTAACCTAATCTAGACACCCTAGTTTTAAATTTATAAACTAAGACTCTCTAAATGCTAGACCACTGACAAGCAAGTGTACCTATCGTACGTAGTAAAGCCTAATGAAGTCCGAGTATCGAACCCACGAGACACTAGCAACGCTAACTAGACTCTGGCTCAACTAATTACTTAACTGGTTTTAAATTGTTTTGAGGATTTTTATTAAACTAAGGGAACTAAATTAACTAAGAGAACTAAACTATAAAGACACAACTAGGATACGTAGGGTGAAATCAAGGATGAAGAAGTGCTACCCAGGTTTAGAATACTATTCGTGACGCTCGGTTTTCTCTCGGCAATGGTAACTATGATGGAACCAGGTTCTAATAATACGACACTCTAAGGCTAAAGATAAGTTGAATCTCCTACCGGTCTCATCAACTTCTAAGGATCCTAAAGGTCAAATAAACTCAATGTTGTGGGTTGATCACCTCTCGGTCTCTCCAACAATACTAAAGTACCCAAAGACTAGATCTCCTCCCGGTCTCACTAATCACAATACACTCTAGAGTGTACGGGGTAACCTAAAAACACTTGACAAGACTTAGGAAAACAAATAATACTAGGCAACTTAGACAAATCTCCTCCCGGTCTCACTGCACCTAAATACCTCGCATCAAAGACAATCCCAACTATCTATCACCTCCCAGTCTCAAGAATAGATAGAACACTAAACTCCTCTAAATTATCAAACAAAGTTCCTACGGGATACGAGCTCAGTAAACCATAAACTAGTTACAAAACACACAGTAAGTAACCTAACATGCATCTATACTGAAAGACATTCACAAAGACACACGAGGAACATTAGTAAGATAATAAATTAGAATAAAGTATGCAAGCACATCTAATCAAATATTATTATGTCTTTTACTTTAATATTAACCATCAATAAATTACCAAAATCGAGAAACTACCGATCATCAACAAATATTCATCACATACCCAGTTAGAATAAACGAACTAGCCAATAATCATAGTCAAAACCAAGAAACAAGTCTGAATCAATAAATATATCATGTTTATAAAGTCTAATAACACAAGCAAGATAAACTGAACTAACACGTTTATAAAACCGAACTCGTATCTTGAATCTGAGACTTGAACTCGAACCAATCCTTTTCTTCTCCTTGAAATCGCCTTCCGTATGCCTTCGTTTTTTTCTCTCTCTCCACAACAGTAGTCGTCTCATCATATATCTTTATGGTAGCCGTTATTAGGTTTGAAAAACAATAGTGGGCCACACTAAATCGCATTTGGGCTGGACTATGATGCATGGTCAACCACAAGTCAAAACAACGATGGCATTTTGGTGTAGATAAGCTGAATTCTTGAGGGTATAAAGGTAAATTGTAGTCCAATTAATTTCTCCAGAACTTGCGCAAGACTTATATCCCTCATGATTGCTTTCTTTTTATTGGTTTGCTGTAGAAACAAATAACAAGCAAATGAAGCAATTAAATGCAATAAAATATTGAAATTGTTTAATTGTTATTTTTTTCTACATTTACGTGACACTAAACCCTCATCAAAATGCACATTAATTACAATTAACCACTACATATTTGATTTTCCAAAGCTTTGTCAAATTTAATAAATCTCATATATAAATCCACTATTTTGCTAATTTTCATTAGAAATCTATAAAATTGACTATGAACCAAATACGGGTATAATTTTATACAAACAGCCCTAAAGTTACTCAAAAGTGTAGGAATATTTATATAAAAATGTGTATATTTTAGAACATATCAAGTTGTTTCCCGAAAAGTTGAAATCAAAGTGGACGGGACCTTATGTCGTGAAAGAGGTGTTCCCTTATGGTGCAATTGAGTTATACAACGAAGCTACGAGAGGGTCATGGAAGGTGAATGGCCATCGATTGAAGCACTATCTAGGTTGCTCGATAGATGAGACCGAGAGGGAGGCAACTCCTCTCGAGGACATGCCGAACACCAACATTTGGAATCTTGAGTGAAAGCTCAAGTGTAAAGTTTGTACTGTTTGTATTTTCGTTTATTTCAATTAATTCTCGTAGCTAACGGTTGTTTTTGGTAGTTTGTCGGTCTTGGTTTTGTGTTTTTAAGTAAATTGCAGGAATTCATGGCCGAGGATATGCGAGATTTGACGAGAAAACAAGGTTTCATGTAAGTCCCAGTGTTTGAAAAATTTTGGGGTTGGTAATTAGGGAGTTTGGTAATGTTTAAAAAAATTTCTAAGGCATGAAACTTGAGAAAAAACAAAACCTTCTGTTAAAATTGCCTTCTGGCGGGGCGCGAAAGGATTTACCCTCTCTATCGCGGCCCGCCAGAGGGCTAAAGGTGGTGACGTCATATACCCGGTCGCGGGGCGCGAGAGGCATAGCCTCCTCGCTTGCGGCCTGCAAGAGAGCCTACCTGCAGTCGCATATCACTTGAACCTCAAATTTCACAATTTTAACCTACTTCCTCTTCTCTAAAATGTCGTCAACCACCTATCCACCACCATTACCACCGCAAATCAGCCATTTTCACCCATAATTTCACCCCCATTTCACCTGCAATCATCATCCTATCGATTTCCACCACCAAGTTCACACCTTTCACCACAAACATGGGATTTCACGGGGTTTTCAAGCTTCTAACCGAATTTCATAGTTTTTCTTGTCTAACTCGTCTTTAAGGTATGTTTTCTTGCATTTTCTTGTACTTTGAGTTTGTTCTTTCAGTTTTTAGTTAGATTAGAGTTAGATTTAGTGTCGGATCTAGGTTTAGTCTTGTGTTTTGCCATGGTTGGTGGTAGTTTCAGGTTGCGGGTGGTTTGGTTTGGTTTGTTATACATATTTTTGTGCTACCATGTTCTAGGGTTTGGTAAAACTTGAGTGTGGGGATACGGGTTGGTAATATTTGAGATGAAATTGAGTTATATATCAGAATTTTGACTCGTTTTCGCTACTTACATCATAAACTTTTCAACTTCAATCCATTTGACACTCAATGTTAGTTTGTTTTGGCACTCCAGATTTAATTGAGGACAATTAAAGTGCCGGAAGGGGGTAGTGTACATTGAGTTTTGTATTTTGAGTCGTTTAGTTTTAGGTCTAGTTTGGTCGTGAGTTTACTTATATGCACGTACAGGTACAAAACACTTCGCCCGTACTCAATCTCCATTCGGGCGAGGTTGTTTATAACTTATGCTTTTTTAAACGGTAACCGATTTTTAAGTTCACTTTATTTTTCGGTTTCAACCGCAAATGAAATGCTATACAGTTGTTCTATTTTCTAATCTTTTTTTTACAAAAATCCAAAAAATTAAAAATACCAAAAATAGTTTGTGACTACTAATGATCTGCTTTGCTTTGTCTTGTCAAACTTGAATTGTTTTGCAGAATGTCAGGTGAAGGTTCATCAAGCGGAAGAGGTAGGAAGAGAGGACCAATAACTCGTTCACAGGAACCAGTCCAACATGAACCAGTGGAACTGGAGTATGTTAGGGTAGTAGAGTATACTGGACCGGGGATTCCTCATGGTCAAAGTACTAGGATTAGGGATGGCCTGCTTTTGCAGTTTGAGCTTGGTTCGGGTGAGAGCCAACGGTTGGCTACGTTGATTTCGGTAGATCTGCTACCATTTAGGAGGATTGATTTGGATTTCTTGGATAGATTGGGAGCGAGAGCTAGGGTTGAGAAATTGTTGGGTTTTAGATTGTGATGCAAGACAGTACAAAGAATTCACGTTAGAGTTCCACTCCACGTTTGAATACAAGCAAGGGAATTTTCATGAGAAGGATGCAGTGTTCTTTGCCTTGGGTAGGCAGTCATACGAGATGACCACTCCGCAGTTCGTTGTGGCCACTCAATTCTATACACCCGAGGAGGTGCGTACACCCGAGTTTCTTACGAGTTTGCAAGTGGTGTTTAAGAAGAGGCGTCCGAATAGTGTTCCGGTGGATGAGTTGGTTAAGTTTTGGAGTACGATTTTGCGGGCCCCATACTCGAATAACATGGTGGCGAGTGATATTACCGATCTGGTTTACCGGTTCATTCGCAAAATCTTGGCAACCACTTTAGTTGGTAGAGGGCAAGGGAAAACAAGGTGAATCTGGTGAGTTTGTTTTGTTTGATGTGTATGGTGGAGCAGCGACCCGCCAACTTGGCTACTGTTTTTGCCTGGTCGATGAGAAGGTTGTGGAGAGGTGGTTCAGCGGCTAGGATTTATTGTGGGCTATATGTTACGCGGTTAGCGGAGAGTTTGGGTGTGTTTGGGCGGTATCCTGCTGATAAGATGAGAGAGGAGCCAACGCCTAGTTTGATGAGGGTTGCAGATCTTTAGTCTGCGTGGATTTTGACATATACCGATCCGCCGGCATGGGATTATATTTGCTAGGGGCCATAGGTTTAGCCTCCACCAGGTTCAGATGCCGCAGCAGCTATACAGTCTGCCATACCTCTAAGTTATCAGAGGCAAACGACTCGTCAGGAGATTCCTGTCAGGCAGTACCTGCTGAGAGAGCCACGACCCAATCCACTTACGGTGGATTCTTTGTATGATAGGATGGAGACTAATTTTGTGGATTTACGTGGCTATGTTGATGAGCAGTTCGGTGGGATTAGGCAGGTCAGCTGAGGTTAGAGGATGGTATGAGGTATATGATGGAGGGTCTACATCTGGGTTATCCTCCTTTCTTCAAGCAGCAACACGCAGATCCCAGTGGTATGCATGGGGTAGAGCCTTATCAGGTTTACCAGTAGTCAGAGGAGTCGGATGATGAGGAGTGATTAGAGATGGTTGCAGCAAGAGCTTATGTAGTATGTTTTATTTTTCTTTTTATGCTGTTTTTATCTAACTTGGTCTGTACTCCTAATTTTTGAATACTTAGATATTATGGTAGGTTGGGTTGGGGTGGTTAATGGTTGATGGTTACGTTGGATGTTTGAAACACTTTTACCTATCGTATGCTATTTTGGTATGTTTAATTTGGTTGTGATAGGTATGGTGTTGGTTTACCGCTTCAGTTTGCGTGTCCGAGAGTTAGGAATTGTTTGCTAAGCGTACTCGGAGTGGAGGGCATATGTGGAATTGACTGGCATATTGACAGTCTCGCATATTTAGCTAAGTCGTTTCACTTGTATATAGTTTTTATTTATTTAGTTTTTATCTTTTTAGTTTTTATTTAGTTGGTTGAGTCGTATTCTCGTTCTTGCATTAGGGACAATGGAATCTTTAAGTGTGGGGATGGGTTACATTAGTTATAGTGTTAGTTTGAGTCATAAAAATTTGAAAAATACAAAAAAATTAAAAAAACCGGAAAAAAATCCAAACAAATTGAAAAATTTGAAAAAAAAAATATATTTTGAATAAGAAGTCTGCAAATAAAGAAAAGAAAATGATAAAAAAGATGAATTTTTTGTTCGGGTTCAAATAATAATAATATGAGAATAACATAGTCGAGCTTGTGTCTAGTTTGGGATATGCGGGTAGGCTCGACTTGGTTCTAGGTTCCTTTGATCTTAATATACCTAATTGTCGGTTTGCTAGTGGGTACTCATCTAGGAAAATGGGAAGTCGAAACCGCCAAAAATAGTATAAAGAATGCCGTTATAAGCTAAAATTTTTAGAATTTTTGATCATGAAAAAAAGGAATAAGTGAGCTTAATTAAAAAAAAAATAGGCCAGGCCAATGCAATCTTAGTTGGAGATAGTGACTCTGACTTAGATTGCCTCTAGGATGGTTGAAAGAAAGAAAAAAAATGCAAAATTTACCGACGCCTAAGTTGTCGCTCTCGGGGATGGTGACTCTGGTTGAGACAGCCTCTTGGTTAGGTAAAGCAAAGCTGAAAAAAAGAAAAGGAAAATTTCATTTTAATTCTTTGAATTTTGGTATAGAACGGTTGGAAATTGGGTAAATTGTTCGTTCCATTTGTTCTATAAGCTTGAGGTGGGATTAGATGTAGTGTGACTTTTAGCGTGAGACCCTAGGTAGATTGACCGCACTTGAACCTAAATTGCATGATAAGGGCTTGGAACCGAGTTGGGTTTAAGAGGACAAGTATACTTGCTATCGCGGCTAACACATGTTTTGTTTTTAATAAGTAATTTATACTTTTAACCCGAATATTTATTTGTCTCTCATTCCGTTTGCATAGATTCTTTTTCGAGTACGAAAAAAGTGTAAGTGTGGGGATATTTGATGTATTGCAAAATACATCCCTTTATCGTGTTCAGTTTGTACAGTTTTCGTTAGTTATAGTTTAGTTTTATTAGAATTCGCGTACTGTTGATCCCATTGCGTTTTGCAGGTCTTATGTGTTTATAACAGCTGGAAGGTGCATAAAATGAGTTAAAATATGAGAAAGTCAAGTCCTGGAACAAGTTGGAGGGCTCGGGAGCTGAAACGAATCGAAAAACACTGATAAAGGAGCTTCCGGCGGGCCGCGAAAGGAAGAAGGTTGCCTCTCGCCACCCATGAGAGGCCATCAAATGTGTTGACGTCATAGAGGCGGTCGCGGGCCGCGACCGGGTAAGGAGTCCCTCTCGCTACCTGCGAGAGGGTGTCGTCATTAGAAAATTCGAGCTGGATCAGAATTTGAGCTGAAAGTGATATAAAAACATCTCTAATGTTGATTAAACCCTAACTTACGAATTAGCAATCCTTTGGGCGAACTTGGAGCATTATTGCAAGCATTTCTGAGCATTCAGAGCTGCCGGTTGAAGGTTGGAGGTGCAGAGAATCATTCGGGTCATCATCTTAACATCCGGGTGTTTTAACTTGTGTTTGTTTCTCTTTACCATGTTCTGTTTCCTTAAAAATACTTTGTTTATGTCTGTTTCCATGACTTTGATTGGCTAAACTTATTTTACTACCTAGACAAGATGAATGGTTGCGTAAAGTTTGGATTTTTATTATGAATTTATGATCTCTATGGATTTATTTATGTGTTGTAGGCGATTTGATTATTAGCTAGATGTGTTTGCATGCTTGATTGTGTTTGAATACTGTTTATTACTTTACATAATTCTTGGTGATGGTCTTTATCACATAATAGAGTTATGTTAGATTCTAGGTTTTGCTGAGTGTCTATATCATATAATAAATCATGAATCTTTAGGGTTGAATAAGTAATAGACCTTAAAATAATATTCGGTAATCTTATAAAACCAAGTGTTCTACTATCCCTCAATAGCTAAAAGGTGTGAGGTTATTGTTAGGTCTAAGCGATTAAACCGTAAGGTGGGTCCTTCTTAGGAAGTAAACCTATTAGCTGTTGTCTAACAAGTCTAGTTAAGAACCCAAATTTATCCTTGACTTGAGTCCCGAAAAAGAGAGAGTCTTGTAGGGTACTTTCATAAATCATTAGAGGTCTTGAAAGAGAGTCTAATAACTGGTAGTCGAAACAGCCTCGAGGGTGCTATAGCTTGCTTTTGAGAAGGGTTAGGAGTCCTATTAGATATCCCGAGAGGTGAGAACTTTAAGATCCCGGTCTATAATAATCAATCTTCAAATAAAGTCCATAACTAAAAGCAACCAGGATTCGAGTTTAGGTAGTGTTTCCACCATCTGAGTAAAGTCTAAAAGTGATTCGTAATCTTTAGTTCACTTAGTTAATTTAGTTTAATTTAATTGTTTTCTTAGGATTGTTAGTAAACCCCTCTCTCAACAATTAAACAATTAGTATGTCCGTGTCAGTCGTAGTCTAGATAGAGTCATTAATGTAATTAGTAGAGTCTCATGAGTTCGATATCCGGACTTACATTAGCTATACTAGAGTCGATCGGTACACTTGTTGGTTAGTAGTTTAGTGTGTCTTAGTGAGTCTAGAGTATTACTAGAGTCTAGAATTAGGTTAATTTAGTTACTTTTATTAAACTACTTTTAGCATATCATGGGCCACCTGTAATATGTCAAAACAATATGGGTCTACGTGTAAAGTCTATGTTATTAGGGTACTACGTAAGTAGTTTGTTAATCGCCATCTTTATGTAAACGATTTGTTAAGGTGCACGTGTATTGATTCACACATGTTCAGACTCAATATAGAGGAGATTCCGACCGGTTTGTAATTCATACAAATTATACATCATTCTATTGTGCGAATCAATCTCTTTGTGTTATTCAATATCAAGCCTGCATTCATTGCAATTATTATTCTTTCATCAGTATTACTCCATTCAAACATCTCTCTTTTCCTTTCAATCAAACCTGAGTATATTGCCTTTTTGATTACCCAACAACATCATCATCATCATCACCAGAAATACTTTTATTAATTTGTGACACACCTTTTTGGTAACTAGAGATACATTCTAATTTCATTCTTAATTATAACAAGATACAAAAATTCCACAACAAACACTAGTATAACATAAGTGATATAGCTGACAACATTTCATTGACTACAAAACTATAGTAATATATTACTCAAATTACATGGGAATGGAAAAAAATATAGAAAAGAGACTAGTATGACCAGGGTATGGTTACTTCTTAGAACCTTTATCTGTAATTTTATAGTAGAAGGTCCTCGTGAAGATTCACTGCATTCGACCGCGATGGAGTATGTTGTTCATTTGAAGATTGTTAGTTTATCGTACAAGCAAGATAAGGCCATATTCCGCATAGAAGAGCTGCAACATACACAAAATGTTATTTCAAACCAATAGAAAGTAACAATAAAACAAAACCCTATTATTCTAATGAGTGACGAGGCAAAACAAGAAAATCGCAACGAATAACAAATGCACATCACATGTAATCGTCAAAGCTACACTACTAAGGTTTGTAGCCTAGCAGGCTAGCAATATCATGATGTGTACTAAAGGTGTTCATCCTCAAGTGGTTGAGGGTTCCCGTCCCATTATGGACATTGGTGTAAATTGTATGTTTAAATGTAAGACAAAACTCGGTTTAAATTCTTATGTTATAAAGTTGGTGCAAATACAACACTTATGTTAACTTCAAACAATGTATATTAGGATAATTATTACAACTAATGATGAAACTTACCTGCCAAAGGAACATATACATGGATTGAACAGCTTTCACGTTCTTCACATCTATTGATTTGGCACGTATCCAAAGTAGCGCTCCCATCGCCAGATGACTAATAATCTACCCATAAAAAATGTTATCATTACCAAATTGCCTACTCTTGTGATCATCATTGGTTAAAGGTTCCACTGTTTGTAACGAAGCATTTAAATTTATTTAATAGTCATTCTAAAGTTTGGGATGTTACAAATGTTTACAGAGAATATACAAATGTGTATATTACAATAATGTTTTGTTTGACATGGATGTTATAAAACAACATATGTTGCTCATGATATATGATTTTAAAGGGTCACATACGGGGCATCATAATTCAAGTTTGTGTTTAAAAGAGTTTAAATCATGTAAACCGAAAACATATATTGTATTATTTGTATGTTACAAGTTGTGAATGAACCGAAATGCCTAAATAAATCACAAGCAAAGGTGTTTCAATAGATGACAAGTTTCCTCGTGACATCCATTCTATTTTTTGTATATCAATAGAAATCTTAAAAATGTAGCTAGATTGAATATCAAGGGTTGGGCTAAACATCCTCGTCTTCTATGATTTCTACTGAATGTACCCCTCTCCTTACTAGATCAGTCAGATCATTACCCGCCTTTTTCCTATAAAGGGGTGTGCTAAGCATACAAAAGGGCAGTGGTGGATTTAGCATATGATTAGGGGTAGCCCGTGCAACCTCTCAACTTTTTTGGTGAAGTACATTTTTAGTGCAGCCTTTTTCTTTCTCGTTTTAGGTATTGGCTACCCTTGAACAAAATTTGTTAGCCCACGCTACCCTTTAACTTTTCTTCTAAATCCGTCACTGCAAAAGGGGTATGTTTAGCCCCATCCAGATTCAATCCCTTAAAGTGTGTTTCCTTGTGGGTTGGTTTGGGTGTTTCATGCACATTTATTTCCTTCTTGTACTTGTAAACAATTAATATCCTTTTTGTTATAAAATACACCATTTATTGTTCAGGAAATATTTCTTATACAACCGTGTATTATACCTTAATCATGCATATTCTCAAGATTCATAATTTATTTGCTGGATACTTCTATTAGAGCATTTGTATATATGTATAACTTACCGTTGTATATTTGCTCCAAGTGATGGATGAAGTTGCTCCCACTAAAGCAGCAGCAACATAAGCCATTTCTAGAATCCAAATGCATGTCCAAAACACCTGCAATGCGTCATGTCAAAACGAACTATCAAACTGACCAAAATTTTTATTAATCTTTACAATTATATACACTTTTATTTCATAAAGAAGTAAAGTAACCGTTATATATATATATATATGTGTGTGTATATAAAAGCTAACCCGTGTTTCACCCAATTGTATAGCAAGCGACTTAATTCCATGCATTCGGTCTCCTTCAATATCTGGGATGTCCTATCAACGGAGTAAAATGCAATTAATATGTTACTTCAATATTACTTGAATTAGATGTTTGATTAGCTACCATGGTGTTTACCTTGAAGAATATCATTGAGAGAGAGAAGGCACTAAGCATTCCGACTGCAAATAATAGAGGTCTTGAAAGTAAACTTGCTCCTCCATTGATAGAATTCTATAAATTTTCGTGTAGTAAGTGCATATAAACAACGGAAAACGAATAGCAAATATAAACCCTAGATGGTATAAACAAAACTCAAACCAGAAGGTAATATTGTTGTGTATCAATCGTATTGAAAATGGATTCTTTTAAGAAAACATATTTTTTTAAACTTTAAATATGGGTTAGGAGCTATCTAAAAGAGAGACTTTAGATTATCGATATATGTAAATATGAGAGGACCCTTTTCAATTATTGTCTTTTCTATTGAGCCATTGAGGTCCCTATGGTGGATCACGACTTTAGTAAAAATAGTTACATGGAAAATGAACCTAATGTGCAAATTTTATAAGCACTTAAATTTCCTTAATTTTTTTAAATACTTACATTTTTAGGCGATAATAAACATCTGGTAAAGATCAAATACAAATGGTTTTAACATACTAAACGTGAGAAGTGAAATATATAAGACAATTTTTCCCATCTGTTTAGACATAATTTTTGGTTGCAAAAACTATTTTTTTACATAGTAGAGTAATTATATCTAATACTCTAGTAGACAATTATATAATTTTTTATTATTAAAATACATTTTATTTATTTAGTTTAGGACTAAGATACATACTTAATAGATGGGAAAAAATTTCAAAAAAATAAAAAAATAAATAAAAAAATCTTCCTTTATCTCTCACATTTGATATGTTAAACCCATTAATACAATAACCTGAACCAATAAACATAATCTTCCAAATTCCCATATACTATATTGTTGTTAGTTGATTAATTTGATTTATCATCTCTCTTACTGTTTGTTTGTTAGTTATTATACTAATTTAAATATTGGGATAACTATTATTGTTTATTATTATCATTAGTTGATTGGTTTATCGTAATCTTATTCATTGTAAATTTCTAATATCTATACATAAAAAGATCTGGTTTTGATCATTATACGACACAAGGCAAATCTTGTCACCGATACAATATTTCAGTTCTTTTGAATTCTTTCAATTATCGTTTTCTTATAAATTCTGCAGTTGTTTTATTTTTGTTCTTTTTGTTATATAATGCAAATAATTTATTATTTACACAAACAAAAAACGTACCCATTAAAATTTTCACTACTTTTCCTCAATGAGACCCACCACCCAAAAATTCATTATTTCCACACAAGAATACAAGATGATACAACAACACCAATAGTAGGAAAAAGAATACCTGCATATGCATGTAATATGCAACAGGAACAACTAGTGCTTTAGATATTAGCATATAAAAAGCTGTCATGAAAGGAAACCTCTTCCATCGCAATAAGGGGTACTAGAGTGGACACACACAAGAAAATTTTGTTTAGTAGTTGGGTACATATTTTTAGAGCAACTGAATCCAAACATTTTTAAAATCTCACCACATTGGCGGAATATGCAGTCGCAACAGTAAACCACCCGACGAATCCCCAAAACAACGGTGGAGAACCAACAATCCATGCAATCGAAAAGCCCTGCATTTAAACAATCTATATTAAAATCCATTACACTTAAAATGGAACTCTCTAAAAGTGTTACTGATTTATTATGTTTGTGTCCAACACAATTACAAGTCCCCTCTATATATAGGTATATAGGGTGAGGAATACAAACTAAGTACTCCTATGATTATGCTAACTTAATCACAAAATATACTTTACATAAATATATATCTCCAATACCCTTATAGAAGTCATGATCAAATCCGTGGGCGGAATCAGAGGGTCAAAGGCTCCCTTGAATTCGTCCTTATAAAAATATGAGTTTTTTTTAAGAAAAAACATGAGTTTGACCTCTAGTTTTGTAATATACAGAAGAAAACTGCCCCTAACAAAGACGCTTTGTGCCCGCCACGGATTTATGTAACTCTATTTATAACATGAATGCATTAGTGGGTAGGTTACAATCAATTTTTTTTGGTTATGTCGCAATTAGTTTTGAATCCGCTATTGGTATTTTTGACGTTTGTGTGTGTTTTAAAATATGGGCAATGACCACAAGTTGTACCCACGTAACGAGGAAATACCAATGGTAGTTCAACCATTAGATCAATCCCAAAGGCAAGTCAGCTATATATATAGGGTAGGGATCCTAAGAGAAGTCCACCCTATTTAAGAAACTTGAGAAGCATTCTGGACCACACATTTCTCAAAGCTTTTCGTAATATACACATATGTATAGTTTAAAATTGACTATATACATATATGTATATTGAATTATACACATGTGTATATAGTCAATTTAAACTATACACATGTGTATATAACGAAAAGCTTTGAGAAAATGTGTGGTTCAGAATGCTTCTCAAGTTTATCAATTAGCCTAATGCTTCTCACATGATCCTAACCCTGTATATATATATATATATATATATATATATATATATATATATATATATATATATATATATATATGTGTGTGGTTGTTTCTTTTAATTGATCTCTACAACTTAATTAAGGAGGTTCATTAATAAATTGTTGAATACCATGATAGCTGATATTGAAGACACAATGATAGCAGTTGTCATAGATAGTTCCCCAGCAGCTAATGGAAGAGAAGGCTTGTTAACCTGAAAGATTCATTACACTAAGTATCACCAATCATTTTATTCGATAATTTAACATATAGACGTCAATACGTGTGTGTGGCCAAAAAAAATAGTTTTTGTTTTCCAACCTTGTCGAGTTCAATATCACATATCTGATTGAATCCACAAACGTACATTTGCATAAACATGCCTCCAACAAGAGCCTGAAAGTAGTAATTAAATATATAAGCATAGAACATTGTTTCCAAAAGAACAAATTACAATAGTACTTGAGAGTTAAAATGTTTTATCTAAATATACCTGCATCAATTTGAGGAAGAACAATGGGGAGAAATCTGACATTTTCTGGACAGTAAGAAGAGACATGGAGAGTACACTGAAAACCTACAAACATGGAATTAGACATGGTGATCATGGTAACTTGTATCTAGTCCTGCAAAATGGAATTAGACATAGTGATCATGGTAACTTGTATCTTAGTCTTTTTCAATGTCAGTTAAGATATTCTAATATTTGAATAACCATTCTTCAGACTTAGAATTGCCATAAGGCATAAAGCACGCCCCCGCGGACTTTATCAATTGCCATTTTAGGCTTGAATTGAAATACTCGATGGTTACCATTGTGTTTGTGATACTATTTGTAGAATTTTTCCGATACTGGACCCCACACCAATAAATGACTGAAAAGTCTAAGCAGGAATCCAGATGAAAATCTTACCCTGAAAACAACGATAGATTATCGACGGAATTCTTACCCTAAAAAACAAGGACATATTACTGACGAAATATCGTCGATTAAACCAGTAGCATAACTTTCATTGGTAACATTGATTAATGACAACTTATTTAAGTTAATTTTTTACTTGTTTTATTGAAGTTTTGTTGCTGATTACTGTATTTTCTGTTGATGATACTCCTTTGTTTAGTAGTGTTGATATTTAAAATCTATTAAGATTTACCGTTCCAATTGCTGCGTACGGCCTTATAAATCTATACAAAACATCCACAAAACGGATGGCATTTTCCAAGGGATTTATCAAAGCATGAGTTGCATCAAATTGAGGATTATCGGTAGATGCTGCATTCAGTTCAAACTTCTCTTTCTTCATTTGGTGAGGCGCTAATCGGTTATAGAATTTCTTATCAGTGTGATTGGTAAAATGCCTTCCTTGCAAGGACTCTTTCATATCAGAGTTGGATATCCGAAGAATTTTTGAATTTTGTGCTCCTAAACATGTTGAACCCATTGATTATGAGAATATATAATGAACAACAAGATAATATAAGGCAGACAATTAAGTATATGAAACATTGCAGATTTTAGATTTAACAACTACAATTGAACAAACTAAAACATTATTAAATTAAGCTAGTAATGACTCCCTCTGGCTGCCAAATATTATATCAATAGAGATAATGTTTTAATGTAATTTAACCCTCAAATTCTAGTTTAGTTCAAAGAATGTCTAACAAAAATTTCATTTTCAACCCTATTAAAATTTTCTATTTGAAAGTAGGTAGCCTAATCACCCTCCAATTTTTCTTTACACATATGTATTTAAAATGATGAATACATAACTATAAAATAAACTAACTTTGCCCAAAATTGAATCATTATAAGCATTATTTTAAATTTGTCCTTTTAGGTGGCAGAACCTGTTAAATTAATGAAAGTTACCAAAATGTCTAAAGAAACATGCAGGTAAAGTTAACTCATAAGCTAGTGGGAGTACCTGTGGCAAGGGAAGAAGACTTAACGACTCCAGAGAACAAAAGTGAAGTTGGCTTGTAAAGTGACCCCATGGATAGAGATGCCATATCCTTCCTGAAATAGTGCTATTAACTTGTGTGAATTTTCATTATTTATTTGCAAACTGAAATATAAAAACGACTAAACTTAGGAGCTATTTTATTTACTAAGGAATACACATGTTATCATTATTGGATATGCTAACTACAACATTTTAATGGTTCCACAGATATTGTATACATATCGGGTTCAGTTTAAAACTACAAAACATTTAAAAATTACCAAAAGCTATTTTGTTTATTAATGAATACATATTGGATACACTAACCTTTTAATGGCTTATTGATAAATTAAATAAAAGTGATGCATAGTTTAGTTCATAAATTACGATATTCTATTATTAGTATGTTTTAGGCAATATAGTTTACTTTCTCTAGTTTCTTAGATTCTGAGTGGGCCCTACAGAAAGAATTGTGTACCCCTATAAAGACTTTAATGTTCCTAAGTCATCACTTTGAGATATTTATATAGCAATTTTGTTTTTTTCGAACAAAAACATCGCTACCACCGTAGTTCCAGATCTTCAGAGCACAAAATGGCGTTGTTAGGGTTCCCGGTAAAACCCTAAACGTGGAGCCGGAGTGCCTCTGCCGTCGTCTTCTTCAGCCGCACATACTCTGTGTCTTGATCAGAGAGAAAATGTGAGAAGAAGCAAGGGTTTAGGTTTTTATATGTGGCACCAAATGTGACGCGTGGTATGACCGCCAGATAATCCAATCACAAGCAAACATCATCCAAAACATTATTCATTCACTTGTACTATTAATTAATATACCGAGATTTGGCAACCATGTAAATAAAGAGAGAGATACATTATGAAAGGTTTATGTTGAGAGATATTTAGGAACAAAACACATACCTCCAAAACTATTTCAACCAAGAACACTATTATGATTTAAAAGTGCTGCTTGGTTAATGATGAAACGAAGATCAGCCAAATTATCACACCAGAAAATATGAAAATGTTTGAACTACTATCAGGGCTTAATATAAGGTTAAAACGACAAGTTGCCATTACTAAGATATAATAAGTTGACTTCCACAACGATTATATAATATTTCTAAATTCTAAAACCACAAACTTTAAAGTTCGAACACACAGCAAACTAAATTTTGCGTCACCGAGAAATATGGTTATTTTCTTTGGGGGGCTGCCATTTTTTCAAACACAGGTGTGTAATTTCCTATATTTTTCCCTCTTTTGGACATTCTTTGCAGGAAATGTAAAGCTTCAGTTTTATTAATATTCACACATACACAACACACTATTTTTTTTTTGAAAGATCACATATAATGATACTATTATATTCCCTTTTGTTGAAAATTCATTCATTATTCTAAAAAAGGTTTTTATGGTTTCTTCTTTCATCTAAAAGATCTCATCAACCATGTTCTTAATAATAGTCCCATTTATTACATGGTTTAAAAAATGAAAATTGTCTTCATTAGCTTTATATTACCTTTTAAGTAAAAATGCAATAATTTATTTGAATAAGATACTTATATACATAAACTCTAAATTACAATAAATTGTTGACCAAACAAAGCTACAAACACTTTTAAGTTAACGAAACGAAGTCTTTGAGTTGTGAGAACATAAAATAATTATAGCTTTGTGGTAAGGATTTACGTTACCTTAATTAATTTTTTATATTACATTCGAAGCAAACGCCCTTTTTTGGTAACTTAATAGAAAAATATCACTATTATTATAAATCTAACATTAAAGAGTTTCATAAAAAAATGTTTTTGATAAGATATAAACCAAAATTATCATTAACATTTAAAATAAAGATCTATTTGAAATAAGAGCGAATTATGTGGAAGGGTCAACAACTCTAATCTAATCAAATATATTGGTCAACTTAATTAAAAGTAGAGTAAACTACAATTTACATTCCTCTGGTTTGGGTCACTTTTCACTTTACCTTCTTATTTCAAAGACCTTTTGTACTGCACCATGAAACTTCCATTTTCTTGCAATTTTCCACCTTGTACTTTGTTTTCCATTAGATCTTTTAACCTGCTGTTCATTAAACGAGTGAAAGACCTTTATCACCCTTCTTGTGAACGCTATAAGCTTCCATCTTCTTCAACACAAGCCCTAATTTCATTCCAAGTAACTTGTCGCAGTTATTGTTTCAAATTCGATGGCACTGGAAGAGTTCTTGTTCAATGCAATGCCGCAATACTCTGCAAACTCCAGTTCATGCCGCCGTGTTAACTCATAGAGGGCCGACTCGTCTGATCTGAGATGCTCATGTGGTTCAGGTATATGCTACAACAGAGGTAAACTGTAACACCCCAAAATTTTATATATAAGCATATGTGTTAAAAATAAGTAGACAAGTACAATTGTTGGCTATTTTATGAAAATGGTAACTTGGGATACAAACCTAGTTAGAATGTAAGTGAAAACTTTTAAAGATAGACTATAGCCATTTAACGATAAAACAACCAAACATGAGGGTCAATATGGGGCAATTAGAAAGATAAGTTATTAAAACAAAATTTAGCACACAAAACACACACTTCAAGTGTGTCGATAAGAATAACGGAAAAAGAGGGAAAAACCCTCAAACCTACCAAATCAGCAAATTGATGCCAAAATCGATGCATGAACACAAATTCTTTGTCATCTAAGCTTGTCTAACAAGTGGTAAGTCATCATTTGTGATTTAGTGAAATCTTAATGTTATGAGAATATGTGAAAGAATGTTATACTTATGTGTCAAGAATGTATGATGTAATTTGATGTTGAACTCTTGTTAGAAAAACTTATGTGTATGCTAATTTGTATAAAATTGATGGGTTTATGTAGTTTATAGAAAATCTTCGGAGAAATTGAGTTTTAGTTAAGATTATGTTATTGATTAATCAACGAAAGATAAGATGAATGATTGTTGTTAAAAGAACTATTGTCATACAAGGGTAATTGAGAGTCATCTATGAGGACAAACGGTATGAGTGGTAAGGAAAGATGCTAGTTTTATGCGTTGAGAATAGCCGCACACTATGTATTTGATGAAATGCCTTAGATGTTAAATTTTGAGCAATTGTGATGCTTATTAACAAAGTTGAGTTTGGAATGTAAAGAATAGTTATGTTTGACAAAATAGATTCATGGGAACTAAGAGCAAATGTGTTAAGGTTTAGGTGTTAAAGAAGAAAGCTCAAATAGCAAGATCCTTCAAGGCTCGCAAGATCGAGGTATGTTATCCTTGTCTATGAGACAATTTATTATTTGTTATATCATTCATGAGTCGTAACTTGGCAAGTTTCATATATGTAAAAAGAATGGTCACATGTTGACCCGTTATGAACGGGTCAATCGAACTAGAATGTAGATGTAGAAAGAATGGTCACATGTTGACCCGTTATGAAAAAATCAATCGAGTTAGAATGTGGATGTAGAAAGTGCTATAGGTGGAATTTTGAACCTATATTCCAAAGAAATATCCTGATATCATATGCTTAATGCTGCGACCAGGATACTGAACTGCGAGGGTATCTTGTTCGCTACTAACGATTTTCTTTGGTTGCAAGGTACCAACGGATACATGGACATAGTCCTCCTGAAGACTCGCTCAAGACGGTTGGAAGATGAAGGTTGGGAGCAGGAGAAGAAGTCCACAACGGTCATGGGGGAATATTCGCAGCATCCCGGATTAATAGGATAGTTAGTTGTTTTCTGTTATTATATAAAGGGGTGCTGGATCAGCAGTAGGACACATCTAATCTCGCACACTTTCACTCACTGATTGCAGCTAAGAACACAAACACTCACAACACTTACATTTCACAATCATTGTAACACTTAGAGCTGATCCGAGCAATATCCCGAAGTTGTATCCTGTTATTACAAGCAATAAGAAGAACAAGGCAGCTGACGATTGTCAGCTCCCAATGTTTTGTGCCGGTGATCTAGATTGATCAAGGGCTTTCCTCGTACATTTTGTGTCAAATTTTATTTTTATCGCTTTTACTTTGTAATTTTGATATAGTTCATTATCCTGAAACTATATCCTGAAATTGTTTTCATAATCAATCAACTTAACATATTTTTACAAATCACAATAGCAGGCTACCTCACAAACTAAGTTTGATCACTTAATTGCTTCGGTAACTTTTTGACCAAAACAGAAAGAATGGTCACATGTTGACCCGTATGAACGAGTCACTAGAACTAGAATGAGGATGCAAAAAGAATGGTTGTATGTTGATCCGATATAAACGGGTCAAAAGATTTAATATTGGTAATATATTACCAACAATTAAGAATGAGAATGAAACTATAGCATGATTATCATGTTTGATGGAAGTGCATAATGATAACTAACCTTTTGTTGTGATTCTAGGTAAATCATCAACTTAGTTGAGTGGCGAGCTTGATGCAAACATACCTCCCACCCTCACGCACTTCCGAACTAAAGTGGTTTTAACGGGTCAAAAAAACAATTTGGTTGTTTATGTGTATAAAGTTTGGTTGGTTAGATTATCCCAAGACATGTGTTCTTGATTTTTGTAAAAATGTTGGATGGTTTCTAACTAGTTTTCAAACGATTATCATGTAAGTATTGACCAAATTTTCAAGAAATGTGTAAAAGTTTAAATTCGGTCGTAAGATTACTTGTATGAGTTGGGTTTTTGACCACTTGAAAGTTGCGCATTTCAAGTTGGTATCAGAGCCAAGGTTTGAGGAATTCTAGTATCAGAATTGGAGTACTTGAACTCAAACCTAGAGCTCTTGCTAGTGTGTGTTCACTCCAAGGCGCAAATCAAGTAACTGTTTTAAAGGTTTTAATGATTACACATATGGGAAACAGAACGGGATGGGATTTTTAGAGTGTGTCTATAAATTATTAGTTTAATGATATTACTAGAGGTTACGGGACAGTTTCGGTTGAAACAGGACTTGAAAATAGGTCATACAAGCGAAAACAAGAACGAACAGCATCAGCAGATTAGGCAAGGCGTCGCCGACGCTGCCCCAGGCCGTCGCTGACACTGCCTTCTGCTCTAATGCGCTAAAAATTTGTCTACGCGAAAATCCTGGCGGGACGGTTTACCAGGTGCGTTGCCTACGCGGCCTCAGGCCGTCGCCGATGCCACTTATAGGCTTGCAATGCTGTTTTTAACGGTTTCTCATATCACGAGCCCCGTGCATCCTAAAACCTGTTTCCTGGCCCCTATAGAACCCTGAAAAGTGATAAAAACTGATAAGAAGTTGTGTGAAATTAATTGAGCTATGTTAAGATGTTTGGGATCAAATCATTTCAAAAGAAAGGTTGAGAACATATGAAAAAATAAGTTCTCCGACCTTGTGATGGCACATAAGTGTTTCTTGGTCGCTTTTGGCTATACGATAGTAAGAATGCATAAGTATGAGATACGACGATGATCATTAAAACAAAAGTGGTAAAAGCTAATGAACGTGATATGCTAATAAAATAAAGTTGTAATTATGTAGATGGAAGATGAAAGGAATTTGAATGACGAAAATTTCGCCCGACAAGACGCGTTGAATGAGAAAATCTTGGAAGAAGTTGGGAAGGCTATACAAGCCAACTGTCCTCAACCAGACCAAGAGGTAGAAAGTCGTGTACTAGAAGTAGTCGAGGCCATGATGGTGAGTAAAGTAGAGGAATTAAAGGAATTGATCGTCGAATCACAAAGCAATAAGGGAGCTCATAGGTGTATGTATAAAGACTTTATGGCATGTAATCACGCGTCGTATAACGGTGAGATCGATCCAATAGTATGTCAAAGATGGATAGCGAACATGGAGACGGTTTTCGTGAAACGCCCATTGCAAAGAGTTTTGTGAAGACAAGATCCAGATTTTGACATGGAAAGAGTTTAAAGAGCCGTTTCTAAAATATCATTGCCCATAATCTGTGGTTGACAGAATCTAAGAAGACTTCATACGTCTTCGACAAAAGGGTGATTCGATGGAGGAAATCACTAACATCTTTCTTGATAAATTTAAATTTTATCAAGACTTTGTGAAGACGGAGCGAATGAAAATTAACCATTACCATGACATGATGAAGGCTGAATTTAGGGAATTCATCACTCCCTCAAAATGGGAAACTCTGAGCGAGCTCATAATTGGACTCGAGATAGGGAAATTGAGCTAAAGAGACAAGAAGAACGGGGAGAAAAGAGAGCGTCAGAAAAGATCACTAACCCAAGCCCGTTAAAGAAGCCAAGGTTTCAAGACCATGGCAAGAAAGAAAGGACCAAGAGTAGTATGCTCAAATGTAAGAATTGTGGAAAGCTCCACACGGTGGAGTGCATATTGGGTAAGAAGGGGTGCTATAATTGTGGTCAAGAGGGACATCCGTACTATAAATGTCCCAATCCTTCAAGAATTTGTTTAAATTGCTTTCAACCGGGCCATATAAAGGCAATGCCCAAAACTCCAACAAAATGCAAATAAGGATGGGAAGTAGGACGAGACCCCAAAGGCTCGGGGACGAATGTTTTAGATTACATCCGAAGAAGCTAAGGCCCTTCTAAATGTCGTGTCAGGTATACTGCTGTTAAATTCGATTTCTATGTATGTATTATTTGCCCTAGGAGCTAGTAGGTCATTCGTATCAAATGAACTTACACATAATTCCTCCTTTGTAATTGAAAAGATGTCGATACCTATCACACCCCTAATTTCCACGTATAACCCGGTGGTCCCGGTTGGGGAATATCGTGACGTTAGTTGATATCATCACTACCAAACAATACATTAATACACAGCGGAAGTCTAGATAGTTACTATTACAAACGTTTGAATGTTCAAAGTTCAAAAATAATAAATACAACGCTTGTAATTAGATCCACATGCGGATCGAAATGTGCATACAAAATGAAACTTGACAGACTAAGGCCTTCTAAGTAAAGGGTTGCAATTCCTCTTAAGCTTCACTGAGCACTTCCAGCCAAATTACGTATACTTGTCACCTGCACTTAGTCTTTTGAAAATACGTCAGTTTTCACTGGTAAATACATTTAACCAACTCATTTTGAAAACATTTAGTGTACACAATGGTACTTTGTTTTATAAATAACTTGGGATAAATAATTTTCATGTTATCAGTTTTACAAGCTAATAATACATTTAGAGCCCGAAAACTATGCCGGGATCATGATTAATCGACACACCACTTTAACACCTTTGATAGATGCACCCCTATTGGGTAATATTTATTTTAGCATCTGACAGTGTATGCCTACACCCAGCCTGCTTAGGTCGTGGCCATTTGCAATTAAATGAGCTGTGGATATCCAGGATACGGTCGTTTTAACCCCCAAATGTTTAATATTAAGCAATATGAATTAAAATGGATTATTTGAATTCCCGACTCATTGGTCTTTGATCCCATTTCCAACCATGCGGTATTATTATAACGTATCCCAAAGGAAAATAAGTTAAAGTATTTACCTGGTTTGCAAAATCTTCTAATAAATAAGAAAATAAGCAAAGCGCAGTCGTAATCAAAACAACCAATTAGTTAGCTAGCGGGTCTTTATTTAGTCATTGACTTAGACCGGCTAACTTAAAATAAGAATAACGGTACGAAACGCTAGATTAAGCGGTGACCGGAAAAGAATGTATTTTGGACCCGACAAGTACTAGTACTTGTATAAATATGGGTTACCATTTTACATTTTGGAATATGAGGATATTTTTATTTGATTAAACCCGTTTCGGTTAAATTATGTAAACTAGTCACGTAGGCTTAACCGTACGCATATAAGTGAAACCGGGTAACCGGGTGAGTCCTATACAAGTTCCATATGCCATTATGTTTAAAATATGTTATTATAACAGTAGGTTATTGATATGGTCGACCTGTTATGGTTTTGAAAGTGAATTATGCCTTTAAGGCATTTTCGTCATTTTTAAAATGTAACAAACGGGCTTATATGTAAACTGATGTTATTAATATAAACACTCTGTAAAAATATTTATTTTATGATGTTATATCAGTAGGACATCAATTATATGTGTGGTTTATGGTTTAAGACCAAACTATGTCCCGAAAGGGTAATTTGGTCATTTCACATATAATTCGATACTTATTTGGGAATCTGAGTTTGAGACATCTACCTACTCCAATATGGTTTTAAACCATATTGTGCGTCGAAACGGCGATTAAGTCCCTAAATGACGATTTAAACGGTAATTTAAGTAAAACCGAAGTTATAATCTGTTTTGGTATGACCAACATATGTTATTTGTCATAACCTATTAGTGTGTAAAAGGTTTGGTTTATTAAACGCTTTAAATTCCATTTTATGTGTCAAAAGGGTAATTTCGACATTTAAGGCTTATTAACCGAACCTAAGTGTAAACTCATCCTTATTCAGAATTCATACCCCAAATAGTTCCTAACATGATAACACATCAGTAGGTATGTGGTTTTTAGGCCAAAGTTATGTTTAAATTCATCTTGTATGAAAAGGCTAATAAATCACAATTTGCGTACTTCCCGTTACTTAACCACCTTTTCTGTTCAATTCAGAAAGTTGGCCCCTAAATAAGTTTAATAACTTATTATATCAGTTCCTAGCTCATAATCATGCTTATTTGGTGTTAAAATCTCATTTTCGAACTATAGGGACTATTTTGCAAAAATTGGCATATATTATGGAAACTTGCATAATCACTCGAATTTGTATGTGACCATGTCTTATGATAACAAAGGATCATTCTAAACTTATTTATGGTCACATTACAACATTATTTCAGTTTCATAAGTTCCTAAATCGGGTCAGAATCGAAAGTCAAAGCGTGAGTCAAATACCGTGACTTTCGGTCGTAAACCGATTCAAAACTTGGTCTTGTCGGGCCACATGGGTTAAGACATGTTTTAATAATATTTACTAAATTGTTGGAGTGTCAAAATGGATTTTATGATCTTCACATTTTTAGTTATGTAATTATTTATAATCTAACCCGTTGACTTTCAGTTGACTTTTCCTTTGACCCGACAATTGACCAAGCAAACGTGGTAATCAGTAGACATTCTTTTGAGGGATTAAAATCTACGTAGTTACGGTCACGTGACCACATTCGTTGCGATAATAGACTGAGCGGATGTGGTTTTAAGTCAAAGTCAAAGCGTTTTTAGTCAACGCTTTGACTCGAGCCATAATCTTAATGAAACTGAAATGAATGAGTTAGGACCCTTACTAGAGGTCCTATGCACGAGTTCCTACTGATTTGGAAGCTCCTTGTAGACCAGGAACCTCCAGAGGAAAGCAAGAGTTGGAAAGTAGCAAATGAGCAAGTTTTGGGACAAGATCAAGTGTCCTTATATAGTGAAAGAGGAGCAAGGAGGTGAAGCCAGGTGTTGGGGAAGGTTGGGAGGAGTTGCCATGTGGTTTGGGACGTGTCAAGACCCAGAGGAATGTGGCAAAATGCGCACAAGGTGGCAGAAACTACAGACTGCAGCTGGTATGCAGAATTCTGCGAAACGCATGCCGTCAAGCCACACGAGGGAACCACATGTTCCCGCGCGACACGCGGGGGTGACCATTTCTCAAAATTTTCAATTTTGGTCCCTAGACTTCCCAAACTTCCATATTTTGACATAAAAGCATGTTTTATTCAATATGGCACCTGTTTAGCACTCTCGGGAGTATATCCGAACATCATTAGGCTCCGGGTTTGTTAAAAGGTCACTCAGAGGCATAGATTAAGCATGTTGACACGTTTAACCCCTCGACTTTAATATTCACCACTTAGAGGTTATAAAATAACATGTTGGCGATTTTAGTCCCTCTTGTCTAGCACACGGCATACGAGGATCAGCGAGACACGCATCGGAATTTTATAGGATGTGAAAACACAGGGTGTTACATCCTCACCCCCTTAAAAGAAATATCGACCTCGAGATTTATTCAAAAAGATAGGGGTACTTTTGTCGCATAGTGGACTCGACCTCCCAAGTATATCTGGTCCCCGACGGGCATTCCATTTGACCTTCACAATAGGCACGTGCTTCCTACGAAGTTTCTTAACTTGCCGATCTTCGATCGCAATTGGTTTTTCTATGAAACACAAGTTTTCATCGATTTGTATATCCTCGTGAGGCATTGCTAGCGACTCATCCATGAGGCATTTCTTCAAATTGCTGATGTGGAAAACATCATGGATTCCACTGAGATTTTCCGTTAACTTAAACCTGTAAGCTACGGGTCCGACACATTCGATTATTTCGAATGGTCCAATGTACCTCGGGCTTAACTTACCTTTCTTCCCAAATTGCATTACACCTTTCCAAGGTGATATTTTCAACATAACTTTGTCCCCAACATGGAACTGTAAAGGTTTACGCCTTTTTCGGCATAGCTCTTTTATCTATCTCGAGCTGCCTTAAGTCGATCATGGATTTGCACAATCTTTTCCGTGGTTTCGAGGACGATTTCAGGTCCAGATAGTTGGGCTTCTCCAACTTCGGCCCAACATACAGGCGTTCTACATTTTCTTCCATATAAGGCTTCAAAAGGAGCGGCCTTAATACTTGTGTGATAACTATTATTGTAAGAGAATCCGATTAGGGTAAGTGATCATCCCAACTTCCACCTAAATCGATCACACAAGCTCGAAGCATGTCCTCCAAGGTTTGAATGGTACGTTCACTTTGTCTATCCGTCTGTAGATGGTAAGACGTACTGAAGTTTAATCTCGTGCCTAGAGATTGTTGGAAGCTTTTCCAAAAGTGAGATGTGTATCTTGTATCTCTATCAGATATAATGGATACCGGCACACCGTGTAAGGATACAATCTCATTGACATAAAGCTTTGCCAACTTATCGGAATCATATGTTTCTTTAGTTGGCAAGAAGTGAGCGGATTTGGTTAATCTATCCACAATAACCCATATTGTGTCATTGCCACGCTTGGTCTTAGGTAACTTAGTGATAAAGTCCATAGTTACCATATCTCATTTCCATACAGGGATTTCAAGTTGTTGTAAATTCCTGACGGTTTCTGGTGTTCTGCCTTAATTTGAGAACACGTCAAGCATTTTGCTACATGATTGGCTATATCTTTCTTCATACCCATCCACCAATAGCTGGGTTTAAGGTCTTGATACATCTTGTCGCTACCCGGGTGAACCGAGTATTTAGAGTTATGTGCTTCCTTGAGGAGTACACCTCTAAGTCCTCCGTAGATCGGAACCCAGATCCGATCATTCATCCTAAACATTTCGTCCTTTCCAGATGCTAACAGATCGATGGTTGCACCTAATCCTTCCTTGGCAATGTTGTCCTTAGACATGGCTTGTTTTTGTGCATTTAGCAGCTTTTCATTCAAGCTGTTCTTCAGTTCAATGCTCTTGGCATTGATCCTTAAAGGTTTGATTCTTTCCTTGCGACTATGCGCATCAGCTACTACATTCGCCTTTCTTGAATGATATCGAATCTCGCAATCATAGTCATTGAGTGTTTCCATCCAACGACGTTGCCTCATGTTCAAATCCTTTTGATTGAACAAGTGTTGTAGACTTTTATGGTCAGTGTAGATGATACACTTTGTTCCATATAAATAGTGCCTCCAAAGTTTAAGTGCGAATACTATCACACCCAATTCTAAATCATGGGTGGTGTAGTTTCTCTCGTTCACTTTTAGTTGTCGTGATGCATAGGCAATCACTTTGCCTCTCTGCATAAGCACACATCCCATGCCAGTGTGCGATGCATCACAATAAACTATAAATTCTTCAATTCCTTCTGGCAGAGTTAACACCGGGGCATTGCTCAACTTATGCTTTAACGTCTCGAATGATTCTTGTTGTTTTGGGGCCCAGTTAAATTTAGCATCCTTACGAGTTAGGATTGTCAAAGGAGTGGCTATTCGAGAGAAGTTCTCGATGAACCTCCGATAATAACCAGCCAATCCTAAGAAACTACGTATCTCAGAAGGTGCCTTTGGGGCTTCCCAATTCATTATTGCTTCTATCTTTGCTGGGTCTACTTGAATACCGTGTTCAGTTACTATGTGACCAAGGAACTGAACCTCATGTAGCCAGAATTCGCATTTGGAAAATTTTGCATACAACTTTTCCTGGCGTAGAATTTCAAGAATGCACCGCAAGTGTTTCTCGTGATCCGATTGATTTCGAGAGTACATGAGTATGTCGTCTATGAAGACAATGACGAACTTATCTAAGTATAGCTTGCAGACTCTATTCATGAGATCCATGAATGCTGTGGGTGCATTAGTGAGTCTGAAAGGCATCACTAGAAACTCGTAATGTCCATATCTTGTCTTGAAAGCAGATTTCGGAACATCTTCGTCCCTAACCTTTAGTTGGTGATATCCCGATCTTAAATCTATCTTCGAGAAATAACTTGCACCTTGTAATTGATCAAACAAGTCGTCGATCCTGGGCAAGGGATAACGATTCTTGATTGTTATCTTATTGAGCTCACGATAATCAATGCACATCCGCATTGATCCGTCCTTCTTTTTAACGAATAGGATAGGGGCTCCCCAAGGCGAAGAGCTAGGTTGAATAAAACCTTTCCCTAATAGTTCGTCTAGATGGGTTCTCAGTTCCTTCATCTCGGTTGGCGCTAAACGATACGTAGCTTTAGCTTTGGGAGCTGCTCCAGGTATGATGTCAATTCGAAACTCTACCTGCCTATCAGGAGGTAGGCCAGGTAATTCTTCTGGGAACACGTCCGGGTATTCAGAGATGATAGGGATATCCTCAATCCTCGGTTTGGGTTCATCAACGGTGACTTGTTCCATGTAGATGACACATCCCTTCGTCATACATCTAGATGCCTTAAGTAAAACTGCCTTATCAGGCAATCCAAAATGTTTGTCTCCATGAATGGTGAGGATTTTACCAGACGGGGATTTGATCTCGATGAGTTTCTTATCGCAGGCAATGCGTGCTTGGTTATGCGATAACCAATCCATGCCTAAGACTACATCGAATCCCGCTAGTTACATGGGCAAAAGAGAGACACGGATAGAATGATTCTTGATGGATATGAAGCATCCGTCAAGAATGGAAGAAGCGGTTTCTATAGTTCCATCAGCAAGCTCTATTTCATAGGTTATGTCTAGAGTTCTTACGGGCAAGTTTAATAGTTCACTAAATTTATGATCTACAAACGATTTATCGGTGCCCGAATCGAAAAAAACTCTAGCAAAAGCGTCGTTGATAAGGAACGTATTCGTTATGACATTGTTATCCTTTATTGCTTCCTTAGCATTCATTTGGAAGGCTCTAACAGTTGCCTTCTTTGCCTCTGAAGATTTGGGTTTACCCTCGGTATTTGCCTTTGGGCAACTTGTTTTGATGTGGCCCGTCTCACCACATCCAAAGCAAGTAGCATCCTTTATATTACGGCACTCATGAGACCGATGCCTGGTTTTCTTGTAGATGTTGCATTGCTTCGGTTTTTGTTCCAAGCGACACTGTCCATAGTGTTGCTTCCCACACGTTTTGCACGTGGGTTTGTCGCCCGATTTCTGATTACTTTTGCTAAACTCATGCTTGCTTTTCTTGTTAAATTTCTGGGAGTTTCCATCTTCGCGTTTCCTCTTTCCATCATTGTCAGTCTTGACTGACAATTGCCTCACATAGTCCTGTGTGAGGTAGAGGGATAACTCAACAGCAGATTTGTAGGTGCCAGGCTGCACCGCCTTGACCATACTCCTGATTTCAGGAGCTAGCCTATCATGATGAAACGAGCGATACATTTGGGCTCCGGGGTAACCAAGTAAGGCACTAACCTTGAAAGAGAGTTGTAGTCGGTGACAAACTTCCGACAATCCATGTTTTTCATGGTCAGATTTAGAAAATCTGACTCGATTTTCTCCACCTCATGAGGTGGGCAGTAGGTATCCTTCACAAGATCTACGAACTTGGACCAACTCAAGTTGTAGAGATGAACCTTGCCCGTGGACTGGACTAAGGCTTTCCACCAGATAAGGGCATCGCCCTTGAATGATTGAGATACATAATTCACCACATTTATATCAGCGCAACCGCTGATATCCACCACCGTTCCATCTCATCCAGCCATCTCAAACATTCTACTGCTCCTTTTTCCCCATTAAAGTCTCGAGGTCTACAAGACACGAAGTACTTGTAGGAGCAACCGTCACCATCAACACTCGGTTTCTTGGGATGCGCATCACTCTTCGCTATACTTTTCACATTCGAAGAGTGTGACTCACTCTTTTTCGATTCAGAGGGGTTAGGCTGAGACTTAGGTTTGGAAACAAGCTTGGAGCGAGAAGCACTCGACTCCGGTTGACGATCAGATCTGTCTTTTAGGCCTTGCCAACTTCTGCGGCAATAAGTTCTCATAAATCGTTCTTACTAATAAGGATGTTCTCGTTGGCATCATCGTCATTGCGCTTGCTGTTTACTTCATTTGAATCAGCCATTGCTGTAGCTTACTTCGATAGATCAAGATGAATTCGGTTAGTCGCTATGGTGTACCATCATTCATGACATGGTTCTATGACCAGATAGAATTTAAATATTTAAATGTGGTATATTCATGTATAACCTAGGTCTCGAAGGACCATCATAGGCATTTTTAGATTGGACATAGTCCAGAATTTATCAGTTAGTGCATCAAGTGTCACTACTGTATTTTGCACATTGGCTTTACACTACTATTGAGTGTTTGAATAATTTAACCAGGATCTCACTGGATCACTTAGGCGACAGGGTGCGAACATTATCATTTACCCATTTGACTAATGTAGCAGTGATTGTCACGGGAAATTAAGGGTAACTCCTCATTGAGAGTTACTATAGAGAAATGATAAATTTAGAAGTTGAACATTGTTCACCTTTGCTAGACAGAAGGTTACTTCCGAAATTTTCATTTGCCAATTCCTAGTTGATCATAGTCATTGGCTAATAGATCTTGGGATAATGTAGCGGATCAATAAAATTTGATTAAAAATCATGATGATTGATTAAATAAAATACATAAATAAGGAAATTTTACTAAAAAGGACATTACATAATTGCCTAATATATAGGACTTGGAAATAACAAAATGGTTCACGCAGGAACCTACCAGAAATAATAATGTCCTCGCAGGGACTGAAAAGAAAATAACATTGTCCACGCATGGACTTTTGGAATTTAAACTACATATATGAAAATACAAAACTAGCCATCCTTCCTTCCTTTAACGGCCTTGTACAGCTTCTTGATAAATTTTGTTATTTTCTTCTCTGATTTCTTGACTTGTTGTCGCATTTCTCGTCCAAGGCTTCGTTAATAGCCTCAAGTGGTGCTTGTGGTTGAGGCTGAGGTGGAGGTGGTTGCGGCTGAGGCGCAACTGGATACTGATACCCGTAAGGCGGATATCCGGTAGTGGCATAAGGAGGTGGGTAACTAGGGTAAGAGGAATGGTATATGTTATTATGAATGACTGCATCATAATAAGGGTCCTGCTCCATTCCCTGATGGATACAGTTATATAGACCAGGAGGGTCGATAGTGTGAAACCCTGATGGTCTTGTATATGCAGGTATTTGATTGGCAAAATCCGGCTGTGGTAGAGGTGGTTGAGGCAGAGGCTCAACAGCTGGTTGTGGTGGAGGTTCCACCACTGGTGATGTGTTCGAGGGTCCACCCATTTGTGGGTCCTCAGGGATGATGGGGTAAGAGGGTGGCAAAGGTGGTAGCGAACCCGACCTTTGACCAGCAGGCACTGACATACGTGCCCCACGCTTTCGGCGTGGTTGTGATGATGATTCAGGTGGTGGCTGAGGTTGGTCCACCTGTTGCATTTCTACATCCTCGGCTTGAGGATGTGGTGATGGGGGATGGTGATGGGGAGTGTTGTGGTAGGAGGGCGTGTTTACAAACACATATTGCGCCCATCGTTGCTCATAATCATCAGGATCTCGGAAAGGAGATCCTGCCAGGGAGTTCGAGCCACTAGACAGCTCGATAGGGTGACCGTACGATCCGGTTTGTGGAAATTCATCCGGGTCGGAATCTTCCTCCATATGGGTCGGTGAGTCAACTGGAGGGGTTTCGGGTGAGGGTTGGTTGACTGGGTTATCGAAATAGGAGTTGAAGTATTCTTGTTGGGAATGGGAGTGCGAATGGTGAGATTGATAGGAATGGTGTGAATGGTAGGAATGCTGAGAATGTGAATGAGGTGGGGAGTATTCATGTGAGATCGAATGTCGGTAAGGTTCAAAGGGGGATGAAGAATCTCTGGATCCTTCGTAAGGGTTGTATTCAGGTAAATTGGCTGCTCCAGTTAAAGAGGGTCTGTATGGTGGTCTAAAGGATGGTCCAGTCATTGAGGGTCCACCCCTCATGGGTCCTTTGCCTTTTCCTCCTCGTCTGAACTTAGGTGGCATTATTCCTGCTTCAAAAACAAGTTAAATAAAATACAAAGCTAGAATAATAAGATGGAAACGATTAAACCTAGGTCAAAGTCTAGACTCGAAAGTCTGAGAGATGTGTGTTATTATGTATTCCCGAGATTAAGCACAAAAGGCTAGTGTTTAATTCACTCGAGAGCTGGCTCTGATACCAACCTGTCACACCCCTAATTTCCACGTGTAACCCGGTGGGTCCGGTTGGGGAATATCGTGACATTAGTTGATATCATCATTACCAAACAATACATTAATGCACAGCGGAAGTCTGGATAGTTACTATTACAAACGTTTGAATGTTCAAAGTTCAAAAATAATAAATACAACGCTTGTAACTAGATCCACATGCGGATCGAAATGTGAATACAAAATGAAACTTGACAGACTAAGGCCTTCTAAGCAAAGGGCTGCCATTCCTCTTAAGCTTCGCTGAGCACTTCCAACCTAATTACGTATACTTGTCACCTGCGCTTAGTCTTTTGAAAATACGTCAGTTTTCACTGGTAAATACATTTAACCGACTCATTTTGAAAACATTTCGAAAACATTTAGTGTACACAATGGTACTTTGTTTAATAAATAACTTGGGATAAATATTTTTCATGTTATCAGTTTTACATGCTAATAATACATTTAGAGCCCGAAAACTATGCGGGGATCATGATTAATCGACACACCACTTTAACACCTTTAATAGGCGCACCCCTGTTGGGTAAATATTTTTTTTAGCATCTGACGGGTGTATGACTACACCCCGTGCTTAGGTCGTGACCATTTGCAATTAAATGAGCCATGGATATCCAGGACACAGTCGTTTTAACCCCCAAATGTTTAATATTAAGCAATACGAATTAAAACGGATTATTTGAATTCCCGACTCATTGGTCTTTGATCCCATATCCAACCATGCGGTATTATTATAACGTATCCCAAGCCCGTATAAGGGAAAATAAGTTAAAGTATTTACCTGGTTTGCAAAATCTTCTAATAAATAAGAAAATAAGCAAAGCGCAGTCGTAAAAACAACCAATTAGTTAGCTAGCGGGTTTTTATTTAGTCATTGACTTAGACCGGCTAACTTAAAATAAGAATAACGGTACAAAACGATAGATTAAGTGGTGACCGGAAAAGAATGTATTTTGGACCCGACAAGTACTAGGACTTGTAAAATATGGGTTACCATTTTACATTTTGGAATATGAGGATATTTTTATTTGATTAAACCCGTTTCGGTTAAATTATGTAAACTAGTCACGTAGGCTTAACCGTACGCATATAAGTGAAACCGGGTAACCGGGTGAGTCCTATACAAGTTCCATATGCCATTATGTTTAAAATATGTTATTATAACAGTAGGTTATTGATATGTCGACCCGTTATGGTTTTGAAAGTGAATTATGCCTTTAAGGGCATTTTCATCATTTTTAAAATGTAATAAACGGGCTTATATGTAAACTGATGTTATTAATATAAACACTCTGTAAAAATATTTATTTTATGATGTTATATCAGTAGGACATCAATTATATGTGTGGTTTATGGTTTAAGACCAAACTATGTCCCGAAAGGGTAATTTGGTCATTTCACATACTTATTTGGGAATCTGAGTTTGAGACATGTACCTACTGTTAATTAGTTGAAAATGTGTTTTGAAATCAGTAGGTATCAAGTTTTAATGCTCCAATATGGTTTTAAACCATATTGTGCGCCGAAACGGCGATTAAGTCGCTAAATGACGATTTAAACGGTAATTTAAGTAAAACCGAAGTTATAATATGTTTTGGTATGACCAACATATGTTATTTGTCATAACATATCAGTGTGTAAAAGGTTTGGTTTATGAAACGCTTTAAATTCCATTTTATGTGTCAAAAGGGTAATTTCGACATTTAAGGCTTATTAACTGAACCTAAGTGTAAACTCATCCTTATTCAGAATTCATACCCCAAATAGTTCCTAAGATGATAACACATCAGTAGGTATGTGGTTTTTAGGCCAAAGTTATGTTTAAATTCTTGTATGAAAAGGCTAATAAATCACAATTTGCGTAATTCCCGTTAATTAACCACCTTTTTTGTTCAATTCAGAAAGTTGGCCCCTAAATAAGTTTAATTACTTATTACATCAGTTTCTAGCTCGTAATCATGCTTATTTGGTGTTAAAATCTCATTTTTGAATTATAGGGACTATTTTGCAAAAATTGGCATATATTATGGAAAATTGCATAATCACTCGAATTTGTATGTGACCATGTCTTATGATAACAGAGGATCATTCTAAACTTATTTATGGTCACATTACAACATTATGTCAGTTTCATAAGTTCTTAATCGGGTCAGAATCGAAAGTCAAAGCGTGAGTCAAATACCGCGACTTTCGGTCGTAAACCGATTCAAAACTTGGTCTTGTCGGGCCACATGGGTTAAGACATGTTTTAATAATATTTACTTTGGAGTTTCAAAACGGATCTTATGACCTTCACATTGTTAGTTATGCAATTATTTATAATCTGACCCGTTGACTTTCAGTTGACTTTCCTTTGACCCGACAATTGACCAAGCAAACGTGATAATCAGTAGACATTCTTTTGAGGGATTAAAATCTACATAATTATAGTCACGTGACCACATTCGTTGCGATAATAGACTGAGCGGATGTGGTTTTAAGTCAAAGTCAAAGCGTTTTTACGTCAACGCTTTGACTCGAGCCATAATCTTAATGAAACTGAAATGAATGAGTTAGGACACTTACTAGAGGTCCTATGCACGAGTTCCTACTGATTTGGAAGCTCCTTGTGGACCAGAAACCTCCAGAGGAAAGCAAGAGTTGGAGTGTACCAAATGAGCAAGTTTTGGGATAAGATCAAGTGTCCTTATATAGTGAAAGAGGAGCAAGGAGGTGAAGCCAGGTGTTGGGGAAGGTTGGGAGGAGTTGCCATGTGGTTTGGGACGTGTCAAGACCTAGAGGAATGTGGCAAAACGCGCACAAGGTGGCAGAAACTACAGACTGCAGCTGGCATGCAGAATTCTGCGAAACGCATGCCGTCACGCCACGCGAGGGAACCACATGTTCCCGCGTGACACGCGGGGGTGACTATTTCTCAAAATTTTCAATTTTGGTCCCTGGACTTCCCAAACTTCCTTATTTTGACATAAAAGCATGTTTTACTCAATATGGCACCTGTTTAGCACTCTCAGGAGTATAACCGAACATCATTAGGCTCCGGGTTCGTTAAAAGTTCACTCAGAGGCATAGATTAAGCATGTTGACACGTTTAACCCCTCGACTTTAATATTCACCACTCAGAGGTTATAGAATAACATGTTGGTGATTTTAGTCCCTCTCGTCTAGCACACGGCATACGAGGATCAGCGGGACACGCGTCGGAATTTTATAGGACTTGAAAACACAGGGTGTTACAATACCCTTAGAGGTAGAAATAGCCGATAGTTAGAGCTATTTGTTGCATGATGTGTGTAGAAATTGTAAGCTTGTTATAGAGGATGAAGAATTCAATATAGACCTTGTATCTACGGTTTTAAGGGAATTCATAGTTATAGTAGGTATGGATTGGTTGGCCCGAAATCATGCCAAAATTCAATGTGAAAGAAAGGTCATTCACATCTTAACGCCCCGGGGAAAGCAAGTTAGTATACAAGGGGAAAGGAATGTCGAACCAAAACTTTGCTTTATTATTAAAGCAGCCAAGTGTGTGCGAAATGGAAGTAAGGCATTTCTAGCTTATGTGTTAGACATCAACAAATACACTCCAAGGTTAGAAGATGTTAAAGCCGTTAATGAGTTTCCGGATGTGTTTCCGGAAGACTTACCGGGACTCCCTCCCGAGCTTGAAGTGGAGTTTAGAATCGAAATAACACCGGGTGCCAAACCAGTGGCCAAAACCCCGTACAGACTAGTTCCAACCAAAATGAAAGAATTAATAACACAGTTACAAGAACTATTCGACAGGGGCTTTATACGCCCAAGCGTTTCACCATGGGACACCCGTTCTTTTTGTAAAAAAAAAATGGTTCGATGCGTATGTCCATCGATTACCGTAAACTAAGCAAATTAACGGTGAAAAACTGTTATCCATTGCCCCAAATCGATGACCTTTTTAATCAACTGCAAGGGGCAATTTTGTTCTCAAAAATTGGTTTATGTTCCGGATATCACCAATTACGGGTGCGTGAAGAAGATGTGGCGAAGACTGTATTTAGAACTCATTACAGACATTACGAGTTCTTGGTAACGTCCTTTGGGTTAACTAACGCACCTGCCGCATTTATGGACCTTATGAACCGAGTATGCCGGTCCATGTTAGATAGACTTGTAGCACCCCCAAAATTTTATATGTAAGAATATGTATTAAAAATAAGTAAATAAGTACAATTGTAGGCTATTTTATGAAATTAGTAACTAGGGATAGATAACTAGTTAGAATGTAAGTGAAAACTTAATTAAAGATAGACCATAGCCATTTAATGATAAAACAACCAAACATGAGGGGTCAATATGGGGAAATTAGAAACATAAGTTATTAAAACAAAATTGACACACAAAACACGCACTTCAGGTGTGTGTGTCGATCAGAGCAAGGGAAAGAGAGGGAAAAACCTGAAACCTACCAAATCAGCAATTGAAAATGGAAGTGATGCCAAAATTGATGCATGAACACAAATTCGTATTCATCTAAGCTTGTCTAACAAGTGGTAAGTCACAATTTGTGATTTAGTGAAATCTTGATGTTATGAGAATATGTGAAAGATTGTTATACTTATGTGTCAAGAATGTATGATGCAATTTGATGTTGAACTCTTGTTAGAAAAACTTATGTGTATGCTAATTTGTATAAAAATTGATGGGTTTATGTAGTTTATAAAAAATCTACGGAGAAATTGAGTTTTAGTTAAGATTATGTTATTGATTAATCAACGAAAGATAAGATGAATGATTGTTTTTAAAAGAACCAATGTCATGCAAGGGTAATTGAGAGTCATCTTTGAGGACAAACGGTGTGAGTGTTAAGGAAAGATGTTAGTTTTAGGCGTTAAAAATAGCCGCACACCATATGATGTTAAAATTTAAGAAATTGTGATGCTTATTAACAAAGTTGACTTTGGAATGTATAGAACAGTTATGTTAAAATAGATTCATGGGGACTAAGAGTAGAAGTGTTAAGTGTAGGTGTTAAAGAAGATGGCTCGAATAGCAAGATCCCTCAAGGATCGCAATGTGTGTTATCCTTGTCTATGAGATAATTTGTTATTTGTTATATCATTCATGAGTTGTAACTTGACGAATTATGTAGAAAGAATGGTCACATGTTGACCCATTATGAACGGGTCAATCGAACTAGAATGAGGTTTCGAAAAGAATGGTTGTATGTTGACCCGATATATACGGGTCAAATGATGTAATGTTGGTAATACATTACCAAGAATTTAGAATGAGAATGAAACTATAGGATGATTATCATGTTTGATGGAAGTTAGAACTCTATGTTATGTGCATAATGATAACTAACATTGTGTTGTGATTCTTGGTAGATCATCAACTTAGTGGCGAGCTAGAAGCGAACACACCTCCCGCCTTCACGCTCTTCCGAACTAAAGCGGTGTAACGGGTCAAAAAAACATTTTGGTTGTTTATGCATATAAAGTTTGGTTGGTTGATTATTCCCAGACATGTGTTCTTGATATTTGTAAAATTGTTGGATGGTTTGTAACTAGTTTTCAAACGGTTCTCTTGTAAGTATTTACCAAATTTTCAAAAGCAATGTGTAAAAGTTTAAATTGGGTCACAAGATTTACTTGTTTGAGTCGGGTTTTTGACCACTTGAAAGTTGGGCGTTTCATAAACTCTGGACGACATTTCCTATGTTGTGTAAGCGCTCAATTCGTCCAATATTTCCCTTATGTTGATTCTATACATTAGTTAATGTAATCTGTAATAAATGTTTGTTTGGTTGTGAATGTGATGTGTGTGATATGTTATACGTGAATTACAAAAGGGAGATTGTGGTTGGATTAGGTGGGCTGACACACCTATAAGTCCAAGATGTCAAACAGTAGTTCTAGCATTGGTGGAAACTATCCAGATGGAAGAGGAGATGGTCAAAAGCAAGCCGATCGAAGTAATAAAATGGAAGACTGTTGTAGTACTTTGTAGGTTGTTCTTTGTTGTGTTTGTTTTTATCTTTTGAAGTGATATTATAATGGATGTTGGTCCTCTTTTGAAAACTTCTAATGGATCATCTATGTTTATGTTATTGTGTTGATCATTTTGATTAGTATTTGTACATTGATTAATTTTCTTATATGCTATTAATGATATGTGTATTATGTTGTTGATCTTAATAGCCATGTTGTAACCATACCAAATTTGAAGAGGATGAGAAAGAACTGGAAGTAGTTTATTAAAAAGAAGAAGTGGTTGAAAACAACTTCTTTATGGTCTTTAACATGACCGAAGTAGAATTGATGGCTCAATACTTAAGGGACAAGTTTGTTTCGTCGAAGAGTTGAAAGAAGATGTCGAAAAGGATCCGGAGATAGATATTGATAGTGATGTTTTGAATGAGGCTATGAATATGAAGAGTATGATAGTGAGAGTTGGTGGAGCATGTCACACCCCGACCCGCAGCAGAAAAGGTGACCGGGGCATGATTGGGTTATCATCAAAGCTCATGACATTTATTATAACGTTTCATATTCATTAATACAATTTAATGGGAAATTTACAATCATAATTACATCATGACCTAACATCAATCTAAGCTTCTTTGTTTTCTTCTAAGGCATTTCCTATGTTTTCCTTTCTTCATCCTGTTCACCTGTATCATGTGTAAAAATGGTTTTTGGATCAACAAAAAGTTGGCGAGTGAATCCTATGGAAAACATTTGAACAAGTTTATTTAATTGATAATAAAATTGAGTGCACAACCATACATGAGTAAAAATAGATGTAAACTTATACACCCATGATTTAATATTAAATAATGCACACACATGAACAATAATGGATCGTTTTGAGGCACGCGTTGCTTAACTCGTCTCTCACGAGGAACTGATGGGCCTAATGAATGATTTGCATAAACCTGACAATATAAAATATATAACTACAAACAACATAACCTAAATAATAAACACACGAACAATAATGGATTTGTTTTGAGGCACGCGTTGCTCAACTCGTCTCCCACGAGGAACTGATGGGCTTAATGAATGAATTTCATATAAATTGACAAAATGAAATACATAACCACAAACAATATAAACAATCTAAATTTAGATCACAATATGGTATGGCACAAGTTTAAATAAACGAGTTAATTTTTGGTGACACATGACACACCCCAAAACGTGTAATTAAAAAGGGGAGTTGTAAGATTCACTCACATTGGGTGCGTTCGGTTGATGATGTTGAATGCGCACGAAGTGGTTTTAACCACGAGTGAAACTAACCTAGATAATGGCATAATATTTCGGTAAGTAAACGGATTTTATTAATCCATTTTAGTTAAATTGTTGGGTGCATTTTTTGTGAGTTTAAGGCTATTTTCTAACCTTTAAAATGTTATTTCTAAGTATTTTTAATTGATTTTTAAATAAAATAAATAAATAAAAAAAATAAAAAAATTGACTTTTTGACCGTTGACCATTTGACCTTTGACCTTGACTGTTGACCGGTTCTAATGTGTTATTGTGTGCGCTGGATGAGGCTCGAACCCGAGACCTCCCGTACGCGTGCACACAGCTCTACCAACTGAGCACGTGTCTAACCCGAAATATATCTGTTTTTAATTATATTTATATACTAATTAGATTAAACCGAAAATCATTTATTTTTAAAAACGATTTAAATGCGAGAACTCGGTGCTCCACAGGTCTCGAACCCGGGACCTGTGGGTTGAGTTAACACACAGTCCACCGCTGGACTGTGTGTTTAACTTGTTATATAATCTAATTTATATTATACTTAAATACAAACTAAACATTTTCATTTCTGCCTTATTTAAAAAGTTGGATAAATGTCCGGATCAGTGCAGTAGACCGGACTCGAACTCGTGACCTGTGATTAAACATTCACACAGTCCACCACTGGACTGTGTGTCTAACTTGGTTATTATTCTGGTTTTTATTAAACTTAACATATATATGAAATGAATCCGGTTCAGTAATATAAAAAAAAACATTTTTATTAAAGCGAGGGAGCGTGGGACATGATTCGAACTCGAGGCGTTTACGTGTTTAATGTGCACACAGTCCACCGCTGGACTGTGTGTCTAACCCGAGTTATAACTTGATTTTAATTATACATATACACAACTGAAACTTCGTCTTCTTCGTTGAATTTAACCAGAATCGGAAGTCCGACTGGTTCGATGTTTTAATCATGTTCTTTAGTGTTTTGAGGTTAATTACAGGTGAGATATATAAAAAGAATGAAAGATTTAAGCGTAAGGTATACCGACTGGACTTCTCTGTTTCTCCGGCGAAACTCCGGTGACAGCAGAAACTTCCGGCGACGTGTGTCCTGTGGCAGAGAGTCTTCAGCAAGCTTGAAATGGATGTGGGTGACTTCGGTATAAGCTCTGGGGGTTCAGTAAGGCTCAGAAGTGAAGGGCTCGGTTTTCCGGCGAGTTGCAGAAGATTTCCGGCGAGTGGAATTACGTCGGGTAAAGGTGCGGTTTTGAGCGAAAAAGCTTGCAGAGGTTCGAGGAGGTATTTATAGGGCAGGTCATCGATGAATTTGGTCCAATTTCCGACTTGATTCTTCGTTTAGAAACTCTCCGGCGGTTATAGCTTGTGTCGCGGACTCAGGCATCGGTTATAACCGATGTAGTGATTAAGGTTTACGTTATAACTGAAGAAATCGTAAATTCTTGGCGAGTTAGTAGGGATTTCCGACGACTGAAATTTGGGCGCGCCGATTTTGAATTCGATATTTATTTTATGTATTAATTGTTTCTCATAATAAACAAGAATCATCAGTGGCGCAGTGGTTGAACGGCTGAGTGTTAAGTATTTGACTCGCTGGCTGACCCGGGTTCGAAACCCGGCAGCAGCATTTTATTTTTATTTCGTTATTTTTAACAATTTTTCAAAAACAAATTATATATTCCGATATAATAATTAATTATGTATCGTTTAAAATTAATTTGGGCATTAAATACGCCACGAAATTTTAAACTGATTGTTCGGTTAATAAACGGAGCGGGTTTGGTAAAATCCGTTTTTTGACGGATGTTACAGAGCATGATTCTGACCCTGAATGTTCAGATGACGATTGTCATTGCAAATGAATTCTGTACCTTGTAGTGTAGGAATTATGAATTGTGTTTTCTTATGATGGTATGTTTTAATGGTATTATGTGATGAACCATATTCTGTCTTAGTGGTATTAGGTATTGTTCTTTAGTAAAAGTCAAAGTGCCCAATGTGTTTTAGAATGAACCAAACTGCATCAAACATACCAGTTTGATATGTTTGAAGGGATATGGTTATATCCTAAAGCAAAACTTATAATACTACAACCTAAATGGAACTTCTCATAACCATCTAACAATACCTCTGATACTTTGACAAGAATACTTATATATAGGAAGTACAGCGGCGTATCCACCATATACTTGTCAAATTTTTATTGGTTTTATCAGTAAGTTATGATTGGTCCTATGATGTAACTCTAGAACATAAATAACACAACAACCAATTTTTGAATCCACATTCTGATAGCATATAGGTTTGAATGGGGACAGTTCCTCTCTCGTTCGTTATGATGGAGAGGTTAGTTTATGTAGAAATAGAACACAGTCCAATTTCTTTAAATGGCGAGATGATATGAATGTAACACAAATTTCAACCAAGGCAATACTAAATCCTACATGGAACTTCTCATAACCGCCTGATAATGTCTCTGATCCTTTGGCAAGAATACTTATATATAGGAAGTACCAGCGGCGTATCCACCATATTCTTGTCAAATTTTCATTGGTTTTATCCACAAGTTATGATTAGTTACCAAGAAACTACTAAATCCTACATAGAACTTCTCATAACCGCCTGACAATGCCTCTGATCCTTTGACAAGAATACTTATATATAGGAAGTACCAGCGGCGTATCCACCATATTCTCGTCAAATTTTCATTGGTTTTATCAGTGAATTATGATTAGTCCTATGTGACTCTACAACCAATACAACAAACACAAGATACTGATAATGAAAAAAAATGTCTGTGCGATCAAGGCTCAATCAAACGGAGCCGATCGTATTGCATGTACTGAAAATGAAAATGTCTGTGCGATCAAGGCTCAATCAAACGGAGCCGATCGTATTGCATGTACTGAAAATAATAAATTTAATCTAAACAATAATCACACAAACAGCCTATACATGGAACCTCTCATAACCGCCTGATAATGCCTCCGATCCTTTGACAAGAATACTTATATATAGGAAGTACCAGCGGCGTATCCACCATATTCTTGTCAAATTTTCATTGACTTTATCCATAAGTTATGATTAGTTCTATGTGACTCTACAACAAACATAACAACCACAAGATACTGATAATGAAAAATGTCTGTACGATCAAGGCTCAATCAAACGGAGCCGATCGTATTGCATGTACTGAAAATGAAAATGTCAGTGCGATTAAGGCTCAATCAAACGGAGCCGATCATATTGCATGAACTGAAAATAATAAATTTAATCTAAACAATAATCACACAAACAGCCTATACATGGAACCTCTCATAACCGCCTGATAATGCCTCCGATCCTTTGACAAGAATACTTATATATAGGAAGTACCAGCGGCGTATCCACCATATTCTCGTCAAATTCTCATTGACTTTATCCGCAAGTTATGATTAGTTCTATGTGACTCTACAACAAACACAACAACCACAAGATACTGATAATGAAAATGTCTGTGCGATCAAGGCTCAATCAAACGGAACCGATCGTATGTGGGCACGCCGGGTTCACACTCATAATGAAATGGGGAACATGCTCAACGCTCATAATGTAATGGGGAGCGGCGGCCTATGAAATTGCATGTACTGAAAATAATAAACAATAATTACTCTAACAGTTTACACATGGAACCTCTCATAACCGCCAGATAATGCCTCCGATCCTTTGGCAAGAATACTTATATGTAGGAAGTACCAGCGGCGTATCCACCATATTCTTGTCAAAGTTTCATTGGCTTTATCCTTAAGTTATGATTGGTTCTATGTGATTCTAAAACATAAAGAAAAACATAAAACTAAACGATTGGAGTTGAATCTTGATTTCCGGTGAAGAGGACTAGTTGGGTATCTTCGTTTGGGCCGTCATTATCTTCGACAGGATTGGCGTTGATGTTGAAAACTCTTCCTCTTGCTGGTGGCCTAGTGATTGGGTTTTCTTGATTTACTTGGTTAACTGGGTTTGACTGAGCTTGAGCGTTGATGATGTTAACCAATCGAGGGCACGTGTTTCTAAAGTGGGTAGGGTCGCCACAATTGAAACAAGCTCGAACATATGGGAACATGGGGTATTGGGGTTGTTGATAGGTTTGGATCATGTCTTGAGTAGGGGGAGAGAGTTGGTTTTGAAAGGTGCGGCAAACCTTGCTCAAATGACCATAGCGTCCACAAGTTGCACATAATCGACAAGGTAAGGTAAGGGGATGGTGATAAAAACAGTTGTTGCATCGAGGGTGAGGTCCAAGATATGGTTTCTTATTCGGGTAGGTTGAGTTGGGTGCCACTTGGGTGATTAGGATAGCTTGGATAGGTATGGCGTGTGAAATTGGTTGATTACGTTGGATAGTAGCGAAAAGTTGCCCGTCTCTTTTTCTCTTAGAATTGGGTTGAGAAGGGGATTCGGTTTGGGTGTAGTCGGAGGTTTCAGTCGATGCTTTATCCTTCTTCTTCTCCTCCTTGAAGTCTTTGTTCCGGATTCAGTTCTCGGTGAGCTCTGTTGCTAGCTCCATTGCTGCTTCCAAAGTTGCAGGCGTGGTACTTATTACAGAGTCTTGAATTTTTTACGGAAGACCACGAATGTAATGCTCGATCAACCGGTAGAGGGGAGTGAACAATTTGGGAACCATCTGATGTAACTCGAGGAATCTTTTGTTGTATGTGGTGTGGTCGCCTTCCTTTTGCTTCAACGAATAGAACTCATCTTCCAATTTCTTGATTTCACTCCTTGGGCAAAATCGTCTGGTCATGATTTCCTTCAATTCATTCCATGTTAAAGTCATAGCATCTTCAACCCTCGTTTGGCCTTCTCTGTATTCCACCAAGTAAGTGCTATTCCATATAAACGACCGGTAGCATATCGCACTTTGCGATCATCGGGGCAATCGCAATTTAGAAAAGTGTTCTCCATTTCTTCAAACCAATGGAGGAGAGCAGTGATACCTTCAGTCCCTTTGTATTTTGGAGGGTCGCATGATTTGAAATGCTTGTAGGTGCATTTAGTGATATTTGGGGGAGGGTTGATAACGTGTTGCTCTTCTTGATTGACAGGATTAGCGGTAAGTGCTTGTTGGACTTGGATTACAATGTTGGGTATTACGGCAACCATTTGTTGAGCGATTAGGGCAGCCATGCGCTCGCGAGCTTTTCCTGCTCTCATCTTCCTACGGGCGAGGCTAGAAGACATCTACAAGGAATACATGTCAAGAGTATGAGTTGGATGCTTTTGGGTTCATGGGTCGCATTTAGGAATGAACATTCATAAAATAATTATAGAAAAATAAATCTACTACATCCATAGGATGTCTTGGGCTTTGCTCGTCATTAGGCCCTACATGCCGCCATACTTCACCTTCGTAATCATGTGGGCCCCCATGAATATCGGGTTTTTCATATGGTTCGCATGTGTTAGCCTGGTTATGTACACTAAAACCAGGAGAAAATCGAGAAATATGTATATAACATGTGATATTCGGAATGTGTCCAGGTGTAGACACGATGACACCTCAAAGTGGGTTAGTTCGAACGACGTTTGGTGTGGCATGCTTTGGCCTAATAGGTCCTTCGTACTCTCATCGTTAGTCCCCAGGTAGGCAAACTGGTCCGTTATATTGGATTTATACGAATGCCAACCTAGACAGGACGTTCCGACTACCGGTACTTGTACCCTTCCAGTTACTACATGCCCGTCGCAGAACTTACTTTGATGAGATTTGAAAAGTGCAACAAAATCTTTGAATAGCAAAAGTATGAAGATGAATTGAATATATGAACATTGATATATGTATGATGAATGTGTATATAAGTATGTATGTTTGACTGTAAGTATGAACAAATATGAAACAAATAAACATCATAAGTTTGTATGTAACCACCTAAACAATTAAAATTTAAGCAAACTATAGTATAGGCTCTAAGGGTCTAATAACCTATCCTATATCCCTATAGTCATGGCTCTGATACCAATCTGTCACACCCCGACCCGCAGCGGAAAAGGTGACCGGGGCATGATTGGGTTATCATCAAAGCTCATGACATTTATTATAACGTTTCATATTCATTAATACAATTTAATGGGAAATTTACAATCATAATTACATCATGACCTAACATCAATCTAAGCTTCTTTGTTTTCTTCTAAGGCATTTCCTATGTTTTCCTTTCTTCATCCTGTTCACCTATATCATGTGTAAAAATGGTTTTTGGATCAACAAAAAGTTGGCGAGTGAATCCTATGGAAAACATTTGAACAAGTTTATTTAATTGATAATAAAATTGAGTGCACAACCATACATGAGTAAAAATAGATGTAAACTTATACACCCATGATTTAATATTAAATAATGCACACACATGAACAATAATGGATCGTTTTGAGGCACGCGTTGCTCAACTCGTCTCTCACGAGGAACTGATGGGCCTAATGAATGATTTGCATAAACCTGACAATATAAAATATATAACTACAAACAACATAACCTAAATAATACACACACGAACAATAATGGATTTGTTTTGAGGCACGCGTTGCTCAACTCGTCTCCCACGAGGAACTGATGGGCTTAATGAATGAATTTCATATAAATTGACAAAATGAAATACATAACCACAAACAATATAAACAATCTAAATTTAGATCACAATATGGTATGGCACAAGTTTAAATAAACGAGTTAATTTTTGGTGACACATGACACACCCCAAAACGTGTAATTAAAAAGGGGAGTTGTAAGATTCACTCACATTGGGTGCGTTCGGTTGATGATGTTGAATGCGCACGAAGTGGTTTTAACCACGAGTGAAACTAACCTAGATAATGGCATAATATTTCGGTAAGTAAACGGATTTTATTAATCCATTTTAGTTAAATTGTTGGGTGCATTTTTTGTGAGTTTAAGGCTATTTTCTAACCTTTAAAATGTTATTTCTAAGTATTTTTAATTGATTTTTAAATAAAATAAATAAATAAAAAAAATAAAAAAATTGACTTTTTGACCGTTGACCATTTGACCTTTGACCTTGACTGTTGACCGGTTCTAATGTGTTATTGTGTGCGCTGGATGAGGCTCGAACCCGAGACCTCCCGTACGCGTGCACACAGCTCTACCAACTGAGCACGTGTCTAACCCGAAATATATCTGTTTTTAATTATATTTATATACTAATTAGATTAAACCGAAAATCATTTATTTTTAAAAACGATTTAAATGCGAGAACTCGGTGCTCCACAGGTCTCGAACCCGGGACCTGTGGGTTGAGTTAACACACAGTCCACCGCTGGACTGTGTGTTTAACTTGTTATATAATCTAATTTATATTATACTTAAATACAAACTAAACATTTTCATTTCTGCCTTATTTAAAAAGTTGGATAAATGTCCGGATCAGTGCAGTAGACCGGACTCGAACTCGTGACCTGTGATTAAACATTCACACAGTCCACCACTGGACTGTGTGTCTAACTTGGTTATTATTCTGGTTTTTATTAAACTTAACATATATATGAAATGAATCCGGTTCAGTAATATAAAAAAAAACATTTTTATTAAAGCGAGGGAGCGTGGGACATGATTCGAACTCGAGGCGTTTACGTGTTTAATGTGCACACAGTCCACCGCTGGACTGTGTGTCTAACCCGAGTTATAACTTGATTTTAATTATACATATACACAACTGAAACTTCGTCTTCTTCGTTGAATTTAACCAGAATCGGAAGTCCGACTGGTTCGATGTTTTAATCATGTTCTTTAGTGTTTTGAGGTTAATTACAGGTGAGATATATAAAAAGAATGAAAGATTTAAGCGTAAGGTATACCGACTGGACTTCTCTGTTTCTCCGGCGAAACTCCGGTGACAGCAGAAACTTCCGGCGACGTGTGTCCTGTGGCAGAGAGTCTTCAGCAAGCTTGAAATGGATGTGGGTGACTTCGGTATAAGCTCTGGGGGTTCAGTAAGGCTCAGAAGTGAAGGGCTCGGTTTTCCGGCGAGTTGCAGAAGATTTCCGGCGAGTGGAATTACGTCGGGTAAAGGTGCGGTTTTGAGCGAAAAAGCTTGCAGAGGTTCGAGGAGGTATTTATAGGGCAGGTCATCGATGAATTTGGTCCAATTTCCGACTTGATTCTTCGTTTAGAAACTCTCCGGCGGTTATAGCTTGTGTCGCGGACTCAGGCATCGGTTATAACCGATGTAGTGATTAAGGTTTACGTTATAACTGAAGAAATCGTAAATTCTTGGCGAGTTAGTCGGGATTTCCGACGACTGAAATTTGGGCGCGCCGATTTTGAATTCGATATTTATTTTATGTATTAATTGTTTCTCATAATAAACAAGAATCATCAGTGGCGCAGTGGTTGAACGGCTGAGTGTTAAGTATTTGACTCGCTGGCTGACCCGGGTTCGAAACCCGGCAGCAGCATTTTATTTTTTATTTCGTTATTTTTAACAATTTTTCAAAAACAAATTATATATTCCGATATAATAATTAATTATGTATCGTTTAAAATTAATTTGGGCATTAAATACGCCACGAAATTTTAAACTGATTGTTCGGTTAATAAACGGAGCGGGTTTGGTAAAATCCGTTTTTTGACGGATGTTACAGAGCATGATTCTGACCCTGAATGTTCAGATGACGATTGTCATTGCAAATGAATTCTGTACCTTGTAGTGTAGGAATTATGAATTGTGTTTTCTTATGATGGTATGTTTTAATGGTATTATGTGATGAACCATATTCTGTCTTAGTGGTATTAGGTATTGTTCTTTAGTAAAAGTCAAAGTGCCCAATGTGTTTTAGAATGAACCAAACTGCATCAAACATACCAGTTTGACTTCTACTAGTGAAACTACAATTTACATGAACCTTATTGTACAGCTACAACTACAAAAATACAAGTAATCTTAATAGACTCTGTCGACCCCTAAAAGTCAAACTCAATATTGCAACATGTCTTCCTCGCATTACAATTAAAGATCAAAATGTCTCAACATCAAACATAGATTCAGTTGACTTGAAAAGTCAAACTGTATACAACATCAAACTTAACATCATTACACACATAGATTCAGATTGTCTAACGTCAAACATAGAATAGTTCAAATTGTCTTAACAACCAAATACCAAACATCGACCTTGAGTAGAAGGAGTAGCCTGTGGTGCACCCTGTGTTGCATTTTGGGAAACTGGCTCCTCTGTTGCATTTGCACTAATTCCTAACCCTCATTGTCCTTTGCAACTTCTACTATTGTGTCTTAGATTCCCAAACTTGTTGCACTTGGTTTTGCCCTCTTCCTAGTCATCTTTCTTGATTTCTTAAGGTTGCCTGAACCTCATCCACAGTCTTTCATCTCTTTTTCTTTGGACCTCCCATCTGGATATGATGTTTGGGTGTAGTGAGTGTACTTGGGCAGTTTGAAGGTGTCTACATGTCTGGCCCACAACTGGGTTCAATGACATGTTGGTAAGCCCCATTTCATGTATCTAACCAATATGCTTTGGCACCCAATTTTCCATTGTCCCAACTCTTATCCCATTTCTCGCCATGTCCTATATAGCAGCAACCCCATGTTTACAAGGTATCCCAATTAATTCCCACCTCCCGTAGGAACATATTTTCAAATCAACATTCACCGCACATCTAGAACTAGATACCGTCACCTGCCAATCAAATGGTTTTTATATTTGTGAAATCATACAATAAAACCATAATAGTTTGAGAAATGATATGTGGTACTTGGAAGAACTGACCATCAGGACATTCGTCTATGATGCTTGTTCCTTAATTTCTTTAAAGACTCCTTCAACATACGGTGTAAGTAAACCTTTGCATTTAGCTTGAACCTTCTTGATATTGACAATATTTTTTGTCATGTACTCTCTAATGAAGTCCAAACATTTGACCACAGGCTTGTCTCTAGCACCAAGTATTTTCCTAGTAAACACCTCGCAGATGTTGTTGAGTAAAATATCACTTTGTGCCCTACTAGAGAAATGTGCTTCTAACCAAGATTCGACCGGGATCTCAGTTAACCTATGATGTAAGTTTGGGTCTGCATCTTTGATCTCTTGCATAGCTGTGTTAAAATAAGGCACACTGGTCATCATGGTTGTTCTCCTTAACATGTTTTAAACACATCACCTTTCCACCGCTTCTTCATGTTTTCATGGATGTGTCTAAGACAAAACCTATTTTCTGCATTAGGAGGCACCCTCTTCATAGCTGGAATTAGACCCTACATGAGTTGGACAAAAAGAAGTCATGAATACACAATTGAATAATGACCTATCTAATTGAGTTATGATTGCATACCTTTTGCCTGTCACTGATGAATGTGTAAAAAAGGTGAATCTTAAGTCTAGATCCTCCTGGAGAATATTAAGGAACCAAGCAACTCTTATAAGTTTCAGCTTCAACAAGAGCAAAAGTAAGTGGATATATATTGTTGTTACCATCGGCACCAACAACACTTAGGACCTTTCATAAAATAGCAATCCAATCCAAGAATTTGTTTACCACATATCTTATAACCTCTCTTCATTGCACCATGACAGATGTAAAGCCTTCTGAATTGCCTTTTCACTAAATTAGGGTATGGACACGGCTCCAAATCTATTCTGATGGTGCTTCTTAGATTTGCTTTCATCAATTCTTTGCAATAACTTCTAAGTAAACCATACTGATCTCTGTAATCTCCATGCAAGTTTCTGGTAGCAATTCTTTAACTCTAATGATCTTCATAATTGAAACATTTACATGATGCTTTTTCTGGATATAATCTTGTAGAGTTGGTAGGGTATTGTAGGATTTGTTTTAACAAAAAGGTGCAATATCTTTGGCTACTCCACTCATAGTGTACAGACCAACCTCTCTAGTTTGGAGGTAGTTGTGTTCACAATGAATTGTTTTAAAACACCATTTATCTAGGGTTGATGCTTTGGATATATGGATAGCCCAAGGATAAATGGGTTTAATTTTCCTTTTAGGTTTAGGTTTTAGGTTTTTCATTTTGCACCCCTACTACTAATAGAAGTTTCACATTCTTGCCCTTCAACACCTACCAATCTTGGATTTGTTCCCTTACAAACTATCACGTACCTTAATGGCTCATTCTTACTGATGTAAACCTCTCTTTTAGCCTTTAATGCATATTCCTTTACAGTCTGATTCAAAGTCCCCTATCATCAATCAACTGTCCATAGCTCATGACAACTATTATAAGTTTAAAAATTTACAACATTTCCAAATTAAAACGTCACACATAACATAGAAATATCAAATAGTTCATACAATACTAATATCATAAACCAAAATAAATAATATCCAATTTATTAACTAAGGCACATCCTAAGTGTCTTCATCGTCACTCATCTCACACCTCTGTACATATATCATGTATACAAAGGTTTTTGGGTCAACATAAAGTTAGTGGATAGATCTAAGTTTAAATAAAGTATTTTTACCTTATTATTTTTATTTATAGAATTAAAAAAACATCCAACCTTAAGTGTAAACGATACGACCATAGAAATTCAAAATAACCACAATCACAACAGATAATGACATAGTGATAATAGAAACAATAGACACAATGAGATTCAAGCCCAAAGAGCGAACCTAAATAATGTTGGCGATACCAAGTTCAACCCACGACCGTGGGGAACCGGTCAACAAGTGGATCCACATTAGAAACCATAGACACAAAATGAGTAACAAGTAGATACATGTATTAGAAAAATATTATTCGGGTTCTTGATTTTGGGACTTATTAATGCTTTTTCAATTTTCTATATTAATAATTTACTAACCATAACTTATTAAATTATATTAAATTATTTTATATATATAAGAATATATATATATAATGTCACACCCCGATTTTCACGTGTACCCGGTGGGCCCGGTGGGGAATATTGTGATGTATGTTGATATCATCATAACCAAACAACTCAGAATAGCAAAGCAGAAGTCTTGAAATTAAAATATCATTACAAACTGAAATATTCAAAGTTTAAAATATAACATGGTTTATAACGAAGATCCACAGGCAGGTCGAAAATACATTCAAAGATGATTAACAGACTTGGCACATCTAAGGATTTGCAAGATCCTCTATGTTGCTATTGAGAAGCTTCCAGCCTATTTACGTATTTGTACCTGTAGTTTAATTATTTTGAAAATACGTCAGTTTTCACTGGTAAATACACTCCATCGACACAATTTGAAAACATTTCATAATCATTTTTATGTACGCAATGGTACATATGTTTTATAAATAACTTGGGACAAACTATATCTCATATTATAAGTTTTACATAACTTGACATACATACGGGGACCGGAATCTATGCCGGTTCATGATTAACCCACACACCACTGATTCCCTTACTGGGAAAACCCACACTGGGTTGTAAATATATAATTCGTTCCTTTATTAGGAACACCCATATTGGGTATATTTCATTTATTTAAACCGTTTCGCATCTGTCAGGTGTATGCCTACACCCCGTGCTTAGGTCGTGGCCACCTACAATTAAATGAGTCAAGGATATCCAGGACACGTCGCATTAACCCCCAATGGTTTAAGTCAAGCAATACGAATCAAAACGGGTTATTTGAATTTCCCGACACATAGGTCTTCGAATCCCATACTTGACCATGCGGTAAATATTTTACCGTATCCCAAGCCCGTATAGGGAAAATAGGTTAAGAGTCTTTACCTGAGCTTAGCAAGTCCTTTTAATATAAGAAATATAATAAGCACAACCGTATTCAATTAATTAAGCGTAGGTACAATTTACTGGAAGGACCTAGTCTGGAATGATGGTAAAAATAACCAATTAGAATGCTAGCGGATCTTATTTAAGTCGTAGACTTAGACCGGCTAGCTTAAAGTATAAAAAACCGTACGACGCGCTTGATTAAACGATGACCGGAAAGAATGTAGTTTAAACCTGACAAGTACAATGACTTGTATAATATGGGTAAACATATATCATTCTGGATTTTGAAATGAAAATGACAAGGTTAAACCCGTTTCGGTTAAATTAAGTAAATTAGCCTCGCAGGCTTAACCGTATGCATATAAGCGATACCGGGTAACCGGATGAGTCATGAATGAGTTCCATATGCCAATATACTTTAAACAAGTTATAATATCAGTAGGATATCCACTTGTATATCCCTTAAGGTTTTAAAATCAAATTATGCCACATAATGGCGTTTTGGTCATTTAGCGACATATAAAAGGAACTTGCGTATAGTCTGATGTTATGACCATAAACATTCTGTGGAAATACTTTATTTATGATATAATACCAGTAGGATATCGAATATATGTGTGTTTTATAGTTTAAGACCAAACGATGCACCGTAGGAGCATTTTGGTAATTTCACACATAGTTTCGAAAGCTTATTTGGGATTCTGAGTTTATATTATGTACCTACTGTAGAAATACTTTAAATGAATTATAAAATCAGTAGGTAACAAGTCTTGGTTGGTAAATATGGTTTAAAACCATACTATCCGCCGAAAAGGCGTAAAAGTCGTTAAATGACGATATTTGCAATGTTTTGTGAAAACTGATGTTATGACCAGGTTTAAATAATTGAAATATGTTATTTAGCATAACATATCAGTAGAAAAAGGTTTCGTATGAAAAATCATGATTAAAAGCATTTTAAGTGTCGTAAGGGCGTTATCGTCATTTAAGAGCGTAATACCAGAACTTATGCATAAACTCAGCTTATAAACTGAATTCGTATCCCAAAATATCTTAATTATGATATTACATCAGTAGGCAATAAGTTTGGTATGAAAATTTATGATAAAAACCGTTCTACGCACCAAAAGGGCTTTAAAGTCACTTTAAATATATATTACGAAAACTCAGTTTTATGGTCAGATTTGTAACATCAAAATATGTTAAACATGTTAACACATCAGTAACTAAATCATTTGCAAGTTTGTTGGCTTTTAAAACCTTATTTTTAAATAAAATGGCTAAATAGTCAAAGTATGGCATATTTGCGGAAACTCGCATAAAACTCGAATAACTATTATTATCATGTAATATAACCTCAGAGGGTTATGCTACATCATAATACGATCATAACGAGACCTTAAATCAATAGCATACTAATCTAATTCGATTCATAATCAAAAGTCAACGCAGAAGTCAGACTTCGCGACTTTTGGTTGCGAATCGATCCAAAAACTGCAATTGTCGAGCTGAACTTGTTTACACATGTTCTAATGTTTATTACCAAGTTGTTTATGTGTTAAAACATATTTTAGAAAGACTTTAAACTCGATTTATGAATATTTCTAAAATCTGACCCGTTGACTTTTAAAAATATATATTTTTGACTCGTCAATTGATCTAGCAAACGTGGTAATTAGGAGGTGCCCTTTTGAGGGATTAACACCTACCTATTTACGATCACATAGCCACATTCGGATTGATCCATGGCTGGACCATAATAATTTTAATCGAAAGTCAAAATGTTTATCAAAACACTTGACTTTTGGCTATGAAAATCTAAACCAAAGAACAAACTATGAAAAGAGCACTTACAAATGATCCTATGAACTGAATAAACTCAGAAGAAAACTCCTAAGTGATCAGGAACCTCCAGAATTGATTATTGGAGAAAGGATTTAAAAGATGCAAACTTAAACCCATATGTTCATCACATATTCATAAAGACTGAGGATTGCTAGGATCATTCCAGGTGTTATCAAGGGTTAAAGGATCATTACAAGTGCTAGGGAGGTGTCAAAACCTGGTTAAGAGTGGCAAAAACGAGATAGGTGTCGAGTTGTGAGCTTATACAAGGTGAATCAGCATTTTTCTGCCCGCAGAACTGCTTACAGACCGTAAGGGTCTTCCTATACGGTCCGTAAGGACCCAGCTCAGCCACCAAGTTTCACTTTTTGACAGTTTTGGCCCCTGAATTTGTTCCGTCGCGTTTTGTCACTCGTAACCCCTTTTAACATGATTTCAAGGCTCGATAAAGGTGTTAAGGCACAAGTGACTTAGATTATGTCCGAAAATATCCCTGATGTCGGTTCGTACGGTTGTGCGGTTGCGCGTTTCGCTAAAATGCGTAAAACGCTTAAACGGACACAAAAACGAACACAAAAACGATCGAAATTTCGCAACGATGGACATCCTTGCATCCTTATCAATAAAACATAATATTTTATTGTATGCAATATATTTGGATCCATATATAGGGTCTGTATATCAAAATACGATAATCGACAAGTTTCCGTAGTTTGTCAGGAATAGTCCCTAGACTTCCAAACTTGCGTGAAACGTTATAATTAGTGCGTAAAGCCTTCATTGGCATATAATAGGCACACATAAGAGTATGAATAATATTATGAGATCCTCGGTTCGTTAAAAGGTCATTCAGAGGCTTAATTTGAGCATATTGACACTTTTAGTCCCTTAACCATTAATTTATCGTTCAGAGGTTATAAATTAACATAACGATACATTTGGTCCCTCTTGTTTTAGCAGGTGGCATACGAGGATTAGTGGGACACGTGTTGAAATTTTACAAGACGGGTTTTTACGAGGTGTTACATATAAAGATATATATATATAGGGATGGGTTAAAATGAGAACCACTTGAGTTGTGAGAACCATGAGAACTAGGCCATCCAAAAGATTTTTCTGAAATTTATTTTCTCAAAAGTCATAAACAATCACTTATTTCGGTAAAAAAACCGCATACCCACATTTACATGAGGCGTAAAAAAATATTTATTTTCTCGCAAAATTTACAACAAGGCGTAAAAAAACTTGCAAAAACTACCACCTCGACAACTTTTTTTACTTTTTTTAAAGATGTGTTTATAATATTCTCATATACGTTTGTACAAAAAGATTTTGGCCCAACTCGTCCGAATCAAAAAGTTATCACGGTTCTCGCAACTCGTGGTGGTTTTCATTTGAACCGAATCATATATATATATATATATATAACCTTAATTAGTATTATTAATTCAAGATGTAATAGCATCAATTATATTATCTTATTTTTGTAGGTTTTGAATTTTAGTGAAAATGAATCTCCATCAATGCTACAAATTAAATATTCAACTCCTAACCAAAAGGTGTATAAGTCCAAAACATGTCTAAATAAAATAAATATATATTTTGGTAGGAATGCAAAAATATATATTTATATTACTATGTACTTTTCGTAAATACTGTCACTAAATAATTAAATTTAGCCATCAAAGTGCCTACATGAAATCATGAGTTCTTTGATGAGCAATAATAATAAGAAATAATAACATAAAATCATATAGGAGTAAATGACATAATTTATTTATGTGTTACTACGTTTCTATGAACCTCAATTCTAGTATTTATATATCAACCATCTAATAATTTTCTAATAATTAAAATATTGTCACAACTTATACGGATTAATATTTTTAGTCAAAATGATTATTTTTCATAGTTAAATTATTCATTTTCATGAAAAAAATATATACCACCAATTTTATCTAATCTATATATTATAATAAATCACCAAGTTAATCATGAAATTTGCTATTAAAATTCTACACTAAAAGAACTATTGAAAAATTCAAAATATAAAACTTGGAATATGATATCTACATAAATTGGTATTTTTTTTTTCATAATTTCCAAACTAATATAATTGCTAAAATTCGTAAATAATACATATAACGTCGAGAAATTCCTAAAATTCCATGAAATAATTTTATATGATAACAAATAGAATCCTAAGTTCAATTTATCAAAACACAACTTTAAATAGAAAAAAACCTCAAATGTGATTGTTTAAGAACCCTTATCTATCATAGAAATTGATAGATTGCTTTTGTAAAGAATGAAAAAATAATCACAATAGATCTAAGAATCACCTGATTTCGTTAAGAACTTATAGAAAAATCATAGAGTGAAGTTCCATGCCCTAAGTATCCTTACCGAAGATAAAGGAAAAATAATCTCTGTTCAAAGATATATATATCGAACATATTATTTCTAATCAATTAAAGCATAAAATTGACCAAGTATCCACCAAATGTGATTTATATAATGATTTAAGCGATTTACTATTTGATATGATTAACTTGTCATCTTGATATTTAAAGATACTTTTGTCACACCCCAACCGATGACAGAATCATCGGGGAGGACGTAAATAGATTGCTCAAGACATCATAACACTAGTTTGTGACAATAATTAAGATAACAAAATTTTATTTCATTTCAAATTGTCAAAGTACAACATATGAATTCCAAAATACAACATTTAAATGATGAAAGTACAACATGTTTAACAAAAATACAACATAAAAATCTAGCATTCTAGATGTCTCTATGTCGTCCCTATTAAGTTTCATCAATGTCATCATCATCATCCTACAACATGTTAAAAGTATTGTTCAACACAAAAGCATTGGCGAGTACACAAATCTAATATAGCTTACGTACGAAATAGTTTAAACGAATCCACATGATAAGCTAGCATACTAGATTAATGTAAACATGGCATGCGATCTACGAGTCAATCCTCAAGTTTCACGGCAAAAATAGAATAAACTTAACATGACCACAAGAATACGGGCGGTGCGTTACTCCTATAGTGCTATACATGTTAAGGGGAGGCTCGTACGAAGTTAATGACAAATAGTATCACATAAGAATGTTCCAAGTATACAAATCATATATCACGTAACTATAGCATGTAGGATGAATTGTTTGTGTGATTGTGCATTTTTGATAGGTTAACATATTGCACCCAAAAGTGTAAAGTGTAAAAAGGGTGTTCGAGTGTTGAAAGTCCCAAAATCCGGATCTAACAACGATATCAAACGATCACAAAGGATGGACGGAATTCAAACTTGATGATATTCAAGAAATCTGGAAAATTAGAAACGAGATGAACGAGATTAACACGCGAAACACTTTAAAACTTGCATACGATTCTATTACTACGAATAGCAAAACTGTCTGATACAAGTTCTTCACACCTCTCGGTTTCTCTCTCTCTAGTCTCTAATGGAGGCTATCTCTAATGGCTTGGGATTAGATTAGTGTGTGGAATGTATTTAGGATGTGTGGAGGCTTGTATTTATAAGTGAGGATTATGGTTTGAGAGTTAATGAAGGTGGAAGGTGATTGGAGATGAAAAGAGATGGAAAATGGTGAAATATGATAGGCTAAAGAATGGTGGAAGGTGATTGGAGGAGAAAGGAGGTGGAAAATGGTGAAATCTAATTGGCTAAAAAAATGGTGGAAGGTGATTGGAGAAGAAATGAGGTGGAAAAGCTTTCGGTTTTCCTCACTTTTAGTCCATGCATTTTGTAACTATGTTATTTTATGTTATAAAGGTGTATGCAGGTATATCATAAGTATGATACATGTATGAATGTGATTCCGAGAAAATATAATCTCGATGTATGTCTTAGTTTTAAATTAAAACGTGTATTTCGCGACTAATTACATATTATGCATGTATGATTAAAAAAGGTTGATATTAAAATATGATTTCCATTATGATCTAAGTCTCGAGATTACAATGATTGAATTGAAGTAAGAATACAAGTTACTAAAAATTGAAATGCGAACACAACTTTCTCAATATGGAAAGCATAGAAAATGCGGAGCGTTACAGTCTCCCCTACTTTAGGAAATTTCGTCCTGAAATTTATTCTAGAGAAAGACTTGGGATAAGATGGTATTTTGGTGGTTCGATACGAGTGATAACCGGTTAAAATGTTTTGGCTAAAATGTCACACCCCAACCGATGGCGGAAACATCAGGGTGCGGCACTAGGCGAATCAGATTGCTCAAGAGAATCCATAACAACTATTTAAGCGATAATATTTAAACGTTCAATATCCCATACTATCAAACCTAAAAATCCTCAAATAATCATTACAAATACCAAACAATCTCTCAAACATATCCAATCTGATCTTCCCTAGATTTCTATTACATGAGTTTCTAAAGATAGCCCTAATCCATTTCAGCAAATGTCATCAATCTGCCACATATGTCAGAATAAACGTCAATAAAATTAAGTAAAGGTGAGCATACAGGTTTGCATACATAGTAGTTACAGAAAGCGTTAAGCAAACACCGCATGAACATACGTAAGAGATGTGAATTATACTACTGCATTGATATGGAAAGCACGCGAACAAGTGTCCACATCCTAAAGAGAAAAATAATGAGAAATAAAAGTGCGATCCTTAACAACCCCGGGCCTCCGGGTGGCGGGTCAACCTCTAGCAAGCTATCATATTAAGGGTGGTATACAAACCAAGCAATACATACAATTCATCGATTCACGTATAATCATGTAAAGGCGAGTTGCGGATAAGCGTTTTGAGTTGTGTGATTTTTTTTATATAGGAATGTATGTGACACCCAAAAGTGCGTTTAAGCGTAAACGGGTTCAAGTATACTCACAGTCGGTGCGTCAGAAGAGAGACGGAATCTGATATGGATTGAAAGGAGCGCCGGTTCAACCTGTAAACGCAACAGAAGTTCATCAGTCTTCCGAATTGCTGAAACGGTTAAAACGTGAAGGAGCAGTGTACAAGTTCGGGCAAAGTTGTACCAAATCTCTTGGATTTGGTACAAGTTCGGGCGAACTTGCTTGAATAGTTCTAGAATGTACAAGTTCGGGCGAACTTGACTGGTTATCTGGGAAATGGATCAACTTCGGGTGAACTTTTCTGGTTTCCTTGGAAACTGTACAAGTTCGGGCGAACTTGACTGAACTTCTTGAGAATTTGAACAAGTTCGGGCGAAGTTGGTCATCAGTTTGTGACAACTTCGAGCGAACTTGATCTTTTTTGGAGCGAACTTGACTGTTTTGGTCACCAAATCGTGCGTTTTCGCATCGTTTGTTGAGGAAATCGAGTGTCCATCCCTCCAACCTTAAGCTACTGAGCAAAACATAGGCTAGAGTGGTCTTTTGGGGCGAGTTTTAGCCACTTTACAGGAACTCGGTTAATCCGGACGAACTTGATGGTTCGTACGGGTTAGTCCAGTTCGTGCAAGGTGACGATATCGTCCTTGTGCTTCCGGATCTGAGATCTTGCTTGACAATGCCTCGTTCCACTTCATAGTGAACGAATCATACGTCATTAGTCCGTATTTTGTGTAAAAAACAATACTTTAAAAGGTTTTACTCAGGTCTAACACTTGGTGAGTCGAAATCATAAAGATTTCTAGCTTGGGAAGCCAAAGCTAAGCCCAAATACCCTCGTTTGGTGTAGATCTAAGTGAAAAGAAGAAGTTTGTAGAAAAAGATGAAGATTTTCGTAAACAGAAGAGATTTGATGAAAACGATGGTAATCCTTGTGCAAAATCTTAGTAAAAACATTGTTGTTTTGCATAAAACGGGTTGATTCTTACTTGAAAATCAAGGGTTTTCGGTTTTGGGAGCTCTGGGCGAACTTGCAGCAAGGAGAGCATCAATGGAGGTGCTGGGTATTTATAGGTGAGGAGAAATTGAGCTGGTGGAGACCAAGTTCGGGCGAACTTGCCACTTTTCAAGCGAACTTGGCACAAGTTCAGGCGAACTTGGCCAGTTCAGCTTGGAATGCACAAGTTCGAGCAAACTTGTTTGTTCAGTTGGGATTTTGGAGGCCTGGTCAAGTTCGAGCGAAGTTGAGGTACCCAACTTCGGGCGAACTTGGCCTGTGGGCTAAGTTTTGTTCGTTATTTCCACGTTAGGTATTCGTTTGGCGACTCAGTTCGTATTAGTTAGTTACATTAAGCGTTTTAGCAAAGCGTTAGGCGCTTTAAACGATAAAATAATGCGACTAAGCGATTCGTGCAAGTGAGAGCTTTGCGATAGCGAGTACAACCATAAATCATAAAGCACACATAACACATAAATAAGATAATGTAACCTAAATAATTGCGTTGCGATGCGATGTCGAAGGCACAAGTGGTATTGTACAACAACACACTCGGCTTTTATGGTAACATAGTTACTCGTGATTGTGTTGAGTTAGCATTGCGTTTAATAGGCATTTAGACGTAATATAGTTGTGACAAAATGTATTTAGTAAACATAAACCATTCCTTAATCAAATCTCGGATTACAATGACAGATACAAACGAAATAGACGAAAAAAGATAACAACAAAAAATACGAGTTGTTACATAAAATGAGAAAGTTTGATGCTTAGTGCCGAAGAAACGTTTATGTATCAGCATGTAAAAAATGCATGGTTTATTGAGCATACATAGGCAATTTTGAGGGATAAAAGATAGGTTTTTATAAGTAGCTCGTTTGACTAAAGTGATTTAAGACATCAATGGTAACTAAGTGTAAAAATAAGTAAAACGTGTATGTGTGCGTATAGGCAATGAGTTTGACCGAGTTTGGACAATTTGGTGAAATGAGTGTTTTAAAAAGAATGTGTCCTAAGGAGAAAAAAAAATTATTATAAATAAGGATGTAATTTAATGTAATGTGTGGCCTGCACCGTAGTTTGTAAGAAAAGTCTTGTCGGTTCTAAGGCGTATTAGTAAAGTCACAAGTCGTAAAAAATGGTTGTTGGTGAGAAAATAGGATGGTAAATATTTATGGTTTCAAAACATTTTGGTGGTAATAGATCGGGTAGTTGAATTTTGTGCGTAATAAATAATGGAATATAGTTATACAAAGAAAGGAAATATTTTGACAGAACGGAGCCGGTGAGGACATTTGTTAAAATGGATTGAACGTTTAAGCCGATTTACTGTAAATAAAGTTTGGATAAAAATATTAAGGGAAGAATTGGGAATATTCGTGGTAAGAGAGCGAATGAACGATTCGGTATGTGTAAGCGAGGGGTAAGAATGGTATGGATATTGAATGAAATACGAACACAAAAGTTGAGAGATGCTAGTGATAGTTATAGCGGTTATAGCTAACGATTTTGAGAAAGAAGCTTTGTTTTGGATAATCGAGTACCAAGAATTTCGAGGTTGGGTCACCAAAGTTTGTTAAAATTCAAATGCATTTAACAAGGTCCGGGAAATCACGGAATTTCTCATGGCACGTTTAACGAAAGTTTGGTAACATGGTAGGGACACTTATATATAGGAAGTACTAGCGGCGTATCCACCATGTTCACACCATGTTACGTCCGTTTCGCTATTCGGTGTCATGTTATGTTCCGTGTTGCGATACACAATAAAACCCACTATGGTTTTCATACGCCTACCAATATAATCCCGTGTGCACCCGCGATTATTTTGGTTTATGCATGATCCGTATAGTTTGTACTAGTAGTGTACGGGTCAGGTTACATTTTAGTATTACAAGCAAAATGTGTGTGTAAGATAGTGTATAAAAATTAAGTATGTAAGCATGATTGTATGTAAGTATAAGTGTGTCGAACGTAGGGAAACCACTCGGGTTATGCCTACTTATAGATTTCAAGTACGACTACCAAGTAGTGCGAATGTATACATTTGAGTATGATTGAAGCCAAATACGTATAACATTAGCATGTAGTATCGAGCGTATAAGTGGAATAAAATGGGATTTAGCATATATAAGATACCATGAAATTTTGAGTGTGTAACTAAGAAGTGTAATGATAAAATGTGTAAGATTGCCATCAAATATTGACTGCATAGGTTGAAAGATGTATGATGATATATGCATGTGTATAGTTGTTTGGGCAAATCATTGAGTTTGTCGAATCAAAATAGGTCGGGTCTTTCGGGAATGAAGAATTAGATTTGTACATGTCGAGAGAATATTGAGAAAGTATTACCTAGTGATGAAAGATGTGGTTTATAAAAAGGAAATGCTACTTTTGTTTTAAAAGTTTGGATTCGCGTATGTCATGGATTTTCCAACCTAATGAATCTTCCATGCCCACGTGTTTAGGTTTAGAATTGCGCACTATCGATCTTGAAAAAGGTTTTAAAACAGTGAGCTTGCTTTATTTATATATCGATATAAGGAAAATTGTGTTTGAAATTCTGTGGATAAACTTTGATTTTTGAATGGAATTTTTGCAAGACGCACTTATATGTTTGTGAGAGAAAGTTTCGTTAGTTCCCTCTTTAAAATGATAGTATAATATGAGTGTGTTCTAGTGATTGGACGAATTATGAAAATCGAGGGCAAGAGGTTCATTAGACCGACTAAGTTGATAGATAGCATTTCATAAGATTTTGAAAATTGGGAAAGAAACATTTAAAGTATGATTATGAATTTCGTGTATGTGATTTATGTAAATAGATCGTAGGGTGAGAAACAAGTTTGATTAGATAATAAGGTTCGAGATTCATGCATAGATGAGAAAATTGACATAATGATAAAAGGTTTAAGTATAAGTTTAAATTGAGTGATTTTCATGAAAATGGCGAGTTGTGATTCAATATTCCATTGAGGTGTGGGCATCACTCCTATCTCAAGGATAAGATTTCTTCGAGAAATGAGCGTAGTCAATCGTCAAGGTAAGGAAATCACTCCTATCTTGATGATAAGACTTCCATATTTTTTTTGGAATATGAGTAGTGTCTATTTTGTGGGTGACGTTTTGAAATCGTTTATATAAATAGTGTGTAATATATATGAAAAGTATTAGTACGATATGTGAGTAATCATTGTGAAAATAATTTGAATTTTGAAAAAAAAAGATGTTTGAAACATGTTATGCATAAAATTGATAATAGTATAATGGTTGTTTTTGACTAAAACATGGGTTGTTCCAAAACGAAAATTTGACTAAACCAAAGTGATCGAAAGTTCTTTTAAGTTTGGGAAACATGCTTTGGCCTAATAGGCAAAATACTCTCGCCGAAATTTCGGTTAACGGTATTCACCCTTCCGGTTACTACATGTCCTTAGTCATTCGAAAGTTCGAGACTTTGGCGGGATTCGAAAATCGAGAAGTGGGACTAGTTACCAAGATGCGGGTATCACCACTAACTTGAAAACGTAATTCCCTAAGTGTGGTTGGTACTTATCAAACGAGGTAAGGACTTAAATCCGGCTCGTTGGTAAGGGTTCACTAGAATAAGCAAGGCGAAATTTCATCAAGGTGAGGATGTTACTCCTAACTTGATGTATAATTTCATAGAAATCGAGAATGCGGATTGAGAACCTTCCGCCAAAGTGGGGGTTTCACTCCTATTATGATGAAATCGTCCCGTTTGTATAATGCGAGTGTGTTCACGTCCTCATGTGCGTATGGTAAATCGTTGTAGGAAAGACATACGGAATTATGACAAAAGACGAGATAGAAGCAAACAGGGAGAATTTGAGTATTTGAAGCATGAAATCAAGAATGGTCAAGTATGGGTACTTAGATTATAGACTATGTCAAATCATGGAAAACCTTTCCTAATTCCTTTTGTTATGGCTCTGATACCAATCTGTCAAACCCAACCGATGGAGGAATCATCGGGGCGGACGTAAATAGATTGCTCGAGACATCATAACACTAGTTTGTGACAATAATTAAGATAACAAAATTTTATTTCGTTTCAAATTGTCAAAGTACAACATATGAATTCAAAAATACAACATTTAAATGATCAAAGTACAACATGTTTAACAAAAATACAACATAAAAGTCTAGCATTCTAGATGTGTTTCTATGTCATCCCTACTATGTTTCATCAATGTCATCATCATCATCCTGCAACATGTTAAAAGTCTAGTTCAACACAAAAGCATTGGCGAGTACATAAATTTAATAAAGCATACGTACGAAATAGTTTAAACGAATCCACATGATAAGCTAGCATACTAGATTAATGTAAACATGGCATGCGATCTAAGTCAATCCTCAAGCGTCACCTCGAAAAATAGAATAAACTTAACATGACCACAAAAATACGGGCGGTGCATTACTCCTATAGCGTTATAGATGTTAAGGGAGGCTCGTACGAAGTTAATGAAAATAGTATCACATAAGAATGTTCCAAGTATACAAATCATGTATCACGTAGCTATAGCATGTATGATGGATTGTTTGTGTGATTGTGCATTTTTGATAGGTTAACATATTGCACCCAAAAGTATAAAGCGTAAAAAGGGTGTTCGAGTGTTGAAAGTCCCTAAAATCCGGATCTAACAACGATATCAAATGATCACAAAGGATCGGCGGAATCTAAACTTGATGATATTCAAGAAAAACAGAAAATTAGAAATGAGAGGAACGAGATTAACATGCGATACACTTTAAAACTTGCATACGATTCTATTACTACGAATAACAAAATCGTCTGTCACAAGTTCTTCACACCTCTCGGTTTCTCTCTCTCTAGTCTCTAATGGAGGCTATCTCTAATGGCTTGGGAAGGCTTAACCATAGTTATGACATCATGTTCTATTTATACCTAGGGTTTGCCCATGCCCTTCATGGGCTTCCCTTGGGATTGCCTGGCCCACATGGCCTATGGCATGCCCAAGTGACCAATACTAGGTCCAATCCTAATACAAACTAACCTAGTTAATCCCAGTTTGCAACCATAGCTCGTTGCGTTAATTTTGATGCGTCAGTCTCACACTTTTAGGACCTAACAATCTCCCCCTGGACTGGTGCAACAAATGGTCTTCAAAGCATACATTCAGCAAAACGGAGTCTATGGTTGTCGGTATGCTGTAAGTGTTGTGGAAGTCAATCTCGCACTTCTAGGACCTGACACTTCAATGAACTCTCAGCACTGGGTCTCTTTCTTCAGCTCACGTGGTTAGCTTCATATCTGGATCTCGATCAGCATATGCTTGAAAATCTTGTTAAAAAGAATGCGAGAGGAGGATTCTCAGCAGCTCTTTTCTTCTTTGATCTTTTACTTTCAAGCACGCAGGTTCGCAGCTACTTCAAATGTACTGTCATTGTCAGACGATCACTCGTATCTAGTTCTTCGAACTCAGGTACATCTAGCAGTTGTGATGCTTCACGCTTTGTTAGCTACTAACAGCATCTTAATCTTCAGCAACCCCTGTTCTTGATTGAAATCAAGTTCTGCAAAATTCTCGGAATTTATAAGCAAGCATTTTTTTTGCGACTGGGAGAGTACCGTGTGAACATTTGGTACATCCAAGTACTTGTACTCGGATCAAAATTCAAATTCCTTTCATCTTTGATAATAAGTCAAATCTTCAAGAACGGTTAAAGATTAAAAAAAAACAAATAAAGGACTCTATTTTTGGATTTTTGATTTAGTAAAAACGAGACACTATTTTTGGATTTGTGATTTTTTTTTTAATTTTGAATATAAGAATATAAAGAGAAACGCAACTAAACTAAGAAACGAACTCAGTAGTTACAATATACATAATTGCAATGGGATCAAAATCGTTTTTCAGGCGGACCAAGGAACACTTTTCAGTGCGAACTTATTCAGACTGGTGTAAGTGATTACCAATATTTTGTCCACTTAAACTTTAACGCTCAATTTTCATTTTTCTAACTCCGTGATACGCTTAAGGTAATATAATACTATTATACCCATGTGTCCCATACCATGACATACCCCCGCGATCAAGATAAGTACAATGGTTCATCGTAGCAGGTGAGTATACTGAGATCATCCTTCATCTTTTACAACATCAGACTATTGGTGAACACATTCGTACAGCAGAGTGACCAATAATGTCTGACGAGGGTTAGGCAAATACCTTATTGGTACGAATTTCACTTTTACAAGCACATGGAATGCACTCAATAGAGTTTGTCTTTCGTTAAGGTTTTTGGCCCTTCTTTTTGGCTCTTTTAAGATATCATGACTGTGCCTAGGTCTGCATATATCTGGATGCAACAGAAGGAGAGCCCTGATATCTCAGATGACTTATCAGTATAGAGACCCAAAACCTCAGACGTTGGCTATCTATCAACGCAAGATTTAAGACCATAAAATCATACGCCGATGTTTGTTACCCACAAGATACATAGTTCGTTATGTTTTTATCACTTAGTATCTTTTATCACTTTGAGCGTCAAGCCTATCAACATATCACATTACATCCTAGTCTTTTCAGCTACGACACCTTACATGTGTCAGTCACGCCCTTTAGCACTAATATTCATTTCATTTCCCAATTTGTGCAATAAACTCTTTTTGGATTTTTTTTGTTTTTCTAATGTTTTTGTTTTTTTTTCGGTTTTTTCAATTTTTTTTTTTGTATTTTTCTCAATTTCTCCCCATCAAATAATGCATATGTACACATATCTCCCTCTTCCCCCCTAAATTTGTGCACCACACTTTATGCGCAAATTTACCTAATAAAGAAAATGTATGTACAGGTTTTACACGAAAGAAAAAAGGAAAATCTTTTTGTTGTTTATGCTTAACCGTTCCGTCATTAGATTGAAGACTAATCAATATTCAAATTAAAGCACCACATTTGAATTGTACCTTTGGCTGATCGTGTCTTACCTCATCTCCTCCAACGGAAACATATCACCTATAAAAAAATTAGACTTTTTGCAACAGTGAAATGTTACCCGTTATATCTTTAGAACAACCGCTATCAACATTCCAGAGATTGTCAACAGCTCCTCCTTGATTGTCCCTGAAAAATAAGGAAATTAAAGTCAATGGGACCCGGGCCGTCGTGGTCATGGGTTTCCCTGAAGCATCAAAATAAGACGCTTCTTTCAGACACAAGTCCCCTTTCGTTTCGAGGATTGGAGATGTTGCTGCTTTGGATTTAGTTTTCCAAATCTGTTTAGGCGTTTCTAATTTCTTAGCTGCCTTTGGCAAAGCAATTGGCTTTTCAGCCTTGTTATTTTTCTAAAACTTGTTTAGGTTTCAAAGCTTGTTTTCTTTTAGCTTTGGCAGCGTTCCAATCCCCATTAGATGGTTTAACCTTCCGATTCACATTCTTCATTGCCTTAGGTGATGACACCTTCATCGGCTTAGAATGTTGTTATCCTTTGGGGTAACATTCTGACTTTGAGCATAATACGGAACATGAGGACTATGTGTGCAGTTCCGAGCGATGTGCCCAGGAATGCCGCAATTGAAGCACGTTTGTCTCTTCACATATAAGGCATTCTGATCAGCTAGATTTGCTCTTTCAGGCCCTAAAGGATGAACTAATCCTTTTTGTGCTTGTTTTTGTTGCACATTTCTTGCGAACGAGGATGAATTCGGATGTAGTCTCGAGTGTTATATCTCGGATGTTGTAGCCTGAATTTCGAATGATGAAGAAAGATGTTTGAGTGTCTCGGATAAACAAATGGTGTCTCGGATGAAGATGATATGTGTCTTGGATAATTCAACAGCAACTCGAGATGGTGTTAGATATGTTCGATATGTGTTTGAAGTGTTGTATCTATGATGTTCGAGATAGATGATGATTGATGATAATCTGATGTTGTAATTTGAGATGGAATAGGTTTTCTTATGAATGATATCTCGGATAGATAACTCGGATCTATCTCGAATCTCGAATGAAGATGATGATGATGATAATTTTTGATATCTCAAATAAATAGCTTTTTTGTTTTGATTTTTTAATAGTAATAATAAAAAAAACAACTTTTAAATCCTTTTTAACACCCTTTTAAAGATCAATACAGCAAAATATGAAGGTTTTTAAAAAACTCTGATGAACATCACGAAGAACACCAACAAAAAGTTTCAGGAAAACTTGAATTTTTGATATCGAATCGAGCCTAGAAACATGTTCTTTTAGCCTCTAATTCCAATTGAAAGTCCCGAAAATCCGGATCTAACAACGATATCAAACGATCACCAAGGATGGGCTGAATCCAAACTTGATGATATTCAAGAAATCTGGAAAATAAGAAACGAGATGAACGAGATTAACACGCGATACACTTTAAAACTTGCATACAATTCTATTACTACGAATAGCAAAACCGTCTGATACAAGTTCTTCACACCTCTCGGTTTCTCTCTCTCTCTAGTCTCTAATGGAGGCTATCTCTAATGGCTTGGGAAGGCTTAACCCTAGTTATAACATAATGTTCTATTTATACCTAGGGTTTGCCCATGCCCCTCGTGGGCTTCCCTTGGGCTTGCCTGGCCCACATGGCCTATGGCATGTCCAAGTGACCTATACTAGGTCCAATCCTAATACAAACTAACCCGGTTAATCCTAGTTCGCAACCATAACTCGTTGCATTAATTTGATGCGTCAGTCTCACACTTTTAGGACCTAGCAAGTGTACTCATAAGTTTGCAATGCCTTCCAAAGTAACGTGAGTCAACGAGTCGTGGAGGGTGGAACACCAAAGTTACCTTAGAAAACTTGAAAGTGTTATTCTTTGCTTGGAATTCGTGAGAGGATTAGAGAGCTTGGGAGTAGATTGGTGTGTGGAATATGTTTAGGATGTGGTGGAGGCTTGTATTTATAAGTGAGGATTATGGTTTGAGAGTTAATAAATGTGGAAAGTGATTGGAGGAGAAAAGAGGTGGAAATGGTGAAATATGATTGGCTAAAGAATGGTGGAAGGTGATTGGAGAAGAAAGGAGATGGAAAATGGTGAAATCTAATTGGCTAAAATAAGGGTGGAAGGTGATTGGAGAAGAAATGAGGTGGAAAAGCTTTTGATTTTGCTCACTTTTAGTCCTTGCATTTTGTAACTAGGTTATTTTATGTTATAAAGGTGTATGCAAGTATATTATAAGTATGATACATGTATGAATGTGATTCCGAGAAAATATAATCTCGATGTATGTCTCGGTTTTAAATTAAAACGTGTATTCCACGACTGATTACATACTATGCATGTATGATTAAACAAGGTTGATATAAAAATATGATTTCTATTATGATCAAAGTCTCGAGATTACAAGGATTGAAATGAAGTAAGAATACAAGTTTCTAAAATAGAAATGCGACCACAACTTTCTAAATATGGAAAGTACAGAAAATACGGAGTGTTACAACTTTTGAATGATTAATCAACAGTCATGAGCAAACAATCAATTTTAAGTTATAACTTTTCCTATCCTACACTTTTAACTAATCATGATATATTTAATCTATAAATAATATACGTCTCTAACCCATTTAATATTTTAATATTTTTTTTAACAATTTGCGTTCATTTATTAAAAAAATGCTAAATAAGGAGTTGTCGATATTTAATTCACAACTAGTGGTAGGGATGCTTGGGTTCTTCAGTTGACACCCAAGTTCAATCCCTATTTGTGTCACTTTGGTGGATTAGGCAATGCTGGATAGAGCCTAGCCTTCTTACAAAGGTGCCAGGTTATATCCTAAGCCCAACCGGGTTTTCGTTGCCAACGTGTGTTACGTCAAAGAGTGTTCGGCTCTTGTTGTGGTACAACGTCTGTCAAGTGCTAGTTGGCGGTATGGTTTCCCAGGGGAACGCCCAAGCCAAACTCTGAAGCCAACATGGGCTCGTTTAAGATAACATAGTTTGGCCGTAGTGGGGCAACATGAGCGCAACTTAGAAAGGGCAAGGGGTTGCCCCGCCCAATATTTCAGTTAGTAGTATTAATTTTTTGATTTTTCGTCTGAATTTTTTAAAAATATATAGATTCGCCCCCGCCAATTATTTTGCCCAAAATTCCTTGCCCCTACCAAGTTTTTTATTTAATAAAATTATTAATATTTTCGTACCGAGTTAAAAAAAATATGAAAACAGGGCCATTAGTAAATTTTTATAATTGTTTATAAACTTAAAGTGAGTTTAAATAAAATTTAAAACTAGTTTTTAGATAAATGAAACTTGAGGGTTCATTTTTAGCTTAATTGAAAGATGTTTAAACTCAAAAAATAGGAACAATACGTGCTTGCGGCCTATCTTTAATTGGAGTTATAACTGTTTGACCCGATTCAAATCGAATTTTTTTGCCTACGCGGAAGTTTTGGTCAAGCTCCGCCATTATGGGCAACAAAAGCTCTCTAATTTGGAGAGTACGCTACTTTCACACAAGAAATTCGCCGTTAAAAAAAATATATATTTGAAACGGAAATTGTCGGTTATTAGTTAAAGACTTATTGACGTGGGTTTTTTGGTTCAAAGACTTTCTTATAAGGCATCAAGTCAAAGACTTTGAACTTTTCATTCCAATGTAAACGGTATTTGATTGCTCCCAGCCCTTGCTCTGGCCACTTTTAGAATAAAAATGAAGCTGGTTAAACATAAAGAAGAATACAGCCGTCGTAAAATAAATATGAGTGCATTCAAAGATAATTCAAAATTAGACAGCATAGTCAATTAACTGGGGCTAAAAAGAAAAAAAGAAATTTATCATTTGATTACTTGGTAAAATTAAGATATTATATTTTAGTTACGTAGCATATTTAAGTTTGATTGGTAAGGTTAAGATATTATATTTTAGTTACGTAGCATTTTAAATTTGGTATATAAATCTTTCAAGGGAAAAAAGAAGATTTCGTAGCATGAACTGGGGTAAAAAGAAAAAAAAAACCTTAGATACCATATTCATAGCATATTCCTTTTTGTTAGTTCAACATATTAAGGGGGTATGCGAAAAAAAAAATTGAAGAGGATGATAAGTTGAGGAAAATACTAAGGTTAGGGGGTGTGGTCTCGTGTCACCCCGCCACATCACCAATATTGACACCCCTTGGCGCCCTCACCTACCCCCTGCTCGTTACTAGAGGGGCGCTATCCCCTTGTCGCCAGCGTGCTAACGACCAATTTTTGGAATTCTTGAGGTAAATGGTCAACAAGACCGTTGGCAACGGTCGTTTAAAAAAAATTAATTCTAATATATATACAAACCTAAACACGCACCAATCACATCCGCTGAAAAAGAAGTTATTCGAGCGAGAATACGTGACAGAGACACACACCATAACCTTCGAGCTGATCTGACAGAGCACCTATGGTTTTATTGTGAACAAGGAGGAGACGACGAGTGATTTTTTTAGTGACATTGTGTTTTTTTATTTAAATTATGACATTGTTTTTTAATTTAAATTGTGGCATTTTATTTTTTTTAATTTAAATTATGAGTTTTAAATTAATATATCAAAATTAATGTTTAAATTAAAATAAAAAATAATAATTAGGTAATAATGATAGAGGTTTTAAACCATTGCATGCAAGTTAAAGAAAAGGACTTTAAAGCCTCTTATGTGACGTGACGTTGACATGACGCTGAGATAGCGTAATAAATCCCCTAAAAGCTTTATATCACAACCTCTAGTCTAATGAGATATGAAAGTTGACTGGACAAATTCAAGGAGAATAGAAGTGGTCAAAAATAGTAGAGAGCCGGGTAAGTTTAGCATACCCATTATTAATTAACGATACTTTTTTAATCTGTTGTTTTATCCGATTTATTCAACAGTTTCCATTGAGTTTCCTATGTTGAAAGTTCTAAGTGTGTTGTTCTTTGTTTTCTCAGTCCAACGCCCTCATTTCTTTCTGTTTACTTAATATTTTATTGTTTTCTTGGTATATAAGTCAATTACACCATTAAAGTGATCACTAGTATTATGGAGAACTCAAAGAAGTCGGCTGTATTGGTAGAAAAAGTCTAAATGAGGGTAAGTTGTTTTACCGTCGTCAAAGAGATCGGCACGGTTGAAGTAAGAAGATCTCCGAATCAGACTCGCCATCTCAGCAAGCGTCATCATTACAGATCCCTACTTAAAAAAAACTTATTTTTCCCCTAAATGCTAACTAGGGATGGGATTGGTCCAGTACCCGTACCTGTACACATACCAGTACCGAAAATATCGGTATCGATTTTGGACAAAATTGAGTTCCAAATACCGTATCAAATATATTGGTATGGTACCCGCTTTGATACCTGTTTGTTTTATTTTAGCTTTTGAGCATTAATACGAGTACTATATAGGTAAAATTGGCAAGAATACCAATATAGTAGAAGTACTAAATAGGTAAACTGGTACGAGTACTAATACGATATGGGTATCAAATAGGTAAAATCAATACGAGTACCATAATACAATAATATGAAAAAAAAACATAATATAAATTTCTTTAAGGTTCTATATAAAATTCGGTACCAGTACTTTTTTTACCCGTACCTGTACCAATACCGAAAGTACCGAATATCAAAATCAATAAAACTGGGTACCAATACATGTACCGAATACCTAAAATCGGCATGGATACGGGTACGATACGGGTATGAATACGAGTATTTAGGAAAAAATGCTCATCCCTAATGCTAACTAATCCCGACCTTTTACTTCGCACTCCACTTTTATATAAATATATATTAAATAACAATGTATGTGTGTGTTGTCCGGACCCTTTGGGTCCGCTTGAGCGGATCAAACCTCCCTTTGCCTATCCCTCCAACGCCACAACAGTCTGGTTTGCTTTCGAAGTTAGTCCGAATCTTCGATTGCATTGGAGATGCTTTAACAAGTAACCCGTGGACGATCCACATATGAAGATGTTAATTACATATATGTAATTACTATATTACGTAAATGTAATAATCTTATAGATGATTAGATATACGTTATAATAGTATAAATGTAAATAACACTATGCGCTGATTGCATATATTTAATTTTACTAGGCTATAATTTTGTAAATGATTACGTAGACGGATTACATGTATGCAAATTAATTAACCTGTTTTTCGTGTTCCGCATGTTATAAATTTAAATCTTCGTTTCTTATTGACTCCTTCAATAAACACATAAAATAGTGTAGTTTTAGTGTTTAATTTTAGAGTTGAAACTAGATTCTAAAGTGTGTTCTTTGTCTTTAAAAAAATACAAAAAACATACTCGACGTTTGCCCAAACTAAATTATTTTTTCATGGTTAAATCTGATCAAGTAGATCCCATGTGAGAGTATTTTGGTCATTCCCAGTGGCGGAACTAGAACTTTTTGGTCGAGGGGTCGTAATAGAACTGTATAAAAAATCTTTAGTAACATGACCTCTTGATTGACAAGAACCTTCCGTTATGTACTGTCTTGTTACTTCTTGTATATAAGTAATAATCATAAACAATGTCAAGTCACCAACAATTTTATCTTCAAATAATTCAAGTTTCTCTCGACTTCTTTTGTTATTATTTTCATTAAATTTTAACGGATTTAATGAAGTCACGATGACTAATTTTGAATTTTTATTAGAATATCTTTCTATATTTGCATTTTAACTATAAAAATAAATAGGACAAAATGTTCATATAAAAAATGTACAATTGACAATGTTAATTCACCATAAAAATAACAATAAATTAGAACAAAATATTTATCTAAAATAAAATATACAATTGACAATGTTTATTTATCAACAAAAATAATTAAAATATACAATGGACAATGTTTATTCCCCATAAAAAATAATAAAAATTTGTAGAATGATAATAAAAATAATATGACGATTCAGTTCATGAATATTAAATAAAATAATAACTAATAATAGAAAAAGAACAAAATTTATTTCATTATGAAAAATGTAGAATTGAGAATAGTGGACTAATAGGTTGTACACTTCTAAGACAACTCATTAGTCTACTATTCTCAATTAAGAATAGCGGGTTGTGTGAGATTAAATGACTTTTCATTATGAAACATTGCTAAATACTTCGATAAACTATAAAGTTTGTCGGCCGGAGGGTTAGCTGACCCTCCTGTTGTTCCACCCCTGGTCATTCCACATATTTAATTATTTTTGTTCAAACAAAACCCATTTAATCTAACACAACCCGCCTTCAAACAAACACAATCCAATCTTCTTCCTTTTATCTCTATCTCTGGCTATCAAAATCATTGACCCAGAAACCACCATCCATCTCCACCACACCAGCATACACCACCATCGCAAACCACCATCCACTTCGTCACACCATCATCCATCATCTCTACAAACCACCATCTAACTCCGAACATCCACCCTGCCATACCAACATACATCTCCTCTGACCATCCACACCGCAAACCCTAAACTTTGTCTGTGGGGTGTATGGTGTTCATATACAACTTCAACTCCTTACGTCTCAGAAGGACGCTGTTAGGTTTGTATCTTCTGGTCATCATCCAAGCATAGAATGTCGTTGTTTGGTTTTTCAAAATGAGGTTCGTGAAATTGGAATCTTCAATCGTTGAAAGGGAGTTCAGGTACTTTCAGATAAAGATTCTCCTGATTGTTTTCGTTGAGTTCTAGAAATTTCAGTGATTGATGAACACGAATTAGATCTCCAATAGAGTGGCTCCATCTCTTCAACCGGTACATCAAAGTCATTCGGTATAAAAGATTTGGCCCGAAATATCCCCTTCACCATCACCGGCAAATCAAAGGGCTAATGGTGTTTGAAGATTGGGGTGATTGAAAGTATGTGGGTGTTTGAGTTAGCTTATTTTGGAGCAACTTATGACTTATTGACTTATAAAAGTTAATAAGTTGTTTTCTGTAGTGTTTTGGGTTAACTTATTTATGTTGTTTTTGAGAAGTTAGAATTTCTAATTTATCACTTATGACTTATATAAGTTAATAAATTGTTTTTGAGAAGGAATCCCAAACACCCCTATATAAAAATAAATACCGAAGAATGGGGCGTGTGGAAGTGGTGGCAGGTGGGTGATGGTGTATGGCGAGGGTAGCAAAACCCTTCTCTCCAGTCAGATTGTAGAGAAAGAGAGAATTGGGGGAGAGATAGCGAATTTTGAGATGGAGAGAAAGAGGTATTTTTATGTTTATTATTTAGGGTTAAATTACCAAAGTATCCTCATGTGGGGTCTATTTGGTCAGATTTAACAATGAAAACTAACTGAGTTAAGGCTAAAGAACATAACGTGTAAGAGTTTGCAAACACTGAGTACGTTTTTTATACTTTTTGAAGATAAAAGAAACACTTTGCAATTTAGTATCAACATAAAGGAAGATTTTTATAATTTACTGTTGATTTTATTAATAGTCATCGTATAAGGAAGAGGGTATATGAAAGAGAAGAGAGAGTGTGAGAATTTCTAGAAGAATTTATTAATGAATTCTTAAAAAATTGGTTTAGTTTTTTTTAACAATAATTTTTACACCCTAAAATAATTTAAACTTGTAAAGCTATAAACTCACGTCACTTTTGTAAAGAATAATCACTATATTACTAGACCACTAATTCATTGATAAATAATATGGTGTCAATTATACACGTTAAGCTCGTTATAAATAAAGGTACCTTTTATATATTTTTCATTTTTTAAATTAGTTACATTTTTCTAATTGTTTACTAGTGAAATTCTTTGCATAATGGAGCTGAAATTTAGTTTCGTTAGGTATTTGTTTGGTTTGTTACGACACTACTACAATACAGTACTTCGATCAAATAGCACATGCTTTACTTCAATCAAATATCACATAAAAACGAATACTGATATCGGTTTCGATAATATCGATATGAATACGGATGTCGATATAGGGTCAGTTCGTCCGGTGTTTTGGGTACTCTTATATTGGTATCATGAACTTGATTTCATGAAATTACGTGTCATGTTTCTTTGGAGTTAGTTGAGTATACATAGTCTGTGTGCGTAAACATTTTTCAATTCAACATACTAGTGCGACATTTTAGTATCATTAGTTTAGTTTAATTTAGAAATTATTGGACTTCTTATATCATCTAGGTAGTTTTCTTATGCGATGTAACGAGAATTTTTATACGTAGGCCAGATTCATATCTACGAGTCTACTATGTGTAGAAGTGTACGAAATTCAATTCAACACATACGATAGTCACAAACGCATGTAAATAAATGTTTTTGAGCTCCTCCAATTGATTAACAAAATCAAGTTTACAATGATTTAGATCTAAACAGACACACTAAGAGAATTTGACTCGAGGAAATGAAAAGGTTATGAGGAAATGAAAAGGTTATGAGGAAATGCAAATGATTGGGTTCATATAGTAACTAGTAGAGAACCCGTACTTGATTTTTATGTGCTAAATTTATACATTAATCATTTTCTACATCAAGTTATTATTAATCTAATCTGACCCATACCTGATGTTTATGTGCTAAATTTAGTTTTTATGTGCTAAATCACATGCTAATTTCGCCAATAACAATACGAGGCAAAGGAAGCCAATTTGTATTACCTACAAAAGAACATTTGGAATTGTTGTTCAAAATCTAATAATTTGGATTGTAGAAGAATATGCATGATGTAAAATTTGTAAACAAAAAGAATTCATGATTACCACATATTAAGTTATTTTATACTTTTTTGTTGTAATTTATATATTAAAACTAAGGCTTTAGTATAAACAAGCGCAAAAGGAACCTAACGAGCGAGCCAATGAGTAGTGCTTACCTTGGGTCGGGTTCAACATGTTTATAAGATGAGCCGACTAGCTAAGCTTCTTGACAAATGACCCAATTTTGAGAAAGCTTCAGATAATCCATGAACGTTTTTTATCTGGTTCAATATAGGTCAAACTGGTGCACTTTTTACTATCATCCTAGAAACTAACTATTCAAGTGGCAACAATCAAGATCTATTAACATCCATGCATCCTTAGTTTTGAAGAGTTTGTAGTGAAATCCGAAAGATATAAAAAAGGAGTTATTGAGCAATTTAGAGAAAGCAATTTTTTAAACATTGTGTATCATTATTTAACTTATATAAACTACTTTTGACCTTCTATTTAGATCTTTATATATCATTAACATATTGCATTAACCAATAAAAACATACAACAAAAGAATGAAGGTACCCACATGCTAAAAATGTTGAGATGCATAAACTTGATTAAGTGTGTATATGCATGTGTTATAAATGATCTATGTTAAACCACATTATGATATCCTAACAATTTAACTAACAATAACATGGTAAACATATAGGACGTGTTTGACCCGTAACCTCACCTAGTTACTTAACCTTACCAGAAAACTACTTTACTAAAAGCATGCATCCCTGGTTTAGGACTACCTTATCCCTGGTTTAGGACTACATATATATTCATGGAAGGAATACCACCACTTAAATACCCTAGTTTATTTTCATGTCTATAGTGCACTAAATGAACATCTATCTTGAAAGTACTTACCTTTATACCAATCAGTTGCCATATGGCAAACGGGATATTAGTTGATAGCGCTATTAGGTTTGACAAACCTCACACTGTGCTGGGAGCTGGGCGTGAACTTTTGACTCATCAATGCTGATGGACATTGATGTGGGGCACAAAAACTTACACTTTTAGTATTCGGTACCACCAGTTTAGTTGCTTATCAATGGGTTAACTACCCATGACATGCTTTTATAACCTTTGTACTTAAACTTACTTATCGTTGAACTAAAACTATGAACTCGCAAACTTTTTGTTGATACACATTAGCATGCTTTGCAGGATGCTAGGTACGACACACATGGGGACTTGCAACTTGGAGTGTCATTGCTTTTTATTAATTTGTTTTATTTATTTATGTAAAACAACTATGGGTTTTTGCTATGTCTGGGTTTTTATATTTTAGCTTCCGCTGTCAAACTTAAACTTGCCTTTTCGAACATTTAAAACTATTATCACTGTTCTTGTTGAATCTGGTAGTTAAACATTTTTCATTTATTTTGGAATGGTTCAACATGATTAGTGGCTTGATCCTGGTTTGTCACGCGTCTCACGGTAAAATCCCGCATGTGGAATTTGTGGGTGTGACATTTTAAAAATCTAATTTTGCTCGGTTTAACAGTCTCGCCGCAACGCGCAGGTCCTAAAAACCAGTTAAATAAAAAAAAGCTCAAATAATGGAAAAAGAGACAACCATTGGGAAACTTTAGAACGCTTGTGAACTTCACGAGATTCCTTCTTCCACTTCCTCTCAATTATGAGCCTCATGAGCTTCCTTCTTCCCCTTCGTCAAGGTGAAATCCATTTCTCTTCCTATGAAGCTCTATGTAATCTCCGTGAGGCTTTCAATAGCAAATATAAAATTTACGGGGACCAAATAAAGTCATTAAGTAACTTATAAACTAACTGCTAAAATGTTCTTGGTTGTATTCCCCTTTGCATTATTACTAAATCTATATTTGTATTCTTAGACTCAAAGCATAGTTATGCACTCAATTAAAATTTACGAACACAACGAGAATGATGGGAATGTCAAAACTGTAAGAATTGGTTAAACGGTTTTATATGTGCACAGGATAGGATATATGTTTTTGACACTATTATAAATATATAGGTCATGTGTGGATTCAGTTATTCAACTTGTCACCCGGATCAAGACAACTAAATTAGTTTAAAGCAATTTCTGAATTATTGCTAGATGGTGAAAACTAAAATTAAAATAGTTGCCCAAAAACATCTAGGGTCTACTTTCATCAATCCAAGTCAAATCTTATTTATTTAGAGCATGACATCATTTTGCTTACGTGCCATCATTTTGCTTACGTGTCAATCCCATATTTAGCCAACCATGCTTTGCTTATGTCATTATTTCATCACCTCATTTAATAAAATAATCTCATTTTTAAAATTTAAATTATCATTTCATTTAACAAAATATATGAATGATAAAATTCAAATGATAGTTGCACAAAAGTGAGATAATTTCAAATTCAAATTAGTATAGGGAAGTGTTAGGGTCCATTAAATGCTTGCAAGTTATCATCATTTTTCATCTCCAAAATATCTTTCAATCCTTCTATCTAATATCTTCCCTCTTCCATTCTTTCAACTTTTTTATTAGAAGCGAGTTTCCAAACCATGTTAACTGAGAACAACAATCTTAGTTTTGTTTCTGATTTGAAACCTGCAAAAAATATGTGGAATATGATGACACGAATCATCTGAAAATGGAATCAAAGTTTTAAGATGGAGCTGATCTTGAATGATGAGAAGGTAATGTATATGTTTGTTTTCTGTTATTCTATTGTTCTCATGTAGGGGTACAGATTTGCGATGTATTATGTGGAATAATTATGCTCAACAGTTTAATGACTTCATTTCTAAAAAACTTCTAATGAGCATGTCATGGCTGCTATCTAGCATGCGAAGATTAAGGAATGGAAGGGTAATTTCTATTGGTTTCTACAAATTATAAACTATACGCTATTATTAAATAATTAGAGGACATCATGCCTGACAATATAATTGAGGTGACTAAATATAAGTATATTGTTACATTTAGAACCCACAAAGTGATAAGTTTGGAATTCGACTGTTTCTAAATTACGAGATCGATGAAGTTAGTCAGCTAAGAAGGATGTACACTGCCAATAAAATATGTATTTATATATAAAATTTTATAGTTTTAAACAAAGTGTTGCCTACATTTATTTATTTGAGGGCGTCAATATCTCTAGCAAGTGAACCTAACCTACTTTTTTTTTCCCAATGCATTGTTATAATCAAATAAAAAAATCTGGTTTTGGGTTGAAATGATACTAGACCAGAGCAGACTATAAGTAACAACTTCTAGTCTAACGTAACTAAACATGATTGGTATTGATGATACATATTCAGATTTTGTTTTGTTATAGACACTAGTCTATGCAGATTGATCAATTTTGAGTGGATCTCCTCAAGAAGCGTGCATCGGCTGGAATAATGTCTCCCAATTTCACACTAATTACATACACCGATACTAAATTAGTTGCATCTTGTTCATCCCATTTCCCATCCCTATAACCTTAGGCTTGGGAGCAAGACCTACCATTAAAGCTGTTGCAACGTTGCTTACATAGTTTTCCTCTATGAAACCAACAGTGGAGTTGATTATTAGAAATGTTGTGACTCAAACAAAATCTTGCCAATCTGGAGGCTTTCCCTGCCGTTAGGTATTCCAAATCGAATACATTGCACTATTTTATCACTAATCCTTGATGATCATTAAATCAAAATAAACTCTAAAACGAGGATCCAATCAGCTCTCAAGAAGTTTATTTGAATCCACATGGTACCATTACTTAAAATTAAATTATTTTTGGTTTGAGAAAGAGAGATACCTCTCCATTGACAATGGCCGTAATTGAAGCAGTCTCCATGACCCATGAAAATGAATTCCACATGAACCCTAAGAGCTTGAGAAACTTACTTTCCTGTTCCAACAATATCAATATAATTTGAGCTTCCCTATAAAAAACAATATTACAAACCAATAATAATTAATATTAGTTATATATCTACCTTCTTTTCTCCTCGCTTATTATGACCAAATACATTAAGCCTCCTATTCCCCTCTTCACTAATCAATCCCTCTTTTGTACATGTCAACGTTTCAAGTACCTCATATCTGGAATAGCCTCCATTATTAATCAAAACAAAAATTAAGATCACCAAATTAATATACCATCACTCAAAACATATCAAATACAAGTACAAAACTATCTATTAAAATTCATAATGTCAAAGTGATAGTCGATTAATCATAACAAAATCTAATATAACTAAATCAAACCCAATTAAAGGAAAGATGAATAACCACCTTAGTGGTGAAGTAATGACGTGGAGGTGCGACAATCTGGCGACTATGTGTCTGTGATAGACAATGTATTTAAGAATCGATCGTATCTTTATAGTTGTTATTATTTCGTGGTACTAAAGTTTAATATCTAGCTCTATATACAGAACTTTAATGTATTCAGAATAAGTATTCTGAATAAAAATCAATAACAAAATTCTACGTGAATCAATATGGTATCACAACCATCTTTCTAGAAACCCAACAACCCTATAATCAGTTGCCGACTACAAACCCTAATCTTTCTGCCTTCGCAAAATTGCAACATTCCTCTGCCCATTCTTGTCGCCATCATCAGCCTTCCTCTCCTCTTTTTTTTTCTCGTTTACTAATCCAATATTCATAAGCTTCATGGCTATGATTTTAGCCTTTATAACTGTTGAGAAAACAACACATAATTCTCATAAATTTGCCTTCAAGCTTTTACTCACTAACTATGGGTTTTGGAAAGCCAAGAAACACCCTTTCCTAATTACCAATAATCTATTCGGGTATGTTGACGGGACAATCAACTACCCACCATCCCGAACCGCAGCCATTACTAAATCAGCGACAATGGATAACTCGAGTTACTCTCATTGGAACGCGAATGATGCAAATGTACACATGGTTATCAACTCCACGATCTTCGAATCTTCTTTCCAGCACGTTCAAGGTGAAACTTCTCGTGAACTATCGCTCTTTTTAGAACGTGCTTATGCACCACATAACTCTTCTAGGGAATACACTTTATAAACTCAGTTATTAAAACTTGAGATGAAAGGTGATGGATTGGGGGTGAATTTCATAACCTTGCTTCATATCTCTCATCTCTTGGCATTATTCACCAACGCTCGTGTCCACACACGAGTGAACAAAATGGAATTGTAGAGACTGGTTTGACGCTTCGTGCTCACACCCACATTTCTCAACGTTTTTGGGAATTTGCCTTTAAGATAGCTATTTACTTGATCAAATGCCCTCAAGAACCTCTTCTAATAAATCTTCTTTTGAACACCTATTTCACAAATCTCTTGATTACTCCTTCCTACGAGTTTTTGGGTGTGAATGTTTTCCTTACCTTCGACCATACAACCATCACAAAATAGATTTCAGGTCCATTCCTTGTGCTCTCTTGGATATAGTTCAATCCATCATGGTTATCGTTGCCTGGATTTACAAACTGGATGCATCTACATTATCCGCCATGTTTGTTTTAACGAGTCCATTCAACATGCCTACCACACCCAACTTACCTACCCAAAAACCTCTTTGGCACTCTTCCTATCCTATACCATCCACTATAATCTCCCAACACTCAACGGTTAACACCCTAAGACCTTAAACCCAAAACCCCACATTTAACCTAGACCCTATGGGTTCACTAGAACCTACGTGTTAACCCTCAAATCATACTCCATCTACACCACCCCACACCCATCCACCTAACCTACGACAAAATCCTAAACCCACAAATCGATACCATCCTTCTTCTTATTACGCTTCCTCTACTCACTCCGATTCTATTGAGCCTTCCTCATTCACCATCGCAAACAAATCCCTGGAATGGCGCCAAGTTATGGCCGAAGAATTTGATGCTCTTGTTCGGAATGTGACAATGTCACTTGTTCCTTGTGTTGCGCATACTAACGTTACTAATTCAAAGTGGGTGTACATGATCAAAAGGGATGCAAATGGTAAGGTTACTCGGTACATAGTGAGACTTGTTGCTTAAGGTTTTAACAAGAAACCTAGCATTGATTTCCAGGGAACATTTAGTCTTGTTGTCAAAGCCACGACAATCTGGGTTCTATTATCTCTAGCAATAACATATCAATGGTCTCTTCGACAACTGGAAGTTCAAAATGTGTTTCTTCAGGATCACTTAGGCGAAACTACTACTTACGTCAACTATCAGGTTTTGTTCACCAATCTAAACCTAATCATGTTTGTTTGTTACATAAGTCTCTATATGGTCTAAAACAGCAGCCACGTGTGGGGTTCGAATGTCTCAGCAAAACCTTGCATCAACTCGGCTTTATTGGTTCAAAAATAGACCCATCATTATTCATCCTTAAGAATCATGGTACCTTGGTTCATATCTTGATTTACGTGGACGACATTATTGAACAAGGAACAACACCAAAGCAATCAGTGATGTCATCGCACAATTGGGCACTTCCTTTGGATTTAAAGATTTAGAGGATTGCATTATTTTTTGGGCATTGAAGTGGTTCGTCATGGCAGAAAGTTAATCTTATCTTAGCGCAAATACATCTCTAATCAAATTTACAAAGCTAGGCTATCTGATTGCAAACCAGTACACTCTCCCATGAGTACCACCTAGGTTCTCATTCTTAGTGATAGACCTTTCCTAGCTGATCCCACCAAGTACCGTCAAACGTTGGGTGCCTTTCAGTATGCATCCTTATCCAAATCTGATATTACTTTTGTTGTGAACAAAGTGTTTCAGTTCAGGCAGACTCCCATAAGAAAACACTTGTCAGCTGTCCAGATGTGAACTGCGATACCACTTTAAGAGTACATTCTGATGCTAATTGGGCCGGCTGTCCAGATGACCGTCGGTCAATGGGGGGGGGGGGCGTAATATACTTAGGCTCCAATCTCATCTTGTGGAATACTCGAAAACCACGTAAAATTTCTAGCTCTTCCACTGAATCTGAAATATAAAGCTCTTGCTGACATAGTTGCGGAACTAACATGGCTAGAGGCACTCTTACACGAACTTGGTATTATTTCAAAGGTCACACCTACTATTTGGTGTGATAATTTAGGTGCAATGTATTTATATGCTAATCCTGTTTTTCAGCTCACACGAAACACGTTGAGTGTGGTTATTCTTTTGTTCGTGAGAAAGTTGCTCAAGGAAAATTACAAGTTCAGTTTATCTCCACACATGATCAAACAGGTGGCGTGTTCACCAAGCTTCTACCATCTCAATGATTCCTAATGTTAAGGTCCAAGTTGCAGGTCGTTCCCCACCCTCAACTTGCCAGGGGGGATAGACAATGTATTTAAGAATAAATCGTATCTTTATAGTTGTTATTATTTGGTGGTACTAAAGTGTAATATCTAGCTCTATATATAGGACCTTAATGTATTCAGTATTATGAATAAAAATCAATAACAAAATTCTACATGAATCAATAGTCTGAAAATGCTTCAATTTCTTGTAAACATTTTTTTATGTTATTATTAAGATCCACAGTCTTCTTTGTGTTTCTCTTGTCATACGGGATATATCCGTGAAAAACTGTTTGAATTCTAGTGGATGTTTCCTACATTGATTTTCCTAAATACCTAGGCAACTCAAAGAATTGTTGAACTAAGTTGAAGTGTCCTGGGAAGTGGATGTTTAAGCCAAGTGAATATCGTCCACCATATCGACTTTGAATGAACATTCCCACAGAATGTGAGAAGTGGTCTCCTCTCTTAAACCATACCCCAGGCATGTTGTATCTCCCATCATAATCCCTCTATGAGCAAGACCCATCTTAGATGAAATACGGTTCATAAATGCTCTCCACCCAATAATGTTAACATTTGTTGGAAATTGATTGTTCCATAAAGTCCATGCATTATTATTAGCATTTATGTTGTCGTGAATCCTTTTTCTAAGAGCTGCACCCGAGAACAATTCCTTAACCCCATCATTCCACACCCATTCGTCTTTTTTGTTCGAAATTGAGACCAAAGCCAAAGCCGACTTCAGTTCTTGAAGTTGCGAGGCTGCTGGACCAGTAATTGGCTGCAAATCTAGGTCTAATCCCACTCCAAAGTCTAGCCCATCTGAGCATAATAAAATATTTTAGCATACTTGTCTTCATCAAACTTGAAAAGGTCTTTGAAATGGTTTTAATGGGCGCAAGGCACCCCCTTCACCTTTGATACTCTTCTCCAATGAAATATATAGATGGAACAATCCTTTGTAATTCACCCAATGTGTCTCTAAATTCCAGCCAACATATTGTTAAATGGATATGAATGAAACCCATGCTTTTTTAAATATATAGATCGAATAGCTCTAGCTGAAAGCGCGTTATGGTTTACTTTGAACTTCCACCACCACTTGGAAAGATGGGCTAAGTTTAAGCTTTGAATATCACCAATTCCTAATCCACCTTTTCGATTAAGAGCCACCATGTCACACCCCACCGATGGCGAAAACAACGGGGCAAGATGAAATATGAGATTGCTGGAGACATCATAACTTGCTAATTGTGACAATAACTAAATAATTAAAATTTCATTTCATACTAATTGAATATATATTGTCTTGGAATGGAAAGCACGCCATATTTCAAATAAACATAATAACATGAAACAAATACACGAATTAAAGTTGAAGTGTGTTTCTAGTCCACCCTAAATTACGTTCTTCATGCGTCATCACCAGTTTCCTGCAACATGTATTATAGTAAAAATCAACATAAAGTTGGCGAACATACAAGTTTGATTACATAGCATAATTGTGACTAAAAGTTGTCTCATATCCAACATGGTAATTTGCATACATTGTTTATTAACATACTAGCATGTGTAAACTATAAGTCAAACCAAAGTATACCGCAATCGTGCATATCCTTGTCGTCGAAGCGACAAGGCCGTAAAATAGATTACTTAACAATACCACAAGTACGGATGGTGCGTTAATCCTATAACTCTATAATTGTTAAGGTAGGCTTGTAAAGGTAATGTGCATGTAGTACACAAATTGAGTATAGCATGTATAAACAAGAATATAACAAGTACCATGTTTAAGTGGATAGAGTTAGTATGTGAAAAGTTTAATCGTGGGTATGTGATTTGTGATATAGTGTACATGTTGCACCCAAAGTGTGTAAAAACGGAATGCGATCAAGTATACTCACGGTTTGCATAGTAATTCCCACGTACGTGAGTTGATGCATTTAAGTGTTTAGAGAGACCGCTAAGTTATCCTACAAGGATAAACGAGGCGTATGAGTTCGACAAATTTTGGAATCGGAATGTAAATGCGAGATGCTTACTTAGTAGAAAAGTACATAAAAATTATCTTGACAAAACACCTCAAATTTGGACACCATGATTAAGTATTTTCATATGCACAAGTTCGCCTATTGAAAGTCCACACATGAGAAGTTTAATCCACGATATTATAACCATAACCCTTGACATCTATCCAGGAATTGGTTAGTGCTTAGGGTTTGGTGGTTAGTGTTATATATATATATATATATATATATGTTTATTATGTCTTATGGTCAAGTATTATCAAGTATGTTAAGCAAGGAGGTAGGATGATTTCCATCCATTAAACCGCATTATATGATCCACCAAAGCACAAAATCATCAACTTAGTTGATTACTTCGGTTGGTCATGGATATAACTTTAAAATAAAATAAAAAGACACATTTGATTCATCAAGTAACCAAGTGAAACTCAAACTAGACTAGTGCATTCCAATCATGACAAATGTTTGGAGACTTGGTGTAGTTTGGACACTTTGTTACTAGTAAGTGTACTTGATGACTTAGGTTAATTAGATTGGAGGTGTGTGAACCTCAATCTTTCTGAAATGAAGCCTCAACTCAAGTCCCTCAACATGCAAGTTAGTTGGGAACATGGTTGAGTTCATGTTCATAAGCAAAAGTTGCAAAGATAAAAGTTCTACAAAAAAAATTTAAATCCAACTTTGGACCTCAAATATGGTGGTGTTCCAACTTAGTTTACCATGATAAACTTTTTGAAACATTCCTAGAGGTTGTCCACGTGGAAAGGATGAAGAAAACAAAAATAAACGATGAAGAAAGTGAGTTGAAAGTTTACCTGAATACTTAGAACTTTCTGCCCAACTTAGAGAATTTCTTGATGATTTTGGAGTGTTTGATAGTAATTTGAATTTGTGGAAAATGAAAATATGTTAGAGGAGGGTTGGTTTACAGGGGAAAATTAGGGTTTGTGTTTTAAAAAGGTTAGAAGGTGATTGGAGTAAAAGGATGTGGAAAATGGTGAAACCCGATTGTGAGAGAAAACTTGTTGCGGATTAACAGGTAGTGTTTTCTAATCTTTGGTTTTTTGTTCAACTTTGGTCCCTGCACTTAGTTTCTAGGTTATTTTATGTCGTTTTCTTGTATTTTAGCTTGTTTTCAAGTATTGAACGTGTTTTAAAGTATGAGTATTCTAGCGTATAGTAAGTGTCGGTTTGTATGTACTCATACCAATACGTCGTCAATAAAATGTACTCATACCAATCCGTCAATTCAATATTTGGATATTTCTAGTCCAATTCTAACAATAATTAAAATGTACTCATACCAATATGTCATGAATAAAAGATTATTATTATAATATACTTATTCTAGATATTTTACATAAAAAATCGGGATGTTACATAGGGTGATGTTATATCTTGAAGCATGGATCGGGAATTTCATAGCTAGGTCGTCGTGAAGATTTACTTTATTGGATGGCGAGGGGATATGTTCTTCATTGGAAGACTGGTAGCTCATCGAACAAGTGAGATAAGGCCATATTCAGCATAGAAGAGCTGCAACATTTACAAAAAAGTTAATACAAACTAAAGAAAAGTTTAAAGTTATGTTATCTACCAAGACCCAAGTAGACACTTATGTTAATTCAAACAATGTATAATAGGATAAATGATACAACTTATAATGTAACGTACCTGCCAAAGGAACATATACATGGATTGAACGGCTTCCATGTTCTTCAAATCTACTGATTTGGCACGTATCCAAAGTAGCGCTCCCATCGCGAGATGAGTAATAATCTACACACAAAAAAATGTTATCGTTACCCAAATGCTCTACCCTTGTAATCATCACTGGTTAAAAGTTCCTCTTCTCTCGTGTAAAAATCGAGTCACCAGACCATATATTGCGTTGTTAGTTTGTTATAAACTGTGCATGAGCGGAGATGATGCCAAAAGCACAGGCCACATAATTGTTTCAATAGGTGACATGTTTCCTGACATCCATACTACTACTAATTGGATTACCCATTTGTTGTTCAAGAAATATTATGTTTTACCTCTGTGTGAATTACCCTAAAAATGCATATATTTCAACTATCATTTATTTGCCGGATACTTTTATTAGAGCATCAGTATATATGCTTGATCGTTGAAATGGAACTGACTAGATGAAAATCTTCTTACTAGTGTAAAATGATCTATAACTGGTTTAAATTCCTTTACATCGCAAATTTATAACTTTCGGAGGTTGGCTAATGCCTTCAGGTTTGTAACTTACGGTTACATATTTGCTCCAAGCAATGGGTGAAGTTGCACCCACCAAAGCAGCAGCAACATAAGCAATTTCAAGAAGCCAAATGCATATCCAGTACATCTGTAAAGATTGATGTGTTAGTGCTACAAGCTCAGACACTTTTAATAAAATCTTTAGCCATCATATACTATATTGTTTCATGGATGAAGTAAACTTATTTAAAAAAATAAAAAAATAAAAGCTAACCCGTTTTTCGCCCAATTTTATAGCCAGGGACTTAATTCCATGCATTCGGTCTCCCTCAATATCCGGGATGTCCTATGAAAGGAATAATCAGATTAGTGATAAGCAATGCCATTAGTTTACTACTTCAAGATTACTTAAATTCCAAGTTTCATCAGCTGCCATGGTTTTTACCTTGAAGAATATTGTTGAGACTGAGAAGGCACTAAGCATTCCTACTGCAAATAATATTGGCCTTGACAGTAGACTTGCTCCTCCATTGATAGCAGTCTATAAATTTTCATTTTATTTAGTGCAAAGAAGCAAGACATGAAGAACAAAAATATAAACCCTAGATGGTGTAAACAAAATTTGAAGCGGAAGCGAACAATGTTAATTAACAATTCTCTTCAAAAAAGGGGTTAGTCTCTATCTAAATTAGCGACTTTAAATTTTTGGAGTATGTTAATCTAAGATGAGTGTCCAGAGCTTTGATCTTTTTGCCATTTAAGTCGCTATGTAAGACGACGACTTCATTTTAAAATCCATAGATGAAGTCGTCATTATATGCCTCCATAAAATGAACTTATATTGCAACTTTTATAAGCACTTAATAAGGCCCTTTCAAAGTTTATAAAAATATTTTCATTTTTTGGTGAAGTAAACATAATGTTCCAAAGTTTCTCCTCTAGTATATGTACAATATCTTTTCTTATAAATTTTCCACTGTGTTTGTATTTATTTTTTTGTAATATACTGCAAATAATTTATTGTTTACACACAAGATAATATAAACACCAATAGAAGTAGGAAAAGAATACCTGCATATGCATGTAATATCCAATAGGAACAATCAGTGCTCTAGCACATAGCATGTAAAAAGCTGCTGTGAAAGGAAACCTTTTCCATCTCAAATAGGGGAGCTGGAATTGTACACACACAAGAAAATTTTCACTTTAGTAGTTAATTCGGTATATATTTTAGAGCCGCTGAATTTATAACGTTATTAAAACCTCACCACATTGGCCGAATATGCAGTCCCAACCACGAACCACCCGACGAAACCCCAAAACAACGCGGGAGAACCAACAAGCCATGCGGTCGCAAAACTCTGCATTTAAAACAATCTATATTAATACCCTCATAGTTGGGGGAATCTGATTTCGTCGTTTTTTATACGATCTGAGTTTTTTTTCAAGAAAACATGAGTTTCAACCGTAGTCAATATATAAGAATATGACCACTAGCGAAGATGTTCTGGTTCCACCACTGATTTATGGACGTCTATTACTTTATTACGTAAAGGCATTAATTTTTGGTAGCTAGACTACAATTAGTTATTTTCGGATATGTCTAAATTAGTTTTTGGTCACATTAAGCATTCTATGACACTTGGATGTGGTATTTTGACCCTTTGGGTGTGTTTTAAGATAATGGTGATAACCATAAATGAATTGACACAATGGTGGAATAACAATGGTGATTATTTAACCATTAGATCTATCCTCAAGGCAAACCTATATGGCGGTTTCCTATAGATGATCTTTGCAGCCTTAATTAAGGAGGTTCATTAATAAACTATTGCATACCATGACTGCTGATAATGCAGACACTGTGATAGCAGTTGTCATAGATAGTTCCCCTGCAGCTAATGGGAGAGACGGCTTGTTAACCTTGTCGAGTTCTATATCGCAGATCTGGTTGAATCCACAGACATACATTTGCATAAACATGCCTCCAACAAGAGCCTGAAAGTAGTAATTAAATATAAAGGATAAGAACATTATTGTTTAAGAAGATCGCGCGCATTGCAGTGGTACATAGCTAAAGGTTCAATATAAATATACCTGCATCATTTTTAGGAAGAACATTGGGGTGAAATCTGACAATCTCTGGACAGTAAGAAGTGACATGGCCCCAACACTTAAGACCTACAAAATGATTAGACATATTGATTTTATCTTAGTCTTTGTTAATGTCAGTTTAAAAATAACCAATGTTAATGATATTTTAAAGTTGCTATAATCTACCGTTCCAACTGCTGCATATGGCCGTATAAATCTATACAATGCATCCACGAAACGGATAGTTTTTTCCATGGGATTTGGCAAATCAAGAGTTGAATCAAACTGATGATTGTTAGCAGATGCTGCATTAAGTTCAAACTTTTGTTTCTTCATTTGGAGAGGCGTAAATCGCTCATAGAAGATCTGATCCGTGTGATTATTAGAATTTCTTCGTTGAAATGTCAAGGACTCGTTCGTGTCAAAGTTCGACATCCGAGGAAACTTTGAAGCTTGTGTTCCTATAAATGTTCATTGCTTTTGGTTATGAGAAAATTTCACTATACAACGAGCTAGTAGTTAATCCAGGCACCCTCCAAATATTATTTCTTAAATAGGGGTATTAAACCTTTTGAATTCAAAACTTTAAGTTAAATAATTTTCCATAAAAAATAGAATCATTACAGTCAATTTCTTAAATATACTTCTTTTTAATAAAAGTTCTCTCTTTTGGTGGGAGATCCTGTTAATTAATGAAATTTGGAATTTATTTTAAAAAAATAAAATAAATAAAAGAATATATATACCCAAAGAAAACATAAAGAAACATGTAGCAAGTTGAATTAAAGGCAAAAGTGAAAGTACCTGTGGCATGGGTTGATGAGGACTTCACGACTCGAGAAATCAAAAGCGAAGTTGGCTTGCAAAGAGACCCCACAGCTAGAGACGCCATTGTTGTCCTTCCTATAATGGTGCAATTAAATTCATAATATGTAAAAACATAAATATACATATATAGATATCCATATAGGGAAGGTTCATTGAGGAACACTAAAAAAGTGGGAAGAGTGGGGAACCGACTCAAACGAACTCCGATTGGACTCATTCCAACGGCGTTAGAACCGGCTCGTCGAACCCTAACTAGGATCTCTTAACCCTAAACCCTAAATCCTAACCCCTAAACCCTAAACCCCAAAGCTAAAAATAAGGCTAAAACCTAAGTTAAATCGTAAAATCTAAGCTATAAACCCTAAAAGCTAAACCCTAAAGGCTAAACCCTAATATATGACCCTAAAACCCTAAACCCTAAAGCTAAACCCTAAATACTAATGATTAACCCTAAAACTAAACCCTAAGGCTAAACCCTAATATAAGACCCTAAATCCAAACCCTAATATATTTAGGGTTTAGGGGTTAGTATTTAGGGTTAAGAGATCCTACTTAGCGTTCGACGAGCCGGTTCCAACGCCGCTGGAATGAGTCCAATCGAGGTTCGTTTGAGTCGGTTTCCCACTGTTCCCCATTTTTTTAATGTTCCCCAATGAACCTCACACTATATATATATATATACACACACGGTAAGTTGATGTAAAAAGTAAGCTTAAGGTATAAACGTAAAAAGTAATTACGCATGAATGGAATCGAAATTACTCGAAGGATAAAAATAATGCATGAGGAAATTTCATAATTACACATGGGATACACATTACGCACTCGTAAGTTTCATAATCCTGCACTATGTTAATTATAATTACATAAGATTACAATTACGCATGCTATATAATGATAATTACGCAACCTATAAAAATCATTTTTACACTGTGTACATTAACAACCCTTTATAAACCTTACTATTCTATATGTATATATGGTTTGTGTTCAAATGAAAAAAAAGACCAAATATTTAAAAACCACTAGGATGTTTTAGTTAACTAGGATGCTATAATGATTTCGCAAAGAATGTATATTGGGTTACGAAAATGATAAATATTTAGAAACCATTAGGATTGTTTTACTACTAATGAATACATCACGTCGCAATTAGTTAAAGTTCATATCATTGTGTACGTTTATTTTGATAAGCACATTATAGAATTATGGGCAGGCAAGGATACTATAAACCGTAATGCTAGAAAGAAAAATGGTGTGACTCTAACTTTCTTTTCTGAAAACTGTTCCTGTTAAATAATGAATGCTGAAATGTTCTATTAACAAACTGAACGCTGCGGTTAAAAGCGTGGCATCATTCGAACAATGACAGAAGGAAAATGAATGCGGAAACACCTACATGAGTGATTTACGTTGAGAGAAAGGAACAAAACACATACCTCGAAAACGATTTCGACCCCGGACAATATGATTCAAAAGTCTTGCTTTGTGCAAATGTTGAATATCAACCAATGTGTTATCACAGAAGAAGATATGAAATTGTTGCAGCAACTATCGGGGCTTTAATACAAGTTTAAAACACCAACTTGTAATCATTAACAAAGATGAATATATTATTTCTACAAGAATAAAACCGGCCACGTGTCTTTGAATTCTATTTTGTATTCTAATAATATATCAGCTTCGTAGTGGTTGGTAGGAGTGTCAATTAACATAGTCATGGGCTCAAAACAAAGTATGTATTCCTTTTGAAAGGTCAATTCTGCCACACAAAAGTACAATATTGAATTCCTTAAGGAATATATATGTGCAACTCAAGTGCCGTAGGAGAGTTTAAGACATGCTAATAATATATAATATTATAATAATGAATGACATTATTGACTGGTGTAGAGGTTCACTGAGTGTAGTTGACATAGAAGTAGGACTAATGCTGAACGTTGGCGGCTATTTTTGTTTTTTTGGGGCCGCCAGTTGTGTAGTTTCCTATAAGTTTCGGCCTTTTGAACGTTCTTTGCTTACGTAAAGTTTTATTCTTTCTGGCTGCGCATGTTAGTTGTTACCTTTTTAATAATATAAACCAGGTTTTTGACCCGCCGCGTTGCGGCGGCGTCGAAAGTTAAAATACCGTATATTTGACACGACTTGTTTCCGAATTAAATTATGTTGCCGTCCAATGAAAAAGTCTTATATTTGACCTGATTCGCTTTCGAACACAGTTTATGAACGTACAAAAAAGTATAAAAACGTATTGTATTTGACCAGACTCGTTTTAGCAAAAAGTTTATGTCAAAACGTTAGTCGTTTATGTTGAAACGTGAATTAAACCGATAGGTACGTCGGTACTGCCATACACTGCACGTTACGGTTGTGACACCTTAGTTTTTTATAGTTGTCGGCACATTATGTGATGTGTTAACAATATGAAAACATATGTTTCGACGTATCCGATCTAACTATGTGTAACCTATATAAGCATTATAGTTACAATGTACAATGATGATATTAACGTATGATGTCCACATATAACAGTACGTATTTTTGACTTTGTTACACACAGTACGTTCGTGACATTAACGTCATTTGAAATAGATAAAGAGAGTATATCTCAGTCATTTTATTGTGTAAAGTTGTAACAATAATTTTGACAACCATGTGGTATCATAAAAGTAAATTTAGACATTAACATTGTTAGGCATAAATTAAAAAAAAAAGTATATCAGTGTATGACAGACTACGATCTAAAATCATAAAAGCAATTCAAATAAAATAAGACGTCAAGTAGAAAACTTAAGTATCAATTCCCAAATTTAAGAAGCAAATGTGTAAAGAATTATGAATTTATAAAGTGTAACCACCAACTTTTATTTTTAAAATCTAGACTATAAATATTAAACTATGTGTACAAAATTAATTTTAGTAAATCAAAACTCCATTTGAAAAAATAGGAGGAATCACATACAGACAAACTCCAGGACCCACTTGAGAAAAAAAGAGAAGATATTGAAAAAAAACATGGAAATCAGGAGTCGAACTCCTGACCCATTGTTTTGCTTGAGGGGAAGACAGACCAAACTACCACCTTGATCATTTGTAGTTGAACATTATTATTTATATATAAAATGCAAAGGCGATGGCTGTGATGTGACAGCCACGACCTTTTGTTTTAAGATAGAGAGTGATATAAGTATATATCTTAATTGTTATCATTTTATAAAAGACAAATTAATGCCTTAATAGTAAGTGGAAGATAAAAAAAGACAATCGCCATTACATAACTCCACTCCATAATGTATTGTTAAAACAAAGTCTTTATATGATTCTTATATTTTTCTAATTAAACTTGAGTTTGTATAAATGACCCATATTATCTTTATCTATTTAAAATACTACATTAGGAATAGGTTTTTTTTCCTTTTATCACCGGTCCAATATGACAACTTTTAAGCGGTCCACAGATAACTTTTATACTTAGAGCACCCACAACAACAAACGTAGTAGTCCACCCAACAGACTGTTCGGTCAAAATATTACATTATTTCAAACCATTATCACTTCAAATCTTCGCTTTTACTTCCAACAATAAATTAATCACTTGAAACATACACCTCATTATCCACCTCGTCACCTACTTAATTTCTAATTTTATTTAATCTATATATATTTTGTATAAACTAATTTTTTATCAACTTATGTATTTAATTTTCGCTCTTTATAAAGTTATGAAAAAGGTAAATTTAAAAACTAGATAATCCATTAAAAATAACAATTACAACAATTTTATATAAAATCCTAACTTAAACCCTAGAATAAAAAACATACTAATAACAAAAGTTATTATTATTATCTATTTAAAATACAATTTAGAATAGTTTTTTTCTTTTTATCACCGGTCCATATGACAACTTTTAAGCGGTTCAAGGATCACTTATATACTTAGAGCATCCACAACAGCAAACGTAGCTCATCCAACAAATTGTCTGGTCAACATATTACATCATTCCAAACTGCCATCACTTCAAACCTCTTTTTTTTCCTCCAACAATAAACCACTTCAGACATGCACCTTATTATCCACCTCATCACCTACTTAATTTCTAATTTTATTTAATCTATATCTATTTTGTATAAAATATTTTTTATCAACTTATGTATTTAATTTTAGCTCTTTATAAAATTTTAAAAAATCATGAAAAAGTAAATTTAGAAACTAGGGAATCCTTTAAAAATAACACACAATTACAACAATTTTAAATGAAATCCTAACTTAAACCCTAGAATAAAAAACATACTAATAATAAAAAACACACTTAAAACCTAAAAAAAGGCATACAATTCTACACTATAACAATTCAAATTCTACACTATAACAATTCAAAACATGAATGAACAGTAATAATTCAACATTTGATCATTTTTTACTTTACTACTTTACTTCATAACTACAAGGCTATAATTTTTTTGTTTTTTATAACTAATTTACGTTTCTAATCTTTAACTTTAATAAAATTATCACACGACCTCTAAAATATAATAATTTTTTTATAAACCATTTACATATATTCATTAACTTTAATACATTTACCATACGGAAGTTTAATAATAATTATTTTTACTATAAGCGATATATGTTTCGACATCCAAACTTTAATAGAGTTACCATACGACCCTTGAAGTGTATAAAATTATTTTTTTCCTTTTTAACAAATATTTGTTCTTTTATCTCTTTTACAGGTTTAGTTATTTTTTATTTTACTTATTATGTATAACGAGTTAACGCTAACCCGCGCGTTATAGCGGGATGTTGATTATGAATGTTTTAGTATTACTATATGAGATATTAAATTTCTTAAATTTATGCAAACTTTTTTTTTCTATTGTTTTATTCATAGCCTACAACAACACACTAAAGCATTTTTATACTAAAGTAAAGACATTGTTTTGAGGATAGGCCTTTGGTGGCTTAAATTTGAAATGGAGATGATGATATATTTGTAAGTAGAATGGTTACTTGAAAATTGCTTTAGTAAAAGAATTTAATATATATTATTTAACCACGGGTTCGTATTCCTGTAAATATTTGATAATAAAGAATTTCGTTTCAAATGGAAAATAGTAACGTCTTTCTTTTTTACATTACTAATAGTTAGTAATCGATGTTTGAATTCACAAATGCTACTTATATATGATCATTTAATAAATATGCTGGAAATTTAATGAATTTCATGCGGCACTTATATGATAATTTAATTTATTTGGATGATGATTTAATAAGTATTCCCGTTCAAATAAAATGATTTAATTAGTATATGCTGGAAATATGTGAAGGCAAGAAAGGTTTATGAAACGGCATCAAGAGGAGTCGAACAGGGAACTCTTGTGTTGTGATAATGGATTATTTTAAATTGTTATGTGTACAACACGTCTAAGAAAAGCAAAAAACGGTTGACAAACCGGATCGAACAGGCATAAGTTTAATTGTGAAGAGGCGCTAGATGTACGAATTAGAAGTTATGAAATCATTTTAACTAATATATATAAACATGTGTGTTCTATTATATTATTTCCAACCAACGCGACTCCTAAACGAAGGGGTATAACCCTTAAAATTGCTTTTTGTAGTTATATATATACATAATAAAAGAGTATGAGTAAAATAAACTAAATGGTGTGACTTTTAAACAAATGAGACACAACCCAAGTTACATATAATATATAATGAAATGGTGTGAGTAAAATAAACTAAAGGGTGTGACTTTTAATAAAATTTGACATAACCCAAGTTACTAATTGTATAAGAGTAAAAGAAGAGAAGTAGTATTGTACAACATGTAATGCATGTTTTACAAGTTCATCAACTTTTTGTCTTTTATTCTATTTGGTCATTTAGTGTAAACATTTTCATTTACAACCCATTTAGTTTAATTATTGTATTTTTTTATTTTATTTTAACAAATTACTTTTCTCCCCCTAAATAGTTTTTTTAACGAACACGTTAATACCGTTTTAGACATATTTTTTATTTTATTTTTTTTCATTGCTATAATGAGTGTGGCAAAGGGTTTTTTTAGTTTAATATTTTTTAACGAACACTCCGATACTCTTTTGAACATATTTTTTAAATTTTTTTCTTTGCTATTACGAGCGCGTCGAAACCGACCAAGTTTCTATCGTTTTCTTTTTGGTTTACCTTATTTTTACCTTTGTTATTTACCATATTGTTCTACCTTTGCTATTATTTTGATGTTCAGAGCCGAGTTACAACGCAAATAGCATAACCCATTAATATATCATTTTAATTAATTTTACAAATTTATTTATCAGTTGTTATGGTGTGCTATACGTTCTGAATTCCAACCGCATCCCTGTGCAACACGCGGGTAACTATGACCCTAGTTGTAATTAAAACTAACTTTTAACTCTAGACATTGTTATTTAATCGTGTCGTTTGCTTATATTTATCATTGTTTAGACTGAAACATAAATGGTCTATATTAACCCTTCAATATAAAAGGTAACAAATATTAACACTTTTTTATTTACCTTGTTATAGTTAAAACGAACTTTTAACTCCAAAGTCCAAACATATTTATTTAATTGTGTTGATTGCTTACTTTTACCGTCATTTAAATTAAAACATGCATGGTTTATACCAACCTATCAATATATCATGAATGGTTTCATACGACCCGCCGTGAAGCACGTGTTGCAATCCTTGCTAGAAACCTCCTACGACCCGTCGCGAAGCGCGGGTTCAATGCTAGTTAATAAAAAAAGATACTTAAACCTAAAACTAAATAAAGTACAATTATTAAAGTAAAACATACTTAAGCCCATCCATGTCCTTTTTCTTAATTTTAATACAAATTTCATCACAAAAAAGTCGTCGCTCCTCGTCCCATATTTGCGCGGTCCATAAAGAATATGGTAAAATCTTGATTCGCAAGCAAGTAGTTGAGTTTTCCCTTGAGGCCCTCCATCATATCCTTTCGATCTACCATATGTTGTTGCATTTGCATTTTTATCAGGTCCTCTTCTTTATGCGACACCAACGCCTCCTTATTTTTCGATGCCCTCATCGACTTGGCTCGCGCCTCTTTAGCCTTTTTTTTGCCCCAATGGACGAGATAACTCCTGAACCTCTCCATCGTCATGGAGATGAAAATTGAAAGTTTGAAACGTGGATGGGAGGTCATTCTCGTCCAAGTCAACCGCATTGGAAGCCGACGATGTGTACGCTCCCAACTCGGATGTCTAGTCCTTTTTGACATTACAGGGAGCGGTGCATTCCATTTTGGTTGTCTTTCACTAAACAGAAAACATGCTCGTAGTGGAACCGAATTTTGTGTTTCAACTTCAAACTCCGCTTTGGCCCGCATCATACCATATCATCGGAGAAACCACTATGGCACTTTTGTGGCGGTTTTATATTCCACAAACTTGAGTAACTGGACCTACCATATAATCTCCATGTGATTTCAAGTTCTCCTTTGTACGATTGTACACGTTATCTATTTCGTTACAAAAATAAGTATGGATACGTTTCCAATAGTCACTGTTTTTTTGTTTTTTTCGAACTATGGTGCATATAGATATATGAAGGTAAGTTCCTGTAAGAGCAGTTTTTTTCTTCAACCGCCCACCGGTGAATTATAACTTTTGACTTTGGCTTCGAAGCGGCGACTTGTTTTCATTTATTTTTCCAACTTGAACAAGGAGTTGGTGTAGATATACCGGATGATAGAGTGTCCGGAGAGTTGAACATGGGCACCAGTTGAACGTTACTGTTGACACACGTCTCCATTTGTAGACTAAACCCATAGAGCGGGTAATCGATTCCGGGATACGACATGGCACCGGGTATCCGGATAGCATCGATGTAGACATGGATCCGAAATTTGGGGCTGTGGATGAAAGAAACTGGGTTGATTCATCAACCCGAAATGTTGGTATCGGAATGGAATGGATCCGGGTTGATTAGGTGACTCGAAGCTTTTGATAGAGTGGGGTATTGGTTGATTGATTCTGGTTTAAATCGGACCGTAGCATTCTTGGAAGCTCCTTTGGTCATCCATGGAAGTGTTTGAGATGAGAGTAAAAGACTGAGTAGAGAATTTTGTTGTAAAATGGAAGATGAGCTGAAAGTAAATGGTTGATAGTGAAAGGTTAAGAGTGAATGTTTGAATTTTTTAGGTTGGTGTGAATTTTGTGTAGATTTTAAAGTGTGATTTTGGTTTATATTTATTGAAATTTAGAATTTATAAAATAAATAAAACTTACCGTTGAAAAAGGTTTGAAACTTAAAAATGTGTTTTTTTTATAAACTTACCATTCAAAAAAGCAAGCGGGGCCCACCCCACAACAGTCTGCTTGAGCGTACTTGGACACCGCCGGACCGCCTAGTCACCACCTCTCTAACAAGCAGGTGTCCGTTCGAGGCGGTCTGCTGAGCGGACTCGGCTAGCGGACGAGTTGATGTTGTTACTCTTATTTATCAGACCTTTAGCAATAGCAATACTAAAGTAAGGAAGGGTAAATGTATTTGGCATTTAATTTAATTATTATTATTAGCTATTTTGTTGTAAAATGGAAGATGAGTTGATAGTGAATGGTTGATAGTGAAAGGTTAAGAGTGAATGTTTGAATTTTTTCGTTCGGTGTGAATTTTGTGTAGATTTTAAAGTGTGATTTTGGTTTGTATTTATTGAAATTTAGAATTTAAAAATAAATAAATAAAACTTACTGTTGAAAAAGGTTTGAAACTTAAAAAATTTGTTTTTATAAATTTACCATTCAAAAAAGCAAGTGGGGCCCACCCCAGAACGGTCTGCTTGAGCGTACTTGGACACCATCCGACAGCCTAGTCACCACCTCTCTAACAAGCAGGTGTCCGTTCGAGGTGGTCTGTTGAGCGGACTTGGCTAGTGGACGATTTGATGTTGTTACTTTTATTTACCAGACCTTTACCAATACGAAGGTAAGGAAGGGTACATGTATTTGGGATCTAATTATTATTAGCTTAATATCAATTTCTTGTAAAAGAAATGTCACTGAGACAAAAAAAAATTACAAAAACAACAAAATTGGTACCTGAGAACCACCAGTGGCGGATTTAGAAATCTAGAAAATTTTTACAAGGGGTTCACTTTTTTAAACATTTCAATTTCATATGTCCGAACAAAAAAAATTCAGGTCGGTTCGACGATTCGGAAGGTTCATCACATAACAAAAATACGATACAGTAGTAAAAAAACATTGTCACGATGAATTAAAAAACATGTAATATAAATAAAATAGTATATACGAATAAAAAACGTGCATACATCACCTATCACAATTTCAAATAGATTCAATACAATAGGTTAAAAATTAACATAAATAAATTCTAAGATTTTAGAATACGATAGGTTCATCGCATTAATACATAATAAAAATACGATACAGTAGTAAAAAAAACATTGTCACGATGAATTTAAAAACACGTAATATAAATAAAATAGTGTATACGAATAAAAAACTTACCTACATCACCTATCACAATTTAAATAGATTCAATAGGTTAAAAATTAACATAAATAAATTCTAAGATTTTAGATCACTAATCTTAAAATCAACATACTAAGTCTTAAAATCAACAAATTGAAACTTAAAATCAATAGCGTGTAAAAAAAACTGAAGAGAGTAAGAGAAGGGAATCTATGTTTAAAAAAACAACTGACATTAATGTTTATAAGATATTTCAATGATTTCTTTACCACAAAAGCAATCTAAAGTTTCTTTTAGCAAAGTTATGACTTTTATTACAAAGTTTGAGTTGTTTTTTAATGGACTTTTGAACGTAATCACATTTTAGTTTGTAAGAAATATTCTAACTGAAAAAAAAACATGCTTTTAATTATTATAAATAAAATATATTGTATTTATTTTATGTGTATTAATTTATGTCTTAGTTTAGAACTGCAGTAATCAATGGTTACAAAGGCCAGAAGCGGAACTACAACAATTAAAATAATAATAATAATAATAATAAAAAGTAAAATACTTAATGAAGGGGAATCAAACTTGTGAGCTCATCCTCATAAACCACATTCTTACAAAGTAAACCAAACATTTGGTTATGGGTTTCCTTATAAAATATTAAAGGGTTCCTTCAATATTTTTTATAGAGTCTTACACCATAAATTACAAATCGAACAGGTTCCTGAGAACCCCATATTAGCTTTAAATCCGCCCCTGAGGACCACTTAGAATAGTCAAGGACTATTGAATTTAAATAGTGTCTTTAAAGTTTAAAGGCCAATGGGCTATTTGTATAAGTCTTGAGGGGGTGTTTTTAAAACACTGGGCGCCACTATTTATATCCATTTGTCCACACATTAGGGTTTTAGGGTTTTGCTAAGTGTGTGTTTACAAGGTGATCTTGTAGTTCGATTTTGGTCATCTTAGTCAGTAATACCCAAGAGTTTATTGTGATTATCAACAGGGGCGGATTTAAAGGTAATATGGGGGTTCCCAGAAACCCGTTCGGTTTGTAATTTATGATGTAAGACCTTATAAAAAATATTGAAGAAACCCTTTAATATTATGTAAGGGAACCCATAACCAAATGTTTCTGTGGTTTACTTGGTAAGCATCTGGTTTATGAGGATGAGTTCACAAGTTCGATTCCCCTTCATTAAGTATTTTATTTTTTTACTATTATTATTATTATTATTATTATTATTATTATTATTATTTTGAATTGTTGTAGTTCCACTTCTGGCCTTTGTAACCATTGATTACTGCAGTTCTAAACTAAGACATAAATTAATACACATAAAATAAATACAATATATCTTATTTATAATAATTAGAAGCATGTTTTTTTTTCAGTTAGAATATTTCTTACAAACTAAAATGTGATTACGTTCAAAAGTCCATTAAAAAACAACTCAAACTTTGTAATAAAAGTCATAACTTTGCTAAAAGAAACTTTAGATTGCTTTTTGGTAAAGAAATCATTGAAATATCTTATAAACATTAATGTCATTTGTTTTTTAAACATAGTTTCCCTTCTCTTACTCTCTTCAGTTTTTTTTTACACTCTAATGATTTTAAGTTTCAATTTGTTGATTTTAAGAGTTAGTATGTTGATTTTAAGATTCAATCAATGATTAGTGATCTAAAATCTTAGAATTTATTTATGTTAATTTTTAACCTATTGTATTGAATCTATTTGAAATTGTGATAGGTGATGTAGGTACGTTTTTTATTCGTATATACTATTTTATTTATATTACGTGTTTTTAAATTCATCGTGACAATGTTTTTTTACTACTGTATTGTGATGAACCTATCATATTCTAAAATCTTAGAATTTATTTATTTATGTTAATTTTTTAACCTATTGTATTGAATCTATTTGAAATTGTGATAGGTGATGTAGGCACGTTTTTTATTCATAAATACTATTTTATTGATATTACGTGTTTTTAAATTCATCGTGACAATGTTTTCTTTTACTACTATATCGTATTTTTATTATGTATTAATGTTATGAACCTCCCGAATCGTCGAACCGACCTGATTTTTTTTTTGTTCGGACATATGAAATTGAAACACTTAAAAAAGTGAACCCCTTGTAAAAATTTTCTAGATCCGCCACTGATTATCAATATGGGATTTATCATATTTGATTGTTGGTTTATCTAGATTCATACAACTTTCATCCATTTTCATTTTATTTCTTGGTTTTTACCATTCAAACACTTAACCAATAAGTGTCTGGGTATTTCATCAATCACCAACGTAATTCATAGTGTTTGAAATCAACATGGTGTCTAAACTAGAATGTTGAAAAATATTTTATTTTAATTATTATCATAAAATATAGCTTTAAAAAATACTTACGATTAAAAAGTATTATCATAAATATAATAATATATTTATCTTCATATCGTTCTTACCAATTTAGTGATATAACAGGTTTTGTCAAAATTAATTACTATTATTATGTAAGTGTCAAAGTATGGTCACAGGTATAATTTTATTTTATAAGGAATAGATATATTTATTTATTGATGAACGGTGTAATGGATCTTACGTGACATCTACTAATTTTTTTTATTTTTGTATTTCTATATATTACATCTATATTTTAATATATACATAAAATGAGACGGATAATATATGTATTTTTAACATGTGTAGATATCATTTTGGTTATGTTCTACGACTTTTTCTTTTTGGTTTTCTATCTTTCTTGATATAGCCATGTGTCCATCCCGTAACAAGTCGAACAGACACCAAACGAATTCCGATTGCGTCCCCCAAGGTAACGCATGGGTTGAATCTCGCTAATATATATTAAATTAGGGGGACAATTTGAAACCCACCATTAATTTCAAATTGATAAATTTTTGTCAAATAACTTTGTAAATGAAACCATCATCATTTTCAATTACTATGGAGTTAAAACCTATGATTGTTGTCCATAATATCACTATATTGTAACTTACACAAACAATTCTATTTCTCTCTCTCGAACTCGGAATATTCATCATCGTCACCTGAAACTAAGTCCCATCTCACTGCTATCGCGTCAGACCTATAAACATTGGAATTTTTTCGACACTGGGTCATTGCCTTCTCTTGAGAAACCTACGGGGGGTTCGAATGAATTCGAAACTAACGATTTATTTCAAATCGATAAACGATAATAAAATAACTTTGTAACCGTAACCATCATCATTTACAATTACTTTGGAGTTAGCGACCATCATCTTTGTCTATAATATCACTATTTTGAAGCTTACATAAAGCGTTGTCTATCCCTCTCGCGGACTCAGAATATTCATCGCCGTCACCAAAAACTGACTTTGTCTCACTGCTATCGCATCAGACCTCTCCACTCGAATTTTTTCATCGCTGCATCATTGCCTCCTCTCGTTGACGTTAAAAATAAATGTTGTCGGCATCCTTATTATTGGCGGTTTGATGAAACTCATCTTCAATTGTCGAACTGATGTGCCATCAATGATACATATTTTTAATACATAATTACCCCCTTAGTCCAAGTACTCTAATGAATTTTTAGTTGCAGATGCTACCTAAATCGTTCCTATTTGAAAATTTCAAATTTCTAAGATATCAGGATGAAAGGAAGTGAAAAACAAGCATAAACGAAGTAATAACTCAAGATTCTAAGAAAATCAGCAAGTTGCCCGGTTGGCACAACCGTGTCAGGCTATGCGCATGGTCATGCACAATACCAAGCATAACAAAGTCAACCAAGTCAATCTAAGAATTGTCAACAAAAGTCCACCAAAGGGCAGGCACGCCCGTGCACCCTTATGCACACATGTGCTTAGGAAAAAGACAACGGTAGAAGGGTTGATAAACGACCAAGATTGCCACATGTTCAAAGTTTGTCGGGATACATTAGCACGCACAGCCGTGCCTCACTATGCATGCCCATGCCTATACCAAAATCGCAACAAACTGAATTAGCAAAAGACAAGAAGGACAAGTAGTGTCGAGAATCCTCACAAGCAACGGTTGTGCCCTCTTAGGCACACGCGTGCACCCCTGGTCTCATCCATCCTATAAATAGAATGCCTTGGCTACCCATTTTAACCATCCCATTTCACTCACTCCTCTTTTATAACATCCCGCAATTATTGTATTATTCGTTTTCGAGTTTTTTTCGTATTCAACCATTTTAATCCGAAACATATAATCATAATGGAGTTCATTTTATTTATTTATTCTCTCAATAATTGTTCAGTCAAACATATGTGTTATTCATATAATCATAAAGACACGTTTAAATCATTCAAGAACCGACTTATGTTGTGTAAATTCGATATTCGAGACCCAATCAATCAACTATTGTGTCATACTATTTTTATAAATTATGCTAGAAACTCAAATTTATAGAAATAATAAAAGAGAAATGCATAAAACAAACAAGCCCATTACATTAGGGCCCAAAAATCAAAACAAAAATATGAATGGGCCAATTTCAACTTTCCAGATTTTTTCATCACCTCTAACCCTAATCCATCACCTAGAAATACAACACTCATCTACACTTTTCTTTGCATTTCTCAGAGAATTTTCCCTCTTGAAAGTGAGTTCCATCTCTTTTAACCTTCTTCTCTTCTTCTTGTTTTTTCTTTGTGTTTTCATACTTCTTCATCTTGGAGAAATCCTTATGAAATATCACCAATTGTTTTCCATGGTAAATAAAGATGGTGTATCACCAAAATAAGGACCATTCTTGAGTTTTCTTTTACATGTTTTTTTACCTTTAATTATGTCATTTCCATCTTACATTACTAACCATGATCAATTATTATAATTCCTAACTTAATATTGTCTAACTCTTTATTATATGACTAAACTAATACACTAACAGCTAACAATATACATTCATGTCTTGTCTAACTTCTAACAATTTACATTCATGTCGTACCTAACTTCTAACATTTATATTATGCTTTTACATTCATGTCTTTTACTTCTAGTTCATGTTCACGCATTTGTTTGACCCGTTTAAGCTAATTCGCCAAAAACAAACCAAGACACCAAACTAACCAAATGTTTGAGTAATCTTGTGTTAAGGTTGGCACTTATAATTGTTAGGATGCAAATTCCACCATTTACCTACTTGCGTGAAAATTTTGCATCTGTTTTATATAATTTCCGAAAACCGAACCAAAGTTCCACTTTTCACCTTAGAAACATGTAAATATAATTAGACATAAAATAATAACAATAATAATAATAATGATAATGATAATAATAATAATAATAATAATAATAATAATAATAATAATAATAATATATCTATTGTCAGAAATTCTACTAATTTAATTTTCTAAATTTAATTAGTCTAATCCTTCCTTTCTTCATCTATTTACCATAAACAACCTACTAATTACCTAAGTATGAGATTATAGACCTTTTTTTGTAATTAGACTTACTTATGCTATGTTAACATTATTATATAGGTGATATTACATATAGTTATATAATAAGTTTATATAATTATTAATATTTTTATACATATACAATTTAATTAATAAGTTATTCTTTATTTCTCATTTACATCTCTTAACTAATATTCATTTATCTCTTTACGTATTTTATACACTTATACATTTCAATTTACTCTTTTAGGTTGGACTTCGTTTCGCTTTTCCAATTCTACTACTCGTCCGTGGCTGTCTCGGTTTACTATGCAAACTGTGAGTATACTCGAACTATTTTTTTCCTTTAAACACACTTTGGGTTGCAATATATGAAATTATAAAAACTCACCTATACACAATCAATCACATTATTCGAACACTCAATGTCACATGCTATTTGTCATATATACATGCTAGAAGTCAATCTTGTGTACTCAATCGCCTACCTTAACAGTTATAGTGTTATAGGAATAACACACCGCCTTTATGTGGTATTGTTAAGTATTCAATCTTGTACGGTCTGTTCTGTTATGTGGAAATGATATGCTAGTGGACACTTGGTTTGATTGATAGTTTGCACATGCTAGTAGTATACAAATTGTCATGTTAGATTGAGACTTTTTATTCTATCAAACTTGTATGCTCGCCAACTATTTTGTTGACCTTTATTATTCATATATTGAAGGGAATTGATGATAATGTTCAAGAAATCTACTAGGTGGATTTAGAAACGCACGAAGAAATTAGTTTTCTTTTCTTTGAATATTTGAGTTGATGTAATTTCTTTTCTTGTGACAATGTACGAATTTGAGTTTATGAAATAAAAAAAGGTTTATTTAAATATTATCATTTCAATTGTTATGATGCTTTGAAAAATCATCCAATCGCTCATGCCATGATGATTAAGCCAGTGGTTGGGGTGTGACAGATTGGTATCAGAGCCATAACTATAGTGAATTAGGAAAAAATTGACATGATTGACCTAGTCTATAGTTAATAACCTTATTTGACAATTCTTGATTATGATATTAAAATTACCAATTTTCTTTCTAAATTGTTTCTATCTCTTCTTTTGTCTCAAGTTACATACCTTTCCTAAGGTACTTTACATAATTACATGACTACATGAAGGCACTCTTATTCCACAACCGAAACGACTCACCAAAATAGGGGTGATTCCTACATTTGGTGACGACTTTCAATCCGCCTTACATGTTATTTTCACGAAATTCTTCCATCTAGTTAGGAGTGATTTCCTTACCTTGATGGAAATTTCTCATTCTCACTCTAGTAGACCTTGCCAACGAGTCGAATTTCCCTTCTCACTGGTAAAAACTAACCACACTTAGGAACGACATGGTTAAGCTAGGAGTGAAATCCACATCTTGACGATTCGTTCCATTCCTCGATTTTCAATCTCACCAAAGTCTCGAATTTCGATTGAGTAGGGATACATAATAACTGGAAGGGTGAATACCGTTAACAAAATTTTCAGTGAGAGTATCCTACCTATTAGGCGAAAGCGTCTTCCTGAACTCAAGAGAACTTTTGAATACTTCGGCTTAGTCATAGTTTTGTTCCAAGACCCTCCACATTTTACGAATCAAAATCTCTTTTATGTTACATCAATTTCAATGTGTTTTACATTTGATCGTTACTTGTTTCAAATTCGATTACACGAATCACGTCTCCCGGAATCTAAAACACTTACCAACAATTGAGAACAAACTAAATTATACTCTTTCATGTCTCATTATTCATGTCAACATGACTATATCATTCATTATGTGAAACTATTTGAAATCACACGTGCCTACATGAAATTTTGAATCACTACATGCTTATGTGAAACATGCAAACATATGTTATACACACCATTATGTCACAAATTGATTAAATGTTAATAAAACCCATTTGATCAAAGTCTCATCACCATCTTATGTCATCTATAAGATTAATAGTCGTCAAATATTTCCAAAGCCTATTTTTTTCTATAAACGACAAGCACAACCTTTCTCAACTTGTGTAAAATACTCCCAAGGTAACATATTCATTGTCTAAAAATTTTCTCAAACATCCAACAATGCTAACGCTTAGTGTTGGGTCTAAACGTGTGGGCGAAAATTCACGAAATCGGGCCGCCTACAACCACTATCAGTCAAAAATTTCAACAAAAGTGACACTTCTATGAAACTTAACCCTTCAATTTTCAATTTCTATCTGAAGCAAACTAAATCTTATCACCCCTCAATGGCAACAAGTTCGATTCTCCAACTTCACCCTACTTTGCTCCAAACTTTTTATGATCATGACATTTGATACATTCAAACATTACATATTAGTCATACATAAGATTATTATTATTACACATACTTGAATTAATACATTCGTCATTGCATGTTAGTTTTACACATGTTTATCATTATTCATACTTAAACTCATACATTTGACAATACATGATAGTCCTACATGTACTTGTCACTACTCATACTCGAACTTATGTATTTGACGTTACACGATTAGTTTTCGTAAATGTTGTCCTTACACCTACTTTAATACAATCACATATACACGTGCTTGGTACTTCCATGCATTCATACACAAATCCACGACAAATCACACTATGGGTCTTGCACAAAATAATCTCATATCCTTATTTTCGATATTCTCCTGCTTGCGTTCAGATACCTACATGGCCAAAACTTTTTAATTTTAGAAGCATGTCATCACAACTATCATATGTGTACTCTTTACTGTATTACCTTATCTTTTTACCATTTGACCCATACACCACTAGTACAACCTATGCGGACCATGCAATGACCAAAATAACTACAGGTGCACACGTAATTATAACGGTAGGCACATGAAAATCATAGCGAAGTTCTAGTGTGTCGTGACGCGAAACATAACATGACATCGAGTAACGAAACAAATGTGACATGGTTAGAAGATGGTGGGTACGCCGTTGGTACTTCCAATATATAAGTGTTCCTACCATGTTAACAAAAGTAACGTAAAACATGCCATGTGAAGTTTGATGTTATTTGACCCTGCTTTTACTAAACAATATTATCAATCAAACAAAACTTCTTATTTCATGATCCTATCCCTTTTGTTTTACGTCACAAGTATTCTCGGTAACACGACATTTATCCTTTTGTCTTATGACTTCCAATACTACGTTCCATGGTAACTAATCATTGAGGTTTTACTCAATACTCAAACCTTGCTCAACCTTAGAAGTATGTTTTATACATATTACCATTTTAACAATAGGTTTTCCAATAACAAAACCTAACCTGGAATCCATTAGCCATTTGTGGCCACAATCACCTTCAACATTCTTCAACATTCTTCAACGATGTATTTTTCCTTTTGGGTCTAACACCCTCATTATTTTTGCCTCATGTGTTTGGTAAATCATTGTTGACTAGAAATCTTTTGACAAACCGCATTTACACATCCACTAAAACGCAACATTTTCTTACCGATGAGAATTGATTAACTATCTTCCACCATTTATTTAATTATACACATAGCTACCCAATTAACAACTTCCAAAACTTGTAGTTAGTTATCTTTATGCTAGAATTTGTTTCCAACTATTTGATCAAAATTTCATTTAAACCTTATCTACTGAACTTTTAACCTAATTATCTATTGCAAACTCAACTTAGTCCAAAATTTTAAAATTTCTTGTTCCTTTTTTTTCACACTTATAATCCAACTAATCAACCTATTTACCCGATAAAAAATTTATACCTATAATTATAAAAAAAATATTACCATCTCATTTTAAACCGATAACATTTTATTTCATACATTTATAAATGGTTACCACTTGTTTTTAAACCAATAAAATCTTCTCTTACAATTGTAATGTTTACCAACTCATCCTAATCTGATAGAACCCTTTCTCACAAATGTTTAAACTATCTTATTTTATACGGTTAAGTCACTTAGTCTTTCAAATAATGCCCACTAAATTATATCTTAAGTCGGGTTACCTAAGCACTCTTTGTTTGGTCGCCTATGTATCAAGTTGGCTAAATTTGATCACAATACCATCGCGTATACACACACCTATCCGTTTTGTAACATCCGTAAAAAAACCGGATTTACCAAACCCGCTCCGTTTATTAACCGAACAATCAGTTAAAATTTCGTTGCGTATTTAATGCTCAAATTAATTTTAAACAATACATAATTAATAAGTATATTGGAATATAAAAGTTATATTTGAAAAAGTATTAAAAATAGTGGTTTAAAAATAAAACAAGGCTGCCGGGTTTCGAACCTGGGTCAGCCGGGTCAATCTGGTCAACAAACGCTTTAACTTTCATCCATCAAACCACTCCGCCACTTGTGTTCTTTGGTAACATATCAAAACAATTAATTCAAATATCAAACTCGAATTCAAAAGTGACGCGCCCAATCGCAGTCGTCGGAAATCCCGACGATTTTGCCGAGATTGGACGGTTTCTTCCATCTTAACGTAAGCCTTAACTATTACATCGGTTATAACCGACGTCTGAACCCGCGACACAAGTCATAACCGCCGGAAAATTATTGACCGACGAATCAAGACGGAAAACGGACCAAATTCGTCGATGTTCTGCCCTATAAATACACACTCTAACTTCAGTTAGCCTTTTCGCTCACAAACCCACCCATTCTCGACGAAATTTCATTCGCCGGAAACCTTCTGCAACTCGCCGGAAAACCGAACCCCTTCACCTCTGTGCCTCACTCTAAAAACTGAACACCCATAACTCATACCGAAGCCACCCACACTCATCTCAAGCTCCCTGAAGACATTCTGCCGCAAGACACACGTCGCCGGAATAACCTGCTGTCATCGGAGTTTCGCCGGCGAAACAGAGGAGCCCTGTTCGGTATATCTTACACTTAATCTCTCATTCTTTTTATTAATCTCACATGTAATTAATCACAACACACTAAAGAACTTGATTAAATCGTCGAACCAGTCGGACACCGATTCTGGTTAAGTTTAACGAAGAAGATGAAGTTTTCAGTTGTATATATGTTTAATTTAAATCAAGATATATCTCGGGTTAGACACACAGTCCAGCGGTGGACTGTGTGCAAATAAACACGCATACGTCCCGAGTTCGATTCTTGTCCCACGCACACTCGCCTTAATAAAAATGTTCCTTTTTTTAAACTGAACCGGATTCATTGCAAATAGATGTTAAGTTTAATAAAAACCGGAATAATAACCAAGATAGACACACAGTCTAGTGGTGGACTGTGTGAACGTTTAAATCACACGTCGCGAGTTCGAGTCCAGACTACCGCACCGGTTCTGGCAATTATCAAACTTTTTATATAAGGCAGAAATGAAATTATCTAGTTTGTATATAAATATAATAACAATCAGATTATTTACCAAGTTAGACACACAGTCCAGCGGTGGACTGTGTGTCAACCTAAACCACAGGTCCCGGGTTCGAGACCTGTGGTCAGCACCGGTTCGATGCATTAAAATCGTTTTTAAAATAAATGATTTTCGGTTTAATTCAATTAGTATATAAATATAATTAAAAACATAAATATTTCAGGTTAGACACGTAGCTCAGTTGGTAGAGCTGCGTGCACGCGAACGGGAGGTCTCGGGTTCGAGCCTCACCCGGCGCACACGATTACACAATAAAACCGGTCAACAAGTCAACGGTAAAAAAAAGTCAACATTTTTTATTATATTATTTATTTATTTTATTTAAAAATCAATTAAAATACTTAAAAATAACATTTTTAAGGTTAGAAAATAGCCTTAAACTCACGAAAATATATCCAAAAATCCTACAAAAATTGATTAATAAATCCACTTATTTACCGAACCATTATGTTATTATCTAGGTTAGTTTCACTCGTGGTTAAATCAAACTTCGTGCGCATTCAACATCATCAACCGAACGCACCCAAAGTGAGTGAATCTTACAACTCCCCTTTTTAATTACACATTTTGGGGTGTGTCATGTGTCACTAAAATTAACTCGTTTATTTAAACTTATGCCATACCATATTGTGATCTAAACTTAGAATGTATATATTGTTTGTAGTTATATATTTCATATTGTCAAGTTATATGCAAATCATTCACTAGGCCCATCAGTTCCTCGTGGGAGACGAGTTGAGCAACGCGTGCCTCAAAACAATCCATTATTGTATGTGTGTGCATTATCTAATGATTAAGTGTTTTGTGAATAAGTTTACATCTATATTTACTCATATGTGGTTGTGCACTTTATTTTATAATCAATTAAATAAACTTGTTCAAATGTTTTTCATAGGATTCACTCGCCAACTTTTTGTTGATCCAAAAACCATTTTTACACATGATACAGGTGAACAGGATGAAGCAAGGAAAACATAGGAAATGCGTTAGAAGAAAACAATGAAGTCTAGAATGATGTTTAGGACATGATGTAATTATGATTGTATATTTCCCATTAAATTGTAATAATGAATATGAAACGTTATAATAAATGTCATGAGCTTTGATGATAACCCAATCATGCCCCGATCACCTTTTCCGCTGCGGGTCGGGGTGTGACAGATTGGTATCAGAGCCATGACTATAGGGATATAGGATAGGTTATTAGACCCTTAGAGCCTATACTATAGTTGACTAGATCTTAATTGTTTATGCGGTTACATGCAAACTTATGATGTTTATTTGTTTCATATTTGTTTATACTTACAGTCAAACATACATACTTACATACACATTCATCATACATATTTCAATGTTCATATATTCAAATCATCTTCATACTTCCGTTATTCAAAGATTTTGTCGCAAATTTTCAAATCTCATCAAAGTGAGTTCTGCTACGGGCATGTAGTAACCGGAAGGGTACAAGTACCGGTAGTCGGAACGTCCTGTCTAGGTTGGCATTCGTATAAATCCAATATAACGGACCAGTTTGCCTACCTGGGGACTAACAATGAGAGTACGAAGGACCTATTAGGCCAAAGCATGCCACACCAAACGTCGTTCGAACTAACCCCACTTTGAGGCGTCACCGTGTCCACACCTGGACACATTCCGAATATCATACGTTACATATTTCTCGATTTTCTCAGTTTTAGTGTACGTAACCAGGCTAACACATGCGAACCATATGAAAAACCCGGTATTCATGGGGGCCCACATGATTACGAAGGTGAAGTATGACGGCATGCAAGGCCCAATTATGAGCAAAGCCCAAGACATCCTATGGATGTAGTAGATTTATTTTTCTATATTTATTTTATGAATGTTCATTCCTAAATACGACCCCTGATCCCAAAAACATCCAACTCATACTCATGATATGTATTCCTTGTAGATGTCTTCTAGCCTCGCCCGTAGGAAGATGAGAGCAGGAAAAGCCCGCGAGCGCATGGCTGCCCTAATCGCTCAACAAATGGCTGCCGTAATACCCAACATTGTAATTCAAGTCCAACAAGCCCTTACCGCTAATCCTGTCAACCAAGAAGATCAAAATGTTATCAACCCTCCCCAAATACCACTAAATGCACCTACAAGCATTTCAAATCCTGCGACCCTCCAAAATACGAAGGGACTGAAGGTGTCACCGCTCTCCTCCATTGGTTTGAAGAAATGGAGAACACTTTTCTAAATTGCGATTGCCCGATGATTGCAAAGTGCGATATGCTACCGGTCGTTTATATGGAATAGCATTTACTTGGTGGAATACAGAGAAGGCCAAACGAGGCGTTGAAGATGCTATGACTTTGACTTGAGAAGAGTTGAAGGAAATCATGACAAGACGGTTTTGCCGAGGAGCGAAATCAAGAAATTAGAAGATGAGTTCTATTCGTTGAAGCAAAAGGAAGGCGACCACACCACATACAACAAAAGATTCCTCGAGTTAAATCAAATGGTTCCCAACTTGTTCACTCCCCTCTACCGTTTGATCGAGCACTACATTCGAGGTCTTTCGTCAAAAATTCAAGACTCTGTAATAAGTACCACGCCTGCAACTTTGGAAGCAGAAATGGAGTTAGCTACAGAACTCACCGAGAACCGCATCCGGAATAAAGACTTCAAGGAGGAGAAGAAGAAGGATAAAGCATCAACTGAAACTTCAAACTCCACCAAACCAAATCCCCTTCTCAACCCATTTTTAAGAGAAAACGAGATGGGCAACTTCTCGCTGTCACCCAACGTAATCAACCAATTTCACAAGCCATACCCATCCAAGCTATCCCAATCACTCAAGTAGCACCCGACTCAACTTACCCGAATAAGAAACCATACCTTGGACCTCACCCTCAATGTAACACCTGTTTTTATCACCATCCATCTACCTTACCTTGTCGACTATGTGCGAATTGTGGACGCTATGGTCATTTGAGCAAGGTTTGCCGCACCTCTCAAAACCAAATCTCTCCCCCTACTCAAAACATGATCCAAACCTATCAACAACCCCAATACCCCATGTTCCCATATGTTCGAACTTGTTTCAATTGTGGCGACCCTACCCACTTTAGAAACACGTGCCCCCGATTGGTTAACATCATAAACGCCCAAGCTCAAGCAAACCCAGTTAACCAAGCAAATCAAGGAAACCTAATCACTAGGCCACCAGCAAGAGGAAGAGTTTTCAACATCAACGCCAATCCTGTTGAAGATAATGACGACCCAAACAAAACCACCCAACTGGTCCCCTTCACCAAAAATCAAGATCAACTCCAACCGCTTAGTTTTTATGTTTTCTTTATGTTATCTCAATTTTCCCGTATTCCAGTTTTAAATTGGAATCTTATCCAAGGATCTTAATGCGAATTACTATTTCAGTTTGTTTATGTTTTAAAGTCACATAGAACCAATCATAACTTACGGATAAAGCCAATGAAAATTTGACAAGAATATGGTGGATACGCCGCTGGTACTTCCTATATATAAGTATTCTTGCCAAAGGATCAGAGGCATTATCTGGCGGTTATGAGAAGTTCCATGTAGAATTTAGTATTGTCTTGATTGAAGTTTGTTTTGTACTCACTGATTTAGCATTTATAGCATCTCATCATTTAAAAAAATTGGATTGTGTTCCATTTCTACATAGACTAACCTCTCCATCACAACAAACGAGAGAGGTATTGTCATCATTCAAACATGTATACTATCAGAATTGAGACTCAAGTGTTGGTTGTTGTGTTTGTTTTAGAGTCACATAGAACTAATCATAACTTGCGGATAAAGTCAATGAAAATTTGACAAGAATATGGTGGATTCGCCGCTGGTACTTCCTATATATAAGTATTCTTGTCAAAGGATCAGAGGCATTATCAGGCGGTTATGAGAAGTTCCATGTAGGATTTAGTAATGTTTTGGTTTAAGTTGTTCATCATATATTTCAGCGCATTTCAATTTCATCATTTAAAGAAGTTGAGCTATGTCTCACTTCCACAAGGACTAACCTCTCCATCATAACAAACGAGAGAGGTACTGTCACCATTCACACATGTATACTATCAGAATTGAGACTCAAGTGTTGGTTGTTGTGTTTGTTTTAGAGTCACATAGAACTAATCATAACTTGCGGATAAAGTCAATGAAAATTTGACAAGAATATGGTGGATACGCCGCTGGTACTTCCTATATATAAGTATTCTTGTCAAAGAATCAGAGGCATTATCAGGCGGTTATGAGAAGTTCCATGTAGGATTTAGTATTGTTTTGGTTGAAGTTTGTGTTGTACTCACTGATTTAGCATTCATATCATCTCATTATTTAAAGAAATTGGATTGTGTTCCATTTTCTACATAGACTAACCTCTCCATCATAACAAACGAGAGAGGTACTGTCATCATTCAAACATGTATACTATCAGAATTTAGACTCAAGCTTTGGTTGTTGTGTTTGTTTATGTTTTAGAGTCACATAGGACTAATCATAATTTACTGATAAAACCAATGAAAATTTGACGAGAATATGGTGGATACGCCGCTGGTACTTCCTATATATAAGTATTCTTGCCAAAGGATCAGAGGCATTATCACGCGGTTATGAGAAGTTCCATGTAGGATTTAGTATTGTCTTGGTTGAAAATTTGTGTTACATTCACTGATTTTAACATTCATATCATCTTATCATTTAAAGAGATTGGATTGTGTTCTATTTCTACATAAACTAAACTTCTCCATCATAACAAACGAGAGAGGAACTGTCACCATTCAAACATGTATGCTATCAGAATTTGGACTTAGATATTGGTTGTTGTGTTTATTTATGTTCTAGAGTTACATCATAGAACCAATCATAACTTACTGATAAAACCAATGAAAATTTGACAAGAATATGGTGGATACGCCGCTGGTACTTCCTATATATAAGTATTCTTGCTAAAGGATCGGAGGCATTGTCAGGCGGTTATGAGAAGTTCCATGTAGGATTTAGTAAATTTCTTGGTACATTGGTTGTGGTGTTTATTTATGTTCTAGAGTCACATCATAGAACCAATCATAACTTACTGATAAAACCAATGAAAACTTGACAAGAATATGGTGGATACGCCACTGGTACTTCCAGTATATAAGTATTCTTGCCAAAGGATCAGAGGCATTGTTAGGCGGTTATGAGAAGTTCCATGTAGGTTGTAGTATTAGAAATTTTGTTTTAAGATATAACCTTATCTTTCCAAACATAGCAAAACTCTTGCGCAAGAAATCATACTTAGTGAATAAACTCTGCTTATCAATATTTTTACCGTAGGCAACAAAAAGCGATTCCTATAGCAGGGTACTCAACCCTTACAAGGAACGTTACCGCCTCAAACAAAATTTAAACCCTTACTCTTTTTCTAAATATGTAACCGTCAAACTAAACACCATCATTTTTAGACAAATATATCACTACTTAAATTTCGGGACGAAATTTCTAAAAAGTAGGGGATACTGTAACATCCGTAAAAAAACTGGATTTACCAAACCCGCTCCGTTTATTAACCGAACAATCAGTTAAAAATTTCATTGCGTATTTAATGCTCAAATTAATTTTAAACGATACATAATTAATAAGTATATTGGAATATAAAAGTTATATTTGAAAAATTATTAAAAATAGTGGTTTAAAAATAAAACAAGGCTGCCGGGTTTCGAACCCGGGTCAGCCGGGTCAATCTGGTCAACAAACGCTTTAACTTTCATCCATCAAACCACTCCGCCACTTGTGTTCTTTGGTAACATATCAAAACAATTAATTCAAATATCAAACTCGAATTCAAAAGTGACGCGCCCAATCGCAGTCGTCGGAAATCCAGACGAGTTCGCCGAGATTGGACGGTTTCTTCCATCTTAACGTAAGCCTTAACTATTACATCGGTTATAACCGACGTCTGAACCCGCGACACAAGTCATAACCGCCGGAAAATTATTGACCGACGAATCAAGACGGAAAACGGACCAAATTCGTCGATGTTCTGCCCTATAAATACACACTCTAACTTCAGTTAGCCTTTTCGCTCACAAACCCACCCATTCTCGACAAAATTTCATTCGCCGGAAACCTTCTGCAACTCGCCGGAAAACCGAAACCCTTCACCTCTGTGCCTCACTCTAAAAATTGAACAGCCAGAACTCATACCGAAGCCACCCACACTCATCTCAAGCTCCCTGAAGACCCTCTGCCGCAAGACACACGTCGCCGGAATAACCTGCTGTCATCGGAGTTTCGCCGGCGAAACAGAGGAGCCCTGTTCGGTATATCTTACACTTAATCTCTCATTCTTTTTATTAATCTCACATGTAATTAATCACAACACACTAAAGAACTTGATTAAATCGTCGAACCAGTCGGACACCGATTCTGGTTAAGTTTAACGAAGAAGATGAAGTTTTCAGTTGTATATATGTTTAATTTAAATCAAGATATATCTCGGGTTAGACACACAGTCCAGCGGTGGACTGTGTGCAAATAAACACGCATACGTCCCGAGTTCGATTCTTGTCCCACGCACACTCGCCTTAATAAAAATGTTCCTTTTTTTAAACTGAACCGGATTCATTGCAAATAGATGTTAAGTTTAATAAAAACCGGAATAATAACCAAGATAGACACACACTCCAGTGGTGGACTGTGTGAACGTTTAAATCACACGTCGCGAGTTCGAGTCCAGACTACCGCACCGGTTCTGGCAATTATCAAACTTTTTATATAAGGCAGAAATGAAATTATCTAGTTTGTATATAAGTATAATAAAAATCAGATGATTTATCAAGTTAGACACACAGTCCAGCGGTGGACTGTGTGTCAACCTAAACCACAGGTCCCGGGTTCGAGACATGTGGTCAGCACCGGTTTGATGCATTAAAATCGTTTTTAAAATAAATGATTTTCGGTTTAATTCAATTAGTATATAAATATAATTAAAAACAGAAATATTTCAGGTTAGACACGTACTCAGTTGGTAGAGCTGCGTGCACGCGAACGGGAGGTCTCGGGTTCGAGCCTCACCCGGCGCACACGATTACACAATAAAACCGGTCAACAAGTCAACGGTCAAAAAAAGTCAACATTTTTTTTATTTTTATTTATTTATTTTATTTAAAAATCAATTAAAATACTTAAAAATAACATTTTTAAGGTTAGAAAATAGCCTTAAACTCACGAAAATATATCCAAAAATCCTACAAAAATTGATTAATAAAATCCACTTATTTACCGAACCATTATGTTATTATCTAGGTTAGTTTCACTCGTGGTTAAATCAAACTTCGTGCGCATTCAACATCATCAACCGAACGCACCCAAAGTGAGTGAATCTTACAACTCCCCTTTTTTAATTACACATTTTGGGGTGTGTCATGTGTCACTAAAATTAACTCGTTTATTTAAACTTGTGCCATACCATATTGTGATCTAAACTTAGAATGTATATATTGTTTGTAGTTATGTATTTCATATTGTCAAGTTATATGCAAATCATTCACTAGGCCCATCAGTTCCTCGTGGGAGACGAGTTGAGCAACGCGTGCCTCAAAACAATCCACTATTGTATGTGTGTGCATTATCTAATGATTAAGTGTTTGTGAATAAGTTTACATCTATATTTACTCATATGTGGTTGTGCACTTTATTTTATAATCAATTAAATAAACTTGTTCAAATGTTTTTCATAGGATTCACTCGCCAACTTTTTGTTGATCCAAAAACCATTTTTACACATGATACAGGTGAACATGATGAAGCAAGGAAAACATAGGAAATGCCTTAGAAGAAAACAATGAAGTCTAGAATGATGTTTAGGACATGATGTAATTATGATTGTATATTTCCCATTAAATTGTAATAATGAATATGAAACGTTATAATAAATGTCATGAGCTTTGATGATAACCCAATCATGCCCCGATCACCTTTTCCGCTGCGGGTCGGGGTGTGACACGTTTTAGAACCTTTTTTCACCTACTTATGGATAATATCTCAATCCATGTTAGTCAAACAAACTGCTTTTACAACCTCATCTATCATTCCCTTCAAATTGTTTATTTGCATCAATTTACTCAACTAACCAAATAATCTCGTTATTTCACGCCCGTATAAATCACCAATTTAACCAAAACATTTGTTAGCCTGATTTGCATGTTATATTTAACTTGTTTCCAATCCATACGCTTACACATGCATTACTTCATAGTAACTAAACGACAATCTTCTTCCTATTTAAATATTTTAACTAGTCATTACTCGTATCCAACCATTAAAATATCACCTCTTATTTCCTTCCAAAAAGTAAACCCTTAAACAAATTTCGGGACGAAATTTTCTAAAGTAGGGGAGACTATAACATCCCGCAATTATTGTAGTAATCGTTTCCTGTTTTTCGTATTCAACCATTTTAATCCGAGACTTATAATAAAAATGGAATTCATTTTATTTATTTATTTATTTATTTATTTCTCTCAATTATTGTTCAATCAAACATAGGTGTTATTCATATAATCATCAAGACACGTTTAATTCATTAAAGAACCGACTTATGTTGTGTAAATTCGATATTCGAGACCCAATCAATCAACTATTGTGTCATACTATTTTATAAATTATATTAGAAACTCAAATTTATACAAATAATATAAGAGAAATGCATAAAACGAACAAGCCCATGACATTAGTGCCCAAAATCAATATATATATATATATATATATATATATATATATATATATATATATATATATATATATATATATATAAAAGACCAAAAGTGTGAGAAATGTAAGAAAGAATCTCAGCCATTAGATCTAAATTAATTGAAAAGGGTAATCAAGTAATTTTATCATTGATTTAATTAATTCAAAACCTTCTATAAACCGCCACCCTAATTTATAGGAATACCGAATAACACTGCAAACACCATTCAGCACGTATATAACACCATTCAATAATTATATAACACCCTTCAATAAGTATATAACACCATTCAATAAGTATATAACACCATTTTAAAGATCTCTATAAAAACACTACGAATAACACTGCAACAACCATTCAGCGCATATATAACACCATTCAATAAGTATATAACGCCATTCAATAATTATATAACACCATTCAATAAGTATATAACACCATTCAATAATTATATAACACCATGAACTGAAACAAAAAACCATTAACTGAAACATTCGATTGAACGTAAATTTTTTCCGTATATAAGTATAGTAATATGGTACTCATATTAAAGATTAAAAAACACTCGTTATTATGGTGTAATGTTTTTTTAAAAAACGAGTTACATGTAAAAAGTTATTGCGTTTAAAAATAAGAGGGGAACTTGCATATGGATTGCATGTGACTTTCTAAAATTAAAAATGTTAATTTTACCTTTGTACCCTTAATCTAGATAATCAATTATTTTAATTGTTATGCTATTTACAAGATTGTCATCAGGATCTCAACCATTAGAATAAAGATCTAATGGTTTAGATTTTTTCTTACCCTTCTCACACTTTGGGCCTTTTTACAGGATCCTCTACCTATATATATATGTGTATATATATATATATATATTAATGGGCAAATTTTCAACTTTCCATATTTCTTCACCACCTCTGACCCTAATTCATCACCTATAATTACCACACTCATTCCATCACTTTTCTTTGTCATTTCTCAAATAATTCTTTCCTCTTGAAAGTGAGTTTCATCTCCTTTCACATTCTTCTCTTCTTCTGTTTTTCTTTGTGTTTTCATACTTCCCCATCTTGAAGAAATTCTTATGGAATGTCACAAATTGTTTTTCATGGTAAACAAAGATGGTGCATCACCAAAATAAGGACAATTCTTGAGTTTTCTTTTACATGTTTTTTTTACCTTTAATTATGTCTTTTCCATCTTACATTACTAACCATGATCAATTATTATAATGTCTAACTTAATATTGTCTAACTCTGTATTATATGACTAAACTAATACACTAACCGCTAACAATATACATTCATGTCTTGTCTAACTTCTAACAATTTACATTTATGTCGTACCTAACTTCTAACATTTATATTATGCTTTTACATTCTTGTCTTTTACTTCTAGTTCATGTTCACGTATTTGTTTGACCCGTTTGGGCTAATTCATCAAAATCAAACCAAGACACCAATCTAACCAAATTTTTGAGTGATCTTATGTTAAGGTTGGCACTTGTAATGGTTAGGATGCAAATTCCACCATTTACCTACTTACGTGAACATTTTGCATCTAAATTTATATAGTTTACGAAAACCGAACCAAAATTCCACTTTTCACCTTAGAAACATGTAAATATAATTAGACATAAAATAAATAACAATAATAATAATAATAATAGTAATAGTAATAATAATATATCTATTGTCAGAAATTCTACTAATTTAATTTTCTAAATTTAATTAGTCTAATCTTTTCTTTCTCCATCTATTTACCATAAACAACCTACTAATTACCTAAGTATGAGATTATGTACTTTTTTGTAATTAGACTTAATTATGCTTATGTTAACATTATTATATAGGTGATATTACATATAGTTATATAACAAGTTTATATAATTATTAATATCTTTATACGTATACATTTTACATAATAGGTTATTCTTTATTTCTCATTTACATCTCTTAACTAATATTTAATTATCTCTTTACTTATTTATACACTTATACAACTTTATTTACTCTTTTAGGCTAGACTTCGTTTCGCCTTTCCAACTCTACTACTCGTTCGTGGCTATCTCGGTTTACTATGCAACCGTGAGTATACTCGAACCCTTTTTTCCTTTAAACACACTTTGGGTTGCAATATATGAAATTATAAAAACTCACCTACACATATTAATCGCATTATTCAAACACTCAATCTATGAATACATGCTAATTGTCATACATACATGCTAGAAGTCAATCTTATGTACTCAATCGCCTACCTTAACAATTATAGCGCTATAGAAATAGCACACCGCCCTTGTGGTATTGTTAAGTATTCAATCTTGTACGATCTGTTTCCTTATGTGGAAAGGATATGCTAGTGGACACTTGGTTTGATTGATAGTTTACACATGCTAGTAGTATACAAATTGTCATGTTAGATTGAGACTTTTTATTCTATATTATGTAGATCAAACTTGTATGCTCGCCAACTACTTTGTTGACATTTATTATTCATATATTGAATGGAATTGATGATAATGTTCAAGAAATCTACTAGGTGGATTTAGAAACGCACGAATAAATTAGTTTTCTTTTGTTTGAATATTTGAGTTGATGTAATTTCTTTTCTTTTTTTCACAATGTACGAATTTTAGTTTATGAAATAAAAAATGTTTATTTAATATTGTCAATTTCAATTGTTATGATACTTTGAACAATCATCCATTCGCTCATGTCCCGATGATTCCGCCATCGGTTGGGGTGTGACATCTTCCACGTTTCACACATTAAACCTCTACCCTAGAGAGGTCAAAAGTTGTTTGGGATCACTCCACTAAATACTTGTAATAGCTTAGTTTGAGAGAGTACTTGTAATCAACAATCCTTTTTCAAGTTGTTCAATCCTATCATACTTGATCTATTATGATTCGCTCAATAATCATTGTATATGGACAAGTTATAGCCATTATATGCTAAACTTCTTGTGTTGCTTGTGTTGAAGATGAAACTTGGTATGAATTAAATGTTTAATCTTTGGCAAAGAGGTGTGTTGTGTCTTTAATAATTCCTTCCACTCTTCTTTCGTAATGAGCTTGCGATTGTTTTAGTCTTTGATCTTGTGAGAGTTCTTGATAACAAAAGGAGGTGAGCTTATTAGTACACTCATAGTGTGTAACAACCCATATACTAATAAGGGAAATCCGATGTTGGAGAAGAGGTTGACCGTTTATCAAGAATATCATTGTTGGCGTGCATGGTCTATATGCTAGGCCTTAATGATTAGCCAGATCTTAGTCTAGTGACTTGTCTAACACAGTCTATTTGTTAGACTAGGCGTAGTTCAATAGTTAGTGAACCCATCTTAAAATACTATACATCTATATATATATTTTATTATTATGACGCCACTCCTTAAATACATTAATCACAAGTGTCATTAGCAGATGTGGGGAACACTTTGATATATCCTTGCTACCTTTGTAGTGAGACAAATGTATGCCAAATAGAAGATCGCAAGCCATGGTTACCATGTAAAAGAAAGAAGATTAATTTGATGTAACTAACCCCAGATTAGAGGATTGTTCCTTAAAAAGAACATTTCTCTAAGACTAGGCAATGATTTATATTTAATCGGCTCTAATTCTATTTTAAACTTAAAGTCACGTCTTGTATATCTAATAAAAATTCATCGATAACCTTAGCTAGAAGCGGAGTCTTTGAGTTAATTAATCTCACATCTTACCAATAAAATAACTATAATTCATGCCAAGTGGATTCAGAAATCCAAAGCAACACTCTTCGTGCTCTTGATATTCCTTACTAACCATCTATTACTTTCTTTTTGTTTCTAGTATTAATATAAAAATAAAAAAGATAATTAATTAAACTAGTTGGTAATTTAAAGTAACTACTAAAAGTTGTATCCTTTGGGTTCGATAATTGGTTCTTAAATAAACTCTACTACAAACAGTAGGTATACTTGCCTATAATGTGTGTTTAGTCTAAATAATAATCATTTCTTATAAGTTAACTCACCTAATCATGCTTAGAGTTATTAAATTAATTAGATCAACACACTAAAACACGCACATCACGTTCTTAAAGTTATGAGAAGTTAGACTAGGTTATAATGTGTTATGATTAATCATAGAAGTACTAATACTAATGGATTACATTAGAGATTAATTTATTTTATTTTTATCTTATTTTTAAATTTTTTTGAACCTTATTAAAATTTTATTATTTTGGTCGAGTCGTTGCTACTTAAATAAAAGATTGCTACCAACGTCACCCTTCTGGGAACCACCAGCTTTGTGTTTTGTCTCTGCCGCATTGGGCAGGCGCCCCTCTGGTTCTAATAATATAGTGTTATGCTTTATAAAATTCCGAATACACTGTTGCAACATGCTTATTTATATTTACGTCAATAATGGTTTTGTTCAAAATAGAACAGTTCAATATAATTGATTTTTTGTTAGTTATTGTGATGAACCGAACCAATACCATCCGAACAAATTCACTAGCAGTATAGAGTATAGTGCATACATCGTAAGCTATATCGGTTGTCCATACCGTACCGGTACTGTGACGAACCAAACTGATGCCATCTAACAACATCGATGCCCTGTCAATAACTTCGGTACCAGTATCAATACTATTAGAACCACAACTAATATTCGTTTTATGATTTTCAACCAATGTAAAATACACGGCGATATCATTTTGGTCGTATAAGAGTAAACTCTTCTAATCGATGACAAACTTAGTTTACAAAGCATCAAAAGGGAACTAAAAGCCCAAGTAACCTTTTCTTAAACTTTATTTCACAACCAATTATTTTTTATTTATTTATTTTTATGCATTTTTATAAAAAAAATCTATAAAAATCACTTCTTTTATAGCTTGACTAGACGTTGACGACATCTTGGTACTAAAAGTTCATGTATCTTTGGACGGCATCAGTATCTTACTACTACGCTAACGATGTATGTAGTTGCCTCAGTGTGATGTTTTATCTGATAGTATCTTATTGTGTTTTCTAAATTTAAAACTTTAACCAGTGTAAAAACCGGTTAAAAATCATCATTATTTATATGTAATCCACACCACGCCACCTATACATTTCAATTTAGCTCCGAATGAAATCCCTATTGATAAGTTCCTTGAGTACACTAGAGCTAGGATGGACCATACCAAATCAATAGGTTTTACCATCTTCAGGATTATAGGGTGGTGAATATGAGTACCATGATTTTCCAAGTATAGTTTCTCCATTTGTTCAAAAGATGTGCACATGTGTATTTTTCTAGGCTTCTACACGGAGACATCTCTAGCTAAAACAAGTCAGTACCTCGATGGTAAGTTCTTTACCCACACCATTTTTTTTTCCAATGACTATCACCGATGGATTGTTGATGATAAACACTTTCATCGAGTGATGTTAGACAAATATATATGTCACTAAAAACCTTGTGTTTTGTAGTGACACCATTGACTATACACATATGATTACTTTTTGTTTATACATCTAATTTTTATACTAATATGTCCCAAATGAAAGTGATAAATATTGATAATATGATAAAGGGTTGTTTTAAACGTACATTATCTTATTTTTATTTGTTGCAACCCCATCCACCCTCTTTCACTTGCTCAATTATATACAATTTTAACGTTTTGTTTTCTTTATGACTTTTTATTTATGAATAATGTGTATATATATATATATATATAGTGGATGATTCAATTGAGAAGTGTGTAGACAGAATTTTTTAATGCAGAGGATAATGGTCTTTAAGACTAATTAATTAATTAATTATAATAATAAATGAGATAAGAGAAAAACTATTTAATGTTTTACAATTATACTTTTTATTTTTATTTTTTTCCAATTGAATTTTCTTCTCAAATGATCCTTTTTAATATAGTGGAGAACTTGGAGATAAGGAGAAAACTCACTTGAGTTGTTAGAACTTAGAGAACTTCGACTTATCATGCGAGGTGGCCCCCATTTTTGCACACACGATGGAAATATTACAAACGCAGTTGTAAAAAACTTTCGAGAGCCATTTAAGTGGTTTTACGCTACTGTAAAAAGCTACTGACATCAGCATTTACATCCTATAAGGGTTTCTTACGTTGGTGTAAATCAACAAAAACTAATATTATTATATTTATTTTTGGAAAATTTATTTTTTAATGATATTTGGTATAATTTTTTTGTAGAAAAAATCATTCGTTTTGGCTAAGTTCTAAAGGTCCTTCAACCCGTATGAGTTTTCATTTTACCCTAACCCATATATTATATTATATTATATTATCTTATATATATATATATATATATATATATATATATATATATATATGTAGGATTAAGTTCGTTTGAACATTCCCTTATTTGTGAACTAAATAAACTAATTTAGACCACTCTTATTGTTGACTTTTTATTTTTATTTTTATTTTATTCAAAAGGGTATTATAGGAACTAAAAAAATATTATTTCCTTAATTGTTTTTTGACTTTTAAATAAACTATCCTATAATTTTTAAAGGACCATAACCTTTCATACGTTTATTTTCTTTTAAGCAATGAATCATAAAAACGAGCATTTTATTCTCTTTAATTTGAGTATATTCTTGCTATAGTCTTTTTGATTTAAAAAATTAAAGGTGGCGATGGTGTATAATGACTATTTGCATTTTATACACATGTATATAATTGTTGTTCGCGAAGCAATTTGGGTTTTATACACGTGTATAGTGAGTGTTTATTTTTTATACACAACAACCAAGACACAATGTTATTGTACATATATTTGTTATACACATGTGTATAATTGGAGTGAAAAACATTTAATTATAATCGGAGATTAAAAGTATTTAAACTTTACTATTATACCATTTCTATTTATTTTTAATCGATAAAAACAAAAACAAAAATTGGTCCAGAATGGTTCATTTTGTTCACGAAAATCATTAGGTTCACTCTTGAACCCTACACTATATATAAGGTCAAGATTTTGAGAAAACTGTCACACCCCGACCCGCAGCGGAATAAGAGTCGGGGCATAATTGGGTTATCACCAAAGCTCATGATGTTTACTAATATGTTTCATATTTATTAAATTCAAAATTACATCCTCAATATTCCAAACAAGTTCATACAATTACAAAGAAAAATAACCAACTAAACAATCCAAAGTCTAAACCGGTTTATTCTTCTAAGCCATCCTATATGTTTCTTTCTACAACTGGATCATCTGTATCATGTGTAAAAATGGGGGTTTTTTGGGTCAACAAAAGTTGGCGAGTGAACCTTGTTAGAAAACATTTATTATTGATTTCTTGTTATAATTAATATGGAAAAATTGTGCAATAATCATATGTGAGCAAACGTAAATAATCATACAATAACATACAATAACATAATAGCAAACAATAACATACAATAACAAACAATAACAAACCACCTTGCATGAATATATAACATGAATGATACTGTATATGTTGGCAACGTCACGTTCACGCTCATAGGTAATGGGGAACGGACGGCCTATGATAAATGTATGTGCGATCAAGGCTCAATCAACCGGAGCCGATCGTATGTTGGCAACGCCTCGTTCACGCTCATAGGTAACGGGGAACAGCTCACGCTCATAGGTAATGGGGAGCGGCGGCCTATGATAATGTATGTACTGAAAATGATAAATTTAATCTAAACATTAACCACGCAAACAGTTGATACATAATGAATACACATTTGATCAATGATATGATGGATACACAAGTGTTTAAATGAAATAAGTAATATGACACATGATACACCCCAAAAACGTGATTAAAACGGGGAATTTGTAGAGATCCACTCACATTGGGTGCATTCGTTTGAATATGTTGAATGCGTACGAGTTTAGAGGATTGGTCGACGAGGAATAACTAACCTAAATGATAACGAAAAGGTACGGCAAATAAGTGGATTTTATTAACAATTTTAATATGATTTTTGGATATATTTTTGTGAGTTTAAGGCTATTTTCTAACTTTAAAAACATTATTTTTAAGTATTTTTAATTGATTTTAAATTAAATAAATAAATAAAAATATAAAAAAATTGTTGACTTTTTGGGTTGACCGTTGACTATTTGACTTTGACTTGTTAACCGGTTCGGTCGTGTATGTTGTTTGCACTGAGTGAGGTTCGAACTCGTGACCTCCCGTACGCGTGCACGCAGCTCTACCAACTGAGCTACGTGTCTAACCCGAAATATTTCTGTTTTTAATTATATTTATATACTAATTAAGTTATTCCAAAATTCATTTATTTTAAAAAGGATTTTAATTCTATCGAACCGGCGTGCGTAACATGTCTCGAACCCGGGACCTGTTGATTAACGTTGCACACAGTCCATCGCTGGACTGTGTGTCTAACCTGGTTAAAACACTTGTTTTTATTTCTCTTATATACTAACTGAAGGTTTTCATATTTGGGTTTTATAAAAAGTCTGAATATTGTGACGAACCGGAACAAGGACAGACTCGAACCCGGGACTCTATGATTCAAATGCACACAGTCCACCGCTGGACTGTGTGTCTAACACGAGATATAATCCGATTTATATTAAGTTTATATACAGCCTAACTTCATCTTCTTCGTTACAATAACCCAGACAACTGATTTTCGACTGATCTTGATCAATTCAATTAACAGACATATAAGTGATTAAAATGTAACGGATAGGAAAGGTTTTGGGATTGAACATACCGGAATGATGACTTTTCTCAGAACTCCGGCGAAGTCGTCGGCTCTGTTTTATGAACTCCGTCTGAGCGGACCAATTAACAGTTTTGATTAACTAGTTGTGGAATTGAAGGACTAAACAAGAGTTATCAGAAGGTTTAAATGATAATACCGTTTTACAGCGCGATTTAGGAATTTTCAGAAAACTTCCGGCGATTGCTGATTATCCGATATCGTCGTCTGGGACCGATTCTGATTGGAGGGTTTGAGTTAGTAAAAGCCTAACAACAGATAGAAGATGAAAGATTTGAGAATTTACCGTTTTGATGAAAGACACGGTTTTCCGGCGAAAGTCCGGCGAGTTTAGAAAGCGTTTCCGACGAACTGAAAATAGAGCGAAAGTGAAATTGGAGGTTCTGTGGATGATTTTGAGTCGCGAGATGATGATATTGTTGGAGTAATTCAGGAAGTGAATGATTTCGGTTATTAAACCCGAAATCATATGAATTCAAGTTCAATAAAAGCTGAATTGATTGAGATCGTGCGTCGTAATGTTTTCATTGGTTATAACCAGTAATTATCAACACTCAAACGTCTGGAAAACTGAAAGCCGATTACCGGTTTCAGTTTTGGCGCAAACAGGTGATTCACGGGTGAACTTATGTTTTAATTGTTTCCTAGATTTCACAAAGACATCAAGTGGCGGAGTGGTTATGTGTTTGGTGATTAAGTTCTCCGGCTGACCCGGGTTCGAAACCCGGCAGCCCCTTTTCATTTTTATTTGTTTTAATTTTATTTTTTAATAATTTTAATTTTCAATAATCTAAAATGTTTATTAGTTATGTATTGTTTAAAATTAAAATAAGCATTAAATGAGCAACAAAAATATGAAACTGATTATTCGATAAATAAACGAAGCGGGTTTTGAAAACCCGTTTTTCTACGGATGTTAGAAAAACAACTAAAAGTGTGAAAACGAAGAGAACAATTTTGGTGTTGATATCTGACACTCGTGCTAACTTACACTAAGGGGGCACTATTGTAAAAAAAAACCCATGCACATATCAAAGACCATGTACATGTAAGTCAGATACACCTTCCACCATCTGTTTTAAACTTTCTTAATTTTTTTATACGTGATTATTTTTTAAAAACAATTACATTATAAAATCGATAGTTCTATTATCTTTCTAACGAGTATACTATTGCTATACTTTTGAAATAAAAAATAAAATGAACCGGGTGTTCATGAAAGTGGGTGTTTTAAAAGAGTTTTTTGGAAAATGCCATGAAAAATGTCCAAAATAAAACGCAATAAACACCCCTAGTTAACAAACGACATGAAATACCCAGTTGAAAATGGCATAAAACACCCAGTTCTAAAAAAACCATGAAAAACCAGTTGAAAACGCCATAAAACAACCAGTTCAGAAAAAACGCCATAGCACACCCAGTTCAGAAAAATGCCATAAAACCCGGTTGAAAACCCCATAAAAACCCAGTTCATTTTTTTCTGGAAAAGTATATCAATAGCATATTCGTTGGAAAGATAATAAACGCTGGATTTTTTGGTATAATCTTTTTTAAATAATCAAGTAAAAAAAAAGTTACGGACAGTTAAATATGATGGGGAAATGACATTTGATTATCATGTGCACCCTTGGTTGAATCTTCCTATTTTACCCATTCTGGTAGTTCTAAGGTTCATAGTATTTACAAAAATGCTACCGCATCTATCTCAGCCACAAATCACAAAGATCTTGTGCATGAGAATCGTTCTTACCATTTTCACACTTTAGGACGTGTAAGGGCATGCTCTTATCTATTGTAGCATTGATTTTTTTTTGTCTTTTCGTGTACCAAACCCACTCAACTTTTAGAACTGACACTTACACCCCTAAACTTTCTAAAAACTATGTAAGATATCATTTTACCCTCGAGTTTTACACGTTTATTTTTATGTACATGTCATAATAAGATATCATTTTAACCCTCTCGAGTTTTTTTCCGAAATGAGTTGGTTCATTTATAATATGTTTCGTGTTTATTTTTATCGACATTTTAAGTTGGTCTATGTTTGACGTAAATTTTATTCGAAAACAAGTCGAGTCAATATAATACGTTTTCATTTGATGGTATAAATTCGAGTTACTTTGTGGACGTTTTCGATTAGTCTACGCTTTAACGTTTATGTATGTGCCGATATAAATTCAAGATGATTTTGCGTTTGGACGTAATTTTTTTCTTCAAAAACGAGTCATGCCAAATATAATACATTTTCATGCATATTTTTATTGATGTTTTCAGTTAGTCTACGTTTGATGTAAAATTTGTTCGAAAACGAATTTGGTCAAATATAATACGTTCATTAGGCGATATAAATTCTAGTTACTTTATGTTTCATGAGTCGTATCAAAATAATATGTTTTCGTTATTATTTTTATGGCAGTTGGTCTACGTTTTGATCGCTTAGCACGCAACGCCAGAAATCAATTCCAGTTATCATAATAATTGCAACACCAGCGATAATGATAATAATAATAATAATAATAATAATAATAATAATTATAATAATAATAATATTATTATTATTATTATTATTATTATTATAATTATTATTATTATTATTATTATTATTATTATTATTATTATTATTATTATTATTATTATTATTATTAAGTTGTTGCTACTGCTATTGATGTTGTCCTTATTGTCGTTCTCAAATTCGATATAAAACAGTAAGCGATAACCACAATTATTTGTATTATCTTGATCTTAATAGCCTGTATATCCATGTTTAAAATAACTGATTATTCCTTTTTCTTTAGAAAATGATAAATTAAAATAAATAAGGGGATAGCGGTTTAAGTTATGACTACATCCTTAGACCGGGGGGTGTGTGGCGTTTTTTAGGGTGGGGGTTGCCAAGCAACGCTGGCTAAACCACACCGGGCCAGTGTTGGTCATGACGTTGCCCCGCTGGCGTGGTATTGAGCCTGGCGTGGGAGGGGGGGAGAAGGTGACATGGTTAGCTTTGATTGGCTGGTGCGGTATGACAGTTGGGCTAGCCGTTTCGCATACCGGTTGGACAAGATTCTTAATTTCTTTTTTTATTTTTGAACACATCTGTATATGATGTTGCTATAGACAAAAGACATAAGAACCATTACCATACACCACTTAACCACCCCCACTAAATGCAAAACTGATTCGACTTTGTTAGTTATCAAGATTCTTAGTTTTTTTTTTTGTAGTAATTGATGAACTTAGTAAAGTAGTTTGCATTTCAGTTGATTTCCAAAAGTGTCAGTGGCTATTTTTTTTAATCCAGTGTAGGTGGATTTTTCTTTAATTCAATGCGTCTACGAAAGAAATTAGTTACATATGTAGAATCCATTTGTTGGTTACGTCAATTTGTAGAAGTATTTATTAATAGAGCAACATGTGTTGAAATACATGCTTCCCACTTTAAAGAGTCACTTCAAGAGTTAAGAAACATCGAACGCTTACAACACCTCCATAAAGCTCCAGCTAGCAATTAGCGCGTGATGACTTTGAGACCAAATTGGAAGGACAACAAGGATGCGGCAGAGATGCGAGATGAGGGAACTGGAACCCTTTTTGTCTCTTGACCCATGTAGATCTACGTACAAGATATGATTAGCAAAAAAAAAACACATTGCACATTAGGCCTACATAACACAGATACAATAAGCCCAAATTAAATTGAAAATTAACCATGTAAGTTGAACACTCCTCCTCAATTTAAATGTCGAACACATCAAACATTTTTGTTAGGTTACACACTTTATTATGTTTATTATTTAATAAATCTTTGGTAAACAAATCTGTTGCTAACTGGTTCTTAGATTGAGTGGGCAGAATTTTAGTGGCTCTCGAGGCAATTTCTTCCTTAAGAAAAAATAAATCAATTTCAAAGTGTTTTGTTCTGTCATGAAAGACGGAATTAGCAGAAATAGAAATGGCTACATAATTGTCACAAATCAAAGGAACATGGAGTTTAACTCCCAACTTTTTAGCTCTTTAATAATATTCAAGTCATTCGACTTCACATGTGGTTAAGCACATGGCACGGTGTTTTGCTTCAGCAGAAGACCGGGATACTGTTCCTTGCTTCTTACTTTTCCAAGAAACAAGGCAATTTCCAAGTAAAACACAAAAAAAAAAAAACAGTAACTGACCTTCTTGATTCTACACACTTTCCCCAATCGGAGTAGTACGTACCTTTTGAAAAAAAAATACCTTTACCTGGAGAGTTCTTGAGATATCTCAATAAACGCAATGCAATTTGGAGATGACATTTGGAAGGGCTATGCATAAACTGGCTGAGGTACTGAATAACATATGATGTATCAGGTCTGGTAAATTAACTTCCCTATTAACCTTTGATACCGAGTTGCATTAGACAAAGTTTCATTATTCCTACAAGACTTAAAAATAGAAGAATTAAGTTCAATAGGAGTAGCAACGGGTTTACACCCTATAAGACCAAACTTAGCTAATAAATCAATACAATATTTCCTTTGTGAAAAACAAATTCTAGAATTAGATTATATAACTTCAATGCCTTGAAAATATTTTAGCCCACCCGGATTTTTAATAAGAAATTTAGAATGTAACAGAGATTTAACTTTATTTATTTTAGTTAAATCATTTCAAGAATTAGGACAATGTTATCAACATATACAAGCAAGATAAGAAAAATAGAATCAGATGATTTGATAAAGTTAAATCTCTGTTACGAACACATTTACCTTGTTCAAAGCCAAGACCATTCAAAATACTAACACTTTTCTCGTTCCACATATGAGGAGTTTGTTTTAACCTGTACAAGGATTTTACTAATTTGCAAACTTTTTTTTTTCATTTTTCGAGTAGAATCCTTCAAGGAGACACACATAAACATCTTCATTTAGCTCTGCGTATAGAAAATCGTTATTAATTTCAAGCTGAAGAAGGGTCCAATCCCTTTGAACAACAAGACTAATGATGCATCTAAATGTAACCATTTTAGCTACATGAGAGAAAGTCTCATCAAGGTCAATTCCCTTTTTTTACTATAAACCTTAGCAACAAGCCTAACTTCATATCATTCTATTTGATCTCTCCTGTAGATCTATACATTATTTTGTAGACCCACTAACATTCTATTGATTTTCTATCAACAGGCAACTCAACTAGGTTCCACGTGTTATTTATAGATAAGGCTTCCAACTCCTTAATTATAGCCTATCGAAGACAGCCTCATTATATGTCTTATGTTCAACACTCTTATTTAGAGAAGATGAGAAGCACATATTTTCAATAGACAAATTAGAGTATACTACTCTTTCAAGACCATATATGATGTTTCCATCCACCCCATATTCTTGTAATTTTTTTTGGAACAAATAAACTTCTAGTAAATCTCCAAGTTATTGTAGGCTAAGCCTCAAAAGGTGACTTCTTCATTGGAACTACCAAAAGTATAGTTTTCTCCAGAATTTTGCATCGAACTTTTAAGTTGTTATATAGTAGAACACCGTTTAGTTCTATCAATTTCTGGAGGGTCCTGATCACCACCAGTATTGTTACTCGTAACTCTCCCCTCATCATTGGGTTTTTCATCATCCTCGTACCCTTTGGTGTCATGTAGGTTAAAAAAAGTCTAAAATATTTAAAGTTAAATCGGAACTAGAATCATTTTGACACAACATTTTATTTTCTATAAAAGGAAACACATTTTAATAAAATTTTACATCCCTTGAAAAAGTTTTTTCTTTTCTTTTCTTTTTTTTTTGTTATAAAAACTCCACAACTTTTCTTTTATTTGAATATCCCACAAAACACATTTTTCCGCATGTCTTTCAAATTTATTTAAGTTGTTTAAGACAGTACTAAAGCAAAGACAACTAAAGTTAACAAAGCGATTAAGAGAGGATTTAAAGCCATGAACTAACTCATACGAAGACTTACAATTCATACAGAGGAGGTGTCCTGTTTACAAGATAATAGGTATTTAGAATACATTCGGACAAGAATTTAAGGGGTAGCCCCCCTTGGAATAATAAGGATCTAGCAACATTCGATAGATGTCTATGCTTTCTTTGAATGGAGTATATGGGCATATGGTTTGATGAATAATGTCATTTGAATTTACAAAACTATTCATCTTACTATTCACAAATACAATACCATTATCACTTCTGTAAGTTTTAATGGTCTTTCCAAATTATTTTTTATTAGGTTAAAGAAGATTTCGACACTCTCAAAGATCTCACTTTTTGGTTTTAATATTAACACCCACACAGCACGTGAGTAGTCACCCATAACAGTTAGGAAGTATCTATATCATTCTCTACATTGAACCCTATATGAACCCTATACATCTAGATGAACAAGTTCCCCTATTGACATATCCTAATGTAAACATATCCTAATGTTGTTTGGCTCTATGACATATTTCACATGGATAATCAACCCTAACTTTTTTAGGTTTTGGCTATCCCAAAGAATATCAAGAACAGGTTTAGATGAATGACATAGCCTAGAATGTCATAGGTTCACTAAGTCATAACTATTAAAACACATTTTGAATGGTTTAGAGGCATTGCCACAAAAATAAAGACCATCAACTTGATTACTAGTCCACAGGGTGCTCTTTGTGTGAGAATCCTGAATATGACAGTTTGTTTCATCAAGAATTACACGTAACTTGTTATCCCTAGCAAGTTTGTGGACAGACATAAGATTCATATGGTACTCTGGCACAACAAACACATCATACAAAAATGACTCTTATCACTTAATCTAAAGTTACTAATTTTTGTAACAATAGTAAGTACCATTTGGGTGTTTAATTTTAATGTTGTATTCTAAAACATCCGTTTTGTTGAACTTTTTTTTTCCAGACATAACCATGTGCTGATTAGCACCATAGTCAATCACCAAGTTATACACATTTGAACCAGAAGTATTACTAGAGAAACCAAAAATTCGTTTAAAACCATTAGCACAAAAAATGACCTCTCATGTTAGCACCATGTGAACTTTCACCAAACTTTTCATTCAACAAACCTAACAACTTAGATACTTGCTCAGGGGTTAGTGAAGAAGCAGTAGAAGGAGTGGAGGTATCAGGAACATATTTAGAAGAAATATGATTGTTAAAGTTTGAAAACTTGTGTCTCTGACCGTCTCTAGATTTGGAGTTTGGTAGATATCCAACAATACCAAACATCTATTCACCGTGTGACCAATCTTATTACAGTGAGTACACTTCAAGTTAGGATTATAGCCTTTCTTAAACCTTTTTTTATAATCAAAGTTTTGATTTTTTAGCCGTAAATCCCAATTTTTGGTTTTTATTTTCAAATAAAGTTTTGAATTTCGATGAGACTCTTCCCTTGAGATAGTGGCAAAAACAGATTTAATGGACGAAACAGGGTCACTTGTTAAAAGATTTGTCCTAACTTGTTGGTAGTCATTGTCAACACCTATTATAAATTGCATACGTATACTTAAATGATAAAAATCATTGAATTCTTTTAAAGCCTAGCAAGTACATGAAGGTAATTGAACCATATGGTTGAATTGTTTCCACATAATATTAAGTTTATGAAAATAGTCAGCCACAACTGCTCGATTTTGATTTAAAGAATTTTTTTATCCATCAATTTTATCATATATTTCCTTTAAGTCTTGCCAGGTTTCAAGGCAAGTTTAGAATAGACTTGACCCGTGTGTAACTCATCAGCCACATAATTAAGAATCCAAGTAATCACAATAGAGTTACATCTATCCCATTGTTTTGCTAACGTATCATTATCTTTTGACCTCTTACAAGATCCGTTTATAAATCTTATTTTGTTTTTCACTTGTAAAGTAAGTTTGATAGAGTAAGACCAAAGAGTGTACTTTTCAGAGCCTTTATGTTTTATACTCAAATGGGAAGATTACTAGAGTTGCCGGCGTGAAGAAATAGAGAATCGCAAGCATCAATTTTACTAGTCAAAATTTCAGAAATGGTAACCAGCCAATGAGGTTCTGACATTTCAAAGAGTGGGACAAAACAAGTTGGCCCACACGAAAACAAATGCACAAATAACCATAGGTATATTTATCCTTGGTATCAAGACAAATCCAGTATTTCTAACTTGGTCAAAAATGCGTATCATAATATAATTGTGAGGCAAAAAATAAAATAAAAAAGCTAGAGAATTTCTTACAGATGCGGCGCCCAAGTAAGGGTGTTCCACGTGTGCGACGGAAAATCCGTGACTATTATTAGACTTGCTAGAAACCATTGATCACCTTATAAATCAGAAGTATTGACCAGCCTCTTCAATAGCAGCGAAAAAAAAAATAAAAAAATTTTAACCAAACCGGGTTAATTTGAAGACCAGAAAAACCTCAGCTTTCATTTTCCAAATGTGAGGTCTCAATCGGAAAAAACGACAACAAATTCAGATCAGTCGGCCAAGAACAATAGACCAACACAACACAGACTTCAAGCCAGATTTTTTAGAGAAACATTATTTGTGACTCTGATTATCCATATTTTGTAACCTGACTTATATTTGAATCCATTGTAATTCGGATCTTTCTTTAGTAGAGGAATTTGGGATATTCTATGTTTTGTTATTTAATGTGAATTTATAATGTTACAATTACTAATTCTAATTTACACATTTTTTACGTGTTATTTTATAATGCTCACTCGTTGATAACTACATGATGCATTTATAGCCTAAACCAAACCTTAGAGGCTAAACACGACAAAAAACAAAGTTTCTAAAAACCTTGCCCATCCACGCCATGCGGGGAAGCCAACTGGCTCCCACGCGAGGTGCGACGAAGCCATGTTTGACCGAGTTAACCCTGTTCGTGCGCCACACATAGGGGTCAGTTGGCTCCCACGCGATGCGGGATAATGCTCAGAAAAGATCTGGTCAGTTTCGCGTTTTGAATCAATCTTTAGCCTTAACTCGACTTTAATCGCACTTTTGAATGTTTTTGGGTTCTAATTGTTACCTATGCAAGTAGTCATGATTCAAAGTCCATTCCAAGTATTAGTTGCATCCTAATCATCTTCATTATGACCCTAATCAAACCCTTAATGTCTCATTCAAATTCGTGACCAATTGCAAGTTTTTATAGAAATTATAACCTTAAACATACTCTTATTACCATTTTTATCGTCTCTGCTTGAAAACCCCCCATCCCAAACACTCAATTCCTCTGCAATTTTGAAGAACACGAATCCTTTCAACTGATTCGAACTCACTTCTAAGTCGTTGGAGGTAATTCTTGAGTCTGTTCCACTTCATTTTTCATTTTCTACAAAACCCCTCTACCAAATTCTGTTAATAGAAGGCAATTGTAGCTTAATTGGAATAGCATGATTCTAGGGTTCTTAGTAGTTGGGGATTTCTATATTTTCATAAATTATTGTTAGGAAAAAAAATTTAGTATTTATTTTGCTATAATCTAGATTCTAATCTTTATATTTTGTTAGAGTAATTACACTTAAAATTTATGTTAATTATTTTAAATTAGTAAAATTATTAATTTCCAGAATATATTGTTAGAGAATTTTTACTAAAATTTTACTAATTTAATTATAATCTTTACATATTAAATCATATATTTTATGCAATAAATATACATAATACTAAAATCTATATTGTTGTGATTTATACTTGTCTTTTTAGTTGTAGACAAATTAGAGATACTATTTTAATCATAGACTTAATAAACTTAATATTAAACTTTAATTTTTTGGACAAATTAGACATATATATATAGAGAGAGAGATGACACGTAGTAGTTTTTTTCAAAAGAAAGAGAGTATATGTTACACCTTTTTCATCCGTTTCATATATGTAAGATCACATGTTACACCTTTTTTTTTCAATAACAAATTTTTGCAGATTGTACGAAGTGTAACATTGCGAACTTTGTTTTTACAAGTTTTCAATGTGTAGAGGATGAAAAATATATGTTACATGTTTTATAGAAAAAAATTAGTATAACACACAAAAAATGTTACACTTTATGTCAAACAGAAAACAAAAAAAACAAAAAAAACTGTTACATTTACTTTTGTCAATGTAACATCGCACTTCGTAAAATAAATTAGAAATTACTTTATAAAAATAAAGAGTTGTATGTTGAAAGTTTATTTCTAATCTAGTATGATTAAATGATTGATACGGAAGGTTTGGTAGTAACAAAATATGAGGAGGGCTAACGTTGAAATTATGAGAAGATAAATGGGGGCTAATGGTCATCAATACATTTTTTAAACACATGAAAGATGTAGGGTGATTTGGACAGAAGAAAAATACACACCCAAACTATAATTCTAGAGAGAGAGAGAGAGAGAGAGTTACGAAAGAGAGGGAAAAGGGGGAGTCTGGCGATAAAGTTTGGCTGAGGGTGGACCGGTACCTGCATGTTCTGTCTCCAGCCAAATCTCATGGTTTTTTCAGTTGGGGAGATAGGGCGGCAGAAGCGATGTATTCGTTTTCTTTGGCACCCGCGAGCAAAGATCAAGATTAGGCATCGGGTATGGGTTCCAAGGGTGGATCGGTACCTGCATGTGCTGTCTCCCGTTAAATCTCATGGTTTTAAGTGTCGGTTGTGGCGAATTTTGGTAGCGAACTACAAAGTTCATACGAGATTCTTCGACGATGGAGTGGATCAAAACTATGGTGATTATGGGTGTTGTTTGTTGTTGGATGGAAGTGATTTGAAGCTGCGAACTGATCGGTGACCGGTGATTATGGGTGTTGTTTGTTGTTGGTGGCTCGGCTGATGGCTATGGTAGGGTATTGTCGGGACTGGGGAAGCTTTCCGACAACATAATCGGCTGAGATAACTAGCGGTTTCGGTAGAATAAGGTTGGTGGTGGCGGTTCTCAATAGTGGTAAGCGGCGGCAGAGGTGGATTTGAAACCCAAAATCAAACTAATAACACTGGCAGGTAAAATATTATAACCAGAGTGTCAAATGTTATTTTTTTTTATGATAACCATAATAGTATTGATTATTGAGATATAAGTGGTTAAACAATAAGGTTTTTGAATCACAAATATTTCCTTTGATGATTTTTCACTAAGATTTGATAGTTGAATTTACTATTGTAGTAAAAAAAAATTGGGTCTTCGTTTATCCTTTTAGAGGATTTAAGGATTTTTTTTACTAAACTAGGCACCTGGGGTTTATACGTATATTAACAATAGTATTTGGATGATGGCTTTTAAGGGTTGGCATTAATTCTAAATTCTGTATGTAATAAATATTGGAGTTAAATGCTTGGTTGGTCACTGTGGTTTGCAAAAATTGCAGATTTGGTCCTAGAGGTTCACTAATAACACACTTGGTCCCGGTGGTTGTAATTTTTACACTCGGGTGGTCCTTATCACTAACATCTGTTAAGTTTTCCAGTTAAGTCCATGTTAAATGACCAAAATACCCTTGCTTATTACCAAGTTATATATATCTTCACAGGTCTCTTCTCAAACAAGCAGCACAACCACCACCATATCACCTCCGCCGCCATCTCACCTCCACCCCCGAACACCCACCGCCACCGTCTCACCTCCGCCACTTCTCACCTCCACCCTGGAACACCAAAACACCCACCAACACCGAAACCCACCACCACCAACGAACACCTCCACCACCGGGCAGGCTATCACCACCGCCGATAACCACCACACCAGCTCGTTGCCCCTGCTGCTTCACACCGCCACAACCACTTCTTCCCCAAATCACCGCCACACACATATGCATCAATTACACATAACACACGTCAATTTTTAAATAGCACAAACAATCAGGAACAAAATTACACAATAACAAATCATCAGAAACTAAACACGATGCAGTGACGTCGAAGGGGCGACGGAGGAGCCGGCGATGTCGGATCCGATGATGCACATATCGGTGGTGGAAGATGAGTTGCAGGTTCATTTTTCCGGTAGTAGGTTCCGGCAGTTCGATGTGCATCATCAGCTGGGAGGTAGAGAGAGAGGTTGAAGGGTGTACGGTGGAGGTTGAAGGAGGTGGCGATGGCGATGGCAGGTAGGTTTTGTGGTGATGGGCGGTGGTTTACGATGACGGCAGCAGTAGCGGCGGCTGGTGTGGTGTTCCGACGACCCACGTCGTTTTTCCGGCGGGTTGGGTAGTTGAGGGCAGTGAGGGTGGTGGTCGTTGGTTGTTATTGGGTGGTAGGTTTTTTTAGGAGATAAGATGATGATGAAGAGACCCCCTGTTTTAAGTTTAGGAAAATAGGGAGATTAATTATCTGAAACAGTGAATGGGAGGAGAAGGTAGGAGACGGCGGTGGAGGCAGCGACGGTGGAGGCGGTGTTGGAGGTGGGAGACGGTAGTCTTGTGGTTTTAGAGAAAGAAAAGGAAAGTGAGAGAGAAAGAGATCAGGGTGAAGAAGAAGAAGGTGTTTATTTATTTTTGTTTTTTAATAGTAAGGGTAGTGTGGTAATTTTATATAGACTTAACTGAGAAAGTTAACATGGGTTAGTCATAAGGACCACCCGAGTGCAAAAATTGCAACCACTGGGACCAAGTGTGTAATTAGTGAACCATTGGGACCAAATCTGCAATTTTCGTAAACCACAGGGACCAACCAAGCATTTAACTCTAAATATTGGGAATTGAATGTTGTAACCATGAAGGAGAGTTTTAAAAATAATAATAAATGAGCTGTATATGAAGTTATCATCGTAGACCAGCCGGCTATAAATGCATACAAATGTGATGGATCAAAATGACTCACATGTTGATCAAAGGGTGTGCCATGTCTTGAATTTATGATTATTGACATGGGATACTTTGACTTAGCAAGTCAATGATCAGTTAAGGAGATCCAAGGTCCAAACCATCCCATGGTCAACAGTGATTGAGCTACACTCAAATACTTTATAATATATATATATATATATATATATATATATATATATGTTTGATTTATAAAATAATCTATTATGATTCAAAGGTTGTACGAATCTTAAACCCTAGCTTGTATAATCTTGTAAAGTGATATGTGAATAAAATAGTAAGTATACAAGTATGTCTTTCTGTATATATGATAAATGATATCACAAGCAAAGTTACCGGGGATGATTAGTGTCTATTTTAGCCTTGAAATGCATATAAAGCATGTGAGTTAAATGAAACATGAAGTAGTTACATAGTTGGTGACATGACGGTAAGAAGTGAAGATAATCATATGATTGTGATTTAAATCATGTATTTATTGTGGTCATAGGATTTTGATCTGATGGAAGTACTTAAGAAGTTGTATGATTTTGTTTTTCTTGACTTAAAATTGAAGTAATCACATGAAGGGCTGTTAGCTCGTATATTAAATGTGGTAGAACAAATTTTGATGTTTTGACAGGTTTGTATGTATGGTAGAACATTGGAACGGAAACGGTTGAGTTAAAAAGATGAAATATGGAAAGATAGACCGCATGGGCGGTATAACACACTGACTGGCGTATTATACGCTAACCTTCATGGTATATACACCACCATCTACTGTATAAGCTGTTGGCATACGCTGATTTTGAAAGAGGCCGGCGTATCATACGCCGTGTGAAACTTTTAGCGCAAGTGGTTTGATTGCTGGTTCGATTTTGCTTCGCTGATTTTGAAAGAGGCCGGCGTATCACACGTCATGCGAAACTTTTAGCGCGAGTGGTTTCATTGCTGGTTCGATTTCGCTTGGTTTTATTGTTTCCATTCGCTTGGCGTTGCTAATAATGGGTGTTTCTTATATTTTAGGTAAGGAGATGGAAACCGATGGTCGTTTGTGATCAAGTATTGAAGGGTCAAGGATCGAACACAAATTTTGAGATGATGGGTCATTTGTATATGTTATAAACGCTTAACAACATTTTTGGAAGCCTTATACACAAATTTGAGAATAAAAATAAATGGGACCACACTTTTCCACTAAGATTATGAGTATCAAATCCTTTTCAAAAAAAAATTATTAGGGTGTTTCGTTAAATGGTAAGAAAAGTTGCTTTTTATAACATCATTGAGTTTCACGAACTTAAAGGGGTTTTCTCTATATCCTCGTCCTATATATATATATCTCAACCATAGATTTATTTTATGATGTTAGAGATTGAGTTTCATGAACTTAAAGGAGTTTTCTCTATATCCTCGTCCTATATATATATATAAACACTTATGTCTTTAGACAAATTAAATTAGATATTGACACCATTTTTAGTCTTATACCATACTCAGAAATATTTATTTATCTACAATAAGTATTTACGTCACAATTTAAAAACTATAATATTTAGTCTTTAAAAATTTAGTATTTTGTAGTAATCATATTTGTAATCAAATTCATTTTATAAATTTACTAAGTTTACATTTTTTTTATCATTTTAGACTTGTATATATATTTCATATCATTAAACATAAGTTTGGACTAAATGATTATTTATATGGGAAAAAATCTATTAAAAGTGGGTTTTGCTGTCAATGCGGGGCTAGCCCACTTGGTAGAGACTATTGTCTCTTAATGGGATGTCTTCCATTCAATCCCAAGTAAGGAGTAGTTTATGATTAGATTTGATGTAGAGTGATTAAGCATTCACATTAAAAAATGAGTTTTGCCTAAGTAGCCTAAGAAGGAAAAAGATGACATGTGGCACTTCTTGTAAGTAGGATTAAAGGGTGTTTTGGTCCTAAAACACAAACCCTCACCATTTTGTTTTCTTAAACATACAACATAAAAAATCTGGTACAAAAAAAATCTAGTATAGCACAAAAAATCTTGTACAAAAAATGTAGCATAAAAAGTTAGTATAAAAAATATAGCACAAAAAAAAGTCCATCACAAAAAATATAGTACAAAAAATTGTAGCACAAAAATGTTATACAACATAGAGAAATACAACACAATTTTTTAGTCCTATTTAGTTTCCATATTTTATATAGCAATAGGGTACTCAATTTAAAGATGAAAATATGCTCGATTTTATAGTGCATTTTTTTTAAATAATGTTGTATAAAAATGTTATGGACGTTTAAAAAAATAGGGAGAATATACATATGTTTTGCATGTGTAGATATATATTTATTGTAGATAAATATAGTAGATTATATTTAATCGATCTTGGATATATTATATTTATTTTAGAGTAAAATATATATTTATATATACATATATGATGAGTGTCGTTAAGGTCATTCAAAAACCTATTTGAATTACGTAGATAGCGTAAGTAGGGTATCGTATCCACGGGGAATTTGTGGTTAATGTCGCGTTTATGTTTAAGACCTAGATTAACTAAACTGGGGGTTTGATGAATTTGATTGTAGGAAAACAAAAACTAATTGAGGAAGTTGTTAATCAATATGAGAAAAATAACTTCCACCCGTAATCCCAATTACCCGTTTAACATGAAAACCTGTTTACCGATTCGAAACACTACATGGACATGGCCTCGGAATTAATGAATTTGATTAGTTAGTAGATATAGTTTTTAAGATTCACTATGCAACCTAATAACCCGTTTGATTGTGTCAACTACCCACCAAGTTACCAACCCGCTAACAACGCAAGTAAGTTGCCAATATGCTTAATAAACGACAAGTAATTCAAACACAAGAAATGTTTACCAATAATTCAACACGAGTGGTCAAGCTATACCTGTTGCAAAATCTGTAAACAAAGTTCAATGAAAAACAAAGCACAAGTTCATCCGGGCGAAAGTTACGAAGAGCTTAGACGCTCATGGACGTCATCACTGCTTCAATAGTCTTTGATAATCGATTAAACATGAAAGAACGACTTGAAGAAAGTGAAACCCTTGCAAAATCGCCTCTAATAGCTTCTGAGTTCGTAAAACGGCTGCTAGGTCTCAGAATGGAACCCCAAAACATATTTTAACTCACTTTTTATACTTTTGCGTAATTAACCTCTCTCGCGCGTCGCGTGAGAGTACATGTCTTCTGGCGCGTGTCGCCTGAGCCATCCAAACCGACTTCATCATAACCTCCGTCGAGCATCGCGACGGGTGACCATACCATCCCCGCGTGGCGCGGGGGACTACCACTTAACAATTTTCCTGCTCAACTTCCAGCCCTCGTTTCCAGCTCTATTTACTCGATCTTTTTATACCATTTAACCTAAAACGTCACACACACAATAAGTGCCAGTATTAAACCAAATAAACACTTTTCAACCTATAATTCCAATTCAAACCACACGAAATATGCAATTTATTACCCGCACATCACATCCCCACATTTATCTTTTTTTGTCCGAAAAAATTATTCGCAATGGAATCACAATCAGAACATCGGCATTCAATATATTCAACTGTTTTATTAACGCAAATCTAACCACACGCTAACCACGATTGTAGGTATATGATCCACTTAAACCCAACCGCCAGCTTTCAAGCCCATATTCACAATTCAATTAATGTTCAAGTAATTAATAGTTATCAATGGATCACTCACTTAAAAGACTACAACGCCACCTACTCCCATTTCAAGCTTATAAGACTAAAAGATAATAATCTACCGGCTTATATAAAAAACCCTTATATTATTCCGATTAAATTTAAGATGGATAGATGGATGATATTGTGAGCTTTACGTGCTTTTGTATACGATCAGTTTAGCGGACATACCTCGCATGAGTCACCATCCCCGCGATTAATGCCATAAACTTCACATATTTTTACAACTCCACCTAGAGGGTATGTACCACATGAGTCGCCATCCCCGCAGCAATACCATAGGCTTTATTTTTCCTTTCTTCAACATATAGCTCAAATGGATCGATGGAATGCTTTTTTTCGGGCGCCACACTGTTTCGGATTTGTTTTCCCAAAAAGAAATAGGTGTGCCAATTTAATCGGAAAATTTTATATTTTTTTATGTATGATGTACCTCTTATGCTTCCACAGTTTCAGCTTTGTCACAGCTCCGAAGGTGGGTACCCACTAGACTCCTACTTTTAAGTATATTGTATCGTTTCAAAGAACTCTTCAACTGGCTGGGCTTACCCACACATCCCAAATTATACGCATGACCGACCGTTATTATCTCACATATATAATTATTAAATGCCAACGATCTAATTACACCTATCATTTTCATTTTATGCAAAAACTTTGACGAAACATTTTCTATTTTCTTCTTTTTTTTTTCAAAACTAGAACAACTCTACTGACATAACCATGACACGACGACACTAAACTAGACACTAGTTTCCCCTCCCCACACTTATTTCCTTCATTGTCCTCAATGGAGCGAGAAACTATACAAAAAAAAATACAACGAAAATGGAACAGACTCCCCTGATTTTCTTCGTTGCTCTGCATCTGTCTAGTTCCATGTCTCCTTTCCAACATGGTCACCATAATTTCCTAACACAAACACACACGCACCGACCACGCAGATTCTATCAATACCAACACAAACATATCAAGCATAATATAAAATAGCCAAACCGGTTTACCCCGTACAATTCCTCCCATATCTGTTAGTATTAAGTATAGTACAAACCAAAAACATCTGAATAAAAACAAAACAAAGAGAAAATGTACATCACAACCCAAAATTACCGGCGGCTACCACATCCAACAGCTACTCCTCCCTCGATTATCACCACCTCTTGGCTCATCTCCCATCTGCACATCCGCACCACCTGGCGGAGCTCCCCAACCTGGCTGAGAATAATACTGAGGTGGGAACCAATCAGGAATCCCAATATGCTGCTGCTCCATCATGTACCTGAGCATACTCGTCTGGATCTCGAACCCATCGACCATAGTATCATAAACATTTTCCAGTGTCAGCGGACCAGACCTAGGTGGCCTCAACAGATAATGTGGTCTCGGCCACTCGAGCCTCGGAACAACCGCCTGACGAGATGTACGGTAACCAGTCTGCATAGTCTCAGCTGCTGGTGTACCTCCTGGTGGTAATACCTGCGGTGATACCTTCACCGGCTTCCAATGAATCGGGTCATCTCACTCAATCACATTCGCCTGCTTCAACGTGTCCACACTAAACGGAACCGTAACTGGCCCCAGCGTAAGATGCTCCACTGGGTACCTCGTGAATACCTCACAATGCATTGCAAGCCTAGTAACATATGGACCCAATTCCAACTACGTATCAGCACCTGACCTCCTACCCTTCGCAAACTGGGATAACAGTATAGTAGCCAAGTTGGCTTCCTTCTTCAACACCAAACAGTACAAGCAAAACAAATCTGTCAAGTTCACCTTATCTGTACCACTCTTCCTACCCACCAGCGTACACGCTATAATCCTATGAACATACCTCAGAAATGGGTCCCGAATCGATGACTCTATCGCATCAGTCGACCAAACACTATCAGCAATGGTCCCCCAAAAAGTGTGCAACTCAGACTCCAATACCCAATCAGTACGATAATCCAACTTCTTAGTTGGACCTATCAATGCATGCTGGAAACGCTCGCCCGGCGCATAAGATCCAATAGCCCTAGCAAACTGCTCTACACTCCAAACATACTGCTGCCTACCCAAACTGAACGATAATGCATCCGGCTCCACATACCTGTTTGCATCATGTCTAAAAGTAGAATGAAACTCTTCTGTCAGCTCAGCATATTGTGGCTCCTCACATCTCAACGCTAGTAACCAACGACGGCCCAAAAATTCCTCCATCCTTTGCCTTTGGCCCAAAGCATCCAACATATCCCAGTTATACAACTTCATCCTACAGGATTTCTCACGCCTTTCATACTCCGTACTACCTATCAAAAAATCAAGCAAAGTATGCTCTCGTAAAACCCTTTGCGCCAATGGTACTATTAGTGTTTCCAGAAGTGGGCGCTCCTCTGGCCTATTGTACTGAATTTGTGCTCGAATACGCTTCCTTTTCTTGCTACCGACTGGCTAGAGCCTTCACCTAACATGTTGCACTAAAAAAAATCAAGAATTAGTAGCCCGCATATTACAGTTGTATTAGTATAGGATTTCATTCGCGGATACAGATGTAGCACAACATAACCATTAATATGTTCAAATAATGCATGCCGACTTATGCAATTCGGTTAACTCGCTCGAATGGAGATTGAGTACGAACGAACCAACCAAAATTTGAAAAACTCATTTTTATCTTGTCTAACATGCATTAATGATTTGCAACAACATCCGAAATAGCGTAGAAAACTTTTTATAATTTTTCAGAACTTTTTTTTCAAACACAAGAACACAAACGGGTTATAATTACACCCACCGATGCTATTACACTCATAATCACAAACCATTCAACCATTTTTATACACCTACAAATGTCTGAATAATGCATTACTTCCATTCTTAGCTTCTACTAACAATCGCCTATTCACCAATCTAACATACTTCACTCTTATCTCTAAAACTCTCTTGTAATTGTCGACTAACTCCCAAATGCAAGATCCATCACCCACTCGGCAATTGACTCGACCCTTCTAGTAAACTTCTTTCACTTACCATGTTAGCTCCTAAGCTTTCGACCTACGAACAACCAAACTAACGACTTTCATCATTCTTACATCATCTACCGATGCATTCGACTCACTCATATCACCCAAACTACAGTCAAACCCTTAAAGTTCATAATCTCCCTCTAGGTTCAACCTAGTTCTAATCCATGACATCGTTTTCTTCACTCAAGATACTTCTTTGAATGACCTCCCTTAACACATATGAAACCCCCAAATATAATACCCATCCCAACTCAACAATCAAACACAACTAATCAAGTAAACACATGAAAATTTAAACCTTCATACCTGATTCACGACTAGAACTTGAAAAATATCAAAAACTTGAACAAAGTTCTAAGCTCGACCGGAGATGGTGACTGGAGGAAATGATTCCGGAAATGGTGGTGGTGGAATCGGCTTGTGGGGTGGATGTATGGAGGATTTAGATGAAGAATTGTGGTGGAAAAGGTCGGATTTGAAGTGGATTGAAAGGTTTTTATGGTTAGAGTTCATGTGGGGAAAAGGGAAAGTGGTGAAAAGATTTTTGAGAAAAAGGGGTTGTCTCGTGCTTTTACACAACAGATCTGGTGGAGCCTTTTGTCGCACGTCGCGACGGGTGTACTGGCCTCCCTGGCGTGGCGCGGGGGAGGGTAAGTTGACTTTTTGACTTGCATTCCCAGGCGTGTCACGACAGATGCCCTGTTTCCTGTCGCGTGGCGCCCGGGAACCCTTTTCCCAGCAGGTTTGTCCAATTTCAAGGGTTCAAGCTTTAGAAAAATTTGAGTTTTCAAGTTTTTCAAGTTCCAAACCTCCCCAAACGAATTTCCATGATGAATTTTCAAAAACCACATACCTGGCTCCTCTTTTCATGATATTTCTTCTCCGAACTATCTCATATCCTGAAACCACTCTGAAAACATACCGAAGACAACCGAAAAACATGCATAATTCATTGAAAAACAAGTTTTCGGGCCTCAAAATTCATGGTACTACCCCTCAAACAAATGTGCATTGCCCTCAATTGCACGTAAAACTTAACCAAACCTTTTCAACCTTCCCCACACTTGAACAAAAGCATGGTGAACATCAGTAACACGTAAAAATACTAACTACTATATAAAAATAACGGAAATACACACCTTAGGCTGCCTCCTAAAAGCGCTAAGTTTTAGATCTTCAGCCAGATCTTACCTGTGGGTTATTCCTCGTCCGCACGAACGGTGCTCACATATAGCACCTCCACATTCTTACTAGGACCATTGATCTCTCTTACATTGTAATATGGCTTCTGTCTATGCCCACTCACCATCTGCCGAATATGATCATCATAGTCCTCTATTTCAACATCTCCGTGTTTCCCCACTTTAGTGACACGATAAGGCCCTGTCCACTTGCTCTTTAACTTCCCAGGGAACAACTTCAACCTGGAGTTATACAACCAGACCATCTGACCAACTTCATATACCTTTGACTTTATTTTTGCATCGTGCACCTTCTTCATCTTGTCCTTATATGTAGTAGCGCAATCATAAGCTTCATTCCTAATCTCTTCAAGTTCGCTTAGCGTTAACTGTCTCTCCTTACCTGCAGTATCATAATTAGTATTAACCTGTTTCACGCCCAATACGCACGGTGTGCGATCTCTACCGATAAGTGACACCCTTTCCCATAGACCAATCGATATGGTGTCATTCCTATCGGCGTTTTATACACCGTACGATATGCCCACAAAGCATCATCTAATTTATTGGACCAATCCTTGCGATCAGCTCGTACGGTTTTTTGTAAAATTTCTTTAATATGCCGAATAGAGACTTCGACTTGCCCACTCGTTTGAGGATGGTACGGAGTGGCAATTCGATGATCGATACCGTATCTCTTGCTAAAGTTAAAATTTTTGAAATGAGATCCCCCATCACTTATGATCACACGAAGGACACCAAATCTAGAAAAAATGCTCGATTGAACGAACTTGCAAACTACCTTATGGTCATTGGTCTTGGTGGCAATGGCCTCAACCCATTTAGACACATAATTCACGGCCACCAAGATGTATAAATTACTAAACGAATTCGGGAATGGGCCCATAAAGTCAATGCCCCATACGTCGAAAATATCGACAACAAGGATTGGTTGCATGGGCATCTCACCCCGCTTCGTAATGCTACCCATCTGTTGACATTGCAAACAATTTTTTGGATATTCAAACGAGTCTCGGAACACCGTAGGCCAATATAGCCCACATGATAGCACTTTTAGTGCCGTTTTCTGTCTGCTAAAGTGTCCTCCACATGCAGACTCATGCATCTAGGACAAAACTGATGGAATCTCTTCATCTTTCACGCACTTGCGAATAATCTGATCCGCTCCAACTTTAAACATATCTGGCTCGTCCCATATGTACTGATTTGCTTGTGCAAGAAAGTGTGCCTTCCTCTGTCTAGACCAATGTTCCGGAATGATACCTGAATGAGCATAATTAGCAAAGTTAGCAAACCAAGGTTGAGTATTATTAGCTAATAAATGTTCATCAGGGAAAGTATCAAGGATATCATGCTCAGGTCCTTCAATCTCGTTCACTACTCGTGATAGATGGTCCGCTACCACGTTCTCACTCCCCTTCTTATCGCGAAACTCTAGATCGAATTCTTGCAAAAGAAGTACCCATCTAATAAGCCTTGGCTTCGCATCCTTTTTTTCCATGAGGTTCCTGATTGCAAAATGGTCAGAAAACACAATTACTTTACTACCATAAATATAAGAATGAAATTTGTCTAAATCATAGACAACAGCTAGAAGCTCCATCTCCGTGGTGGTGGTGTAATTCAGTTGAGCATCCGTAAGCGTCTTGCTTGCATAGTATATTGCCACCAGTTTCATGTCAACTCTCTGTCCCAACACTGCACCTACTGCATAGTCACTAGCATCACACATTATTTCAATCGGAAGTGACCAATCAGGGGATTGTAGTATGGGTGCCTCGACTAACTTTTGTTTAAGTGTTTCGAATGATTTTTTACAATGTTTATCAAACACGAACGGGACATCTTTTAACAAAAGATTACATAACGGTTTAGTGGTTACTGAAAAGTTTTTAATGAACCGTCTGTAAAAACCGGTGTGTCCAAGGAAGGAACGAACGCCCTTTACACTCGTGGGTGGTTCCCCTTACTTGAGACAACATGTCCCAACACAATGCCCTCCTAGACCATAAAGTAACTCTTTTCCCAACTTTATACTAGGTTTGTTTCGACACATCTTTTTAGCACACTGGTCAATTGTTCCAAACACGCCTCAAAAGATGTGCCAAATATTGAGAAATGATCCATGAAAATTTCCAAAGACTCCCTGACCAAATCTGAAAAGATACTCATCATACACCGTTGGAAGGTGGCTGGGGCATTACACAGTCCGAATGGCATTCGCCTAAATGCGAAGGTGCCGTAAGGACAGGTAAATGTTGTCTTTTGTTGATCATCAGGATAAATAACAATCTGATTATAACCTAAATAACCATCAAGAAAACAGTAAGATTTCTGACATGCGAGCTTTTCCACAATCTGATCAATAAATGGTAGTGGGAAGTGGTATTTTGAAGTTGCTGCATTTAATTTTATATAATCAAACAAATTCTCCACCCGTTTACCGGCCGGGTGGCTACTTCCTTACCATCATCGCCTAAAACAAACTGGATGCCTGCCTTTTTCGGTACCGTCTGAGTCGGACTCACCCAAGTACTGTCCGATATGGGATAGATAATCCCGACATCTAACCACTTCAATACTTCCTTCTTCACGATTTCCCTCATGTTCGGGTTCAATCGTCTTTGTGCATCTCGAGCTGGTTTTGCTCCCTCATCGGTAATAATCTTGTGCATGACAATAGATGGACTAATCCCATTAAGATCCGCAATCGTCCACCCAATTGCCGCCCCGTTGGCTACCAACACTTCCATCAATGCTTTTTCTTGTTCAGGTGTTAAGTTGGAAGCAATAATTACCGGTAAAGTATTGTTATCACCTACAAAAGCATACTTCAAATGCTTTGGCAATGTCTTCAACTCGACTTGTGGCGGTGATTCAAGTGAAGGCTTGAGTTGAGTGTCAATATGATCCGGCAAATTCTCAACTTGATGTGTCCAAGTCGGCTTCAATTCTCTAGCTGTCATTACTTCCAACTCTTCTTCCGCGTATTCTAACTCTATCTCCACTTTTGCCAAATCCCTGTCACACACAAAACACGTCTCTATAGCGCCATCCCCACGCTCGTGGGGATGACACCCGTCAATAATGTCCACCATGAAACATTCATCATTGACTAGAGAATCAGATGCACGGGAAAAAGCATTTAAACGTACCTTACGATTACCAAACGTGATGTCGACCGTACCATTTCTACAATTAATTAATGTATTAGCGGTGGCTAAAAACGGTCTACCGAGTATGACATTAGGTTGTTTAGTATTTTCAATTTGCACATAATCTAGAACCAAAAAGTCAACCGGGTAATAAAATTCTTCAACTTTAACTATGACATCACGCAAGATCCCCGGGGCAGTTTTAACGTTAAATCTGCCAACACCACTATGGTGTCGGCTTGTTTCAACGGCCCGAAATCGTATTGATCGTATAAACTCCCAGGTAAGATGCTAACACTAGCTCCTAAATCCAACAATGCCCGAATCATCTTAAAGACACCCACCTGAATGGGGATTAAATGGGCACCACGATCTCGAAGCTTTGGTGGGAGGTCACCCGACAAAACGGCACTAACTTTTTCGGTTAAAGCTATTTTCTTTGGAAATTTATTGTGCCGTTTTTTGGGTACACAACTCCTTCAAATACTTTGCATATGCCGGAACCTGTTTAATGCCATCTAAAAGCAGGAGATTTATTTTCACTTGTTTAAAAACTTCCCACATCTCATCTTGTTGTGGGCCCTATTTATTCACCACTTTTGTTTCCGGATTGATTAAAGCTTTAGGAAACGGAATGGTATTACCCTCTGTACCCTTTTCCTTCGTATGAATCGGTTCAGTTTCTATCACCCTATTTTCTTTTTCTTGAAAATTTACTTTTTGAGTTTTAGTAGGGCTAACAGGTTCCGTTTCTGCATCGGACTCTTGGTCCTCATCAACCTCCTCCACAATACCCTCAACAAACGGTGAAGGAGTCCCAACCTTATTATCATAAACCTTCCCTGAATGAAGAACACTTACCTTATTAATTCTAGCATCAGATGAGCTCCCTTGATGTTGTGGGTTCTTCGTGGTGTCACTAGGCAACCGGCCCGTAACCTTCCTTCCATTCGCCACTTCGGCCACCAATTGAGCTACTTGCTTTTCCAAAGCTTGATGCGACTTAGCTTGCAACTCTTGATCCTGCCTGATTTGCTTAATAACTCCATAATTTCCCCATTTGATCCTTGATTGTCGTTTTCCTTGCTTTGCTCTTTGCCTTGCGAAAAATTCCTTTGATTCCCCCAATTGTAGTTACCTTGATTGTAGTTTGAGTTGTAATTTGCTTGACGGCTCTGATACGGTTGACTTCCTTGGTTCGGTACCTGAAAGTTAGGATTTAACTGATTAGTAGTATTACCGTATCTAAAATTTGGATGATAACGCAAACCTGGATGATATGTATTTGAATTCATATCATAGTTCTTTTGCTCGCCATAAACCATGTTAACATCCTCCTCGGCCGCAACGAATTGAACCGGACACTCATTCGAAGTGTGGCCCAAGTCGTCAGAACTACCACAAATCGGGATGGTTTGTGCCGCATGTAATGCATCTCTACCACCTTCTAGACCCTTAAACTTCGCTAGCTGCTTTTCAAACTCCTCTTTTTCCCTTTCCAACTGAGCAACTCTAGATGTGGAAGAAGACCCCAAATTTGTCGACAATGGAGTAGGGTATTTCTTTGTACGATCGGCTTGTGCTTGTCTTTTTGAGTCAGCCGCTACAATGTCTAAGTAATCCAAATCCACATATACATGGTTCCTTAAGAAAGTACCACTGGTTGTGGCCTTTATATCACGTCTATCTTCATTAGACAACCCATCATGAAAAGCGGTAATTAACTCTCATCGTGGAATACCATGATGAGGGCAATTTCGATTTTCGAAGCAACTGGTTAAACCGCTTCCAGGACTCATACAACAACTCACCCGGAAGTTGTTGGAATTCCCTAATAGCCACTCTTCCCATCTTGGTTCTTTGTGGAGTATAGTATTCCTCTAAGAATTGATGTTACATCTCTTGCCACGTGTGAATACTTGCATAGGGCAAGGATACAAACCAGTCTTGTGCCGAATCTTTCAACGAAAACTGAAATAAAACTAACTTCACCTTATCTGGCGTGAACCCATGTCCCCCAATCATACTACATACCGCCTCGAATTCCGCAATATGTGCATATGGCTCCTTAATACATTTCCTGTAAAAAGTAGGTAGCATGTTCTGAAATGTGCGGTTTCACCTCAAAGATCTATCTGCATGTCCCTGTGATACTGGCATACCAATTGGAGACGAATGTTCCGCTATTTGAGGGCGGAAGTGACTCTCTACCCCCCTAATGTTAGGGTCCGGAAACCTAGGATCCATTTGCCAATGACGACGGGCCACTAGTGCTCGTTGAACTGGTGGTGGGGTGTGGTATCTATCTCCCCCACGTGGCTGTCTCGGTTGAAAAACTGGCTGATTTCGGTTCATTGCCGGATTTTGCATGCCACCCTGATATCCCATATAACCCTCGTTCATATCCTAGTCTTCATCATTATACCCATCATCCCATACCTCCGTTCTTGCCCTGTTTTCCATCAGCTCATACATCACACTCGGTCGGTTCGGGTGTGGAACTACATTTGGCTGAGTCACAACACGTAATGGATTTGGTTGTGGTGGTAACCGACTCTCTAATGGGTAAAGTGGTGCACCAATAATGTGAAAGTCTCCAGTTGGAGCAGATGTTGGTTGGGTGGTTGAGCTGGATAGTGGTGCCATGGGTGTAGTTTGTTGCGGTTGGGTTTGAATTGGGTACGTGGGAGGTGGCATTGGTGGCATCTTAGTAATGGGTTCTTGCTGTGGTGTTTGTTGTTCTGATGCTGACTGGTTTTCTGAAGTATTCATGCTTGACAAAATCTATTTTCCTTTCAAAGCTGAACGATGAAGCAGATTTTGTCTGGCGGTCTTCTCGATTTCGGGGTCGAAAAGAAGTGGTGAGGTTTTTCCTGAAAACCTGGTATGCATGCAATTAATAATCACCTGCACATAAGCAAACAAGAAACCTGTGCGTAATACCGAACAAAACAAAAACAAACAAAAAGAAACATTTTTGGATTTTTATGATTTTAGAAAACAAGAAAACAACTAATCTAAACTAACACTAAGCGCATGAATTCCCCGGCAACGACGCCATTTTGATGACTGTCCTTAGGGTCATTCAAAAACCTATTTAAACTACGTAGATAGCGTAAGTAGGGTATCACATCCATGGGGAATTTATGGTTAATGTCGCGTTTATGTTTAAGACCTAGATTAACTAAACTGGGTGTTTGATGAATTTCATTGTAGGAAAACAAAAACTAATTGAGAAACTTGTTATCAGTATGAGGAAAATAACTTCCAACCGGAATCCCAATTACCCGTTTAACATGAAAACATGTTTACCGATTCGAAACACCACGTAGACATGGCCTCGGAATTAATGAATTTGATTAGTTAGTAGGGATAGTTTTTAAGATTCACTATGCAACCTAATAACCCGTTTGATTGTGTCAACTACCCACCAATTTACCAACCCTCTAATAACGCAAGTAAGTTGCCAATACCCTTAATAAACGACAAGTAATTCAAACACAAGAAAAATTTAATAATAAATCAACACAAGTGGTCAAGTTGTACCAGTTACACAAATCCGTAGACAAAGTTCAATGAAAAACAAAGCACAAGTTCACCCGGGCGAAAGTTACGAAGAGCTTAGCCGCTCATGGACGTCATCGCTGCTTCAATACTCTTTGATAATCGATTAAACATGAAAGAATGACTTAAGAAAGTGAAAACCCTTGCAAAATTGCCTCTAATAGCTTCTGAGTTTGTAAAACGGCTGCTAGGTCTCAGAATGGAACCCCAAAACATATTTTAGCTCACTTATTATACTTTTGCGTAATTAACCTCTCCCGTGCGTCGCGGGAGAGTACATGTCTTCTGGCGCGTGTTGCCTGAGCCATCCAAACCGACTTCATCATAACCTCTATCGCTCTTCGCGATGGGTGACCATACCATCCCGTGTGGCACGAGGGACAACCACCTAACAATTTTCCTGCTCAGCTTCCATCTCTCGTTTCCAGCTCTATTTACTCGATCTTTTTATACCATTTAACCTGAAATGTCACACACATAATAAGTGCCAGTATTAAACCAAATAAACACTTTTCAACCTATAATTCCAATTCAAACCACACGAAATATTACAATTTATTACCCGCACATCACATCCCCACACTTATATTTTTTCGTCCCGAAAAAATTATTCGCAATGGAATCACAATCAGAACATCGGCATTCAATATATTCATCCCGGAGCCGACAAGATGTACGAGGACCTTCGTCCTAAGTACTGGTGGCCGGTCATGAAAAAGGATATCTCCGTTTACGTCTCAAAGTGCTTAACTTGTTCGAAAGTTAAAGCTGAACAATAAAGACCCTCTTGCTTTTCTCAAACAACCCGAAATCCCGATGAGGAAATGGGATGGACTTCGTTACTAAACTCCCTCGTACTTCCTCTGGGCACGATAGCATTTGGGTTATCGTTGATCGTCTTACTAAATCTGCACACTTTATTGCTATACGAGAAGACCTTAAGGTAGAACGATTAGCACGAATCTATACCGACGAAGTCATATGTCGACACGGGACGCCTCGTGACATCATCTCTGACCGCGACGGTCGCTTTACGTCACGTCTCTGGGAGACTTTTCAATCCGCTCTCGGTACTACGCTTAATCTCAGTACCGCTTTCCACCCTCAAACTGACGGTCAGACTGGGCACACTATCCGCACCCTTGAAGACATGCTTCGTGCGTGCATCATAGATTTCGGTGGTAATTGGGATACGCATTTACCTTTAGTTGAATTCTCGTACAATAAAAGTTATCATGCTAGTATTCAAATGGCTCCTTTTGAGGCACTGTATGGAAGAAAATGTCGATCGACTATTGCATGGCATGAGATCGGAGAAGCGCTAATCACCGGTCCCGAGTTAATTTAAGAAACGTCAGACAAGATCCTCCAAATCAGAGACAATCTCTTGAAAGTCGGAGTCGCCAAAAGAGTTATGCCGATAAACGTTGTAAGTACCTACAGTTCGAAGTGGGAGATCACGTTCTCTTAAAGGTTGCACCTTGGAAAGGAGTGATCCACTTCGGAAAGAAAGGAAAGCTAGCGCCACGATACGTGGGTCCCTTTAAGATTCTGGAAAGAATTGGCAAAGTTACCTACCGACTCGAATTACCGGAGGAACTCAACAACGTCCATCCGACTTTCCACGTCTTAAACCTCAAGAAATGCCTAACCAAAGGAAATCTCCATGTTCCCCTCGAAGATCTGCAAATCAACGAGACTCTCCATTTCGTGGAGAAGCCAGTCGAGATCATGGACCGAGAGACCAAGAAATTACGACGCTATCGCATTCCTATTGTGAAAGTCCGATGGGAAGACAAACGCGGTGCCGAGTTCACTTGGGAATTGGAAAGTGATATGAAGGCCAAATATCCACATCTCTTTATTACGGCCACTACTTAAATTTCGGGACGAAATTTCCTAAAGTAGGGGAGACTGTAACAACTCGTAAATTCGTTTTTATTTTGTTTCCGTGTTTTTCATTTCTTATCTATCGTTGTACTCCGACATTCGATTATGGAAAAATTTATGTGAAATAATTATGTCTTGTCACAAGTTATATCACATCTAATCTCTTATTAAACTCAATGCTACTTAAATCGAAATCACAAGTAACTATGTTACTCAAATAGCCGAGTGTGTTATTGTTTAATAAACACTTGTGGCATCGCATCGCTTATCTCATCGCATCGCAAAACACAGTTAATTATGTGGAATTATGTTTTATGTGTGTTATATTAGTTTATATCATGGTTATAATCGCTATCGCAACGCTCTCACTCGCACGAATCGCTAAGTCTCACTATGAAATCAATTATAACGCTTAGCGCACCTATCTAATACGAACCGAATCGCCAAACGAACTCCTAACGCGAAATAAACGAACAAAACTTGGCCAATAGGTCAAGTTCGTCCGAACTTGTTCCAGCCACCAGAATACTTCAAAATCCTACAAGTTCGCCCGGACTTGCCTTAAAACTCAGGAAATAAACAAGTTCGCTCGAACTTGTAGCAAGTTCGCCCGAACTTGATACAAGTTCACCCAAACTTGATCATTCCAGCTCCTTTTTCCTCCTCACCTATAAATACTCAGCTCCTCTTCTCATTTGAACTTGCTGCAAGTTCGCTCGGAGCTCCCTAAAACCAAAACCCTTTGTTTCTAAGTAAGATTCAACCCGTTTTCAAGCTAGAACAACGTTTTACAATGATTTTGGACAAGGCCTTGCCTTCGTTTTCATCAAATCTCTTCTGTTTATGAAAATCTTCATCTTTTTCCATAAAACTTTTGTTTTTCACTTAGATCTATGCTTAGATCTACGTAAAACCTTTAAATCATCGATTTTTTTACACAATATTCAGACTAAATGACGTATATTTCGTTCACTTTGAAGTGGAACGAGGTGTTGTCAAGCAAGATCTCAGATTCGGAAGCACAAGGACGAAATCGTCACTTTACACAAGCTGGACTAACCCGTACGAACCTTCAAGTTCGCCCGGATTAGCCGAGTTTCTGTAAAATGGCAAAACTCGCTCCAAAAGACCTATCCAACCTTATTTTACTCAGTGGCTTAAGGTTGGAAGGATGGACACTCGATTTCCTTCGCAAACGACGCGAAAACGCACGATTTGGATGCCAAAACAGTCAAGTTCGCTCGGAAAGCATCAAGTTCGCTCAAACTTGTCTCCAGATTGGTGACCAAGTTCACCCGAACTTAATAAAATCTTCACCAAATTACACAAGTTCGCCCGAACTTGTACTGATTTCCAAGGAAATCAGACAGGTTCGGGCCACTCAACAATTGGGACAAGTTCACCCGAACTTGTCTCGTTTCCTAGGAAACCAGACAAGTTTGCCCGAACTTGTACTTTCAGTAAGTCTTGACATACAAGTTCGCCCGTACTTGTACCTCAGAGTACAAGTTTGCCCGAACTTGACTACTGCCCCATCAACCGTTCACCGTTTCAGCATTTCAGAAGACTGATGCACTTCTGTTCGCTTACAGGCTGATCCGGTGCTCTCCTTAACTCATCTCAGATCCCGAATCTCTCTTTAATCGCACCAACTGTGAGTATACTTGAACCCCTTTAATGCTTAAACGCACTTTTGGGTCACATATGTTCCTATATCAAATCACATCACACAAATCTCAAATACTTATTCGCAACCCGCTGTTACATGATTATACGTGAAATCTGCTGAATTACATGTATTGCTTGATTGCTTGTACGCCACCCTTAACATGATAGTATACTAGAGGTTGACTCGCCACCCGACGGCCCGGGGTTGTTAAGGCTCTCATTTTACAATTCTCATTTATTTTCTATTTTAGGATGTGAAACTTGTTCGCATGCCTCGATCAATCGCGGTTTGTTGGTTTGCTTGAATCTAAGTAGTTACATAATTCACATCTCTTACGTATGTCATGCGGTGTATGCTAAACGCTTTTATATCTATTATGTACGCAAACTTGTATGCTCACCTTTACTTAATTGTATTGACGTTTTATTTTAACATATGTGGCGGGTTGAGGATTAGCTACGTTTGCAAATGGATTAGGATTATCTCTAGAAACACATGTAATAACTCTAGGGAAGATCGGATGTTATGTTTAAGAGATTGTTTAAATTGTAATAATTATTTGAGGATTGTATTGTTTAATAGTATGGGATATTGAACATTTAAATATTGTCGCTTGAATAGTTGTTATGGAATCTCTTGAGCAATCTGATTCGCCTAGTGTCGCGCCCCGATGTTTCTGCCATCGGTTGGGGTTTGACAAATTGATATCAGAGCCATAACTATACGGAAAGTTAGGTAGAACTGCCATGTTTGACCTTGTCTATAGTTAGGACATCAAATCAGACAATTACGCATCGATTAAATGCCAAAACTGATACGAACAGACAAGTTCGCCCGAACTTGGGGGCAAGTTTGGTCGAAATTGATCAAGTTCGCCCGAACTTGACCAAGTCTGCCCGAACTTGTTAGTCCTCTCAAACATCAACAAAGTTCAACTTGGATTGATCAAGTCCGCTCGAACTTGACATCAGGTTGATGCCAAGTTCGCCCGAACTTGACCAGAACCCTTTGAATTGAACTTTTAAACTATGCTTTTCCTAAAGCAACCACAATACACGTGGAGAATGCTCGTATCACACAAAACGAATGATCAAGTCGAGATTAGGTGTGAAAACCAAGAACTCCGATAAGATCATTCACTCCGCACATTCTCCTACACGAGATATCTTCGTTGAGTTAGGAGTGATATCAAAACCTCGATGAAAATCTCCATATCTATCTAGTGGAACTCCCGATTTGATCGGTGAGCATAACCACAACTAGGAATGAAGTTGTTAAGCTAGGGGTGAAACCCGCATCTTAATAACTAATTTCACTCCTCGATTTTCAATCTCACCAAAGTCTCGATTATTTCGATGACTCGGAACACGGCGTAACTGGAAGGACGAATGCCGTTAACCGTTTTACGGCGAGAGCATTTGTCTATTAGGCCAAATCATGTGTCCGAACTCAGAGAATCTTCGAACCACTTTGAGTAGTCGTTGTCTCAAAACCCAGGACACTCCAAAATTGATTTGACCCTAAAATCGTCGATTTTACGCATCATCGAGTTTGTTTACTATTTGTGTGTTTAAATTTATGGATTTTACGCTGATTCGATTTCTCGCTTTATCAATTTCTCGATTTATCGCTTTTACGCTCCATCGATATATGCACTATTCGCACAGCTCTCGTAATCTAAAACGCTAATTAATTCACCAACCAAACTAATTGCGCAACTCGCCTACGCTCATGAAGGCATTTGTACCTCATGCGCGGCATTACTCGCCTATCTCGCTTATTGCGCTTATACTACGCCAATATCGTACGCGCTACGCATGTTCGAATAAAATTGGAATCAACCGATGAGTCTATGTGAAAATCTGTGAATACGTGCAAAATATATGCTTAAGTGAATTATATGACTACGTGCTTACGCGCTTATGTGCTTATGTGCTTACGTGCTTACGTGATTATGTGCCTTGTTTGAATAATAATAATAAAATACTAAGTTTTTAAACATAAACCTATTACAATCGAATCTCATCTAATCTAATCTTTCGTGTAAATGTCTATCATGGGATCTCACACCAGGAGGAACATCCAGTGCAACAACGCTGACAAGCGTATCGCTTCACTCGTGGCCAAGCAGATGGCTAAAGTCATTCCTCAAATTGTCAGTGAGATCCATGCTGTTAGCGGTAATTCATCCGTTGATTCGAAAACCGACGCGCCCAAAACTTCGTTCAGCTTCAAGAAATTTAAAGCATGTGGACCTCTAACTTTCTCTGGCACTGAAGGACCAAGTGCTATGTTTCATTTCGATTCCATCGAGGTTACCTTCCGCCAAAGCGGATGCCCCGAAGCTCTACGCACTATCAACGCTACCGGCGTGTTCCAATCGAGGGCTCTCGATTGGTGGACAGCGGAGCGCAACAAGCGCGGAAACGACGAAGCTTCGGGCTCACTTGGGAGGAACTCAAGGAAATCATGGTGAAAGAGTTTTGTCCTCCACATGAGCTTCAAAAGATGGAGAATGAGTTCTGGGATATCAAACAAGACGGTCCCGACAACGCTGGTCTAACAGCTCATTTCAAGCAGCTGAGTATCATCTGCCCCAGTCAGGTGGACACTACTGAGAAAGCAATCAAGAAATATCTGCTTACTTTACCCGATTGTGTTGCTGATTTTGTTCAAGCCGCACGCCCTGCTACCATCGAGGAATCTTATCAGCTCGCCGCAGAAATCAAAGACAAAAGGGTTCAGGCTGGTTACTTCAAGAACAGCAAAGTCGCAAACCAGGCCATCACCGAACTTACTGCTCCACCGAACCCTCAGCCGCTTCAGCCTGCTCCTTCAAACGCACCTCCTGTAAAGCGTGCGTATACTGGTCCCTCATCCTCTGTGCTTGAAGTGTACTTATCACCATGCGGTAGGAGGCAATTGCCGCTTCTGCACCAACTGCAACATTTACGGCCACTTTACTGTCAGTTTCCGTTCAGGTCCTCGTCAGCCAACTCCTCAAGCTCCGACAGCACCTGCTCTACCAGCTCCACCTCGCACTCCTCAGGCTAATCAGCAGCAGTTCCATCAGCAAGCCCCCGCCCAATAGGCCCGTGCTTGCTACACTTGTGGGGACCAACCACTTCAGTAATGTCTGCCCAAACAAAGCCGTGAAGCAAGAGCCCCAGCAGCAGCCACAGCCACACAGCCACAGCCACCGTAGCCTCAGCAGCAGCAACCAGAAGCTGCTCGTGGAAGAGCCTTCAATCTCAATCATCGCCAGGCTCAGAACGACAACAATGTTGTCAGCGGTACATTCCTCGTTAATGGTATTTTTGCTTCATGTTTATTTGAACTGGTGCCGATAATTGTTTTGTATCGTTAGAATTCGAAAACGTTTTAAAATGTAAACGCGCTAAACTCCCAAAGACTTTCGATGTGGAAGTCGCCACCGGAAGAACCGTTACCGTTAACTCCATCCTACGTGGTTGTTCTCTCGATTTTCAACAACCATATCTTCTCGATCAATCTCATACCTATGCAGTTAGGTAGCTTCGATATCATAGTAGGCATGGATTTTCTTCGTGAAAATCATGTTGAAGTTGAACGCATTGCTTTCACAAATGTTTTGATAAAATGATTCGCTTTCCTCTTCCTAACGGTGATCAATTCCATATTTACGGTGAGACTCCCTCAAAGAAGTTGATGCTTATGTGTTGTACCCAAGCGAGCAAGCATTTGCGAAAGCAATGCGTTGCCTTCCTAGCCCACATCGTGAACCCGGAGAAAGAAAAGAAATCCTTTAAAAACGTTCCTGTTGTTTGTGAATTTCTAAAGTTTTTCCCGATGATTTACCTGGTTTAACCACTACTCGTGATGTTGAATTCCGTATCGATTTAATTCCCGGTGCTACTCATGTTGCTAAAGCTCCCTATCGTCTCGCACCTTCTAAAATGCGCGAGCTATCTAGCCAACTTCAAGAGCTTCTTGATAAAGGTTTCACACGCCCAAGCACTTCACCATGTGGCGCATCCGTTCTTTTTATGAAAAAGAAAGATGGGACGTTCCGAATGTGCATCGATTATCGTGAACTTAATAAGCTTACGATAAAGAACCGCTACCCTCTTCCTCGGATCAACGACTTATTTGATCAGCTACAAGGTGCTACTTGTTTCTCTAAGATCGATTTACGTTCCGGTTATCATCAGTTACGCGTGTTGGAAGAAGATATTCCGAAACCTCCTTTCGCACTTGCTATGGCCATTTTGAATTCGTGGTCATGCCTTTTGGTCTTACTAATGCACCTGCGGTCTTCATGGATTTGATGAACTGTGTGTGTAAAGCATTCTTGGATCGTTTCGTCATTGTGTTTATCGATGACATCCTTATTTACTCGAAGTCGAGAGCCGAACATGCACGCCATCTTCGTTTAGTTATCGAACTCCTTCAAGGAAATCGCCTTTACGCCAAGTTCTCTAAGTGTGAATTCTGGCTTGAAGAAGTCCAATTTCTCGGCCATATCGTTAACAATCAAGGAATTCACATCGACCCTGCAAAAATAGAAGCTGTAAAGAGTTGGATTACGCCTAGGAACGCATCTGAAATCCGTTCCTTTCTTGGATTGGCGGGTTACTACCGTCGATTCATCGCTGACTTTTCGAAAATCGCAGTTCCGCTTACTACTTTAACTCATAAGGACAAGCCTTTCGTTTCAGATTCCAAACAAGAGGAAGCCTTTCAAACTCTCAAGCGTATGCTATGCAACGCTCCCGTACTCACTCTACCCGACTGAAACGACGATTTCCTTGTTTACTGCAATGCCTCTAATCTTGGTCTTGGTTGTGTTCTTATGCAACGAGACAAGGTTATCGCGTATGCATCTCGACAACTCAAGATCCACGAGAAGAACTACACAACCCACGATCTCGAACTCGGTGCAGTTGTTTTTGCATTAAAGATATGGTGACACTACCTTTACTGTACCAAGTGTACGGTCTTCACCGACCACAAGAGCTTACAACATATCTTTAATCAAAAATAACTAAACATGCGCCAACGCTGATGGGTTGAACTTCTCAATGACTATGATTGTGAGATACGCTACCATCCCGGCAAAGCAAACGTCGTAGCCAATGCTCTCAGTCGACGAAGCCATGTGTATAGTGTCCGTGACTCTCAAGCTTTGAAGACCTTAAGGTAGAATGATTAGCATGAATCTATACCGACGAAGTCATATGTCGACACGGGACGCCTCGTGACATCATCTCTGACCGCGACGGTCGCTTTACGTCACGTCTCTGGGAGACTTTTCAATCCGCTCTCGGTACTACGCTTAATCTCAGTACCGCTTTCCACCCTCAAACTGACGGTCAGACTGGGCGCACTATCTGCACCCTTGAAGACATGCTTCGTGCGTGCATCATAGATTTCGGTGGTAATTGGGATACGCATTTACCTTTAATTGAATTCTCGTACAATAAAAGTTATCATGCTAGTATTCAAATGGCTCCTTTTGAGGCACTGTATGGAAGAAAATGTCGATCGCCTATTGCATGGCATGAGATCGGAGAAGCACTAATCACCGGTCCCGAGTTAATTCAAGAAACGTCAGGCAAGATCCTCCAAATCAGAGACAATCTCTTGAAAGTCAGAGTCGCCAAAAGAGTTATGCTGATAAACGTTGTAAGTACCTACAGTTCGAAGTGGGAGATCACGTTCTCTTAAAGGTTGCACCTTGGAAAGGAGTGATCCACTTCGGAAAGAAAGGAAAGCTAGCGCCACGATACGTGGGTCCCTTTAAGATTCTGGAAAGAATTGGCAAAGTTGCCTACCGACTCGAATTACCGGAGGAACTCAACAACGTCCATCCGACTTTCCACGTCTTAAACCTCAAGAAATGCCTAACCAAAGGAAATCTCCATGTTCCCCTCGAAGATCTGCAAATCAACGAGACTCTCCATTTCGTGGAGAAGCCAGTCGAGATCATGGACCGAGAGACCAAGAAATTACGACGCTATCGCATTCCTATTGTGAAAGTCCGATGGGAAGACAAACGCGGTGCCGAGTTCACTTGGGAATTGGAAAGTGATATGAAGGCCAAATATCCACATCTCTTTATTACGGCCACTACTTAAATTTCGGGACGAAATTTCCTAAAGTAGGGGAGACTGTAACAACTCGTAAATTCGTTTTTATTTTGTTTCCGTGTTTTTCATTTCTTATCTATCATTGTACTCCGACATTCGATTATGGAAAAATTTATGTGAAATAATTATGTCTTGTCACAAGTTATATCACATCTAATCTCTTATTAAACTCAACGCTACTTAAATCGCAATCACAAGTAACTATGTTACTTTAAATAGCCGAGTGTGTTATTGTTTAATAAACACTTGTGCCATCGCATCGCTTATCTCATCGCATCACAAAACGCATTTAATTATGTGGAATTATGTTTTATGTGTGTTATATTAGTTTATGTCATGGTTATAATCTCCATCGCAACGCTTTCACTCGCATGAATCGCTAAATCGCACTATTAAATCAATTATAACGCTTAACGTACCTATCTAATACCAACTGAATCGCCAAATGAACTCCTAACGCGAAATAAACGAACAAAACTTGGCCAATGGGTCAAGTTCGGTCGAACTTGTGCATCACAAGTTCGTCCGAACTTGTTCCAGCCACCAGAATACTTCAAAATCCAACAAGTCCGCCCGGACTTGCCTTAAAACTCAGGAAATAAACAAGTTTGCTCGAACTTGTAGCAAGTTCGCCCGAACTTGATACAAGTTCGCCCGAACTTGATACAAGTTCGCCCGAACTTGATTATTCTAGCTCCTTTTTCCTCCTCACCTATAAATACTCAGCTCCTTTTCTCATTTGAACTTGCTGCAAGTTCGCCCGGAGCTCCCCAAAACCGAAACCCTTTGTTTCTAAGTAAGATTCAACCTGTTTTCAAGCTACAACAACGTTTTACAATGATTTTGCACAAGGTCTTGCCTTCATTTTCATCAAATCTCTTCTGTTTACGAAAATCTTCATTTTTTCCATAAAACTTCTATTTTTCACTTAGATCAATGCTTAGATCTAAGTAAAACCTTTAAATCATCGATTTCTTTTACACAAATTTCAGACTAAATGACGTATATTCCGTTCACTTTGAAGTGGAACGAGGCGTTGTCAAGCAAGATCTCAGATCCGGAAGCACAAGGACGAAATCGTCACTTTACACAAGCTGGACTAACTTGTACGAACCTTCAAGTTCGCCCGGATTTGCCCGAGCTTCTGTAAAATGGCTAAACTCGCTCCAAAAGACCTCTCCAGCCTAAGTTTTACTCAGTGGCTTAAGATTGGAGGGATGGACACTCGATTTCCTCAGCAAACGACGTGAAAACGCACGATTTGGATGCCAAAACAGTCAAGTTCGCTCGGAAAGCATCAAGTTCGCTCGAACTTGTCTCCAGATTGGTGATCAAGTTCGCCCGAACTTGTACTGATTTCCAAGGAAATCAGACAAGTTCGCCCGAACTTGTATCCCACTCAACAATTGGGACAAGTTTGCCCGAACTTGTACTTTCAGTAAGTCTAGACATACAAGTTCGCCCGAACTTGTCTACTGCCCCTTCAACCGTTCACCATTTCAGCATTTCAGAAGACTGATGCACTTCTGTTCGCTTATAGGCTGATCCGGCGCTCTCCTCAACTCATCTCAGATCCCGAATCTCTCTTTAGTCGCACCAACTGTGAGTATACTTGAACCCCTTTTACGCTTAAACGCACTTTTGGGTGTCACATATGTTCCTATATCAAATCACATCATACAAATCTCAAATACTTATTCGCAACCCGCTGTTACATGATTATACGTGAAATCTGTTGAATTACATGTATTGCTTGATTGCTTGTACGCCACCTTAACATGATAGTATGCTAGAGGTTGACCCGCCACCCGGAGGACCGGGGTTGTTAAGGCTCGCATTTTACATTTCTCATTTATTTTCTCTTTTAGGATGTGGACACTTGTTCGCATGCCTCGATCAATCGCGGTTTGTTGATTTGCTTGAATCTAAGTAGTTACATAATTCACATCTCATACGTATGTCATGCGATGTATGCTAAACGCTTTTATATCTATTATGTACGCAAACCTGTATGTTCACCTTTACTTGATCGTATTGACGTTTTATTTTAACATATGTGGCAGGTTGAGGATTAGCTACGTTTGCAAATGGATTAGGATTATCTCTAGAAACGCATGTAATAAATCTAGGGAAGATCGGGTCGGATGTTATGTTTAAGAGATTGTTTAAGTTGTAATAATTATTTGAGGATTGTATTGTTTAATAGTATGGGATATTGAACGTTTAAATATTGTCGCTTGAATAGTTGTTATGGAATCTCTTGAGCAATCTGATTCGCCTAGTGTCGCGCCCCGATATTTCCGCCATTGGTTGGGGTGTGACAGTTTCCAACTCTATATAATCGATCTTTTTATACCATTAACCTGAAACGTCACACACAATAAGTGCCAATATTAAACCAAATAAACACTTTTCAACCTGTAATTCCAATTCAAACCACACGAAATATTGCAATTTATTACCAGCACATCAAAACGGAATCGTACAACTGTATTCTTTTTACTATTATATTTAAATACAAATTGTCGTTATTATTTGTATATTTTTACACTTAAATAACTTTTAAATAGTTTAACTAAAAACTAACTAAATAGCATAAACCTAGAAATTCCTATTCCCTCGTATTCGTTTTATTCATTTCATTTATACTTTTGTTCATATAATATGTTGTTAGGATAATTTTTGGAATATATTTTTCCAGACGCTACAATTTATGTTAAGTTGTATTTTGGATATCTTCGCAACATGTAAATATTCATAACCTCTTTTCATTTTATGTTTTAAGGTGTATCATGTATTCACATTCTTTCATTTAAAGTTATGCAAACTCATTATGACTATGTGAGAATTTGTGTTGTGTTAAACTATTTCTATTGCTACTTACTTAAGCCTATTTCTAGCATTGATCACTAATAAACTATGTCTAAAATAGTATATAATAGTGCTATTCGATTGACACCCACCCGAATTTGATATGTGATGGCATTTGGGTGTCGAACCTGATTAAATTCTAATTCTAGTCAACTAAGGTTTAATTACCAAACTATATCATTGACTATTGATTCGCTATTTATTTTTGTGTGTGTCAAAACCTATGTTTCCTTACCAACTTGTTAGTTGACTTTTTATTTTATACATGATACAGATAATGCAGTTTTGTTAGTTGAGTTTATTTTATACATGATACAAATGATGCAGTTTAAGATGTTATCTTAGGATGTATAAGACTTAGTTTCAATAAATAAAACTTTACATTATGTTATTCAAATAAATAATTTAGTATGATTAAATATATCATCGCCATATGTTATGAACAATCACATGTGATGCCTTGACATATTCCCCGTTAGTTGGGATGTGACAGTATTGAGCCTAGGACTCTGATACCAACTCAAAAAGAATGATCGATGATTTTATTAATAAAAATGATGATAACTTAAAAGGCAAACTTAATAGTTAACCAGCTTGTTTGAAACCACGGCTAAAACCGAAAAAGGATTGAGAGGCCAAAAGGCCCATGTAGATCTACGTACAAGATAGGATTTGCAAAAGGCCCATTACACATTAGGTCTTCATAACATAAAGATATAATAAGGCCAAATTAATTTGAAAATAAACCATGAAAGTTTAATACTTGTTCTAGATTTGTAGAGCTGTTAGGAAAAAAAATTATCAACTTATTCTTCAAAAAATACGATTATTTTTTAAAGACTATAAAAGGTTATAATACTAGTTAAATAAATTGTTTATAAAAATGGTTTGTGAAACTTCTTAGATAAATTGTTTTTTTACTTGAAACTTTTTTGAAACTTTTTTTCCTCTTTAAAAAGACGAATTTTATTTTGTTTTTAAAAATGGATTGGGGGTAGATGTACGAGTAGCCTAACCCGATGAGAAATCGTTAAAATATTTTTATACCAAAATTTCCATCAGGAACTAATTAATATATATATATATATATATATATATATATATGTAGGGTAGGGATCCTAAGAGAAGTCCACCCTATTTGAGAAACTTGAGAAGCATTCTGGAACACACATTGCCCAAGCTTTTTGTAATATACACATATGTATAGTTTAGAATTGAGTATATACATATATGCATATTGAATTATACACATATGTATATAGTCAATTTTAAACTATACATATGTGTATATTACGAAAAGCTTTGAGAAAATGTGTGATCCAGAATGCTTCTCAAGTTTCTTAATTAGCCTAGTGGTTCTCACATGATCCTAACCATATATATATATATATATATATATATATATATAGTGGAGAGTTTAAATGAGAAAAATTTACAAATTAAGAATAAAAAAATAAAGGATATAAAAGGTAATTTGAACAACTCATTTAATGAGACTTTTATTTATTTTTGATATTCAATTTAACGAACTCTAATCATTTAATTAGTCTATCTTATAAAATAGTTGGGCACCCTACACAATAAAAACAATCATGCACATGATCTTACATATTCAACGTTTCCTACACCATTAAAACAATATTTTAATGTAGGATACAAAATGTGTAGGACTAAAACACTTTTAAATAATTTTGTGACTCGTAATAAAATATGTGCAGGACACGACATTTTTAAATAATTTTGTCCTTTCTAAAAAATTGGTGTAGGAACCAACACATTAATGGTGGTGAAGGAGGAAATTATGATTGCATTAATGAGACTTGATTAACTCTTTAAAATATTTATTAAAATTCTAGATCAAATTGTCTATACTACCCTTAGTAATTAAAGCTTTAATTAAAAGTGGACAAAAATGGTATCTTGATTCATAACCATTGATCAAAAAAATATAGGTTCTAGATTAATCTATTTTTATTCTTTTAAGAAGATTCTTCTCAAATGAATTTTCTCATATATATATATATATATATATATATATATATATCTTTATCTTTTTTTAACAAAGATTGTATTACCAACTAGAAAAATACTAGTGAGGCTGGATTAGGAAAATTATATGAATTAAAGATGGTGTTTCAACCATTGTACCCAATTGAGGTTACACTTATTCTTTCGACTCGAATACCAAAGAAAAGATAAATACGTGACATCATAAAACAACACAGGAAACTTAGAGCGTCTCTTCAAGAAACCCGTATTGTTTTGAAGCTTCCAACTTTCCCACCAAGCAACATATATAACCACAACCACAACCACAATTTTTTCTTTGGCACACTAAAATGTGAATTCGCAACCCACCCCAAGAGATTAGAAAGGAAGTGCAAGCATTCAACTTCACTTCTAACCACCCTTCAACACCAAATCCCAAATCTTCTTAACTGAGGCACTCACCAAAGAGATGAAAAATGGATTCCAACCCATCATTAGACAAATGGCCAATAGATATCAATCCACTTCTTAGCATCCAGATTCATCCGAGTTGAAAGACGAATTCTCACGTCTCTCCACCCACAAATATTTATTTTCCGAGGTAAACAAGGGAACCAATTAGTTTTCCACCTCAGAAGCATATCTTCATCAATATGTTCCTTAACACCTCTAACAAATAATTCAGTCATCCCTTACAGAGACCAAACCCACCGATCATTAACATTCAAAATCGAACGCTACTAATCAAGTTTTCATCTCAATAAACTAATAAACTACTGAGCCATTTCGACCCCCCCCCCCCTCCACGGAGACCCCTATGCCACTCCTACGACTCTCCCCCAACCCTCTGCACCACTAAAGAATTCTTAAGCATTTTTAACACGTACAAACTTAAAAAACTTCTCAGCTAAACAAAAATTATGGCACTAAGTATGTTTTTAAACCAAAGTCTGATTTTCGTTACCAATCTTTTATGTATTGATTTGAGAGGAACTATACCTGATTCATCTAGCTTTCTAGAAGCTTTAATACGAGAAGATAAACTTGCTTCCGCATCGTATAACAATTTTTTTTACCCAAAGAGCATTAATAAACCCTCCTAACGACCCAATGACTAATTTTCCTTTGTTTTTGGAAGCCAAAACCAACTTCCAAGACGCCCAAACACATTTTTTCCCACCGTACTACCATCCCAGAATAAAAACTTCGACTGAATCTGCTTCAACCTCTCCAAACACCTAACAGAGCTAGAAAGAGAGACAAATAGCAAATCCCTAAGGCATCAAAAACCCTTAATATTCTTCCATCATCTCGAGTTACCCGTACTTAGACGGATCGGCAAACCCAAGTAAATACACAACAAATTCTCCGGTTTACACCCAACCACCGAAGCACAAGCTGCGACATCACCATAGTATACATGTACCCCATATAAATTCGACTTGTGCAAATTTATTTTTAAACCAAAGGCAATAAGAAAACGCTTAAGAATACGTACCATTGTTTGAGCATTTTAGACTGACCAGTCCCCACAAAACATCGTATCATATCCTGAAATGAAAAATATTCAAAGCATGTTCACAACACATAAAAACTATGTATACTCAATTGGCTCCGAAGAAACATGACTGATAACTTTAACTAATTAAATTCAGTAATTCAAATCATAATAATCTAGTAGTCTAGTAGTATGATTTTTGACTCATAAAAGTTTCATGGGTTTGAAATTTTAAAAACGCAATGTTCGGAGGTGTTTAGTGTAAAAGTTGTTAATAAGAAAATTCAGTAATCGTTGCTACTTCATGGGGGATCAAAACCTGAAAAAGGACATAAACAATAAAAAGGATATAAACAATAAAAAATATATAAAAGGCCTATTAATTTATAAAGGGTTTCACGTGTACAATTGAAATAATTGTTTAATGAAACAAATATTAATAAACCATTTTATTTAAAAAGTTGTAATTAAAATATTAATTAGTAAACTTTTTTATTTAAAAAGTTACTTCACAAAAAAAGGTCACTTTAACCTTTTTTTGAACGGCATTTTTTTTGTATCACCACCACTCCCAAACCCATTTAACTGGGTGGAGTGGAAGCTATGATGCACTGGGACGGGTACGGGAACGAGGTACGGGAACGGGTACGGGAAACGGCAAAACTAAAAAATTTAAGAAGCGGGGACGGGACGGGTACGGGAATAAAAACATATAAAAAATAAATATATATCAAAGATAATGTAACACAAAACCCCAAAATAGTTATATATTGATGTAAAGCTCAAAAATCCCATATCTTCCTAATCTAATCAAACGTTAACAAGCAAATCGCTTTCAAATTCCGGTTCATCTAATGAAAGATCAGCAAACTCCAAAAATCCTACATCTTCCATCAAGTAAACAACAACCAAAATCATACCTTTTATACCGAGCAAGTGTGCTATAACTCTTGAATACGGTCCTTGTCGATTTTCACCACAAACTTTGCACTTGAATTTCCAAGTTCCTCCAGAACCTTGCTTTTCTCCGTTTTTCCACATAATCCCACATTGGAGGTTCATCTATAGATGATGATGATCCTTGTGTTTCTTCATTAGAAGCCATAATTTTGGAGTTTGGATAGGAAAAGAGAAGAAGAAGAGGATCGGCAATAAGAAGAGGATACACTGTAGGGTTTTAAACGTGATCGCTGAATAGGAGAGGCGCTATTTTAGAATAGGATTAAAAAATCTTTTTTTTTTTAAAAAAAACCAAAAAATATAAATGGAAACTGGACGGAAACGTTTTCTACACGTCCCCAAACACCGTCCCCTGCTGCAACACGTTTCCAGGCCGTATCCAACATTCCGGGGACGTTTCCCGGCCGTCCCCGTGCCGTTTCTGTCCCCTAGCAGTCCCCGGGACGGGAGACGGCACCTCAGTAGCGTTTCCGTGCTTCCGAGAGTGGAAGTGCGATCCGAACTAGAAAAGGCTTCAACGTTATTAAATAATTAAATCTATCTGAAGATTTTGTGATGCAGATTCTGTGTCTGGAGTATCTTTCTGCCATTGGAACAAGAAAAAGGATAGCCTGCAATTATTCACTAATTTATTATGTAAGGTATTGAACTATTTTCTATTATTATTACTAAACTATGAATTTATGATTACACGAACTTATACAATAAAAACAATATAATTATATAATCTGTAGAAACTTCATATAACTATAGTTATATAATCGGTAAAAAAACATGTAATATCATGGATTACACGGATTTATGCAATAAAAACTAATCGGTAAAAAAAACTTGTATTATCATATGAGTTCACACACAAACTTAATTTATCACAAAAACTTACATACGTTAATTAGTAACACAATAGCCCGTGTATTACAAAAGTTAAATACTAAAAATATACAATACACACACATATATATATATATATATATATGTGTGTGTATATATATATATATATATATATTTCGGTAAAGAGTGATTTTTCTGACCCATAGTGTTTCATCCAAATTATTACAACGGTTTATCTTAAACCCATATTCACTTTACTAGAAACAATGTTTACAGGAAAGGACTATTACTAAAACATGCATTATATTGAATAATGCCTATACTAAAGTATGATCAATAATATATGTAATATAAGCAACAATACATACACTATAATGCTGGTGTTTTAGGGTTGAGCAGAAAACCAAAAAAAAATCGAACCGGGATAACTTAACCAAATTAAAAACCGACGGTTTACTTTTCGTATATTTAATAACCAAAAATTTCGGATCGGTTTTCAAATAACCATTTTTCAATAAGCGAAAAACCCGAACCGAACCGATAAGCTACTATGACAAGCCTAGTCCATATATTCTTATCTTTAAGTTTAAGTATTTAACCCATGCTAGTAGAAATTATTAATTTTATTCTTGAATATTGAGTATTTATAATAAAAACATTAACATGTTTATCTATTGGTTACAACAAATAACAAAATTTAATATAAAAATTAAATAATCTTCAAAATAATATAAAAAAATGTCTTGATAAAAACTTTAGAGAAACATAAAAATAGATTAAAATTTAGGTTTATATGAACAATATTAATTAAAAAGGTTAAATATAATAACTTAAATATAACACATAAGAAAGATTCTTAAACTTTAAATTATACTTTTATTTTTCGAATCTTACATAATTTTGTTACAAAAACCGAAATTACCGAAAACTGAACCAAACCCGTGTAGAAATTGTAAAAAAGTTAAATCAATGGATAGGAAAGGATCTCAACCTTTCATTTTTTAAATCAATGACTAAGATGAAAATATAGGAAAAAAGACTGATGCAACGGAGTTTTTGGAAAAACCTATTTGTTGACTTTCCATCTCCACATACATATTCCCCCTAAACGTTCATAAGATTTTTATACGACATTATTTAAAAAAATGTACCATAAAATCGAGCATATTTTTATCTTTAATTTGATTACCATATTACTATATAAAATATGAAAAAAATAACCCAAAAACGTATTGTATTTCTATGTTTTATAACATTTTTGTGCTAGATTTTTTGTACTACATTTTTTGTGCTTACTAGATTTTTTGTGTTAGATTTTTTTTTACTAGATTTTTTATGCTAGATTTTTTATGTTATATTTTCAAGAAAACAAAAGGGGTGAGGGTTTGTGTTTTAGGACCAAAATACTCTTGCATCATACTTACACCACCCGTAGTGGTAAGAGTTTTAAGCGTGTTTTTTGCCAAATAATGCCATAAAACACCCACACACCACCCCCAGGCACGTGTTTTGTTCAAAAAGGTGTCTGGCGTCTTTTTAACACGCCTCCTCCACTTTTGTTTGTCCAATAAGAAGCTTCCAACCAATATTATTTGTTTTATATTTTTAAAAGAAAAAAATTGGGTAATTATTGTTGGGCATTATGGGGCACTATATTACTACACCCCTTTTTAATTTCAAGCCTCATAATGCCCCCATATGCCACATGTCAATTCATGCTCAAGGGAGGGGCAATAGTTTTTTTACGACTCATGCCACATGTCAAATTAAATTTTAAAATTTATGCCCAGACGTAAAAAAACTTGCATCAGTCAAAACTACCGCCTCGACATTTATTTTTACTTTTTTATAGATGTCTTTATAATGTTTTCATCTATGTTTGTGTAAAAACAAAATTGGCCAAATTCGCCCCGGATCAAAAAGTTCTCGCAACTCGTGGTGGTTCTCATTTGGACCGAATCCTCTCTCTCTCTCTCTATATATATATATAGGGAAATGGTAAAATGAAAACCACCTTGAGTTGCGAGAACCGCGAGAACTTTTTGATCTGGCGTGAGTTGTGTAAATTTTTTTTGCAGAAACGTAGATGAAAAAATTATAAACACATCTGTAAAAAAGAATAAAAAAATTTGACGAGTCGGTAGTTTTGACTGATACAAGTTTTTTTCACGGCAGACGTAAATTTTGTAAGAAGATATATGTTTTTTTACGCCTCATGTAAATGTGGGTATAGAACATTTTTTTTCAATTTTTTTTACTGAAACAAGTGATTGTTTTTACGACTTTTAAGAAAAAAAATTCGGAAAAACCTTTTGGATAGCCTAGTTCTCGCAACGCGTGGTGATTCTCATTTGAACCGAGTATGTATATATATATATATATATGAGAAGGATCCGTTAGGAACCACCCTTTATTGCGAGAAACGTAAGAACCACAAAAAAGTACCTAAAAAATCTAAAAACTACCAAAAAGGTTTTTTTTTTTTTATAAAATTCGCTATATTTCGTCAACAATAAAAAAGAATTTTTCAAAAAAAATGAGTAACAGTTATCCATGCACATGTGCATTTTTATCATTTCTTTGACAAATTCTGTAATACATTACAAACATTGGACAATTGTACTTTGATTTACACTACCACGTGTAATACACTACTTTGTACGTTACCAATATTAGAAATGAACATGTGCATCTATATGTATCAACATGAAATAAGGTGTTTTGGTACACTACTTTGAATACACTTTCTCTTTCATCTATCATTCTATCCATAATACACTACCATGCACATGTGCATATGTATCATGTCTTCAACAAATTCCATAATACGTTATAAATATTAGACAATTGTACTTTCATTTACACTATCATGTGTAATACACTACTTTTTACGTTACGAATATTAGAAATGCACATGTGCATCTATATGTATCAACATGACATAAGGTGTTTTGGTACACTACTTTGAATACACTTTCTCTTTCATCTATCATACCATCCATCCATTACCTCCTACCAACCATAATAAAATACCATTACCTCCTACCATCTATAATACAATAGAAATACCAATATAATACAATACCAATACCAATATTTTCACTTTATTACATGTATATCAACACCATTTATACTATCCAATCAACATATTACATCGTAAAGTGACAACTATAACCAAACCATCAACCACTAGATATAACTGTAATATACGAAAATAATAACCATATAGATGTGTTAATAATGGTAATAATAATACATAAAAGTGTTTATGTTTTTGTTAATTAAATTATAATATCTTATGTTTAATAAAAACAGGCTTTTTGGTTCTACGATTGAAAAAGAAGAAAATAAGATCTTGACTTTGTATTAGAGCTTTCAAACTCCTCATCGAACATAACTTTATCTCAAGGTCATCTTCGCTCCTTTCGTAACACACGTTGCTAACCCACGATGTTAATCAAACAAACTTGCCGAATATTTTGGGATGTGATACTTATCACCGTTCGTTGTAAACCAGTCAAACATATTAATCGACTTTGCTGAATTCCAGTCAAATCCCACCTGCACATCACAACCACCGGTCTTGGTTTTCCCCACGAACCAGAGCGCGTCCATCGCAAAACCATCGAAACGCCGCCGCTATACTACCCGCCACTCGTATTCCGTTCAGTTCAGTCTGATTCACGCCACTGGGAGTTACTCGTGTTTCACCGATCTTATCTTACTCTCGGATTTGTTTCAGTTCGACTATATTAAGGTAACCATACAAACCATATTACGATGTTGATTCGCTTAGATGTACGATCTCTGGTTCTGTTTCGATATTTTTCGGCGACTAAAACATAAAATATTTATACATATATGTAACACATCGTAATTTCATTTCCAATTAAAATTTCGACACGTGTCCCGCTGATCCTCGTATGCCATGTGCTAGACGAGAGGGACTAAACTCGCCAACATGTTATTTTATAACCTTTGAGTGGTGAATATTAAAGTCGATGGGTTAAACATGTCAACATGCTTAATCTATGCCTCTGAGTGCCTTTTTAACGAACCCGGAGCCTAATGATGTTCGGTTATACTCCCGAGAGTGCTAAACAGGAGCCATATTGAATAAAACATGCTTTTATGTCAAAATATGGAAGTTTGGGAAGTCCAGGGACCAAAATTGAAAATTTTGAGAAATGGTCACCACCGCGTGTCGCGCGGGAACATGTTGTTCCCTCGCGTGGCGTGACGGCATGCGTTTCGCAGAATTCTGCATGCCAGCTGCAGACCTGCGTGCCTGCCACCTCTTTTCGCGAATTTCCATCATTTCTCTGCTCAAGACACGTACCTGGACACTTGTGCACTTCAGGGATGCATGCTAAACACTTGTATCAACTTCCATCATCTTCCAATTCCATAAATTGAAGCCTTGATTCATCCTTCAAGAACTTGCACACTCCTCAAATTCTCATCCTCAAACCTCTGCAAGTTCTGGAGCTTCAAGAGTCTTCAAGTCCATCTCATATTCGTGCAAGGACCTTGTGTAAGTGTTCTTGACCTTCCTCATTCAGTTTATTTCCCATTCTAGCTAAAAGTCAAGTTCATCGTAAAACATCTTTGACTTTAAGCTTAAATCCTCATCGTCCAGCCATGGTTCGAATCAAACATGGTTACGTGATCGTAATGAGGTAGGTAACAACATCCCATAAGGGCACATCCTGATTACCACGTTTGCATGTCCGATTGACGAGTCAAACTTATTTCTAAAAAAAGTCAAACTGGGTCAGATTTGGTATCTACCGCATAACTAATAAAATGAATGCTATAAAATCAGTTTTAACACTCTAAATACTCGGTAATAAACATAAGAATGTGTGAGAACATATTCGGCTCGTCAAATCCAGGTCTAAAGGTCGGTTCGCAACCGAAAGTCGCAAGGTTTGACTCCTACTTTGACTTTCAGTTCTGACCTGATTTAGAGTCTTTCAAGGCCGATTCTAAGTTACATTATGACCCTTATATAAAGTAGCATAACCCTCTGAGGTCATACTATCTGGTCATAATCATAATCCGAGTTTATACGCAAGTTTCATTAATGTGTCAAATTTGACTACTTTGTCCTTTTTGCTTAAAATGGGAATTTAACTAAAAATAAACATGCAACAAGTTACCTACTGATATGTTAACTTGGTTGGCTTGCATGCATGTCAATAATTTGGTCATAATCTGAGTTTTTCCTAAATATCGCAAATCAAGCTTCTAAAGGACTAAAATGCCCTTTTCGGCAAATAAAAATGTTTTAACCACAACTCCTACAATAAAATACTTTACCTACTGATTTTATTATATATTTAGAATTATTTGGGATATTAAATCAATTTATAAACTGAGTTTATGAAAAGGTGCTTGCATGGTATAGATAAATGACGATAATGCCCTTACGGTGCATAAAAATGAGTTTAAAGACATCTTCATAACCAAACCTTTTACAAACTGACTTTATATAATAAATAAAATATTTTGGTTATATAAACCTGATCAAAACTATAATTTTCCTTAAACATCGATTAAATCGTCATTTAGCGACTTTATCGCCTTTTCGACGCACAGTATGGGTTAAAACCATATCTAAGCGTCAAGACTTATTACCTACTGATTATAAAACCTATTTCTAATATTTTTATAGTAGGTACAAGTTATACACTCAGATTCCCAAATAAGTCTTCAAATCTATGTGTGAAATGACCAAAATACCCTTTCGGGGCATAGTTTGGTCTTTAAATATAAACCACACATATATTTGAAAACTTACTGATATAACATCATAAATTAACTATTTTTATGACCTTGACATCAGAATTATTGCAAACCTCTTTTATAAGTCGTAAAATGACCAAATTACCCTTTTAAAACATAATTCGATTTAAATCTACGACGGGCATACATGTTAGTATCTTACTGATATTATAACATGGTTTAAGTGTAATGGCACATGAAACTTGTATATGACTCATCCGGTTACCCGGCATCGCTTATATGCGTACGGTTAAGCCTACGTGACTTATTTACATAAATTCACTGAAACGGGTCTAACCTTATCATTTTTATATCAAAATCCAGAATGTCATATTTTTAACCAAAATATACAAGTCCTAGTACTTGTCGGGTTTAAAAAACATTCTTTCCGGTCATCGCTTAATCTAGCGTATCATCCCGTTACGTATCCTTAAGCTAACTAGTTCGAGTCAACGACTCAACATAAACCCGTTAGCATTCTAATTGGTTATTAATACCATCAATCCAAACTAGAAGCCTCCCAGTAGATCGATACTTTGCATTTGTCTTCTTGATTAACGGCTGAGTTACTATTCGTTAGAAGAACTAGCTCAGGTAAATACTTTAACTTATTTTCCCGATACGGGCTTGGGATATGGTATTATATTACCGCTTGGTCGGGTATGGGATCATGTTTATCGGATTATGATTCACTAAATCTTATAACCCGTTTTATTCTGTATTGTCTGATAACTTAAACATTGGGGGTTAACTCGACCGTGTTCTGGATATCCTTAGCTCATTTAAATTACTAATGGCCATGACCTAAGCGCGGGGTGTAGGCATACACCTGACAGACGCTAATGCTAAACAAATTATTTTTATTATACTCCTCCGCGGGTTTTATTAAGTGGTGTGTCGGTTAATCAGGTTATTCGGTTTTTGCACCGGACCCCATATGTATTGACAGGCTTGTAAAACTTCAAACAAGATCATTTTGAATTGTCCCAAGTTGTAAAAGAATTTTTGTGCTCAATGCACCGAAACAAATTTTAAATGTTTTCAAAATGATTCGGTTAAATGTATTTACCAGTGAAAACAGACGTATTTTCCAAAAATGTTAAGTGACAGGTTCGGCACGGAATAGGCTAGGAGCTGCTTGGTATGATGTAGAGAATTTTGCAAGTTCTTAGTCAAGCCAAAAGTCTGTCGGAGAATATCGTTTTTGTACCTACGATCCGCCTGTGGATCTAATATTGCGAACATTGTAATTGTTTTAAGAGTTTTAAACTCTATGGTTTGTAATAATATTTAATATTCAAGTCTTCCGCTGTGCTGTATATATGTTTGACCTTGATGATACCAATCTTACGTCACAATACTCCCCACCCGGGCCCATCGGGATTGTGTTGTAAATACGGGTTGTGACAGGTTGGTATCAGAGCTAACGTTCGAGTGAATTAAACACTAGCCTTTTGTGTTTAATCTCGGGTATATACAATAGCACATTCCTTAGTCTCCGAGTCTAGACATCGACTTAGGATTTCTCTAACCATTATTAAGAGTTTTCTTTTTTATTTTGTTTTGCTTTGTTTTCTAATTTGTATTGAAGCAGGAAAAATGCCGCCAAGATGACGTGGTAGCATTAGGAGAGGCAGAGGCTCGACAAGAGGAGGAACATCCGAGCAAGGACCATCCCATGTACCGAGCCCAAACCCAAACCCATACGAAGGATCAGGAGATTCTTCGTCTTTATGGCAACCGTTTGGGTACCCGCTTCCACGCGAGTACTCTCCCCCACATTCAGAATCCCAAGACTCTCACTACTCTTTCCACTCGTACCATTCACATCACTCCATCACTCCAACCCTCACCAAGAAGACTCCAACCCAAATAGCTATGCGCGTTCTCCATCTATAACGCCACTGGTTGACTCACCCACCCACATGAAGAAAGATCCAGAAATGCCACCCTTGGGATCGTGCGACTATCCTATTGAACTGTCAAGTGGTCCCCCTTCTTACATGGGATCACCATTAAAGGCCCTGATAGTTGGGATTTGAGATAGAGCCAATACCAGTTTTACTATACCCCTTCTCCTCATTCTTCTAAACCACCATCACCTCCCCAAGAAGCTGAACAAATGGAAGTGGAGGAACAACAACCCCAACGACAACAAACACCTCCAAGAAGGAAGCGTGGAGCCCGTATGTCGGTACGTGCTGGGCAATGGACGGGTTCGCAACCACCTATGTCCCAAACTTACCCTGTTATCCCTAAGGACCCACAAATGGGTGGACCCTCAAACGCATCACCAAAGGCGGTGTTGCCACCTCTACCACCAGCCATTGAACAAGCTGTTCAACTGTCACTACCAGAACTAGGAAACCCGATTCCTTCCTATCCAGATTCATCTGGGTACCATCATACACCTACACCTTTACACTATGACTATTCAGCGCCGTCTGTTGATCCATATTTGGAAGCAGCCGCGTATAATGCTTATAACCCAACTCCTTTTCTTCCATACTCAGCCACATCGTATCCTGGCTATAGATACCAATACCCTACTGCATCCCAGTATCAATCGCAATCGCAACCCCCGCCGCAGCAAACACCTCAATCAACACCACAACTAGAGGCCATTAATCAGGCCTTGGAAAGAGTCGAGCAGATGCAGCGCCGAACCGATAAAAAAGAGAAGAAAACCTTTAAGGCCTTCAAGAAGTTGACAAAAATATGGAAGGGAAAGAAAGATGAGTAGGGATTGAGCTATTAGTATTTTTATTTTTATTTTAGTCCCTACGTGGACAAATATTTGGTTTCCGTCCCTGCGTGGACTAGTTATTTCTGTTAGACCCCTGCGAGGGCCAATTAATCTTAATTTTGATTAAAAGACCTGTTTAAGGCCCTAATGTGATCCCTTATTTTTTTAATAAGGAGGATTCAAAATTTTATATATGTGTATATATATATATACAAGTATTAAGAGATATCCTTTTTTCAAGCGATCGTCACGACTTTACTCGAAATTTTATTGATCCGCTAAAATTCCAAAAGATCTTCTTAATGGTTTTCACAGCCAAATGACAATAGACCATAATAAATTGGCAAACTATGATAAGTTAAGGACTGGTAACCTTCTATCATGATAGCTAAGGAAGAGTATCCCTTCTATCCAGAGGCGGTGAACTATGTTCCACCTAAAAGCCTAATGGTTAACAAGATCATAGTGTACAGCAGGAATGATAAACACTTTCCATTATGACTCAAGGATGAATGGCTTACGAACCATACCTAATCATCCAATAGAGTCAAGGACATCGTAACCTTTAAGGTTCCCTGTCCAAGGTAGTGAGCCACACTCCAAACCTTATCAAAATGATCACAAATGCAACCTAGGCTTTATTATAAAAACCATTTTAAAACAATTAATCCTAGTCAACATCTAAGTGATGATGACTCTCCTGGCAGTGTGACTTGAGGAACCACACTAGTCATCGAGGTAGTTGGGCTACGCCCAAACCTCATCGATCATAAGTGATCAATCTTATATCATCTTGTCAGATATGCAATGATAACATTCAAACATCCATTAGTGATGAAATGCCTTTGAACCATAAAACCCATGTCCAAACACCATACATGACTCTTTAAAAGTCTAAGCGTTTTGTGCCAAGTTTATTAAGAAACATGTACTTTAATGTACTTAAATGGTTAAGAATACCATGACACTCTACGAATCATTAACTGTAATGATCAACTAATGGACTTTTAAACTGTGTAGTACCAAGATCTACAAGATGGCTGACTCTGGAGGAGCCAATAGTCACCCCGAGAATGATGATCATGCTAATGTTAACATCAATGATGATGCCTTCCAAGCTCGCATTGATGAGGTTGTAAGCAAAGCGATGAAAAAAGCCTTGGAGAAGCTAAAAGATACCAGCACTACTAACTCCAGAACCGCATCCATTCCACGATCCTCAGCTAGGAGGAGTAGCTCTGTTCATTCTTCAAATAAGAGAAGTGAATCTAGAAAGACAAATGACCAAGGGTCACACGAGCATAGAGAAAGGGATCAACCCGTCAGAGATGGTTGCACCTACAAGTACTTTGTCTCCTGCAAGCCACGAGACTTTAACGGTGAAAAAGGCGCGGTGGAATGCCTTAGGTGGTTAGATGAGATGGAAACTATTGTGGATATTAGTGGTTGTGCTAGGAATGATGTGGTGAAGTTTGTTTCTCAATCATTCAAGGGTGATGCCGTGATATGGTGGAAGGCGATGGTGCAGTCTACAGGTAAGGTAGCCCTGTATAATTTGGGATGGAAGAGGTTTGTTGAATTGATCAAGGAGACATACTGCCCTCCCCACGAGGTGGAGAAAATAGAGGCTGATTTCTTAACTCTCTCTATGAAGAATCTAGATTGCCGCAAGTATGTTACTGATTATAACTCCCTGTCAAGGTTAGTTCCCTATTTGATCACCCCAGAGCCAAAGCGCATTGCGCGTTTCATTAAGGGTCTTGCTCCAGAAACTAAGGGGATGGTCAAAGCTTCTAAGCCTAGCACTTACCGGTCTGTTCTGGACCTAGCACTATCCCTTACTCAAGACATTGTAAGGCAAAGATCAGTTAAGAATGGTGCTGAAGGGAAAAGGAAAAGGGAGGATGACAACTCCCACAAGTTTGACAGGAAGAAGCAGAGGTCTGGGTTCAAAGGGAACCAAGGTCGATCCGATGATAGACCCGCGTGTAAGATTTGCAAGAAGAAGCATGGGGGTCAGTGTCGATTTGATCCACAGGCTAAGTCTTGTGGTATCTGTAAGAGATTGGGGCATAAGACTTTGGAGTGCAAGGATCTGAAGGATGCATCTTGCTTTGGATGTGGCGAAAAGGGCCACATAAAGACCAATTGTCCTAAGGCCACCAAGGATGGTGCCAAGAATGGAGGGGCAAACAAGAAAAGTGCTCGAGCTTTCCAGATGACTGCTAGGGAGGCCGTCAACGACAACGATGTCATAACAGGTACTTTTCTCATTAATGACATTTTTGCAAGAGTTTTATTTGATTCCGGAGCTGATAAGTCTTTCGTAAGTCATAAGTTTAGTGAGTTGTTGAATTTGCCCATAAGAGCTTTAGATATAACCTATGAAGTAGAACTCGCCGATGGAACCTTAGAATCTGCTTCTACCATTCTTGATGGGTGTTGCATATCCATAAAGAATCAATCCATTCCAGTCTCTCTTTTGCAAATGAAGTTATCAGGGTTCGATGTAGTCTTAGGCATGGATTGGTTGTCCCTTAACCAAGCCCGCATCGCGTGCAATAAGAAACTCATCGAAATCGTATCCCCGTACGGTGAAACCCTGACCATATTAGGAGATTATCCTCATGGGTACCCGAAAAGGTGTCTCTTCTGAAAGCCTCAAGGTGTTTGAAGAAAGGTTGTGTCATCTACATGGCACAAGTAACCATTGACGAACCCAAACCAAAGATAGAAGACTTGAAAGTTATCTCGGAATATGTAGATGTATTCCCTGAGGAATTGCCTGGTTTACCCCCAGATAGGCAAGTGGAGTTTAGGATTGATATCCTTCCTGGAGCTGCACCAATTGCGAAGGCTCCTTACCGATCAGCACCTACAGAAATGAAGGAACTAAAAACCCAACTGGATGAGCTTTTAGAGAAAGGCTTTATACAGCCTAGCTCATCACCTTGGGGAGCACCAATGTTGTTCGTGAAGAAGAAAGATGGTTTGATGCGTCTGTGCATTGATTATCGTGAGTTAAACAAGGTAACAATTAAGAATCGTTACCCTTTACCCAGGATCGACGACTTATTTGACCAGTTGCAAGGAGCTAGCTACTTTTCAAAGATTGATTTAAGGTCTGGATACCATCAGTTGAAAGTCAGAAGTGAAGACGTCCCGAAAACTGCTTTTAGGACCAGGTATGGTCATTATGAGTTCTTAGTGATGCCTTTTGGACTCACTAATGCACCAACAGCGTTCATGGATCTTATGAATAGAGTCTGCAAACCATACTTAGATAAGTTTGTCATTGTCTTCATAGACGACATCCTTATCTATTCTCGTAGTCAAGCAGATCACGAGAAACATTTAAGGTGCATTCTAGAACTTCTAAGGTAGGAAAAGCTTTATGCAAAGTTCTCTAAGTGCGAATTTTTGCTTAGAGAGGTCCAGTTTTTAGGACATGTGGTGAGCGAACGTGGCATCCAAGTTGACCCAGCCAAGATTGAAGCTATCATGAATTGGGAAGCACCCAATACTCCTTCTGAAATCCGTAGTTTCCTAGGATTCGCCGGTTATTACAGGAGGTTCATCGAGTACTTTTCAAGAATAGCCACTCCTTTAACTACCTTGACCCCAAGAATGTCAAGTTTAATTGGGGTCCCAAGCAACAAGAATCCTTCGAGAATCTTAAACAAAAGTTGAGCAATCCTCTTGTCCTTACTCTGCCTAAGGGCACAGAAGAGTTCGTCGTCTACTGCGATGCTTCGCACACTGGTATGGGCTGTGTGCTTATGCAAAGGGGCAAGGTGATTGCCTATGCATCGTGATAATTAAAAGTGCATGAAAGGAATTACACTACCCATGACTTGGAACTGGGTGCCGTAGTGTTTGCACTAAAGTTATGGAGACACTATTTGTATGGTACGAAGTGTATTATATACACTGACCACAAGAGCCTCCAACACTTGTTCAATCAAAAGGATTTGAACATGAGACAACACCGTTGGATGGAGACATTAAACGATTATGATTGTGAAATACGATATCACCCTGGCAAGGCAAATGTAGTTGCAGATGCACTTAGTCGCAAGGAAAGGATGAAACCATTGAGAATCAATGCCAAGAGCATTGAGATAAGAAGCTGTTTGAATGAGAAACTACTTGATGCACAAAAGCAGGCTATGTTGGAAGCAAACCTCCCTAAGGAAGGGCTAGGTAAGACTATTGATCAATTAACTCCCGGTAATGATGAAATTCTTATGTTCAATGGGAGAATCTGGGTTCCGATCTATGGAGGACTCAGAGATATAATCCTCCAGGAAGCACATAACTCCAAATATTCGATTCATCCTGGAATTGACAAGATGTACCAGGATCTAAGACCAAGATATTGGTGGATGGGAATGAAGAAATCCATCGCCCATCATGTAGCGAAGTGCTTGACGTGTTCGCAAGTCAAGGCAGAACATCAGAAGCCGTCAGGGCTTCTACAACAACTGGAAATCCCCACATGGAAGTGGGAGATGGTAACTATGGATTTCATTACCAAGTTGCCTAAAACAAAGAGTGGAAATGACACGATATGGGTAATTGTCGATAGACTGACTAAGTCAGCACATTTCTTGCCCATAAAGGAGACGCATAGCTTTGACAAGTTAGCCAAGCTTTATGTAGATAAAATTGTGTCACTGCACGGTGTTCCAGTATCTATTGTATCACATAAAGATACAAGATACACTTCTCATTTCTAGAAGAGTTTCCAGCAGTTATTAGGCACCCGATTGAACTTCAGTACGGCTTACCATCCGCAGACTGATGGCCAGAGTGAGCGTACCATCCAGACACTAGAAGACATGCTTCGCGCTTGTGTGATCGATTTAGGTGGAAGTTGGGATGACCATTTACCCCTAATCGAGTTCTCCTATAACAACAGTTATCATTCAAGCATCAAGGCTGCTCCTTTTGAAGCCTTGTATATATGGAAATGTCAAACGCCTATTTGTTGGGCGGAAGTTGGGGAGGCCCAACTATTAGGACCTAAGATAGTCCTGGAGACAACAGAAAAGATTGGACAGATTCTTGATCGTCTCAAAGCTGCCCGGGATAGGCAGAAGAGCTACGCAGATAAGAGGCGTAAACCTCTACAGTTCCAAATAGGGGACAAGGTCTTGTTGAAGGTATCACCTTGGAAAGGTGTAATACGCTTCGGGAAGAAGGGCAAGTTAAGCCCCAGATACATAGGACCATTTGAGATCATCGAACGAGTTGGATCAGTAGCGTATAAGCTAAGTCTACCAGAGGAGCTAAGCGGAATCCATGATGTGTTCCACATTTGCAACTTAAAGCAGTGCCTAGCAGATGAATCGCTAGAAATGTCTCATGAGGACGTCCAGATCGATGAAAACCTGAGGTTTATTGAGAAACCAATTGCGATCGAAGATCGACAGGTCAAGAAGCTTCGAAGAAAGAAGATACCTATTGTAAAGGTCAAGTGGATGCTCGTAGAGGTCACGAATATACATGGGAAGTCGAGTCCAATATGCGACAAAAATACCCTCATTTGTTTGAATAAAATCTCGAGGTCGAGATTTCTTTTAAGGGGGTAAGGATGTAACACCTCGTAATTTCCTGTCCAATTAAAATTTTGACACGTGTCCCGCAGATCCTCATATGCCGTGTGCTAGAAGAGAGGGACTAAGCTCGCAAACATGTTATTTTATAACCTCTGAGTGGTGAATATTAAAGTCGAGGGGTTAAACGTGTCAACATGCTTAATCTATGCCTCTGAATGACCTTTTAACGAACCCGGAACCTAATGGTGTTCGGTTATACTCCCGAGAGTGCTAAACAGGTGCCATATTGAATAAAACATGCTTTTATGTCAAAATATGGAAGTTTGGGAAGTCCAGGGACCAAAATTGAAAATTTTGAGAAATGGTCACCACCGCGTGTCGCGCGGGAACATGTTGTTCCCTCGCGTGGCGTGACGGCATGCGTTTCACAGAATTCTGCATGCCAGCTGCAGACCTGCGTGCCTGCCACCTCTTTTCGCGAATTTCCATCATTTCTCTGCTCAAGACACGTACCTGGACACTTGTGCACTTCAGGGATGCATGCTAAACACTTGTATCAACCTCCATAATCTTCCAATTCCATAAATTGAAGCCTTGATTCATCCTTCAAGAACTTGCACACTCCTCAAATTCTCATCCTCAAACCTTTGCAAGTTCTGGAGCATCAAGAGTCTTCAAGTCCATCTCATATTCGTGCAAGGACCTTGTGTAAGTGTTCTTGACCTTCCTGATTCAGTTTATTTCCCATTCTAGCTAAAAGTCAAGTTCGTCGTAAAACATCTTTGACTTTAAGCTTAAATCCTCATCGTCCAGCCATGGTTCGAATCAAACATGGTTACGTGATCGTAATGAGGTAGGTAACAACATCCCATAAGGGCACCTCCTGATTACCACGTTTGCATGTCCGATTGACGAGTCAAACTTATTTCTAAAAAAAGTCAAACTAGGTCAGATTTGGTATCTACCGCATAACTAATAAAATGCATGCTATAAAATCAGTTTTAACACTCTAAATACTCGGTAATAATCATAAGAATGTGTGAGAACATATTCGGCTCGTCAAATCCAGGTCTAAAGGTTGGTTCGCAACCGAAAGTCGCAAGGTTTGACTCCTACTTTGACTTTCAGTTCTGACCTGATTTAGAGTCTTTCAAGGCCGATTCTAAGTTACATTATGACCCTTTATAAAGTAGCATAACCATCTGAGGTCATACTATCTGGTCATAATCATAATCCGAGTTTATACGCAAGTTTCATTAATGTGTCAAATTTGACTACTTTGTCCTTTTTGCTTAAAATGGGAATTTAACTAAAAATGAACATGCAACAAGTTACCTACTGATATGTTAACTTGGTTGGCTTGCATGCATGTCAATAATTTGGTCATAATCTGAGTTTTTCCTAAATATCGCAAATCAAGCTTCTAAAGGACTAAAATGCCCTTTTCGGCAAATAAAAATGTTTTAACCACAACTCCTACAATAAAATACTTTACCTACTGATTTTATGATATATTTAGAATTATTTGGGATATTAAATCAATTTATAAACTGAGTTTATGAAAAGGTGCTTGCATGGTATAGATAAATGACGATAATGCCCTTACGGTGCATAAAAATGAGTTTAAAGACATCTTCATAACCAAACCTTTTACAAACTGACTTTATATAATAAATAAAATATTTTGGTTATATAAACCTGATCAAAACTATAATTTTCCTTAAACATCGATTAAATCGTTATTTAGCGACTTTATCGCCTTTTCGACGCACAGTATGGGTTAAAACCATATCTAAGCGTCAAGACTTATTACCTACTGATTATAAAACCTATTTCTAATATTTTTATAGTAGGTACAAGTTATACACTCAGATTCCCAAATAAGTCTTCAAATCTATGTGTGAAATGACCAAAATACCCTTTCGGGGCATAGTTTGGTCTTTAAATATAAACCACACATATATTTGAAAACTTATTGATATAACATCATAAATTAACTATTTTTATGACCTTGACATCAGAATTATTGCAAACATCTTTTATTATGTCGTAAAATGATCAAATTACCCTTTTAAAACTTAATTCGATTTAAATCTACGACAGGCATACATGTTAGTATCTTACTGATATTATAACATGTTTTAAGTGTAATGGCACATGAAACTTGTATATGAATCATCCAGTTACCCGGCATCGCTTATATGCGTACGGTTAAGCCTACGTGACTTATTTACGTAAATTCACCGAAACGGGTCTAATCGTATCATTTTTATATCTAAATCCAGAATGTCGTATGTTTACCCAAAATATACAAGTCCTAGTACTTGTCGAGTTTAAACAACATTCTTTCCGGTCATCGCTTAATCTAGCATATCATCCTGTTCCGTATCTTTAAGCTAACTAGTTCGAGTCAACGACTCAACCTAAACCCGTTAGCATTGTAATTGGTTATTAATACCATCAATCCAGACTAGAAGCCTCCCAGTAGGTCGATACTTTGCATTTGTCTTCTTGATTAACGGCTGAGTTACTATTCATTAGAAGAACTAGCTCAGGTAAATACTTTAACTTATTTTTCCTATACGGGCTTGGGATACGGTATTATATTACCACTTGGTCGGGTATGGGATCATGTTTATTGGATTGTGATTCACTAAATCTTATAACCCGTTTTATTCTGTATTGTCTGATAACTTAAACATTGAGGGTTAACTCGACCGTGTCCATGATATCCTTAGCTCATTTAAATTACTAATGGCCACGACCTAAGCGCGGGGTGTAGGCATACACCTGACAGACGCTAATGCTAAACAAATTATTTTTATTATACTTCTCCGCGGGTTTTATTAAGTGATGCGTCGGTTAATCAGGTTATTCGGTTTTTGCACCGGACCCCATATGTATTGACAAGCTTGTAAAACTTTAAACAAGATCATTTTGAATTGTCCCAATTTGTAACAGAATTTTCGTGCTCAATGCACCTAAACAAATTTTTAAATGTTTTCAAAATGAGTCGGTTAAATGTATTTACCAGTGAAAACTGACGTATTTTCCAAAAAGGCTAAGTGGCAGGTTCGGCACGGAATAGGCTAGGAGCTGCTTGGTATGATGTAGAGAATTTTGCAAGTTCTTAATAAGCCTAAAGTCTGTCGGAGAATATCGTTTTTGTATCTACGATCCGCCTGTGGATCTAATATTGCGAACCTTGTAATTGTTTTAAGACTTTTAAACTCTACAATTTGTAATAATATTTAATATTCAAGTCTTCCGCTGTGCTGTATATATGTTTGACCTTGATGATACCAATCTTACGTCACAATACTCCCCACCCGGGCCCACCGGGATTGTGTTGGAAATACGGGGTGTGACAATATAACTGAACTAGAATGCATGAAAGTTTTGCAAGGACAGAAACGTGTCTGGTGGTCCAAAAGTATAACCGGAAAAGATGATGACATGGTTTAAACCATTTATTGTGTCTAGTAGTAACTTGCAGACTGTCCTTACATATCTAAAGACATCGGGTGTGATTTTATACATAAGTGTTTGTGTTAATAATGATGTTTTATTACTTCAAATAAGGTTTCATTAGCTGTAGCAAGGCTTTAACGAGTTAAATGAAGATGCACCAAACTATTGAAGTTTTATTATTATGAATATTTTAGTCTGTTCACCACACACTTTTGTTTACTAGTTATTCAAACATTTAAATCAATCATTGATAATTAATTTGAAAATAAACTTTGAAATAAGCTATTTAGTCTAATTGATTTTGTCATGCTACATTCTACTCAGTTGTGAAATAAGACACTTGATGGATAGATTATAGCTGAAGATTTGAATCTTGGTTGAAATAATAGTTTGGTTGCTACTATTGTGCACGTTCACATTGTAGTTATTTTGTAAAGTCTTCTTAAAATGGCCCACCTGATGCATATACTATGTTTTTTTTATATAAAAGTAATCTAAGGCAAATTCATATATATAACCCAGAACCTTAATTCTGAAAATTTTATTTATATATTTTTGAAATGAAAAATAACTGTTCCAATTGGTCGCCGGAACAAATGGACTAACGAATCAGAAGACGTGAGTAAATTCTGTAAATCTAATTAGGAAAATTAAAGTGTAGGTGCTTGTTCAACTTCAGGACGACTCGCATATTAATAATTTTTACTTTGCTAATAAGCCTTTTTTCTTTTCATCATAGTATACTTTTATTTTTCGTTATTCGTTGGTACGGATTCTGTCCTTGTCATCATAGTATTTTATTCATATCCGTTACTTTGTAGTATGGATGTTTTCGTTAGATGTTTCGATTCGTATTGTTATATGATTAGTATTTATTGTAGCATGGAATAGACCTTACATTTTGTGCTCGTTATTGCATGTTCCCTTTAGACTTATGTCAAGATACTTTTATTTTTGATACGCTTTGTACTCCGTCACCTGAGCAATTATATGTTTAGACTTGTCGTTTGGGCGTCAACGACATGACACTCATCGTGACGGTGCGTAACTAAAGTTCACGGCGTCTCTAGTTTGTGCTTGTGTAGCACCTGGCCCCTAGAGGCGAATAGATCGATCTTAGCTCTGACTCCTGACTCCTGTTGAGATGGAATAATGTGTGTGCGCCTACACGCACCATCTCGGCGCATGGACTATGGCCATACATGCCTCTGTTTAGGCTCGTGGGTGCATCTATATTACGTGACTTATTTATTGTTATGTGTGGTTACGTATGTCTTGTATCTGATATGCTCTGAATTATATGTTATATGCATCTGATTATGTTCAGTATATGTTACCTGTTCAGTATAAGTTTTGGAATTCAAATTACATAAGTATCTGTTTTAGTTCCATAATTTCGGTCTCTGTTTTCAACATTTGTCCGGTGTCCGCCTCAGTATTTGTTTTGGAACGGTTTTGTTTCCAGTATTGGTTTACATATTTGTTACAAGTATCAGATTATCACGTTTTCAAAACTCAGGTTATCTAAATTATTTTATTAATTAAATATATATGTCCAAATTAGAAATATAGTTTTTTTTATTAATATTGATTTATTACGGAATTCGAGTTATCATTTGATTTTGATTTACATCTAAACATTTATTTATAATATGGTAATTTTGATAATTTTCTTTTTTTTAAGAAAGTGAGATTCTTAAACAATATTATATTATAAGTAAAACTATCTGGGAGAAGGGAAGTTGGTTTAGTTTCAAGTGTGGGTTCAATGTCAGCTTCAGTTCAACTTTCGTTATGTGGGTTTTGTTCTCAACTGTTCATCTTTACATGTACTATTGATTTCTCCGTTACTGAGCAACTTTTTGGCTCAGCCGTATTTTTCTTTTTGTGTTTGTCTTATTTGTTTGACAGGTAATTTGGGAAACGCGGGGAATAAGTGAAGAGTGTCGTGAAGATAAAGATTTATTTTATTTCGGTAATGTAATGAAAGTGTAATTAGGATCTTTTGTTTTCAACGTTATGGATTTGGTTTTAGTTTTGATATCTGTATGAGTGACACGTCAGCCCAAGCCGGGTTGGGGTGTTACAATAAGCAATAAAAAAACATGTATATGGGCCTACTTCATCATTGAAAATCAAAAACTTTTTGTACCAAAACACGTTATATAATGGCTATACATAATGATGCACATATGAATTTTGAATATTGGTAATGTAAAAGTAGTTATTACGGATGGTATTGTAAATTAAAGTGTAATTGCCTACTATTGATAATGTATTACGAAATTTGTCGAATTATAATACATATGCACATGTGCATGGATAACTGTTACTCGAAGAAATTTTTTTTTTTTTGAAACGAAATATAGCGATTTATTTTTAAAAGTATATTAAAAAAATATTTGAGTGCTTTTTTGATTTTATTTTTAGATTTTATTTTTCAATAAAGGTGGTTCTCGCATGAAATTTACCCTATATATATATATATATTTATTTATATAGGGTTAGGTTCATTTGTGAATAACCTTCTTAATTGTGAACACTAGTAAACTAATCATGACCCTTGATTATCAATACACAAGTGTAAATCAATGGCTAGGATTTGATGATGAAAATGCACTAGTGTATTTTAAGATATGATGATGTTTTGATGATGTAAATCAATGGGCAGGATTTATTCACTAAGTTCACAAATACACTAGTGTTTACTCTAGAACCCCACCCTATATATATATATATATATATATATATATATATATATATATATATATATATATATATATATTATAAATTGATTTTTTTTAAACACATGACCGTTGCAAAACAGCCAAAAGTCTCGAAATCATAAAATTGCAAGCGGGTTTGGGTGCTGGCCAAGCCAACCCGCCAAACCTACCGGTGAGGGTGGCGGTAATGCGTTGGCCTAGGTTGCAACCCATGGAGGGGTACCCGCTAGGTGCCCCAACCTCCCTTATGAAGTTGAGGAGTGAAGATTCGAGTTCGCCCCAATGAAGACAAAAAGCGATGAATAGCAACAGATTAAAATCATATATATATAGGAATCAAAGTCTAGAGCAACGGTACCACTTTTACGAAAGACAGACATACCACTATAACACTTGATCAGAGGTCTTTTTCAGTTTTATTTGATTCTACGAATCAGCTGACAAGACTAACAAGGCTTTACGCGTTTAAACTGGATTAGTTTTTCATTTAAGGTTTTGACATCTTAGGCGGGACAATGTTAACGTTTGACCTATATGATTTTTCTTTTTGAACGACCAACTAAATTACCGGATAAGCATCCTGGGATGCCCTTAATCGAGCAAATGCATCCCTTCCTTCATAACGGTCAGAGCTGGATGCATATCCGAGCTATCAAACCACCAGTTCCGGAGAAAACCCGCCCGCACGAAGGCCTCTACGGTTCGGCTCGGTTTTAAACTAGCGAAGTGGACATAAATTGTAAGTTACTTTTTTAAGAGAAGTGGATATCAAATTATGGTATAAGATTTTTTGTGAGATTGCATTGGTTGATTTGTCTGCATCAGAATTAAGTTAGAATAGACTGTCGTAGTCAAGTCAATTTATGGGCATGTATTTATGGACCACAATAGCAGTATTGAATGAGCGGTGTAAAACAGGTCAAACCTCACGTCCTCACCCAAAACCATAAATTTGAAACACATTTTAAATAAACACGTTACCGAGTCAGGCCACGGCTAAGTCGTGCACCCGTGAGGTCTTTCTGAATCTATTTGAACTAAACCCAAACTCGTAAGTCTTATATTAGATTTATATCGTGTTAGAAAATCAAGATCATAATTAACACACGTGAAGGGTTGTGGTCTTGTGGATTTTTATCACTCGTATTCTTGATAAAATTTAATTTATAATTTTTTTGTGGTTTGTCGTAAGTAATATGTTTGTCTAAGAAAAGAAAATAATTCCTAGTTTAGTTCATAAATAGAATTCCCCAAAGTTGTTTTTTTGCTGTTGGTTAATCTTGCATAAAGTTTAATGACTTATCAATGGTTATCAAATAGTTTTCGTACTATACGATAAATCTTGCATAAAATTTGATGACTTACCAATGGTTATCAAATAGTTTTCGTACTATACCTTATATAACTTCAAATATTTATTCAACATTTATACAACTTATTAAACTAAAATCTATTGAACTTTCTAAAAAAGACACATGTGGTATCACTAATAGTAACTAGGTTTCAAAGGTACTCTGCGCTTTGCAACGAGGAACGTTTGTTGTGCATAAGTGTTTAGCAATACGTTTTTGAAAGTTACTCGTGTAAGTTCTTACAAATTTTTACTACATTAAAAAAGGGAAGTATTGTTTTATACATTAGCATTCACACAGAAAAAAAATTAACGTTGAGAAGACAAAAATATAATAAGCAAGCGTAAGGTTTAGCAAATACGTCTAAACGTAGAAGTTAGATTGAATTATAAAGGGGAATAATGAAATGAAAAAAAATGAATTACATGTATTAAAAAGGGAAAGATAAGGAAAATGAGAAAAGAAGTTGATTAAAGTGTGAGGATGTAAATATACTTATTAAACTTTCGCAACTATAGTGAAAGTTGGTTAAAAATATTTTATTAAAGTTTAGACCATGAGTAATATACATTATAGGGCGTGAAGTGGTTTGATAATGCTTCTAACACCACCCATGTGGGCTTTATATAGGCATGAAGAGGAATGGACATTTCTAGTATAAGGTCATATGTAATGGTAAATACCCTCTAAGGGGCATTTTCTGCCACATCAACATTATAATACCCTTTAAAAATGTGTAATGGTTATCTCCTCTGAATGCCCTCTATTCCATCGTTACTTTCCAATTTTGTTATTCTTATAGGGCATTATATTAGAAATGCCATTCTTCTTCATGCTCATATAAAGCCCACGAGGATGGTGTGGAGGGCATTCAAACCACTTCATATCCTCATAATGCCCTTACTCATGGTCGGCTAATGAGGATTACAAAATTGGAAAGTAATGATAGAATGGGGCCATTATTAGGGGTTAACCATTATACATTTTTTAAAGGGGCGTAATAATTTTGATGTGACGGAAAATGCCCCTTAGGGAGCATTCACTTTTTTTTGAAACATATACTTCATTAGAAAAAACCCCCAACCTGAAAACAGGGCTTGCCAACAATCAAAACAATACTACAATATTAAAAATTTACACCAATCCGTCCAGTTGTTCGAATTGAACTTAGATTTGTTTCGAAACCAAATAAAATCCAACAATTTGACTTCACTAAAAATGTCGTCCACTGTCCACACCCCTAATTTTCACGTGTAACCCGGTGGGCCCGGTTGGGGAATATCGTGACGCAAGTTGATATCATAATTACCAAACAATACAATGTAACACAGCGGAAGTCTGGATAATTACTATTACAAACGTTTAAATGTCTAAGGTTCAAAAATAAATACAACGCTTGTAATTAGATCCACAAGCGGATCGAAATGTGATTACAAAAAAAAAGAAATTTAACAAACTAAGGTCTTCTAAGCAAAGGGTTGCAATTCCTCTTAAGCTTGCCAAGTACTTCCAGCCTATTTACGTGCATATGTTACCTGTGCTTAGTCTTTTGAAAATGCGTCAGATAAATCTGGTAAATACAATTAACCGACTCGTTTCGAAAACATTTGAAAATATTTGGTGTATACAATGGTACTTTTGTTTTAAATAATAACTTGGGATAAAATATTTTCATGTTATCAGTTTTACATGCTAACAATACATTTAGGGCCCGAAAACTATGTCGGGATCATAATTAATCGACACACCACTTTTATACCTTTAATAGGTACACCCCTAATGGGTTATAAATTTGTTTTAGCATCTGACGGGTGTATGCCTATGTCTCGTGCTTAGGTCGTGGCCATTTGCAATTAAATGAGTCGTGGATATCCAGGACATGGTCGTTTTAACCCCCCAAATGTTTAATATTAAGTAATACGAATTAAAATGGATTATTTGAATTCCCGACTCATTGGTCTTTGATCTCATATCGAACCATGCGGTATTATTGTACCGTATCCCAAGCCCGGGAAAATAAGTTAAAGTATTTACCTGGCTTGCAAAATCTTTAGTAAATAAGAAAATAAGCAAAGCACAACCTTAATCAAAATAACTAGCTCGGAAACAATCTACTGGAAGCCTCTAGTCTGGAATGGATGGTATTATTAACTGATTAGTTAGCTAGTGGGTCTTTATTTAGTCATTAACTTAGACCGGCTAACTTAAAATAAGATAACGGTACGAAATGCTAGATTAAGCGATGACAAGAAAAGGATGTATTTTGGACCCGACAAGTACTAGGACTTGTCTAATATGGGTTACCATTTTACATTCTAGAATTTGAGAATATTTCGATATGGTTAAACCCGTTTCGGTTAGATTACGTAAAGTAGTTACGTAGGCCGAACCGTACGCATATAGGCAAAACCAGATAACCGGGTGAGTCCTATGCAAGTTCCATATGCCATTATATTTAAAATGTGTTGTAACATCAGCGAGTTATCAACATGTTGGCCCGTTACGGTTTTAAAATCAAACTATGCCTTAAAAGGGCAATTTCGTTATTTTATAATGTAATCAATGAGCTTATCTGTAAATAGATGTTATTATCATGAACATTCTGTAAAAACACTTATTTTATGATGTTATATCAGTTGGGTATCAGTTATATGTGTGGTTTATAGTTTAAGACCAAACTATGTCCCGGAAAGGGCATTTTAGTCGTTTCACATATAATTAATAACTTATTTGGGAATATGAGTTTAAGACATGTACCTACTTTTAATAAGTTAAATATATGTTTTGAAATCTGTAGGTATCAAGTCTTGGTGCCCTAATATGGTTTTAAAACACACTATGCGCCGAAACGGCGATTAAGTCGCTAGATGACGATTTAAATGGCATTTGAGTGAAACTGATGTTATGAACAGGTTTGTATGATGAAAATATGTTATATAGTATAATACATCAGAAGGTAATAGGTTTTGTTCCGTAAAAATGATAAAAATCCATTTTAGGTGCCGTAAGGGCAATATCGTCATTTAAGGACTTAATACATGGACTTGTGTATAAACTCAGTTTATAATCTGAATAGATATCCCAAATAATCCTAATTATGTACATCAGTAGGTAAAGAGTTTTGATGTCAAAATTATTTTTAAATCATTTTATACGCCAAAAGGGCGATTTGGTCACTTAAAAGCGTGAAATACGAATCAAAACTCAGTTTATGATCAGAATGTTGACCTTAAATAAGTTAAATAAGTTAACATATTTAACTTATGACGATTTAAATGGAATTTGAGTGAAACTGATGTTATGAACAGGTTTGTATGATGAAAATATGTTATATAGTATAATACATCAGAAGGTAATAGGCTTTGTTCCGTAAAAATGATAAAAATCCATTTTAGGTGTCGTAAGGGCAATATCGTCATTTAAGGACTTAATACATGGACTTGTGTATAAACTCAGTTTATAATCTGAATAGATATCCCAAATAATCCTAATTATGTACATCAGTAGGTAAAGAGTTTTGATGTCAAAATTATGTTTAAATCATTTTATAGCCAAAAGGGCGATTTGGTCACTTAAAAGCGTGAAATACGTCTTTTTAATCAAAACTCAGTTTATGATCAGAATGTCGACCTTAAATAAGTTAAATAAGTTAACATATCAGTTTACAAGTCACATGTATGCTCATTTGTATTTAAAACCTCATTTTTAAGCATGAAGGGCGTTTTAACAAAGTTTGGCATAATTATCGGATACTTGCATACAAGCTCGATCACTATGTGACCATGTAATGTAACTCAAGAGGGTCATACTACAACCTAGCATGGTCACAATGCAACTTAGAATCAGTAACTAAAGTTGCTAATTCGGGTCAGAACCGAAAGTCAAGGTAAAAGTCAAACTTTGTGACTTTCAGTTGCGAACCGACCTTAGACCTGGACTTGACGGGCCGAACATGTTTATGCATGTTCTAATACTTATTACCAAGTTGTTAAAGTGTCAAAATGTATTTTATAACACCTACATTATCATATATAAATTTATTTCAAAAACTGACCCAGTTTGACTTTTTTATCAATAACTTTGACCCGTCAATTGACCAAGCAAACGTGGTAATCAGGAGGTGCCCTCTTGAGGGATTAACACCTACCTAATTATAATCACGTAGCCACGTTCGTAGCGAACAATGGCTGGACCATAATGGTCTTAGCCGAAAGTCAAAGCGTTTTTACGTCAATGCTTTGATTTTGGCTCAAGGCCTAATAAAACTTAAAGGAGAAAGGATGGAACACTTACAAGTGATCCAAAGAAAATATTAGAACTCAGGGGAGGTCTCCTTAAGCCAGGAAACAACTCCAAGAGAGTTCACTTAGGATCACTCCAGGGGTAGTATCAACACTGAGCTCTATTTATAGTTGAAGGACATGGATTTAGATCAATCCAAGTGTTGAGAGTTCACTTAGGATCACTCCAGGGGTAGTATGAGGTGTCCAATACCAGACATGCGGCCATGGTTTCGAAATTCAGGAGCTGAAGTGGTTTGAGTGGTGGCCAAGGCTGTAGGCTGCAGCTGGCATGCAGGATTCTGCGAAACGCATGCTGTCGCGCCACGCGAAGGGACAACATGTTCCTGGCGCGACACGCGGGGGTGACCATTTCTCAAATTTTCAATTTTGGTCCCTGGACTTCCCAAACTTCCATATTTTTACATAAAAGCATGTTTTATTCAATATGGCTCCTGTTTGGCACTCTCGGGAGTATAACCGAACATCGTTAAGCTCCGGGTTCGTTAAAAGGTCACCCAGAGGCATAATTTAAGCATTTTGACACTTTTAGTCCTTCAGCTATTAATTTGTCGTTCAGAGGTTATAAATTAACATAACGACGAATTTAGTTCCTCTCATCCAACATGTGGTAAATGAGGATCAGCGGATTATTTTAGGATGGTTTTTACGAGGTGTTACATCCTCACCCCCTTAAAAGAAATCTCGACCTAGAGATTTTACTAAAAAAGATAGGGGTACTTTTGTCGCATATTGGACTCGACCTCCCAAGTATATTCGGGACCCCGACGTGCATCCCATTTAACCTTTACAATAGGCACGTGCTTCCTACGAAGCTTCTTAACTTGCCGATCTTCAATCGCATTTGGTTTCTCCACGAAACGCAATTTTTCATCAATTTGAATATCTTCATGAGGCATTGCTAGCGACTCATCCACTAGACATTTCTTCAAGTTGCTGATGTGGAAAACATCATGGATTCCATTGAGCTTCTCGGGTAGCTTAAGTCTATAAGCTACAGATCTGACACATTCGATTATCTCGAATGGTCCAATGTATCACGGGCTTAACTTGCCCTTTTTCCCAAAGCGCATTACACCTTTCCAAGGTGACACTTTTAACATAACCTTGTCCCCAACTTGGAACTGTTATGGTTTACGCCTTTTGTCGGCATAACTCTTTTGTCTATCACAAGCTGCCTTAAGTCGATCACAGATTTGCACAATTTTATCCGTGGTTTCAAGAACGATCTCTGGTCCAGATAGTTGAGCTTCTCCAACTTCAGCTCAACATACAAGCGTCCTACACTTTCTTCCGTATAAGGCTTCAAAAGGAGCGGCCTTAATAGTGTGATAACTATTGTTATAAGAAAACTCGACTAGGGGTAAGTGATCATCCCAACTTCCGCCTAAGTCGATCACACACGCACGTAATATGTCCTCCAATATTTGAATGGTACGCTCACTTTGCTCGTCTGTTTGAGGATGGTATGCTATACTAAAGTTTAATCTCGTGCCTAGAGATTGCTGAAAGCTTTTCTAGAAGTGAGACGTATATCTTGTATCTCTATCAGATACAATGGATATTGGCACGCCGTGCAAAGATACAATCTCATCGACATAAAGCTTAGCCAGCTTGTCCGAGCTATACGTTTACTTAATTGGTAGAAAATGGGCCGATTTGGTTAATCTATCCACAATAACCCAAATCTTGTCATTGCCACGCTTGGTCTTTGGTAACTTGGTGATGAAATCCATCGTTACCATTCCCATTTCCATACTGGGATTTCGAGCTGTTGTAGGAGTCCTGACGGTTTCTGGTCTTCTGCCTTAATTTGAGAACATGTCAAGCACTTTGCTACATGATTGGCTACATCTTTCTTCATACCCATCCACCAATAATTGGGCTTTAGGTCTTGATACATCTTGTAGCTTCCTGGATGAACCGAATATTTAGAATTATGTGCTTCTTGGAGGATTACACCTCTAAGTCCTCCAAAGATCGGAACCCAGATCCGATCATTTAACCTGAACATTCCGTCCTTTCCAGATGCTAATTGATCAATAGTTGCACCTAATCCTTCCTTAGAAATGTTGTTCTCTGACATGGCTTGCTTTTGTGCATTTAGTAGCTTCTCATCCAAGCTATTTTCAGTTCAATGCTCTTGGCATTGATCCTTAAAGGTTTGACTCTTTCCTTGCGACTAAGCGCATCAGCGACTACGTTCAACTTTCCTGGATGATATCGAATTCACAATCATAGTCGTTGACTGTTTCCATCCAACGACATTGTATCATGTTCAAATCCTTTTGGTTGAACAAATGTTGAAGACTTTTATGGTCAATGTAGATTATACACTTTGTTCCATATAAATAATGTCTCCAAATTTTAAGTGCAAATACTACCGCACCCAGCTCCAAATCATGGGTGGTGTAGTTTCTCTCGTGCACTTTTAGTTGTCGTGATGCGTAGGCAATCACTTTGCCTCTTTGCATAAGCACACATCCCATACCAGTGTGCGATGCATCACAATAAACCACAAATTCTTCTACGCCTTCTGGCAAAGTTAACACTGGGGCATTGCTTAACTTGTGCTTTAAAGTTTCAAAAGATTCTTGTTGCTTCGGACCCCAGTTGAACTGGCATCCTTACGAGTTAAGGTTGTCAAAGGAGCGACTATTCGTGAGAAGTTCTCAATGAACCTTCGATAGTAACCAGCCAATCCTAAGAAACTTCGTATCTCGGAAGGTGTCTTTGGTGCTTCACAATTCATTATCGCTTCTATCTTTGCAGGATCCACTTGAATACCGCGTTCAATCACTACATGACCAAGGAACTGAACCTCACGGAGCCAGAATTCACATTTGGAAAACTTTGCATACAGGTTTTCTTAACGTAATATATCGAGAATGCACCTTAAATGTTTCTCGTGATCGGATCAATTTCGAGAATAGATAAGTATGTCGTCTATGAAGACAATGACAAACTTATCTAAGTATGGCTTGCTGACTCTATTCATGAGGTCCATGAATGCTGCGAGTGCATTAGTGAGCCCAAAAGGCATCACTAGGAACTCGTAATGTCCATATCTTGTTCTGAAAGCAGTTTTCAGAACATCTTCGTTCTAACCTTAAGTTGGTTATATCCGGATCTTAAATCAATCTTCGAGAAGTAACTTGCACCTTGCAATTGATCAAACAAATCATCGATCCTGGGCAAAGGGTAACGATTCTTGATTGTTATCTTATTGAGTTCACGGTAATCAATGCACATCCGCATTGACCCGTCCTTCTTTTTAACGAATAGGATGGGTGCTCCCCAAGGCGAAAAGCTAGGTTGAATAAAGCCTTTCTCTAAGAGTTCGTCCAATTGGGTTCTCAATTCTTTCATCTCGGTTGGCGCTAAATGATATGGAGCTTTAGCTATGGGAGCTGCTCCAGGTATGATGTCAATTCGAAACTCTACCTGCCTATCAGGAGGTAGGCCAGGTAATTCTTCTGGGAACACGTCTGGGTATTCAGAGATGATAGGAATATCTTCAATCTTTGTTTTGGGTTCATCAATGGTGACTTGTTCCATGTAGATGACACAACCCTTCGTCATACATCTAGATGCTTTAAGCAAGACTGCTTTATCAGGCAACCCAAAATGTTTTTTCTCCATGAATGGTAAGGATTTTATCAGACGGGGATTTGATTTCGATGAGTTTCTTATCGCAGGCAATGCGAGCTTGGTTATGCGATAATCAATCCATGCCTAAGACTACATCGAATCCCGCTAGTTTCATAGGTAAAAGAGAGACAGGGATAGAATGATTCTTGATGGATATGAAGCATCCGTCAAGAATGGAAGAAGCAGTTTTTGTAGTTCCATCAACGAGCTCTACTTCATAAGTTATGTCTAGAGTTCTTACGGGCTAGTTTAATAGTTCACTAAACTTATGATCTACAAACAATTTATCGGCGCCCGAATAAAAAAGAACTCTAGCAAAAGCGTCGTTGATAAGGAATGTACCCATTATGACATTGTTATCATTCACTGCTTCCTTGGCATTCATTTGAAAGGCTCTAGCAGTGCCTTTCTTTGCTTCGGCGGTTTTGGCCTTACCTTCAGTGTTTGCCTTAGGGCAATTTGTCTTGATGTGGCCTTTCTCGCCACATCCAAAGCAATTAGCATCCTTTATGTTTCAGCACTCATGTGACCGATGCCCTGTTTTCTTGCAGATATTGCACTGCTTTGGTTTCTGGTCCAAGCGACACTATCCATGATGTCGCTTCCCACATGTCTTGCAAGTGGGTTTGTTGCTCGACTTCTGACTGTCTTGGTTGAACCCATGTTTTCCCTTTTTGTTAAACTTCTGGGAGTTGCTGTCCTCCCGTTTTCGCTTCCCATCATTGTCAGTCTAACTGACATTTGCCTCACGTAATCCTGAGTGAGGGAGAGGGATAACTCTACAACAGATTTGTAGGTGCTAGGCTTCACCGCTTTAACCATACTCCTGATTTCAGGAGCTAGCCCATTAATGAAACGTGCAATACATTTGGGCTCTGGGGTAACCAAATAAGGCACTAGCCTTGAGAGAGAGTCGTAGTCGGTGACATACATCCGAAATCCGTGTTCTTCGTAGTCAGATTCAGGAAATCTGACTCGATTTTCTCCACCTCATGAGGTGGGCAGTAGGTATCCTTCATTAGATCTACAAACTTGGACCAACTCAAGTTGTAGAGATGAACTTTGCCCGTAGACTGGACTAAAGCTTTCCACCAGATGAGGGCATCACCCTTAAACGATTAAGACACATATTTAACAATGTTCTTATCAGCGCAACCGCTGATATCCACTACCGTCTCCATTTGATCTAACCATCTTAGACATTCTACGGCTCCTTTTTCCCCATTAAAATCGTGGGGTCTACAAGATACGAAGTACTTGTAGGAGCAGCCATCACCATCGACATTTGGTTTCTTATGATGCTCATCACTCTTTGCTATACTCTTCACATTCGAAGAGTGTGCCTCACTCTTCTTTGGCTTTGAGTGGCTAGGCTGAGATTTAGGTTTAGAAACATGCTTGGAGCGAGAAGCACTCGACTCAGGTTGCCGTTCAGACCTATCCTTCAAGGCTTTGCCAACTTCTGCGGCAATAAGGACTCTTAAGTCGTTCTTACTAAGAATGATGTTCTTATTGGATTCGTCGTTGTTGCGTTTGCTATTAACTTCATTAGAATACACCATCGTTGCAACTTACCCCTAATTTCCACGTGTAACCCGGTGGGCCTGGTTGGGGAATATCGTGACGCAAGTTTATATCATCATTACCAAATAATACAATGTAATACAGCGAAAGTCTGGATAATTACTATTACAAACGTTTGCATGTCCAAGGTTCAAAAATAAATACAACGCTTGTAATTAGATCCACAGGCGGATTGAAATGTGATTACAAAAAAAGAAATTTAACAGACTAAGGCCTTCTAAGCAAAGGGTTGCAATTCCTCTTAAGCTTGCCGAGTACTTTCAGCCCATTTACGTTCATATGTCACCTGCTCTTAGTCTTTTGAAAATACGTCAGATAAATCTAGTACATACAATTAACCGACTAATTTTGAAAACATTTTGAAAATATTTGGTGTACACAATGGTACTTTTGTTTTAAATAATAACTTGGGACAAAATATTTTCATGTTATCAGTTTTACATGCCAACAATACATAGGGCCCGAAAACTATGTCGGGATCATGATTAATCGACACACCACTTTAATACCTTTAATAGGTACACCCCTAATGGGTTATAAATTTGTTTTAGCATTTGACGGGTGTATGCCTACACCTCGTGCTTAGGTCGTGGCCATTTGCAATTAAATGAGCCGTGGATATCCAGGACATGGTCGTTTTAACCCGCAAATGTTTAATATTAAGCAATAAGAATTAAAATTGATTATTTGAATTCCCGACTTATTGGTCTTTGATCCCATATCCAACCATGAGGTATTATTATACCGTATCCCAAGCCTGTATAAGGGAAAATAAGTTAAAGTATTTACCTGGCTTGCAAAATCTTTAGTAAATAAGAAACTAAGCAAAGCACAATCATAATCAAAATAACTAGCTCGGAAACAATCTACTGGAAGCCTCTAGTCTGGAATGGATGGTATTATTAACCGATTAGTTAGCTAGCGGGTCTTTATTTAGTTATTGACTTTGACCGGCTAACTTAAAATAAGATAACGGTACGAAATGCTAGATTAAGCGATGACCGGAAAACAATGTATTTTGGACCTGACAAGTACTAGGACTTGTATAATATGGGTTACCATTTTACATTCTGGAATTTGAGAATATTTCGATATGGTTAAACCCGTTTTGGTTAGATTACGTAAACTATTACGTAAGCGGAACCGTAAGCATATAAGCGAAACCGGGTAACCGGGTGAGTCCTATGAAAGTTCCATATGCCATTATATTTAAAATGTGTTGTAACATCATCGAGTTATCAACATGTTGGCTCATTACGATTTTAAAATCAAACTATGCCTTAAAAGGGTAATTTCGTCATTTTATAATGTAATAAATGAGCTTATATGTAAACTAATGTTATTGTCATGAACATTCTGTAAAAACACTTATTTTATGATGTTATATGTGTGGTTTATAGTTTAAGACCAAACTATGTCCCGGAAAGAGCATTTTGGTTGTTTCACATATAATTAATAACTTATTTGGGAATATGAGTTTGAGACATGTACCTACTGTTAATAAGTTGAAAATATGTTTTGAAATCAGTAGGTATCAAGTCTTGGTGCCTAATATGGTTTTAAACCACACTATGCGCCGAAATGGCGATTAAGTCGCTAGATGACGATTTAAATGGCATTTGAGTGAAACTGATGTTATGAACAGGTTTGTATGATGAAATTATGTTATATAGTATAATACATCAGTAGGTAATAGATTTTGCTCCTGAAAAATGATAAAAATCCATTTTAGGTGTCGTAAGGGCAATATCGTCATTTAAGGACTTAATACATGGACTTGTGTATAAACTCAGTTTATAATCTGAATAGATATATCAAATAATCCTAATTATGACATTACATCAGTAGGTAAAGAGTTTTGATGTCAAAATTATGTTTAAATCATTTTATACGCCAAAAGGGCGATTTGGTCACTTTAAGGCGTGAAATACGCCTTTTTAATCAAAACCCAGTTTATGATCAGAATGTTGACCTTAAATAAGTTAAATAAGTTAACATATCGGTTTACAAGTCACATGTATGCTCATTTGTATTTAAAACCTCATTTTTAAGCATGAAGGGCATTTTAGCAAAGTTTGGCATAATTATCGGATACTTGCATACAAACTCGGATCACTATGTGACCATGTAATATAACTCCATCTGGTCATACTACAACCCAACATGGTAACAATGCAACTTAGAATCAGTAACTAAAGTTGCTAATTCGGGTCAGAACTGAACGTCAAGGTAAAAGTCAAACTTTGTGACTTTCGGTTGCGAACCGACCTTTGACCTGGACTTGACGGGCCGAACATGTTTATGCATGTTCTAATACTTATTAACAAGTTGTTAAAGTGTCAAAATGTATTTTATAACACCTACATTATCAGTATAAATTTATTTCAAAAACTGACCCAGTTTGACTTTTTTATCAATAACTTTGACTCGTCAATTGACCAAGCAAGCGTGGTAATCAGGAGGTGCCCTCTTGAGGGACTAACACCTACCTAATTACGATCACATAGCCACGTTCATAGCGAACAATGGATGGGCCATAATGGTCTTAGCCGAAAGTCAAAGCGTTTTTACGTCAACGCTTTGACTTTGGCTCAAGGCCTAATAAAACTTAAAGGAGAAAGGATGGAACACTTATGTTAGATCGCTCCTGAATAGCTCGGGAACCTAAATTGGTTTCTAATTTCCAAATAGGCGGAAACTAAGTGACATGTTAACCATATAACAAGAATTACTTATTAATTGTCTGTTTATTAATCATAAAGTCAATTACATTCGAGTTCCGGATCCGACAGAGCTTTGCCTCTAAGTGTGCAAAGTTACAAATGAGAAACCATGAGGCACCTATTTATAGATGATCAAGTTCGCTTGGGAGGACAATAAGTTCGGGCGAACTTGTTGAACAAGTTCGACCGAACTTGTTGAACAAGTTCGGCCGAACTTGTTCACATACACTATTCCGGGCGAATTTGATACCTATTTACATAAATACTTCTCGTTTCTAGCATATTTTAATCCAATCTAACAGACTCGATACAAGACTAAGGCATAGACATACCGTACTAACAGACTCCCCCTTGGATATCGTCTTCGTCTTGATCAGTCTTCAAAAGCTCTATCTTCAAATCAACTTATCTGCAGCGCCCAAAGAAATTCTTATACGGCTTTTTCCTTCTTTCTTGCGCAGGAATTGACGTTTGATCTGTAGGTGGCACCTTTGTCATAAAATGAAAACATCTAAGCCTTGCCTCCCTAGTCTTTTCATGAACACGTTCCAGACGCCTTTCTTCTTTAAAAAATTCTTCACGTTCTAGTTCTCGCCAACTCGATTCCCACATTCTTCCAGAATTTACGCCGTGAGCGTAGCAAACATTAACAATCTTTTGATACTGCATCGCTTGTACCTTTTCACGCTTCTCATAACAAATCTTTTTGAAGAATAGACATCGAATATCCTCCTTAGAACAATTCACTAGCCACATCGGGTCTAGTATGCGTATCGTTCTCCATAACCCCCAAAATCCTTCCTTTTGAAGCACTTCAGCTGTTCTTTCTTTCGTAATGTCCAGATGTTCTTCAAACCTCAAAACTATAACTGCCTCGCACGTCGTTGGATCAACTTGCCACCACTTGAACAAAGGATAGAAATGTTGTTCTATTGGCATCAGTGGCATGTTCTTCATTGCACGCGGACGCTTCATGATCAACGTTATATCTTTCTCACCCGTCTGCTTGTTTGTCTTGATTCTGCGTTTAGGTAAAAACGGCTTCCAGTATTTGAATCCTTGAGTTGCTTCAAACTTAAACATTTTCCACAGCAACTGATCAATAAACTTCATGTTGTAACTCACATTCCTTGTTTGCACTAATTCCTCCACATCCCAGTAAGGTAGTGTACTAAAATCTACCATATATCAAAAGTACTGCACGCTAAATTCACGTTTGATGGCGTAGACATTTATCTCTTTTAACACCCCAACTTAGGATATCACCTAATGACTTGTCTGCATCTCTGGTAAAGAATGCTAATGGTCATCGAAACTTTCTTTCTCTAGGCATCTCTTTAAACCAGGATTTCTTTGCTTCAGCAATCTCAGCTTTAGTCATTGGCTTCCGAACCTTTCCTTCACGAACACATTCTGCAATCTTTTCTTTCAACAGATCTTCATTCAACTGTTCGTACATTTCCTCAAACGTAGGAAAACTATTTTTATTCAAACCAACATACTTTTCTGTTTCATCTTGTTCATCGTCTGATCTATCTTCAATAATGACTCTGTCGTAATCATCAGCATCAGATCTTCGTTTGTAGCAGTACTCGTTTGGTTCAAACGTATCAATATTCACAATTTCCTCTTCGAATTAAAAATCAAATGATTCAGCATCAACATTCAGTAGTTTTGCAAGATCTTCTTTTGTCATGTTGTGAATAAACTATCCTTCTTCAACATTATGTTCAAACATAAGTACCATCGGTTTTGCAGGCATTACTACAATCGCATCAGTCATATCTTCATCTGTTTGCCCTGCTTGCCCTGGTTGCTCCCCCTTACTCTGATCTTCCATCATATTTACATCATCGTTTAGAAGAGAAGAGAAATCAAACTCATTAGATACTTTAGCATCAACAACCTTCAATCCAACTCCACCCTGACCATCATCATTATCATCATTGTTGTCAGAATCATCCTTTGGATTATCATCAGGCTCATCAATTTTATCATCGTTCTCAGCTTCTTCATCGTCCTTTTGTTTTGTTTCTTTCTCTGGAATGATTTCGGACTCAGAAGCTTTAGCAGCATCAACAGTTTCAATCACATGCTCTGTTGTCTTAGGCATACCCTCAATCACATGTTTACTCTTTCCTTGTTCTGCAAGTTCTTTCTCTGCCTTTTCTTTCGCCTCTTGCAAATCCAATTGTTAATATTCAGCATTGAAGTCAATCCCCAGACTGTTCGATAACACTTTCTGTCATTCAGTTCCCTTTCAGATCGTAATTCTGCAATCTCTTTCTGCAATCTTTCGTTGGCATCCTGCAGACTTTCAATTAGTGCCTTTAAATAACCACGATCTCCTTTTAAGAATTTCACCTTGTCATTTAGAATTTCCTTTTCGATTTTGCTTTGTTTCACTATCTGTTCTAAGGCAGCTTTTTCAGCTTCGTTCTTTGACACCTTTTCTTCTAGAACTTTGACTCTTTTCTCTAGTTCTTCAACATTAGAGTCTGGAAAGAAATCATTCAGATCGTCAAGATTAACTGGTTCATCAGGAATATTTCCAAATAGCTTTGACCTCGGAGTAGTCTTTGGTGTAGACTTTGGTGTACTCTTCGGTGTGTGAACTGGAATCTCTTTTGGAATAGAACTTTCTAGCTGTGACATTGTTGGAGGATCTTAAGACTCTATAATTGGTATTTCAAGCAAATCAGACTTAGGAGGTTCTTGTGTGGCTCATGGTTGCTCAGTAGTCTCTTGAACAGCATAAATTTGAACTGTTTCAGCTGTAGGAGGTTCTTGTGTAGCTCCTATTTTTGTAGCACTAGAAGGTTCTTGTGTAACTTCTTTGCGCTTTTTCTGACTTATATAGCGACGGCTTTGCGGCTTCTACATCACTTTTCTACCTTTCGTTTTTGGAGAACCTGTAGTCTTCAAAGTAGCATCTCTCGCTGAAGACTTTACGCGTTTAGCCTTTTTCTTTGGTCTCTCCTCATCAGAACCTGGTTCATAGTCTGCATCACCTTCCTTTAACTTTTCTGACTCTTTCAATAGCTTTCTTTGTTACTTTCTCGAGCGAGTCGTCACTATTTTCGTCTTTGTCAGACGTTGCAGAGATAACATCATCTTCTTGAGTCTCTTTTTCTATCTCTTGACTTTCAACATTAACAGCAACACTTGAACCAGCTTCTGCTTGAACATTCTCAGGTTCATCTTCATCGATAAGCATAATTTCGACTTTTTTTATCTTTCTGGATGTTTTCTTCTTTTCTTCAACGACTTTTTTCATAAACCAATCACTGCGCTTTTCTTTGAAAGTTGATAGCCATTCTTCTTCAGCATTAATTTCTTTCTCGTCACCACTACCTGCCTTTCTCCATTTGTATTCAGGCAGTGCAACATAATTTGCAGACGCAATAGCACCAAATAGTGGTTTTGCAACTGGCGCTGAAACTTGTTTTTGAAAAGTAATGAGCTTCTTGACTGTTACTACATCTATCTGGCTTAGATAAAGAATGTCATTTGGATCCTTCGCTATCTTCTTAAACTTTTCGTCGATAAGCATTTATATGAATCTTGGGTACATGACAAGCCTGTTTGTTCCCATGTTGTTCTTCATATGTGTAAATACCAGCTTCGAGAAGTTGAACTTCTTGTTTAGAACTAACGTTGTGGCCATACACACCATATAATCTTGGACATCATCTAAACCTGCTTTGCGATGGCTGAATGCATGAATAATCGCGTGCATTATAAACTTGTAGGGATTAGGAACTCCCCCTTTCTTCAGTGTCGATTCATTCACGTGACCTTTGTAGCCCATTCGACAATAACAACCACGAACCATTCTCTCATCAAGTAACATTGGATCTTCAGCCCTGTCATTGAAGTTTAACACTGTGCAGATATCTGCTTCAGTCACTGTTAGCTCTTTATCTTCATTTCCAATGCGAACTATCGATCTGATCACCGTGTTATCTTCATTAAGTGATGCTGCACTCTAGAATCTATAAGATCTATAAACCACCGTTTTCTCTGTAATCTCCTTGTTACCGGTATTCGCGCCATGAAATTCATAATACTGTCATAAGCTGCTAGTGATGGACAAACCGTCTTGTCGAGCGAGACGCACGTGTTGTGAAACTTATTGAAAGAAAGCTGAATATTCTGCACACACGAAAATCGAGACAAACGCTTAGAAATATTTTTACAATTTTCGTACAATTACACATCAAGTTCGGGCGAACTTGATTAAGCAATTAAACATAAGATGCATTAAGTCCGGGCGAACTTATGTTGAACAAATTTTAATTGATTATCAAACAAGTTCGAGCGAACTTGTTAAACATTTATGAATTTTAACAGAATCAAACAAGTTCGGGCGAACTTGTTAAAAATTCATTGATTTTGGAAACATCAAACAAGTTCGGGAAAACTTGTAAGATATCCAACATTTTCACATTTGAGGACAAGTCCGGCCGAACTTGGTTCAAAGAACCAGTTGACAAGATCAGGCGAACTTGTCATCATTTTCATTCAAAAACTGCAAGTTCTATTTCAAAGGCTTTTGGACCAATTTAAAGACATGTTAAGGATCGTTTATGGTTGTTTATCAGTTTTCATTGTCCAATTCATCCTTAAACACCCTAAACTAAGTCCATTTGTCATATTTAGATCTAGTTCTTTCAAACACCATCAATTTACGGTCCAATCTTTGAATTCATACCTCTGCCATGATGTCACACCCCAACCGATGGCGGAAACATCGGGATGAGACGAACAAATCGTCCAAAAGCATCATAACACTATTGTGACAATATATTTAATTCACATTTCATTAAATACAAAGGTTCAATACAAAGTTTCAAATTAATGCACAAGCATAACAAATATTTAAATTGTGTTTCTAAAGATTGTCCTAGCTTGATTTCTTTGCATCTTGACTTATCAACCTGCAACATGTATTAAAATATATCAACAAAATATGTTGAGCGAGTATACAAGTTTGGTACATAGCATAAAAGAATCAAATGTTTAAATGCTCAATCCACCATGAATAATATGATACAAGTCATTATTATGCTGAAACGATGTCACAATATGATAAAACCCAAGTTTCTAACGCGTTAACGTTGTCTATCCCAAGTCTCACGGGTGGTTAATGTATTTAAATTAACAATACCCCAAGTCTCAAGGGCGGTGCGTTACCCCTATAGCATATGCATAGTACCATAATTTTTAAGGCGGGCTCATATAGACATAAAAAGTTTACATAGCATACAAGATTACAAGCATCATTTCGTTTCATGTTTAAATGTGGATAGAGTGTGAATAATAAGTTTCAAGTGTCACGTGTTTTTATATAGAATGCATGTTGCACCCAAAGTGTTTAAAACGGAAATGGAATCGTGTAAACTCACCTTAGATTGCGTATAAGTTTCTTGGATTGCGCAAGTGAAAGATCAACGAAGGTGATTAACCTAGAATAAAATAACAAATTCGTTATCGTTTATGATTGTGTTGTTGGATGGGATAGAGTTGTTTATAGATTTAGGAGTCGTATCGTCATACGTTTGTATAGTTACGATTAAGTTGTAATTTTAATAAAGAGTTGCAGGTCCGGCGGTTTCTTCGACGGAACAGGAATTCAAACAGAGAGACGGTGGGTGAGAGTTTTGAGAGTATGTGAGGGTGAAAAATGGTGGAGAAAGCGGGTTTATATAGGTGATCGAAATCAAGTTCCTCAAGTTAATTCTTAATCAGTTACGGGAAGTCATGGAGGCAAGGATCCGAAAGGTCAGGGATGGCAAAGGTTGTGAGCTGTGAATGCCCTGTTCTTGGAGCCAAAACTTTAAGGTGCGCAAAGCTGTTGTTAAGAATTAAACAGGTTCATTTTAAAAAGAAAGAGCCTTATGGCCTGATTGGTTTGATGCGTTGGTGATAAATGATCGGACCTGGTGTGGCGCGGGTTCGATACCCGACAACCGCACTTTATTTGTTTTTACTTTTGTCCAAGTTTGAAACTGGCACAAACAGTCCCTGAGGTTTCGTCTAAGCATATTAGGACTCTTATCTTGATTAACTCATTGATTAAGTTTCCAAAATGACACAAGGGTCCTTGACTAGCTAACTTTAGTAATTTACTAAGTTATTTTTATAAACTTTAATTAACTCAAAAGAGACTTAACTAAGTTAAGTTTTAATCTAATTTCTTTTATAAATAAAAAAAATTAAATAAATAGTTAATTAAGAATAAATAATTCATAAATAAATGAATAGAAATGGATAAATAGAAAAAGAATAAATAAATAATTATATAACGCGAAAAATACGGAGCGTTATACATGATCAGTAGTGTGCAAATAACCAAAGATCACAAGAAATTTTGGCAGCACTTCGTTACAATTATGTCAATTTTGAATTTCGCTCAAGTTCGCTTTGAGAGTTCAAGTACCAGGTAATGAAGTTCGGGCGGACTTGTGACTTATATAGTGTTACAAGTCCGGGCGAATTTGTAAACACCTTTTCAACAGATCTAATAAAAGTCCGGGCGAACTTATTATTCCATCAATAACTCTCAACAAGTCCGCGCGAACTTGATATTTAAATCAATATTCTTTTACCCAGAACAAGTTCGGGCAATCTTGATCAAATTTAAAACCAATTTTTTTCAATTTTTTTAATTTTAACCCTGAACTTTTCAACTTTTACCAGTTTTAACAATTCACTCAGTTGACCAAGTCCAAGTAAATGACCTTGGTTAACCGATTTGTCTGCCGAGTCCAAGTTAATGACCCCGGTTAGATCCGTTATGAACAAACTATTGGTTTTTCTCAAATTCAAGTTTCAAATTAATGAACTTTTAATCGTTTTCGCTTATCAGATTTTACAGATTAGCTCCCAGCCTGTTGTCAATTAGAAATCCACCAGTTTAGCACATTTACCAGGCTTCGAAGATCCGTTCTCCAACATTGGCTTGTTGAAACTAATGTATAAACAAAATCTTTTTGAATTTTCAAAGTTTATGCTAAAACACACTGAAAACCTTTTTGGTTTTAATCTGTAAAGCAAGTAAGCTATGTACAAACATATTTACAGACATATTTTTGTGAATTCGTGTTTAAGGATCATATAAGTTGTTTGAGACGTATCACCAGTACCGGGGACCTTATGATGACTTTAAGTTTTAAACTCGTTTACCTAGATTGTCGATATGTTTGTCCACTTAAACTTCGACACATTTCTCAATTGTTCCAAGATATATTAGTTAGATTTATGAAACTTGACTCAACTATGGTTCCCATCTTAGAATATACTCCCGTATCAAGATTCCCTAGATTTCATCTTACAGGTGAGTATAGCGTAATTGATATCTGTATCTGGGTTAATGCGAAGCCTTGAGAGCTCAGGTTAACACCACCGTATGGACAAAGAGATAAAGGCTCGACTTTAAGGTGTGTTCTAATTAAGGAATCTTTTAAGCACTGCAAATGATTAGATCTTTCGATTATTTTCAAGTTTGCATGCAGTTTTAGGGTTTTTAGCAAAAGTATTATAGAAGTTCTAGGCTATTGCTTCCGCAAAATCAGAAGAACTTGTATAATACCCCAGATATAAATTATCTATAAAGACCTCGTATCTCAGAATCAGGAAATGTCTCAAACGAAATTTTGGAGTACGAAGTCCATATATCCGAGAGATGTTAATCCATAAGTTTATGCAGTTGTAAAATTTAGTTTATATCCCGGAAACAATTTACTGAACGTGTAAAGCCTATCGACACATCCACAGTAAGACTTGTTTATCACTTTTTTTAAACTTTACAATTCTTTAGCGTAGTGTGATAGTTCACTGATGTACTATCATTTCCTTTGTGACACAAAATTCTTTTTGTCTTTTTCATGTTTTTGTACTTTTTGATTTTTCATATGTTTTTGTATTTTCTCGAAATATTTCTCTTTTTTTGTATTTTAGTTTTTAAGAAATACTAATCGAAAAGATAAAACAAACCAATGTGAATCACGTGAACTCGTCGTCCGATCCATATTCAACCTCTGCCTCCGCACCTATCAACAAATTTTTAATACCGTTAAGCCTCTTAGATATTTAAATGGTGTTAAAGGAAAAGCTTTGGTATAAAAATCAGCTTTTTGTTCATCGGTGTGGATTTTTTCTATTCGCACCAACTTCTTTTCGTAGCAGTCACGAATGAAGTGATAACGAATTTCTATGTGTTTAGTTCGAGAGTGATGAACTGGATTTTTAGTTATGTCGATTGCTGCCTAATTGTCTACATATAAAGACGTATCAAGAAATTGCAATCCAAAGTCCCTCATCTGTTGTTGAATCCATAGGATTTGTGAACAACAGCTGGAAGCAGAAATGTATTCTGCCTCACAAGTATATAGAGAGAACCGTGGTTTGTTTCTTGCATTGCCACATTACTAATCGAGTTCCGAAGAACTGGCAACCAGCCGTCGTAGACTTTGAATTCAGCTTGTCTACCACAAAGTCCGAATCAACGTATCCCGTCAGATCAAAGTTATCGTTCTTTGGATACCACAAGCCGGTGCTTGGACATCCCTTTAAGTAACGGAATATTCTTTTCACAATCTGCATGTGAGATACTCTGGCACTGGACTGATATCTTGTGCAAAGACAGGTAGGATACATGATATCTGGGCGAGATGCCATTAGATACATAAGAGATCCTATCATCGACCGATAGAGCGTATCATCCACTTTGGTTCCTGTTTTGTCAATGCGAATTCCGTGATTCAGCGCCAGAGGAGTCGAAAGCAGCTTCGAGCTATCCATCTCAAATTTCTTCAGAATATCGTGAACATATTTTGTTTGATGAATGAATATGCTGTCTGGTAACTGATCAACTTGTAACCCGATGAAGAATTTCATTTCGCCCATAGAAGACATCTCGAACATCTTCTTCATTGTCACACCCCGACCCGCAGCGGAATAAGAGTCGGGGCATAATTGGGTTATCACCAAAGCTCATGATATTTACTAATATGTTTCATATTTATTAAAGTCAAAGTTACATTTCCAAATATCCAAACATGTCCATACGATACAAAGAAAATAAACCAAACATAACTATTCCAACTCTAAATCATTTTATTCTTCTAGTCCAATCCTATGTGTTTCTGGCTGCTGCTGGTTCACCTGTATCATGTGTAAAAATAGGGGTTTTTGGGTCAACATAAGTTGGCGAGTGAACCTTGTTAGATAAACATTTATTATTGATTAATTGTTAGTTTATCATTGAAAAATTGTGCATAATCATAATGAGCAAATGTAAATAATCAAGCAGTGGCAAATAGCAATCACATCTATAACATACAATAACATATGATAGCATACATAAACATATCAACATCATACGATAAATAACATAAATGAAACTGTGCGATCAAGGCTCAATCAAACGGAGCCGATCGTATTGCATGTATTGAAAATGAAAATGTTTGTGCGATCAAGGCTCAATCAAACGGAGCCGATCGTATGTGGGCACGCCAGGTTCACGCTCATAATGAAATGGGGAACATGCTCAACGCTCATAATGTAATGGGGAGCGGCGGCCTATGAAATTGCATGTACTGAAAATATTAAATTGCATCCAACGATAACCACACAACAATTGAAACAAACTGAATACACATGTTCATGATATGATGTATGCACAATGGTTTAAATATAATATATATAACAAGACACATGATACACCCCAAAACGTGATTAAACGGGGAATTTCTAAAGATTCACTCACATTGGGTGCGTTTGAATGGAGATGATGAGATACGCACGAGTTGGATGAGCAGAACAACAAGTAATACTAACCTAAATAATAACGGAAAAATATATTAAATGAGTGGATTTTATTAAGGATTTTAATGAAATTTTTAGATATATTTTTGTGAGTTTAAGGCTATTTTCTATCTTTAAAAATGTTATTTTTAAGTATTTTTAATTTATTTTTAAATTAAATTAAATAAATAGAAATATAACAAAAATTGTTTATTTTGCGTTGACCGTTGACCGTTGACTTGATGACCGGTTCGGTCAGTGGAATTGTTTGCGCCAGGTGAGGCTCGAACCCGAGACCTCCCGTACGCGTGCACGCAGCTCTACCAACTGAGCTACGTGTCTAACCCGAAATAATCTTGTTTTTAATTATATTTATATACTAATTCGGTTTAATCAAAATTCTTTTAATTTCAAAAAACATTTTAATCTAACAAATCGGTGCCAGTAACGGGTTTCGAACTCGTGACGTGCGACATAGCGTTGCACACAGTCCACCGCTGGACTGTGTGTCTAACCTGGTTATTATCTCGGTTTTTATTATACTTAACAACTAACAGAGTTAACCCGGTTTAGTTTTAAACAAAAAGGCATCTTATTACATAAGGAGTGCGTGTATCAGGGATCGAACTCGGGGCATGCGTGTGTATTTTGCACACAGTCCACTGCTGGACTGTGTGTCTAACCCGTTCATTTTACTGGTTTTAAATAAACTTATAACTTAACTAACTTCGTCTTCTTCATTCAAATTACAGTCAACTGATTCACTAATCCGATTCTTGTTTTTACGATTAACAAACATTCTTAAGGCTAAAATGAAATGGCAGAGACGGTAATTAGAGATGAACATACCGATGAACGGTTTATTTCAGAATTCCGGCAATGTGTCGGTCCCTGTTTTTATGCTCTTCAACTGAACAAGAGAATTAACCGTTTTTATTAGCTAATCGTGAAATTGAAGTGATCAGCAAATGTTATCAGAGGGTTTGAATGCCCTTACCGATTCTCAGAAGAATATAGAGGTTTTCAGAATTTTTCCGGCGAACTGAAATTAGCTGAATACAGTGCCTGAATTCGATTTCAGTTGAAAGGTTTAAGTTAGAAATAGCCTAACAATTGTTGAACTACAATGTTATTGAAAGATTTACCGTTTGAGGATGAATACGATTTTCCGGCGAATCTTGCAGAAAATTCCGGCGAGTTGATTTAAGCGTTCTGACGAACTGAAAATGTGACGAAAGTGAAATGGGATGTTGGTATGATGTTTCTGAGTCGCGAGAGGGGTCTGGAGTTGAAGTAATCTGGACTTGATTATTTTTCGGTTATAAAAACCGATGATGATGACAATTAACGTTCATTCAATCTGAATTGATGAGAAAACGTCGGTGCATCGGTTATAACCTGAATGTGCGAGTAAACAAACGATTTGACGATTGAATTGCCGATTTTCGTTTCTCAATTGGCGCAACTGGTTTAACCGAGTTTGAGTATAAAGGTTATTTGTTTCCTAGAGATGACAGAAAACAACAAGTGGCGGAGTGGTGATGTGAGTGTGTGCTAAGTCTTTGGATTCAGTTCTGGCTAACCCGGGTTCGAGTCCCAGCAGCAACATATCCTTTTTATTTATTTTGTTTTAACTTTTTATCAAATATAATTTTTATAGTTTAGTTTATTTATTAATTATGTATCATTTTAAATCAAAATAATCATAAATATTCAACGTGACATTTATAACTTGATATTCGATTACAAAACGGAGCGGGTTTTGGAAACCCGTTTTTGACAAATGTTACAGTATCCCCTACTTTTAGGAATTTCGTCCCGAAATTTAAGTAGTTGAAGTAGTAGGAAAAAGTTGCGTGTATTTTTCACGCATTGAGTCTTCACGTTCCCAAGTAAACTCAGGTCCCCGTTTCGACTCCCAGCGTACCCTAACAATTGGAATGCGACTTCATCGTAGACGTTTCTCTCCGAAGTCCATGATCTCTACTGGTCTTTCAATAAAATGCATAGACTCATCAATCTGAATATCTTCCAGAGGAATGTGGAGGTTTTCATCAGCGAGGCACTTCTTCAAGTTTGATATGTGGAATGTGGGATGAATCCTGTTGAGTTCTTCTGGTAGATCAAGCTTGTATGCTACAGGTCCGACTCTTTCGAGTATCTTGAAAGGTCCTACGTAGCGTGGTGCTAGCTTGCCTTTTTGACCAAAACGAACTACTCCCTTCCACGGTGACACTTTTAGAAGTACATGATCACCAATGTTAAACTCTAAAGGCTTCCGTCGTTTATCTGCATAACTCTTTTGACGACTCTGAGCCGCTAGAAGATTGTTTCGGATTTGATGGATCTTGTCTGTGGTTTCTTGGATCAATTCTGGACCAGTGATTTGAGCTTCCCCAATTTCGTGCCAACATACAGGAGATCGGCACTTACGACCATATAAGGCTTCGAAAGGTGCCATGCCGATACTTGAATGATAGCTGTTGTTGTACGAAAATTCAACTAATGGTAGGTGGGCGTCCCAATTTCCATTGAAGTCTATGACACATGCTCGAAGCATATCTTCAAGAGTTTGAATGGTGCGCTCAGACTGTCCATCAGTTTGAGGATGATAGGCGGTACTGAGATCTAATCGCGTACCCATAGCGGATTGTACTGCTCGCCATGTTCGTGAAGTGAAACGACCATCACGATCAGAAATAATGCTTAACGGTACTCCATGTCGGCCTTACGATTTCGTTGATATAAATACGGGCAAGCTTTTCGTTCTTGAAATCTTCGCGGATAGGAATAAAAAGTGAGCTGATTTTGTAAGTCGGTCAATTATTACCCATATAGTGTCATACCCACCAGAAGTGCAAGGTAACCTGGTAATGAAGTCCATAGTTATATTTTCCCACTTCCATACAGGTATTTCAGGTTGGACCAGAAGTCCTGAGGGTCTTTGGTGTTCAGCTTTCACCTTGGAACATGTAAGGCACTTAGAAACAAAAACAGCAATATCCTTCTTCATTCCAGGCCACCAATAGGTATATCGTAGGTCTTGATACATCTTATCGGCTCCTGGGTGTATAGAATATCGCGTTTTGTGAGCTTCATTCATAAGAATTTCACGAAGATTGTTGTGGTTAGGAATCCAGATACGATCTAGGTAGTACAGAATACCGTCAGATTTAGTTTCAATTTTTAGCTCAGCTCCACAAGACATCTCCTTTCGTACATCATCTTCCGTTATTGAAACGTGTTGGGCTTCTCGAATTTGATCTTTAATGTCGGTTATAATTTGCGAACATAGAAGACGAATGGAGTTCGCATAACCCTTTCGACTAAGCGCATCAGCCACCACATTTGCTTTACCAGGGTGATATCTAATTTCGCAGTCATAGTCATTTAGAAGTTCGACCCATCTTCGTTGCCTCATGTTTAACTCTTTTTGATTGAAGATATGTTGAAGACTCTTGTGGTCTGTGTATATTTCACACTTAGTACCATAGAGATAATGTCTCCATATCTTAAGAGCGAACACAATGGCTCCAAGTTCTAGGTCATGAGTGGTGTAATTCTTCTCATGCGTCTTGAGTTGTCTCGAAGCATAAGCTATAACTTTTCCTCTTTGCATTAGAACGCAGCCTAATCCTTGCCCTGACGTGTCGCAATAGACCACGAAATCATCACAACCTTCAGGAAGAGTAAGGATTGGTGCATCACAAAGTTTTTGTTTAAGAGTTTGGAAGGCTTCTTCCTGCTTGGGTCCCCATATGAAAGGTTTTCCCTTGTGAGTTAAAGCCGTGAGTGGTACAGCGATGCGAGAGAAATTTGAAATGAATCGACGATAATAACCAGCCAAACCAAGAAAAGATCTTACTTCAGTTGGTGTACGTGGAGCTTGCCATTCTTGTACCGCTTTGATCTTTGAGGGGTCGACATGTATTCCCTTGTCATTGACTACATGTCCGAGAAATTGCACCTCTTTTAACCATAATTCACATTTGGAGAATTTGGCGTAAAGCTTTTCCTTCTCTAGAAGGGCAAGGATGAGTCGAAGATGACGCTCATGATCAGATTTAGATTTTGAATAAATAAGAATATCGTCGATGAAGACTATAACAAATCGATCAAGATAAGGTTTGCAGACTCTGTTCATTAGGTCCATGAAGACAGCTGGTGCGTTGGTTAAACCAAATGGCATAACCATGAATTCATAGTGGCCATAACGAGTTCGAAAAGCAGTCTTAGGGACGTCTTCTTCATGGACTCTAAGTTGATGATAGCCAGATCGAAGGTCGATTTTTGAAAAGCAGCTGGCACCTTGTAGTTGGTCAAGAAGATCATCAATGCGAGGTAATGGATAGCGATTCTTGATTGTTAATTTGTTGAGCTCTCTATAGTCGATGCACATACGAAACGATCCATCTTTCTTCTTTACAAAAAGGACAGGTGCACCCCAAGGCGATGAGCTAGGACGTATGAATCCCTTGTCAGTCAACTCTTGTAATTGACTGGCTAACTCTTTCATTTCAGAAGGGGCTAACCTATAAGGAGACTTTGCAACTGGTGTTGCACCAGGTATAAGATCAATACGGAATTCGACTTCTCTAACTGGAGGAAGTCCTGAAATGTCATCAGGAAAAACTTGTGGGAAATCTTTTACTACTGGAATGTCTTCGAGTTTCTTCTCCATGGTCCCCTTTTTGATGATATGAGCTAAAAACGCGACATAATTTTTGCGAAGGTATTTTTGAGCTTGAATACAAGACATTAAGCTGAGCCCTTTTGACGAGGTTTCTCCAAAGATTCGAAGAGTCTGACAGTTTGAAAGAGGAATACGTATAAATTTTTCGCGACATACAACTCCTGCCTGATGTTGACTTAGCCAGTCCATACCAATTATGATATCGAAACTTCCCAGCTTCATAGGAATAAGGTCGACTGAGAAATCATAGTCGTTTAGAGTGAGTGTACAGTTGCGTATAATAGTACTTAATGAAACTGGTTTCCCGTCAGCAACTTCTACCGTTATGGATTCCGTGAGCTTATCCCGATTTTTGTTTAAGATAGGTTCAAATTCTAAAGACACAAAACTTCTATTCGCACCAGTATCAAATAACATAGATGCATATCTACCATTTATAAGGAACGTACCGTTAACCACATTGCCGTCGGCCCTAGCCTGATTAGCGTTGATATTGAAAGCTCTCCCTCTTGCAGGTGGAGGAGCTTGGTTTGCCTGATTCACCGGGTTGGCTTGGGCCTGAGCATTAATAATATTTACCAACCTTGGACAAGTGTTTCTGAAATGGCTCGGGTCACCGCAATTGTAGCAGGCCCGCATTGGTTGACCCATAGGATAATTGGGCTGGTAATATGTTTGGGCTAAATGTTGGGTGGGTGGTAATAGTAGGGGTTGTTGGGCTTGGCCCATTATTTGTTGGTGGGTTTGGGTTGAAGGTTGATGGCGGTTTGTTCGCTGAGGCATGCGGCAGGTCTGAACAGTATGACCTGCACGACCGCAGCCGGTGCAATATTGGCAAGGATAATCAGGAGAATGGTGATATTGGCAACGGTTACATTTTGGTAACGGGCCAGTGTAAGGTCTTCTGTATGGTGCGGGTGAAGGAGTGACTTGGGTAATGGGTGCAGTAGGAATTGGGAGGTTGGTTTGCGTAACGGCGAAGTTCCTGGTGTTGCGCTTCCTCTTGTTAGCAAACTTAGAGGAAGAGATGGGATGGCTTGAAGTTTGACCCTCAACAGGGGCTTTCTTTTTCTCTTCTTTGAACTTCCCGTTGCGAATTCGGTTCTCGGTCTGTTCAGTTGCTAACTCCATAGCAGCTTCAAGTGTTACCGGTGAAGTGCTGAGGACTGAATCTTGAATTTTCGAGGGAAGTCCTCGAATATAATGCTCAATCAGACGATAAGTTGGGGTGAACAAATTTGGAACCATTTGGTTCAACTCCAAGAACCTCTTGTTATAAGTGGTATGGTCTCCCTCCTTCTGCTTTAGAGCATGAAATTCATCCTCCAACTTTTTAATTTCACTCCTAGGACAGAAACGCCTAGTCATGATTTCCCTTAACTCCTTCCATGTTAAGGCCATTGCATCTTCAGTTCCCCTCTTCCCTTTTTCAGTATTCCACCAAGTGAGAACTACCCCAAATAGTCTCCCGGTGGCGTATCGAACCTTGCGATCCTCAGGACAATCGCAGTTGAGAAAGGTGTTTTCCATCTCCTCGAACCAATGTAGGAGAGCAGTGACACCCTCGGTCCCTTCAAATTTAGGAGGATCACAAGACTTGAAATGTTTGTAAGAGCACTTGCTGGTAGGAGGGTTGTCGATGTTCTGGTCATGTTGTTGGGGAGGGTTAGTAGGATTTGTAGCGAGGGCTTGTTGCACTTGGACCACAATGTCAGGCAGTATCGTGGCCATTTGTTCGCGATTTGTGTGGCCAAGCGTTCCTGAGACCTTCCTGATCTTTTACCCCTTCGTTGTTGTCTGGACGACATCTACAGGAACATACATGAGAAGATTGTGAGTTTATGGTGTCTTTTTAGGTGTCATGTGTCTTTATGAAAATGAAAATAACATAAATATCAATAATGCAACTACATCCATAGGATGTCTTGGGTTTGCTCATGTTGGGCCTCAAATGTCCCCCATACGTTCACCTATATAGTCATGTGGGCCCCCATGGCTATTGGCTTGGTAGGATTCACATTAGTATTGGCAATTTAACACTCGCATCACCCGAATGCAAACCACAAAATATGTTCATGAGATGTTTGGTCGGAACGTGTCCAGGTGTAGACACAGTGACAACTCAAAGTGGGGTTAGCTCACACGACGTTTGGTATAGCATGCTTTGGCCTAATAGGTACTTCGTACTCTCATCGTTAGTCCCCAGGTAGGCAAACTGGTCCTTTATTTTGGATTTATACGAATGCCAGCCTAGACAGGACGTTCCGACTACCTGTACTGGTACCCTTCCAGTTACTACATGCCCGTCATGAGAACTCACTTTGATGAGATTTGAAAACACAAAAATCATTGTAAAGCAATTATGATGTGGTGTGTGCTTTCATGGATGTGATATGTTATGAGTATATGATTCATGATAGGCATTATATGATAATACATACTTATGAACATGCTTGCATAATATTGAATGTAACATAAAACATATAAACATCATGAAATTTGGCATGTAACACACAAAAAATCTTATAAGTTTCTAATCGACTATAGTATAGGCTCTAAGGGTCTAATAACCTATCCTATATCCCTATAGTCATGGCTCTGATACCAATCTGTCACACCCCGACCCACAGCGGAATAAGAGTCGGGGCATAATTGGGTTATCACCAAAGCTCATGATATTTACTAATATGTTTCATATTTATTAAAGTCAAAGTTACATTTCCAAATATCCAAACATGTCCATACAATACAAAGAAAATAAACCAAACATAACTATTCCAAGTCTAAATCATTTTATTCTTCTAGTCCAATCCTATGTGTTTCTGGCTGCTGCTGGTTCACCTGTATCATGTGTAAAAATAGGGGTTTTTGGGTCAACATAAGTTGGCGAGTGAACCTTGTTAAATAAACATTTATTATTGATTTACTTGTTAGTTTATCATTGAAAAATTGCGCATAATCATAATGAGCAAATGTAAATAATCAAGCAGTGGCAAATAGCAATCACAACTATAACATACAATAACATATGATAGCATACATAAACATATCAACATCATACGATAAATAACATAAATGAAACTGTGCGATTAAGGCTCAATCAAACGGAGCCGATCGTATTGCATGTACTGAAAATGAAAATGTCTGTGCGATCAAGGCTCAATCAAACGGAGCCGGTCGTATGTGGGCACGCCAGTTTCATGCTCATAATGAAATGGGGAACATGCTCAACGCTCATAATGTAATGGGGAGTGGCGGCCTATGAAATTGCATGTACTGAAAATATTAAATTGCATCCAACGATAACCACACAACAATTGAAACAAACTGAATACACATGTTCATGATATGATGTATGCACAATGGTATAAATATAATATATATAACAAGACACATGATACACCCCAAAACGTTATTAAACGGGGAATTTGTAAAGATTCACTCACATTGGGTGCGTTTGAATGGAGATGATGAGATATGCACGAGTTGGATGAGCGGAACAACGAGTAATACTAACCTAAATAATAACGGAAAAATATATTAAATGAGTGGATTTTATTAAGGATTTTAATGAAATTTTTAGATATATTTTTGTGAGTTTAAGGCTATTTTCTATCTTTAAAAATGTTATTTTTAAGTATTTTTAATTGATTTTTAAATTAAATTAAATAAATAAAATATAAAAAAATTGTTTATTTTGCGTTGATCGTTGACCGTTGACTTGTTGACCGGTTCGGTCAGTGGAATTGTTTGCGCCAGGTGAGGCTCGAACTCGAGACCTCCCGTACGCGTGCACGCAGCTCTACCAACTGAGCTACGTGTCTAACCCGAAATAATCTTGTTTTTTTTATTTATATTTATATACTAATTCGGTTTAATCAAAATTCTTTTAATTTCAAAAAACATTTTAATCTAACAAATCGGTGCCAGTAACGGGTTTCGAACTCGTGACGTGCGACATAGCGTTGCACACAGTCCACCGCTGGACTGTGTGTCTAACCTGGTTATTATCTCGGTTTTTATTATACTTAACAACTAACAGAGTTAACCCGGTTTAGTTTTAAACAAAAAGGCATCTTATTACATAAGGAGTGCGTGTATCAGGGATCGAACTCGGGACATGCGTGTGTGTATTTTGCACACAGTCCACCGCTGGACTGTGTGTCTAACCTGTTCATTTTACTGGTTTTAAATAAACTTATAACTTAACTAACTTCGTCTTCTTCATTCAAATTACAGTCAACTGATTCACTAATCCGATTCTTGTTTTTACGATTAACAAACATTCTTAAGGCTAAAATGAAATGGCAGAGACGGTAATTAGAGATGAACATACCGATGAACGGTTTATTTCAGAATTCCGGCAATGTGTCGGTCCCTGTTTTTATGCTCTTCAACAGAACAAGAGAATTAACCGTTTTTATTAGCTAATCGTGAAATTGAAGTGATCAGCAAATGTTATCAGAGGGTTTGAATGCCCTTACCGATTCTCAGATGAATATAGAGGTTTTCAGAATTTTTCCAGCGAACTGAAATTTACTGAATACAGTGCCTGAATTCGATTTCAATTGAAAGGTTTAAGTTAGAAATAGCCTAACAATTGTTGAACTACAATGTTATTGAAAGATTTACCGTTTGAGGATGAATACGGTTTTCCGGCGAATCTTGCAGAAAATTCCGGTGAGTTGATTTAAGCGTTCTGACGAACTGAAAATGTGACGAAAGTGAAATGGGATGTTGGTATGATGTTTCTGAGTCGCGAGAGGGGTCTGGAGTTGAAGTTATCTGGACTTGATTATTTTTCGGTTATAAAAACCGATGATGATGACAATTAACGTTCACTCAATCTGAATTGATGAGAAAACGTCGGTGCATCGGTTATAACCTGAATGTGCGAGTAAACAAACGATTTGACGATTGAATTGCCGATTTTCGTTTCTCAATTGGCGCAACCGGTTTAACCGAGTTTGAGTATAAAGGTTATTTGTTTCCTAGAGATGACAGAAAACAACAAGTGGCGGAGTGGTGATGTGAGTGTGTGCTAAGTCTTTGGATTCAGTTCTGGCTGACCCGGGTTCGAGTCCCGGCAGCAACATATCCTTTTTATTTATTTTGTTTTAACTTTTTATCAAATATAATTTTTATAGTTTAGTTTATTTATTAATTATGTATCATTTTAAATCAAAATAATCATAAATATTCAACGTGACATTTATAACTTGATATTCGATTACAAAACGGAGCCGGTTTTGGAAACCCGTTTTTGACAAATGTTACATTCGTAATCTTCTCAAATTCCTTGCAAAGACTATCATATGTTGAACCAAAGATGATATCATCCACATAGATTTGTACGATGATTAGATGACTTCCGACTTCTTTGGTAAACAATGTACTATCCATTGTGCCTCTTGTAAAGCCGTTTCATACGAGATGTTGAGATAACGTCTCGTACCAAGCTCTCGGGGCTTGGTGTACTCCGTATAAGGCTTTATCCAGGAGATAAGCTTTGTTCTTGTTCAGCGGATCGACGAACCCCGGTGGTTGTCCGACGTACACTTGCTCGCGTAGCTTACTATAAAGAAATGCGGATTTCACATCTAACTGGTACACTTTAAAACCTTTCCAAGCAGCGAATACAAGGAAAATGCGAATTGACTCTAAATGTGCAACCGGTGCATAGACTTCCGTATAGTCAATTCCTTCTTGCTGATGGAAACCTTTGACAACCAACCGAGCTTTGTTTCTAACGATCACACCTCGATCATCTCTCTTACACTTGAAGACCCACTTTGTATCTATCGCTTTCTGCTTTGGTAGTAAGTCGACAAGTCTCCAAACTCCCAGTTTCTCAAACTGTAACAACTCTTCCTGCATCGCTATAATCTTGAGATATGAGATATGAAACATGAATAATAGCAATAATCTTGAGTCAGAGCCACTCAAGTATAGAAACAACTTAAAGCTTTGTTGATCTGGCTTCTCGTTCTCACACCAGTCTGTAACTCTCCAATTATGTTATTCGATGGGTGATATGAATAAGATCACGGAATCTCCTCACTAGGAACATCAACCGTGCTATTCTGATTTGAAATATTCCGATCAACTATCAAATCAACTGAAGGAGTACTAGATGTTGCTTCATTTTGATCGCTAGGTCCAGCAGATTGGTTTAACATATTGGGTATCTGCTCGGATTCTTCATCAGAGGAAGATTCTCCATCATCATCATCGAAATTCGGAGCTACATCAGAGTCGGAATTCTGATTCTGAGAAAGAATGGGCTCTGTAGAAGTATTTCCTGGTTCAGTGAAAACATTTGCTGGAGTTGTAGTTGGTGTTACTTCTGCTTCAGAAACTGTTCAACTGGAACAACACTATTACTCGGACCTACACCAGAAGACGAAGTACCAATAGTAGGTTGATTAACCACTATTGGCCTTAAGATCTTTTCTTGATTTTCCGACTGTTGAATATAATAAAGAGCTGCTAGATCTTCTTCAGACGGTTCTTCTGGAAAGTCGAATGACTTCCACAAATCTTGATAATTGAACAACCACGCATCGCCTTTTCTTTGAATAGGAAATGTGTACCTAAAGCAATCAACGTGTTGTGCTTCGACCACTCTTCTCAAAGTAGGAATGTAAACTCTCCTGGCGTACTAGCGTAACCAGCAAAGAAACCTTCAAGCGTTTTAGCACCAAATTTTCCATCGGAATCAATCACTGTGCAAGGTGCACCAAACGGTTCTAGATACTTTAGATTTGGTTTCCTTCGGTTAATCATCTCGAAGCATGTCTTTTTGGTCGGTTTGACCATCAAGAATCTGTTCAATGTGTAGCATGTCGTTGCAACCGCTTCACTCAAGAAGCTGACGGGAAGTTTGGAATCATCAGCATAGTTCTCGATGTTTCGATTAATGTTCTGTTCTTCCTCTCAGCTACTCCATTTTGTTGCGGAGTGTAAGGTGCACTGAATTCGTGCAAAATTCCTTTAGCGTTGCAAAAATCTTTCATCTTGGCATTTTTGAACTCCGTACCATTATCACTCCGAATTCGTCTAACAGGGAAATGATATAGATTTTCAAGCTTCTTGAAGAGAAACACAAGATTTTCGAACGTTTCATCTTTAGACTCTTGAAAGAAAACCCATGAATATCGAGAATAATCATCTGTGACGACCAAACAGTATAGATCTCCTGATATACTTCGAACGTTCACCGGACCGAAAAGATCCATATGTAGATGTTCAAGCGGCAATGTTAAGGAGTTAAGAATCTTCTTAGGATGTGACTTCTTAATCTGCTTCCCTTTCTTGCATTCAAGGCAATGATCCGTCATATGGAAGCTTAGAAGATTTACTCCTTCAACCAAGTCGTTATGAACCAGAAAATTCATTTTCCTTAGATGTATATGCCCCATCTTCCTGTGCCATAGAATCGAATCCTTCTCATTGGCTTTTGTAACAAAACATTGAGCCAACATTGACGATGTAGTAGCAAAACCCATGTCTAGCACGTAGAGATCGTTTTCGCGTGGAGCGCGCATCAGAATCCACTCATCAGGAATCTTGAAGCCCGGCTTCAGTATCATGCACTCCTTATCATTGAAATGAACGGTGAACTGTTTGTCGCAAATCTGTGAAATGCTGAGAAGATTGTTCTCCAGCTCGGCGATATAGTTTACACGATCAAAAGACACCACACCATTCGAAAGCTTTCCTTTAGCTACAATCCGGCCTCCTTGATTTCCAGCGAAGCCTACATACCATCCGTTAATCGCTTTAATATCAAAGAGTAGTGCTTTCATCCCCGGTCATGTGTCGCGAAGCTCCGCTATCCAGAATCCACTTCGATAACATGGATCTTTGGAGCTCCTGCACACGTTAACAACTCAGTGAAAAAGTGCAACCCAAGCCTTTTTGGTCTTGAGTTTGGGATAATAATCTTCGTCAAAAATCCTCATAAGCCCTCTGATATTCAAAATCATCATCTGAGATTTCATTGACATTTAAGTTTCCAAACTTGACTTTCTTCTTTTCTTTTGAAATTTTAGGAAAATCTTTATCAATTTCAGTTTTACCCTTTGATTCAGACACCTTGTCTTTATCAATCTTGACTGACTCAGACTTTGCAACTTCAGATGATGTTGTTTTCTTCTTAGCAACCCAAGATTGTGATTTAATTCTTGCTTTCTTAATGTAGAATCTTGAATCCTTGTTTTTCGTTCGATTTGGAAGTTTCACCTTTCTCAAAAATAGAATTTTCAAACTTTGATTCACTTTTAGGTTTCACTTCGATTTTAGATTCATTGTTTCGTTTTAAGATTGTGATAGGTTTTGCAATCTCTGGGTGCTTTAGTTTCTCAACATCTGAAACTGTCTTTCTTCGTTGATACACAGGCTTTGATTTCGGACACTTGCGTGCAATGTGGCCAACTTCATTGCATTCGAAGCAAGTCCGAGTATCATAAGAATGTCCACTAGTGAGTTTTACTCCACTTGCGGATTTAGCCTTATCCCGGAGTTCCTTCTCCTTTTTAAACTCATCATTTGATTGCTTTCCAATCAAATTTTCTTCCTGAACCGTGCTCGTCCCATACACAAATTTCATGTTTTTATTCTTGTATTCGTGAAATGGTGACTTCTGTTTCTTATTTGGTTCATCTTCTACCTCCAAACCCAAACCCGCTCTCCTGTTTTCAGGAAAGTCACCACCATTCCTTCGGTAGTTATTACATCCTCTTTTAGTTTAGAATAAAACTTTTTCTCATTTTTCTCCAAATCTTCTGATGATACTTCGACAATTTTGAACAATTTATCAAGTTGATCTTCTTTCACATTTCGAATCGGAAAGCTATCATCGAAATATAGTCTATCAGATTCCTTAACTTTGTACATGACAACGTTAGGATCATCACTTAGGCTATCTTCCAATGATGTATCGTCATCTTCGGGTTGTGAATCAGAACTGTTCAAACTCACATTGGCGCTCTCAAAGCTGCCATCATCAGATTCACTCAGCACATTCTCAACAACATTTTTTTACCACAGCTTCACTATCATCTTTTGTGTAGGTTATGTCAATGTTCTCAGGCAGCTCATTTATCTTTTCTGTCAAAAGTTCAACATTAAGCGCCTTTTCCATCCCTTCAACTTTCTTGCGATAATATTTTTCACACAAGGGTGGTGGAACATTGCTATAGTCCCCACGATTCTTACCTTTTGATTTTTGATCATTTTCTTCCGACTGAATCGTTGGAAGAATATTGTCGATGACGTAAGCATTTGTGGTATAGCTTTTCAAAAGCTGTCTCACCCTTTCGGGTTCGATTTTCATATCTTGAAGCTCTTATTTAATTTCAACAGTGTATGTTAATGGCTTTTTGTTTTTCCATTACCGTTGCTTTTAACATTCTTACTGTGTCATGTTGTTCAATATTATTCTTATCAAGCCTGCCGTAATCGCCTTTCATTTTATAATAAGCTTCCTTCATTGTGCGATAATCATATTTGAAATTGTTGTTATGTACATTGAGTTCACTTATGATTTGAGATTTTTCGGCGCATTTCACACAAGGCTCAGTACATTTCGTGCAAGGTTTTTCAACCTCAACGATTTGCACTTTTACAACCTCCTTTTCTACAACTTTTACCTCCGGACCTACCTTTGTCAAATTTTCCATCATCGCTTTGTTTGCGATTTCCGTGAGGTTCTCTTCATTCATTTCCTTAGTCACGTTGATGACTTCTTCAACTTCCGGTTTCTCCTCAACAACATGCTCAGAAGATGCTGCTTCACCAAAACAACCTACAAAACTAGAAGTCACGTTAGAAGAAAGAACACTCTGCATCCTCGTATGATGATAGATCTCCACTTCTTCTGCTTGTTGCAAGTATTCTTCTAGCATTGCATTCTCCATAGCTGCATCCTCGGCAGATGTATCTTCCACGATTTCAGCCATTAGAGCAACTCCAGTCTTTTGGCAATGTATGAGTTCCAATCAAATCCATCGTCTTCATTAGAAGCAACCATTGCTTTTTCTGCGTTGTTGGATGGTTTCTCTTGAACTTCGATTTGCGTTTTCTTCGGAAATGGCTTATTGCAACGACTTCTTGTAGTAATCACTGCCGCCTCCGAAAGGACTTTGGTTACCACTTGCTTCTAAATTCTTGCACTCTCGTTTGAAATTCCCTTTTTGTCGGCATCTGAAGCAAGTAACTTTCATCTTGTCGAAACCCAATTTGTTGCTCGGGTTTCCGATATCTCTACCGGTTAGTGCAACAAATTTGGTAACTCTCTGTATAATCAAAGCTAAGGACCATTTGATGTCCATCAACTCAAGCTCCTCCTCATCCACTTGATCTTAATCCTCTGCAGTCATTTCTGGATTACCAATCTTCCCGGCCACTAAACTTTCATATGATTTTGTTCAGAAACGACGTTGTTTAGGTTGACTGCAATGTTGCATCTAAACACATTTGGATCAGAATTTGATTGATTATTCTTATTCGTCTGATTCTGAAATGTTGAGTCAGAACTCGTGCTCGAATATGATGCATTTTGAGGACTCTGATCATAGTTAAGATATGATTGAGTTTGGCTCTGTGGGGAATGATTCGAGGAATTCATATTCGCGCTGAAAGCAGTTTGGATCTTTGGACTTGAGATATTCTCTTGAGCTCCAGTCTTATAATAAAGTCCAACATCTTGAGCAATGTTCGGATTCTTTGACTTTGCAATCTTCAATAGTTCCATCTCGTGCCCCTCCAGCTTATCGATAAAAGTGGATAACTTGAAAAATTCCCAGCTTGGACTTTCTTTTAGCACCATGAGATAAGTTGTCCATTCACCTTCCGGCAAGGCATCAGCCAATTTGTCAATGTATTCTTCTTTAGTCTTCTCAAGACCATGCCTTCTCATAATCACCTTCAAATGACAGAATCGTTCTATCATCTATTTCATTGATTCGCCTTTTATCATAGTAAAGATATCAAATTCTTTCATGATTAGAGCCTTTTTGCTCTTTACCATTTCTACACTCCCCTGATACTTCGCCTTTAGAGACTTCCATAACTCTTGTGCAGTTTTGTACTCTGGTAGTAGCGCCAAGATGTCTTCTTTAACGGACTGCTGAATCAGACTGATCATTTTCTTATCAGCAACATACGCATCCTTTTGTAGAGTAGAAAACTTGCTCATCTCGATAACATTATCATGTTCATCTCTTGGCCATGTGTAGCCCGTTTCAACTGCAACCAATTGTGAAAGAATGTAGGCTGAACCCAGTTCGTAAACTTTTCCTTCCACCACTCGTATTCATCCATGCACATAAGTTTCGGTGGCTTCACTGACGTACCCATCTCGTTATCCCATCCACACCCGCCTCTCGCATTAACGCATAATGCTTTCTCACCATCGATGGACGAACCACCTTGTCTTTCTTCCCTGCAACAAGGTCCACAGGGACGTCGATGAACCCGTAATACTCTCCCAAATCCAACGGTCATTAACTTGATTCACCATGTTGGCACGATGTTGAAGCCGTCATAAACGCACTGTGGATATCTTCCATCACAGAAAACAAACGAGTATTGCTGAAAACACGTTCACAAACTTGAAAATTTGATTAGTATACTTACAAGTTCGGGCGAACATGTGCAGCAAAACAGATCAGATTCAATTTCAAACAAGTTCGGGCGAACTTGTTGAAATATTTTGAAAATTTTCACCGTGAAGAAGTTCGAGCGGACTTGTAAAGATTTCAAGAGAACTAAACAAGTTTGGGCGAACTTGTAATAAATTTTCAACAAGATTTGATCAAGTTCGGGTGAACTTGATGAAATTTGAATGAAAATTAAGCAAGTTCGAGCGGACTTATCTAAAATCTTTGAAAAATCAATCAAGTTCGAGCACACTTGATGAAAAATCACTCAAAAAGTGAATTTTCAATCAAGTTCGAGCGGACTTGATGTCAAGTTCGTTCAGACCAAATTTGCAAAACATGATTTTTTCAACTTTTTGACATCAATTAGTTTGAATTAGGTCTTGAAACTTTCAGGGGTTTATCTTTAGTGTATTTTACATGACATATTCAAAATTTAGCAGATTTTAATCGTAGGTTCATTGTTTTTCATGAAAAAGTTAAGAAAACTGGTAGAAATGAGTAGAATAAGAGTAGTTCTTGTGATGATTTCACCAAATCAGGTATCCGTGGCTCTGATACCACTTGTTAGATCGCTCCTGAATAGCTCGGGAACTTAAATTGGTTTCTAATGTCCATATAGGCGGAAACTAAATGACATGTTAACCATATAACAAGAATTACTCATTAATTGTCTGTTTATTGATCATAAAGTCAATTACATTCGAGTTCCGAATCCGACAGAGCTTCGCCTCTAAGTGTGCAAAGTTACAAATGAGAAACCATGAGGCACCTATTTATAGATGATCAAGTTCGCTTGGGAAGACAACAAGTTCGGGCGAACTTATTGAACAAGTTCGGCCGAACTTGTTCACATATACTATTCCGGGCGAACTTGATACCTATTTTCATAAATACTTCTCGTTTCTAGCATATTTTGATCCAATCTAAATAGACTCGATACAAGACTAAGACATAGACATACTGTACTAACAACTTACAAGTGATCCAAATAAAATATTAGAACTCAGGGAAGGTCTCCTTAAGCCAGGAAACAACTCCAAGAGAGAGTAGAGAAGAAATGGGGTGAATGAGCAAGGAATGAAGCTCAACATTGAGCTCTATTTATAGTTGAAGGACATGGATTTAGATAAATCAAAGTGTTTAGAGTTCACTTAGGATCACTCCAGGTGTAGTATAAGGTGTCCGATACCAGACATGAGGCCATGGTTTCGAAATTCAGGAGCTGAAGTGGTTTGAGTGGTGGCCAAGGCTGCAAGCTGCAGCTGGCATGCAGGATTCTGCGAAACGCATGCTTTCGCGCCACGCGAGGGGACAACTTGTCCCTGGCACGACACGCGGGGGTGACCATTTCTCAAAATTTTCAATTTTGGTCCATGGACTTCCCAAACTTCCATATTTTAACATAAAAGCATGTTTTATTCAATATGGCTCCTGTTTGGCACTCTCGGGAGTATAATTGAACAGCGTTAAGCTCCGGGTTCTTTAAAAGGTCACTCAGAGGCATAGTTTAAACATGTTGACACTTTTAGTCCTTCAACTATTCATTTGTCGTTCAGAGGTTATAAATTAACATAACGACGAATTTAGTTCCTCTCATCCAACATGTGGTAAACGAGGATCTGCGGGACACGTGTCAGTTTATTATAGGATGGGTTTTTACGAGGTGTTACATCCACCTTAACCTGTTTACCATAAAATCTAAGGTCGTTCCTTGCTTTCCAGAGACACCAACACGACACAATCACCACCCTTTGCAGCGCAACCTTTTTCGCATCCCGTTTCCCACAATAGTTATGGATCTCGAGCAGATCTTTGAACGAAAACACAAAAAATTAGGCACCCGGCACCACGAAGCAACTTTCTTCCATAAACCTGTAGCCCAATAACATCCCGTAAACAAATGATCAGCTGACTCCACCCCCGAAGCGCAAAACGAACATAGACTATCATCGATAAAAATCCAGGGATCCTGTTTAACTTAGTTCTCTAGGCGAACACGCTGCACTTGATCAGAACCTATTTAACCCAATCCATCACGTACCTATTGTTGTAATCACCCATGTTCACAACCAAACTTTTCACCGCCGCCACACTAAAAGAATCGGGCACGTTCCTAATCCAACGCCATAGATCCCTCCTGTTAGATAGGGAAACCGGCCCAAAAGACGACGGAGAGAGTCCAACTCGCTGACCTCGTCGACTGAGAGACCCAAACCCCGACCTTCTTAGGGGACACCACTCTATCCTAAGCAACCCAATGAGTTTTATTTACACCCTCCCCCCCACCAAAAAAACCTCTAACTAATTCTTCCAAATCTTCAACAACTTTAACCGGAGCACGATAAAGCGAGAAAAAATAGTTAGGGAGGCTCTCAAACACAAAGCGAATAGGAGTCACCCTCCCACCGAATGACAAGAGCGCCGGTTTCCACCAAGAAAAGTGTTTCTCAAAAATATGATACGCGGGCCTTCAATTGTTAATTCGGTTCATATTTGCTCCTACCATAAGACCGAGATACTTAAATGGCATGGAATCCGGCTTACACCCCACTACTCCCGCCATAGCTTCCACCTCTAAGTTACTCACCCCCATCCCGTAGACGTTAGATTAGCCAGGGTTTATGTTTAAACCCGAACAAGCATGAAAATATCTTAGGATTCTAACCACATTCAAAACATTCTCATTTTCCCACTCTCCTAAAATAAGTGTGTTATTCGCATAGAATATATGAGACACGTGTGGGCCATCGTTAGGAAGTCTAATACCCTTCATCGTACCAAATACACAAGCTTTCGCGATCATACATGATAACGCCCCCCATGACTACCACAAAAAGGAATGGGAAAATCTGGTCACCTTGTCGCATACCCTTTTGACATTGAAACTCAAAGATTGGCGACCCGTTAACCAAGACCGAAGCCCGAGAAGATGATAGAATCCCCATTACCCAAATACACCAATTAGGCGGAAAACCCATTTGACCAAGAACCTCCACCACGAAGTTCCAATTAACGTTGTCATAGGCCTTTTCGAAGTCTATTTTAAGGAAAATTGCCTTTTTCTTACTTTTCTTAATCTAGTTGTGAACTTCATTTAATATAAGAGGCCCATCAGAAATATATCTACCACCAAGAAAAGTCTACCGAGATGAAGATATAACTGATCCAAGGACTTTTTGAGCCTATTCGCGAGGATTTTGAGATGGTTTTGTTGATGATACCGACAAGGCTTATAGGTCGGTAATCATCCAACCCAATCGGGTCTCTAATCTTGGGGATGAGTGCAATAAAAGACGACCCACACCAAATATTAATAGCCCTCGACTCATGAAAAGCAGCCAAAATTCTGAAAAAACCGTCCTCGAAAAACCTCCAAAATGCTTAATGAAACGATAATTAATACCGTCACGCCCGGGGCCCGGTCATCCCCGCAATCTAAAACCACTTCTTTGATTTCCACCCGAGAGAAGTTCGACACAAACCATCACTCTCTGCTTCTGAAATCTTTTTAATTTCCGAACACACAAGGTGTGGCCGTACCGAGTGATACTCCACGAATTTCTCTTTAAAGAACCTAAAAACCTCTTTTTTGATACTAGTCAACTTCGTGACCCAAACTCCTCCCACTTCCATCCCGTGGATAATGTTATTAGCTTTCCTACAATTAATCAAAGAGTGAAAAAATATAGAATTTTCATCACCATCTCTGGCCCATCTGATTGGCGAACGTTTCTTAAGATCTCTAGTCTTCTTATCCTCTTCCTCCTTTATCACTCTTTTACTTTCCAAGAAAACCCATTCTTCCTCTTCAGTGAAATCCCCGACTTCAAGCACCACCTCCATATCTTCCAATCCACTCTCGCACACGCCACCAACTCGCCCTCTTTTCTCAACATAGCATCCCTCCAATCTTTTAAACGGCTTCTAAGATGACAAAGCTTCCTTAAAAACATCACATCCATAGGATCCTCATTATCAATAAAGCTGCCAAATGCCTCCGAAACAGCCTCCTCGTATCCCTCTCTTCCGATCCACAAATTAAAGACCCGTAATCGACGGGCCCCAAAATTCACAGTTGTAGAGAGAAAATTGATAGGACTATAGTCTGACAAAAACCAAGGTAGCGCCTCTGAACACGCTTCACGCCAAGCATTAAAAAATCCGAATAGGCTAGAAATCTGTCAAGCTTACTCAGCTTTTTACTGTTGTCTGAACTACATGTAAACCACCTACCTTGCATATTATACTCAAGGAGCCCTGCTTAAAAAATAAATGAATTGAAGTTATTAGCACATGAAGGTTTGATAGCACAGTTCCTTTTTCTCCTAACGAGATCGAACCGCATTAAAATCCCCCGTAACTATCCAATATCTGCCGTTCCCTAAAACCACTGATAACAAAGAATCCCATAAATATTTTTTAGACGGCACACCTTGAGGTGCATAGACATTGAGCACGTTCATAGCAACATCACATCCGACGTCTCTATCCCTAATGTGTAGGAAGTTTCTGTCTTTAGAAGCACCTATTTGCTGGAACACTGATTCATCCCACAAACAAATTCAACCTCCCGATTGTCCCGTCGAATCCACATTATCCATACTGAACCTTCTATTTCCCCAGTACCCACCAAATTCAACCAGTGAAACATCTTCCTGTTTGGACTCCTGTAAAGCCATAAATTTAATACCATACTTCGCTTTAATGCTCTTCACCCATCCCAGTTTATTATCACCCATCCCGGTTCATGGCATAGCACCATTGAATCATAAGTGTCGAAAAGTTTCCTGATCAGATCTGTTTTCTTTGAAATATCCGTCCCAACCAAAGCACCACAACTGTCGTCCGGTTCACCTCCCTATCAACCGGATCCCCTATTGCCTTCTTACTTTCGTCCACTGGACTTGAAACCGTCGCACCCCTTGTTGACTTTCAAACACCCTGGTGATGCTCGTTGATTCCGAATTCGCCCTTTTGTTCAGGTAAAAAATGCCATGTGTATTAGTACCACAAGATTTTCATCTGAACTTCCCTTCTTGTCTCAAGATAACACCCCCTTTTCGACATTGAATTCCACCGTGTCTTCTAAGAGCGACCTAGGCCGCTTTTTGGGCCTCAACACTCGAGAAAAGGAATCCCTGGACAAATGTTGCATGTTGGGCCTTTCCAAGCCCGTTTACCCTTTTCTTCAAAAGTGAAAACATAAACTTTTTTGTGGGCCCCACCTTTATCTGCCACTACACTAGGCCTCTCCTGAGAATGTTCTAACAGAAAAGTTTCATTCACCTCGGTCCATCCCCGCCGAATTATCTCTCCTCGTGCATGGCCTCTTCGTTTCCATGCACCAGCTCTTCAGATTCCATCTCGGCATGTTGCACCGAACACTTCCCTTCCGGTGAAATAATTGTCACCACTAGAACTTTCATCACCGTCATCTTCCTACAGAAAGTCTGGCACCCAATTGTCCACTCTTTCACTATCCGGACTTTAAACCTCTTCCTCTTCCATTCAATAGTCCCTTCCCCTGAAATCTTATTCACATCTCCGACAAGGACTCCGATACATTTTACCGACAGATCCCCCACATCCAAGCACAACCTAAACACATTAGTGACCGTTCCGAAACTCTGCCCGATCTTAGAGAACACCTCCTCTCCCCCAGATTCACCGGAACCCATGTAATCTTAAGCCAAGCTACTTGTTTGAAAGAAAGCGATTGACCTTGCCAAACATCCAGCATACTAAACTAGTCCTTCCAGTCTTCTTGTTTTCCAAGAAAATCGTTGGCCTCTGCCGTACCATAGAATTTAACAAGAACAGTGAGTCCTCCAAGATAGTTTATGGCCGAGTAGGAAACTTTCAAGGCTCAAAGGTGCTTATTGATGCTTGTCAATGTCTCAAGGCTCTTGGTCCTTCCCACCAAAGCCCAACCTTGAAGATCCTTGAAAGAACTAATCTCCATCGGAATCACTATAACTTTTCCTGGCACAGCAGACGTACCCCTTCTTTCTACTTCTCCAATCCCTTTTCCCAAAGTTTCACTATAAGAAACTTCACCTCTCCAAGCCTGACCCCTAACTGGTTTGACAGGTGGTGGCTGTTAGCTTGCTTCGTGTGTCTTTAGAGCTTTCTTTGCTGGTGCCTCGGAGGTAAGATACCCAGCATTCTCTAACGCAAACTTAGCAATGTTAATCTACAATTATTCCCACCCATCTTCACGTTGTATAGATTGCGTTCAAGTTCTGCCTTATCCTTCAAATCTTTGAAACTGACAAAACCAAACTTATTTCCCATCTTTTCCTTCTTCCTCGCAATGTATGTACCTGAAACCTCCCTAAAAACAACCAGAAACGAGGAGAGTTCCCATAGGGTGTAGCCGTTGGGGAGGTTAGACACATAGAATTTGGTGATGTTCCTTCCCTTTGTCTTCATGTTGCCCTGGTCTTCTTCTTCTTCCGAAAAAGTTCGCCTGCGTTTTCCCTTCCCTCCAGTAACCATTGGCCTCTTGCCCTTGGAAGTCACCGGGTCTTCTCTCCATGTGGGGGCATTAACCATTACGTATGGTCTTAGAGGACGATTCTTTCACTATTTGGAGCATTAATTTACCTACTAAAATATCACATGTTTCCATCTAATGACCACCATTAGAATTTCGTTTTTGTCTACATTTAGGAGTAAACAAATTTCTAAATGCGGTATTTTATTAGTAACCCTTTCTAATGGATAATAGCATAAAATCAAAGGTGTATTAACGTTTAATATATTTTTGTAATATAAAACTTTAAGATTTTTAGACATAAAGACACATTTTCAAACTTGCATATATAAAATGTAAATCATGTAAAAGCATTCACATCCAACCCCCTCGTATTATGTGAGAGACACTATTCTCCCTTTATAATTTTTTAATATATTCTGAAAGCGGTTGTGAGTGGAAGAGATGATAAAAGTATTAATAAAATATTATTTAATTGAAAGGGAGAGAGAAAAAAATAGTTATTTTTAGTGTAATACAGGGTAAAAAAATAGGGGTTGGATGTGAATGCCCTAAAAATCGGTCTACAAAAAGTATTAAAACCACTATAGCAAAGTCCTTGATCGTCGTTCCTCACACCCACTGGCGGCTTCATCTTCCTCACAACCACCTACAAACCGGCGTCTTCATCTTTTCACAAACTGAAATCCTAACATCAACTTGGATGCAAAATGCAGACGGTGGTGATTGTGGTGTTTACTCAACATATCGACCGGCAGCGATCCATCGCTTAATATATTTAGTAGCTCAGCCTGCTGCATGTACTACGTCATGAAACGAATCTTCTCCTCCCTTAGGACCCACTCTCCGTATCTCAGCAGGACGACGGTGGAAGAGGAGCTCTAGCGGTGTTGGTTAGATTATCTGTGTACATGTCTTTTTTAACCGGTCGGTTGTCTTTTTATGATGAAGTTAGCGAAGCAATCTCTAAAGTGTGAACCCTCTAATTTTCATGTTATACAAATGAAAAATATAATAAAAAGGACCAATATCAAGAAGCAACGTAGACCAATGAAAAGAGAACCGTTCAACTTCTTTTCTTTAGACTGTGTGTACTCGAGCGTGACCCAACGCCATCACCCACCATCACGCGCCAGGGTGCCTCCGGGCGCTATGGGGTTTGAAATTTTGATGCTCGCTATGGCCATAAAGGCCGGGAAAGTGTTGGGGGAACGGGAATGTTACCGTTTGATGGTAATGTTATTAATTTTTATTTTTTAACATTTTAAACCTTATATAAACCTTCCATTTCTATTATTTTTATACGACTCTCTCTACCGTCATTTTCTTCGCTCCATATTCTATAAAAACGCAATATTTTTACTCTAGAAAAAATGTATCCCTACAACTTGGGTTTCATTCCTCCTCGATTAAGCGGCGACCCGAACCAAACGAACGCTCCTAACCAGCCGTTGTTGCGGTTCCCACCCAACCAACTGCCTATGGAACAAGGTTTGTCGAGTATAATCACAACCAAACTGGATTCATGAACCTCTTGAACCGGCCCCTCACATGGGACCCAAATCAATACGGTTGGAATCTGAACTTCAACATGGGATACTACAGCTCATCACAAGGTTTTACCTCGTCACAAAGTGAGCCCGACTTCATCTAAGAGACACATACGGAGACACAATCGGATGAGGAGCCGGAGACACAAACGCATACACCATCCAACCAAACCAAACCAAACGGAACAAAAGGGTGTAACATAAGAAGAAAGAAACAACCGAGACCCAAGCGAAAAAATGTGCAAATATGGGATGATGAAGAGAAGTACGCGTTAGCCCGAGCTTGGGTCGACGGATCGGAGGATTCTGATATTTGTAAGATTATTTGTAGACTTTTTTATTTTTATTTTTATTTTTTAATTTATACATATAATTTGTTTGTTAAAAATTATACTTATTGTTTTGTATCATTTTTTTAGCAAACAACCAAAATAAAGTTGTGTTTCGGAAACAAATCCGAGCAATCTTGTTTGATCTCGTCGGCAGGGGATAATTACTATCAACCGGATTCAATATCGGGCAAGTTGATGGATATCAACAACAAATGTACAAGATTACAATCGATTTATCAAATGGTTGGAAAAGCGGTGAAAGCGACGGGGATATAATGCAGTCCCCTTTAATAGAATATCAAGTGTTCATAATAGCTCTAAATGGGCCAACATCCCTATGATGGTAGGTACTTCTTCCACTAGGTCGGGAAATAGAAGGCCAACAAAGAAGTCAAAAACCTCCGAGTCAGTTGAACCCGAAACGCCAACGATTGAAACATCGACTTAAACGATGTTAATGCGTTATTTCCGGGGGTGGACGGGGCGGATGAGCAAGGGGCGGAGCTACCACAACCACCTGGTAGAAGAAGCGGTGCAAAATCGAGGCGACCAGAGTCATCAATAGGGGGCATCCGACTTGAGTCAATTGTTTTCCAAGGTGAACCAATGCCTTCAAGACATACGCAGCCTCGTGGCTTAACGTATGTAAGAGAACCAGAAAGTTGTCAAGCTTATGAGGGATAGGCAATTTGAGAGAGACTTTGAGTTTTAGTCGAAGCCGCACGACCACCTAACTAGAAAAGCATTGGAAATGACACTAAAACGAAAGACGATTATCGAAAAAATATGGACTTTGAGTTTTAGAGTGTTTATTAGTTTTGTTGCAATGTTTTTTTATAATGTTTTTTTTTTAATTTAATGAAATGCTATTTGTTTTTTAATTTTATAAATTTAGAGATTAAATATTAAAAATAATAATTGAGTAATAATTGGTAAGGGTTATGAGGCTTCGTCCACTACATACACTTGTTATATAACCCTCGTAAAAAAGATTGTGGGGGGTTATGACTTATGAGTGCACATGGCTTTAAGATAGTGTTTCATTGTATGATTTATATAAATCGACTCTGATAAATTAAAAATACAAAATTTCTCTTCAATATATATTTAAAAAGTTGTCAAAATGGTTATTTTATGATCGCTGGTTTTTTATTCACAAAATATATCAGTATCACTATCACTATATAAAATGGTTATTTTATGATTGCTAGGTTTTTTATTCACAAAATTTATCATTATCACTATCACTTCACTATATATAATATATCAAAATACCCTTGTGTTATTAAAAAGTTCAAATGCTAATTGGAATTAATTAATTATAGAAGGATCACATGAGTTCTTTCTATGAGATTTTGTATAGATTTCTAAACTAATCTTTCTTATATTTTTGTTAATAATCACTTTGGGTTGTAAACTAACCCATGGATGGCAAATCATAATCCATGTTATATATATACTAATCTCTATAATCTATATCAATATATAATCCATGTCTATTATAACAATCCGTTGGACCTTATTACATAGATCTAGAGCACACCCATTATTCAAAACAACACACCCATAATTCAAAACAACCATACTTCCAAGGTATGTTCAAATACATGGATTAATTAGCTAGCAAGCTCGGACCTAATTACCCCTAAATCGTGATGAAAAAAGACCAAACAATGGATTGATCACACTAAACCCTCCGTCGAAAGCCAGGTTATGCCCACTTATATGCTTAGACTCATCACCGGCTAGAAAAAGGGTCGCCTCGGCCACATCTTCTTCACGAAGCATGGCTCCTTTTAAATTTGAGTACACATCCGTATACAAATCCGGATATTTCTCGATAATAGGCACCGTTGCCGGTGTAACAACCAAGTGTGGCGACACGCAATTGACACGAATCCCGAACTCTCCAAGCTCAGCAGCAACATTCTTAGTGAGTCCCACAATAGCATGTTTGGAACTAGCATACGCATGAGAAGTGTTACCTCCAACACTAGAAGCAATACTTCCAATCGTAACTATGCTCCCACTGCAAGCCGGAATCATCACACGAGCAGCCTGTTTGGTCCCTAAGAACACACCGGTTACATTGACACTCATCACTCGTTCAAAATCATCTACTTGGTTATCAAGGATACTAAACTTTAGGGCACCTGCAATGGCAGCATTATTTATCATAATATCTACTTTACCATGTTTGTCCATGGTGAAGTTCACAACCTTTTCCATATCTGATTCAATGCACACATCACAGTGCACAAAAGAAGCCGTTTCATGACCGATATTCTCACATACTTTTTGACCCAAATCATCCAAGATGTCTGCGATCACCACTTTGGCTCCATGTTTAACGAACAGTCTTGCAATGGCCTCACCTATCCCTCTAGCTCCACCTGTAATAATTGCTACTTCCCTGCCAATCTAATAGAGTTAAAAAAGAAACATAAAAACCCTAATACACTATTTAACAGATCTATTAAAAATATATAAACATTTTATTTTTGGGTTTTTTCGTCGGTAATCATTAGTAATTTGATTGTTTAATAGTGATCATTATCTAAAACAAAAATTTAGAGGAGAGAGGATACCTTGGGATGGGTTGGGTGGCTATCATTTCATTTGCCATTGAAGAGAATTTATGGAGAGTAGTTTTGTTTTTTTGTGGATACTAAAGATGATAGAGGTGCTACTTCTTGTATAGGAGTTCCTTACCATTAGTTCGTTACTTTAAAACGTTTTTTTTAAATAATTTTTATGTGTATATCACTGACGGCTGGTTTCAGATTAGTGTACATGGTCTTTCAAGGGTTAACCTTAGATTTTGGCTTCTTTAATGAAAGTGCTATGTTACGCAATGATTAAGACAGGCATAATCCTAAGAATATTGTTTGGAAAGCAGGATAACTAACGAACCAAGAGGTAATGAGTAACCTACATCTACCAAATATATATGATCAAATAATAATAAGTGCATGTTTCAGGTAATATGTTGTAGCAACACCAGGCTTGGCGAGGCATCCTTGGGGGTACCAGGGCCGGGTTCAAAGCCGGACGAGAACATCGTCGCCACCCCAGGGGTAGGCGGCTAGGTGGGTTCCGTCCCCCTAGAGTACTAGGGTACAGAGCATCACTTCCTAAAAGGTTTATTATATTTTATTAGATAGATGAATAAACTTGGTAAAAATGTGTATATACATTTGTGTGTGTCGGCATATGTGTGTACACACACAAAGAGTTGTTAACCTACAAAGCGTACAAAACCACCAGGTTACCACATGCCAAAGGTATATTAGTTCGTGCTCTAATTATGCAACCTATAGATATAATTACACAATCTATAAAACTCTATTTTACACAACTTATATCTTGATAATTACACAATCTATATTACACAACTTATATCTTGATAACACAACTTATTTAATAATTACATAATTATGCAACCTATACATATAATTACACAATCTATAAAAATAATTACGCAACCTATAAATATAATTACACAATCTATAAAAATAATTACGCAACCTATTTGCAACCTATAAATATAATTACGTAATCTATAAAAATAATTCTGCAACCTATTTTATAATTACACATATTCGTAATTACACACAATTTATCGACTTTTAAAAAGAAAAGTACTAAAAAAAGATATAGCAAGACTATACTCAAAATAAAAAAGAATAAAATGCTCGTTTTTGAGGTTACAATTATCTTTTATATAGTGATAACGTATAAAAGTTAGATGTTTAAAAATACGGAGGAAGTTGAACAAGATGAACAATTTGTCTGTACCAGTTTTACCATTCAAAATATATGGAGGAACTTGAACGCAAATCTAATCGTTCAATGTTTTACTTTGAATTTTTGGTTTACTTACGCACTTTTCAAATTTTTTAACACTACAGGGGTGAACCCTCACCCGTTAAAAAGGCATTATATTATCCAACATCGTAATATTTTTTACTATCCAAACACTAAGTTGATTGTTTTTCAACCTAATGTTTGGACATTTGCATAAGTAAAATATGTTTCAAAAATAAAATTTTGCATTATAATTTATTATAATATCTCATACCCGATTATTATTATTCCGTTGGCATGCTCACTGGGATTGGCGCATAGTGTTGTTTTTCTCACGTTTTCAAGGTTTTCCGGATGAAGAGTATGATGTAAGGAGAATTATATATAATACTATGATGAAAATATTGATGGAACTTGCCCACAATAACTTTCGGTTCGGTCAACTTGCATGTGGACCAAAGTTCTTGACAATATAAACAATATTGATGGAACTCTTTTACTCTCACGTTCTTTTTGTGCTCTCAATAAAAATGGTTTTATTGTGATGGCGTTACAAGACTAAGGGATCTAGATGGAGATTCACTTTGTTTATTTTATTTTAAATAAATAAATTTCGTGGGTGTGTCTATATATGTGTGTATATATATAGGGCTCGGTTCAAATGAGAACCATCACGAGTTGCGAGAACTGCGGGAACTTTTTAAATTAGGGCGAGTGGGGCCAGATTTTTTTTGTACGTAGATGAAAATATTATAAACACATCTGTAAAAAAAGTAAAAGAAAATTGTCGAGGCGGTAGTTTTGACCGATGCACGTTTTTTACGCCTTGGTGTAAATTTTGCACGAAAATAAATATTTTTTTACGCCTCATGTAAATGTGGATATGCGGCTGTTTTTTTTTTATCGAAACAAGTGATTTTTTATGACTTTTGAGAAAAAAATAATTTCGGAAAAACCTTTTAGATTGCATAGTTGTCACTACTAAAGTCGGTCTCATTTTAACCCATCCATATATATATATATATATGGTTCAATTGTTAACCATTAAATATTAATGGTCTCTAAGTTTAGGTCACTTTTTTCAGTTCAGTCTAAAAATGAAACTTTTTGTATTTGGGTTCACAAGGTTTCATTTTTGTTGTCATTTTCATTCAATTGGCAAACTGAGTTAGAATTTTCAGTTAACTTCTCCTCCTTTTCTCGTTTTCCCCATTTAATTAAAATACACTATGGCACAAATGACGACTCTACCCTTCATTTAACTGATGAAAAATGATAAAAAAGGGAGAATTAGTTAACAGAAAATTCTAGCCCAGTTTCTCAATTAGATGAAAATGACAACAAAAATTAAACTTCAGGAACCAGATACAAAAAGTTTTATTTTTGGACCGAAGTGGCAAAAGTGATCTAAACTTAGGGACCATTTTTGTCACACCCTGACCCGCAGCGGAAATGGTAGTCGGGGCATGATTGGGTTTTTTATCAAAGCTCATGACATTTACTATAAAGTTTCATATTTATTATTTCTTTTTAAAGAAGAAATTACAATAAACATACAAGCACAACATATTCAAATACATTTTTCATGACTTCTTTATTTTTCTTCTAAGGAAATTTCCTATGTGTTCCTTGCTTCAACCTGTCCACCTGTATCATGTGTAAAATAGGGTTTTAGGTCAACAAAAGTTGGCGAATGAATCTTATTTAAATGTTTGAAAGAATTAGTTATATTGGTTATTTGAATAAAAATATGCATAACCAAATATGAGTATACGTATATGTAAATTAAACCACAAAACACATAATATCAATTAATGCACACACACACATACCAAATGATGAACAATGAGATCAAGGCTCAATCAAACGGAGCCGATCTAATGAGGCACCTGATGCTCAACTCGTCTCCAACGAGGAACTGATGGGTCTAATGAATGATTTGCACGCAACTTGACAAAAATGTAAACTCACAATACAACAAACAACATTTACATCACACGATAGTTCATATAATGGTAATAGCACAAGGGTTTGAATAAACGAAATGTATAAATGACACATGATACACCCCAAAACATGAATAAAAAGAGGAAGTTTGTAAGAATTCACTCACAGTGGGTGCGTTTTTTTTTTATTGATGAAGAGTGCGCACGAATTGAGGATTTAACCGACGAAGAAGACTAACCTAGATAATAACGCAATATTTCGATAAATATATAAAAATTAATATTTTGATTTAATACTTTTTGTTAGATTTTTAGGTTATTTTTGTGGTTTTTATTGAGATTTTAAAACCTTCGAAAATGTATTTTTAATTGATTTTTAACTAAAATATAAATACAAAAAGTAATAAAAATAAATAAATAAAAATAAAAATTAAGAAAAAACCTAGTCAGACCTGACAAGGTCTGACCAGTTCAACTGTGGTATTGGCTGCGTGTAGTGAGGCTCGAACTCGTGACCTCTCGGTTGCGTGCACGCAGCTCTTCCAACTGAGCTACGTGTCTAACCCGAAATAAACTCCATTTTAATTACATATATATACTAATTAGAATATATCAGAAATTATTTAATTTAAAAATATTTTTAAATTAATGAACCGGCGTTCATACCTATACTCGAACCCGTGACATTCGTATTGATTTGCACCCAGCCCAACCAACTGGGCTGGGTGTCTAACCCGTTATATTTTGAAATTATATTATATTTATATACTTGTTGACAATCGATCTTATTCAGTAACAAAAATTATGGGTTTATTTTCAGAGAACCGGACATGCACCAGTATCGAACCAGGGACGGGTGGTTTAAAATTGCACACAGTCCACCACTGGACTGTGTGTCTAACCCGTTTAAAAATCCGTTTTAAATTATACAAAACACTTAACCCGACATCATCTTCTTCCTAATACAAAAACCCAGAACCCGACTGATATTTATATAAAACCATTTGAACTTTGTTTTGATTTATTCATAATACATACAACTCTGTAAATTGAAATTTGAGTGATAGACTTTTACCGATTAGAATAGAATCGTTATTCCGACGAGAGATTCCGGCGACAACACCCAGTTCCGACAAAGTGTTTTTCGAACACAGAGGATTTGTTTTTAAGTGTTTAGAGTGATTTTGAGAGTGTGAACGAGTTCAATTGAGGTATAAGGATTCTTATTTATAGATGAAAGTGTGGGTGTCAATCATGAATTCGGTTTCGTCCGTTTCCAGTCAAAGCTTGGTTATTACATTGATTTGTAACTGAATTGAGTCATAATGCGTGATTGAACATCAGTTTTCTTGGGTTTAAATCGAAGAAAAAACGGTAACTGACAAGGATTTGGGAGTTACATACATCTTTGCTGGGCGGTTATTTTGAACTGTTTTTAGGAATTTGTTTCGGTATAATAGTTATTTGGTTTAAGATAAAATCAGATAGGTACGTGTAGCTTAATGGTGAAGTCCGTGTGTGTGGGTATGGGGACCCGGGTTCGAATCCTGTTTGTCCCTGTTTTCTTTATTTTATATTTTAATTTCTTAATTATTGGTATATACCTGTTATATATATATTTTTTTTTATTTAATCAATATATTAATTATCTAATTTATTATGAAGGTTATCTAACATATTTTATAAAATGAACAAATGCGTAACGAAATATTTAAATAATTTCCAAAGTTTTAAACAGAGCGGGTTTTGGAACTCGTTTTTACGACATATGTTACAATTTTGACATTTTACTCTATTTAGAAATCCACTTTTTCACGTATTAATATATGTAGTCGAAACATATATGGGGTGAGATAGTGATAATCACTTGATTCTCTTCTAGCAAAGTTTTTAGGTTTGAACCTTGTTCCACCACTGATTTTCTACCATGTAGCACACCATAGGAGGTCGGCGGCTGTATGAGCTAACATGAGGTAGATACTTTATAACCAATACAAGATAGTAACTTAGTAAGTAACTTGAGTCGTTTAAATTTTATGGTGAAAGACTACATTAAGAGGTCAACGGCTGTATGAGCTAACATGAGGTAAATACTTTATAATCAATACAAGATAGTAACTTAGTAAGTAACTTGAGTCGGTTGAATTTTATGGTGAAAGACTACATTAATAGGTCAATGGCCGTATAAGCTAACATGAGGTAAATACTTTACAACCAATACAAGATAGTAAAAGATATTTGATCATGGGACTTCTAGGTTATATGATGTTGAAGGAACGAGAGTTAAGACGAGAAGGGATAACAATTTCCATTATTAAGAGATATGTTATGGCGACGCTAATGTATTTTTGCCATTGTTAAATGTTTTGGCGAGAATACATGCATATGAAATGTTTATGGAAATAATGTTTACTAATAAACGTTACTTTTACAAAAATGAAATGTTTTTGTATAAGTATTTTATATAATGGTAAAAGGAGATGTTTTGGCACACTAGTATGTGCAAAGGAAGATTTTTGGCATAGAGATTGTGCAAATGAAGCTTTTGATGAAAGACAAAGTGACTGTGTAAAGAGACTGTCTTGTCACAATGACCGTGATGAAACAAGCAATGGTTCAAATTATGTCGTGGTTTTGAAAAGTATATGCTTATTACTTTATAATTGATGCTAAGCCTTAGAGTGGTGAAACATTAGACATGTAGAGTGTGCCGAGAAGTGTGGATTCATTATCATTGAGGTGGCCAAATTGGACTATTTAGAAAGTTGTAATGGCATGGTATCTAAATGGTTAAGGTGATCTTAGGGCCGGTGGCCTAAAAGGTGACATAGAAAAAGGTTATATGTGAATGAATATGTTAAATAAATGTTTGGTGCATGAATGTTAATGTAGCATGTGAAGCTTAGAACTCACTAATATAAGCCGACTCGTTTTAGCATGCATTCATAAAAAGTATATGGCCTCTACACTACAAGAAAACATGGGCAATGGAGGCGATGGTTGTCGCCGCTAATGATGCAGATCTACGTCGCTATTGCTTGGACACTAATGACTCACTTGTCGCCGCTAATAGTCTAAAATTGCATAAAACATGAAAAACTATATCATGTCGTCGTCTTCATCGTTATCGAAAACCGAGAACTTGCACATGTTGTTTCATTTTTGTCAGGGATATTAAGCCAGAATTTTTACATCTCTTACGCGGACATCTAACTTTCTCTTGGTTGCCGAACAGTCCTTCACACATCACGATAAAAGATTGGAGTCCTTGCTGGTGGTGATGTGATTGACGTGGAAAATCAATCCAAGTTTTATCGATAGGCATTATGTAACTAAAAAATAATTTAATTTAGGGTTTACAAGATAAGGTAGGCTGCTAAACCCACCTTTTGAACACTTTATCTCATATATGAATGTGTATTACATGATAGTTTGTTTAAGAAAAAATCCGCAGCATTTCCTCTTAGCTCCCAAATATATATGTAAGAATATATATAGCGATGAGCAAAGAGGAAATGATAATCGAATCCTTCTTAAATAAATAATCATCTAAGACACATTCACATCCTAAATGAGATAAAGTATTCAAAAAGCAGTCTCAAATTAAACGGGACAACCCATTTACATACTTTATAGACACATACAAATTTACAAACACACATTTACATACTTACATAGACACATTTTCACCAAAACACATAATTTATCAAACTTAAACATAATTTTTTCAAACCTAAACATAAACATAGTTTATACATACATACATACATACATACTAGATACTAACATACTAATTCACATATATACGAACATACACACATTTTCACCAACTACACATAATTTATACATACTTGCATACTAACATACACCTACATACACACATACATAGACTTACATACACACATACATGCTAATATACACACATTTTCACCAAATACACATAATTTATGCATACTTATATGCTAACATACACATGTGCATGCTTACATACATCTACATACAAACATACATAGACTTACATACAAAATTTTCATCAAATACACATACATTATACATTTTCACATACATTTACTAACATATACACATTACGTACAAACATACACATTTACATGCCTACACAAACCCAAAATTACACAATTTCTCATCTTTGAACAAAATAAATTGAAAATTAACCTTCAAACTAATGCTCCTACTCGTGACGGTGGCGGATACGTGGTAGGTGACCCGGAATTCTCTAGCATACATACATACATCAAAATCAAGAAATTAAAAAAATATATATCAAAATAAAGAAAAAAATCCAACTTAAAACAAATAGTACTAACCAATTTAATGTAGAACTTGGTGAAATCGAAGATAAGGAGCCGATTTGGGGGTTGAATCATGAGGAGATGAAGAGTTTTGGGGTAAAAATGGGTTAAGGAGGGAAAAATCCCACTTTTAGTTGTTGTTCTGCGAAAGACCAATGGGGCGACGACGTGTCGCCGCAAATACCCTATCTGTCGCCGTTATTGCTCATATTAAACCCCAACCGCTGGAACAAGATAAGAAATGGGTGGCTGAGATTTAAAGTGGGACACCGTGTTTCGGATCAACCAATAGCAATGACATACAGCGTGTTGCCGCCGCTAATGGTAACCCTTTCTTGTAGTGCTAGTAGAAAAGGAAAAGAGGTTGAGTAGATGGAATCGACTAAGCTATTTGAAAGGGATTTGAAAAATTGACATAGTGAAACTCTAATGTTACTAGAGCATTCATAATGGACCCTCTATCTCTATTTATATAATGACATTAAAAATTACTATTTTTCTCTCCTTTTTGACAAAATAATATTTTGTTATACTTTTATAATTACTTTTTTTTCTCTCCTTTACAGTCAATTTCCAAAATATTAACATTTTCTCCTTCGACCCTCCCGGCCGCTTACAACCACTCTATATAATATAAAGAAAATACTAACATAAATATGGAGGGTCTCTTGAATTAGTATGTGAACAAATGTAAGAACATTCAGAATGAAATTCTGATATTTATGTGAGTGAGATAATTATATAACAAGAAATAGTTGTGAGTGGTTTTGAGTGGATGAGGGAGAAACTGATATTGTTTATCTGTAAATATACGAAGATATTGTTTACACCTTATAAATATTTTAATATTTTTTAAAGTATTGTGAGTGGTGGAGAGAAAAAATATAATGATAAAGATATAAAAGAAATACTATTTAATTAAAACGGATAGAGTAAAAGTAATGATTTTAGTGTAAATTTATAAATAGAGAAAAGAATTCAATGTGAATGCTCTAAAACATTGTTATGAATGTAAGACTTTTTTCGTGTTATTTGTTGATATCTAATCTAAGTAAGTTTTATAAAAAAATCAACTTAAGTGACGCTCCAAAGTGTTAAAACCGTGGTTTTCACAACATAACCCTTTAAAGAGCACGTCACAAACTATAATTTATCAGATTTCATTGATTAGCACACTATTGTTCGTGTGATGTGGACAGAGGCGTACCTGAGGATTTAGGTGTCCCGGTCGAGTCAAAAAAATATGCCCCTTACCCTAAGGCCTTAACAAATTAAATAATGTAAACTAATTTTTTTAAATGACCGTTAAAGTTATAGCAATAAATATAAAAATTAGCAAAATCATGGTATTAGAATGAGTGTATGACATACCGTAATAGGCTAATAGCTAACGGAGAATCAACCTATCATATATATCACTGTAAATGAAGAATCAACCTATCATATTTTTATATTTCTTTTTCACTTTGAACACGTTAGATACAAAAGAAAATCATCTAAAGTTTTACCAAACGATCATTCGCATCTATATTTAATCAAGAATTTTTAAAATATTTGTGTCCTTTGAAGAAAACATGCCCGGCCGAGCGTCTATATTGCCCTTCCTTAAAGCCTCCTCTAAACGTGCATAACTATACACCTTAAAAAATACATGAAAGCTGAATATACCTTGTGTTAAATAAATATTCCATAAACGTTTTTATCCATAAACGTTTTTATAGTAGTCACTCAAGAATTGATGTAATCATCAACAAACAAAATTATTACTATTAGTGGAATAGTGGGTGCTTTTGGAAATGAAATTGACCCTTCTTAGGTTTGATTTGATTGGCCTTTCATCCCACTCATGTCACCTGGAAAAATAATGGTTTTCTAAGGTTAGAATATTTTATAAAAAGGGAAACAAAATGGCACGTGGGTATGCCGTTCGTTTGGAAATGAAATCTACGGTGAAAAAAAGAAAGAAAGATTGTTTTGTAAAACTAGTGTGGATTATAAAACGAATTATAAAATTAGATTATATCCCGATCCAATAAATTTAGTCTTCTCATTGCCAAATTTTCATTTAACGTTTTTAAAAATTTCAAATATTAAATATAAAATATAAGCAGTTTTGTTTAGTTTTTTTTTTATATAAAATTACATAAAAGTACGTAACTAGCACAAAGTATGGATTCTATTTCATATATAGAGTTAGCTACAAAGTCTAAATTTGCTAGAAAATGTAAAAAAAATATAAACACACCGAAAATTCACAAATAACATAATGAAGATTACTAAAATATCATATATGTAGGTTTTGTGTTGTGTTTGGATGATAAGATTCTGATTATGGATTAGCTTGTTGTGTTTTATGTTGATTAGCTTTTTGTGTTTTATTGTGTTTTATGTTGATTAGCTTGTTGTGTTTTATATTCATAGTTCTACGATGGTGTGTTTGAAGTTTTTATGGACTATTAAAGTTTGTATATGATCTTTTAGTAACATTCACTCTGTTATTTGTGGGTTTTAGGTGTGTTTTGTAACGTTTTACACTTTTTAAGAAATTTGGACTTTATTTCCGAACCCCACCCTATATATATATATATATATATATATATATATAATATATATATATATATATATATATATATATATATATATATATATATATTCTAGAGTGAACACTAGTGTATTTGCGAACTGAGTGAACAAATCATGGCCATTAATCTACACACGTGTATGGCCAGGATTAGTTCGCACAGTTCGCAAATACACTAGTGTTCACTCTTGAACCTAATCCTATATATATATATATGGAAATTATATCTAGAAAACTTTATTGAGTTAAGAAAACTTTGAAAACTCCACTATTCATCAAAAAATCTATAAAAAAATCTATGGTACACATAACAACTTTTGTTTTTTCATTTTTCTGTCTGGCATAAAAATTGTAACAGGTTTTGTCTGTTACACTAATTTTTTTCTATAAAACATGTAACATATTTTTTACATGCACTACACATTGAAAACTCGTAAAACTAAGTTCGACAATGTTTCATTTCGTAAACCCTGCAAAAATCAGTTGTTGAAAAAAAAGCGTAACAATGGTATATGTAACGGATGAAAAATATGTAAGATGTACTCTTTCTCTCTCTTGACAAAGACTGTTACATGTCAGAATTTTGAAAAAGATGTAACACGTGGTCCATCCATAGAGTTTCTTGAGTTTTTCGAACTCAAATAGGTTTTTTTCCGCTATAGTTGCCCTATATATATAATAGAGTTTCTTGAGTTTTTCAAACTTATGCTATTTGGGATCCTAGTAGCTCGGGTTATGATGAGCCCATGAGCCCATAGTGCAAAAAACTTGTGGAAGGCCAACCACGAAATCTAAAAAACCTGACCCTCCTACTACTAAAACTCCCCTTCAGCGAAGTTACTCCCAAAAGCCACCTCTATTCATGAACCAAGCTACTGACGGACAAGGTTCTTTCTCTATTCCTTAAAGCACACCTGACTATGATTTCATGACGTTGAACCAAGATAGTGACAAACATAGCTCTTTTGCACCATTCTATGATTTCTTGGGGTTGAACCAAAATACCGAATATATTTCTCAAATTCCAAAAATTTTTCACTCGTATGTTACACGTAAACATAATGTGTTGGGTGATGAAAATTGTGGGTTTCGGGCGACAACTTCTACTCTTGGGTAGATTGAAGATCAATGGCCATCAATTCGGATACAAGTAATGGAAGAGCTACTGGAGTTTAGAAACAAGTATACTAGCGCATCTGTGGCTCAATTGAAAATGTGTTTACGTCCTTGGATTGGTCAGGGGCGGGTTTGGCAGCAAAAAATCACTGGATGATAATGCCAGAGTCGGGGGTTCCTGATTGCGAACAAGTTTCATGTAATTGTTCATTTTATATTTGATGAGAGTAGAAACAACTCTACATGTTTTCCGCTTTGGAGAGGCCCAAATGAGTTCCCACAGAAAAAGATAATTACAATTGCACATGTGAATGGTACAATTGCACATGTGAATGGTAACCATTCAATTGTGAGTTGAGCATAAAGTCTTACAAAAAATGCATTAAGGTTGTCTACAATCATTGTCATGGTCGAATCGTGCATTGACAATCCAAACCAAAATAAAAGTGAGCAAGGATACCTTTTTATCAATAAAACAATTGTAAAGTATCGTGGATTGACCAGGTCGCAAAAGAACTGAACTTACTGGAATAGAACCAACAATCTCAAAATAACTAAACTAACGGGAATAGAACCAACAATGAATTCAATATTTAATGCAATTACCTGCTCGTGGTCCAATGCACTACCCTCTGGATAAGATTTTTCAAGAATCATAGTTAAAACAAAAGTAATCTTCTACTATAAATAAATAACAAATAAGATCAAGTTGAAGAAACACAAAGGTTAAAAGTAATTTCTCAATTATTTCAATATATACGATCAAAAAATACATAAAATTCTCATCAAATTTTTTTATAAATCAAATTAAATAGGTATTAGATATAAGGAGTTAAAAATCTTAAAAGAATCTTTTCTAAAAAGAAATGTTTCACAATCTAAACATGTCAAAGAAAAGGGGTTCACACAAATTGCAAAATGGCCAACTTATTTTTCATGGACACAAATCACATTTCCTTGTGGTAAGGAAATGTCTTGATCAAATGAGCTTTAGCCCATCTCATCCTCTCTAAGTCAAACGTCATTTGATTCACACTGATATAGCCATTGTTAAAATCCTAAAAAAATATAAATTTTGGTTTTCTGACTAATTGTAATGAATTAGTTTTAAGATGAGAAGTGGATATGAGCATCACACTGATGCATGGTAAGGTCATGCTATTAATTGAACAGACCTAACGATTTAAAGAACCATATTCTAATATGTTAACACAACTCTTGCATACCCAAAAATACCAAACACGTGCTTACATTTATGAGTAATTATAAAAACCATCAGTTATAGCAAGATAGTTATGGAAGAGTGTTAGGATCTGAGTTTAATTTACTTGTAGTTTTTGTTTCAAAAATAGAAATATGATTGAATTGAAAAAGTAAATGCAGCGGAATAAGATGGAAAACTCTTACTACAAGTAAATGTCGTTTGTTTTCACCATCATCATCATGCTTTCAAGTTGATAAACTTTACATGTGATTCACAAACTCCCCCTTAGCCCATTACAACACAGTTTGATAGTACATAAAACTCAGAAAAGATAATTGGTGATTGATCTTTTAATTGACAAGTTTAACTGTTACATCAATTCACCTATTTATACTAACTATCTAACCACTGAGCATCTTTTGATGACATCAGGGTTGATAGTGACATTTAAGAAATAAATAACTAACTCAAAACATTGCTATCTATCATCTGATAGTGCAAAGCACTGTTACATTGATTATTAAACTAATAAAAGTAAAACGTTGATGACCATCCTCTGTTCCTTATCTTCTGGCAGACCTTTGGCAAATTGTTGTGACAGATGATGTAAAGGTAGCAGATCTTAAGAAGACAGAGTTTAGGTGACCAGTGGTTGTAAACTCTGATAGTTGGACCAAACCACGGATAGTGTATTTGGCTTTATATCATCTGTTCCTTTGTATAGGGTTCAATCCCAACAATCTCCCCATGGAACAGATGATACCAAAACACTTATTTATTCTTGGTCTTTATTCCTCAACAGAAATTCTCTGCTTTGTCTTTTAAATTGCAATTCAAAGTTCAGAGATACTTCATCATCATCATCCTTTTTAAGTACCAGATCCATAAGATCTTGGAGGTCTTCTGCACACAGTTCATAGGCATCCTCCATTCTCATCTTGGTAGCATCACCATTAGACTTGAGCAAAGTCAATTCGTGGGAGTTTTTGTCAACTTTCCACTTTAAAATTTTTGGGTCTGATGGCTTTCTAGGATGGCTTTTTATTGTTGAGGTTGGTAGAGTTGATTAATGAGCCAACTGTGAAAGATCTTCTGCAAGCTTTTTATTGGCTTCATCAGTATGGTAATCAATCATGCATTGGATTCCTTCTTTGATGTGTTAATATACTCTTTTGTCTTCTTCAGCCATCTCCTCTTGCCTTTTTAATTGATTTAAGGCAAGTGTGGAAGAGGCAGATGTTGAGACAGACTTTTTAGAGTGTTGAGTTTTATGAACCACATCCTCTGATGAATAATCAGGCTTAGGAGGCATGCTTGGATCTTTCTTCCAACTTTTTGTAAGTGTCAAGCACTCTCAACTCTCCCCATCTAGTGATCTGGTTTCTTGATCCATAATTGTTCTTTATCAATTCTTCCTTCATTCTCTTAAGCTTCAAAGCTCTGTCAGGCAAAATTTTCTTGTATTTCTTCTAGTCTGGAGGAGTTGGCTTTTTGTGAGGATCTTTTATCATTTCTTGCATTCTCTCTATTTCTTCAGTTAGATCACTCACCGTCCAATCCTTGAACTGTTGCCTGGTAGCTTTGTACTTCTTGTTGGTCATGATGTGCTCAATGTTGTCCTGTTTTAGACTGTGGTCTTCCATTTCAGACAGGTTCTTGCACAAGTCTTTAACAAAATCTTCCAAAACTACTTTGCTCAGCTGGAACTGCATATAGTTCTGCACTTCTCTATCACTTTTACCTGTTGTATCTCTTTTGGCTATATCCTCTGCTTGTTTGGATTTAAGTAGTAAATATTCATCGATATTTGCTGGTCTAGGATAGCCATCCAGAGATAGGATGAGTCTTTTCTCAGGATTTTCTTCAGAGTAGAAAGACATGAAGTCTTCCCTTACAGCTGGTAAATCAAGAGGAAACTTTACTGCTGCAGGAACTATTTTCAATGGTTAATCAGTTGCTTGAATGGAAGATTGAGGAATAGATGTTGTAGAAGTAAGAGGTTGTGCTGACAATGGAAGTGGAGCAGGAATGATCTCATCTTCATTAATGACCTTTGTAACCTTTCTCCTCTTGAACCTGAGTGCAGGTGATGGTGGGTGATCAGGAATTCTTGTGGGTGTTGGTATTGGTTGGGTGGATATAGGAAAAATGATTAAAGCTCATGGGTTAACATCTTCTATAACCTCTGCTGTGTCAACAGATGTTGACACAACAGGTGTTGTAACATCTGTTGTGGTGGAAGTAGGTTTAGCTTTTGGAGGAAGTGTAAGAGATTTTGTGGGAGCAGAGGTTTCAATGGTTGGAGTAACAAGAGATTGAGTTTTAGAAGGTGTGGTTGTTGGTTGCCTGGTTTTTCTAACTGGTCTCTTCTTTGTGGAAGTACTAACCTTTTTTTTTTCTCTTTGTAGTGCTATCTTTTTCTCAACCAACACTTTGCCCTCATATCTTACCCTCATCTTATAATTCATCCTTTTAAGAAGTTTTCTGTTTCATCAATTTTCTTTGACCCATCTGGCTTGGGAATATCCACTGTTGATCGTGCAGCTCTTTCAAGCTTTAGCACTTTTTTCTGTAAAGGTTTCTCCCCCTTTATGGCATCATCAATGTTTACCAGGATAACTGTAGGAGGAGTGGTACCAGTGATTTAAGGATTTGAGCCTTGATAGCCTTGATATCTGCAACTGTATCCATGTATCTGGCATCAACAATGTTTCTAATTTCTTGCATTTGATGTTTGTGTTGAAGGCCAGCAAAAGACTTTTGTTGTTGAAACACAAGGTCTAAGGCTTGTTTGAGATCATCAGTGGTTATGACAGAGGGTTGGCTCTTTGTAGCTATCATCTTCTTCAATAGATCTTTGATTTCTACAACAGAATGTTCAATTTTTGTGACTCTCTTCATCAAATCCTGATATTTTAGATCATCACCTAACTTAATAGGATCATCTGAACTCTTACCAAATGTGGTAGTTATGTCTACATCATCATGAACAAGGTTTTCAACCCTTGTTTCAAACATAGATGCCCCTTGATCTTGGAACTGGAGACTTCCCACTGGAACAGATGTTACCTTGTAGCCTCAACAGTGGTTGCCATCATCAGAGTCTTAGGATGTAACCACTGTCCAAAGGTAAACTTGGGAGTTTAACAATTGTAGTGGCTGCTCTTGATGAACTATCACCACATGTTACATGTAACCCAAGGGATGTATCCTCTTCAGTTGCTGATGGGCTAGCAAAGAATAAGGAATTAGACCCAGTCACTTGTTGGAGTATATTCTCATTAATAGGTTGGTGAGAAGAACTGGTTAATGTATGTTCCAACTCTATTGCATTCAGCAAAGGTAACATAGCAGGTAGGAGTGATTTTGTTGGTGAAGGGTGTGGTGCAGAAAGAGACATTACCCTGGGAGATGGGCTGTGAAAGAGACATTACCCTGGGTTTGGTGGGCTTTTTGGTAATTTTTGTTGGTTTCTTTTTGGAGATTTTTGGTGTGGTTTCAGGGCAGTGGTTGTAGTGCCCTGATCACCAAGAGCAGTGGACTCAATAGCAGGAGGTTGAGATTGAACATTTTGTTCTGGTAAAACTTGCTCTTCCTCCTCTACTTGTGTTTTTGAAACTTTATCTTAATTTGTGATCCTTGTAAAGGTTTCATGAGTTAGGCCGCATGGGTTTGTACCGCACCTTGTTTAACACATCATCAGGTAACTGCTTATGAAGATAAACGCTCAAAAATCTTAGATGCATCAGAAAAGCTTTTTCTTTTGCAATATTATTAAAATTTGCCACAAGATCATTGAACAATATCTGGGAAAAGTCAAAATTTGAACTAGTTAAAATGGCATAACCCAGATATTGAATGTTTAATGGGATTTCGTTAAAAGCTGTGGTCTTGGCTGAGAGACAAATTAAAAGAGTATGAAAGAAAAATCTCATCTCAGCAGGAAAATTGGGTTTGAAGATTGTCATACCTTTAAGTTGCCCAATGTAACCCTTTCCAGAAACTCTGTCTGCACCTCATTTATTGGGAATGACACAGGATGTGCCATATCATTCAATTCAAACACTTGTGAGATTGATTGAGGAGTAATTTTCATCAGTGTTTTGCTCACTCTTGATAATATGACATAAGGAACATCTTTTTGAGAATGAACCTCTCCGTTTGCCCAAAACTGCCGTTGCGCTTCTTGATAAATTAGGGCTTTGACAGTTAACATGTGTTTAAATTTCGATTCTTTCAATATTTTTATCATCGGATGATATCTTGTATTTGAACTGTTTCTTCAAAGATTGTTGTGTAGTTGTGAGGAATTTTGATGATGAGAGTGAATGGGGGTCGTTCTGGTTTGGATTTTGCTTTGGATTGCACTTTTGATTTGGTTTTCGGTGCCATGATCGAGAGAAAATCGTTTTGAGAATTTTGAATTCAACACGATAAAGTGGAAACTCTGTTGTGGATAAAACAGGGTTTTATAGGGTTTTGAAAAAGTGATGATGACGTGGCATCTGATGCGATTCATTGACGAATAACGTCTGACCACGTGTATCCTCTGCTTGCAAATGGAATACAGTTGTTTAAAAACATTGTTTGAAGGTATGGGCAATGGATTGTGAACAGTGTTTAACACTATCAGAGGATACACTTTAACAGTGGTTTGACTTTTCTAAACGAACAGTTTTAATGCTATCAGTGGTTTGAACAGACTTTAAGGATTTATTGTAAAATTCAATTTTAAACTATTTTTAAGGTTGGAATATCGATTTTCTGAAAACATTTTGATGTTATTTACACATGGATCACCAGAGAACTGTTTTTAATCCATGTTTAACATTCCAATTCAAGAGATCAAACTTTCAAAGGTAGATGTATCCAAAGCTTTTGTTATAACATCTGCCAGTTGATCCTTAGTATGGACATGTTGTAAAGAAATCAAACCTTTTTCATAGCAATCCCTCACAAAGTGATGTCTGATGTCAATGTGTTTTGTTGTGGAGTGAGAGACAGGATTTTTGATGATATTTTCTGCTGCTTAACTATCAATTTTGAGAGGAGTCTTTAAAAAAGTGACTATCAAGTTGATTTTGAAGCCACATGATTTGAGCAGTGCAACTTGCAGCAGCAATATATTCAACCTCAGCAGTGGATGTGGAAACTGCAACTTGCTTTTTGCTTTGCCAAGACACTAGACAATCTCCTAGGAATTGGACACCTCCTGATGTGGACTTGCTTGTTGTCTTGCAACCAGCAAAGTCACTATCTGAATAACCTAAAAGCTCAATGTTCCCATTAGCAGGATACCAGATACCAAGTGTGGGAGCACCTTTTATGTATCTGAATATTCTTTTCATAACAATAATATCAGACTTTCTAGGTAGAGACTATGATCTGGCACAGACACATGTAGCAAACATGATATCTGGCCTTGATGCAGTTAGGTACAATAAAGACCCAGTCATGCTTCTGTAAAGTGTCTGATCAACAAGGTCATCTTTACCATCAATAGTGACTAGCTTGGAAGTTGCCATGAGTGTGCTGCAAGGTTTACAATCATCCATATCAAACTTTTTAAGTAGTTCTTTGACATACTTATTTTGATGAATGAAAGTGCCATTGTGCATTTGTTTGACTTGTGAACCAAGAAAACATTGCAACTCACCCATTGCACTTATCTCAAACTCTGCTGCCATGAGTTTTCTGAACTCTTCACACATAACAGTGCATGTGGATCCAAAAATGATGTCATCCACATAAATTTGGACAAGCATCAAATCTTTTCCTTTCCATTCTAAGAACAAGGTTTTATCAATTTTACCTCTTGAAAAACCTATGAATAAGAGAAAAGTGGATAGAGTTTCATACCAGGCTCTTGATGGTTGTTTTAGACCATACAGTGCTTTGTTTAACCTGTAAACATGATCAGGATGAAATGCATCTTCAAATCCAGGAGGTTAACACACATACACTTCTTCCTTGATCTTTCCATACAGGAATGCATTTTTTATGTCCATTTGAAACACTTTGATGTTGTGGTTAGCAGCAAAATCTAAGAACAGTCTGATAGCTCCTAATCTTGCTACAGGAGCAAAGGTTTCATCATAGTCAATACTTTCTTCCTATATGTAGCCTTGAACCACGAGCCTTGCTTTGTTCTTGACAACAATACCCCTTTCATCTGTTATGTTCTTGAAGACCCACTTTGTGCCAATTGGACTGGCATCCTTAGGCAGTGGTGCAAGTTCCCAAACTTGTTGTCTTTTAAAGCGAAGGAGCTCCTCTTGCATAGCTTCTACCCAACTATTGTCTTTTAGTGCCTCTTGGTACTTGACAGGTTGTGTGAGTGATAGAAAGCCAGCAAACAGGCAAATATTTTGGGATTGGCTTCTTGTGAGCACTCCCTCATTTATGTTGCCAATAACTTGATCCAATGGATGGCTTTTGAGGAAAATCAAATCACCTTGATATGTGACAATTGCATTTTGAGGTGAAGCTTGCAAATGTGTATCATCTGAGCTAACCTCTGCTGGTGAATTTGATGGTCCAACCTCTTATTGGAATGGAGGTGGTGGTATGGGTGGTATTGATGTGAAGGTTTGTTGATTTTTATCCACATTTGATGGATTTTTATCAATAGTGTTTTGATTTTGAGAGCAGGCAGAGGACTGAGTATTGACCACTCATGAACCAGCAGAGCTTTCACCATTGTTACTAACATCTGCTCTTCTGCTTGAAGGACTGATCTTGAAGTTTGGAAGTATGCAATCATATCCTTGCTCTTTTGATGATGATTGTGGTGTACCTGCAGGGTTAGTCTTGACAGACACATCTTCAAATATAAATTTATCTAAATCAAACAGTTCAGCAGGATTTGCTGGGATTTTCAAAGATGAGAGTTCATTGAACTTCACACATTCAGAGTTTCTTCAACACACTTGGTCCTAGAGTTAAAAACTCTGTAGGCTTTAGCAGTGGTTGAAGATCCTAGGAAATAACCACAATCAACTTTGGCTGCAAACTTAGAGATAGAATCTTTTAAGTTCAAAATGAAACAAGGACAACCAAAAACTTTGAAATATGAGATCAGAGGTTTGATTTTGTAAAGAAATTCATATGTAGTCTTTTGATGCCTGAGGTTAATCAAAACTTTGTTCTAAACATAACAAGCAGTGTTTAAAGCGTCTGCCCAAAAAGACAAGGGTAAACCTGAGTCTGCTAGCATAGTTCTTGCATATTCAACTAAAGTCCTGTTTTTCTTTTCAACCACCCCATTTTTTTCTGGAGTTCTTGGGACACTAAATTGTCTAGCAATCCCTTGTGACTCACAGAAGGCATCCAACTCCTTGTTTCTAAACTCTGTCCCATTGTCACTCCTAAAGATTTTCACTGGAAGGTCATATTGCTTTTCAACTTGTTTAACAAAATTTTTCAGTATAGTAGCAGTTTCATCCTTGGAGTGTAAGAAAAATGTCCACGTAAACCTTGAAAAATCATCAACAATGACCAAACAAAATCTTTTCTTCATTAAACTCATGATTTTTACATGGCCAAACAAATCCATGTGCAGCAATTGCGAGCATTGGGTTGTTTTGGACTCTTCAATTGACTTGTAAGAACTTTTATGTTGTTTACCTTTTAAACAGGAAACACAATGTTCTTCACAAGTAAATTGTTTTTGTGGTAAACCTCCGACAAGACAATTTTTAGACAGTGTGGTGATTGTTTTCAGATTTGTGTGTCCAAGTCTCCTGTGCCATAACTCTGTCTCTTTGCTGGAAGCAACTGAGAATAGGCATGCATTAGACATAGGGTTATCTTTCAACATATCAACCAAATGCACATTGCCACTCCTATGAGCAACAAATTGTGCTCTACTCTCAGCAATGATTTGATCAATCTTTTTAACAACCTCTGGTCCTACAATATGACATGTTTTCTTTGTAAAGAAGATCCATATCCTTTGTCACTCATTTGTGAGACACTCAGAAGATTGAATTTTAGATTGTCAATTAAGTTAACATTTTCAAATTTGAGATTCCCAGCCTGAACACACCCTGACCCCAACACCTTCCCCTTTGAATTGTTACCGAAGGATATATCACCCCCTCCATGAGCCAAGAAATCCTTGAGAAAGGCTCTACATCCTGTCATGTGCCTGGAGCCTCCACTATCTACATAACATGAACTATCAAGGCAAGTAGAAGCTCCTTGCACATAAGTAAACAATTAGTTTAGATGAGATTCCAAAGCCAGAATGGCTTTGGATGGGGCAGATTGTCCACTCTCAAATCCAGGGATATGGTCAGTGGTTTGAGTTTTGCTTTGTATCCACTGTTGTGAACCATTTCCTGTCAAATGTTGGTAACCATGAGGATATCTATACACTTTGGGCTTTGAGGGTTTTTTGTAACCTTTATAGCTCATAGGAACCTTTCTGATAAACAGGTTGTCCATGTCCTCTTGGGTACATGTTTGCAGGTGGAGCATCTGTCACTTGTACCTCTCTGGGAACAGAGGTTTGTTTCAATGCTTATGTGACAGATGTTTCAACAAGTTCTAAGGTCTGCTTAGATTTATTTCTAGCAGAGCTTGAACTTTCTCTCTCAAGAGCTTTTGCCTTGATCTCTTTTACCTTTTGATTATAGGTTTGAAGATAGACACTCATGAGCTAAGTGATTTATTTTACCACAGACAAAGCATTTTGAATCATTTGGGATCACATGTGTTCTGTTTATGTCATATGCTTTTAAAAGAAAATAGTTTTCTACAACATGATTTCTTTTGTTGCAAAATTCACAGAACAGATGTTTGATCTTTTCCCTTTTCTTTTTATCAGATTTCTTCTCAGCAGATGTTGTAACCTTTGTTGGAAGGTCTATAATGGGAATGATTCTTGACTTTGGTGCCTTGATACCTTCAATGGTTGAGAAGTCCATTGGCTTGAAATTTTCCAGAATATCACATTCATCTGCCCATGTGGGTTTGAATTGATATTTCTCAATTTCCTTAAAAGTTGAGGACCCCTCATGTTTTTCAAGAAAAATTTTGTTACCATTTTTATCATTGATTTTTACTTCATTTCCAGCCAAATTTTTAGGAACCACTTCAACCTTTTCAGAATCAATTTTTATAAGATTTTCAGTGACTTATTTTTCAAAACCAATGCCGAATTTTATGTTAATCTTGATCTGTTTGTCCAGCATAATTTCAAAACCTTTGGAAGATTCTACCCATTTTTCACATGTGATCTGGGTAGTTTCTAACTCCTTTTTGCAAACTTGGTATTTATCTACCATAGTTTGGAGTTGGTCCTTGGTTATGTTAGCTTCATGCTTTAGGCTACTTATCTCATAATCTTTTGAACTCAATTTTGTTTTTAACTCTTTGATAAGTTTTCAAAATTAAGTTCATTTTCTAAGATTTTATTCCTCAGGTTTTCATTCACCTGTTTAATGTTAGCAAAAGCTATTACATATTTTTCTAACACAGATATCCTTAAGGATCTGAGGTGATATCTTGGAAGCAGCCATAAGAGCACAATCACAATTTTCTTTACACACATTTGTATCTCATGGATCGGATAGAGAGGTTTTTTCTTCATCAACAGTGTTTTCTGGAACCACTGGTGTAACAACTACTTCATCACAACTTTGAACCACATCAGTTTTTGACACTTGATCCTCAAACTCATCACCTTCAACTATGGCCTCTAAAGCCATTAAACAAATATTTTCATTTTCAAAATCATTTTTAGCCATTAGAGCAAAGTTTTCATCTGATAAATCCTCAGGCAAACTACTCTAGTCAACAAAGCCTTGTGTAAAGAAGCTCTGTTGGTTAACCTCTGCCGGAGCAGTGGTTTGAGTAGTTTGAGTGACATGTGGAGCTTGTTGCACATGCAATTGAGGTGGTGCTTGGACATACTGAATCTGTGGAGTAGGTGCTTGGACATAATGGATAGGAACTGTAGTGGCAGGATGTGCATAGTGTGCAGCATTTTGCATTTGTGGTGCAGGGGTATAATGGGAATAATGAGTAGTGCTTTGAGGTCTAGGGCCTGGGTGAGTCACAATTGGACCTACAGTTTGAGATCTGCATTCTCTGGCAAAGTGTCCTAACCTATTGCACTTATAACATTTGATTTTGGATTTATCCAACCCCACTTTCAACCCCCCCAAGCAATCTAGGAAACTTCCTACCAGTCCTTTTGTAAAATTTACTTGCTCTAACACTCAAAAGTGCCGCTGATGTAAAATGTCCATTTCTTCCAGATCAGTGGGTTCAAAATGTTGTAAATCATTCATTTCAAAGACATATTGTCAGAATTTTGGCTTTCCTCATTTGAAGTAAAAGCAAAATTAGGTGTGTAAGGATCAGAGGTAAAATTGTTTCCAGAAGTTATATCAATGTAATGATCATAACCCTGATCTTTTCCACTGCCAGAACCCTCTTCATGACTATAAAGAGCAGTGTTACCCAAGGTATAGTCATCTGTTGCTTTCCCTGACTCTTGCAACTTCTTTTTCTGGTTCAATTCTCTCTCATATGTGAGGAGTCGACCATGAAGTTGAGTAAGGGTCATCTCTTTAAACCAACAGATGTTCGAGTAACGTAAGCTATAGTCTCCTATTTTTCTGGTAGCGATCTTAAGAAACTACTATTGACAGTCGAATTAGGAAATTTCACGTTAAGCAGTTTCAATTCAATGATGAGACAGCTAAAACGTACTGTTGTGTTAACGACTCACCTTTTACGTGACAAAACGTTTCATACTGTTGTGTAACAACTTAAAATTTTGTTGTTATCTTTTCTTTTATTATCGATTGTATCTGTCCTTTGTAAATCTCGAGATTCGTTTATAAGAAAAGTTTATGTTAATTAATTTCAATTATGTATGTTATATCGCATCTAAATCGCTTATTAATCGTATCGCTAATCTCATCGCATCGTAACTCGCAGTTAATTATATGGTTTTATGTTATTTATGTGTTGTGTATGTTTGTGGTATGGTTACACTCTCTATCGCATCGCTCTCGCACATTCAAATCGCACTATTATATCAATTATAACGCTTAATATAACTAACTAATACGAACCGAATCGCCAAACGAACACTTAACGCGAAATAAACGAAGAAAACCCAACAATTGGGTCAAGTTCGCTCGAACTTGGTGACCCCAAGTTCGGCCGAACTTGACTGGCCAAACTCAGATTCCCTTTTCTCCTCTAAGTTCGCTCGAACTTGTCTGAGTCTTTAAGGACTCAGCAAGTTCGGCCGAACTTGACTCTATATCTCACAAGTTCGCGCGAACTTGCATGTTTCCATGCAAGTTCGGCCGAACTTGGCTCCACCAGCGAACTTGCATTTTTCCATGCAAGTTTGGCCGAACTTGGCTCTACCAGCTCTCAGTTTTGCCTTCACCTATAAATACTCAGCTCCATTATCTCATTTGAACTTGCTGTAAGTTCGCCCAGAGCTCCCGAAGCCCAAAACCCTCTGTTTCTAAGTAAAAATCAACCCGATTTCAACTACAACGATGTTCAACAACGTTTTACAACAGTTTATAACGATTTTGCACAAGGCATTGCCTTCGTTTTCATAAAAACTCTTCTGTTTACGAAAATCTTCATCTTTTTCCATAAAAACTTCTATTTTCACTTAGATCTATACTAGATCTGAGCAAAACCTTTTAAATCCTTGATTTTTACACCATTTTCGGACTAATGACGTATGTTTCGTTCACTTTTGAGTGGAACGAGGCGTTGTGGAAGCTAGATCTCAGATCCGGAAACACAAGGACGAAATCGTCACTTTACACAAGCTGGACTAACCCATACGAACCATCAAGTTCGCCCAGATTAGCCCGAGTTTCTGTAAAATGGCTAAGTTCGCTCCAAAAGACCTCTTTAGCCTAAGTTTCACTCAGTGGCTTAAGGTTGGAGGGATGGTCACTTGATTTCCTCAGCAAAAGACGCGAAAACGCAAGATTTTGGATCCGAAAACATCAAGTTCGCTCGAGATTACACTGATTTTGACAGCACAAGTAGTCAAGTTCGCTCGAACTTGCCCTCTAAGGGTCAAGTTCGGCCGAACATGAGTAAAAATGGCCAACTTTCTATAGAAAGCCTCCAAGTTCGCTCGAACTTGCAAAGTTTCTCAGGAAACTTCACAGGTTCGGCCGAACTTGACAATCCACTTACCAAAACCCCACAAGTTCGCTCGAACTTGTTAAGTTTCCCTGAGAAACTTACAAGTTCGCCCGAACTTGACTCAAACATCACCAAAACCTTACAAGTTCGCTCGAACTTGTATGTTTACATACAAGTTCGGCCGAACTTTCCTACTCTTCAATCCAAACTTAACCGTTTCAGCTTTTCGGAGACTGATGCACTTTCGTTCGCGTATGCAGGCTGATCCGGCGCTCTTCTTCACCTCTCGACAGTCGTCTACTCTCTCCTAAACGCACCGACTATGAGTATACTTGACCCGTTTTCGCTTTAATGCACTATTTGGGTATTACATACGTTCCTCTATCAAAATCACTTCACAACTCAAACTGTTTATCACACGCGAATAATCTTATTATGTAAGCTCAATACGTGATACTAGAAACATGTGACTAGGACTTATTTTCGTTAACTTGCCTCCTTAGCTAGTATGGTACTATAGTGTGGCTAACACCCGACGGGGTCTAGTAAGGATGGACGCGCAAGCCTTCTCACAGTAGTTAGCATGAGAAATAAGCCTTTGTTTATCTATGTGATGTGTTTTGGTGTATCATGATATGTAATTGGACTATTGTGCGAACGGTTTCTCTATTATGCTAGTATTACTAAAACCTGTATGCTCACCTTTACTTAATTATATTGACTTGTATTTTAACGTATGTAACAGGTTGAGGATTCTTAGCTTGGATGCTTTGGACGTAGTTTACTTAGTTTGGCTTGTTTTGTTTAGTTTCCAAATGTAATAATCTAGGGAAAATCGAACCCGATTAGTTCTGTGGGAAAACAAGTTTCTGTAATGATTATTTTGAAATATTGTGTTTAATGGTATGGGACGTTAAATGTTGAATGATGTTAATAGATAATTGTTATGGAATTCTCATGAGACAATCTGGTCGCCTAGTGCCACTAACCCCGATGTTTCCGCCATCGATTGGGGTGTGACATGTTGATTCAGAACTTCTCTATTATTTTCAATCACCTCCTCAGTTCCACTGAATTGTTCTTTCAGTGCATCCCACAACTCTTTTGTCGATTGGTGTTCCCTTCTAAATTGTAATAATAAAGAAGTATAGGATATTTCTTTTTAATGGGTAGCTCAATCTTCTTAGCAAACCTGACTCCATGAGCCAGAACAATGTTCGGGATTTGGATGAATTAATCACCTAAGGGTGTTCATAACTAAACTAATTCGAATGGAAATGTTGATACATTAAAAAGAACTATTGATTACTAAAGGTAATACTTAAGAGAGAATAAATTATTAAAGTACCTTCTTACATATCTTACAAAAGGTTTCTTTGAGGATCGTTACTGTTCTAGTAGCTTACAATGATTATGAGCTACATAAGATGGACATTAAAACAACTTTCCATAAAAGTAACCTACATGTTCATAAAACAACCTCAAAGCTATAAATTGAAGATAAAGAACACATAGTATGTAAGTTAATGAAATCCATATCTGGGTTAATGAAATCCATATCTGGGTTGATGAAAGTATCAAAATGTGATGAAATCATAATGCAACACCATTCATCAAGAACTAATTGGTATAATGAACCTACCTCAAAATGAGTGGGAGATACAAATACAAACTTGTACTTATATAGATGACATTCTTTTGACAAGTATATGTTACATAAGTCAAAGCATCGTTCACACATATTTTGACATGATGGATCTTGAAAATTCCTCTTCAATGATACGTATCAAAAAAATATCGAGATAGATCCAAAGGGACATTAGTGTCATCCCAAAAGCTCTACACTAAGCAGGTCCTTACACATGTAACATGCAATATTACTCTCCATCAGAGGCTAATAGGATAAATGAAATTATTTCCTTATGCTACATTAATTAGAAGCCTTATGTAGGTTCAACTTTATACTCGTTTAGATATTGCTCACATAGCTAAACACTAGACCAGTCTAGATAATTGTGAAGCATCTAATATAATACTATAATATCTTTAACGAGAGACTATAATTTAAAGAATAATCGAGAACTCAAAACTACTATTCTTATTCTGACTCTGTTGTATTCAGAGTCCTTATGCTAGCAAACTAGCCTATCTCATGGAGTATTCATAAGGAACTGTTAACAACAACCTATGTTACAATGGCATAATATGTTGCTGATCACAACACAATTGTCACTAAATGTTGCTGAAAATTTATCAGTGGACTCATAATTTAGTAACTCCATATAAATGTCATATTGAATACTAAATGTGATAAGTCAGCTACCCTTTGTTTCGTGAACAATAACAGTTCGTGATGAGCTGTATCAAATTTTGATACGAAATTGTTGTTCGCTTATGAACAAGTGGAGGAAATTGAATTTATGTATCGAATACATTCATGATATACTAAAGCATCCAATAACTAAGGTAGTGTTTGGTATACAAGAATGAGAAGCAGCATGGAATGGACCATTGCGAGGGAATGAAAAAAATGTGTTTAGTTGGTCAAGGTAATGGAATCCCCCAATACAATCCATTCGATTCCGTCAAATTCATTCCATCCACCCCCTTGTTTTTTTCCATTCCCTTCCCTCTTCTCACTTTTCCTCACCAGCACCACCCACCACCTACCGCCACTACCACTGCCACACCCTCCGTCACTGACAACCGGCGCCAACGCCGATCATTGCCACCCATCGCAGACACCCTACCACCACCGCCACCCATAGCTGATTTTATTTCTTCGTCTTCTCTTGCGTACCAAACAACATCATGTAAAGATTCATACCATTCCGATATGGTAACCAAACAAGACCATCCATTTCATTCCTTTTTTAATTCCATTACCTCGTCTATGTCATTCCCCCATCCATTCCATTAGCCAATACCAAACATACCCTAAAGGTCTATACCCATAAGTCTTATGTAAGGGCTCATAAAAAGACGGGTTTACTAATGACCATGAATAATTGCATATCGTACTGTGAATGATTATTTATTATTTTTCCTCACTTTTTTTAAAATTTGTTTGTCTTTGGAAACGTTGATACATGCCTAAAGACGCATAAATAGTAATTATACAAACCAACGAAGGGTTTATTTGTCAATTGATCCTAAGTTTTCTTAAGTTTTAAATTTGGATTGTAGTATAATTAATGGGGGCTTTGAGTTGAATATCAATTTAATGGCTATATTTATCTGCTATTGTTTCGGTTTATGACTAAAATGAGTTTTAAAATCTGATAAGACTTACCTAATTCTCATAATAAATGATAACTCGGCCAAGTGGGAGAATGCAAGAATATATATATATGTTATGGGTGAAATTCTGAGCCCATATCCTGAATTATATCCTGACTTTGTTGTTCTGATTACGATCAGGATACCGGACCAGGATATTGGTAACGTCCTGGTGCAGTATCCTGGCAGTTACTAATTATACACGTGCAGGTCATAGTTACATGATCACAACATTCATAAAGACTCATTCACCTGAAGACTCGGACTAAATGGTTAGAAGAAAGACGTTGAAGCCGCTATACCTGGTCAATAACGTTCGTTAGGGAAAATTACAAGGTATCCCATCATTTAGGAGAGTTTGTTTTCTTTGTAACTATAAATGTTGGATAACCAGATCGATAGGACACAACACTCACATTTGCTACTCTCGAGTTCTCAGAATTTTACACAAACACACTCCACTAGTAATTTTTGTAACACTTAGCAACGATCTGGGAATTATCCTACACTGTATCCTGAGTTTTGGAGTAATAAGAAGAACAAGGCGGCTGCGATTGTCAGCTCCCGAGATTTTATACCGGAGATCTAGATTGATCAAGGGCTTTTCTCGTACATCACCTGTCAACCTTTACGTTTTTGCTCATTGTTTGATTATTGATACAGCTCGATATCCTGAGCCGTATCCTGGAAACTGTTTTTACAAACAAGCAAACTAACACTTTTTTCATAAACACAGTTAGCACACTACCTCACAAAACTAATTTGATCACTTAATTGCTTCGGTAATTTTTTACCAAAACAATTTGGCGCCCACCGTGGGACAAGTGGTGTTATTTCTACGAAAAGCTTTGTTAAAGTCATTACTTGGCTTTTTGTTTTCAAACTTTTTTCACAACTGTTTTCGATGGCTTTGAAATCAAACATGAGCTCTTCCTCCATGCCTGCTACAACCTCTGCTACAACGAGTTCGGTGCTTCCACCACCTCCATCCCGAGACGCTCTGCCTGTTCAGAATGTCTACAGGTATGGTGTCCCAGGGAGAACTCCTATTATAGCTTCTAATGATGAAATTTTATCTTTGTTTGGTAATATACAGGATCAGATGAAGCAACAACAGGAAACTAACCAAACAACAATGGGAGAAATACAACTCTTGAAGTCCAACTCCAAGAGACCTGCTGAGGATGTTGTCACTCCCTTGCAGCCCAGGAATCGGAACTTTAGTTCAGCGGTGTACACTGAAGATAATCAGGGCAATGTTGTACCAAGTCATTCCCAGAGCAATGTTCCTGAGATACCCTCATCAGCCAGGATATCGACTGTGAGGGGCCCAGGATATGCTCCAGGATATGGCTAGAATCAACAGGCTGGTAACCTTTCTAATAATGTTAATACTCTTGCTACTAACAATGTTGGATCTTCGCAGGATACAAGTGTAACCTTAGCACTATCCAAAGAGCTTCAGAAACTGAAGGATATGATATCAAGTGTACCTGGGGTAGTGCAGCCCATACCGGAAGTATCCCAGGATAGCCACAACATATCCCGCTTTGCTCGCCACATTTGTGATGCCGAAATCCCGAAGAGATTTCAAACCCCAAACATGAAGCTTTATGATGGGACGACGGATCCTGAAGAGCATATTGCCCAATATAGGGAGAGAATGGAAGTGAATCCTATTCCACCGGATCTTAAAGAAGCATGTCTCTGCAAAGGCTTCGGCTCCACTCTAACAGAATCAGCCTTGAACTGGCTCTTAAGCGTTCCACCTCATCCAATTACATCATTTGCTCATTTGGTCAATTTGTTTAATAGTCAATTTTCTTGTAGTAGAAGCTTTGAAAAACTAACAAGTGACCTCTACAGGATAACACAAGGACCTCAAGAATCCCTTAGGGATTATGTGAACAAATTTAGTAGGGAATCCTTAGATATCCCACATCTTGATGTTACTACGGATGTACAGGCATTCAAGATGGGATTACAAAAGGATTCTCCTTTTTATCAGGATCTGGTGATGAATCCTTGTAGGAACTTGGACGAAGCTCGAAACAGGGCCCTAAGATATATCAGGCTTGAATACGACAAGAAAATGCAAGAGAGGATGAATTTATCTTCAACATACGAGTCAACTAACAGAAAGTCAGAATCATCATACAAGCCATATCGCTCTAAGCCATATGGCAGGAATGACAGCAAGAAAGTGAACGCCGTTGAGGATGAAGATCCTGAGGAGTATCCTGAGTTGTCAGAATACTATTTTTCTGTTAATACTCCTGAATTAATATATGCCATGCAGGGTTTAGGAGATAAGGCAAGGTGGCCAAGGAAGAATCAACAAAAAGCTGATTGGAAGGATCCAAGTGGTGCGCCTTTCATGAAGATTTTGGACATGCAACAGAAGATTGCATAGCCTTGAGAAACGAGATAAGCTATCTGCTAAGCAAAGGCTACTTAAAAAATCTCATTGGAAGGAAGAAGAATAAGGGTCAGGATACTGACAAGGATCCTGAACGAGCAGCATCGCCTCCCCTAGACACCAAGATAATCAACTTTATATCCGGAGGATCCGATATATGCAGACCTCTTATTCTGCAGCTAAGAGGCATGCCAAAGAGGCAAAGGCAGAAAGAGGGGACAAGCCGAAGAGGGTGACATTTCTTACAACCGACAAAGTGATAACGTTCGATAGTGAAGACCGGGATAACATTCAGGACCTCATCATGATGGTCTGGTAATCACTTTGTATATTGCTAACCATTTTTTGCGCAGGATACTGGTGGACAATGGCAGCTCGGTCAACATCATACAATTAGAGACCCTGAAGAGGATGAACATCCCAGAGATGGAGATTACCTCGAAGTCCACTGTGCTTGTAGGGTTCAGTGGAGAAGCAAAGAACACGGTTGGGGAGATAAAGCTACTTGTATATGTTGAAGGAGTGAATTCAATGCAGCGATTTTGTGTCATGGATTCATTATCCTGCTATAATATTATATTAGGCAGGCCATGGATTCATGATATGAAGGCTGTACCTTCTACCTATCATCAATGTTTCAAGATCCCTACTCCTTGGGGGTAGTCAAAGTGGAAAGTGACCAACAGGAGGCGAAGGAATGCTACTCCTCTTCGATGAAGGCATCAACAAAATCCAGGGCAGGATAGCAATTAAAGATACAAGCCTAGGATATCATGGAGACTTCGGAGCAGGATGTTAAAAAAGTAATCCTGGACCAGGATAATCCAGATATCTCGGTGCTTGTAGGAACCAATATCCCTCAGTATATTGAGAATCAGCTTACTAACTTTTTGAAATGCAGGATGTCTACGTTTGCATGGAGACACGAAGAGATGACAGGTATATCAAAAGATATATAACTCACAAACTTGGAATTGACAAATCTTTCAGGCACGTTCAACAAAAGAGAAGGAAATTCGCTCCGGAAAGGAATGCGATTATACAAGAGGTGGTTAAAAGGTTGTTGAAATCCAAGATGATTAGGGAAGTTAAATTTCCTAAGTGGCTAGCAAACGTAGTGGTGGTCCAAAAGAAGAATGAGAAGTGGAGAGTTTGTGTAGATTACACAGACCTCAATAAAGCTTGTCCTAAAGACCCATTCCCATTACCTCATATAGATTCGATGGTAGATGCAACTGCTGGTCATGAAATGCTGACCTTTATGGGTGCATCCTCAGGATTTCAGCAAATCCAGATTGAGCCATCCGACCAAGAGGAACAACATTTATGACACCCATAGGTATATACTGTTATACTGCCATGCCTTTTGGTTTAAAAAATGCAGGAGCAACATACCAGAGGCTAGTCAATATGATGTTCAAAGACAAACTGGGGGACACAATGGAGGTCTATATCGACGATATGGTGGTAAAATCCAAGAAAGTCGAGGATCACCTCCAGGATCTTGAATGTGCTTTCAATATCCTAGATCAGTATAATATGAAGCTGAATCCCGCTAAGTGTCACTTCGGAGTGGGGCAGGAAAATTTCTAGGATATATGGTGACCAAGAGGGGAATAGAAGCAAGCCCAGAACAGATTAAAGCTATCCTGGATCTCAAATCACTCTCCAACATGAAGGATGTGCAGAGATTAACAGGACGGGTAACAGCGTTGAACAGGTTCATATCAAGATCCTCGGAAAAATGCAAGGAATTTTACGATATTCTAAAAAAGAACAAAAAAGTTTGAATGGGGAGAAAGACACGAAGTTGCTCTGCAAGAAATGGAGCAATATCTTTCAAGTGCACCCCTGTTGATGAAACCCGAGGATGGTGAACCGTTATCCCTATACCTTGCTATATCGGGAAACACAGTAAGTGCTGTCCTGGTAAAGGATCATGAAGGTCAGCAGTTTCCTGTTTATTATGTTAGTAAAAGTTTGTTAGATGCTGAAACTAGATATTCACACTTAGAAAAATTGATATTAGCTCTAGTCATGGCATCAACTAGGCTTAGACATTACTTTGAAACTCATAGGATTTATGTCAAAATCAATTATCCTGTTAAAGATGTGCTTAGGAAACCTGAGATGTCTGGTAGGATGGCTAAGTGGTCCGTAAAATTAAGTGCATACGATTTAGTATATGAACCTAGGAATGCTATAAAGTCTCAGGCTTTAGCAGACTTTGTGGCTGATTTTAGTAGTGATATTCAAAATGAGGCTGACCTAGAAGTACAACAATTAGATGAGAATTCAGGATCTTGGATATTATATACTGATGGTGCACCTAATGTTAAAGGTGTAGGATTAGGGATACTTAGGGTTGTTCATGAGCCGAGCCGAGCTGAGCCAGGCCAAGCTCGGGCTTGGCTTGATTATAAACCGAGCTGGCTCGGCTCGGCTCGGCTCGGCTTGGTTTGGCTCGATTTTATAAAGAAAAATTAATATATACCTCTTAAAATTCAGTAGCCTAAAATATTATTCAATACTTCAAAAGAATATATTCAAAATAAGTTCAACCTAATACGTTACAAACCAAAATCAAGTTCAACAACGCAAAATAAGTTTTAATTTCAAAGAAATACAATATTAGTTCATTAGTATGGTAATCAACTTCAATATGCCATAGATATCAAATTACAAACCTATATACATGTAAATAGTAATCAGTGTTTTTTTAATATATTATAATGTATATAAAATTAAAATTTATTAAAGTAAAATAATCCGAGCTAAACCGAGCCGAGCTACAAAGCGAGCCAAACCGAGCCATCTCGGCTCGTTACGAGCCGAGCCGAGCTAGGTTCACTTTCTAACCGAGTGGAGCCGGCTCGGCTCACTTTTAAACCCAGCCACATCGAGCAAGCTTTTTCCGAGCTAAATCCGAGCGAGCTCCGAGCCACAAGCTTTTTAAACAGCCCTAGGGATACTACTAAAATCGCCACGGGCTGCTACTAATAATGAAGCTGAGTATGAAGCCCTAATAGCAGGACTAGAATTGGCTAAGAATATGAATGTTAAATGTTTACAAGTGTATGTTGATTCCCTGTTGATTACTAACCATTTCAATGGATCTTATGCACTCAAAGGTGAAAAGTTAGCTGAATATCTTGAAATTGCTAAAAAATTAGCAGAATATTTCAAAAATTTTACACTTAAACAGGTACCAAGAGAAGAAAATGTTGAGGTAGATGCTCTAGCAAATTTAGGATCCACTATCAGGATACCAGAAGGAACTCAGATACCAATACTACATATCTTGTATCCCGCTATGAAACTTTTCAAATCTCAGGATAAGGAAGTAATAACTATCCAGGATCCTGGTGATGGATGACTCCAATTGTGAAGTACCTTGAAGAAGGAGATATCCAAAAGGATGAGAATCTCAAAGCTTTCAGAATGAAGGTATCCCGCTTTACTATTATAAATATGTTTTGTATAAAAAATCCCTTGCAGGTCCATATCTGAGGTGCCTGGAAGCTCCTGAAACCAAAGAGGTACTTCAGGATATACATGAAGGAGATTGTGGCAACCATACTGAGGGCAGATATTTATTCTCGAAAGTGTTGAGAACAGGATATTACTAGCCAACCATGAAAAAAGATGTTGCGGAGTATGCTCGAAAGTGCGATGCATGTCAAAGACACAGTAATATACTACATCAGCCTGCTGAACCATTATATCCCATTACATCTCCATGGCCATTCATGAAGTGGGGAATGGATATAGTGGGGAAACTACCTAAGGCTCCGGGAGGAAAGGTCTTCATGCTGGCAATGACGGATTATTTTTCCAAGTGGGTTGAAGCAGAAGCCTTTGTCCAAGTAAGGGACCAAGAAGTGGTATATTTCATCAAGAGGAATATCCTGACAAGATTCGGCATACCGGTCGAGATATTTGTGATAATGGCTCTCAATTTATCAGCAAAAGAACCACGACTTTTTTTTAAAAATTGGGGAATCAAGATGATCACGTCAACACCGGTGCATCCTCAGGCCAATGGACAAGCAGAATCCTCCAACAAGATAATTGTCAATAACTTGAAGAAAAGGTTAGGTGCCAGAAAAGGAAGATGGGCTGAGGAACTCCCATTTGTCCTATGGGCTGATAGAATAACTGTGAAGAATGCTACTGGGAAAACTCCATTTTCTTTGGTATTTGGGGCAGAAGTAGTGATTCCAACAGAAATGGTTATACCTACAGCAAGATCGAGCCTTCGGGATCCTAAAGCAAATCATGAAGCCTTATGTCAAGACTTAAATACTATCGATGAAGCAAGGGATGCAGCAAAGCTAAGGATGACAGCATATCAACCAAGGATAGCTAAGTCATACAACAAAAATTTAAGAACCAGAAGATTCCAAGTTGGAGATTGGGTATTGAGAAAAGCCTTTCAAAACACAACCAATCCTGCCGACGGCAAGTTAGCCCCAAAATGGGAAGGACCATATGAAATTGAATCAGAGTCAGGAAAGGGGACATACCGGCTCAAGATCATGGAGGGAGATATGATACCAAGACCCTGGAAGACAATACATCTTAAAGCTTATTTCAAGTGAGTTTAGGATTTACTTTCTGACTCAGGATGGTATGAATTCTATCTCTTTTAAATATGTTTAATTAATATTCTTTGAAACCCAATACTGACCTAAGCATCGGAGGGGTGTTAGCTAAGCTAACACCCACCTTAGTTTAAAGGTGTTTTGTAGGATACTTTTCAGGATATTACTCCAAGATATGTACTCAAGACGGATCGAAAGACTAGAGGATTGGCCCCCTCTCTCACGTTTAAGGGATACAGATCCCTTCACATGTTTAAAGGTATTCACCTTTCTCCCGAATTGGGTTTAAACACCCCACCTGGAGCGCAAGTATCCTAGTATAGTTCAACATAGAGGGACCAGTTCATGTAACAGTGGATTGATCACCCTCTCTCGCGAAAGGGTATTTTCATACTCTCAAAGGTTTAAAGTTTTTCACCTTTCTAAGTCTTGGAGTTTATACACTCCCGCCTGTAGCGCACGAAAACAAGGGTTTAACCCCAGGATACTAAGGGTTTAACCCCAGGATACTAAGCGTTTATCCCCAGGATGTTATGGGTTTATCCCCAATAAAACTAAAGTTGTCAACAAACTCTAAAGATATAGCAGATTATGATTGTGTTCATACACATTCTTTTGTGGAGAAAAAGCTACAAAGCTTAGTCACTAAGTGAAGAAATACTCAAGTATGTCATACATTGATGCAATATCCTGCACGGACAGGGGACATCCATGCTGGGGACATTGCAAAGGATTCCAAAGTTAGAGTTGGAAATTATTGCATAAGTGTTTCTGGTATGACTTTCCATTTTTCAATACTTGAAAGCCCTATCTAAATCATCTAAGTTTTCAACAAAAAAAAGTTCAACCAGACTTTTGTCTGATATTTTCAAAAATAATAGAAGTACTGACTATTTTATTAGTATCCCGACCAGGATATCTGATCAGAATATTTCAAACATATTTCTCAAAATGAAAACATAACAACGACAGATAAGGCTAAAAGATTAATCTATTATTGGCAACCCAAAATGTCACACTCTTGGTTTCGTCTTAAACCAAGACCCATCCACCAAGAGTATGATAAAGTCTAAAGCATATGAACATTGATGACCAAAGGCTTCGTCCTGGAACCCAGGATCTCTCCACCTTTGGCCATCATATTGTGCAGAAAATATAAATTGTTTGAAGTGCAGGAAAAGTAAAGTGTTTAAAGGGGTACAAACCATTAAGGTCTAAAAAAGTGGGCTCCGGCCTAAGTAACACTATCCATCATTGCCCACTTCGATGCTCTCACACAGCAGCATCCTCACTAACCTTCACCGCCTCCTTACCCTCAGCATCCCGACCAGCATCACCACTAGCATCCGCTCCAGGATCAGCCCCAGAATCCTCGATAGCTTCAACCGCCTTTGGAGGCTCCTCAACCGTCGGTTTGGCAATGCGCTCTACGGGTTTGCCACCAAGGTCCTCTAGTTTTGCCTCCCAAGCTTCAATGTCCCAGGTAGGGCATTCAACGCCCACGGCTCTGGCTTCATAAGTCATCTTTAGCCTAGCTTGAAGAAGGGAGATGACAACGGAACCCTTGAGGCCTTCCCGGCAGGCGATCAGATCTTGTTCATGTTGAAGCTGAGCGGCGTCCAGTTTAGCCTGGGCCTCTTGAGCTACCTTCTCCTCGGCAAGCTTAGCATCCCGGATCATAGCCTTGAGTTTGTCTTTGTAATGTTGTGACATGGCCTCGGTGATCTTCCTCTAATCTTCATTGGCGATCTCTGCCTTCTTTAGTTTGACCTCCAATGCCTTGACAGAATCACAAGCCATGACCTGGAGATGTGTCAGACGTTCGAGACCCTACAATGTCAGGTATGAATGTTAGTATAATTAACCAGGATATCAATTCAATGTATATGCACAGGATATAGGATGAGGATATTTACCTGGTTAAGAAGGGAAGTCATGAGGCTGCTGGATTCTGCAAACCCAAGGTTCTCGTAGGAAGGAGAGGCTTCAGCTGAAGCGGCGGGGAGTCAGTATCCTTTCTCTTTCGAGAACTAAAGGCCCGAGGCTTGGAAGCTAAAGAATACTTGGGAAAAGCGGTGGGCTTGGAACTGGAAGAAGGTTTCGATGCGGCTGAAGGTTTGGAGCTTGACTCTTTCTTCGCTGGTGCAGGTCCGGAGTAGCTATCTAATTCATCTAGATCGAAAACCTCAGGGGTCTTGGCTGATGCTGCATACAGGGAGCTAACTTTAGACTTAATAATTCAATATCCTGACTAACAGGATCTACGCAGGATATTATTAGAGCTTGAGTGTTGGGTTGAGGATGATGGAGGTGGAATGAAACTTCTTTCGGAATCTGGAAGCTGATAGATTGCTTTGATCCTCTTCTCTGAATCAGCAAGCGGAGGTGCTAGTTTCCTAAAGTCAGCTGCACAAAACATAAGGAAGATATTAAGCAAGATATTGAATAGGATATATCTAGGGATAACCCTAAAACCCTAGTTCCTACCCTTGGTTAAACACTTCACCGGATAATCTGCTCCACCAGGAATTGAATCTCTTTTTTGCAAAGAAGAACTTGGATTTCCATTCCTCTTCATTCCTGGTGGCCTGGAGTACCAAAGGATCGCTAGAAGTGGAGTAGAACAGAAACCGATTGGATTCGTGGGATCTTAGCCGGTAAGCGATGGGAAGGTCATTGACACAGAGCTCAGGAATGTGCTCGTTCATGATGTGATCAAGAACAACCAAAACCCTCCAGAGCATGGGCATGGTTTGGCTGAAACTAAGGCCGGTGGTGTGAAAGAAATCAATGATGAAATCAGAAAAGGGAAATCGAAGGCCCAAGGTAATTGGATAAGCGTTGAAGCAGACCCACTCATCGGACACCATATCTGACCGGATTTCCCGGTCATATGGCTGGAATACCGTCCCTTCCGGGAAGATACCCGAAGTCTTGAGGGCCGACAGGTGAGCATTGTCGAATGAACACACTTCTTTATCAGGATTTTGAAGAAGGTTTTGTGGCGTGAACGAAGGTGCAGAATCACCGGTGCTTGATCTCGTCTGTCTTGTCATATCTTCACCGGAATTAGAGAATAGGAAGAAGGAAAAGAATGAGGAAAGAGAGAAATGGGTTACCTCTTGATTTCTCGGTGAAGCCAAATGAAGATAAAGATGAATCAATATAGGGGGATGATGACTGTTTATAGGCTGAGTAGTTGCAAGTTGTCACATCAAAGTCTCATCTTGTAATGACCTTGAAGTTCGTGAAAAATGTAACCGTTGATGCTCAGTATCCTCAAACGGTAACATTTTGGGGACAATTGTTATGGGTGAAATTCTGAGGCCATATCCGGAATTATATCCTGACTTTGTTATTTCTGATTACAATCAGGATACCGGACCAGGATATTGGTAACGTCCTGGTGCAGTATCCTGGCAGTTACTAATTATATACGTGCAGGTCATAGTTACAGGATCACAACGTTCATAAAGACTCATTCACCTGAAGACTCGGACTAAATGGTTAGAAGAAAGATGTTGAAGCCGCTATACCTGGTCAATAACGTTCGTTAGGGAATATTACAAGGCATCCCATCATTTTAGGAGAGTTTGTTTTCTTTGTAACTATAAATATTGGATAACCATATCAATAGGACACAACACTCACATTCGCTACTCTCGAGTTCTCACACTTTCTCTCACAATTATACACAAACACACTGCACTAGTAATTTTTGTAATACTTAGCAACGATCTGGGAATTATCCTGCACTGTATCCTGAGTTTTGGAGTAATAAGAAGAGCAAGGCAGCTGCGATTGTCAGCTCCCAAGGTTTTATGCTGGAGATCTAGATTGATCAAGGGCTTTCCTCGTACATCACCTGTCAACCTTTACATTTTTTATCATTATTTGACTATTGATACAGCTCGATATCCTGAGCCGTATCCTGAAAACTGTTTTTACAAACAAGCAAATCAACACTTTTTTCATAAACACCGTTAGCACACTACCTCACAAAACTAATTTGATCACTTAATTGCTTCGGTAATTTTTGACCAAAACAATATATTAAATGGAAATTATTATCATTTATCTAATATAATGATCTTTGACCTTAATACCCCTATGTGTTTAATTGGTAATTATTCGATGGACGTAATTACCCTTACTACCTAAATAGGGTTTCCCCTTATATGTAAAAGATCATTAGAGAAGGTTCAAGTCTAATGAAAATTCACCAAATCATACTCAAAATCCCCCCCGCTACAATATGTGGATTCTTTAAATCACCTAAACCGTCCTAATTGTATACCTTAACCGAGAACTCGATCAATCAAGACATGTTACCTCCCTCTCTGCAGATTCTGGATTCTCAGATAGACATGTTCTATCTTCTTGTTTCTATCATGTTTGAAAGAAAACAAAATCAACATGACAGTCTCAAAAGAACTAAAAATACTGGAAAAGAACCAACAATGAATTCTATGTGTGATTCAATGACCTGGTCATGGACCAATGAATTATATTGTAGGTTTGCTAGTCATGAACTTCATAGCACAAAAATACTATTGGAGCATTATGATTATGATGGACCTTGGCTCACATTCCGGATGGACCTTGGCCCACATTCCAAAAGGTCGCCAAGGATGTATTGGCTAGTATATTTATTCCTTTTGGAGTAGGATTTATTTTTAATTATTTGTATGTCTTATTTGAGTAAAGATTAACTAATTGTAGGTTAGGGGCAAAAAGATTTATCTTTAATTATTTGTATGTTTTATTTGACTAAAGATTAACTGATTGTAGATTAGAGGCAAATAGATTTGATCTTTTCTTTGTATGTTTTATTTGACTAAAGATTAACTGATTGTATATCAAAGGCAAATAGATTTGATATTTTCTAGCAGTGTTGGGCTAACTATATATCAACAATACTAATTCTTGCAATTTTGACAGTCTTAAAAACAATCGGTTTCGAGTCCTTTATAATGTCCCAAAATCACTGTTATTCGGAAAAGAATTGTTTAATAGTTGACTCGAAATCATAATGGGTAAAACTTGTTGTTCCGAAATCCATTACAAAACCATTAAAATTCAGGTTTCGGGTTTCCAGAATTATGTTTTTATTTTAGGGTTCATCATCATGTGTTCTTAGGAAAATTCGAAAATTCCTTTATGTTTTGGAATGTAATTTGGATTTGTGGGTGTTTTTCTGCTTTGAACTGAATTTTATCTCTTAAAATTTTCGAAAATTGTTTAAAGATAATCAAATTATAATTTTCGAAATCTTTTGATAAGTATATATCAACACTAAAATAGGAAACACGATCCCACAATCCCTAAAATTCTGAGTTTTCAGTTATATTTCACACTAACAACTGCTGACAGTAGTTTCGAGACCAAGATTAACGACTCGAAAGCATTAGGTTTCGACTCGAAACCACAAGATTTCGACTCGAAATCATAAAGATTTCGGTCTTCATGACTAGAGACCAAGATTCCGACTAGAAATCATAAAGGTTTTAATCTTCATAACTCGAGACCGAGGTTTCGACTTAGATTGCGACTCGAAACCTCATTATGAAGTCGAAATCTCATAAATATTCATTACTCGAAACCTCGAGATTTCAACTGAGGTTGCGACTCGAAATCACATAATTGAGTCGAAATCACATGATTGAGTCGAGATCTCATAACTGGTTGCGACTTGAAATCTCATAACTGAGTCGAGATCTCATAACTGAGTTGAGATCTCACTCGAGATCTAAGGTTCACTCGAAACCTCATTACTTTATTAAGCTGTTAATGAGAATTAAAATTCAGTTCGATCCGTGCTAACAGGGGGTTTGCTATTAAATAAATGTTTTGTAAATACTTACTTAATCAGAATCAGATAATTTTTTACAAAACTAATATAACTTAACTTGAATGAGCTTCTGATGTATCACTTCTGGCCAAAGCTGATTTGATACATCTATTTATTGTTCAAGTATTACAAAAGCTATGCTAATTATGCATTCAAACGAGAGTGTCTTATTTCTGGCCAAAGTTGATCTAATTCATTCATGTCTAGCATTGTTAACAAGTGCATAACTAAAGTGATTGTCTTATTTCTGGCCAAAGCTGATTTCACGTTTACTTTGCACACATACTTAGATGATTACACTTCTGGCCAAAGCTGATTTGTCTTCATTTAAGTAGAAGTTTTAACTAATTCTATTATTTTGATGTTGGTAATAGACATTATCACAGCTTCATAATTAAAATGGTCATTACTTATGCCTGCCTTAGTGTAACATGCCCTTAGATCACATTAAGATTTCTTCATTAGTATCATAATTCGCTCATCTTATTTCCACTCTCAGCACCCAATTGTGGGATTCCACCGTTAACTGGTGATAACTTTGCTGCATGGAAAGATTCTCTCAAGCTTACTCTTGCTTTACGGGACTTCGATTATGCTTTAAGAGAGAATAAGCCTGCTGACCTCACCACTCAGAGTACAGCTGCTGAACAGTTGACTCATGAAAAATAGATTAGGTGCAACCGCATGTCTCTCATGTTTATGAAGCAGTCCATAAGCAATACAATTAGATGAGCTATTCCCGATTTTGATGATGCTAAAACCTACTTGGCTTCTGTGGAGGAGCAATTCAAGGGAACGTCTAAAGCACACGCTAGTACTTTAATTCAAGCTAGTGACTACTAAGTATGACGGGAGGAGCGGCATCCGTGAACACATCATGATGATGAACGACATGGCCCATAAGCTGAAGGGATTAGACATGGCGATCAGTGATGGTTTTCTTGTTCACTTTATCATGACTTCACTTCCTTCTTCCTATGAAGCATTCAAGATCAATTACAACACTCAGAAAGAAAAGTGAACGATGAGTGAACTGATCGCCATGTGCGTGCAGGAGGAGGAGCGTATCAAGATGGATAGAACTACTGATATTGCAAATTTCACTACCTCCAGTTCTAAGAAGAGGAAGAACAGTTATCCAAGAAAGGATGTTTCTAAGGTCCAAAAGCCTAATCCTAATGCAAGTGCATCTTCCAGCTCTAAGAACTCCTTAGGCAAACCACACTGTAAGTTCTGTAAAAAGACAGGACATAAGTTGAAGGAATGCCCTGACTTTAAGGAGTGGCTGGCTAAGAATGGTAACAATTTTTTCATGATACTTGAGTCTTATAATATTAATGTTCAATGGTTCATGTAACCAATTCTACTCAGTGATCCAGTCAGTGATGAAGCCATGGTGTTGGACTTCTTTGTCAGTGTGATCTGGTTCCTCCTTAGGGTGTAAAGTGATGATGGTAGTACCTAATTCTATGGCAGAATTCGTGTGGAGAGAGAGGGACGAATTATGATGTTGTTGTGTGTAATAGGTTGTGAAACTGTCTAACCTTTCACTTTTCTAGTTATCTCCTTATATATACACCCAAGAGAAAACCTTAATTAGTTAATAAGGGTAATATGGTCCATCAACAATTACCAACTAATATATAATAGGATTAATATATATATATATTAATCTAATACAATGTAAATGATTATAATGGCTACATAATTAAATATTACAACATAATATATTTAATCTTATATTGATAACTAAGTAACTTTTGGAAGTAAAAAAAATTTGGGTTGGGCAGTACCTACTGGGCGAGCAATTTGATAGAACCGACCTGAACCGAGTTCATCTTTGAATCAATTTGACATCCAAAAACAATATATATATATATATATATATATATATATATATATATATATATATATTACACTTCCATATAGGTCTGACAAACACCTCAACTTAAGTTACGGTTGAATTTATACAACCTTTTACAAAATAATGCAAACTCTAAACAATAGATATTTCAACATCAAAGTCATTCACAATTGAAGATTAAAGTCGGTTAGTAAATGAGCACTTTACTTTATTTTTCTACACACCGTTTACTGTTGGTATCCGGAAGGTGAAAAAATTATATATGACGTATTCAGTAACATCATTAAGAATCGTGTGGCGCTTGAGAGAAAAATCTAAAGAAAACGCCATAGACGTCAGACATGCTATCGGAGAAAAAGAACATAGATTTGCCATAATTTATAAATTTTCGCCACCTTTGGTGTCTAAGGAATTGTGTTCGGTAAGGAACTTACATTATTATTATTATTACTTTTTTTATATATATTATTGCTTAATATATGTGTGGTTTATATTGTACATGGCATATAGTTTGGACTTACGCATATGTTTTTTTCTGTTTTCATGGTTGAAAAACTTAAAAATAGCTAAAACAGTCAGACAAACAGTGGGAGAACAAACCGCACTAGCAAAGGTAGTGGTGAAGGTATATCCTACTGCCATAGGGTTTAACGAGCATCGTATCTAGTAAGCTAATCACATTTATATATTTATATATTTTAGTTAAAAAGTTGAGTCCAAAAATATAATTCTTTATACTCAACATCTATTACGTTACTTCTTTTTAGGAAAAAAAATATGGTCAAAAAGTTAAGTGGATTGAAGTTTATTTTGATAGTCATCTCAAAAATGAAAGTAAAAAAGAAGCATTGGGTTGGAGAGTTGGACACTAATAGCCTTGAGGGATTTGAGTATATTTTTGACAAATCGAGAGAAATATATGTAAGTTATCTTTATCATTTTTGAATAATTAGAACACTAGTGAATTAACCTTTAGTATAAAAATTAACACGTTGTTTTGCATAAAATGTAGTTAAAGTACAAAAGTGATATGATCAAGTTGAACGGGTTGGATCTCAACCAACATCCAGATGATCTTGATGTGCGGGCAAGAGTGGCAAGAGGTAACAACGACCGGATGTTCACGGTAGGATCTTCGGATCCTAATTTCGTGGTAACTGGAAACCGTCTACATCTAGCGGATCTAAATTATATTTTGATGCCCTAAGGTCGCAAAAGGAGCTATTGTTTGCTTCTCATCAAAGTATTGCAATTCTGTAAATTATAGAGTTTTTAAGAATTAATTACGAAAAAACAATAATTTAGATAAGTGACTCGTTTTAATAATTTTTAGGTTGATTTTAAAAATTATTCAGGAAAAAACAATAGTTTTGATAAGTGACTCGTTTTAATAATTTTTAGGTTGAAAAAGTTCGAGTTGAAATGGAAAATGAACTTGCAAATGAAAGGGATACTAAACACGAGTTGGAGCAAACAGTGCAAGAGATGGAAAAATAAATAAAAGAAAATGAAGAAAGGATGCAAAAACAATTTGAGGAGTTTATGAGAAAATTTCAGTCTCCTGTTAGTCACTAGGGGAAAATTTTTAATTATTTTGGTTCTTTATGATTAACAATGGTGGTTTTGTAATTTAAGCGGGCTCTAAATTTATGTTATTTATTCCGGATCTTTATTTTTAACAATGGTGATTTTGTAATTCAAATGGGCTCTAAATTTATGTTATTTTTTGTTGAATATATAAAAAAGGTTTTGAATCATATTTATGATTCTACATTTTTCAGCCAGATAAAAGAAGGCATTTTTTTTGTTTATTTTTTCAATTTATTTATTTTTTTAAAATGTATGTGTCGGAAATGCGTAGAAAAAAAAGTTAAAAGGGTTTCAGCTAAAATGCGTAGGAAAAATAAAATTGTGTAGAAAAAAAAGTTGATTTCGTAGGAACCGTGTAGGAATAAATAGTTGGAGTTGTGTAGGAACAAAAAATATTTTTAGGAAATGTGTAGGAAAAAAGAATACATTCTGTTGGAACTGTGTAGGAAAAAATAATTTGGTAGGAATTGTGTAGGAAAAAAGAATACACGGAAAATTAAAATATATGTTAGTTATATAATAAAATAAATTTAATTGATTTAAACACATAATTTTAAAAAATAAATATTCTGTGAAAAATGCGTTGAAGGTTAAGAAAATTAATCAACGAAACATTTGTGTGGGAAATTGGTAGGAAAATTTGTTGGAAATGCGTCACAGAAGGATTACCCACGAGCTAAATTCCTTCAACTCGATTTCGTGGGAAATCTGTCAGAAAGTGCTAATTCCCATATATTTTCGATAGAACTTGGTATAGGAAACAAATAGTTTTCTAGTAGTGATAAGATTTTTCAAGAACGATAAATAAAACGAAAGTAATCTTCTACTATAAATAAACATATATTTAGATCAAGTTAAAGAAACACAAAGGGTAATTTCTCAAAAATTCAATATATAAGAAATAAGAAGACCCAAAATTCTCATTGAAGGTTTTTATAAATCCAAATAAACTTCGAAAAGAAAAAGAAACTTTAAGAAACAAAGTATCTATTTATAAAGAGTTAAAAGTTTGAAAAGAAATTTTCTAAACAAGAAGTGTTTCACATTACAAACTTGTCATAATTGATTTGCTAGGAACTGTATAGGAAAAAAGAATACATAGAAAATTAAGATGTATGTTAATTATATAATAAAATAAATTTAATTGATTTAAACACATAATTTTAAAAAATAAATGTTCTGTAAAAAATGCATTGGAAAGTTAAGAAAATTAATCAACGAAACATTTGTGTGGGAAATGAGTAGGAATATTTGTTGGAAATGCGTCACAGAAGGATTACCCACGAGATAAATTCCAATAACTCGATTTCGTGGGCAATCTGTCAGAAAGTGCTAATTCCCATATATTTTCGACAGAACTTGGTATAGAAAACATAATAGTTTCTAGTAGTGATAAGATTTTTCAAGAACCACGAAAGTAATCTTCTACTATGAATAAACATATATTTAGATCAAGTTAAAGAAACACAAAGGGTAATTTCTCAAAAATTCAATATATAAGATATAAACCCAAAATTCTCATTGAAGGTTTTATAAATCCAAATAAACTTCGAAAGAAAAAAGAAACTTTAAGGAACAAAGTGTCTATCTATAAAGAGTTAAAAATTTGAAAAGAAATTTTCTAAATAAGAAGTGTTTCACATTACAAACATGTCATAATTAATTTGGTAGGAACTATGTAGGAAAAAAGAATACACATAAAATTAAGATGTATGTTAATTATATAATGAAATAAATTTAATTGATTTAAACAGACAATTTTAAAAAATAAATATTCCGTGAAAAATGCGTTGGAAAGTTAAGAAAATTAATCAACGGGACATTTGTGTGGGAAATGAGTAGGAAAATTTGTTGGAAATGCGTCACAGAAGGATTACCCACAAGCTAAATTCCACAACTCGATTTCGTGGGAAATCCGTCAGAAAGTGTTCATTCCCATAGATTTTCGACAGAACTTGGTATAGGAAACATAATTGTTTTCTGGTAGTGATAAGATTTTTCAAGAACCATAAATAAAACGAAAGTAATCTTCAACTATAAATAAACATATATTTAGATCAAGTTAAAGAAACACAAAGGGTAATTTCTCAAAAATTCAATATATAAGATATAAAAAGACCCAAAATTCTCATTGAAGGTTTATAAATCCAAATAAACTTCGAAAAGAAAAAAGAAACTTTAAGGAACAAAGTATCGATCTATAAAGAGTTAAAAATTTGAAAAGAAATTTTCTAAATAAGAAGTGTTTCACATTACAAACATGTCATAATTAATTTGGTAGGAACTGTGTAGGAAAAAAGAATACACGGAAAATTAAGATGTATGTTAATTATATAATAAAATAAATTTAATTGATTTAAACAGACAATTTTAAAAAATAAATATTCCGTGAAAATGCGTTGGAAAGTTAAGAAAATTAATCAACGGAACATTTGTGTGGGAAATGAGTAGAAAATTTTTTGGAAATGCGTCACAGAAGGATTACCCACAAGCTAAATTCCTACAACTCGATTTCGTGGGAAATCCGTCAGAAAGTGTTCATTCCCATAGATTTTCGACAGAACTTGGTATAGGAAACATAATTGTTTTCTAGTAGTGATAAGATTTTTCAAGAACCATAAATAAAACGAAAGTAATCTTCTACTATAAATAAACATATATTTAGATCAAGTTAAAGAAACACAAAGGGTAATTTCTCAAAAATTCAATATAGAAGATATAAAAAGACCCAAAATTCTCATTGAAGGTTTTATAAATCCAAATAAACTTCGAAAAGAAAAAAGAAACTTTAAGGAACAAAGTATCTATCTATAAAGAGTTAAAAATTTGAAAAGAAATTTTCTAAATAAGAAGTGTTTCACATTACAAACATGTCATAATTAATTTGGTAGGAACTGTGTAGGAAAAAAGAATACACAGAAAATTAAGATGTATGTTAATTATATAATAAAATAAATTTAATTGATTTAAACAGACAATTTTAAAAAATAAATATTCCGTGAAAAATGCGTTGGAAAGTTAAGAAAATTAATCAACAGAACATTTGTGTGGGAAATGAGTAAGAAAATTTGTTGGAAATGCGTCACAGAAGGATTACCCACTAGCTAATTTCCTACAACTCGATTTCCTGGGAAATCCGTCAGAAAGTGTTCATTCCCATAGATTTTCGACAGAACTTGGTATAGGAAACATAGTTGTTTTCTAGTAGTGATAAGATTTTTCAAGAACCATAAATAAAACGAAAGTAATCTTCTACTATAAATAAACATATATTTAGATCAAGTTAAAGAAACACAAAGGGTAATTTCTCAAAAATTCAATATATAAGATATAAAAAGACCCAAAATTCTCATTGAAGGTTTTTATAAATCCAAATAAACTTCGAAAAGAAAAAGAAACTTTAAGAAACAAAGTATCTAAAGTAATAACCGCTTTACATAACCAAGAAGGGTCGTGGTCTCTTTTACCAATAAAAGAAGGAATACCGGGGGTTTGGAATGGGATAAATAAGGTGGGGAAAGTGTTACTAGGACAAAATGTGAATGTTAATTCCTTAATCAAAGGAAAGAATGGAAACGCTAATGAGGTTAGATTTTGGATCAACTGGTGGTATGGAGAATGTCCTTTAAAGGATAGTTTCTCGGCCATGTTCAAGTGGAAAACGTTAAAAGCGTGACGGTGCAATTGCGGTCAAGAAACTGGGACTGGAATCGGGAGCTGAGGAACGGAAGAGAGCAAGAGGAATGGGTCAAAATACAACAAGTGGTCAGAGAGTTACCTAGCTTCAGTGGACAAGATAGTTTGGTATGGACGCTTAACACGGGAGGCGAATTCACGGTTGCATCATGTCGAGATCTTCTGAGTAGGTATGCGATTCCGTTTTCCCATACGAGTGGGTTAAGTGCATTTCGAAGAAATTAAATATATTTTCTTGCAGAGCATAACAGGATCGATTGGCTACACTTGCTACATAGAACGACGATGTGCCGTATGTGTGGGGATCGAAAGGAAGATGCAAATCATATCTTTGCGGAATGTCTCATCGGGTCTCAAGTCTGGCAACGGATCAGCATGTGGATGAATATACCTCCAATTTATGCTTTCAATGTCCATGACCTCTTTCAAGTTTACAAGAATGTCAATACATCTACTCGAAAAAAGAAATTAATTCAAGCTATCATATTAACAACATGTTGGGTACATGGAAAGCTCGAAACGATCTGGTTTTTAATGGGAAAAGAATATCGGTTGAAGGAATCGTTAGGGAGATACAATCTTTGGCGTTTATATGGATAAAGCATAAGTCAAAAGATATGCATCTTGATTGGGAAAATTGGGTGAAATTTGATATGTAATCTTTATTTCTATTTTGTTTTTTAAATTATGTATGGGTGAACAACCATGGGTGATGGCTGCATGTGTATGCCAATTACTCAGTGGTATCGTTTAGCTTGTAAAAACGTTTGACGATGATGTTGAAGCAGTTCTTTGCCGATAAAAAAATAAACATATCAAAGAAACAAGATATTTATCTTTGAAGAATTAAAATTTGAAAAGAATCTTTCCTAAAAAGAAGTATTTCACATTATAACATGCCAAACAAAGAGGTTCAGACAAATTGGGAAGTGCCCAACTTATTTTTCGTGGAAACAAATCACCTTTCCTTGTTGCAAGGAAATGTCTTGATCAAATGTGATTTCCATCTCATGTATCCTTTTTCTAAGTCAAAGGTCACTTAATTCACACTTATTTAGCCATTGTTAAAAATCCTTAATAAACATATAAAATTTGGAAAAAAATTTGTTACATATCGTTTTTACAAACATTTTCAATGTTTTCTCAACTTAATGGGTTTTCTTTATATCATTTCCTTATGTGTGTATATATATAGGGGCGGACCCACATAGAGTGGGTCGGGGTCCCCGAACCCCAATGTTTTTAAAAAAATTTGTAGATTCGGTATATTAAATTGTATAAGGGCCCCATAAATACAATTAGGTGGACACTATTGAAAGAAAAGGACTATTGAAAGAAAAGGAAAGCTGGTGTAGTGGTAAATCCTCTCCTTTTCCAACAAGAGGTCATGGGTTCAATCCTTGTATATCCCATTTCTTCTGTTTTTTTTTTAAATCTAGTTCAAACCTTGCTATGACCCGACCGAAGGAGAACTGACCCGAAAATTTTAACGTTTTGTTATAAAAATTTTGAACACCGAAAAAAATGGACCCCATCAAAAAAATCTTGGGTCCGCCACTTTATACATATGGGGAATTGGCCTGTAATAATCTCACCTAGACCTTATTGGCCATTAATAATCCATCCTCAGAATATTCCCCCCACCAGTCCCACCTTTCACCTATTTTTCCTACAATGGTCCACATTAAAAATTTTTAACGAAGTTAAACTTTTTTTCCAAATTACAAACAGATTTTTTGTGGCTTCTGATCAGAATGACGATATGAGTCCATTGATGTAAAACTTACTTCGAAATGGTGCTCCAAGTGACTTGATTTTGTTTAATTGGAAATTTAAATACCCGAATTGAAGCGTCGTTTTCATCGTTTGGAGCACCGTTTCAAGGAAAGTTTTACATCAATGGACTCGTATTGTCGTTTTAATCAAAAGCCCTAAAAAATCTGTTTGTAATTTGGAAAAAAAGCTTAACTCCGTTAAGTTTTTTTAACGGGACCATTGTAGGAACAGTAGGTGAAAGGTGGGACTGGTGGGGGGAATATTCTGAGGTGGAATTATTAATGGCCAATAAGGTCTAGATGGGATTATTACAGGTCAATTCCCGATTTTTAGGGGACGGTGTAAATGTGTTTGTGTGTGTATATATATGGGATTGTTTTCGTATATTTGCTTTTGGGTTGTCTCGCTTGTTACATTTGCCTATTTTTAGCCATGTGCTCTTATATAGGTTGTTGCTGTCGGTATATTTGCCTAGTTTACCCATATACTCTTTCACCACCTATGTTATTAGCGGTAGTTTTCTATGTGTGGTAGTTCGCTATATACATATTGCTTTATAAATCTGTCTGTATGATTTGAGCCGAGGGTCTCTCTGGAAGCAGCCTCTCTATCCCTGGGATAGAGGTAAGGTTTGTCTATATCTCACCCTCCCCGGACCCTTACAATAGCATTGATAATTATGGGATTTACTGGGTTCGGTTGTTGTTGTTGTTGTATATATATATAACTCTATTGACTTAAGAAACTTTGAAAACTCAATCTCCACCATTCATCAAAAAAATCTATGGTTGAGATTAGATGTTACATAAAACAGTTTTTCTGACCATGTAACATACTGACAAAAAGTATACGTAACAACTTTTGCTTTTTCACTTTTCTGTCTGACAGAAACAGTATGACAGATTTTGTCTGTTACACTAAAAATTTTCTATAAAGCATATAACAAATTTTTTACATGCACTACATAATGAAAACTCGTACAAACTAAGTTCAACAATGTTACACTCCGTCAACCCTGCAAAAATCTGCTATTGAAAACAGAAAAAAGTGTAACATGTGATGTTACATGTATGTAACAGATGAAAAAGGTGTAACATGTACTCTTTCTCTCTTCTGGCAAAGACTGTTACGTGTAAGAATTTTGAAAGAGATATAACACGTATCAAAATGTGATGCATCCATAGAGTTTCTAAAGCCTTTTAAACTCAAAAAGGTTTTTCCCTTGTAATTACCCATATAGATATATATGGTGTAAGATGAGCCACATCACCCATTATCATACGACTATCTAAGGATATTATAGTCATTTACCAAAATTCATCAACATATGATCCAACACACTCTTTCTCTATCTGGACACATACTTGTGTATTTCACCATTTTCATATCTCTCTCCTTCTCTAAAATCATAGATAATATTATCTCTCTAAAATCATAAATAAAGATGAAATCACATCTGCAATGAGCTTCTTTTAAATATCTCAATGGAGATTTAAGATCCACGATCTAGTTACTTTGTTTTCCTTTGTTTCTGATTCAATTGTCTTTGTTATTTGATAAATCATGTTAATTTTTTGGCTCAAAGGTCATCAAATTGCTCGACGTTCGAGATTCGATCGATGCTCACTCGAAAAATGCTCGGAATTTGCTCGTTCGATTCAGCTCGATTAAAAAGGGCGATCAGTTCGGTTTATAATGACCGAGCACGAGCAAAGGTCCGCTCAGTTCAGTTCGGCTCGATTCATTTTTTGATATATATATATATATATATATATATATATATATATATATATATATATATATATATATATATTTATATATATATACATATAGGATGGGGTTCGGCTACAAAGTCCATTTGTCCTACAAAGTGTACAAAGTCATAAAACACCACAATTTCAACAATAAAACACACTCAAAACCCACAAATAACATAGTGAAGATCACTAAAACACAATATCCAAACCCTAACAGTCCTTAAAAACTTCAAACACACCATCGTACAACTATAAATATAAAACACAACATGATAATCAACATAAAACATACTAATGTTAATCATTCGATAATCAAAGTCTTATCATCCAAAATGCAACACAAAACCCACAAATATTGTGTTTTAGTAATCTTCACTATGTTATTTGTGGGTTTTGAGTGTGTTTTATGGCTGAAATTGTGGTATTTTATGACTTTGTACACTTTGTAGGAAAAATAGACTTTGTAGCCAACTCTATATATATATATATATATATATATAGGAGAAGGATTCGTTAGGAACCACCCTTTATTACGAGAATCGCAAGAACCACCCAAAAATACCTTAAAAAATCTAAAAAAACATCCAAAAAAGATTTTTTTAATATTTTTTTGAAAAATTCGCTATATTTCGTCAACGATAAAAAAATTAAAAAAAATAAAATTTGAGTAACAGTTATCCATGCACATGTGCATTTTTATCATTTATTTGACAAATTCCGTAATACATTACAAACATTAGACAAATATACTTTGATTTACACTACCACGTGTAATAACTACTTTTTATGTTACCAATATTAGAAATGCACATGTGCATCTATATGTATCAACATGAAATAAGGTGTTTTGGTACACTACTTTGAATCCACTTTCTCTTTCATCTATCATTCCATCTATAATACACTTTCATTACCTCCTACCATCCATAAAACAATACCATTACCTCCTACCATCCATAAAACAATACCATTACCTCCTAACATCTATAATACAATACCATTACCAATTTTTTCACTTTATTACATGTATATCAACCTCATTTATACCATCCAATCAACATATTACATCATAAAGTGTCAACTATAACCAAAACAAAAACCACTAGATATAACTAACAAAAAAACATGTATATAGGCCTACTTCATCATTCAAAATCACAAACTTTTTGTACCAAAACACGTTATATAATGGTTATACGTAATGATGCACATGTGCATTTTGAATACTGGTAATGTAAAAAGTAGTGTATTATGGATGGTATTGTAAATTAAAGTGCAATTGTCTACTACTGATAATGTTTACGGAATTTGTCGAAGTTATGATACATATGCACATGTGTATGGATAACTGTTACTCGAAAAAAAAGGTTTTTTTTTTAAACGAAATATAGCGATTTTTTTTAAATATGATAGTAAATTGCTATTTAGTCCCTAAGGTTTGTCTAAATTTGTCATTTTAGTCCAAATAGTTTTTTTTCTCCTCTCGGTCCCTGACTTTTCCCTTTTGTTGCCATTTTGATCACATACCATAACTCAGTAAAAAAAACTCAGTTTTAACTAGGGGTATTTTGGAGATTTTCAGTTTGAATCTTTTCGGTTGCCATTTTGATCCAAAGCTTATTTTATATTTAAAACACATATTTATTTATATATAAAAAACACATATTATAAAATCTATTAACTTTAATACACATATATATAAATCATCGTATATCTCCATCTTTATATGTAGAAGCCAATCTATGGCACCACCACTAACCTCTCATTACCATCAAATGCTCAATAATCCCTAAACCACCTCTACCATTTGCAGCTGTCTTCGGCAACCGCCGCCGCCAACAACCACCCAAATCGGTCTCTCCATCTTCAAATCCCCAACATCCCACCGTATCCATGAACCACCTCCGCCGTTTGCAGCTGTCTCCGGCAACTGCCGCCGCCAACAACCACCCAAAATCGGTCTCTCCACCTTCAAATCCCCACCGTAAACCCTTTCATTCAAAGACTATCCTCGCAAAAATCTCACTAACGCCACCCCCATCCTCATTGTTTACCTGATGAAAACCCACCACAACCAATGTTCACCACCACTATCACTGTCGTTCACCCCCACCCCCACCACCATTCACCACCATCAGAAGTAATCAAAACCCACCGCCACCACTATCCCCAAATCAAAACCCACTACCGCCCACCTCAAATAAACGACGTAGATCTGTAAAGGAATCAAATGTACCGTAGTGTGGGAATTGAGTTCAAGTTTCGTCTTCAGATTCAAACGAGATAGAAACATTAGTCTCACACACTCTTCATCCTTCTTCATAATCAAAGATGCTTTATCGATGCTCTGTTGATGATGTATGTGCAACTTTCATCTGTCTCCATTAAAGTTGCAGGTTTTGAAATAAAATTAGGGTTTTGGTGGAGAAGATGAAGATGCAGATGTATAGAGGTAGAAAGAGAAAGAGAGGAGTTAAGGGGAAAAGTGAGAGTCTGAGAAAGAGGTCTGGAATTATGGCAATTTACTCTTTTTATCATTATTATATAATAATAATAATAATAATAATAATAATAATAATAAAATAAAAGAATGGATCAAATGGCAACTGAAAAGATTTAAAATGTAAATCCCCAAAATACCCCTGGTTATAACTGAGTTAGGGTATGTGATCAAAATGGCAACAAAAGGGAAAAGTCAGGGACCCAGAGGAGAAAAAAACTATTTGGACCAAAATGGCAAATTTGGACAAACCTCAGGGACTAAAATGGCAATTTACTCAAAATATTAGAAAAATAAAATACTTGAGTGCTTTTTTGATTTTTTTTAATTTTATTTTGCAATAAAGGTGGTTCTCGCATGAACCTTACCCTATATATATATATATATATATATATGATTAGGATTGTGTGAGAAGTAGTAGGCTAATTGAGATCTTTGAGAAGCATTCTGGACCACTCATTTTTTAAGCAAAAAATGCAAAAAAAAAATGTAAAAAATGCAATGTTTTTTTGTTGGGAAAAATCGAAGCTTTTTCTATAAGGGTTTTTTTAGGGATTATACACATGTGTATATAGTTAATCTTTTAACTTATACAAATGTGTATATTGTTAATCTTTTAAATACACATATGTGTATATTGTCAATCTTTTAACTATACATATATGTATATACATGTTTAAAATTGAAATATAAGTATTGTAAATCTATGATTGAGGTGAATGATTTAGTTTTAGCTTTAGGGTTTAGCATTAGTCTTTAGGGTTTAGCATTAGGGGTTGGTTTTAGTGTTTAGTATTAGTAATTAGGGTTTAGCTTTAGTGTTTAACATTAGTACATAGGGTTTAACATTAGGGTTTAGGGTTTAGTTTTTAGGTTTAAGGGTAGAGTTTAGCCTCAGGCTTTAGGGTTTAGAGATTTTTTTGTTATTGTTTAATGAGCCGGTCCCAATGCCGCTGGAGTGAGCTCAATCAACATCCGTTTGACCCAGTTTCCTATACTTCTTAGGTTAAGGATATATATTTTTCATAATATACACATATGTATAGTTTAAAAATAACGTATATACATGTGTATAATTCAAAATTGACAATATATGTATATATGCAAAAAAATACAACTCTTAGATATAAGCGATTAGAAGTAAAAAAATGGCTTGGAGAAATGTGTGGTCCAAAATGTTTATCAACTTTCTCAAATAGGGTGCTCTTTTCTTAGGAACACTACCCTATATATATATATATATATATATATATATATATTGCGAGAACCGTGAGAACGAATGAGAAAACCAATCAAAATCATTTTTTTATAAAATAAACCTTATTATAATTAATATACAATATTAAAAAAAGAATTTACTTTTTATATAGTTCATTTTTCTTTCAAAATCACTCTTAATAGGTTTTTTACACATGTGTAAATACATTAAATTTATACATGTGTAAATTACAAACTTACACGTGCGTAAATTTTCTTTATTAACGAGTTCATGTAAATTCGAACGTGTAAATTTAATTTTTAAATATTGTATTCGAATAATAATTATAAGAGTAAAAAGAAATTTTGAATTTGAATTGTTTTTGACCAAGTTCTAGTGGTTTTAAAATTTGTTCTCACGGTTCTCGCAATATTTAGCCTTCTCATTTAAACTCCCCCTATATATAGGGGAAGTTTTAGATACAAAATGCCTTAACGTACATTACGTACGCGACCTCAAAATCGCACCTTAGAAAAAGCGCGGACACGGAATGCAAAATCGCACCTTGAATTGGGTCCAGTTGAAATCGCATGGGATGGCACAAATCGCATGGAGTGTGTGGTTTTGGATGATTTCGCATAGGGAAACTTGAATTCGCATGAAGATGGACAACGGGGATTATCGTGTACCCATGTAAGATAACCCATCTTGTACGTTAACTGGACCCTATATATATAATATGACTAGATGTGCACATTAGTAATGTTTTATCCAAGATCCAAATAGACACCATTTAAGTATAAAAGTTAAGCCCGACATCAATAGTCCATTGTCCAATAATCCAATGTCCATTTGAGTAATTAAGTCAAAATGTTAAATACTGAAATGTGAAGCGTCAATCTAACTCAAGTGTTAACCGCAATTCAATTCAAAAGTACATAATCCTAATTAGAACCCCGCATTAACCATCGTTTTTTGAATTCTCCATTGCCAAGATGCCAACTCCCCAGGGTGTTGCTTCAGTTTTCATTTGATTTCGAACTTCCGATAGAACAAGGGTCAGCTTAAATCGATCAACGATTCATCTTCCCGCTTAGATGATGTCGGTAGAACCGGTTGAATGTTTTTTCTGTTCCTTGTTATTTGTTAAATTTATACTTATGATCCAACTGGACGAAACCTTAGGGATGAAAATTGTACTTTACTCTAAAGATTAACACCTCTATCATCACTTTCCTATTTTGTTTTGCACACTCGATACTCGCTCCACGTTCGTTGAAAATTCTCGGATCAAAAGACGCTGGCTCGAATTTGGCCCGGTTAAAAAAACACTCGGTTTGGTTCGGATGGGTTTGTAAATGAACGAGCACGAGCAAAGATCCAATCGGTTTGGTTCAGCTCATGAACAACCATATTTGTGTTATTATTCTCTTTTTGATCGTTGAGATATGATAGATTAGCTTTCTAGTGGTTTATTTTGAATTTTTATATGTTAACTAGGGTCGTAGTTACCCGCGCGTTGTGCAGGAACGCGGTTGGAGTTCAGAACGTATAACAATCGATAAACAAATTTGTAAAATTAATTAAAATTATATATTAATTGGTTTCGCTATTTGCGCCGCAACTCGGCTCTGAACATTAAAATAATAACAAAAGGTAAAAGGATATAATAAATAACAAAGGTAAAAAAATAAGGTAAACGAAAAAAGAAACCAATAGAAACTTGCTTAAAACTTAATTAAAAAAGTATTAGAAAGTTAAGGGCTTATAAAAGTCGATGCTAAGAAGATAAAGGTTAAAAAAACAAACAAAAGCATAAGAAGACAAAAAAAAACAACTGTAGATCTTCTTATCTTTAATATATATATATGTATATATATAATTATTATCTATTTTTTATTTTGTATGATTCTGATGTTATTCTCTTTTTGATCGTTTAGATATGAGAGTTTAGCTTTCTAGTGGTTTATTTTGAGTTTAATATGTTAATTACTATCTATTATTTTTAATTTGTATTGATTCTGATAATAGATTAATTGTTGTTGATTTATCTTATGATCGGAGCTGAACGAAAAAATGGAGCCTTTTGGTAATTTCTTACTTTTGGGTTTCTTAGGTTAAAGGGTGTGAAGATCATGGTTGGGACATGATTCGTCACATAGAAACATAAATAGAATGCTACACCATCTTCTTGTCTAATCCACCATGGTTCCTATGGATTAAACCATGGCAACCATGGTCCTAGTTGTCATTTTTAAAATTTTCTTTCCTTTTTCTTTAGACAAAAATAAATTAAAATATATAATGGGATAGTGGTTTGGGTCATGACCACACCCTTAGAGTAGTGGTTTTAGATGCTGGATTAAATGTGAGTGACATGACGCTGACATGGAGAGTCATGGCGGTCATAATGGTCAATTATAGTAGATTAACTTATTTTTTTTAGAAATTGGTTCTTTTAATATTATAAAATAATGTTTTTTTAATATTATATAATCTTTTTCCACAAACAACAGGAACATGTCAATACGCCTATCATTTTAAAACATTCTTAACTTTTTATATGACATTTAAAAAAAGTTATCATAATAACGAGTATTTTTTATCTTTAAGATAATTATGTTTTTTACTGGGTTTTCTATACATTGTGTTAAAGTTTCTGGTCATTTTGTTTTTCAACTGTGTTTTGGTCATTACGTTTGTTACTAGGGTTTCTACACATTGTATTATTATCAGAACCTATAACACAATGTTATTTTGAGTTATATTCGTTGCGTATTTATTATGAGAACCTATAACATTATGTATGACACAATGAAAATGGTGTTATATTTGGGTTTTCTATACATTGTGTTATTGTTTTGATTATTGCATTTTTCAACTGGGTGGGTTTTCAATACATTTTGTTATAGATTTGGTTATTGTGTTTTACTCTGTTTGTCCATTACGTTTTGTTGTCCATTGTGTTTTAGTCTCTTGTTCATTGTGTTAATGGATAAAGTTATCATACAAAGTCTCCTAAATCTAACAAGTGTACAAAGACAAAATGGATCGCAAAATATAACATAATGTCAAATAAAATATAACACAATGTCGAAGAAAAAAGACACAATGAATCACAAAAAGACACGAGGACACAAATATAGAAAAGATACAATGATAAATAAAAAGACAATAATATAAACAAAAATTCTAGAATCTACAGGCTATATCCAAAAGTAAATATTTAAAATCTCATATCGTAGAGTTTGATAGACGGTTCCGATGTCACTTGAATGAGATCAATTCAAGTGAGTTTGATACCTTTCTTACGACTTCTTATTTTTAGAAGACTTTGTATTTGATCATAACCCTTGTGTTTGTAGTCTGTTATCCATTCTGTTTTAATCTCTTATCTAGTCAGTTGTGTTTTAATCTATTGTCCATTGTGTTTTTAGTCGGTTATCCATTGTGTTTTTAGTTTAATCCTCATTATGTTTTACGCTGTGTCCATTGTGTTTCACGCAACTTGGTTTTCAAATTTTTTTTCCAAATTAGAACAATAGGGTACTCATATTAAAGATAAATGCTCGATTTTGTGGTATAATTAAAAAAACAAATGACGTACAAAATAGTTACGAATGTTTAAAAAATGGGGGATGGAGAATAGTGTGTGACTTGCATGTGAATGTTTTCAGATGTGTGATAACCATGTGTATATATTTTTTCTCTTGGACAAAATTACATTTTTTCCTTGATCACTTCTTTGACACTTATTACTTTATGGTGGCTTCTCATTCTTCTAATTTATTTTAGATTTTGTAGAATAGCTTAACCCATAATATTGGTTCGCTTAACATTATATCTAACTTATAATAAAAGACTACAAATAATGTCACATGAAATTCTCTCCTTCAATTTTCTAATAATATTATTAATAATTAATGATATCTACTATAATTACTATTACTATTACTATTACTATCTACCTTAAATACCAAAGTTGAAAGTAGAAAAGTTGTGAGGTTAAGTTGGCAAAGATATAAACCTTTTGGGTTAAAAGTAAAAAACAAAAGTAGTTTTGGGTTAAAAATGTAATTATATCAAAAAAAGTGAATGTCGGTGGATTTTCCACTACCATCCCTTAAACTTTCATCATATTGCATTGAAAGTCCCTTTAATTTGTAAACTGAAAGTTTCCAAAATGACATATCCCAAACTTTCTTAATATTGCAGTATAAGTCCCTTAAATTTGCTACACTTAAAGTTTCATAAAATTGGCAAATTTATCCTTAGACTACTACTCTTTATTACAAGTTTTTTAAATTAATCCTCCAAGTTTCTAATTTTCCATTTTTACGGTGCCATATATAATAACATTTCTAACCTACTATATTCTTTAGTAATGTTCGTTCGCGTATTACTTTTTTAAAGCACTAATTTGTCGTTACCCTCCTTGAGTTTCTAAAGTTTCGAGATTACCCATTCGTTACTTTACTTTAAAAACTAACCTTTTGTGTGCGTATTTTTATACACGCGTCGGTATAAATTCGAGTTGGTTTACGTTTAGACATTTTTTTTTCTTGGAAATGAGTTCGCTCAAATATAATACGTTTCCGTGTTTATTTTATGTACGATTTCAGTTGATCTATGTTTCTATGTAAAATCTGTACCAAACCAAGCGTGGTTAATTTATGATGCATTTTCATTCGACGGTATAAATTCAGCTTACTTTACGTTTCAACCCCTATCAACGCAAGACGAGTAAAATTACAATTATATTTTTATTAATATATATCTATACTAAAAACTATCATCCTTGATGTTTACATCTCCCGACTTTGGTCAATTCACTTTGCAAAACACTCATGGTTGCCCCTTGATGTGTTTTCTTTTTTCCTTTTATTGTTTCTTTTTTTAAACTATAATAAGCCCGTTTTTATTACACATGTCAATTATTTCTCTATATATGCTTTATGTTTTTTTTGGTACGTTACTTTATAAATGTATGGAATAAATTCGATTTATTTTATGTTTTTATATAACCGCAATGTTTATATACATTACAATGAGTTGAATCGAGTACGTCGAAACGTGCATTTTCACATGGTTAACGCATTGCATAGAGCTTGGACTAACCCATTCGATGTTTACAACGAGCCCGTGGCGCATCGCCTGCGGGTCATATTACTAGTTTAATATAAATTCAAACAACTCCAAACGTTATATTCACTTTCAGATAATTATAAAAGATATCCATCTAACTTTATAATGTTCCTGTGAAATCTGATTAATTAATTTGATCGACAATCACTATTACGTAGAGTTTGGTATGAATGAATAAAAGGTGAAATGGAATGGAGGATTATGATGGAATGAAGATAAACATGTTTGGTTATCATGTGGTAATGGAATGAAGCATTCCAAAGGAATGTAACTCCTTCCAAATATAACTATTTCTATTCCATGGTAAGATGGTTTTTTTTTCATTCCTTTAAGGAATGGAAAGCAATATTATTATTTTTTATTATTATTATTATTATTATTATTATTATTATTATTATTATTATTATTATTATTATTATTATTATTATTAATATATCAAAAAAAATTATTATTATTTTACCATTAATTTTATTATTATTGTTATCATATATTAATGGAATATTGGATTTTAATAATCCTAACTATTCGCCGCTGGCCGCCAACAATCCCAACATTAAAAAAACCATTGGTCGTCTCAGCTATTGACATATTGGCCACCAATGGACCCTGACTAACAGAACTCTAACATCGTTAGTCTCTGGTAGCCAGAAAATCGTTTTTGGCCAGATAAAGTTTTCCAAAGATCCGACCTAAAGTTGCAAAGAGGTTTGGGACTAAGATGTTAGATTTTTCGGCCAAAAAATTGAGTTTTCCGACAAAAAGAAGTTTTCCGGCGAAAAAAAGTTTTCCGATGACTTCAATAATTGGGATTTTTACTAGAAAAAGGTTCCTAAAGGTCCGTAATAAGGTTACAAAGAAGTTTGGGACGGAAATGTTGAATATTTCGGCCCAAAATAAGTTTTCTTGCCAAAAGCGTTTTTCCGACGACCGGATACTAACGGCGTTAGCATTCTATTAGTCAGGGTCCATTGGTGGCCAATATGTCAATAGTTGGGACAGCCAGTGGTTATTTTTGAAGTTGAGACTGTTGACGGCCAACGGCTAATAGTTGGGATTATTAAAATTCAATATTCCTATATTAATATTAATGTTAATATATATCAAAAATTATATTATTAAATTTTTACCATTAATATATTATTATTATTATTGAGACAATTATATATTTTGTCGTTTTTAATACAGTTGTGTTTCGTTACTTCCTCTCTTTTTTGTCTATCAAATTGTACAAAGTAATAAATCATTTTATTCATATATGAGTAACCAAACATCCCAATGGAATGGAATGATCCATTTCATTCCGTTGTCCATTCCATTAACTCGTTCATTCTATTTTCTCATTCATTCCATTACCCCATACCAAACAGACCCTTAGTTTTATCATTTTGTATTTTTAAAAATCTGAATTATTACAAAAACTAATGATTAAAACTTTTCAAGCATAGTTATCTTACACAATAATAATATATAAATTCTTATTGAATATATACTTTTAAATTTAAACCATTTATATAATTTTATTTGATTTACGGTTGTAGTTGAATATCAATTATAATTAATTTATTTCTCATTATTACAAAAGACAGTTACATAGTTTCTTGAGTTACATTTAACCAGTGTATGAAACTAACGGGAAAGGGTTTGATATATTCTGGTTAATAATAAAAACAAATATGTAATATGGAGCAATAGGTACTGGAATCCCTTGCATGATACGACGAAAATTCAGTTTTGGTTTGTTATAGTATTGATTAGGCACTCGGTATAACAAACAAAAGAAAAAAAAACCAAAGAAACAAAGTTGTTTGATTTCAAAGTATAAATTTTGTAGTGAATTTAAAAAAAATGTTAATGCTTTACTATCTACAAAAAAAATGATATCAAAGTTAAAAACTTTAATGAAATATGTACTAAAGTTAATGTCTAAGATTCAGTAGCCGCATATTCTTGATGCTCATGTGTAACTTTTCATTTCAAATTATTTATCATTCAAGTTGTGTAAATTGTAAGTTAACTTATGTATTTAAAGATAATTAGAAATAATTATCTGTAAGATGGCCTTAAATTGTGTAAATTTATTTAAAATTATTTTGTTTTCCTTTAAATTATAAAGAAAGAAATTAACACTTTTCTGATTATATGTGGTTTTAAGCAATTTTATATAGTATTTATCATCTTTTATTTACATAAGATATTTCTTTTATTCAACCCATGCAATGCACGGGTCTAAAACCTAGTTATATAATAATGTTCATTTAATATTAATTAATGTAGATGTTAATTAATGGTTTTTTTTAGAAATTGGTTTCTTTTGGTAATTCTTTTAATATTATATGATAATGTTTTTTTGTTAAACATAATGGTTCATTTGGATGAATACATTGTGATTTTATAGATAGATTGAAACTTACATTGTGTTTTTGATTGCTCTATTAATAGATTTAAATTGATTAAAGGTTTGCAAAATATATTGTTTCATCTTTATAAAAATATTGTGCGTTACTAATAAGTACCACTGCCACCTCCGATCTCGATAATTTTGTTGATGTATGAATTATTGACTTGATTTTAGTTGTGTTAAGGAGTAGTACCACTGCCTCATCCGATCACGATTATAATAATTATTTTTTTTAACGGCCAATAGTTGCAACCCGAGCACTCTTATGGTACCCACTAGACCAAAAGGAGTACTCCAAGAGTAACCCGGATCCACCACTAATTCCGGGGAAAACCCGGTAACCCATCCGCTCGTAGGCACAATGGTGTAATTACCGATAAACCGTTTGGCTCAAGGATCGAACCCATATTCCCCTGGGTCTTATATCATTGTCCACCAGTGTCTCACTCTACACCAAGTGAGAGTTGAACCTACATCTCTCAAGAGAAATGCAAGTTTTTCACCACTTGATCTAGATATCATTGGCCGATTATAATAATGTTTGTATGATTTTGTTCAAATTAACGTTTGTATATCTAGCTTGGATTTGCTTCGAGGATGAAACATTTAGATATTGTTACCATATTACTTCATTCGTATCATTTTAAAGAGTTAATTCTCCTTTTCGTCCCAGTGTTTTGTTCACTTTTTTCAGTTCAATTTTAAAAAATGCACCAGTTTCCTTCATGCCATACTAGAAAAGTACCATTTCAGTCTAAAAATTAAACTCAGTTAAATTAGACAGGTTTAATGAAGGGTATTATTGTCTTTTCATTCGTCAGGCATAAAATAAGATGAAAATAAAAGATATAAGAATTGACAATAATACCATTCATTAAACCTGTCTAACTTAACTAGGTTTTAATTTTTGAACTGAAGTGGCACGTTTCCAATATGTCAGGGAGGAAACTGATGTATTTTTTTTTTAAAATTGCACTGAAATGACGAAAGTAAACAAATCACATGAACGAAAATGATAGTTAACTCCATTTTAAATGAACATAATGAAACATTCAGACAACTAGACAACTATATATGTAGTACTTATTAGTTGAATATATAACGTCAACTCGTCAACCCATATTCCCCTGGGTCTTATATCATTGCCCACCAGTGTCTCACTCTACACCAAGTGGAAGTTGAACCTACATCTCTCAAGAGAAATGCAAGTTTTTCATCACTTGATCTAGAGATCATTGGCCGAGTATAATAATGTTTGTATGATTTTGTTCAAATTAACGTTTGTATATCTAGCTTGGATTTGCTTCGAGGATGAAACATTTAGATATTGTTACCATATTACTTCATTCGTATCATTTTAAAGAGTTAATTCTCCTTTTCGTCTCTGTGGTTTGTTCACTTTTGCCATTTCAGTTCAATTTTAAAAAATGCACCAGTTTCCTTCATGACATACTGGAAAAGTACCATTTCAGTCTAAAAATTAAACTCAGTTAAATTAGACAGGTTTAATGAAAGGTATTATTGTCTTTTCATTTGTCAGGCATAAAATAAGATGAAAATAAAAGATATAAGAATTGACAATAATACCATTCATTAAACCTGTCTAACTTAACTAGGTTTTAATTTTTGGATTGAAGTGGCACGTTTCCAATATGTCAGGGAGAAAACTAATGTATTTTTTTTTAAAATTAGACTAAAATGACAAAAGTAAACAAATCACATGAACAAAAATGATAGTTAACTCCATTTTAAATGAACATAATGAAACATTCAGACAACTAGACAACTATATATGTGGTACTTATTAGTTGAATATATAATGTCAGCTCGTCAACCTTTTTAATCCTTTTATTAATATCAACACATGTAACAGAATTAGATGCATATGTATTATTTGTTGTCTACACATGTAACACTATTAGGTGCATATGTAGCATCTGTTATCTACACATGTAAAACTATGCTGAGAATGCATTTTGTTATCTACACGTGTATACGGTCTCATGAACTTGTTTTTTTCGTAGGAGAAGAGCTTTGTGTGTCAAAGCAAGATGAATATCAAGGAATGAAGCATAATTAAGTTTTAAGTGTTTTTAAGAGTAAATTACAAGTTTTGTCCTTTATGTTTACACCAAATTGCAGGTGTTGTCCTTTAGCGCAAAAGTTGACAACTGGTACTTTATGTTTCAAAATTTTGCACGGTTTGTCCTTTGAGCCTAACTCAGTCAGATTTTTTGGTTAAGTATGGTCATGTGCCTTGCACATGAGGGCATTCTTGTCATTTCACCTTTAAAAAAGCTATTTTGTAAAGAACTTTTATTAAAGGACCATTTTGTACAAACTTAAAAATAAAACAACTATAAACTCTCTCTCTCTAATCTGAAACTCCTCTATCTATCTCTTCTCTCTCTCTAACAGATTCAAATCTGGATTGAATTGAAGGAAGACGGATGTATAGTGACAAGTTGCAGGCGCTATCATTTAGCGCAAAAGTTGACAAGTTTTGTACTTTATGTTTCAAAATCTTGCACGGTTTGTCCTTTGAGCCTAACTCAGTCAGATTTTTTGGTTAAGTATAGTCATGTGCCTTGCACATGAGGGCATTCTTGTCATTTCACCTTTACAGAAGCTATTTTGTAAAGAACTTTTATTAAGGGACCATTTTGTACAAACTTAAAAACAAAACTACATATAAACTCTCTCTCTAATCTATAACTCCTCTCTCTATCTCTTCTTTCTCTCTAACAGGTTCAAATCTGGATTGAATTGAAGGAAGACAGATGTATGGTGATGAAATCTGTACACTTAATTCGCATTTAACCGTACCAACTATACCACTAAACTGAAAAATGATGCACCCATCCATCCATTTTGACTAGTCAAATGTGTGCAGGTTTTATCAAGATGCAAGCTGCAATTAAAACACCATTAATCAGTACCAGATTAATAATACCAACCGCACACTCAATTTGGTCAGCATTAGTTAGAATATCAAAAATCCTATCAGAAACAACCATTCTTGTTAGATAAAAAGTGCTTACTAGTAGATCTTTAAGTGGTAATGTTAGATAAAACAGCCATTCTTGTTAGTACTAAAAACATAAACTTGTAGGTTCAATTAGCAAGTGCAGGCATTTGAATATAAAAAAAGATTGAATCTTTTACCTCTTTTCAAGCTTTTATGGCGGAAACCGGAGATTTGTTCGCCAAGAGAAAGATTTGGAAGGGATTTGTAGTGTTGACGGTTTATGGTGTTTTAATTGCACTCACCGTCACCACCACACCCACCGTCATCCCACAACCACCACAACACCTGAAACCCCATCCACCTCACCGTCACCACCGTCGCCACCCACCCACCACCTCATCGCAGTGAAAATCACCATCATCCCACAACCACCACCGCATATGTAACCCCATCCACCTTAATTTCAGATCTGTGAAGAGAGAGAGTGAAGAGAGGGGGTGAAGAGAGAGACAATAAAAGAAAGTTTTTTGAGTTTGTATATATATATATATATTAAAATATGTTTTTAATTAAATTGGTTAAATTACACAAGTACCCTCATCTGTTTATTAAAATTACAAAAATACCTTGATTTAACTTAAAATTTTAACTGGGTTTGGCCTAAAGGATAAAACGTGCATGATTTTGAAACATTAAGTACAAAACTTGTCAACTTTTACGCTAAATGACAGCGCCTACAATTTGGTGTAAACATAAAGGACAAAACTTGTAATATACTCTTTTTTTTTTAATTTTGTTAGTTATAATTAAGGGGTTGTTTAGCATCTTCTGAATGGTTAAGTGCTGAATCAGTAAGAGGTCTGAACCATTAAGTCCTGAACCAGTACGAGGTTTGAACCATTAAGAGCCCGTATAATGCTTAACCGTTCAGAGGCAAATGCTTGACCAATTCTGTTAGGATCTAAGTTTGAATTAGTTGTGATTTTTGTTTCAAAAATGAAAAATGAATGTTGAAATCAAAGTATAATGCAGCGGAAATATATGGAAAACTTTTATCACAACTAATGGTCGTTTGTTTTAATCATCATGCTTTCAAAACTTATAGTTTATGCATGTGAATTACAAACTCCCTCTTAGCCCAATAGGAACGATTGATAGTACAGAGATGTAGAGAAGAAGATAAGCGAATGATCTTTTAGATAGATGTAAATTCAGTACAATGAAGTCACATATATATACTACACTTCTAACCTCTGAGAATCTTTGATGACGTCAGGGTTGATAGTGACATTTAACAAACTAAACTAACACTAAACACTGCTAGCCTATCCTCTGATCAGTGCCAAGCACTGTTACATTGGATATAAAACTAATATAAGCTAAACACTGATCTTTATCCACTGCTTGAGTCTTCTGGCAGACCTTTGACATTTGTCATTTAGTGAGAGCAGATGATAGAAGGTAGAGCTCAGGCATAGCAGAGATTATTTAACAGAGTTTGTAAACTCTGATCTTGGGATCAAACATCTGATGTGTATTTGGCTTTATATCATCTGTTCCTTTTTGCAGGGTTCAATCCCAACACTCTCTCCTAGGAACAGATGATTCCAAAGCACATTTATTTTTTTATCTTTATTCCTCAATAGGAATTCTCTAATCTGCCATTTGAATTGTAATTCAAAGTTGAGAGACTCCACATCATCTTCATCCTTTTCAAGCACCAGATTCAAAGGATCTTGATGGTCTTCTGCACGTAGCTCATATGCATCCTCCATTCTAATCTTGGTGGCATCACCATTTGACTTGAGCAGTGTCAATTCATGGGAGTTTTTATCAACTTTCCATTATATAATTTTGGGTCAGATGGTTTTCTAGGATGGCTACTTATTGTTGAGGTTGGTAGTAAACTCTGATGAGCAATCTTTGACATGTGTTCTCTCAGTTTGTCACCTGCTTCATCAGTGTGAAAGTTGATCATGTATTTGATGCCTTCTTTTATGAAGTTGTGTTCATACCTTTTCAGATCTTCTTCAGACATCTCCCTTTGCCTTTTTCTTTGATTCAAGGCAAGTGTGGATGGAACAGATGTTGAGACAGACCTTTGAGAAGGTTGAGCTTTATGAACAACAACACCTGATGAATAAGTAGGCTTTTTTGGCAATGTTGGATCAGTTTTTCTTCTTTCTTCAAGCCTCTTATATATGTCTATCACTTTAACCTCTGACCACCTTGTGATTTGGTTCTTTAACTAATAATGTGCAGCTATCAATTCTTGCTTCATTCTCCTGAGCTTCAGAGCTTTGTCAGGCACATTTTTCTTATATTTGCTCCAATCTGGAGGAGTGGGCTTTTTGAGAGGATCCTTTAACATTTCTTGCATTCTTTCCACCTCTTCTTTCAGTTCACTCACTATCCTCTTTAAACTATGCCCTTGTTGCCTTGTATTGCTTATTATCCATGATGTGATCAATGTAATCACTCTTCAGGCTCTCATCCTCTCTTTCAAACAGCTTTTTGCACAAGTCTCTTGAGAAGTCTTCAAACCTTCTGACTTTTTAGGCTCTCATCCTCTCCTTCAGACAGTTTTGCACTTCTCTGTCAGTTCTTCCCTGAGTATCCCTTCTAGGTATATCCTCTGCTTGTTTAGCCTTTAACTTCAAATATTCTTCTAGATTTCTTGGCTTGGGATATCCTTCCAGAGACAAAATTTCCCTTTTGTCTGGATCTTCTTCTGAAAAGATGGACTTGATCTTTTCTCTGACAACTTGTAGATCCAACGGGAACTGAGTAGTGAGAGGTCGTAAGGTCATTTTTGTAATATTAGAAGATGGAAGTGTAACAGATGTTGTGGTGGTTAGTGGTTGTGATGATAATGGTAAGGGAAGGGATGATCTTGTCATCAAGTACAACATTTGTGGTTCTCCTTCTTTTGAAACTAATTTTGGGTGATTGTGGTTGTGGGATTCTTGTCAGTGTGGAAATTGGCTGAGTAGTGGTTGAGAAAGTGATCATGGCAGTGGTTGGGTTAACATCTGCTATAACCACTGATGTATCAACAGATGTTGACACAACAGCAGTTGTAACATATGTTGTGGTTGTGGGTGGTGTTTTTGGTGGTGGTGTTTGAGATTTTGTGGGAGCAGATGCTGTGGTTGGATTTTCAACATTGGTTTTAGAAGGTGTGGATGTTGGTTGTCTAGTTTTTCTAACAGCCCTCTTCTTTTGAGTAGTACCAACCTCTTCTTTTTCCTTTTGTTGAGTAATCTTTTGCTCAACCAAGGTTCTGCTCTCATCTCTAACCCTCTGCTTATTTCTCTCCTTTTCCATATCTAGAGCATTTTGAGTTTCATCAGGTTTCTTGCTACCATATGGTCTAGGGATAACCATTGTTGGTCTTGATGATGGGTCAGTTTCGAGCTTAAGCATTTCTTTTTCATTCTCCCCCTTTTTGGCATCATCTGGATTGACCAGAATGACAGTGGGAGGGGAAGTGCTAGTGGTTTGGAGAAGATGAGCTTTGATAGCCTTGATGTCTGCACTTGTGTCATTATACCTTGCATCAACCAAATTTCTGAAATTCTCCATGTGATGTGCATGTTGAATGTCAGCATGTTCTCTTTGTTGTTGAAGCAGAGGATACATTAATTTCCATAGCTCAGCAGTGGTTGTTGTGGCTGGAATAGTGGATTGACTTTTGGATTGTTCTAACATCTGCTTCATCAAAAATTTGATTTCTTCGACAGAATTTTCTATTTTTGTAACTCTCTCCGTCAAATCTATGTATTTTAGCTCATCACCTAACTTGATAGGATCATCTGAGCCCCTACCACTTATGGTAGTTTTATCTGTGTTATCATGAGCAGAGGTTTCAAAACTTACTTCATACACAGATGCCCCTTTATCTTGGTACTGGGGACTTCCAAGCAAATCAGAGGATACCGTAGTAGCCTCTGTAGTTGTTGCCTTCAACAGAGTCTTATAAATGTAACCACTGTCTAATTGAAAACTTAGCAGTTTTGCAATTGTAGTGGCTGCTCTTGTCGAATTATCACCAAAGGTTACATGTAACCCAAGGGATGTAGCCTCTTCAATTGTTGATGGGTTAGCAAAGATTGAAGAAACAGACCCAACCACATTCAGAAATTGGTTGAGTAGTGGTGAGAAGAACTAGTTCATGTCTGTTCCAAATCAATTGCATTCAACAAGGGTACTATGGTGGGTGGCAGTTTCTTTATTGGAGAAGGTTGTGGAGATGAAAGAGACATTGCCCTGGGAGATGGGCTGTGGAAGATAGAACCAAGTGGATCTAGAGCTTCATAAAGTTGTGTACCTGTGCTTACAACCTTATCCTGTTGTGAGGATGATGGAGGAGTTTGGTATTCAGGTTGAGATTCTAACATCTGCGGTGAAGAAGTAGCAGCAGTGTTTTCAGGTGACTTTTGTGTTGTCACTGGGTTATCTTCTGGGATCTCATCTTCCAGAAGTCCCTTTTTATTCTTTGGTTTGGTGGGCTTTTTGGAATTTGTCTTGGTTTTCTTTTTGGAAATTTTTGGTGTGGGTTTCAAGACACTGGTTGTAGTGCCCTGATCACCAAGAGCAGTGGGCTCAGTAGCAGGAGGTTGAGATTGAACATTTAGCTCATTTAAAACAGGCTCAGCCTCCTCTACTTGTGTTTTCTTATCTTGATTTGTGATTTTGGTAAATGTTTCATGATTGAGGCTACCAGCAGAGATAACGGCGCCAAGTTTAGCATCATCACCAGTTACCTGGTTTTGGATGCAAACACTTAAGAATCTTGGGTGCATCAGAAAAGCCTTTTTAGGTTTTATATTTTTATAATTTGCCACTAGATCATTGAACAAAACTTGGGAGTAATTAAAATCTGAGTTTGTTAAAATAGCATGTCCCAAGTATTGTATGTTCAATGGGATTTCATTGAAAGCAGTGGTCTTTGCAGATAAACAAGTGAGAAGAGTATGAAAGAAAAATCTCATCTCGGTAGGAAAATTAGGTTTAATTGTTTTTTACCTGTAAGTTGACCATTGTAACCTCTTTCCACAAACTCAGCATGCATCTCACTATTGAGAATGATACTGGATGCTCTAGGTCATTTAACTTAAAGACTTCTGAGATCGTCTTAGGGCTAATTTGCATCGGTGTTTTGCCCACTTTAGAAACGATGGCATAAGGAACATCTTATGTAGAGTGAACCTCAGCATTAGCCCAAAAATGACGAAGAGTATCAAGATAGATAGGGGCTTTAACTACCAACACATCTTTAAATTTCGAATCTTTCAAGATTTTGATCATGGCATGATATCTAGTGTTTGATTCGGTAGTTTCGAGTATGGTTGTGTAGTTGTGTGGAGTTTTGATGATCAGGGCCATTGGTGCTAATTTGGGTGCGGATTTGGATTTGGATTTAGGTTTGGAAGAAGATTTGGATTTTGAATAAGTCATGGTGACGTGGCAAGATCTGACGGCTATCATCTGTCCACTTGTATCCTTTGATGCGTATGGAAGACAGTTGTTATGAGAACCACTGTTGTGTATCAACAGTGGATGGGAACAGTGTTTTGAGTTTACACTATCAGTAGATAAGGTCAACGCAATGGTTTGACCAAGCAGAGGATACACTTTGTCCAGTGGATAGATTTTCAAGCCTATCAGTGCTTTGAAAGAACAGTGGTTTGAACAGACTTTTGAGGTTTATCGATAAACTTCAATTTTGACTATTTTTAAGAATGGATTTTTGATTTTCTGAAAACATTTTATTGCTATTTACACATGGAACACAAAAATTTGTTTTTAATCCATGTTTCCATTAGCAGGATACCAGATACCAAGTGTGGGAGCACCTTTTATGAAACTGAATATCCTCTTCACAGCAATTAAGTTTGACTTTCTAGGTGCTGACTGTGATCTGGCACAAACACATGTTGCAAACATGATATCTGGCCTAGAAGCAGTTAGGTACAACAAAGACCCAATCATACTTCTATAAAGAGTTTGATCAACCAAGTCATCTTTGCCCTCAACAGTGACAAGCTTTGAGGTTGCCATGGGTGTGCTACAAGGTTTACAATCATTCATATCAAATTTGTTAAGTAGTTCTCTAACATACTTATTTTGATGAATGAAAGTGCCATTGTGCTTGTGTTTAACTTGAAGACCAAAAAACACTGTAGCTCACCCATTGCACTCATTTCAAACTCTGTTGCCATAAGTTTTCTAAACTCTTCACACATGGCAATGCATGTGGATCCAAATATGATGTCATCCACATAAATTTGGACAAGCATCAAATCTTTTCCCCTCCATTTCAAAAATAATGTTTTGTCAATTTTACCTCTTGAAAACCCAATGGATAAAAGAAAAGTGGATAGAGTTTCATGCCAGGCTCTGGGTGCTTGTTTGATACCATACAGTGCTTTGTTTAACTTGTACACATGATCAGGAAAGAATGCATCTTCAAATCCAGGAGGTTGACACACAAACACTTCTTCCTTGATCTTTCCATACAAGAATGCACTTTTGATGTCCATTTGATACATTTTGATGTTGTGGTTGGCAGCAAAAGCTAAGAACAGTCTGATGGCTTCTAATCTTGCTACAGCAGCAAATGTTTCATCATAGTCAATGCCCCCATCCTGTCTGTAGCCTTGAACCACGAGCCTTGTGCCACACCCCGATTTCCACGTATAACCCCGGTGAACCAAGTACCTGGAGTTTGCTTTTAAACCCTGATACATTTTGTCACCCCCAGGGTGAACCAAGTACCTGGAGTTATGAGCTTCCTGAAGGATTACATCTCTAAGTCCTCCATGAATAGGAACCCAAATTCGACCATCTAGTCTGAGGATTCCATCATTTCCAGGTGACAACAGATCAAAAGATGCTCCCAACTTTTCTTCGGGAAGGTTAACTTCCAATATTGCTTCTTTCTGCGCAATCAAAAGCTTCTCGTTTAAATTGTTCTTAAGTTTGATACTCTTTGCATTAATCCGAATAGGTTTGACTTTTTCCTTTCGACTGAGTGCATCGGCGACTACATTCGCTTTGCCCGGATGGTAGCGAATCTCGCAATCGTAGTCGTTTAAAGTTTCCATCCAATGTCGTTGTCTCATATTGAGTTCTTTTTGGTTAAACAAGTGTTGGAGACTTTTGTAATCTGAGTATATCACACATTTAGTTCCATATAAATAATGTCTCAATAACTTAAGTGTGAATACAATGGCACCCAATTCTAGATCGTGGGTGGTGTAATTCTTTTCATGCACTTTTAATTGTTGTGATGCATAGGCGATTACTTTACCCCTTTGCATAAGCACATAGCCCATGCCAGTGTGCGAAGCATCACAATAAACAACAAATTCATCTATGCCTTCTGGCAAGGTTAGAACTCGAGCATTGCTCAATTTCTGCTTGAGGATCTAAAAAGGACTCCTGCTGCTTAGGACCCCAATTAAATTTTATATTCTTGGGAAATTTTCGATAAATCTTCTGTAATATCCTGCTAGTCCCAAAAAGCTGCGAATTTCCGTAGGCGTCTTAGGTGCTTCCCAATTCATGATTGCTTCTATTTTAGCGGGATCCACTTGGATACCACGCTCGCTCACAACATGTCCAAGGAATTGGACTTCGCGAAGCCAGAATTCTCAATTGGAGAATTTAGCATAAAGCTTCTCCTGCTGTAGAAGTTCTAAGATGCATCGAAGGTGTTTCTCGTGATCTTCCTAATTACGAGAGTAAATAAGTATGTCATATATAAATACTATAACGAACTTATCCAAATATGGCTTGCAGACCCTATTCATGAGATCCATGAATGTTGCGGGTGCGTTAGTGAGCCCGAAAGGCATCACTAAGAACTCATAATGGTCGTACCTTGTTCGAAACGCGGTTTTAGGCACATCTTCAGTTTTAACTCTGAGTTGATGGTATCCCGACCTTAGGTCAATCTTTGAAAAGAAACTTGCCCCTTGAAGTTGATTAAACAGATCGTCGATCCTGGGCAACGGATAGCGGTTCTTGATTGTTACCTTATTTAGCTCGCGGTAGTCAATGCACAGGCGCATTGAACCGTCTTTCTTTTTCACAAACAGTATAGTGGCTCCCCAAGGTGACGAGCTGGGTTGAATGAAACCTTTTTCCAAAAGTTCATCTAATTGGGTTCTTAGTTCCTTCATCTCGGTTGGTGCTAAGTGGTATGGAGCTCGTGCAACATGTGCTGCTCCAGGTATAATGTCGATTTTGAATTCTACTTGTCTCTCAGGAGGTCATCTAGGTAGTAAATCCAGGAATATATCTGGATATTCAGAGATGACTGGAATGTCTTCTATCCTTGGTTTTGGTTCATCCAATGTCACTTGTGCCATTTAGATGACACATCCTTCTTTAAACACTTGGATGCTTTAAGTATTGACACATTATCAGGCAGTCCATGGTATGTATCTCCTTGAATAGTGATCGACTCTCCAGAAGGGGTTTTGATGTTGACAAGTTTCTTATCACAAGTAATTTGGGCTTGGTTAAGTGATAACCAATCCATACCCAAAATTACATCAAACCCCACCAATTTCATTGGAAGAAGTGATAACGGTACAGAATGATTCCTAATGGTGATATAACATCCATCGAGAAGCGTCGAGGCAGTTTCTAAGGTACCATCAGCGAACCTCATACTTAATGTCTAGAGTTTTAACAGGCAGATTCAATAATTCGCTAAACTTAAGATCTACAAAAGATTTATCTGCACCTGAATCAAACAAAACTCTAGCATATATATCATTTATGAGGAATGTACTTGTTATAACCTTGTCATCCTTTACTGCCTCCCTGGCATTCATTTGAAACACCCTTGCATTTGTCTTCCTAGCCTCATCAGGCTTCTTAGCATTCTTTGGGCAGTTAATCTTGATTTGCCCTTTCTCATTGCAACCATAACAGGTTGCATCCTTCAAATCCCTACACTCTAATGTCTTATGCCCCTTTTTCTTACAAATCCCACAAGGCTTGGCTTGTGGATCTAAGGTGCACTTCCTAAAGTGCCTCCTGTTACAGTTCTTACACAGGGGCTTGTCATTTGACTGATTCGGGTTTTTCTTAAACCCAAAATTCCCCTTTTTCTTCTTATTGGAGTGATGAGTCTGATCCTCTTCTCTCCTTCTCTTTCCCTCATCCGAGGTCCTTCTGGACTTACTTCTGATCACATCCAGTGTGAGGGATAAAGACAAGTCTACAGCTGACCTGTAGGTGGTAGGCTTTGAGGCCTTGACGTTTCCTTTGATTTCAGGGGCTAGAACACCTATGAAGCGCGCGATGCGCTTTGGTTCAGGAGAGACCAAGTATGGAATAAGTCTGGACATGGCATTGAAATTAGTAATATATGTCCTGCAGTCCAAATCCTTCCTGACCAGGGTCAAGAAATCAGTTTCCACTTTCTCCACTTCATGTTGTGGGCAATATGTTTCCTTAACCAACTCCACAAACTTGACCCAGGAGAGGTTGTATAGAGGAATTTTTCCAGTGGATTGAATCAGAGCTTTCCACCAGGTTAGGGCGTCACCCTTGAACGACTGAGAAACAAATTTAACTATATCCTCCTTAGCACAACCACTTATATCTACCACAGTTTCCATTTCATCGAGCCATTTCATGCAGTCGATGGCTCCTTTTTCCCCATTGAAGTCTCTTGGCTTGCAGGAGACGAAATACTTATAAGTACAACCTTTGTTGGAACGTGGTGTCTGGTCATCCACAGTCTGTTTGTGTGACTCACTTTTCCGATTAGATGAATACTCAGATTCATCTTTCTTTGATGGTTGTGGTTTAGAATGGTTTTAGAGTGTGTTTTGGAGCGAGTACTACTCGACTCCCTTAGTACTCTATCCACAGCTTTTGAAACTACTGCGTCAACCAAAGCTTGCAGTTCAGTCCCAGTGATACTTATTCTCGTATTATCATTCCCTTAAACCGGGTGACTATGTGCCTCGTCTGAACCAGCCATGGTGAGGTTTTGAATGCTATATACCAAATAACAATAATTTACTTAGTGGTTATATCACGTTTGGTGATTTTACTAGCCATGGTATGAATAAACCAAATAGGCTAAAGGATGTTGCATTTATGAGGAAAAAGAATTTTAGGAGTTACTATAATTAGCCTAGGCTACTATTGAACCATCAATGGCTTTTAAACGGGATATAATCCCAAATAATTGACAGGGAACATATGTCGAAACTGTTATTTCTTACATAGATACTTTTTCATGGCACCCAGGCCTTGTCACTTGGACAATATAATTTACGATCTTATTGGATCGTAAGTTTTAAGGATTTGAACATAGTTCATTGCCTTTTGACAGAGAGTTATAAACTACAACTGTCATAGTTATGAAAACAATGCATTTTGCCTCGCAGGAAGAACGTGTGATTATCACCTATGAATGTCTTATTATTAACATTCTATTGGATGATATCAGCCATGAATCATAAAGATCATTTAGGCTATATTAATGCTTGGAAGAATCCAAATATTTTGACGGCTGGTGTGGTTTCTCAAGCCACACTGCCAGTAATGTTAACATGTTCTGGATGCTAACAAGGATTTAATGTCTTAAGAGGGTTTTACCATCATAGCCATGTTCGTATTGACACTTAGGCTAGGTTATACCATTCAGAGGATCTTTTAGAATTCTTGGCAGATCAAATAAAATTGAAATGATTGCTTGGACAATGAGGCAATAAAATTTTCAAAAGAAAAATTTTCATTAATACTACTAGCAGTTACAAAACTGCCCTAAACGGGTCTTTAAATAACATAGATCGTCCACACAGGGACAAAAGAAAGAAACAAGTCCTCGCAGGGTCTAAAACATAAGGATAATGTCCACGCAAGGACTAGTAAAAGAAATGTCCACGCAGGGACTTAATACTAAAAAGAAATGTCCACGCAGGGACTTAATTTAAATAAAAAGTACAAGATAAAAGCAAAGAAAATCTTCAACCACCACTCCTTTTCCCCTGATGAATTATGCAAGATTCTTAAGAAACTTACTATTCTTTTTCTCACCTCTTTCCACTCTACGTTCTACTTCTTGCACCCTTTGCAGAATTTCTATCGTTGTGGCTGGGGTGGTTCTTGTTGGGGTGAAGGTTGAGGTATAGGGTGTTGATACGTATAGACGGGATACCCAGTTGGGTATATTAGAGGGTAAGACGAATGATAGAGAGCATTATTGTCACACCCCAACCGATGGCGGATAATCGGGTAGTGGCACTAGGCGACCAGATTGATTTCACGAGATGTTCCATAACAACCATTTAACATATCACAATCTGCTTAATATCCCATACTATTAAACGTAACATTTAAACAATTATTACAAAACGGAGATTTCTCATAAAATTAAACCGGGTTCGATATCCCCTAGATTTATTACACTTGGAACTAAAACAAAACAAAATAACTAAACTAAGCGTAATCCCATGCATCCAAAGCTAAACTCATCAACCTGTTACATACGTTAAAATACAAGTCAATACAATTAAGTAAAGGTGAGCATACGAGTTTTTGTAATACTATCATAATAGGGAAACCGTTCGCGAGATAATCTAACTACATATCATGATACACCGAAACATTTTCACACAGATTAACAAGGCTTATTTCTCATGCTAACTACCGTGAGAAGGCTTGCGCGTCCATCCTAACTAGACCCCGTCGGGTGTAAGCCACACTATAGTACCATACTAGCTAAGGAGGCAAGTTAATGAAAATAAGTCCTAGTCACATGTTTCTAGCATCACGTATTGAGCATATATAATCAGATTATTCCCGTGTGATAAGCAGTTTGATTTGTGAAGTGATTTTGATATAGGAATGTATGTAACACCCAAAAAGTGCGTTAAAGCGAAAATGGGTCAAGTATACTCACTATGGGTGCGTTTACGTAAGAGTTCAAGATCTGCGAGGAGAGTCGAGTAGAGCGCCGGATCAGCCTGCATACGCGAATGGAAGTGCATCAGTCTCCGAAAAGCTGAAACGGTTAAGTCTTGGTTGGGCAGTAGACAAGTTCGGGCGAACTTGTGTGTAAATACACAAGTTCGAGCGAACTTGTATGAATATGGAGAGTTTACACCCAAGTTTGGTCGACCTTGATGTGTTTCTTTGAGAAACTTGTCAAGTTTGGGCGAACTTGTGAGAATTTCTTACTTAAGTGACAAGTTCAGGCAAACTTGTATAGTTTCTTAAGAAACTAGGCAAGTTCGGTCGAACTTGTGAGGAGTTTTGGTGAAATTAGCCTAAGTTCGGTCGAACTTGACCCATTTGGGTGCAAGTTCGGTCGAACTTGACCTGGGGAGCTGGTGATTCCTGAGCAAACTTGATGTTTTCGGGTCCAAAATCTTGTATTTCGCGTCGTTTGCTGAGGAAAATCGAGTGTTCATCCCTCCAACCCTGTGCTACAGAGCAAACTTAGTTCGGAAGGGTCTTTTAGAGCTGTTTTAGCCGTTTTACAAAAGCGTGGGCTAATCCGGACGAACTCGAGGTTCGTTTGGCTTAGTCCGGCTTGTGTAAACCAACTTAAACGTCCTTGTGCTTCCGGATATGGGATCTTGAATGATAGATGCTTCGTTTCATATCAGAAAATGAACAAAACATCATCAAAAGTCCGTATCTTGGGTAGAAATCAATGTTTATCAAAGGTTTTTCTCATATCTATAACTTACAAACCGAGATCTTGCAGATCTTATGTTTGGGAAGCCTCTGCTAACACCAAACGAACTCGTATTGTGTAGATCTAAGATTAAAACAGAGGTTTTGGAAGAAAAAGATGAAGATTTTCGTAAAAGAATGAGTTTTGATGAAAACGAAGGCTATGCCTTGTGCCAAAATCGTTGTAAACGTTTGTAAAACGTTGTTGAACATCATTGTAGTTGAAATCGGTTTGATTCTTATTAGAAAACAGAGGGTTTCGGGTTTCGGGTTTCAGGAGCTCTGGGCGAAGTTGCAGCAAGTTCAAATGAGAGAAGAGAGCTTGGTATTTATAGGAAAGAGCAAAAAGGTGAGCTGGTGGAGCCATAGCTAAGTTCGGCCGAACTTGTACATGTATGTATAAGTTCGAGTGAACTTGAGGAAAAAACATAAGATTCTTATGTCTCAGGCAAGTTCGGGCGAACTTGTGGTAGTCAAGTTCGGCCGAACTTGGCCAGGTGACCAAGTTTCGTTTGTCGATTTCGCGTTAAGTGCTCGTTTGGCGGTTCGGTTCGTATTAGTTAGTTATATTAAGCGTTAAATTAAAGCGTTAAGCGTTATAATTGATATAATAGTGTGATTTAGCGATTCGAGTGTGCGAGGGCGATGCGATAGCGAGTGTAATCATAACCACAACACACATAACACATAAATAACATAAAATCACATAATTAACTGCGATGAGATAGGTGATGCGGTTTAATAAGCGATTAGATGTGATAACAACGTAAAACACCATAATTAATTTACATAACTTTATTATTAAACCGAATCTCGGGATTACCAAGGTAGATAAACGGGAAAATAAAATGGAAAGATAACAACGAATTTTCTAGTTGTTACAGTCTCCCCTACTTTAGGGAATTTCGTCCCGAAATTCAAGTAGTAGCTGTAACAAATAGATGCGGGTACTTGGCCTTCATATCACTTTCGAATTCCCAAGTAAACTCGGTGCCGCGTTTGCCCTCCCATCGGACTTTCACGATAGGGATGCGAGAGCGTCGTAGTTTCTTAGTCTCTCGGTCGATAATTTCCACAGGCTTTTCCACAAAATGGAGAGTCTCGTTGATTTGCAGATCTTCGAGAGGTACATGGAGATTCTCTTCGGCTAGGCATTTCTTGAGGTTAGACACGTGGAAAGTCGGATGTACGTTGTTGAGTTCCTCCGGTAATTCGAGACGATAGGCTACCTTACCGATCCTTTCCAGAATCTTAAAGGGACCAACGTATCGAGGCGCTAACTTTCCTTTCTTGCCGAAGCCGACCACTCCCTTCCAAGGTGAAACCTTTAGGAGAACGTGATCTCCCACTTTGAACTGCAGGGGCTTGCGGCGTTTATCGGCGTAACTCTTTTGACAACTCGGAACTTTCAAGAGATTGTCTCTGATTTGGAGGATATTGTCGGTCGTTTCTTGAATTAGCTTGGGACCAGTGATTTGTGCTTCTCCGATCCCGTGCCATGCAATAGGCGATCGACATTTTCTTCCATACAGTGCCTCAAAAGGAGCCATTTGTGCTGGTATGATAACTATTATTGTACGAGAATTCGATTAAAGGTAAATGCGTATCCCAGTTACCACCAAAATCTATGATGCACGCACGAAGCATGTCTTCAAGGGTGCGGATCATGCGCTCAGTCTGACCGTCGGTTTGAGGGTTAAAAGCGGTACTTAGATTAAGTGTAGTACCGAGAGCGGATTGAAAGGTCTCCCAGAGACGCGAGGTAAAACGACCGTCGCGGTCAGAGATAATGTCACGAGGCGTACCGTGTCGACATATAACGACGTCGGTATAGATTCGGGCTAACCATTCGACCATAAAGTCTTCTCGTATAGCAATAAAGTGCGTGGATTTAGTAAGACGATCAACGATAACCCAAATGCTATCGTGACCGGATGAAGTGCGGGGTACTTTGGTAATAAAGTCCATAGCTATACTCTCCCACTTCCACATCGGGATTTCGGGTTGCTCGAGTAAGCCAGAGGGCCTTTGATGTTCGGCTTTAACTTTCGAACAAGTTAAGCACTTTGAGACGTACAAGGCGATATCCTTTTTCATGCCCGGCCACCAGTACTTGGGACGAAGGTCCTGGTACATCTTGTCAGCACCAGGGTGAATGGAATATCGAGATTTATGAGCTTCGGTCATTAGCAATTTATGGAGATTATCACGAGTAAGAATCCAAATACGATCGAGATAGTAATAAATATCATTAGGTTTGGATACGAGCTGAGTTTCGGCACCACATTTCATTTCTTCCTCCAAAGTATTCTCGTTAAAACAAGCGAATTGAGCGGAGCGAATCATGATTTCGAGATCATTCAAAGCTTGAGAGTCACGAACACTATATACATAGCTTCGTCGTCTGAGAGCATCAGTGACGACGTTTGCTTTGCCGGGATGGTAGCGTATCTCGCAATCGTAATCGTTGAGAAGTTCAACCCATCGACGTTGTCGCATGTTTAGTTCTTTTTTATTAAAGATATGTTGTAAGCTCTTATCGTCGGTGAAGACCGTACACTTTGTACCGTAAAGGTAGTGTCGCCATATCTTTAATACAAAAACAACTGCACCGAGTTCGAGATCGTGGGTAGTGTAGTTCTTCTCGTGGATCTTGAGTTGGCGAGACGCATACGCGATAACCTTGTCTCGTTGCATAAGCATACAACCAAGACCAAGGTTAGAGGCATCACAATAAACAACGAAATCGTCGTTTCCGTTGGGTAAAGCGAGTACGGGAGCGTTGAATAGCATACGCTTGAGATTTTGAAAGGCTTCCTCTTGCTTAGAATCCCAAACAAAAGGTCTATCTTTATGAGTTAAAGCGGTAAGCGGAACGACGATTTTTTAAAAGTCGGCGATGAATCAACGGTAATAACCCGCCAATCCAAGAAATGAACGGATTTCGGAGGCATTCTTCGGTGTAATCCAACTCTTGACGGCTTCGATCTTTGTAGGGTCGACGTGAATTCCTTGACTATTTACGATGTGGCCGAGAAATTGGACTTCTTCGAGCCAGAATTCACATTTGGAGAACTTAGCATAGAGGCGATTTCCTTGAAGAAGTTCGAGGACTAAACGGAGATGACGCGCGCGTTCGTCTCTCGACTTCGAATAGATAAGGATATCATCGATGAAAACAATGATGAAACGATCTAAGAAAGCTTTACACACACGGTTCATCAAATCCATGAAGACCGCGGGTGCATTGGTTATACCAAAAGGCATGACCACGAATTCAAAATGGCCATAGCGAGTACGAAAGACGGTTTTTGGAATATCTTCATCCAACACGCGTAACTGATGATAACCAGAACGTAAATCGATCTTAGAAAAACAAGTAGCACCTTTAAGCTGATCAAATAATTCGTCAACACGAGGAAGAGGATAGCGGTTCTTTATCGTGAGTTTGTTAAGTTCACGATAATCAATGCACATACGGAATGATCGGTCCTTCTTTTTCACGAAAAGGACAGGAGCGCCCCATGGCGAAGTGCTCGGGCGTATGAAGCCTTTATCAAGAAGCTCTTGAAGTTGGCTTGATAGCTTGCGCATTTCGGATGGTGCGAGACGATAAGGAGCTTTAGCAACGGGAGTAGCTCCGGGAACTAAACGATACGGAATTCAACATCTCGAGTAGGGGTAAACCGGTAAATCGTCGGGAAAGACTTTAGGAAATTCACAGACAATGGGAACGTCTCTATAAGTCTTCTTTTCTTTCTCCGGGTTCACGATATGGGCGAGGAAAGCAACACATCGCTTTTGCAAGCATTTGTGTGCTTGAGTACATGACAAAAGCATCAACTTCTTTGAGGGAGTTTCAACGTATACATGAAGTTGATCACCGTTTGGGAAAGGGAAACGAATCATTTTATCGAAGCATACAACTTCAGCATGATTCTCACGAAGAAAATCCATGCCTACTATGATATCGAAGCTACCTAACTGCATAGGTATGAGATTGATCGAGAAGACATGGTTGTTGAGATTGAGATTTCAACCACGTAAGACGGAATCAACGGTAATGGATTTTCCGGTGGCAACTTCCACATCGAAAGTCTTTGGGAGTTTAGCGCGCTTACATCTTAAAACCTTTTCGAATTCTAACGATACAAAACAACTATCGGCACCAATATCAAATAAACATGAAGCATAAATACCATTAACCAGAAACGTACCATTGACAACATTGTTGTCATTCTGGGGCTGGCGGTGATTGAGGTTAAAGGCTCTGCCACGCGCAGCTTGTGATTGTTGCTGCTGCTGCTGTGGCTGAGGCTGCTGCTGAAGCAGCGGTGCTGGCTGCTCTTGCTTGACAGGACGATTCGGACAGACATTGGCGAAATGATTCGGATCACCACACACATAGCACACACGTGCTTTTGGAGCTTGCTGCTGATTGGCTTGAGGAGGAGCGGGTAAAGCTGGAGCTGCTGGAGCCTGAGGAGCTGGCTGATGCGGGCCGGTACTATAACTCACAGTAAAGTGGCCATAGCTGTTGCAGTTTGTGCAGAAATGACAGTTTTCACCCACCACATGATGATAAGTGCACTTAGGGCACAGTGGGTGAGGACCCGTGTACGCACCGCTTAGCTGGGGTGTGTTCGGAGCGGCTGCGGGTTTGCTGGAGCGGCAAGAGCATAGTTCTTACTCGGGTTTCCTCTCTTGCGTCCCTGACGCTTTCCCTTCGGGTCACTTGGTGGTTCGGTAGCAGCAGTTGGTTTGACGATAGCTTGATTAGCAACTTTCGCATGATTCTTGAAATACCCATCTTGGACTCGCTGATCATTGATCTCAACGGCGAGCATGAAGGTTTCCTCGATGGTTGTAGTACGAGCAACTTTCACAAAATTTGCGACACACTCGGGTAAACCACGGATGTACTTGTTGATAGCTTTCTCAGTCGTATCAACCTGGCTGGGACAGATGATGCTCAAAGTCTTAAACCGAGCAGTGAATCCAGCATTGTCGGGACCATCCTGTTTGATTCCCCAAAACTCATTTTCGAGCTTTTGCATTTCGTGCGGAGGACAAAACTCCTTCCACATCACTTCCTTGAGTTCCTCCCAAGATATACTGTAGGCTTCATCATTACCGCGCCCATTCCTTTCGGCGGTCCACCAGTCAAGATCACGGGACTGGAAGACTCCGGTAGTGTTCACTGTGCGGAGGTCATCGGAGCATCCACTTTGCCTAAAGATGACCTCGATGGCGTCAAACCAATGGAACATAGATGTCCGTCCATCGTTGCCCGTGAAGGCGAGAGGTGCACAAGCCTTGAAATTTTTGAAGCTGAACCGTGACTTGGGGTTCTTTGCTTTCGAGTCAACTGACGAGTTACTGCTCACAGCATGGATTTCTGAGACGATTTGCGGGATGACCTTAGCCATTTCCTTGGCTACCATGGTGGCAATACGCTTGTCGGCGTTGCTGCGCTAGAGATTCCTTTGGGTGTGCGATCCCGTTAAAGACATCTACACGTAGGATTTAGATTAGATGATATTCGATTATAATAGAGTTATGTTTAAATATTTATTATTATTATTATTCATATAAGGCACAGAATCACATAAACACATAGGCACGTAAACACGTAGGCACATAAGGACGTAAGCACATAAGCACGTCAGCACATATTTTGCACGTATTCACCATCTAATTAACCATCATACGTAGCGCGATATGAGATGCGAGATATAAGCGAGATATACACGATATATAATAGTGAGATAAGCGAGTTAATACCGCGTATGAGGCACACATGACCTCATAGGCGTAAGCGAGTTAAGCGATTAGTTTTGGTTGGTGTATTAATTAGCGTTTTAGGTTACGAGAGCTGTGCGAGTTGTGCATATATTCGATGGAGCGTGAATGCGATAATTCGAGAAATCGATAATTATAACAAATCATCAAAGCGAGAAATAGAACAAAGCGAAAATTCTCAAAATTTAAACACATAAATAGTAATAAACTCGATGATGCGTAAATCGATGATATAGGCTTAAATCAATTGGGAGTGTCCGGGGTTTTGAGACATTTGATACGCCAAAGTGATTTGACTACCCTTTGCATTTGGACCCACGCTTTGGCCTAATAGTTAAATGTTCTCACCGCAAGCGGCTAACAACGTTTACCCTTCCAGTTAATACGTGTTCCAAACCATTGGCATAACCGAGACTTTGGTGAGATTGAAAATCAAAGCACGGAATTAGTTATTAAGATGCGGGTTTCACCCCTAACTTAACAACATCATTCCTAGTTAGAAATGGAGATTTTCGTCGAGGTTTGGATGTCACTCCTAACTCAACGAAGATATCTCGTGCGAGAGGATGCGCGAAGTGAATGATCTAATCGAGAGTTCTCGGTTTTCACATCTAATCTCGACTTGATCACTCGTTTTGTGTGATACGAGCGTTTCCAAGCGTGTATTATTGTATTAGCCTTAAGAAAGGTACATTTAAGCATTTATGGCAAGTAGTTTAACATTTAAGTCAAAGATAGGTCGATCGGGTACTTAAACATACTACTAGGTCGAATCATGGCAATTCTACCTATTATCCTAAAGTTATGGCGCTCTGATACCAATCTGTCACACCCAACCGATGGCGAAATCATCGGGGTAGTGGCACTAGGCGACCAGATTGATATCATGAGATGTTCCATAACAATCATTTAACATATCACAATCTGCTTAATATCTCATACTAGTAAACGTAACATTTAAACAATTATTACAAAACAGAGATTTCTCATAAAATTCAACCGGGTTCGATATCCCCTAGATTTATTACACTTGGAACTAAAACAAAACAAAACAAAATAACTAAACTAAGCATAATCCCATGCATCCAAAGCTAAACTCCTTAACCTGTTACATACGTTAAAATACAAGTCAATACAATTAAGTAAAGGTGAGCATACGAGTTTTTGTAACACTAGCATAATAGGGAAACCGTTCGCGAGATAATCTAACTACATATCATGATACACCGAAACATTTTCACACAGATTAACATAGGCTTATTTCTCATGCTAACTACCGTGAGAAGGCTTGCGCGTCCATCCTAACTAGACCCCGTCGGGTGTAAGCCACACTATAGTACCATACTAGATAAGGAGGCAAGTTAACGAAAATAAGTCCTAGTCACATGTTTCTAGCATCACGTGTTGAGCATATATAATCATATTATTCGCGTGTGATAAACAGTTTGATTTGTGAAGTGATTTTGATATAGGAACGTATGTAACACCGAAAAAGTGCGTTAAAGCGAAAATGGGTCAAGTATACTTACTATGGGTGCGTTTAGGTAAGAGTTCGGGATCTGCGAGGAGAGTCGAGAAGAGCGTCGGATCAGCCTGCATACGCGAACGGAAGTGTATCAGTCTCCGAAAAGCTAAAACGGTTAATTCTTGGTTGGGCAGTAGACAAGTTCGGGCGAACTTGTGTGTAAATACACAAGTTCGAGCGAACTTGTATGAATCTGGAGAGTTTACAGCCAAGTTCGGTCGAACTTGATGGGTTTCTTTGAGAAACTTTTCAAGTTCGGGCGAACTTGTAAGAATTTCTTATTGAAGTGACAAGTTCGGGCGAACTTGTATAGTTTCTTAAGAAACTAGGCAAGTTCGGTCGAACTTGTGAGGAGTTTTGGTGAAATTAGCCTAAGTTCAGTCGAACTTGACCTGGGGAGCTGGTGATTCTTGAGCGAACTTGATGTTTTTGGATCCAAAATCTTATGTTTTCACGTCGTTTACTGAGGAAAATCGAGTGTTCATCACTCCAACCCTGTGCTACTGAGCAAACTTAGGTCGGGGAGGACTTTTAGAGCCATTTTAGCCGTTTTACAAAAGCGTGGGCTAATCCGGGCGAACTCGAGGTTCGTTCGGCTTAGTCCGGCTTGTGTAAACCAAATTAAACGTCCTTGTGCTTCCTGATCTGGGATCTTGAATGATAGATGCTTCGTTTCATATCAGAAAATGAACAAAACATCATCAAAAGTCCGTATCTTGGGTAGAAATCAATGTTTATCAAAGGTTTTTCTCATATCTATAACTTACAAGCCGAGATCTTGCAGATCTTAAGTTTTGGAAGCCTCTGCTAACACCAAACGAACTCGTATTGTGTAGATCTAAGATTAAAACAGAGGTTTTGGAAGAAAAAGATGAAAATTTTCGTAAAAGAATGAGTTTTGATGAAAACGAAGGCTATGCCTTGTGCCAAAATCGTTGTAAACGTTTGTAAAACGTTGTTGAACATCATTGTAGTTGAAATCGGTTTGATTCTTACTTAGAAAACAAAGGGTTTTGGGTTTCAGGAGCTCTGGGCGAAGTTGCCGCAAGTTCAAATGAGAGAAGAGAGCTTGGTATTTATAGGAGAGAGCAAAAAGGTGAGCTGGTGGAGCCAAGTTCGGCCAAACTTAAATTGTACAAGTTCGCGCGAAATTATAGAGATTTTAAGGGTGGATAGCTAAGTTCGGCCGAACTTGTACATGTATGTATAAGTTCGAGTGAACTTGAGGAAAAAACAAAAGATTCTTGTGTCTCAGGCAAGTTCAGGCGAACTTGTGGTAGTCAAGTTCGGCCGAACTTGGCCAGGTGACCAAGTTACGTTTGTCGATTTCGTGTTAAGTGCTCGTTTGGCGGTTCGGTTCGCATTAGTTAGTTATATTAAGCGTTAAATTAAAGCTTAAGCGTTATAATTGATATAATAGTGCGATTTAGCGATTCGAGTGTGCGAAGGCGATGCGATAGCGAGCGTAATCATAACCACAACACACATAACACATAAATAACACAAAATCACATAATTAACTTTGATTGCGATGCGATGAGATAGGTAATGTGATTTAATAAGCGATTAGATGCGATAACAACGTAAAACACCATATTTAATTTACATAACTTTATTATTAAACCGAATCTCGGGATTACAAAGGTAGATAAACGGGAAAACAAAATGGAAAGATAACAACGAATTTTTGAGTTGTTACAATTATGGTTGGCTGCTTCGATGTATGGGTCGATAGCAGGGGGTTGGTAGTAAAACTCTGCATGAGCTTGAGGCTTGAAAGGATTATACTCCGTTGTAGGTGGATAGGTAGGAATTGGGTTATCATAACCTATCGAGGTGGCTGAGGTGCAAAGGTGGCCGGTGTGATATCAATTTCTGGCGCAGGATTTGAAGGTCCACCCATTTGTGGATCTTCAAGAATGGGAGGATAGTTACTAGAACCTTGAGTGGTTGTAAAACGTGTTCCCCCTTGCACAGACATGCGTGCATTTCTTCTCCTTCTTGGTGGTTCTGGTGGTAACGGGGGTTGCTCCCGATCGGGGAGTGGTGGTGGTGATGGTGTCATTGCTTGAAAATATGGTTCCTCGTATGGAGGTTGTGGTGGGGTGTCATGGGAGGAAGGAGTGTTCACGAATTTCCATTGTCCCCACCATTCAGCAAATTCATCGGGTCCATTGTAGGGTGATCCGAGGAAGGAAGAACCACTAGATATGTCAATGGGATGCGTGGGCGTTCCCGAAGGCGGCTCGGATGAATCTGGGTCATCATCCATATCCATATCCTCGGGGAAGTGATCCTCTGGACCCAACAGGTTATGACCTGCTGGTGAGTTAATGTAATCGTTAGGGTTAAACTGTCTCGGAGAATAAGGTGAAAGATAGTGCGAATGATGGGAAGAATGATGGGATTGAGACGGTTGCAGCGAATGCTACGAATGGTGAGATTGTGGCTCTTGCGGTTGTTGTGGCCCAAACGAATGATGGTAAGATGGCGAAGTGCTTAGTGAAACGATCGCCTTGCGGGTTCCAATGAACGTCTCTAGTCGTCATTGGAATCGGAGCTAAATGATTCTGAAGCTGTACGGCGGTGAGAAGGCCACGCATGGCTAGACGATCCTCCCCTCATTGGGCCTTTCCCTCTTCCTCTGACACGTGGCGGCATTTTATATGGAAGTCTGTCAAGATACAAATAACAATATCTATATAAACCAAATAAAGATTTAGAGTAATCCTAGGTCGTTGTCTAGACTCGAAAGTCTAAAGAATGTGCTACTGTGTCTTTGAGATTAAACACAAAAGGCTAGTGTTTAATTCACTCAACGTTGGCTCTGATACCAATCTGCCACACCCCGATTTCCACGTATAACCCGGTGGGCCCGGTGGGGAGTATCGTGACGTAGTTGATATCATCATAGTCAATTATACACAGTTATAGCACAACAGAAGGCTTGGAAGGAAATTACTATTGCAACCCGAAAGTTTAAAGTACGAACAAAATAATATACAGACGGTTGCAAAAAGGATCCACAGGCGGATCTATAAATGAATACATAAAAACTGAGTTCTACAGACTTAAGGTATCTAGGGATTTGTAAAGTCCTCTTATTATGCCAAGTAGCTCCAGCCTATTTCGTGAGGTATCTATCACTTAGTCTTTGGAAAATACGTCAGTTTTCACTGCTAAATACAAATAACTGACTCATTTTGTTAAACATTTGAAAATGTTAATTTAGATTCACAAGGCACAAAAATCTTTTATAACTTGGGACAATTACATTTATAATCTTGTATACAGTTTTACATGTTTGTCATACTATTAGGGTCGGTTTGAAAACCGAACATGATTAACTAACTCACCACATATAAACCCACAAAGGAGTTATCCCCAACTTGTGGATAGTTATATTTTAGCATTTGCATCTGTCAGGTGTATGCCTACACCCCGTGCTTAGGTCTTGGCCATCAATAACTTAGATGAGCTGAGGATATCCAGGACATGGTTGTTAACCCCCATAGTTTATGTTATCAAACAAAATAGATTAAAACGGGTTATGCGGATTTATTAATCACAATCCGACTAAATGATTCCATACCCGACCAAGCGGCAATAATTCACCGCATCCCAAGCCCGTATAAGGGAAAATAAGTTAAATGTATTTACCTGAGTTTATGTGTAAGAACTACTCAGCCGTATGATACTTAAGACCGTATGAAGGTATCTTCTATCGGGCTACCTAATCTGTATAGAAGGTTTTATCAACCTATTAGGATACTAACGGTCTTTATTTAAGTCAAGGACTTCGACCGGTTAGTTTAAAAGATGGTTTACGGTACAAAGCGCTAGAGTAAGCGGTGACCGGAAAGGAAAGTAATTTAGACCCAACAAGTATGAAGACTTGTATATTATGGGTACACTAAACACATTCTGGATTTTGAAGCAAAGATGCCAAGGTTAGACCCGTTTCGGTTCATTCGTGAAAATTAGTCACATAAGCCGAACCGAACGCGTATGAGCATATACGGGTAACCGAAAAGACCAATACAATTTTCCTAAGTTATTATGCTCAAGATATGTCATAACATCAGTGGGATGTCCACAAGTATGCCCCTAAAAGTTTTGAAACCGAATTAGGCCCTATAAGGGCATTTAAGTCATTTTGAGGTTTATAAAATGGGTTTACGTGCAAACTGAAGTTTTGGTTATAAACATTCTGTAAAAATAATTAATTTTGATATTAATTCAGTAGGATATCATACATATATGTGATTTATAGTTTATGGCCAAACTATGCCCCGTAAGGCGTTTTGGTCATTTCACATATGGTTTTAGGGACTCATTTGGGATTCTGAGTTCATGTCTTATCCCTACTGTAAAAATACTTAAAATCATTTATAAATTCAGTAGGTAACAAGTCTTGGTCGCTAAATATATTTAAAGTCAAACTATGTGCTTATTTAGCGTAAAAGTCGGTAAATGACGATAATTCCGAAGTTTAAGTGATTCTGAGATTATGACCAGCTTTGAGGCTTCGAAATAATTTATTTATCATTACATATCAATAGCAAAAAGTTTTACATGTTAATTATATGTAGAACTCATTTTATTTGCTAAAAGGTTATTATCGTCATTTATAAGCTTTATGCAAGAACTCAAGGCTAAGGTCAGAAATAAATCTGACATATGATATCATAACAGTATGTAAAGAGTTTGTGTCAAAATTATGTTTTAAACATGATGTTCATGCTAAAGGGCATTCTAGTCCTTATAAAGGCATGAATTTCGCTTTTCTATATAACTTCAGTTTATGACCAGGTTTGGAGCATCAAAATACTCTAAATATGTTTATCAATCAGTACCTAATTCGTTTGCATGACCAACTACCTTAAAAGTCTCATTTTTTGACAAAAGGGCATACTAGTCAACATAAAGCATAATAACGGAAACAAGCATATGATCTTAGATTACTAAGTGACCAAGTAGTATAACCTCAGAAGGTTATTCTATAACATAATATGGTCACAAAAGAACCCTAAGGCATAAGGAAAATAAGCTAATTCGGGTCAGAACTGAAAGTCAAAGCGAAAGTCAAGCTTTTGCAACTTTCGGTTGCGAACTAAGCCTAAACTTAGAATTTTCGGGTCAAACATGTTTAGACATGTTCTAATAATGTTTACCAAGTTATTAAAGTGATAAAATGTGTTTTATAACCTCTACATTATCAGATTTGATTTTATTTAAAATCTGACTAGTTTGACTTTTATCATTAATTTCTTTGACCCGATAAATAACTAAGTAAACGTGGTAATTAGGAGGTGCCCTTTTTAGGGATTAACACCCACCTAATTACGATCACGTAGCCACATTCTCCTGAAACAATGGCTGGACCATTTAGGTCTAAGCCGAAGGCAAAGACGTTTTGCGGCAACTTTGACTTTCGGCCTTTAAACGCATAAAAACCAAACTAGAGTGGCTAAGAACACTTACCACTGGTCCTAGCACGAAAATAGACCTAGAGGGGCTTCCTTTTTGATCAGGAATCCCAGAGAATGCCAAGCAAGAGAGAAAGAAATGATTTTGAAAGGTGCAAGGATAAAAGGCAACATGAAGCACCTATTTATAGTGCCAAGGACCTTCTCAAGATCAATCCAGGTGTTGCAAGGTGTTCTAGGATGTCTCCAGGTGTCCTTGGACGAGTAAGGAGCAAGCATGCAGCCCCTTGTTTCGAGAGGATGGTTTTGGAAGCTTATGTGTGGAGGCCAAGCAAAAATTCGCCCAGTACCATGCCTTACGGACCGTAAGCTTGGGACCCTTACGGTCCGTAAGGAGTCTGTCAGCGAACCAGATTTTCAGTTTTGACAAGTTTGGCCCCTCAACTTTATATAATCGCATTTAGGGTCTTGTAACTTGTATAATGCCATCATAAGCTGATACTAAGCATATATGGGAGTATAAATAGACATTTTAGGATTCCCTGTTCGCCGGTAGACCACCCGAAGGCATAAGTTTCGCTTGTTGATACATTTACTCCTTGAAAGTAAATCTTTCACACAATAAGCGTTTAGGACACGTGTCTTCACATTATTGGACATGTTTTTGCAAGGTGTTACACCTTGCCTTGTTCTTGACAACAATAGCCCTTTCATCAGTTTTGTTCTTGAAGACCCACTTTGTGCTAATAGGACATACATCCTTAGGCAGTGGTACAAGTTTCCAAACTTGTTGTCTTTTGAACTGAAGGAACTCCTCTTGCATACCTTCTACCCAACTATTGTCTCTTAGTGCCTCTTGGTACTTGATAGGTTGTGTGAGTGATAGAAAACCAGAAAAAGACAAATGTTTTAGGATTGGCTTCTTGTGAGCACTCCGCATTGATGTTGCCAATAACTTGATCCAATGGATGGCTTTTGAGGAAGATCAAATCACCTTGATATGGGATAATTACATTTTGAGGTGACCTCTGCTGGTAAATTTGAAAGTCCAGCCTCTGATTGGAATGGTGGTGGAGGTATAGGAGGTACGAATGTGTGATTCTGTTGATTTTTATCCAAATTATGTTGGTCTTTTATCAACGGTGGTTTGGTTTTGAGAACTAGCAGAGGTTTGTGGATCAACCACTGTTGAGCTAGCAGAGATTTCACTATTGTTACTAACATTTGTTCCTCTGGTAGCATGACTGACTTTAAAGTTTGGAAGGACACAGTCATATCCTTGATCTTGAATTGTTGATTGTGATGTACCTGCATGGTTAGTCTTGACAGACACATCTTCAAATGTAAATTTTTCTAAATCAAACAACTCAGCAGGATTTGCTGGGATTTTCAATGAAGAAAGTTCATTGAACTTTACATTCAAAGTTTCTTCAATGCACTTTGTCCTAAAGTTAAAAACTCTATAGGCTTTGGCAGTGGTTGAGTATCAAAGAAAATAACCACAATGAACTTTGGCTGCAAACTTTGAAATTGAATCTTTTAAGTTTAGAATGAAGCATGGACAACCAAAAACTTTGAAATATGAGATGAGAGGTTTGATTTTGTAAAGAATTTCATAGGTAGTCTTTTGATGCCTGGGGTTAATCAAAACTCTGTTTGGAACATAGCAAGCAATGTTTACAGCCTCTGCTTAAAAAGACAAGGGTAAACCTGAGTCTGCAAGCATAGTTCTTGCTGATTCAATTAAAGTTCTGTTTTTCCTTTCCACCACCCCATTTTGTTCTGGAGTTCTTGGGATGTTGTATTGCCTAACAATCCCTTTTGACTCACAGAAAGCATCCAACTCTCTATTCCTAAACTCAGTCCCATTGTCACTTCTAAAAATTTTTACTGGAAAGTCAAATTTCTTTTCAACTTGTTTTACAAAATTTTGCAAAATGCCTACAGTTTCATCTTTAGAATGCATGAAGAAAGTCCATGTAAACCTTGAAAAATCATCAACAATGACCAAACAATACTCTCTCTTTGTGAGACTCGTGATTTTTACAGGGCCAAACAAGTCCATGTGCAACAATTGTAAGCATTGGGTTGTTTTAGACTCTTCAATGGATTTGTAAGAGCTTTTATGTTGTTTACCTTTTAAACAGGAAACACAATGCTCTTCACAGGAAAATTCTTTGTGAGGTAAACCTCTGAAAAGACTTTGTTTTGAGAGAGTGGAGATAGTTTTTAGGTTTGTGTGCCCAAGTCTTCTATGCCATAACTCTGTCTCTTTGTTTGATGCAACTGAGAACAGGCATGCATTAGACATTGGGTTATCTTTTAACATATCAACCACAAACACATTGCCACACCTGTGAGCAACAAGTTGTGCTTTACTCTCAGCAATGATTTGATCAATCTTTTTGGCAACCTCTGGTCCAACAATTTGACATGTTTTCTTTGTAAAGAATGATCCATATCCTTTGTCACACATTTGTGAAACACTCAGAAGATTGAATTTTAGATTGTCAATGAGGTTAATGTTTTCAAATTTGAGTTTCCCAGCTTGAAAACACCCAGACCCTAACACCTTCCCTTTTGAATTATTACCAAAGGATATATCACCCCCTCCATGAGCCTTGAAATCTTTGAGCAGGGCTTTACATCCTGTCATGTTCCTGGAGCCTCCACTATCTACATACCATAGACTATCAAGGCAAGTAGAAGCTCCCTGCACATAAGTAAATTATTAGTTCAGGTAGGTTTCCAAAGCCAAAATGGCTTTGGATGGGGTCACAGATGGTCCAATCTCAAATTCAGGAGAATGGTTAGTGGTTTCAGTTTGTCTTTGTAACCACTGCTGTGAACCACTTCCTGTCAAATATTGGTAACCATAAGGATTCTTATTGACTCTTGGCTTTGAGGGTTTTTTGTAACCCTCATAACTAATAGGAACCTTTTTTGATAAACAGGTTGGCCATATCCTTTTGGAAACCAGTTGGCAGGTGGTGCACTGTCACTTATACCTCTCTGGCAACAGAGGCTTTGGTTAGTGCTTTTGTAACAGATGTTTTAACTGGTTCAAAGGTCTGCTTAGATTTATTTCTAGTAGAGCTTGAATTTTGACTTTCTAGAGCTTTTGTTTTGATCTCTTTTACCTTTTCATCATATGTTTTAAGATAAACACGCTCCTGAGTCTTGTGATTGGTTTTCTCACAGATGATACACATTGAGGAATTTGGGATCACGCAAGTTTTGTTAATGTCATAAGCTCTCAAAAGAAAACAGTTTTCAGATACATGATTTCTTTTCTCACAGAAATTACAAAACAAGTTTTTGACCTTTCCCTTTTTCCTTTTATCAGACTTCTTTGCAGCAGATGTTGTAACATCTGCTGGAGGATCCTTCATAGGAATGACTCTTGCTTTTGGTGCCTTAACACCATCAGTGGTTGTAAAGTCAATTGGCTTGAAATTTTCTAAAATGTCGCACTCATCTGACCAAGTTGGTTTGAACTGGTATTTCTCAATCTCTTTAAAAGTTGGGAACAACTTCTGTAAGTCCCGAAAACATGGATCTTTCAATGATATCAAACAACCTATTGATTGTGCGTAATCCAATCAATAGGCGATTCAAGAAAAACACAAAAATACGAAGAACAAACCGAATCACTTTCAACTCACACACGTTTCTATTATTTTGATAAGCAAAAACGTCTAGTATGAATACACCACTAACAAAAACTCCCCCTCTCTCTAACTCTAGGATTTGTGTAACAATGAGGCTCAAACCCTAAAACAAGTTGAAAACTTGTTTATATACCTAGGTAAGCCCACTTCCCTACATGGGCTCCCCTTGGGCCTGCTTGGCCCACATGGCCTAAAGCTTGGCAATGACCTATAAAGGTCCAAAACCTAATATAAACTAACTCGGAAGGCCCAGTTCGTAACCATAGCATGTTGCGTTAATTTGATGCGTCAGTCTCACACTCTAGGACCTAACAATCTCCCCCTAGACTAATGCCATCAAATTGTGGAAGTTCTTGACTTCTGAACTCTCAGCACTGAGTCTCTTTCTTCAGCTCTTGTGGTTAGCTTCATATCATGATTACAACCAACTTTGTTTGAAACATCTTTGTCAAAAAGAATGTGAGATGAGGATTCTCAACAGCTCTTTTCTTCTTTAGTCTTTCTCTTTCAAGCAGGTTCACAGGTACTTCTTCAAATGCACTATCACTGTCAGACGGCAATTCGTATCCGATTCTTCTGACTCAGGTACATCTTGTTGTTGTGCTGCTTCAGGCTTTCTAAGCAGCTAACAACATCTCAATCTTCATCAACCCCTGTTTCTTGATTGAAATCAAGTTCTGCACATGCTCAAAAATTCATAAGCAAACATTTCTTATGCAACAGGGAGAGTACCATATGAACACTAGGTACATCCAAATACTTATACTCGGATTTCATAATTTAAATTCTTTCGACTTACGATGATTACTCAAATCTTCAAGAACGATTATATTTTTTTTAATTTTAAGAAAAACAAATAAACACTTTATTTCTGGGTTTTTGATTTTATAAAGAAACAAGACACTATTTTTGTATTCTTGAATTTTTGAATTTTTATTTTTTAAGAAGTAAAAACAAATAAAAATTCAACTTATAAACAACTACCCTAATATACAATTACAATTGCAATGGGATCAAAATTTGTTCTTAGACAGACTAAGGAACACTTTTCAGTACGAGCCTAATTAAACTGGTCTACGCGATTGCCAATATGTTTGTCCACTTAAACTTTAACGCTCAACTTTCAATTTTTCAACTTCGTGATATGCTTAAAGTAATATTATACTATTATACCCGTCCCCATTCCAAGGCATACCCCCGCGATCAAGGTAAGCATAACGGTTCATCGTAACAGATGAGTATACTGATGTCATCCTTTTTTATTTACAACGTTAGACCATTGGTGACAGGTCAATACTTTCATACAACAGAGCGACCAATGTTTATGTCTGACGAGGGTTAGGCAAATACCTTTTCGGTACGAATTTTGCTTTATCAGCACACGGAATTCTCTCATTTAGAGATTTTCTTCCTTTAAGGTTTTTGGCCTCTTTTTGGCTCTTTTTAAGATATCTTGACTGTGTCTAGGTCTGCATATAATCTGGATGCAACAGAAGGACAGTCATGATATCCCTGGATGACTCAACAACATAAAGACCCGAAACCTCAGGCGTTGTCTATCAATCAACGCAAGATTTAAGACCATAAATCATACGCCATTGGTATGTTACCCACATGGTACATAGTTCGTTATGTTTATATCACTTAGTATCTTTTATCATTTTGAGCGTCAAGTCTATCGACATATCGCAGTAGATCCTAGTCTTTTCAGCTATGGTACCTTACATGTGTTAGACAAACCCTTTAACACGAACATTTATATCAATTCCCACATCATGCAATTTATCTTTTTGGCTTTTTCATTTTTCAAATGTTTTTGTATTTTTCTCACTTTATCCCCCCTAAAACAAGCATATTTACAGCAAACTCTTTTTGGATTTTCTGAGTTTTCTCCCCCGAAGATATATATCTCCCTGGATGACTCAACAACATAAAGACCCGAAACCTCAGGCGTTGTCTATCAATCAACGCAAGATTTAAGACCATAAAATCATATGCCATTGGTATGTTACCCACATGGTACATAGTTCGTTATGTTTTTATCACTTAGTATCTTTTATCATTTTGAGTGTCAAGCCTATCGACATATCGCAGTAGATCCTAGTCTTTTCAGCTATGGTACCTTACATGTGTTAGACAAACCCTTTAACACGAACATTTATATTAATTCCCATATCATGCAATTTATCTTTTTGGCTTTTTCATTTTTCAAATGTTTCTGTATTTTCTCACTTTATCCCCCTAAAACAAAGCATATTTACAGCAAACTCTTTTTGGATTTTCTGAGTTTTCTCCCCCGAAGATATATATCTGTCTCTATCTCCCCCTAAATTTGTGCATAAAACTTATGCGTAAATTTACTATTTACCAAAGAAAGGACACGTTTATATACAAAGTAATGAACTAAGAAAGAGAAAAGGAAAACTTTTTTCTTAACCATTCTATCATCAGATTGAAGACCAATCAGTTTCAAATCAAAGTACTGAAATTAAACTGTACCTTTTGTTGATCTTATCTTACTTCTCTTATCTCCTCTAAAGGAAACATACCATCTGTAAAAAAAATTTGAACTTTTTGCAACACTGAAATGTTACCCGTTTATCTCTGGAACAACCGCTATCAACATTCCAGAGATTTTCAACAGCTCCTCCTTTGTTGTTCCGGAAAAATAAGGATGTTAGTAAGACAATGGGACCCAGGCCATCGTGGTCCTGGGATTTCCTGAAGCATCAAAATAAGACACTTCTTTTAAACACAAGTCCCCTTTCGTTTCAAGGATTGGAGAAGTTGCCATTGTGCATTTGGGTTTCCAAATTTGTTTCGGCTTAACAAACGCGTTTATTGCCTTCTGTTGAGCAACTTCGGCTGTTTCAGATTTATTAGTTTTAGAAGCAGATTTTTGTTCGTGAACAACCTTACATTTGTTTTTGGCAACGTTCCAATCCCCATCAGATGGTTTAACCTTGGGATTCACATTCTTCATTGCCTTAGGTGATTAAACCTTCATCGACTTAGAATGGTAGTTATCCTTGTAACGTTCGTGCAAACGGGTTTCCAAAACCCGCTCCGTTTTGTAATTCGAGTATACGTATGATATTCGTTGCACCTTAAAGATGGGAGTTTTTAAATTTACTATATTAATATTACTATTTAATAATAAATAAGGTAAAAAAAGAACTAAATTAATAATGTAAATAAATAAATAAATAAATAAATAAAACATCAAAAGGAGAAGACCGCGGGATCGAACCCAGGTCTCCACCCATTTCAAACACTCAACACGCCACAAACACCACTGGGGCACACATACTAGTTGGTTAAGAGTTGAAAACAAATTAATCTTATATACGAATCGCCTGAGTTCCTTCAAATTCAAATCAACGAACCCGGTAATCTCGTCCCTGCTCCTGTTAATCACCAGCTGTCCGACACCGCGTAATCAACCAATTCAGTTTCCAAAACCGAAATCAATCCCGAATTTTGGTTTCTAAAAATCAAAGTCAATCATCCCCATCGGTTTTTAAAACCAAAAATCAAGCACCTTATGCAGCCTATAAATACCAACACATCACACTGACAAATTCGCTCATTTCCTTCACAACATACCTCTGTTCTCTCTGTTCAAATCCTCTGTGTTCGAAAACACTTCGTCGGAACTGGGTGTTGTCGCCGGAATCTCTCGTCGAAATAACGATTCCCTTCTAATCGGTAAAAGTCTATCACTCAAATTTCAATTTACAGTGCTGTATGTATTATGAGTAAATCAAAGCAAAGTTCAAATGGTTTTGTATAAATATCAGTCGGGTTCTAGGTTTTTGTATTAGGAAGAAGATGATGTCGCGTTAAGTGTTTTGTATAATTTAAAACGGATTTTTAAACGGGTTAGACACACAGTCCAGTGGTGGACTGTGCGCAATTTTAAACCACCCGTCCCTGGTTCGATACTGGTGCATGTCCGGTTCTCTGAAAATAAACCCATAATTTTTGTTACTGAATAAGATCGCTGGTCCACAAGTGTATAAATATAATATAATTTCAAAATATAACGGGTTAGACACCCAGCCCAGTTGGTTGGGCTGGGTGCAAATCAATACGAAGGTCGCGGGTTCGAGTATAGGTATGCGCACCGGTTCATTAATTTAAAAATCTTTTTAAATTAAATAATTTCTGATATATTCTAATTAGTATATATATGTAATTAAAATGGAGTTTATTTCGGGTTAGACACGTAGCTCAGTTGGAAGAGCTGCGTACACGCAATCGAGAGGTCACGAGTTCGAGCCTCACTACGCGCAGCCAATACCACAGTTGAACCGGTCAGACCTTGTCAGGTCTGACAAGGTTTTTTTAAATTTTTATTTTTATTTATATTACTTTTTGTATTTATATTTTAGTTAAAAATCAATTAAAAATACATTTTCGAAGGTTTTAAAACCTCAATAAAAACCACAAAAATAACCTAAAAATCTAACAAAAAGTATTAAATCAAAATATTAATTTTTATATATTTATCGAATTATTGCGTTATTATCTAGGTTAGTCATCTTCGTCGGTTAAATCCTCAATTCGTGCGCACTCTTCATCAATCACGAAAACGCACCCACGGTGAGTGAATTCTTACAAATTTCCCTTTTTATTCATGTTTTGGGGTGTATCATGTGTCATTCATACATTTCATTTATTCAAACCCTTGTGCTATTACCATTATATGAATTACCGTGTGATGTAAATGTTGTTTGTTGTATTGCGAGTTTATATTTTTGTCAAGTTGCGTGCAAATCATTCATTAGGCCCATCAGTTCCTCGTTGGAGACGAGTTGAGCATCAGATGCCTCATTAGATCGGCTCCGTTTGATTGAGCCTTGATCTCATTGTTCATCATTTGGTATGTGTGTGTGTGCTTTAATTGACATTATGTCTTTTGTGATTTAATTTACATATACGTATACTCATTTTTGGTTATGCACATTTTTATTCAAATAACCAATACTTTCAAACATTTAAATAAGATTCACTCGCCAACTTTTGTTGACCCAAAACCCTATTTTTACACATGATACAGGTGGACAGGTTGAAGCAAGGAACACATAGGAAATTGCCTTAGAAGAAAAATAAAGAAGTCATGAAAAATGTATTTGAACATGTTGTGCTTGTATGTTATTGTAATTTCTTCTTTAAAAAGAAATAATAAATATGAAACTTTATAGCATGAGTTTTGATATAAAACCCAATCATGCCCCGACCACCATTTCCGTTGCGGGTCAGGGTATGACAGATTGGTATCAGAGCTTTTGACTATAGGGATATAGGATAGGTTATTAGACCCTCAGAGCCTATACTATAGTTGATTAGATTTTAATTGTTTATGTGGTTACATGCAAACTCATGATGTTTATTTGTTTCGTATTTATTACAAACACAAATGCATGCAAACACTTCCATTATCATTTTGTGTGATACTTAATGAGTTATACTTGTTGTCAAACATAACATGCTTACATATACATTCATCACGCATATTTCAATGTTCACATATTCAAATCATCCTCATATTTTCTTTATTCAAGATTTTGTGGTATTTTCGTTTTTCAATCACCTCAAAGTTAGTTCTACGGCAGGCATGTAGTAACTGGAAGGGTACAAGTACCGGTAGTCGAAAACGTTCTGTCTAGGTTGGCAATCGTATAAATCCAATATAACGGACTAGTTTGCCTACCTGGGGACCAACGATGAGAGTACGAAGGACCTATTAGGCCAAAGCATGCCACACCAAACGTCGTTCGAACTAACCCCACTTTGAGTTGTCATTATGTCCATACCAGTACACCCTCTGACCCTATACTTTGCAATCATGTATTTACGATTTTCATTCGGGTAGCGTGAATGTAACAGGCCAACACCAATATGAACCCTACCAGAGCCCAGTAGTCATGGGGGCCACATGACTACCAAGGCCAAGTAAGGGGACATATGGAGGCCCAAACATGAGCAAAGCCCAAGACATCCTATGGTTGTAGCAAATTAATTTTCTTCATTTGTTTTGTGAATGTTCATTTCTAAATACGACACATGACACCTAAAACGTCAAACTCATACTCTCGATACGTATTCCCTGTAGATGTCTTCTAGTCTCTCTCGTAGAGGTATGAGATCAGGAAAATCCCGCGAGCGCATGGCTGCCTAAATCGCTCAACAAATGGCCGCCGTAATACCCAACATTGTAGTTCAAGTCCAACAAGCCCTTGTCGCCAATCCTATCACCCCAACCAATCTAGAAGGACAAAATGTCGCCAACCCTCCTCTCAACACCACTAAATGCACCTTCAAGCATTTCAAATCCTGCGATCCTCCAAAATACGAAGGGACTGAAGGTGTCACCGCTCTCCTCCAATGGTTTGAGGAGATGGAAAACACTTTTCTCAATTACGATTGCCCCGATGATCGCAAGGTGCGATATGCTACCGGTCGTTTGTTCGGAGTAGCACTTACATGGTGGAACACAGAGAAGGGCAAGCGAGGTGCTGAGGATGCTATGACTTTGACTTGGGGAGAGTTGAGGGAGATCATGACAAGACGTTTCTGTCCAAGAAGCGAAATCAAGAAATTAGAAGATGAGTTCTACTCTTTGAAACAAAAGGAGGGCGACCACACCACATACAACAAGAGATTCCTTGAGTTGAATCAGATGGTCCCCAACTTGTTCACTCCCCTCTACCGTTTGATCGAGCACTACATTCGAGGTCTTCCTTCAAAAATTCAAGACCCTGTAATAAGTACCACACCTGCAACTTTGGAAACAGCAATGGAGTTAGCTATAGAGCTTGTCACACCCTGACCCGCAGCGGAATAAGAGTCGGGGCATAATTGGGTTATCACCAAAGCTCATGATGTTTACTAATATGTTTCATATTTATTAAATTCAAAATTACATCCTCAATATTCCAAACATGTTCATACAATTACAAAGAAAATAACTAACTAAACAATCCAAAGTCTAAACTGGTTTATTCTTCTAATCCATCCTATATGTTTCTTGCTGCAACTGGATCACCTGTATCATGTGTAAAAATGGGGGTTTTTGGGTCAACAAAAGTTGGCGAGTGAACCTTGTTAGAAAACATTTATTATTGATTTCTTGTTATATTTATTATGGAAAATTGTGCAATAATCATATGTGAGCAAACGTAAATAAACATACAATAACAATAACAATAACAATAACAATAACAAACAATAACAAACCACCTTGCATGAATATATGACATAAATGACAATGTATATGTTGGCAACGTCACGTTCACGCTCATAGGTAATGGGGAACGGACGGCCTATGATGAATGTATGTGCGATCAAGGCTCAATCAAACGGAGCCGATCGTATGTTGGCAACGCCTCGTTCACGCTCATAGGTAATGGGGAACAGCTCAACGCTCATAGGTAATGGGGAGCGGCGGCCTATGATAATGTATGTATTGAAAATGATAAATTTAATCTAAACATTAACCACACAAACAGTTGATACATATTGAATACACATTTGATCATGGATATGATGGATGCACAATTGTTTAAATGTAATAAATAATAAGACGCATGATACACCCCAAAAACGTGATTAAAACGGGGAATTTGTAGAGATTCACTCACATTGAGTGCGTTCGGTTGAAGATGTTGAATGCGCACGAGTTTAGAGGGTTGATCGACGAGGATTAACTAACCTAAATAATAACAAAAAGGTACGGTAAATAAGTGGATTTTATTAACAATTTTAATAAGGTTTTTAGGTTTATTTTTGTGAGTTTAAGGTTATTTTCTAACTTTAAAACATTATTTTTAAGTATTTTTAATTGATTTTTAAATTAAATAAATAAATAAAAATATAAAAAAAAATGTTGACTTTTTGGGTTTGACCGTTGACCATTGACTTTGACTTGTTGACCGGTTCGGTAGTGTATATTGTTTGCACTGAGTGAGGTTCGAACTCGTGACCTCCCGTACGCGTGCACGCAGCTCTACCAACTGAGCTACGTGTCTAACCCGAAATATTTCTGTTTTTAATTATATTTATATACTATTTAATTTATTCCAAAATTCATTTATTTTAAAAAGGATTTTAATTCTATCGAGCCGGCGTGCGTAACAGGTCTCGAACCCGGGACCTGTTGATTAACGTTGCACACAGTCCACCGCTGGACTGTGTGTCTAACCTGGTTAAAACACTTGTCTTTATTTCTCTTATATACTAACTGGAAGTTTTCATATTTGGGTTTTATAAAAAGTCTGAATATTGTGACGATACGGAACAAGGACGGACTCGAACCCGGTATCGCTATGTTTCAATTGCACACAGTCCACCGCTGGACTGTGTGTCTAACCTGAGATATAATCCAATTTATATTAAATTTATATACAGACTAACTTCATCTTCTTCGTTACAATAACCCAGACAACTGATTTTCGACTGAACTTGTTCAATTCAATTAACAGACGTATAAGTGATTAAAATGTAACGGATAGGAAAGGTTTTGGGAATGAACATACCGGAATGATGATTTTTCTCAGAATTCCGGCAAAGTCGTCGGCTCTATTTTATGAACTCCGTCTGAGCGGACCAATCAACAGTTTTTTATTAACTAATTGTGGAATTGAAGGACTAAACAAGAGTTATCAGAAAGTTTAAATGATAATACCGTTTCACAACGCGATTTAGGAATTTTCAGAAGTTTGACTGCAGATTATCCGATATCGTCATCTAGGACCGATTCTGATTGGAGGGTTTGAGTTAGTAAAAGTCTAACAACAGATAGAAGATGAAAGAATTTAGAAATTTACCGTTTTGATGAAAGACACGGTTTTCCGGCGAAAGTCCGGCGAGTTCAAAAAGCGTTTCCGACGAACTGAAAATAGAGCGAAAGTGAAATTGGAGGTTCTGTGGATGATTTTGAGTCGCGAGATGATGATATTGTTGGAGTAATTCAGGAAGTGAATGTTTTCGGTTATTAAACCCGAACATCACATGAATTCAAGTTCATTAAAGGCTGAATTGATTAAGAATGTCGGTTTATCGGTTATAATCAAGAATCCGCGATCATTCAAAAGTCCCTGGACGTTTGGAAGCCGATATCGGTTTCAGTTTGGCGCAAACAGGTTGATTCACGGTTGCACTTATGTTTTATTTGATTCCTAGATTACACAAAGACAGCTAGTGGCGGAGTGGTTGTGAGTTTGGTGGTTAAGTTCTCCGGCTGACCCGGGTTCGAAACCCGGCAGCCCTTTTTTATTTTTAATTGTCTTATTTTTATTTTCTAACAATTTTAATTTCCATATTCTAAAATGTTTATTAGTTATGTATTGTTCAAAATTAAAATAAGCATTAAATGAGCAACAAAAATATGAAACTGATTATTCGATTAATAAACGAAGCGGGTTTGGAAAACCCGTTTTTCGACGGATGTTACAGAGCTCACTGAAAACCACATACGGAATGAAGACTTCAAGAAGGAGAAGAAGAAGGATAAAGCATCAACCGAAACCTCAAACTCAACCCAGACCGAATCCTCTTCTTAACCCACTCCTAAGAGAAAACGAGATGAGCAAAATTTCGCTGTCACCCAAGGCAATCAACCAGCTCCACAAGCCGTACCCCTCCAAGCTATCCCAATCACTCAAGTAGCACCCAACTCTACTTACCCAAATAAGAAACCTTACATTGGACCTCACCCTCAATGCAACACTTGTTTTTATCACCATCCATCTACCACACCTTGTCGACTGTGTACTAATTGTGGGCGTTATGGTCATTTGAGCAAAACTTGTCGTACCCCTCAAAACCAAGCTTCACCCCCTACCCAAAACATGATCCAATCATATCAACAACCCCAATACCCCATGGTTCCACATGTTCGAGCTTGCTTTAATTGTGGGGACCCTACCCATTTTAGAAACGTGTGCCCTCGATTGGTTAACATCATAAATGCCCAAGCTCAAGCAAACCCAGTTAACCAAGCAAATCAAGCAAACCCAGCTCCACCACCAGCGAGAGGAAGAGCTTACAACATCAACTCCAATCCAATCGAAGATAATAACGGCGCAAACGAGCAACCTAACTAGTCTTCCATCACCAAGGGTCAAGACTCAACTCCAACCGTCTAGTTCTTAATGTTTTCTTAACCTTTGTGTATCCCTGCTTTAAATTGGGAATTTATGTAATCAAGAATTTTAATGCCAATTGATATTACTGTTTTATTTCATACCTTTACTCATCGATTTAATTTTCATATCAATATACATCACGAGGCACCTTGTTCTCATCATTTAAAGAAGTTGGGTCGTGTCTCACTTTTTCATAGACTGACCCCTTCATCATAACAAACGAGAGAGGTACCGTCGTCATTCAGTCATGTATTCATTCATATTTGAGACTCAAATTTCAGCTGTTGTGTTTGTTTATGTCTTGTAGATTTTAGGGTCACATAGAACTAATCATAACTTACTGACAAAGCCAATGAAAATTTGACAAGAATATGGTGGATACGCCGCTGGTACTTCCTATATATAAGTATTCTTGTCAAAGGATCAAAAGCATTGTCAGACGGTTATGAGAAGTTCCGTGTAGTTTTGGTTTTGATATAACTCTATCCTTTCAACTCATCAATTCCCTCAAAACTCTTATGCATGGGATCATATCCAGTCAATCAACTCTGTGATAAACGCTTCTCATCTTAGGCAACAAAAAGCGATTCCTGTAGCAGGGTAATCAACCCTTACTAGGAACGCTACCGCCTCAACCAAAATCCAAAAATCACACCTCCCTTTTTATGTTAAAAGATATTCACATATCAGTCAGAGTACATTGGAGAGTCAACACGAAAACCTGAGTTTTACTTGGGAACGCGAAGACTCAATACGTGAAGAATACCCGCATCTTTTCCCTATTTCAACTTCTACCTAAATTTCGGGACGAAATTTCTAAGAGTAGGGGATACTGTAATGTTCGTGCAAAACGGGTTTCCAAAACCCGCTCCGTTTTGTAATTCGAGTATACGTATGATATTCATTGCACCTTAAAGATGGGAGTTTTTAAATTTACTATATTAATATTACTATTTAATAATAAATAAGGTAAAAAAAACTAAATTAATGATGTAAATAAATAAAATAAAACATCAAAAGGAGAAGACCGCGGGATCGAACCCGGGTCTCCACCCATTTCAAACACTCAACACGCCACAAACACCATTGGGGCACACATACTAGTTGGTTAAGAGTTGAAAACAAATTAATCTTATATACGAATCGCCTGAGTTCCTTCATATTCAAATCAACGAACCCGGTAATCTCGTTCCTGCTCCTGTTAATCACCAGCTGTCCGACACCGCGTAATCAACCAATTCGGTTTCCAAAACCGAAATCAATCCCGAATTTTGGTTTCTAAAAATCAAAGTCAATCATCCCCATTCGGTTTTTAAAACCAAAAAGCAGGCACCTTATGCAGCCTATAAATACCGAACACATCACACTAACAAATTCGCTCATTTCTTTCACAACATACCTCTGTTCTCTCTGTTCAAATCCTCTGTGTTCGAAAACACTTCGTCGGAACTGGGTGTTGTCGCCGGAATCTCTCGTCGAAATAACGATTCCCTTCTAATCGGTAAAAGTCTATGACTCAAATTTCAATTTACAGTGCTGTATGTATTATGAATAAATCAAAGCAAAGTTCAAATGGTTTTGTATAAATATCAGTCGGGTTCTAGGTTTTTGTATTAGGAAGAAGATGATGTCGCGTTAAGTGTTTTGTATAATTTAAAACGGATTTTTAAACGGGTTAGACACACAGTCCAGTGGTGGACTGTGCGCAATTTTAAACCACCCGTCCCTGGTTCGATACTGGTGCATGTCCGGTTCTCTGAAAATAAACCCATAATTTTTGTTACTGAATAAGATCGCTGGTCAACAAGTGTATAAATATAATATAATTTCAAAATATAACGGGTTAGACACCCAGCCCAGTTGGTTGGGCTGGGTGCAAATCAATACGAAGGTCGCGGGTTCGAGTATAGGTATGCGCACCGGTTCATTAATTTAAAAATCTTTTTAAATTAAATAATTTCTGATATATTCTAATTAGTATATATATGTAATTAAAATGGAGTTTATTTCGGGTTAGACACGTAGCTCAGTTGGAAGAGCTGCGTACACGCAATCGAGAGGTCACGAGTTCGAGCCTCACTACGCGCAGCCAATACCACAGTTGAACCGGTCAGACCTTGTCAGGTCTGACAAGGTTTTTTTAAATTTTTATTTTTATTTATATTTTAGTTAAAAATCAATTAAAAATACATTTTCGAAGGTTTTAAAACCTCACTAAAAACCACAAAAATAACATAAAAATCTAACAAAAAGTATTAAATCAAAATATTAATTTTTATATATTTATCGAATTATTGCGTTATTATCTAGGTTAGTCATCTTCGTCGGTTAAATCCTCAATTCGTGCGCACTCTTCATCAATCAAGAAAACGCACCCACGGTGAGTGAATTCTTACAAATTCCCCTTTTTATTCATGTTTTGGGGTGTATCATGTGTCATTCATACATTTCGTTTATTCAAACCCTTGTGCTATTACCATTATATGAATTACCGTGTGATGTAAATGTTGTTTGTTGTATTGCGAGTTTATATTTTTGTCAAGTTGCGTGCAAATCATTCATTAGGCCCATGAGTTCCTCGTTGGAGACGAGTTGAGCATCAGGTGCCTCATTAGATCGGCTCCGTATGATTGAGCTTTGATCTCATTGTTCATCATTTGGTATGTGTGTGTGTGCTTTAATTGACATTATGTCTTTTGTGATTTAATTTACATATACGTATACTCATTTTTGGTTATGCACATTTTTATTCAAATAACCAATATAACTAATTCTTTCAAACATTTAAATAAGATTCACTCGCCAACTTTTGTTGACCCAAAACCCTATTTTTACACATGATACAGGTGGACAGGTTGAAGCAAGGAACACATAGGAAATTGCCTTAGAAGAAAAATAAAGAAGTCATGAAAAATGTATTTGAACATGTTGTGCTTGTATGTTATTGTAATTTCTTCTTTAAAAAGAAATAATAAATATGAAACTTTATAGTAAATGTCATGAGTTTTTATAACCCAATCATGCCCCGACTACCATTTCCGCTGTGGGTCAGGGTGTGACAATCCTTTGGTGTAACCCTCTGATTTTGCACAAAGAGTACGTAGGGACGATGTGTGCAGTTCCGAGCAATGTGACCAGCAATGCCGCAATTGAAGCATGTTTGTCTCTTCATATAGAAGGCATTCTGATCAGCTTGAGTAGCTCTTGCAGGCCCTGATGGATGAACTGGTCCTTTCTGTGCTTGTTTTTGTGGCACATTTCTTGCAAATGAGGATGAATTCGGATGTCTATACTTGTCGTTTGCAGGGGCCTTTAGTGGTGGAGATCTCTTCTGATTTTTCTTGTTTTGTGTAGACTGCAAGTCGTGTTCAGAAATCTCACCAGTCTTTCCGAAAGCTTTGTTAGCACAGTCAAATGCATATTTCTCACATCTGCCATTACTGACTGGCTTAACAAAAGCATTTTTCACATCACTGGTCTTTTGAGGACTATTGCTGCTCATTGAGGACTGTGGAGAGCCTGATTGTCTTTGATGTTTAGGCTTCTTCTTTCCGCGTCCTTTACCTGCTCGCTCCGGCCCTTGTTGCTTGATCTGAACCTTTTCATCACTAACAAAAGATTCAGATTGTTCATCTTGCATACTTGGAGCCTTGTTCACGTCAGTCTTCTCTTCATCCTTTATGTCATCAGCTTTGACAAAATCGGAGAGTTCTGGTTTGTCGGATGAAACACCAGAAACTTTAGAAGAAACTTCAGCTAAAACATTTGACGAATTTTCAACACAAGACATTTTTGCACATGACACTTTTGAGTTGAATCCACTAGAATCAACTGGTTCTAATTTCTCAGAATCAGCCGCTTCAGATGATTCACATTTGGAATCAGTTGGTTCAGCTGGCTCATTCGTTTCTTTTGCCGATTCAGTCTCTATTACACAAGTATCAACTGTCTTGCCCAAAACATCAGGCCCAATGGATGTCACATAACTATGAAACGAATTAAGAAAATTTTGGCCAAAAACACATTCAAAATCAGTTTCATTTATTGAGTTTTTAGAAAAAAGCAGAATTTGAATCTGATTCATCCCCAAGAACATCTTCACAAGTTACTTCAGTTACTTTATCTGCACGAGAAGAAGAAGCATTAGTATCAAAAACATCTTTGGACACAAACTGGATCGGTTGAGTTTTCCGATTTTCAACTTGTTTGCTGTTGATCGATGACTTAATAGTTTTTGGACCGTAACTCAATGTATCCTCATTCATTAGTTCCTCCACCGAGTAAGGCAATAGGTTTAGTTATGATTGTATGGAGGAGGAACGTTTTTATAACCCAAACCACACCCTTTCTTTTCCTTGTATTCCAATTGAATGTCATAAATGTCTTTGACCAATTTGTTCGAGGTATCAAATTTTTTAATACTTATTTGTTTTAAATTTTTGTTTGATCTCTTCTAGTTCCTTGGTCAAGAAAAGTATGGTTTCTTTTGCATCATCATATACACAACACTTAACACTTAGATCTTGTTGAAGTTTAGCGATATCTTTTCGTTGAGCTTCAATCTTTTCTTTGTAAAGTTTTTCATTTTTCTTTAGAGTAGAATTACTTCTTCTCATGTCATCATAATCTCGAATTAACTCAGCGTTGTGTATACGACATGCCTCAACTCTTTCTACATTCAGGAGTACAGAAAACAGAATTTATCTCTTCAATAGTTAATCTTTGCTGAGCCATCTGAGACATAAGTGCCATATTGTTAGAGGATAGTTGATTATTTTGTTCTTTTCCTCAAAACACAAACTAAAACGAGAACCCGTAAAATCGCTAACTCACACCCTTTGCAATCGTATGAACCAACTTTCTGTACCGCACCTATACACCCTGTCAAAACTTACCACCAAAACAAACACACATCTTTTTTTTAATTAGAACCCAAAATTTAATTAAAAATTTTAATTAATTAATTAATTTTTATATGATTTATACTAAAAGAAAACTAATTAATATTATATTATATATTTTAATAAAAACTATTTTAATAGATAATGATTAACTAATGATTACCAATTATTAATATTATAATTATTTAGTTATTAAAAAACAAACCCAAAAAAAACATAATTATAAAGAGGAATTTACGAAAATGGCCAAGAATCCAAGTTGACTTACGAAAATAGCCATCTCATGCGTCTTTGGAGCAGCGCATCACAGGTTACGAGACACCTTTATGCGTCTTTAAATGTAGAAGTGACACGTGTCTCAATGACATCAATGTGATACGTCCGTGACTCATCCCATGCGTCCGTGACTCATCCCATTTTCCCATGCGTCCGTGACTCATCCCGTGCGTCCGTGACTTAATTAATTAATTATTTTTTTATATAATTTATATTAAAAGAAAACTAATTAATATTATATTATATATTTTTAATAAAAACTATTTTAATAAATAATGATTAACTAATGATTACCAATTATTAATATTATAATTATTTAGTTATTAAAAAACAAACCCAAAAAAAACAGAATTATAAAAGGGAATTTACGAAAATGGCCAAGAATCCAGTTGACTTACGAAAATAGCCATCTCATGCGTCTTTGGAGCAACGCATCACAGGTTACGAGACACCTTTATGCGTCTTTAAATGTAGAAGTCACACGTGTCTCAATGACATCAATGTGATGCGTCCGTGACTCATCCCATGCGTCCGTGACTCATCCCATTTTCCCATGCGTCCGTGACTCATCCCGTGCGTCCGTGACTTAATTAATTAATTAATTTTTTATATAATTTATATTAAAAGAAAACTAATTAATATGATATTATATATTTTTAATAAAAACTATTTTAATAAATATTGATTAACTAATGATTACCAATTATTAATATTATAATTATTTAGTTATTAAAAAACAAACAAAAAAAACAGAATTATAAAGGGGAATTTACGAAAATCGCCAAGAATCCAAGTTTACGAAAATAGTCATCTCATGCGTCTTTGGAGCAGCGCATTACAGGTTACGAGACACCTTTATGCGTCTTTAAATGTAGAAGTGACACGTGTCTCAATGACATCAATGTGATGCGTCCGTGACTCATCCCATGCGTCCGTGACTCATCCCATTTTCATTATCCCATGCGTCTGTGACTCATCCCATGCATCCCATTGTGACACGTGTCAACTCTATATTAAAAGACGCATAAAGGTGTCTCGTAACCAGTGATGCGCTGCTCCAAAGACGCATGTGCTGGCTATTTTCGTAAGTCAGCATGATTCTTGGCTATTTTCATAAATTTCCCAATTATAAACGTTACATCACCAACTCAAATCCTTATTACTTTTCTCGACAAACACAGTGTCACAAAAGTCAGAAATCTCAAACCAGCCAGCCGACTCTTACACTGTGGCTTGTGGGTATAACCAGTGATCGAAAAGGAAGGTAGTTGCAGGATGTGGTTTACGATGGGTGGTATGGAAATGACGACCGGATAAGATGCTGGTCGACGGAGGAGGTACGGTGACCGGACGGTGAACGGAGATGGTTGACGACGAGGGATGCCAGAAATGGTGAGCAGAGTTGCGGTGTTGATGAATGATGGTGATGAACGATGGATACTGGGAACGATGAAACGAAGTGGATGACCGAAGATGAAGATTGATGTATGATGATGAACGGTGGTGGTTCAGAATGATGTCGATGGAGGTAACCGAAGGTGGTGGCTGTTGGATGAACGTAGGTGGTGGTCGTTTGATGGTGGAAGATGACCGGTGTTGTTGATATGATGACGATGTGTTGTAGCAGGTGACCGGAGGTTGATCGGTGATAGCAAGCGACGTAAAACGGAGCAAAGTGGTGACTAGTGAACGCAGAGGAGTTGCAAGCTCCTAAATGGTGATCGTCGAAGATGAAGACGGAGTGGATGGTGGTTGACGTTGATGATAAAATGGTGAAGGGTGGTGATTACGTAAACAGCGGTCGGAGGTGTTGGTGGTTCTTGGTGGATGTTGCAGGTTTGGTGGACGTCAGAGTGGTGAAGATGAACGATGATGAGCGGAGAAGGACATGTTAAAGCGTGATGACGGCAGTGTAGTGGCGACGTAGGAGGTGTGGTGGTTTGAGAGTTTGTCGTGGTTATGGATACGAGGTGGTCGCCGAAGAAGATGACCGGAGATTGAAATGGTGAAGATGGAGGTGCTGCCGTTGATGATATTGATCGATGGTGAGGTGGTTGCGAGTTAATACGGTGGTTGCGACTCGGAACGATGGTTGCGACACTAGTCGAGATCTTGAGAAGGTTGCGAGTTGGATTCTGTAATGAAGATTATGGGACTCGAAACCTTGAGATTTGTCGAAATGATGAACTCGGAAGTGTTTGCGAAGTCCCACTCGAAACTCGAAATATCCTTTCACTCGAAGCCTCTGACTCGAAATAAAAGATGATAGGATGAGGAGGATTGGATATTCAACAATATCCCGTGAAACAAGGAATTACAAAATCCTTTAAAAATTTTCAAATATTAGAATTGTTTTCGGATATATTTAAAAAAAACCTTTTGAAAACCCTTTTTTTAATCCTTTAACAATTTTGAAAAAGATCAAAAAGCAAAATATAGCAATTTTTTAAACAAAAACCGATGAACACCTTGAATACCGCGAAGAACACGATGAACGAAAAATAAAAATCTTGAAAAACCGAGCGTAGAAACAGGTTCTAATAGCTCTGATACCAATTGTAAGTCTCGAAAACACGGATCTTTCAATGATATCAAACAACCTATTGATTGTGCGGAATCCAATCAATAGGTGATTCAAGAAAAACACAAAAATACGAAAAACAAACCGAATCACTTTCAACTCACACACGTTTCTATTACTTTGATAAGCAAAAACGTCTAGTATGAGTACACCACTAACAAAAACGCCTCCCTCTCTCTAACTCTAGGATTTGTGTAACAATTAGGCTCAAACCCTAAAACAAGTTGGAAACTTGTTTATATACCCAGGCAAGCCCACTTCCGTACATGGGCTCCCCTTAGGCCTGCTTGGCCCACATGGCCTAAAGCTTGGCCCAAATGACCAATAAAGGCCCAGTTCGTAACCATAGCATGTTGCGTTAATTTATTGGTGTTAATTTGTTGCGTCAATCTCACACTCAGTAAGGCCCAGTTCGTAACCTACTAGGTCGAACATGGCAATTCTACATATTATCCTAAGGTTATGGGCTCTGATACCAATCTGTCACACCCCAACCGATAACGGAAACATCGGGGTAGTGGCACTAGGCGAATCAGATTGATCAAGAGATTCCATAACAGCCATTTCAAAGATAATAATCAACATTCAATATCCCATACTATCAAACTCATAAACCTTCAAAATAACCATTACATTTCAACAAAATCTCTTAACATAAATCCAATTCGATCTCCCCTAGATTTTATTACAAACCATTCTAACAGACTATCAAAACGAACTAAACTACGCATGCAACATCCAAGGCATCCAAGCTAAATCCTCAACCTGTTACATACTTTAAAATACAAGTCAATACAATTAAGTAAATGTGAGCATACGAGTTTTGAATAATACTAGCATAGTCGAGAAAGCGTTTGCGAAACAATCTAATTACATATCATGATACTCAAAAACACTTAACATAACATAGGCTCATTTATCATGCTAACTACCGTGAAAAGGCTTGCGCGACCATCCTAACTAGACCCCGTCGGGTGTTAGCCAAACTATAGTACCATACTAGCTAAGGAGGCAAGTTAACGAAAATAAGTCCTAGTCACATGTTTCTAGTATCACGTATCGAGCATATACAATCAAATTATTCGCGTGTGATTAACAGTTTTGATTTGTGAAGTGATTTTGATATAGGAACGTATGTAACACCCAAAAAGTGCATTAAAGCGAAAATAGGTCAAGTATACTCACTGTGGGTGCGTTTTGGTAAGACTTAAGATTCTGAGGAGAGTTGCGGAGTGCGCCGGATCAGCCTGTAAACGAACAGAAGTGCTTCAGTCTTCCGAAAAGCCGAAACGGTGAAGTTTGAGTTGGGCAGTAGCCAAGTTCGGGCGATCTTGTGTGTAAACACACAAGTTCAAGCAAACTTGTATGGTTTTGGATGGTTTAGTGTCAAGTTCGGTCGAACTTGGTAAGATTCTCAAGAATCTTGTCAAGTTCGGGCGAACTTGTAAGGAAATCTTACAGAAGAGACAAGTTCGGGCGAACTTGTGTAGTTCCTAAGAAACTAGACAAGTTCGGCCAAACTTGTAAGGAATTTGGTGAGAATTGACCCAAGTTCGGTCGAACTAGACCCATATGGGTACAAGTTCGGTCGAACTTGACCAGGGAGTTGGTGATTTCTTGAGCGAACTTGATGTTTTCGGGTCCAAAATCTTGTGTTTTCGCGTCGTTTGCTGAGTAAATCGAGTGTTCATCCTCCAACCCTGTGCTACTGAGCAAACTTAGGTCGGAGAGGTCTTTTAGAGCTGTTTTAGCCGTTTTACAAAAGCGTGGGCTAATCCGGGCTAACTCGTGGTTCGTTCGGGTTAGTCCGGCTTGTGTAAACCAACATAAACGTCCTTGTGCTTCCAGATCTGAGATCTTGAATGATAAATGCTTTGTTTCATATCAGAAAATGAACAAAACATCATCAAAAGTCCGTATTTTGTGTAAAAATCAATGTTCAAAAGGTTTTGCTCAGATCTTAGATCTGAGTGAAAAACAGAAGTTTTGTGGAAAAAAGATGAAGATTTTCGTAAATAGAAGAGTTTTGATGAAAATGAAGGCTATGCCTTGTGCCAAAAATCGTTGTAAACCTTTGTAAATTGTTGATAAACGTTGTTGTAGTTGAAATCAGGCTGATTCTTACTTAAAACACGAAGGTTTCCGTTTTTGAGAGCTCTGGGCAAAGTTGCAGCAAGTTCAAATGAGAGGAATGAGCTGGGTATTTATAGGAGAGGGCAAAAAGGTGAGCTGGTGGAGTCAAGTTCAGCCGAACTTGTACAAAATTGTACAAGTTCGCGCGAACTTGTGGAGTCTTTAGAGGTTATTAGTCAAGTTCGGCCGAACTTGCTGAGTCCTTAGAGGCTCAGACAAGTTCGAGCGAACTTAGAGGAGAAAAGGAACGTCCAAGTTTGGCCAGTCAAGTTCGGCCGAACTTTGTATCACCAAGTTCGAGCGAACTTGACCCAAAAGTTGGGTTTTCCTCGTTTATTTCGCGTTAAGAGTTCGTTTGGCTATTCGGTTCGTATTAGCTAGTTATATTAAGCGTTATAATTGATGTAATAGTGCGATTTAGCGATTCGAGTGTGCGAGAGCGATGCGATAGCGATTGTAATCATAACCACACACACACAAATACGTAATTATCATATAAACACGTAACTAAATTTACCACATAATTCCAATAAGCCGAATAAGTAATTGCGTTGCAATTGCGATGAGATAGCGATGAGATTTAAGAAACGATTAGATGCGATATAACATACATACTCATAATTAGTTAACATAAACTTTATTAATAAGCGAATCTTGGATTTACAAAGGATAGATACAATCGATAACAAAGAAAAGATAACAACGAGAAAATCGGAGTTGTTACAGTCAGAGGTTTGGCTTTCCCCACTTGCAGTAAATGCATAGTTGGGTGAGTAAGAATCAGAGTTGAAGTTTCCTCCAGAAGTTATATCAACAAAAAGATCATAACCCTGATCCTTTCCACTACCAGAACCCTCTTCTTGGCCAAATAAAGTTGTGTTACCCAAGGTGTAATCATCAGTTATTTTACCAGACTCTTGTAGCTTCTTTTTCTGGTTTAACTCTCTCTCATAAGTGAGGAGCATACCATGAAGCTGTGTGAGTGACATCTCTTTAAAACCAACAGAAGTTCGTGTAACGTAAGCTACAGTGTCCCATTTCTCTGGGAACGATCGAAGGAAACGACTATTGACAGTCGAATTTGAGAATACAACGTTCACCAGTTTGAGTTCACTGATTAGACAGCTAAAACGTTCGAACTGCTGTGTTAACGACTCACCTTTGACGTGACAAAAGGTTTCATACTGTTGATATAGAATTTCTCTATTGTTTTCAATAACCTATTTAGTACCACCGAATTGCTCTTTTAGTGCATCCCACAACTCTTTTGCACTATTGCAGTGGAGCAGCCCAGCATAGATTTCATTGGGTAAGGCAGAAACAACAATGCTAAACGCCTTCGCATCCAATTCTATTTTCTGGAAATCCTGCTCAGAGTAGTTATCAGGACTTTTTGGCACTTGAGTATTGGGATCCTCTGTACTTGGAACCATTGGGATGTGAGGTCCAAATACAACAGATCGCCAACAACCGGTGTTTTATTGGGCTAAAATATGTCCCATCCTACGCTGCTAGATGAAATATTCATTTCTCTTCAGCATAGGTGGTTTAAACATCGATCCAATGTTGGAATCAGGTGTGTTTTGAGACATTTCTGATGGTTTTCAACATATTTGTGTTTTAAAAGCTTTTAAATGCAATAAAACTCTTTTTTCCACAAACTATCAAAAGAATTAGCAGGGAGAGCTGATCTTCAAATCAACTTGATAGTTAAATCAAATTTTGATTGACCAGGCTCTGATACCAATTGTTAGGATCTAAGTTTGAATTAGTTATGATTTTTGTTTCAAAAATGAAAAATGAATGTTGAAATCAAAGTATAATGCAGCGGAAATATATGGAAAATTTTTATCACAACTAATGGTCGTTTGTTTTAATCATCATGCTTTCAAAACTTATAATTTATGCATGTAAATTACAAACTCCCCCTTAGCCCAACAGGAACGATTGATAGTACAGAGATGTAAAGAAGATGATAAGCGAATGATCTTTTAGATGGATGGAAATTCAGTACAGTGAAGTCACATATATATACTACACTTCTAACCTCTAAGCATCTTTGATGACATCAGGGTTGATAATGACATTTAACAAACTAAACTAACACTAAACACTGCTAGCCTATCCTCTGATCAGTGCCAAGCACTGTTACATTGAATATAAAACTAATATAAGCTAAACACTGATCTCTATCCACTGCTTGAATCTTCTGGCAGACCTTTGACATTTGTCGTTTAGTGAGAGCAGATGATAGAAGGCAGAGCTTAGGCATAGCAGAGATTATTCAACAGAGTTTGTAAACTCTGATCTTGGGATCAAACATCTGATGTGTATTTGGCTTTATATCATCTGTTCCTTTTTGCAGGGTTCAATCCCAACATATTCATATTAGAGGTCTTAACCATTTAGACTCAGTATAATGCTTAACAATTCAGATGCAAATGTCTAAATTATTCAGACATTTGCTCGCAAAATAAACAGTCTAAACCATGAAGTGGTGAACCAGTAAGAAGTCTTAACCATTAAGAGCCCCATTAAGAGGTAAACAAACAGCCCCTAAGTTTTAAGTGTGTGTTTTTTTTTAATTTTGTTAGTTTATGATAGTTTTGGATCATTGTTTTAAATGTTTAAGTTCGTATGAGTACAGTTTGTTACATTTTAATGTGTATTTGTAATTGTAATTGTAATATAATGTAATGATTTTTTTTTAATTTTTATAAATTTATACACTTTATTTGTGCCATTATGTTGTTACATGAGTCTTAGATTAGGGCTTGCATAACGGGTCAACCTGATTTGTTAAGACACGAACACGATAAGACACGAACCTGAAACACGTAAACACGAACATGACACGAATTCTTATCGTGTCAGATTTTTTGAAATACGAAAAAACCTGTTAATAAACAGATTACACGAAACAACCTGTTAAGACACGCAAAAATTACCAATGTATCATACGATCTGTTTAAGACACGAACACGACCTGTTAAGACACGAGCACGACCTGTTAAGACACGAACACGACCTGTTTAAGACATGAACACGGCCTGTTAAGACACGAACACGCCCTGTTTAAGACACGAACACGGCCTGTTAAAACGAGAACACGGCCTGTTTAAGACACGAACACGACCGAATTGGGGAAGATGTGAACCGAATTGGGAATGGTGGTGTTTGTGAGAGAGATTTAATAATTAGGATTTGGATTGTGGAAAAAGAACCGCGTATGTTTGTGTATAATTCATCCCAGGTACCACGACTGATGACCCCATGTCCACACCCACATAATTTTTTTTATTTATAATTATTAACATGTACTTAACGGGTCTTAACAGGTTAACAGGTTTTAACATGTTTAGACACGAAACCTGATAAGGTCTTATTGTGTCGACCTGTTTAGACACAAAACCTGTTAAGGTCAAACACGAAACAGGATAACTTCGTGTAGGTTCGTGCCGTGTTATCGTGTTCGTGTCAGAATTATCAGCCCTATCTTAGATGACAAAATTGATGGGATACTTATGCCATTATGTTATTACACGAGTCTTAGATGACGAAATTGATGTGATACTTATCTATTTCAACTAGTTTACTAATTCAATATCTAATATATATTGCTAGTTAAACATGCAACCAACAAATACTAATTTAATATCTAACATGTATCACTAGTTACATATGTAACCAGCAAAGACCTAATTAATTAGACTATTAAAAAACAACGTTTCACTAAACTTTTTTATTTAAAAAGTCTCATAAAAAGGTTAACGGATAAAGTTTAAATGGAAAAAAGGTAGAGAGAAGATCAAAAAGATTGAGAGAAAATGTGAAAAGGTGGAGAGAGAAGATGAGTTAAATTCCTAATATGTTTTTTTTGTACTTTACACCTTTAAATAAGTATTTAATTTTCAAAAGTTAAAAAACATATTTAATGAGAGATATAGAGTTTACATAATTTTATCAACTCAAGTGGGTTTCTTAATTATCTCCTCCCTAAATAGCAAAAATTAAAAAACATATTTAATTAGAGGTATAGAGTTTACATAATTTTATCAACTCAAGTGGGTTTCTTAATTATATCCTCCCTAAATAGAGATATTGGGAGAAACATATGGTAATTGAGAAAGGCGAAAAAATATTCTGGACCAAAAAATTTTTGTAAGCCATTTTTTTTTACTTTTAACGTATGTTTTTAAGAGGTTTTTTTTTAATATATACGTATATGTATATTGTCACTTTTGAATTATACACATATGTATATTGTCAATTCTTAAAATATACACACTTATTTTTCAACTTTAAACACGTATTTTACACATATATGCCCTAGATATATACATTTTTAGAACCATAATCTTCCTTTATATACATATATGTACAATCATTCATTTATACACATTGGTACAATCATTCATTTATACACATTTGTACATATATGTAAATTATCAAACACAAATGTACAATACTTATGTTTCAATTTTAAACACGTATATACATATATGTATAGTTAAAGATTGGTGATATACACGTGTATATATCAACTATACATATATGTATATCTAAAAAACTATAAAACCTAACAGAAAAGGCTTTGATCAATAAAAACTGCATTTTTTTTTGTATTTTTGTTTAGGAATAATGTATGGTCCATAATGTTTCTCGCGTTTCTCAATTAGTCTAGTACTTCTCACATATTCAAACTTAAATTTGTAAACCAATTATGTATACAAATTGTAATAAAAATTATGCATCAACTAGTATTAAGCACCCCCGCGTTGCGGCGGGGGCGAAAACCATGCCAAATAGTATCAATGTCATACCATTGCGAGCGACCATCAACACTGAATTTACGTCGTGTTAATACGGAGCAATTAGACCGAAACGTAAAACATAGAAAATAATAACTAAGTCGATTGAGGGCCCACACGTTATAACAAACTTGTCAAACGGGAAAAAATAGACAATGTAAAAACGTTGAACCACACACGCAAGTTGCGTCGTGTTAACTCGAAAAACATAGAACGAAACATAAAAACGTTGAACCACATGCGCACTTTGCCCCGTGTTAACTAGCAAAATATAGAACGAAACATAAAACGAAAAATTTGCGAAAGATGAAAATACAAGGGACCAAGGTTGAATGTAAAAAGATTGTAAGATTAAAATTGTAAAAGATGAAAAGTTTTGAGATAAAAATAAAAATTCAATTAGTTTTTGCTTAAAAGTAATTAGTCAAAACTTTAAGACTAAAGGTAAAATACTCAAAATATTTTTTCTTAAAACTCTAGATAGAACCCTTATATGCACATCATGAAAGGAATCATGAGCTATGCATAAAAGTCAATACAAAATGGTTACAATATCGGTCAAAATGTATTCAGAAACATAAAATCTCTTAATTATTTATTATTTTATTATAGTAAACACATTAAATATAGCTAATAAACAAGAAAATTGCCTGCAGGCTAGTCTGACAAAACAAATATTTTAATTTATTTTTTAACAACAAATTTGGATCACTAACAGACCATCAGAACCACCCGATCATATCCATTTCCACTAAGCATAATGGCTATACACCAATTCAGGAGGAAACTCCATAATTATGGGAAAAAAAAACCCTTATGGTAATCGAACCCAGGACCTATTGGTCGCAAAGTCTTATCACATCCCGAAGATGCTACTAGGCTATAAAACCATGGACATACATTTTAATATTTAACCTAAAATAATGAGGCGGTAAGTGTTTTGAGACCCTTTTATCATAGTTTTTGAGGTTCGAATTCAGCTCACAGCGGTGAACAGCTTTTAACCCTCTTCAATTCAAGGCCAGGCGTAAACTGCATTTTACCTGATCTTATTCGTTAGTAGCGTAAACGGCTCACACAAAACACCATTTTAAATTTGGCTTATAATTGTAATAGTTTTTGTTCATCAATCAATATCAATAAAGATTGGCCCAACAATAATATTTTCAATGTTGAATAATTACATTCTAAAATAAGAACATAAATAATAATATAACTTAATATATAATCCAAATTAGACTCTTCAAACCTTGATTTCATTTCAAACTTCCAATTCAATGGAAAAGCTTGAGGCAAAGTCCTGTTGAAGAACATGTATTGCTTGTGATCACTTGAGAGAAAGTATCCACAAGCTGCTCTGCAAGTGAAGCTAGATTCTCCACTAAAGTATCTACAAACACTTTGACTATTCTAACCTCTTGTTGACTTGCCCTCAAACTGTACCAAGTGAGAAATTTCTGTCGAAAACCGGTATCTATATGCCCTTCACATTCTAACCGTCGGATCACTTTCACATAGTACCCGAAATCCTGACCATTTGAACCATCTGGTTCATCATCTGACCCGTTATCAAGATTCGGTTTTGAAGCTTTTGTTCGAGTTTTTCTTGCCAAGTTTGAATCTTTTACGCTTTCCGACTTGCAGGGGGTCATGGGTAATTTAGAAAAAGTAGAGGGGGTAAAAGGGTTAAAATCTTTATCATTGTTTTCATCATTTTTTAAAGTGTTTGCAGCCTGCTCTTTGTCCTTCTGCTTGTTAACAATATTGTTGTGTTCATCATCAACTGAAGATGGGTTTGAAAGGGTACTAGAATCGGTTGGCGGGCTTTTCTCGTTATCGTTGCTTGTGTGAAACGCAATTTCTTTGCTTTCGAGTTCACTAGTGCTCTCAAAGTGAATAACTTTTAGAATGTAATCTGTTGATGGAGTTAGATCCGAGAGTAAGAACTTGGTACCGGTTTGTGCAAACAATGAACACGTCGGTTTTGTAGGGTAATCTGTATCTTCGGCTTTGCGATGCCACATTATGTATCTATGTGTTCTTATGTTATCGCTAAAAGGTTGATCTTGGGAATCCAGAATCACCGAAATTGATGTGGGAGAGACGTTTTCGAATTTGATTATTCGGGTCAAGATGCTGGGACCTGCATAGTTTTAGATCAGCAAGGTTGCAATTGTGGAAAACTTCTTTCAAAGTCTTTTTTGTTAAAACAAGGTAATTTCTAAATAATATTAAGTTTGTCAAATTTCTAAAATTAAAACACAAATTTGGAAAGCTGAAATTTGTCCCGTTAGAAGTCGAGATACGAGAAAAATAAGAAATATGCTGCACAAGAAAAGGTTGGAGTCAAATTTGTTAACAAATCCGTATCGGTTTGACCTCAAAAGTCAAACTCTGTTTCTTGTAAACTGGAGGTAAAAGCATAAGATATGAAGATCAAAGGAAAAATTTTAAAAACATATAAAAAAGATTGAAAGACGAATATACCACTAATGGTAGCGTTGGATAGAACTGAATCGACGGATTCAACTGCAAAAGCGCAGAGTTTTTGAACCTCTTGTCCTGAAGAGAGCCTGTTGACTATGCCTCTGGCCCGTTTGACTGGCAAGCCAGTCAACGGGCCCACATCTGCTTCGAGTTTCTCCATTGCTTCATTTACAATTTCATGAAGCTTTTGGTATTGTAGGGTCCCAGCCAACAACTTTTGGCTTAAAGATACGCGATAACATAAGATATCAACCCGCCTAGTGTCCCTTGCTATTGTCATCTGTTTTCTCCAACATCTGTAGTTTTAAGTCCACAAAAAAAATACCCAAATCATAATCGGGCCACAAACTAAACTCTCGTAGCGACCCACAAGGAGAAAAGGGGAAAGATTGATGTTGGGCTTAGGCTTGGATATGGGCCTAGCCCAAAGTAAAACTTTGTGGTCACACAAAAGGATAAAGTGACAGTTGGTTATCTGGGCTTGGCCCTGTTAACCCAACCACATGACCCGACATCGATACCAAATATATAGGCATGCACATCAAATGTATTAAATAGTTCTTAATAACTAAAAAAATACGCAAATTAACGCCATCAATATTGCTAATTATTTACAAGTTCTTAATAACTAAAAAAATACGCAAATTAAAGCCATCAATATTGCTAATTATTTACTAATGATTCGGTCAATTTGGGTTGCCTTTTATCCCAATTTGGTCAACTCATAAAGTTTAGCTAAAAGGGAACGGGTCAAAGAGGTTGAAAATCACCCAAACTCTTTAACACTTAATGAATTAAAACTCCCAAATCGTTGTTTTAGTAATCATAATTAATGCATTAATTTTTTACTAAAAATGACAAAAAAAAATGTCTGCGGGTCAATTAACCCAACCCCCCCCCCCCCCCCCCACATATATATATATTTGTTCAAGGTCCGCAGTTTATTCACTACCAGTCTAGAAACGAAGCTATAAAAAGAGACTTACTCAAGTAAATCATTCACTTCACCACATGATACACAATAGAAGCTCCCATCAAGTCCTCTATTCTTCCCATCTTTCGGAATTCCAGATTTTTCATGTTTTATCGCGCATTCAAGATGACACGACATCCCACAAGAATCTGAACTACAAGTCAACCATAAACTCGGATCCTTATTGTCATCATATTGATGGCAAATACAACAAGAACAACGTTTACAAAACGCCCCATCTTGAACTAACTTAGCTTTACAAGCCGAGTTCTTGCAAAACTCAACGTCACTATCAACTAAATCGATGTAGTTTTGATCCGATGCAACGTTTAGACGGTTAGGATGATCGGATTTCCTGTGTCTTTTAACCGAGCTTTGATGATCACTTCCTGATGATTCAACATTTGTGATAATATCATCTTGTGATCGTTTTTTGGATACTATTTTTAGAAGTTGTTCGATGATTTTCAGTTTTGTTAATCCGGTATACTTTCTTTCTTTTCCCATTTCGGCACAGAGGATTTGAAGAATTTCTTGACGGCTCCAAGATTGTAGGAGCTCGGGTGAACCGTGAAAACATGCGGATACTTCGTATACGAGTTCTCGCTTTTCTTCCATACTTAATTTGCTACACTTTGAGGGATCAAGTACAAAACCTTAACACAAATAAGAACATGTTATACAGATGGAGTTTTTGTTCAATAACATTATATTCTTGAACAAAAATGGATCTTTTTTATTAAAGTGTGAATCTTTTTATAAAGATTCACAAGTTTATATATTTATCTATTGAAAAGGATAATATAAAGAAAGGTTGTTGTAAATATATATAAAAAAAGGCATAATAAAAGTTTTTAATTTATATAAAAGACAAATAAGAAGTCAATAAGATTATGAGCCCAAACATCTCTAAAATAGGGAGTGTTTGGATGTAGTTTAAACAATCAATCATTGCAATTTAAATAATCAAAATCATATGACAAGTTGATTATACAATAGTACATGTACATTTATATCATAATCAAAATTTTAAACCACTTTTTACCTGTTACTTTAAATCTGATTATAATAATAATAATTTAATAAAGGCTAGTCATATTCACATCAACCTAATTGGCCAAAACAGATAAACTAATGATCCTAATAAACCAAGATCAACAACACAAGTTGTATATTTTTTTAAATTTATGAAACCAACTGCATTACAGCCATACACTAAATATATATATATATATAAAAATATATATGCCCTGATATATATACATCATTGATGCTATACTGACATCACTAGGTGACAACATAATAATACGGGCCGTATGACATCGCGAAAATAGTTGGGTCCATATGATTTTGTTAATGGGCGCATCAGTTGTTAGTGTCAGTTAAACACATCATACGGCCTGGATGATGAAGCGAACACTATCACATTCGAGCCTTATTCGACCCATATGACTATTTTTCACCTGTGAGATACGACCCATATGACATTACACGGCACGTCAATGGTTTGTATAGTGTGTCTGTCATGTTCCAATAGGGGCGGTCATATACATACAAATATATACATATGCTTCTGTGTGTGTGTATATCTGTGAATTATTAGCTGGTGGGTGATGTGAATCACGAGGTATACAAAACAAACAAACAACATAACTATATGAAAGGCAGATCCGATTAAACAGGTGAATTTTCTGCACAAAATCTTGAACAAAACACCAATCTGTTTTCAGTTCAGATGATTAAAAAAACCTCAAATCTTTATCATCATAACATACGACATATTCAAGAACAATCACAACCCAGAAGAATAAGTTAAAGAATCAAAAAAACCCCATCAACAAAAACATCAAATCAAGTACTAAAAGCAGATTGACTGATTGATTGATTACCTTGGAAAGAGAGAGAATCCATGATGGGAGAAGTGATGTTCATCAAGAACAGCAACACATCAACACACTAGTAAATAAGTCTTGCAGTTATGTGAACTTTGGTTCATCATCAATTGAGTAATTAGGTTATGAAGGAGGAGTGTGAAGAAAGAAAGAGATGGGGTAATGGAAGTTGTGCTGCAAGTAGGAAGGAATCCATGAAATGGGTCCTGCCTGGTATGTTATTTAGCACCCTATGCAACCTAATATAAATATAAAGTTATATATATACACAAGTAGTGTTATGCTCCGCCCGTTTTGCGGGACAGTAAGCGGAATATATCTCAGTTTGATAACATGTATGTATGTATTTCAGTTATTTGAATATACTACTCATAACACAATAACAATCAAAATTACATCGAGACATAAATAAAAATACGCTTGTCACAGGGTAACTTTATTAAAGCTCATGAATCATAGCGTTTGTCCACCAATAGCAAACGCTCACTATTCCCCCGGGTTGGTTCATCATAGTAGCAACGGAAAAGGGGTAAAGTATGAAATATTAAAAGAAATAAAAGTAGAGGGACTAAACATATACACAACCAAAGTTAAAGCAGAGACACTAAACATGCATATGAACAAAGCTAATTAATAATAAGGATTTTTTTTTAACAGAGGAGCTAAGCACGTATATTAGCGAAGTTGAAGGTTTAAAATCAAGATACAAAAAGCCACGACCAACCACTAAAAGGAACAAAAATAGAATGATTAGACATGCACACTACAAAAGTTATACCAGATGGACTAAACACGTACATAAACAAAATTAACCAATAAAAGAAAACTTTTTTTAAAAAACTGAGAATCTAAACACGTATTTTAGCGAAACTGAATGTTCGAAAGAAAAATAAAAGGTCATGACCAATGAAGGGGGTGTCAGGACAACTGCCAACCACTATTCCCCCTCGTAAATGTTGAGTATATAAATTAAGAGGGTGTCACACACATCAAGTAACATATTAATTTTTTTATAAAAAGAAAAAAGAAAAACTATAGCACCCTGTAATTTTTACTTTTTTTTAGAAATACACTATACTTAAATTAAATTAAAAGTTAACTGTCATTTCCGTCTCTATGGTTTGGTCACTTTTGACATTTCAGTCCAATTTTCAAAAAATGCGTCATTTTCCTCCCTGGCGTTCTGGAAACGTGTCATTTCAGTCCAAAAAGTTAACATCGGTTAAAGAAAGGGCAAAAACATTTGCAGCTAGCAGGGTTTGAACCCGTGACCAGCTGCTTAGAAAGAAACACATTAACCAACAAGCCAAAGCCAATTTTGTTAACAACATCTATTTATATTTCTTTTGACATGTCTCCAACCACCACCGCCGACCTGACCACCTGCCGCCACAACCCACCATCACCACCTGCCACAACCCACCATCACCATCGATCACCTTTAACCTTAAAAAAACAAACCGACGCCACCACTACCCGATTTGTTTGGAGTCACTGTTGCTGCCACCGGAACCACCATCAATAACGATAGAGCTGCACCAAAAATTACATCCACAATCGTCGGAAAATCGCCAACGAATCTTACCTCCGATCATATTCAATTGAATTCAAGTTTAAGATTATTCAAGTTTATTATTTAGTATGAAACGTCACCACCATTGTCATCGTTTCACCGGAGGTGGTAGCTGCGGGACGTCGGATACAATAGTTGCAAGCCATCGGAGATTTGTGGTGATGGGGTGGGCGGTGGCAGGTGGTGATGGTGGGTTGTGGCGGCATGTAGTGATGGTGGGTTATGGCGGCAGGTGTCATGTTGGCGGTGGTGTGTTGGTCATTTTCTTGGGAGGGAGAGAGAAGAGAGGGATGAGAGGGAGGAGAGAAAGGATGTGTGTAGTTCTAGGTGGTGGATTTGGGATGGTGGTGGAGGTCGTGGTTGGAGACATGTCAAAAGAAATATAGATGGATGTTGTTAACTAAATTGGCTTTGGCTTGTTTGTTAATGTGTTTCTTTCTAAGCAGCTAGTCACGAGTTCGAACCCTGCCAGCTGCAAATGTTTTTGCCCTTCCTTTAACTGAGGTTTTTAACTGGGGTTAACTTTTTTGACTGAAATGGCACGTTTCTAGAACAGTGGGGAGGAAAATGATGTATTTTTGAAAATTGGACTGAAATGGCAAAAGTGAACAACCACAGGGAAGAAAGTGACAGTTAACTCTTAAATTAAGTGAATGAAATGTTCGTCATTATTTTTATTGTATAATTTAACACAAACATCAGTGTATGAAAAAATATACATTAAAATTTATAATATTGCACCATATGTTTTTAAAGTTGTGTTACTTACTTTTAAAATGATGTAAAATTACCTTTTGTCATCCGTATATTATTATAATATTATGTGTGTATACATACATATGTATATGTATATATATAGATATATTTATATATATATATATTGTTAGGGTAAAATCAAAATTCTTAGAGTTGTGAGAATTTAGATAGCTCGGTCAAAACGAATGTTTTTAAAAATTTACCAAAAGTTCTAAAAAAACAACTTTTCTAAGAAAAAATGTTTTTGTTGATTTAGACCACCGTAAAAAAATACCACTTGGAATATATTTTTACAACTATGTTTGTAACATTTTCATCTGCGTATGTGCAAAAATTGGTAGCGAAAGTCGCACGGGAAGTCAGAGTTTTTTAAGTTCTCACATTTCAAGGGAGATTTCTCTTGATCTTTATACCTATATATATATATATATATATATATATATATATATATATATATATATATGTATGTATATATAGAGAGAGAGATAGAGAGAGATAGAAGTGTATCTTAACGTACAAGCGTACGCTGAGGCCAATCGCATGTTATATGAACAAAACGCGTACGTAAAAACGGAAAGATCGCATGTTGGTTACATGTAGAAATCGCACGGAATGTGTATAAAATTTTGGCATGTTGTATGTATTTGTACAAATCGCATGTTGAATGAGTAAGTCGCATGTTGGAAAAACAATCGTGTACCAGCGTACGTTAAACGCAATTGTACGATATATATATATATATATATATATATATATATATATATATATATATATATATATGTGGTGGAAGATCCACTAAAAAGTGGTTTTTCCTAAGTAGCCTAAGAAGGGTTATGGAAATCATGTGACACTCCTTATATCCAAGAGAGGAAAGGATCATATAACTACCTTGTAACATTTGTCGAAAACGGGTTTCCAAACCCGCTCAATTTTTAATCAAATATCAAGTTATAAATGTCACGTTGCGTATTTATGGCTATGTTGATTTTTAATGATACATAATTAATAAACAAACTAAACCATAAAAATTATATTTGATAAAAAGTAAAAATAAAATAAATAAAAATAAAATGAGGCTGCCGGGACTCGAACCCGGGTCAGCCGGGTTGTAACTTCAAAGACTTAACACTCACACGCATAACCACTCCGCAACTTGTTTATTTTCTGTCAACTCTAGGAAACAAATGAGTCTTATATTCAAACCTAGATAAACCGGTTGCGCCAACTGAAAAACTGAAATCGGCTATTCAACCGTCTAAACGTTTGAATAATCGCGATTTCAGGTTTATAACCGATGCACCGACGATTTTAATCAATTCAGACTTGAATTGACTTCAATTCTGAGGATGATGAGTTTTATAACCGAAACTATTCAACAATCCGAATTACTGTAATCAAAGAGCTCCTTCGCGACTCACAAACACTCTGCACACCTTCAATTACATTTCTGCACGCTTTATAGTCCACCGGAGAAGTTTATTTTGCTCGCCGGAAAATTCTGCAAGTTCGCCGGAAAACCGTATTCTTCATCAAAACGGTAAGTCTTTCAATACCGTCGTAGTCTAACAATTGTTAAGCTATTTCTAACTCAAACCTTTCAATTGAAATCGAATTCGGACACTGTTATCAGATAATTCCAGTTCGCCGGAAAATTTCTGGAAATCTTTATCTTCGTCTGTGAAACGGTAAGGACCTTCAAACACACTGTTAACGTTTGTTTAGTACTTCAATTTCATGATTAGCTAATCAAAACGATTAATTGATTTGCTCAGTTGAAGTTCTTAAAAACAGAGACCGACGCCTTGCCGGAACTCTGTAATAAATCGTTCACTGGTATGTTCACCTCTAATTATCATCTCTGCTATCTCATATTAGTCTGTGCAATGTTTAACAATCGAATTAACAAGATTTAACGGTGTAATCTGCTGTCGGTAAAATCCAACGAAGAAGATGAACTGTGATAACATTATAAGTATAATTAAAATTGGTATTTTAAACGGGTTAGACACACAGTCCAGCGGTGGACTGTGTGCAAATAATACGCACATGTCACGAGTTCGATTCCTGATACACGCACCCCCTATGTAATAAAATGCCTTTTTGATTAAAATTGAACTGGGTTAACTCCGTTAGTTGTTAAGTATAATAAAATTTGTATATTAACCAAGTTAGACACACAGTCCAGCGGTGGACTGTGTGTAAAGTTAAAGCGCAGGTCCCGGGTTCGAGACCTGTTAGTGGCACCGGTTCAATGAATTAAAATGTTTTTGAAATTAAAAGAATTTTGGATAAATTGAATTAGTATATAAGTATAATTAAAAACATAATTATTTCGGGTTAGACACGTAGCTCAGTTGGTAGAGCTGCGTGCACGCGTACGGGAGGTCTCGGGTTCGAGCCTCACCCAGTGCATACATATACACGTTCGAACCGGTCAAACAGTCAACGGTCAACGGTCAACCCAAAAAGTCAACATATTTTTATATTTTTAATTATTTAATTTAATTTAAAAATCAATTAAAAATACTTAAAAATAATGTTTTTAAAGATAGGAAATAGCCTTAAACACGTAAAAATACATCTAAAAATTCTATTAAAATCCTTAATAAAATCCACTCATTTACTATATTTTCCGTTATTATTTAGGTTAGTTAATCCTCGTTGTCCAACCTTTCCAACTCGTGCGCATCTCACCATCTCCAATCAAACGCACCCAAGGTGAGTGAATCTTTACAAATTCCCCGTTTTAATCACGTTTTGGGGTGTATCATGTGTCTTGCTATATATTATATTTAAATCATTGTGCATACATCATATCATGAACTTGTGTATTCAGTTTGTTTTCAACTGTTTGTGTGGTTATTGTTAGATTCAATTTATTATTTCAGTACATGCAATTTCATAGGCCGCCGCTCCCCATTACATTATGAGCGTTGAGCATGTTCCCCATTACATTATGAGCGTGAACCTAGCGTGCCAACATACGATCGGCTCTGTTTGATTGAGCCTTGATCGCACAGACATTTATCATTTTCAGTACATGCAATACGATCGGCTCCGTTTGATTGAGCCTTGATCGCACAGTTTCATTCATGTTATTTATTGTATGATGTTGGTATGTTAATGTATGCTATCATATGTTACTGTATGTTATAGTTGTGATTGCAATTGCTACTGCTTGATTATTTACATTTGCTCATTTATGATTATGTACAACTTTTCATTGATAAACTAACAAGTAAATCAATAATAAATGTTTATCTAACAAGGTTCACTCGCCAACTTATGTTGACCCAAAACCCCCCATTTTTACACATGATACAGGTGAACCTGCTGCAGCAAGAAACACTTAGGATTGGACTAGAAGAATAAAATGATTTAGAGTTTGGAATTGTTTTGTTTGGTTTATTTTCTTTGTATTGTATGGACATGTTTGGATATTTGGGAATGTAATTTTGACTTTAATAAATATGAAACATATTAGTAAATATCATGAGCTTTGGTGATAACCCAATTATGCCCCGACTCTTATTCCGCTGCGGGTCGGGGTGTGACATACCTTGCGCGGGCTCGCGCAAGGTTCAAAGTTAAAAGCCTAAACATTCTCTTTGGATAAATGCTTCATTTAACTACCTTGCGCGGGCTCGCGTAAGGTTCAAAGTTAATCTTGAACATTCTCGTTTGATAAAGCTTCATTTAACTACCTTGCGCGGGCTCGCGCAAGGTTCAAAGTTAACCTTGAACATTTTCGTTTGATAATGCTTCATGCACAAACCTTGCGCAGATATTTATATCAAAGCAAGTATCCACCAAACTTTGCGCTAAGTAGCAAGGAGAAGAAGGGAGGTCAGTTAACTAACTTGCGTTTCTCGCGCAAGGAAACAGTAAATCCTGAGAAACTGTCCCTTAGCAAAATCCTTGACTTGGTGCAGAAGCAAAGAGAATCTTTTCTGTTGTAACAGAATGTACACGTGGCAAATAATAGATATGTAACAGCTGTGAAACCTTCTAGAAGCCATTAACACCCAATCGTGCAAGCATCTTTTCAGTTATAACCAATTGCCACATGGCAGCATCTGGACGGCTGAGGAAGATCACGGTGATGACATGCTCACATTTATAAAATGTAGTGATCTCATGTTGACACGTGGCACCTCCCTAACCGCTGATGAGCTCACGATCCGTGTGCGCTAACGGATTGCCAACAAACATTAACGGAATAGCAAAAGATTCCGTTAAAGTTAAAAATCTCTCATTTTGGCGCCAAACACCGGCTATAAATAAGTAACTTGGAGTTCAAGGAAAGGTATTCACTCTCAACTACTCTCTCTCTTACAATACTTACTTCCGACTACTTGTACTTATTCTCACGCCGGAGGGTGGTCACGGAGAGAACCCCCCTTCTCCCCGTGGCGAGCTAACGGTGTTCTGTTTTGCAGGTTCAGCCGGAGTACTGTTTTATTCATAAACCATCGTGAAACCAAACGAAGGGTTAACCCTTCTATGCAGAGCCCATTCCATAGATCTACTTAGATTCCGGTCTAGTTGGTCTAGGGTTTCTTCATTGGCGCCCACTGATTTCAATTCTTTCTCATTTTTCGTTTCGTTTCACTTAGATCTGCAGCATCATGGCTGACGGATCATCTTTTCAAGGTCCTCGATTAGGGATTCGACGCGTTGTTGTCGGACCTCAGGTCGATGGACAAATAGTTGAGGATTCTTCCGACGAAGCTAATGCTCAGTATGATCCTAATCATGCGAGTATTCCTGTAACGCCGGCGGCTCCTTGGGTTGATGTTACGCCGATTTTACCACCTGGAGAGACTCCATTATCGTGGTTAATCAAATCTCAAGCGGCTCTAAACGCTATGTATGCTCAGTTATGTGCCCAAACTGGAACTCCAGCTTTTCAAGCTCCGTTAACGCTCCTCAGGTCTGTGCTTCGCCGGCACCTCGAGTTTTGAGTTATAATACTCAAAGTCATGCTCGTTCCCCTTCGCACATGCCTGAAGATGGAACAGAAATGTATTCTAAAACCAGGAATGATCCTGTTCATTCTGGTAATAGAAGGCAAGAAGACAACGTTCAGCGTCGCGCATCTGTCCACTCTCGTTTGGGCCCGCGGTCTTTGCAGAAACGGGACACCCAACACGATGAGCTCGATATAACCTATGAGGAAGGGGATAGTGCAAGTATTTTCAATCTAATATCTGCAGATCATGCTAGTTACAGGCCAAAAGTACGTGCAATATACAATCCAAAAGCTGAGCATGATTACAATTTGGTGTATCGCCCAATCGAAGCAGCTGAACAATCAAAGTTTACCAGAGAAATAGCACTGGCTCCATTGGAGCGAGCGAAATTACCATCCAACGTTGGAAAGTTTAACGGTTTGACCGATCCTGATGATCACATGCGCCTCTTTACCAGTGCAGGGTTACTTGGGTGCTATACATTGCCAATGTGGTGTCACCTATTTGTACAGACCCTTACCGGTGTTGCGCGCCTTTGGTTTGATAATTTGCCGGCAGGTAAACTTTCCTCTTGGAATGACTTAAAAGAAAATTTTCTTACACACTTTAGCCAGCAACGGCGATACATGCGCGATTCCTCAGATGTAATGAACATCTGGCGGAGGGACGATGAAAGCCTCGAAGATTTTATAACGCGTTACAATAAAGAGGTGTTGGAGATTGGAGATGTCCATGAAGACCTTATACGCACGCAGTTCAAGTATGCGATAAGGTGTGACGAAATGATTAAAGTGTTTGTCCGGTACAACTGACCTTCCAAAAAACTGGGATAAACTCATGGCGGCAGCCAAGGTCTACGCCCAGACTGAGCACAACTTAAGTTCTAGCAGGCCACCTCTACCTCAGAATCGTCCGCAAGACCTGAGTAGAGGTAGTCGCAAGTATAAGAGAAATTGGAAAGAGTCAAGTCAGAATTCGTATTCTCCTTATTCACCAATTGATGCGCGAGCAACAATCAACAAGATAACAACTCAAAAAGCGATTAAGCAAGAGAATAGGGAACGTCAGTGGACTCCCTTAACAAAATCTCCGGCTGAGGTTCTCAGCACTGAGAATTATCAGTTCAAACAGCCGCAACCAATGAAAAAAAAAAGGGTAAGACCCAAATTTGTTCTATGACTATCATAGAGACACACGCCACACAACAGATAACTGCATTAGTCTGCGCACGGAGATTGAAAAAGCATTAAAGAGTGGGAAGCTTACACATCTACTCCAGAATGTGCGCAAAGAGATTAAATAGATTACGCGCGAGAACGAAGGGCCTAGCAACAAGAAAATGAAACAGCATGTTTCCATGATTCAAGGTGGATCATCGCGCAAGCATAGCCTTCAACATTTTCAAAACAACACTTGGCGCGAACAGCAAGTCATTTTTCCTATCGTTCCAGGAGGTCCTCAAGAAGACCGGCCAGTAGTTATCACCAATATCTTTGGGCACTACCAAACAGACTATATGTTTATAGATCCGGGTAGTTCCATGGATATTATGTATGAGCAGTGCTTTAAACAGCTAGATCCTGAGGATAAGGCACACTTGGAACCAGTTGATTTTCCATTAACTGGGTTCTGCAATGAGGTTGTCTTTCCTCTAGGAAAAATCCTTTTTCCTGTTACTTTAACTGATGGGAGGTGTTCTCGAACGAGTAACGTCAACTACATGGTGATGCCGGCAAATTCCCGTCACGATGTACTATTGGGACGCCGCGTGCAGCGTGATTTTAGTATGATTACCTCCGCTCCACACGCTGCTTGTGGGTTTCCGACACCAAATGGTATAGCTATACTTTACGCACGGAAAGAAATTATGTCAATTGAAGAACCAGTTACGAAGGCTGTCAAGACATTGCCAAGTAACGAACCAGAAAAATGGGTACTCAACAATAAGTATCCTGAGCAAACAATCTTGTTAGGGCCTGCAATCAGTATTGAAATTCACGCAAAGCTTAAACTACTGTTGTTTCGCAGCAAGGACATTTTCGCATGGACACCTGCCGATATGGTCAGTGTCCCACGCGACGTCGCGGAACATTGTCTGAATGTATTCCCGTCAGCAGAACCAGTTGTGCAGAAAAAGCACAGCCTCGGGTCAGAAAAGACAGAGGCGATGAACGAACAAGTCACTGAGTTATTAAATGCTGGTATTCTGCTCGAAGTCAAATACCAGACCTGGTGGGCAAACCCAGTCATGGTAAAGAAACATAATGGCGGATGGCGGATGTGCGTAAATTTTAAAGATCTAAACAAGGCGTGTCCAAAAGATTGTTATTCTCTTCCTGAGATTGACAAAAAGGTTGACTGATTAGCTTCCTTTCGCTGGAAATGTTTTCTAGATTGTTATAAAGGTTATCATCAAGTCTTGATGAAAAAAGAGGACGAAGATAAAACCGCTTTTCGCACGGAGAAAGGCATTTTTGTTATACCAAGATGCCTTTTTGTCTCCGCAATGCGGGAGCTACTTATCAAAGATTGATGGATACCGTTTTTGGAGATGGTATTGGGAAAACTGTGGAAGTTTACATTGATGATTTGGTCATTATAAGTAATTCATAAGACACTATGTTAGTCAACATCCAACGAACTTTTGATTCTCTGCGAGAGGTAAATCTAAAGTTTAATCCAAGCAAATGTTCCTTCGGCATGGAGGGGGCAAATTTTTGGGTTTCATCGTCACCAAAGACGGTTTCAAAGTTAATCCTGAGACGGTCGAAGCGATACAAAAAATGTCTTCCCCTAATACCATCAAAGAGATGCAACGTTTGGCTGGAAGGTTAGCTGCGCTAAACCGCTTCCTCGCCAATCATGCTGCAAAGTCTTATCCATTTATTCGAACCTTGCGCAATTGTACGAAGAGCAAAGAGTTCGCATGGACTCCTGAAGCTGATCAAGTTTTCCAGTAAATGAAAGATTGTTTAGTTCAACTTCCCACACTTACTGCTCCTCGTGAAAAAGAACCCATGGTCTTATATCTTGCTGCATCCGAGGTAGCAATAGGTGTTGTCTTGTTAGTAGAACGCGAAGGGGCCCAGTCTCCAATTTATTATATCAGCAAGATGTTGAACGATCCAGAGACAAGATATTCAATTATGGAGAAATTAGTTTTAGCATTGGTCCACGCTTCGCGCAGGATACGAAGATACTTTTCAGGACATGTTATTACAGTTTTAACAAATTTTCACATTGGCCAAGTCCTGACCAAGGCAAATGTTTCTGGATGACTTGCGAAGTAGGCAATAGAATTGGGGGGGGGGGTTATAACATCTGTTCTAAACCTAGACCAGCTATCAAAGGCCAAGTTTTGGCAGATTTCATCGCTGAAATTCCCGCTGATAAACTTGAAGAATGCCAAGCAAATTCAAAACCCAGTCCCAGTCATAGACAATAGAGCCTGGACATTGTTTATAGATGGCGCATCAAACAGTGAGGGGCTGGAGCAGGTCTTCGATTAATGAGTCCAGAGGGAGCAGAATTCACATATGCAATTCGGTTGGATTTTAAAAGCACCAACAACGAGGCCGAATATGAAGCTTTCCTAGCAGGCTTACGCCTCGCTATCAAAATGGGTGCAACAAATTTAGAAGCCCATGTTGATTCATTACTAGTTGCTGAGCAAGTAATTGGAACGTACGATGCAAAGGGAGATATCATGGCTTTGTACTTGGCGCAAGCCAAGGCTCTTATAGCATAGTTTCAACAATTTAAAGTCACACACGTCAAGCAAAGTGAAAACAAACATGCTGACGCTTTAAGCAAACTCGCAGCAACTAGTTTCAGACATTTGGTAAAGGAAGTTCGCATCAAGGTTTTAAGTAATCCATCAGTCCCCCTCAGACAAGTAACAATGGTCGAAGTAGGAGATCCATCATGGATGTCTCCAATAATAATGTATTTGTTACATGGTTCTTTACCAGAAGATAAAGCGCAAGCACGTAAGTTACGATGCAAAGCCCTCAATTACGAAATGATTGACGGTATTCTGTACCGACGCTCTTACATGGGTCCTTCGCTCCGCTGCGTTAACAAACACGATGCGCAATTTCTGATCAGGGAGGTTCATGAGGGGCTATGTGGTATACATTCTGGGCCGCGCATGGTAGTAGCCAAAGTGAAAAGCGCAGGGTATTATTGACCCGGAATGTACGTTGACGCTGTAGAGATCTTGCGCAAATGCATGTCCTGCCAAAGGCATGCCCCTAAAACGTTACACCCAAAGAATCCTTTGGTACCCGTCACAACAGCTTGGCCATTTCAACAATGGGCCATTGATTTAGTGGGACCACTTCCGGATGCGCCCGACGCAGTCAAGTTTATCATTGTTGCGGTCGATTACTTCACCAAATGGGTTGAAGCCAAACCTTTAACTTCTACTACATCGATGGTAATTCGCAAACTCATATGGGAATACATTATTTGCCGTTTTGGTCTGACCATACGCATTATTACAGACAACGGTCCAAACTTAACGGCTGCAGAGTTGCAAACATGGATGACCGAAATAGGAATCCAACATGTTTTCGCTAGTGTTGCGCACCCACAAGCAAATGGTCAAGTTGAAAGCATAAACAAACAGTTGGTCGACGGTATCAAGGCCCGCCTTGGCACGGCATGGCGGGGGTGGGTTGACGAATTGCCTAGAATCTTGTGGGCACACCGAACTATGCCCAAGACTAGCACCGGAGAAACTCCTTTTAGCCTTGTGTACGGCACGGAGGCTGTGATTCTTGCCAAAATTGGGTTACCATCTCCAAGAATGCTAGCTTTGGAAAAACAAGATAACGAAGAACAAAGGCGTATCGACCTAGACTTATTGGAAGAACGACGAGAAAATGCAGCGATTCGCGAAGCTAAGTACAAGTCTCAGCTTGAAAGGTATTACAACAAAAGGGTGCGCATCTGTTCCTTTTTGCCTGGTGACTTTGTTCTTTGCGATAATGAAGCGTCGAATGCCGAAAAACCGGGGAAGTTAGCCCCGCGATGGGAAGGTCCGTACGTGATAAATGAAGTATTGGGAAAAGGCGTGTACACTCCGAAGCGTATGGACGGATCCAGCGTTCCTCGAACCTGGAACGCCCAACAACTACGCCGATGTTATATGTAATCTCAGTCCTCTAAGCAACTTCTGAGCGTTGCGTAACGAGACTGCTTACTTTATTTTGTTATGTAATCTTAGTGGCAGCCATAGCTTTGTGCTTTATCAGTATGAATAAAATACTCTGCCACTACTTACAGTCTTGTATATGTTCATTTACAAATGCATGCAATTCCTTTGGATAAACAAAAACACAAACTCATGAGCCACAAGCTAAATTAATACTTACGCTCACACATGAGAAAAGAAATTGTTCATATCCTACATGCACAGTACTTGCGCAGCAGCGAAACGTTACAAAGTATCATAAAGTAAAAAATTACAAATTTCCTATTCTATGGATTTTGTTCCCGTCTGCTTCTCTGTTGAAGAAAAGATCTCCTTTAGTTTATCAACAAAGTCATCTTGCAGTAGCGCGGCATCGACAAGGTCCATAACCGGAATCTGCAATTGATCATATTTTTCTTTAGCATCAGAATAAATGGCGGCAGTATTTAGCCCATGCGTGGCAGCACGGCTTGTATCCCATTCGGTCTTCAGCGCATGTGCCACGTGCAAAGTGCACTCTTTATAGCCCTCGGCATGTCCGTCACTGCGCGCAGCCATCATCAATTCTGCTACTCTCTCTCCAACTCCGTAGAGTTAAGGATGGCATTCGCGATCTGTATACAAATACAATCAGTATATGTTGCGACAATCAAACCAGACATGTATAAAGAAAAGGGAATATTACATCCACAATCCCGTACTCCCGCAACCAGGTAAGCTGGTTCATGAGGGATTTGGTCAGGCTTTCTGTTGTAGCGCGAGCGACCTCCATGTCGTTAAGTTTTTGTTCACCTTCGGTTAAACGGCGGATCAACTCGGCTTTCTCTGTTCGGTGAAGGTTGATATCTTTTTTCAAAATATCAACCTCATCTTGCAGTCGCGCCTGGTCAAATAGCATAGAAGTTAGATCATCAATTTCTTTATTCTTAAGAAGGAGAGTCATTTTGGTTGATACCTCATTTTGCTCGCTCATTTCTCTATGTGAGCGCGCCTCTTCTGCCGCTGCAACTTCATCAGCTTTCTCTTTTATAAGCTTCTCAATTTCATTGCGCAGAGATATCTTTTCTTTGTTATCACGATCACAAGCCTCCACAAAGCGCTTGCGCTCGTCCGCATATTGCGCTGCAGAGGCCTCACACTTGCGCCTCCAAGACAGCGCGGACCACTCCTCGGTTTTCTTCTCCTCCTCAAACTGGGCCTTTTCCGCCTCAAAATCGATGAGCATCTTTAACGTCTTCTCTTTCTCGAGTTTGGCCTTCGCCTTATCAAGCTCAACCTCATCCCACTCCTTGTTCATGTTGTGCCATTCGCGCACGATCCTATTCATTGTGGAAGAGGCAAGGGCAGACTCTTGCAGATATGACTCGTAGGTAGCCTCGTGGTCTTTCTCTTCTTGTCGCTTCACCTCCGCTGGAGGGAAGATGCCCTTATACCACTCCCTGTAGGAGTGCCAATCAGTAAAAACATCACCCTGTTTAACTTTCCACATGGGCTGATGAATCGCAGAGGCCCGCCTCTCAGAATAAGAACGATAATAATAGTCCCCAGGCGTCTCCTCTGGGCGAATGGGCGACTCCTCATCCGAATCCTCAACAAACATAAAACCTTCGCTTTGTGTTGAAGGGCGAGCTCCCTTGGATATCAACTTTGACGGCTCCGGCATAGGGGAAGATATTTTTTCTTGTTCTGCGGAAGTAGTATCTCTCACCCCAACATCCGTAGCTGTATCTTTAACCTGCTCGCCAACAGGATTTTCAGCATCAAAATTTTTGGGCTCTTCTTCCGGAGCCACCTTCTCAATATTTTCCGGGACGATGGGGTCGGCATAAAAAATAGGAGTTTCTTGCCCCGCATCTTCTTCCTCAACGGTTCTCAGGCCTGTGCGGCGATGGTATAGCAGATGAGGTGGCCGGCGCAGCCATTTTCTCTGCAAAGCATATTAACAAATACCAAGTATAAGATTCTGCGCAACTTTTTTGACATAAATGCACAAAAAACTAAACATACCATGTGAGAACTTCTTTGCAAAGGCATCCAGATTGCCCTTCTTGCCAATGCGCGGGCGCGCAACTATTGTTGGCGCAGAAGTTTTAGTTTCCGCCTCCTTCCTCTTCTTGGAAGTGTGCTTCAACGCCTCTTCCGGGCTAGAGGGTATTTCCAAGGGATCATCTGGGTTCGCAGCTAGAAGAGAGGAGGTGTCAATGGGTTCTGGCTTTGGTTTCTTCAAACCTACAGGCGCAAGACCCTCCAGTGAGTCCGACACCACCACATAATTGCACCAAGAGTCAGATACGAGACGCGTACCTTTCTTACCCTCAGCTTTCGCAGCAGCTGCTGGCTTGGTTTTTTGATCTGGGTTGGAAGGGGGAGGTGCAACAGCTGCAGCAGCAGTTGGTTTCTTCTTCTTCTTCGAGTCAGGGCCTACGCCCAAGTTTTGCAAATCACCTACATAATCAATCATATTGAGCAAAGGTTGCGCCATTAGTTATATTGCAATATTACTTAGAAAATATGTTCAAGAGTAATATTGCAATATCAACTTGGCTTTGTAAGAATTTAATTACCAGCCTTCGAAGATGGTTGCGCCTCCAGATCCTCCTTCTTGGGCAGCTCAAAGTTCCCCAAGATTTGTGAGAACCAAGTTTCCTCACCCTCAGCAATAGGCACGACGACCATTTTCCCTTTCTCTCTCTTGAAAGAAACCAAGTAGAGCGGCGCAGCTACATAACAAGCATTTTTGCATCAGTACATATCTATTAAAGGATATTACTAGGAAGTTAAAAGGTAACGTACCAGTTCCATCTTCAGTATACACCGGTTTTTCCCAGCGTTCTTTCTTCCAAAAAATACTCATCCCGGCAACGATGAGGGCTCTCTCCGACAAAACAATGTTGGTCACATCTTTAATATCCTGATACCACACCTCGTCGGCAGGTATGGGAAGGGTCTCCAGCTCGATCTCATCACCAGCTCGGAATGTCATCTTCATCGGGATCACCGCCGCCTTTATGAAGAAGAACTTCTGTTTCCAGTCGTGGTAAGATTTGGGTGGCACTAACAGCAATCGTTTGGCTTACACACGTTGTTGGAACGAATAAAAACCCAGCGAGCAGGATAGAAGACTTTGAACTTCTCAACCGTCGGTACGATCTGCATCGACCGGCAAACAAACTCAAAATGTCGGATCATAACCATTCCCATCGGGCTCAATTGAGAAATATGAAGCTTATAAAAACCAAGAATTTTCAGCAGGAAATGGGTCACCGGAAGCCTGAAATTGCCTTCGGCAAAATAATCATAAAATAACGTTATGTAGCCGGCCGGCGCATCAGCCGCCGTGGCATTCGCCACCGGAAAAAACGCTTTCCAGGACGGAGCAAAAAGAAAGTTGGTAGTAAGATTATCGAAATCTTTCTTCGACCACTTTAACGGTGGCAAACCTGACGTCGACGGTATCTCAGCGGAACTTGCAACGGTGGCCATAACTCAAACTTTGAATAATACTTAGAGAACTTTGAAGGTCGCCGGAATATATGAACACAAGTTTCTCTCAAGATTTAATTTGGTGAGGAAGCAAATGGATCGTTGATCCCTTTATATACTAATCGCAATTAATGCACGATTTGACTGCAGCAACTTTTGCGACACTCACGTATCCCCAAGTAACCGTAGGGGCGAGTGGGGAACAGTAACCGCCCCACGCGCGCGAGTGTCGCCGAAATAGCATTAAATACCGTAAGACATGTACTGTTGACAACCTGTCAACAGTACCACCACGTCTCAAGAACGTGCGTCGTCACCAACTACACCATCCTGATAAGTGACACGTGTCTAAGTATATTTGAAATTCAAATACTTTTTCAAAATTCACTTACGACACGTCACCAAGATACAAAAGCAACAAAAAGCTAGTACTTACCTAGCGCAGCACATTTATCTTAAGTCCAATGCTCCACCTACTTCTTATTCTTACATAGGAGCAACACTGGACTAGGGGGACTTGAAGGGGTATGGTCCCAAAAACCTTGCGCCAATCAAGGAAACCATACCCATTAATAACTTCTAAGAAAAATGCGCACAGACTTCTTTGCCAAAATAAGATTTATTAGAACTCTGCGCCAAATATCCAAGAGAGGAAATGATCATATAACTACCTTGCGCGGGCTCGCGCAAGGTTCAAAGTTAAAAGCCTAAACATTCTCTTTGGATAAATGCTTCATTTAACTAGCTTGCGCGGGCTCGCGCAAGGTTCAAAGTTAACCTTGAACATTCTCGTTTGATAATGCTTCATTTAACTACCTTGCGCGGGCTCGCGCAAGGTTCAAAGTTAACCTTGAACATTCTCGTTTGATAATGCTTCATGCACTAACCTTGCGCAGATATTTATATCAAAGCAAGTATCCACCAAACGTTGCGCTAAGTAGCAAGGAGAAGAAGGAAGGTCAGTTAACTAACTTGCGCTTCTAGCGCAAGGAAACAGTAAATCCTGAGAAACTGTCCCTTAGCAAAATCCTTGACTTGGTACAGAAGCAAAGAGAATCTTTTCTGTTGTAACAGAATGTACACGTGGCGAATAATAGATGTGTAACAGCTGTGAAACCTTCTAGAAGCCATTAACACCCAATCGTGCAAGCATCATTTCGGTTATAACCAATTGCCACATGGCAGCATCTGGACGGCTGAGGAAGATCACGGTGATGGCATGCTCACATTTATAAAATGTAGTGATCTCATGTTGACACGTGGCACCTCCCTAACCGCTGATGAGCTCACGATCCGTGTGCGCTAACGGATTGCCAACAAACATTAACGGAATAGCAGAAGATTCCGTTAAAGTTAACAATCTCTCCTTTTGGCGCCAAACACCGGCTATAAATAAGTAACTTGGAGTTCAAAGAAAGGTATTCACTCTCAACTACTCTCTCTCTTACAATACTTACTTCCGACTACCTTTACTTATTCTCATGCCGGAGGGTGGTCACGGAGAGAACCCTCTTCTCCTCGTGGCGAGCTAACGGTGTTCTGTTTTGCAGGTTCAGCCGGAGTACTGTTTTATTCATCATCCATCGTGAAACCAAACGAAGGGTCAACCCTTCTATGCAGAGCCCATTCCATAGATCTACTTAGATTCCGGTCTAGTTGGTCTAGGGTTTCTTCAGGTCCTAAAACTAAGGTTGGAGAATTCGCTAGTCACTAATCGGCTGGTGAGGTGGGGACTAGCGACTACTTGGAATTAATTGAGATTAGTCGGATCGGGTTTTTTATATGTAATTTACAGTTTTATGTATACATATAAACATTTTTATAGGTAAATATTTTAAGTAACTAGGTTTTAACTCTTACTCAACTCATTTTTTAAGTATTTTAACTCCTCGTGAAAACCCGTCCTATAAAATTTCGACACGTGTCCTGCTGATTTTCGTTTGCCACGTGTGGCCTAGAGGGACCGAAAACGTCATTATGTTATTTAAATAACCTCTGAACAACTAGTATAAAAGTCAGGGGATCAAACAAGGAAATTGCCCAAACTATTGTTTCTGGAAGGCGGTTACGGACTGCAAGGCTCACTCTTTACGATCCGTAACCATTCAAATTTTTGTGGGCGCCTGAAAGCCTTACGGTCCGTAAGGGACTGCCTGTAACATCCACCAAAATGGGTACTGGAAAAATCCACCCATTTTGAAAATTTAATCCGAACATTTGTAAACCCGTTCGAACCGTTATAAATAAAATATATTATTTTTGACCCTACTCCGATTTTTACAAAACTTAGGTCATATCATAGAGAAAATTACGCTTGTTCCAACAATACATTCGTATTTTTATAAAACGTTATACTTTTTGAGTTACACGAAAAGAGCGAGTTAAGCTGCTGAATAAACTATATGTTATATATATATATAATAATTAAACTATAACAATATTGACGTAAACAACAAATTCATTTAGAAACATTCCAAATTCCTCAATCATCGCTGCCATCTTCGTTCTTGTTTTTCCGACACTTCCCGCGACCATATTATATTATATTATAATATATTTTAAATTCTAAACTTTGCTTTCTCTCTTAAATACACTGTAGCTATTTTTAGTTATGTGTACAAGTCTTTTAGTTGCCACGTTTTTCTCTGATACGTGTCCATCCATCGCACAGCTTTACTCCTCCATCTTTAGTTTTGATAACAAGAAGTGTGAAGGTCAATTCTCCAGCAACTAGGGTTCTGCCATGAACCTTTGACGGCGACGATACCATATCACTCCAAGAAGCGGATCCACTGCCAGTAGATCCATCCCTCAATCCATCAAGAGCCAACTGGCTGCATCTTCTCCGCAGTACCCGGCGGCGGCGCCACCACTGGCCGGAGTGACACTGTTGACGGAAAAGGTTGTCATTCAAACATCTACTGGACACTTTGTATAAAGGTTGTAATTCAATAAACAGCCTCAAATCTATTGCTACTGCTACTAATGAATGCAGGTAATCCGTAAGAACTCTTTGTTGGAGAAGCAAATAGCAATGAATAGTGATAGCAAAGTCAACACAAGAGAAGGACAGAGAACCACTCCACGGCTACACAGCCCCACCGGCGTCACCGTGACTATCACCGCCACCGCTGCCATATCTCCGATAGCAACGACACATAGTAGGCGATGAAGATTTAGGGTTCCGCCGTAACAGAGTGTGGCGGTGGTGTTGTTATTGAAGGTAACGGCAGCCAAGAATTCAAAGTTAAAGAGATCTAGTCAAAATTGAATTGGAATACATTTATAACTCATACATGATTTGTTAAAGAATTCAAAGTGTTGAAATCGAACATTCTGATTACTTCGATTAGGTTGATCTTTGGTATTGGAGTTATTCATGCTTATTTCTTATTATATAATTTGTTAAAGAAGTGACTGTGGAAGTAATATCTTCACTCAACGTCCAAATTGGGACTTGAATCTTAATGTTTATTTCCTTCTATTTTGTAAAGCAGCTACTAGGCATACGATGCACTATGTTCTATAAACCTAGAAGTTAGACGACAATTATCTTATTATGTATTTGCTCTTCTATTATGTATACAAGTAAGTACTATGCAAACGATGCATTGCCTTTTGTAGCCACTACATATTTTTAACCGCGGCAAAGGAAGGAATTGAGACCATTGTTTCTCACATGCTATCGCCGCAACGCGCGGGGACAAAATCCTAGTTTAACTTAATTAGCACCAATTTACCCGTTTTATTTTGGCAATATAAGGTGTCAATTCTTACCGCCAATGAGGTGATGGTCTAGTAGTAAAGGCAAAACCTTTAAAAACACTTAGGTAGGAAGTGGAAGGTCTTGGGTTCAAGTCCTACAGACGACAGTGAATTAAAGAAATTAGCGGTTAAAAAAAGGTGTCAATTCTTACCAAGATTAGCCACACGGTTATAATATTAACCAAAGTCTAATTTGACTCCATTTTAGAAACCGTATAATCAGGATATATCGCCAAATAAAATCCATTCCGTTTGGATATAAAAACGAGTCTATAACCATTAGACTAAACTTTTATCCCCTTCGAAACACCACGCAGGGGCACCTTTGCGTATCTCTAGCCTCAACGTAACGGCATCTAGTTCGGTCCAAAGTTTCAGCCACCGCAACTGTTCGATCGCTCAACACCACTATTGCGAACTCGACCAGTGACGATCATGCTTTAATAAGAGGTAGCGATACTATCCACTTGTTCGTTTGTTTTTTTTTTAATTTTCGTATATCAACCCATAACTTTTTATTTGTTTAACTATAACTATTGAGCATGGATTTCGGATTTTAAATCAGGGCGATCTTTAGGACATAGATGAGCCAGTATGTAAACCGATATGGATTTTGTTTAATAATAATAATAATAATAATAATAATAAAGAAAACAAGATTTCACATGGTTGGAAACCCAAAAGGACTATGTACAGTAAATTGTCATTTTAGTCCCTGAGTTTTGTTCTAAATTGCTATTTTAGTCCAAATAGTTTTTTTTTCTCTTCTGGGTCCCTGAGTTTTTCATTTTCTTGTCATTTTAATCACATTGCCTAACTCCGTTAAAAACCTCAGTTTTAACCAGGGGTATTATTAGCATTTTCGTATAATTATAATACTAATAATAATATTTATAATATAAAACACAAAAAACTAACTTTATTTTTGTTTCTATAAAAATCTGACTTCCCACCCCCACCACTTCTCTCTCGTTCTTCATCCCTCTACTTTCTTTCTCTCCACAACCATCGGTGCCAGTGCCACCGCCATTGATCCACAGTCATCACCCACCCTCGGCACTCACTTTCGCCAACCTCTGTCACCGTCACTGACCTCCGCCAACAAATGCCCACCACAACGCCAGTTAACCTAGGGGCACCTCCACCACTGACACCGACCTCCGCCCATCATAACCCCCAGTGCTACCCACCTTTTTTGTGTTTTATATTATAAATATTATTATTAGTATATAACTATTACGAAAATACCAAGAATACTCCGGTTAAAACTGAGGTTTTTAACGGAGTTAAGCAATGTGATCAAAATGACAAGAAAATAGAAAACTCAGGGACCCAGAGAAGAAAAAAAAACTATTTAAACTAAAATGACAGTTTGAGACAAACCTTAAGGACTAAAATGGCAATTTACGCTTTAGTAAAGATTTGATGAAGAAGATGGACTAACTCATGTTATTTTTTCTTTTTAAAATTGTTTTTCTGTACTCCACAGAACTATGAACTTTACATGGATTCTTTTATTAATTCATTAATAAAATTATATTAAATATTATATAGGTTTCTGTGTATCTCATAAACATTTTAGTTATTAAGTATATTATTGGGATGGGAATCGGTTTATTTAACGTTTTCTTTTTGTCAAGGTAATAAGACTTATAATCTTTCAAATATTCGAACATAGTTTTCAAGGATATTATAGAAGGGCAAAAGAAAATTTGTGTTTTGCAAAGTTAGTTTTATTTTTCTTTTCTGAATAAAAATCCATTTATATTTTCACAAGAGTACAGTGTATTCTTTGAAAACAAATATATAAACTATTTTAGGTATTTTGTGCAAATAGAAAAAAAATGACGTAGAAACTATGTATCTTCATTTAAAAGTAACTGCGAAATCATTTTACAAAATGTTATATATATTCACTGCTATTCCGTGTCTCTTAATAAATCATTTTGCAAGAAACGAATTTATTAAAATATGAAACAAATTAAGTCTTTTATAAATTAATAGGTTTTAAATAGAAATATATAATAAAGTACGATTTATGGAGTTACTAACTTAATTTTTACTAACTCATCTAAATCTACCGTTTACAACCTATAATAACATAATAATTTGTTATCATTAATTATTAAAATTAATCACATTTAATTCGACACATTAATAAATATTAAATTATTTTTCGTATTGAATAACATAATACATTTAGCTATCCAAAAGCCACCAAATCATGGGATTCGCTTTTATAGTTTTGTTTATATTGTTGGTTGTTTAGTCTTTTTTTTATATGTTTAGGATAGTTGTTACATTTGGATTTATTCATTTTCCTCGGACAGTTTCATTTTCGTGGATCATACTTCGCAAACTGTGAGTGAATCTTACAACTCCCCTTTTTATTTTTATGTTTTTGAGGTGTATTATGTGTCGCATATTTTATCGTATTTTACAAGTTCAAGTCCGTGCAATTACCATTATGTGAAGTATCTATGTTATGTGTTGTTTGGTTGTTTATCATTTGGTGCATTCATTCATGTTGGACATCACATCATCATAGGCTCATCTGTTCCCCATTACCTATGAGCGGAACGTGACGTTGCCAACCACACGAGGTCAGCTCCATTTGATTGAGCTTAGACCTTGCAGCACACCATAATACCGTGCAATCTACATACATTCATTGGCACACCATAATATCGTGCAACATGCATACATCCATTTGAATCATTTGAGTTGGTTTGTTTATTGTTTGAGGTTGTGTTATGAGTCTTATTATATGACATACAAACATATTAACTTACATTGGTTAATGCACGTTGTTCTTAAATTAAACCAAGTTTAAACATATTATTTTCTAATAACAATAAGGTTCACTCACCAATCTTTGTTGACCCAAAAATCTATTTTTACACAAGATACAGGTGAACAGGTTTGAAGAGAAGATTGGAAATATGATGGACCTTAGTTAACCATAAACAGATTAGTGTAGTTTATTTGTTATAAACAACGTCTTGTGTTTGTAATTGTTTATTTGAATTATTTGTTTTGTGAAATAATTTTTACCTTTCCTGAGTCCTGATTATGATAAACAAGAAAAAACAAGCTGCAAATTTTGTTCACTCGAAATTAAATAGTATTACAAAACTTAGATTTTAAAAAATATTAAAACATTACTACTACCATTGAACACTTTTTTAGGATTTCTTTCACTCTCTCTTCTTCAATTCAATTTCATTTCCTTTTTTATTTTGCAGATCAAATAACATGTCACAAATCTTATGATCCTGTTTCAATAATTATGTGATGAATTCCTCTGCTGTATCCTTGAACCCCGACAGAGCATACTGCAGAACTTCATCAACCAATGCAATACTTCTCTAGGTTTGGTTATAATATTTTCCCTTAGAATACCAACTTTCTGTTTATTTCTTCGTCTGTTCTTCAAGTGACCATCTTGAAAAAGTTTTTTTAACTTCATTAGTATCCCCCCCCCCCAAATGGTAAAAACTTATGTTTGCAATTTACAATCTTGATGGTGTTTTTGGATGAAGAGTTTTTTTAAAAGTTGTTTATTGATGTTTTGTATCAAACTAATCATCCCCTTTTATAGTTTTTACAGGGGATAATACGATAAACGAAGAGACAATTCATAATTATGATAACCTGTTTTCTAAACTTTAAATTTCGTCCATCGGGTTTCTAAATAATCATTCTACTCACTATATATTTAATTCTATTTACTTTCAAATGAAAAGTCATTTTTCAAAGTATATTTATGCGTATTTTAATAATTTCCCTCATAAAATCATTAAATGCACACTATTTTTATAACTAAGTTTTGTTATTATTTTTTATTTGTTTAATGATTGTTTTGTATTTGTAGCACTTTTAAAATGACAGGGGTTGATGTCAAGGGTATTCTTAAAGCTGCTCTGAAAAAGGAAAATGAGAAAAAGCCTCAACCGTATATTGAATGCAGTGCAACTTTGCAGGTTTTATATAAGTTTTTTATTTATCTTTTACTTAGTATAGGGGTAGTTTTGTAATTTACTAACGTACACAAATACGGTTGTGCAAGTTTGGCGTGTGAACAGAAGTTATTCTAGTTTGTAATATATAAGATCAGTTTGTTTATGCAGATATGTTAATCATCAAATACAAAGCAGTCAACTTACAAATGGTATGTTTTCATTTTTGCAATCGTCAATAACATTTTATTTTTTTCAATATAATTATTTTCAATCTATATGAAACATAGGCTTTCTAAGAAAGCCAACATTTGACTCACCAAGTTCTTTGGTTGCAACTGTATATGTCGATCTAGAGCTCCTAACGAACCTGGTTCAAGTCAGCTTAGAAAACCTCTAACATATATTACAAACGCTTAATAATGAGTCAAGGTTTACTATTTAGCTTTTGTTCATATATAGTTTTAGGCTAAATATTAATGACTGAATTAATTGGATTTGAGTTGGGCAAGCCCAATTTACATGTTTGTAGCTTTGTTCTTTAGTTTACTTATTCCACAAGCTTGTGTAATTAATGTATGATTATAAGAAGCCAACATATAATACTCATTATACATTTTGTTGTTGCACTTCCATGCGATGAGGAGATACATAGCATTAATCTTATTCATAAAAGAAAAATTGTTTTTGCACGTCTTTCAGATGTTCCACTTACTTATGATTCGTCATACAATGTTCATCTATCTTTTTCAGAAATACTTTCAGAAGCTGTAAATATTTTCAGAAGATATGATGTTGATAACTTAACGAGACGTGACCCAACAAGTGCTTTTATGCCTATTGAGCTTGCTCATACAAATGCAATAGATAGCCATATTGCTGATCATGCAAATGATGGTCTCAACTTAGAAATTAGTGTTACAGTCGCGTTAAGCCTTTAAATTTTGTCTTCCTTGACCTTGGTATGTTATGTTTCTAATTATTATAAGGATTTTTGTCTTTTTTCTTGTTTTTTGAATTGCGTATGATCTGGGTTATGTCTAATTGTTGACTGTGAATGATTTAAGCAAATGAGGTTATTTAAAACCTCAATGAATTCGGATTGTTAAAGTCGTATTGAGAAGTCTTCAAAAACCGTTGTAGAAGGACAAAAAAAATGTTATATCCATCCAAGACTTAGATGGGCCGAAGCAGTTTCGAGTTTACAAGGTTGGTTTTTTATGCTAAAAGATATACAATATACATTAAAATTAGATTCCTACAACCCTATATTTATTGTAGTGGAACTTGCATGTTTTGTACAAGTTTTTTTATTTGTCTTTTACTTAGTAGAGGGGTAGTTTTGTAATTTACTAATGCACAACCAACACGGTTGTGCACGTGTGGTGTGTGAAGTAAAGAAAAGAGTCTATTACAAGGACTTTTGTCCAATGTTTTTAAACCCGGACCGGATAACGAAACGGTCGTCTTACCGGTTCACTGGTTGGACCGGTCGAACCGGTCGGACCAGATTAGTGAACCGGGTATATTTAATTCATATTATTAATTTTATATATATATTTTTTATAAAACTAAATATATCTATTTTCTTTTAATATCAAAATATACTAAATTAGTGAAGGTAATAATAGTTTTCGTTGGGTTTGGAGACTGGTAGGGCCATATGGCCCATTATCAATTTAGGTATCTTTTTAGGTATTTATCTTCTGTAAACAAAACCACAAATAATAGAAGAGCAGCCGCCTGCAATCCTTCTTTCTCACTTACCCATATCTCATCTTCTTCAATTTTTCATATTCTTGTCTTCTGTGTTCCTCTGTATTTTATTCATGTTTTAATCTTACGGCCGATGACATGAATTGTTGCACTATTTTCCTTTTTCATTTTTTCATTTCAGATCCATCAACTCAAACCAACTTCTTCATCTTGCATCTCTTAATCCGGATTTTAAAACACTAGATTTTGTAGCTGAGATTTAGAACAACATAACCGGCCCAACCGCCGTTTTCCCGGTCTGGCCGCTGGCCCACAGTCAAACTGGCCGGCTATGTCACAAAACGGTCCTACACCATGAACCGGACCGGCTGAGGTTGCGGTCGCCGGTCCAACCGGTCTGGCCGGCCGGTCCGGTCCGGCCTTCAAACACTGCTTTTGTCCATAGATTTTCTGGTTAAAGAGGCATTCTTATTTTATCATATCAATGATGTTGATTTTACCATCTTTGTCTTGAATGGATAGAACTATTTTTGGTCTTTCTACAACTGGTTTTGAAGGCTTCTCAGCAGGACTTTAACAATCCGAATTTGTTATGATTTAAAACCTCGAATTCTGATTGTTGAAGTCCTACTGAGAAGCCTTCAAAACTCGTTGTAGAAAGACCAAAAATAGTTATATCCATCCAAGACAAAGATGGACCGAAACAATTTCGAATTTACAAGGTTGGTTTTTTATGCTAAAAGATATAAAGTATACAGTAATATTAGATTGTTATATATGACAACTTTATGTAATTCTGGCTTAAATAATGGACTGTTTTGTAGGATGATAATTTTGAGCGGCTTTTTAAATTGTATGCTGACAAAGCGAAGGACAAGGTAGAAAACATTATTCTTTTGTTTCCATGGCAATATAATCGACCTCTCGGCTACTCCTAGCAACCTTCAGATGACATGATTGAGGTTCATGTGAAGTCAAATTGATCTAGGTACGTGCATTGCATCTCTTCTTGCTATGCTTATTAGGTTTGAATTATTCTTTGTGCTTGTACCCCGCATGTTCATATAAGAATCTTTATGTGAACTGATTGAAGTATGTTTGACATACTATTCCTTTTCTTGCACTATTGATTCTTACCATTTTCATTGTTTTGTAGTGTCAAAATTAGAAGATATCAATTTTTGACTCAGACCCGGGTAAGAAGTCTACTTCTATAAAGAAGTGGTAAGATGTCACTTTTCAAATGATTTCTTTGTTTCTTACTCTTACGATTGTGCTTTTTGATATGTTTATTTGCTTTCTAGGGGTAAGATGCGTGTTTTTCTCCACAGGTCATACAAAACACAAGCTATTGGCGGCAACTCGCCATATTTAGCTTGTGTTTTGTATGCCCTGTCGAGAGAATCACCCATCTTCCCCTTACAAAACAAAGAAAACATATACAAAAGCATTATCTTGAGATTAACAAACAAAGAAATCATTTGAAAAGTGACATCCTACACCATTTGGGCATTACTACCACATATTGTTTGATAAGTTGTTAAAGGGCAAAAAAGACTCGACAACTTTTGCCAAAAAAATCTTATATTTAAGTGTTAATTTGTAGTTTTTGATTTGGAATCTATTATAAAAGATAATGATTCGGTTTCACATTTTGTATAGACAATAACCTTTTAATGTAGTGAGCATATGAATAACTTGTGAGCATATGAATAACTTGTGAGCAAATGCTCCGTAATTATTTTGTATTTGTTATCGATTAATGATTAGCGTTGTAATGTTAGCAAATTTATAATGTTCAGCATATGACATTTCGTATTTGTATCGATTAATGAATTAAAATTAAAGCATTATGTACTTATGATTGATTTGATGAAAAGATTGATCTCCTAGTCTAAAAGAAACATGTATAACACACGGATCATAAACTAGTGTATAATAAAAGTTGATGAATAAATTAATGTTGAATAAGAATATTGAATTACATTTAATGCACAAGAACCCAAGCAAACATGAGCTTTTGCGGAAGGATTTTTAGTTTGAATATTTTCAGTTCAAAAAACCTTCAATGTATCTGAAATGTTGGACAAAATCTACTTCATAACGGGCATCTTTACGGATTTACCGTTGGAGTTATTCTAATAGCACAAAGGGCATTTAAAAAAGAGGCTAAAAGTCTAAAACGAACCGCACCATCCTATGTCTTTTTTAAAATTTTCTATGTAAAAAATAAATTTAAAACAATAATGTAACTTTTATATATAAATGATAGAAGACGTTGTAAACAAGTGGCCATGTGGGTGCGATCCCACCCTCCTAAATTTTTAAAAGGTAGTTTCTTTTTTCTTTTCCAAAAATGATGATTCAAAATGAAGTGACAAACTCGTTTCATTTTTTATTATTTTTAAATTTTACTCGTTTAGGATGGTAATAATAAAAAATATATGTATTAATTTTATTTCATATAAGTAGGTTGATAAAGTAGAATGCTTTAAAATAATAATTCAAATTTATAACGTTAATTAAAGGTTAAAGTAATGCATAATCAACATTTTTTTTAATGATAAACCAAAATACTTCTAAGTACTTTTATACGTGTATGTTGCTTTATAGTTTAGTGAACTTTTGGGGTGTGATAAGATTTTGGGACTAATAGATTCTGGGTTCGATTCCTACAAAGGGGTTTTCTCATATTTATTGAGTTTCCCTTGAATTGGTAGTATAACCATTGTGCCTAGTGGAGATGTCTATGATCGGGTGTTCCTCTAGTGGCATGATAATACTCCAGTGGTCCGTCAGTAATACAAATTTACCATTAAAAAAGTATATTTATACATGTACAATTTGAATTGTATACCTCTCAGATAGAAAGGATGACCTTCCACTAACGAAGAAACGACATTTAAATAAGCTTTTATGGGTAAACATTGGTAGGTAGTTTATAACGGAAGGAAGAAACGACATTTAGGCCATGTTTAGGATTCTATTTGGAACCTCCTTATTAACTTATTAACTTTTTAAAAAATCGTTTATAAGAGGAAAAAACATTTTAAAAAGTTAATAAAAAGGTTTTAAATGAAATCTCAAACATGTTTTTATGAAGTAACATTGGTAGGTAGTTTATAAATATAGTCAGTTAGGGAATGCCATTGTTTCCACATTTATGAATCCAACAAAAGATTAAATTACTAATATATCCATCCCTGTGTTGGATTTTAAAAGTTTATAAGCCAGGTTTTATTTTTTATAGAGGTAACTTTCAAACATATTTCATTCTTGTATGTAAAATGCAAAATATTTATAAAAAAGTTAAAACAAAATGTGACATGTGACTCTTAAAGAGGACTAGACAAAGGCACACTTGTAATGTAAATCTTTTATTATTTTTTTGCCGTTATAAGCATCTTGACATTGTTAGCAACTAGTATTGGAGTTTGCGCTTCGTGGCGAAGTGCTGACGATGATGTTTTTATTACATGATATATCGATGGGTTATTATAGACATTGCAGACTTTAATCTAAACGACAATAAAAATAAGCAATCAGGATCGTTAAGTTAAAAGTTAGTTTTAACTATAATATAGTAAATAAAAAAAATAATAAAATGTGTTACCTAGTACATTGTTCGGTCGTTATAGGTTCGGTTCGATTGGATTTAGTACAATACCAGTACTCAGTATAGTTTACAATAAAAAATATTTTATTTTGAATATATTTCTTTATCAATAAAATTTATATGGTACTAATGAAAAAAAAATTAAAAATAACTGCACAAACTAAAACCTTTCAAAGGATTGAGAGATCAAAAGACACACAATCGTGTGTGCTTATATATATATATATATATATATATATATATATATATAAGGTAAGGATCCGTTGGAAATTACCATTTATTGTGAGAACCAGTGTGAACACAAACAGTAATACCTAAAAAAATCTAAAAAACACCCAAACAAAATTTAATATTTTTTTAAAAATCCGCTATATTGGTCAACAATAAAAAAAATCAATTTTTTTAGTAACAGTTATCCATGCACATGTGCATTTTTATCATTTCTTTGACAAATTCCGTAATACATTACAAACATTGGACAATTGTACTTTCATTTACACTACCACGTGTAATACCATACTTTTTACGTTACCAATATTATAAATGCACATGTGCATCTATATGTATCAACATGAAATAAGGTGTTTTGGTACACTACTTTGAATACACTTTCTCTTTCATCTATCGTTACATCCATAATACACTATCATGCACATGTGCATATGTATCATTTCTTCGACAAATTCCGTAATATGTTACAAATATTTGACAATTGTACTTTCATTTACACTACCATTTGTAATACACTACTTTTTACGTTACTAATGTTAAAAATACACATGTGCATCTATATGTATCAATATTGTAACATCCGTCGAAAAACGGGTTTCCAAAACCGCTTCGTTTATTAATCGAATATTTCAGTTATAATTTTAGTTGCGTATTTAATGTTCATATTAATTTTAAACGATACATAACTAATAAACATTGTTAGAATTTAAAACATAATTAATAAAAACAAAAAATAAGTGAATAAAAAATAAATAGGGCTGCCGGGTTTCGAACCCGGGTCAGCCGCTTCAACAAGCACACAACATACCACTCCGCCACTTGCCATCTTTGTGTATATTACGAAACAAATAATACATAAGATGAAATCCGAATTCAAAACCGGAGTGTCACCGCGCTCAGAACTCGTAGTCACCGGGAAATCCGGCAATCCGCGACTTTGGCCAATTTCCTTTTGACCAAAACACGCTAACCGATTAAGACATTGGTTATAACCGATGTCTGACCCTTGATTTAGTCATAACCGCCGGAGAAACCTTGACCACGAATCAAGACCAAATTCGGACTAAATACATGCTGTTTCTTCCCTATAAATACCCACCCAAACCTCTGGTAATCTTTTCGCTCAAAATCGCACAAACTCTCGAAGCGTTAGCACTCGCCGAAGATATTTTACAGTCGCCGGACTTTCACCGGAAAACCGAGACTTACTTCAAATCGGTAAAATTTCCGACTCTTTTGGTTGTAATCCATTATTAGACATATATTAACTTCAATCCTTCAACCAGAATCTGTCCCAGACTACGCTGCCGGGAAATCTCACACTCACCGGAATTCCACTGAAACATCAAAGTCTCACAGTCGATCGGTATAATCATCTAAAAACTCTTGCAATCTCTTACTCAGTAACTTAATTTCATAACACAAGAAACTAAACTGTCAAAAATTTCACTCAGCCAAGAGTCACAAATCAGAGCCGACGACTCCTGCCGGAAATCTGAATTAAACGCACTGTTTTGGTACATTATGTTCTTTAATCTCGTTAACTATTACATTTCAACTAATTATAAGTTTTGATAATCGAATTAAACAAAACAGTCGGAACTCTCTGATCTGGGTGTTTGTAAACGAAGAAGACGAAGTCAAGAATAAGTATAAGTATAATTAAAATCACATAATCAAACGGGTTAGACACACAGTCCAGCGGTGGACTGTGTGCGCAAACAACACACACGCCACGAGTTCGAATCGCACAACGTACCGACTTTCAGAAATAAAACCAATATTTTTAGAACTGAATCAGAACATGTCACAGTATGTTTATAAGAGTAATATAATCCGTGAGATTAAGCAGATTAGATATAAATCCTTTTTAATAAAAACCAAATAAAATTAAACTTAATTAGTATATAAATATAATTAAAATAGAGAATATTTCGGGTTAGACACGTAGCTCAGTTGGTAGAGCTGCGTCCACGCGTACGAGAGGTCCCGGGTTCGAACCTCACTCAGCGCACAATTAACCACGGTCCGACCGGTCAACGGTGCAACAGTCAAAAAGTCAAAAATTTTTATTTCTTTTTATTTATTTATTTAATTTAAAAATCAATTAAAAATACTTAAAAATAATATTTTTAAAGTTAGAAAATGTCCTTAAACTCACAAAAATAAATCTAAAAATCCATTTATTTACCGAACTATTTCGTTATTATTTTAGGTTAGTTTTCCTCGTCGATCAAATCCCAAAACTCGTGCGCATCCAACGTCATCAAAGAACGCACCCAATGTGAGTGAATCTCTACAAATTCCCCGTTTTAATCATATTTTGGGGTGTATCATGTGTCGCTTAAATCCTTATTATATTTAAATCACTAGTGCATCCATCATATCCGTGATCAAATGTGTATCAATTATGTATCAATTGTTGTGTGAATTATGTTTAGATTGAAGTTATCATTTTCAGTACATGCATTTCATTTGGCCCATCAGCTCCCCGTGGGATACAGATTGAGTATCAGGTGCCTCATTCGATCGGCTCCGTTTGATTGAGCCTTGATCTCACATACATCATCATTCATGTCATTTACTCATCCAATGTGGTTTGCGTTTATGCTATATATATATATGTTTGCTCACATGTGATTATTGCACAAATTTTCAATATTAAATACAACAAGAAATTAATAACAATGTTTTCTCAAGGTTCACTCGCCAACTTTTGTTGACCCAAAATATTCCCCGTTTTACACATGATACAGGTGATCCAGTTGAGGCAAGAAACACATAGGAAGGCCTAGAAGAATAAACCAGTTTAAGCTTTGGACTGTTTTACTTAGTTTCATTTCCTTGTAATTGTATGGATTTGAATTGAACATTTAAGTTGTAATTTGAATTTAATAAATATGAAACATTTTAGTAAACATCATGAGCTTTGGTGATAACCCAATTATGCCCCGACTCTTATTCCGCTGCGGGTTGGGGTGTGACAGATTGGTATCAGAGCCATGACTATAGGGATATAGGATAGGTTATAAGACCCTTAGAGCCTATACTATAGTTGATTAGAATTTTTAAATTGTTTATGCGTTACATACAAAATTCATGATGTTTATATGCTTTATGTTTATTGTTACATTCAATGTTATGCAAGCATGTTCATAAGTACATATTATTATACAATGCTCATCATGAATCATATCCTCATAACATATCACATCCATGAGAGCACACATCTCACAATTCCCATGATTTTTGCAACGATTTTTGTATTTTTCAAATCACATCAAAGTGAGTTCTCATGACGGGCATGTAGTAACTGGAAGGGTACGAGTACCGGTAGTCGGAACGTCCTGTCTAGGCTTGGCATTCGTATAAATCCAAAATAAAGGACCAGTTTGCCTACCTGGGGACTAACGATGAGAGTACGAAGGACCTATTAGGCCAAAGCATGCTATACCAAACGTCGTATGAGCTAACCCCACTTTGAGTTGTCATTGTGTCTACACCTGGACACCCTCCTACCATACATCTCGCAATCATATTTCATGGTTTTCATTCGGGTGATGCGAGTGTTAAACCGCCAACACCAATGTGAATCCTACCAAGCCAATAGTCATGGGGGCCCACATGACTATACAGGCGATGGTATGGGGGACATTGGAGGCCCAAACATGAGCAAACCCAAGACATCCTATGGATGTAGTTGCATTATTGATAGTTATGTTATTTTTATTCTTTTAACGACACATGACACCTAAAAACTTCTTAAACTCACAATCTTCCTATGTATGTTCCTGTAGATGTCGGCTAGGCAACTACGTGGAGGTAGAAAGTCAGGAAGATCCAATGAACGCTTGGCCACTCAAATTGCCAAACAAATGGCCGCGGTACTTCCTAACATCGTGATTCAATTTCAACAAGCTCTCACCGCAAATCCTATCAACCCTCCCAATCAAGAAGACCAGAGCGTCGCCAACCCTCACTCCAAAAAGTGCTTTTACAAACACTTCAAATCTTGCGATCCCCCAAAGTATGAAGGGACCGAAGGCGTTATGCCCTCCTCCACTGGTTCGAAGAAATGAAAAACACTTTCCTCAATTGCGATTGTCCCGAGGATCGCAAGGTACGTTATGCATCAGGGAGACTGTTTGGAGTAGCCCTTACCTGGTGGAACACAGAAAAGGGTAAGAGAGGAGTCGAAGATGCCATGGCCTTAACATGGGAAGAGTTAAGGGAAATCATGACAAGACGCTTCTGTCCAAGAAGCGAAATCAAAAAGTTGGAAGATGAATTCCGCTCGTTGAAACAAAAGGAAGGGGATCACACTTTCTACAACAAAAGATTTCTCGAACTGAACCAAATGATCCCTAATCTGTTCACCCCCGTGTACCGCCTGGTTGAACACTACATTCGAGGCCTCCCCTCGAAAATTCAAGACTCGGTTCTAAGCACTTCGCCTGCAACACTTGAAACCGCAATGGAACTAGCTACCGAACTTACCGAGAATCGCATCCGAAACGGTAAATTCAAGGATGAGAAAAAGAAAGCCCCCATTGAGGCCCAAACTTCAAACCATTCCATCTCCTCTTCAAAGTTTGCTGGTAAGAGGAACGAAACAGCAGAAATTTTGCCGTCACACACACAAACTCTCCTATCACTGCCGCACCAATCACCCAAGTTGCTCCCTCAGCTGCACCATTTAAAAAGCCATACACCGGCCCATACCCAAAATGCAACCGTTGTCAATACCATCACCTCCTAGAAACTCCTTGCCAACATTGCACCAGCTGTGGCCGTGCGGGTCACACCATCTAAATCTGTCGCACACTTCAGCGAATGAACCGCAATCAACCCTCAACCCAAACCCACCATCAGATAGTGGGTCAAGCCCAACAACCTTTACTCCTACCACCTGCCCAACATATAGCCCAATCCTACTACCAACCCAACTACCCCATGATGCAACCTATGCGAGCTTGTTACAACTGTGGAGACCCAAACAACTTCAGGAACACATGTCCCCGTTTGGTAAACATCATCCATGCTCAAGCTCAAGCAAATCCGGTAAACCAAGCTAACCAAGCTCCTCCATCTGCTAGAGGAAGAGCCTTCAACATCAATGCCAACCAAGCTAGAGCTGACAACAACGTGGTTAACGGTACGTTTCTCATAAATGGTAGTTATGCATCCATGTTATTCGATACTGGCGCGGGTAAGAGTTTTGTGTCCCTAGAATTTGAACCTATCCTCAACCAAACTCGTGATAATCTCATGGAATCTCTAACGGTGGAAGTTGCTGACGGAAAGCCCGTTTCATTAAATTCTATTATACGAGATTGTACCCTCACTCTAAACGATCACGATTTTCCAGTTGACCTCATTCCTATGAAGTTAGGAAGTTTCGATATTATAATCGGTATGGACTGGCTCAGCCAGCATCACGCTGAAGTAGTATGCCGCGAAAAGTTCATTCGCATTCCTCTTGCTGACTGTCAGACCCTACGTATCTTTGGAGAAACCCCTTCCAAAGGACTCAAATTAATGTCCTGTCTTCAAGCCCGAAAATATCTCCGCAAGAACTATGTCGCATTCCCAACTCACGTCGTCAAGAAAGGAAACAAGGAGAAAAAACTCGAAGATATACCAGTAGTGAAAGAATTCCCACAAGTCTTTCCCGACGACATCTCAGGACTCCCTCCTGTGAGAGAAGTCGAATTCCGCATCGATCTTGTACCTGGCGCTACACCAGTCGCAAAATCTCCTTATAGGCTAGCCCCATCCGAAATGCAAGAGCTGGCCAGTCAACTGCAAGAACTGACTGACAAAGGATTCATACGTCCTAGCTCCTCGCCTTGGGGTGCGCCTGTTCTTTTTGTGAAGAAGAAAGATGGAACGTTTCGCATGTGTATCGACTACAGAGAACTTAACAAGTTAACAGTCAAGAACCGCTACCCATTACCTCGCATCGATGACCTCCTAGACCAACTTCAAGGCGCCACCTGTTTTTCAAAATCAACCTTCGTTCTGGTTATCATCAACCCAGAGTACATGAAGAAGACGTCCCAAAGACCGCCTTCCGAACTCGTTATGGTCATTTCGAATTCATGGTCATGCCGTTTGGTTTAACCAACGCCCCAGCTGTCTTCATGGATCTAATGAATAGGGTATGCAAACCCTACCTCGACCGCTTTGTCATAGTCTTCATCGACGACATCCTCATCTACTCCAAGTCTAAATCCGATCATGAACGACACCTTCGACTCATCCTTACACTCTTAAAGACTGAAAAGCTCTACGCTAAGTTCTCCAAATGCGAATTATGGTTAAGAGAAGTACAATTCCTTGGACATGTCGTCAATGACCAAGGAATACATGTCGACCCTTCAAAAATCAAGCAGTGCAGGAATGGCAAGCGCCACGTACCCCTACCGAAGTAAGGTCATTTCTTGGTTTGGCTGGTTACTATCGCCGTTTCATTGCCAATTTTTCCCGTATTGCGGTACCACTCACGGCTTTGACTCATAAAGGAAAACCCTTCATATGGGGACCTAAACAAGAAGAAGCCTTCCAAACTCTAAAGCAAAAACTCTGTGACGCACCTATCCTCACACTCCCTGAGGGTTGTGATGACTTCGTGGTTTATTGCGACGCGTCAGGGCAAGGACTAGGCTGTGTACTGATGCAAAGAGGAAAAGTGATAGCCTATGCTTCTAGGCAACTCAAAGTTCATGAAAAGAATTACACCACCCACGACCTGGAACTTGGAGCCGTTGTGTTCTCTCTCAAGATATGGAGACATTACCTCTACGGTACCAAGTGTGAAATATACACTGACCACAAGAGCCTCCAACATATCTTCAATCAAAAGGAGTTGAATATGAGGCAACGAAGATGGGTCGAACTTCTTAATGACTACGACTGTGAAATTCGATATCATCCTAGAAAGGCAAATGTGGTGGCTGATGCACTCAGTCGAAAAGGTTATGCGAACTCCATTCGTCTTCTATGTTCGCAAATCATAACCGACATCAAAGATCGAATCCGAGAAGCTCAACATATTTCTGTAACAGAAAACGACGTACGTGATGAGCTGTCATGTGGAGCAGAACTAAAAATCAAAACCAAATCTGACGGTATTCTATACTATCTAAATCGCATATGGATTTCCCAATCGCGATAACCTTCGTGATTTCCTTATGAATGAGGCGCACAAAACACGGTACTCTGTACACCCAGGAGCCGACAAGATGTATCAAGACCTACGATACACCTACTGGTGGCCGGGCATGAAAAAAGACATCCCTGTTTTTGTTTCCAAGTGCCTTACCTGTTCCAAAGTAAAAGCTGAACATCAAAGACCTTCAGGACTTCTAGTCCAACCTGAAATACCTGTATGGAAGTGGGAAAACATAACCATGGACTTCATTACCGGGTTACCTCGCACCTCTAGTGGGTATGACACCATATGGGTAATCATTGATCGTCTTACAAAATCAGCTCACTTCATTCCGATTCATGAGGACTTCAAGAACGAGAAGTTAGCTCGTATCTACATCAGCGAGATCGTAAGCCGTCATGGTGTACCTTTAAGCATCATTTTAGACCGTGATGGTCGTTTCACTTCACGAACATGGCGAGCCGTACAAACCGCTTTGGGTACACGATTAGACCTCAGTACCGCTTTTGATCCTCAAACTGATGGACAATCTGAACGCACCATCCAAACTCTTGAAGACATGCTTCGAGCATGTGTCATAGACTTCAAGGGAAATTGGGACGCTCACCTACCATTGGTTGAATTTTCGTACAACAATAGTTACCATTCAAGTATCGGCATGGCTCCTTTCGAAGCGTTATATGGTCGTAAGTGCCGATCTCCAGTATGTTGGCACGAAATTGGGGAAGCACAAATCACCGGTCCAGAGTTAATTCAAGAAACAACCGACAAGGTCATTCAAATTCGAAACAATCTTCTAGCGGCTCAAAGTCGTCAAAAGAGTTATGCAGACAAACGACGAAAGCCCTTGGAGTTTGACATTGGGGATCAAGTACTTTTAAAAGTATCACCGTGGAAGGGAGTGATTCGTTTTGGCCAGAAGGGCAAGCTAGCACCACGCTACGTAGGACCTTTCAAGATACTCGAAAGAGTAGGTCCTGTCGCATACAAGCTTGACCTACCAGAAGAGCTCAACAGAATTCATCCCACATTCCACGTATCAAACTTGAAGAAGTGCCTCGCCGATGAAAACCTCCATATTCCGCTAGAAGACATTCAGATCGATGAATCTATGCACTTCATTGAAAGACCAGTAGAAATTATGGACTTCAGAGAGAAGCGTTTAAGACGGAGTCGTATTCCAATTGTCAGGGTACGTTGGGAGTCAAAACGAGGACCTGAGTTTACTTGGGAACGTGAAGACTCAATGCGCGAGAAATACCCACATCTTTTTCCTGTTACCACTACTACTTAAATTTCGGGACGGAATTTCTAAAAGTAGGGGATACTGTAACATCCGTCGAAAAACGGGTTTCCAAAACCCGCTTCGTTTATTAATCGAATATTTCAGTTATAATTTTCGTTGCGTATTTAATGTTTATATTAATTTTAAACGATATATAACTAATAAACATTGTTAGAATTTTAAAACATAATTAATAAAAACAAAAAAATAAGTGAATAAAAAATAAATAGGGCTGCCGGGTTTCGAACCCGGGTCAGCCGCTTCAACAAGCACACAACATACCACTTCGCCACTTGCCATCTTTGTGTATATTACGAAACAAATAATACATAAGATGAAATCCGAATTCAAAACCGGAGTGTCACCGTGCTCAGAACTCGCAGTCACCGGGAAATCCGGCAATCCGCGACTTTGGCCAATTTCCTTTTGACCAAAACACGCTAACCGACTAAGACATCGGTTATAACCGATGTTTGACCCTTGATTTTAGTCATAACCGCCGGAGAAACCTTGACCACGAATCAAGTCCAAATTCGGACTAAATACATGCTGTTTCTTCCCTATAAATACCCACCCAAACCTCTGGTAATCTTTTCGCTCAAAATCGCACAAACTCTCGAAGCTTTATCACTCGCCGGAGATATTTTACAGTCGCCGAACTTTCACCGGAAAACCGAGACTTACTTCAAATCGGTAAAATTCCCGACTCTTTTGGTTGTAATCCATTATTAGACATATATTAACTTCAATCCTTCAACCAGAATCTGTCCCAGACTACGCTGCCGGGAAATCTCACACTCGCCGGAATTCAACTGAAACATCAAAGTCTCACTGTCGATCGGTATAATCATCTAAAAACTCTTGCAATCTCTTACTCAGTAACTTAATTTCATAACACAAGAGACTAAACTGTCAAACATTTCACTCAGCCGAGAGTCACAAATCAGAGCCGACGACTCCTGCCGGAAATCTGAATTAAACGCACTGTTTTGGTACATTCTGTTCTTTAATCTCGTTAACTATTACATTTCAACTAATTATAAGTTTTGATAATCGAATTAAACAAAACAGTCGGAACTCTCTGATCTGGGTGTTTGTAAACGAAGAAGACGAAGTCAAGAATAAGTATAAGTATAATTAAAATCACATAATCAAACGGGTTAGACACACAGTCCAGCGGTGGACTGTGTGCGCAAACAACACACACGCCACGAGTTCGAATCGCACAACGTACCGACTTTCAGAAATAAAACCAATATTTTTAGAACTGAATCAGAACATGTCACAGTATATTTATAAGAGTAATATAATCCGTGAGATTAAGCAGATTAGACACACAGCCCAACTGGTTGGGCTGTGCGCATACGAACCGAAGGACCCGAGTTCGACTCCGGGTCCCTGCAACCGGTTCGGCCATATAAATCCTTTTTAATAAAAACCAAATAAAATTAAACTTAATTAGTATATAAATATAATTAAAATAGAGAATATTTCGGGTTAGACACGAAACTCAGTTGGTAGAGCTGCGTCCACGCGTACGAGAGGTCCCGGGTTCGAACCTCACTCAGCGCACAATTAACCACGGTCCGACCGGTCAACGGTCAACGGTCAAAAAGTCAAAAATTTTTATTTCTTTTTATTTATTTATTTAATTTAAAAATCAATTAAAAATACTTAAAAATAATATTTTTAAAGTTAGAAAATGTCCTTAAACTCACAAAAATAAATCTAAAAATCCATTTATTTACCGAACTATTTCGTTATTATTTTAGGTTAGTTTTCCTCGTCGATCAAATCCCAAAACTCGTGCGCATCCAACGTCATCAAAGAACGCACCCAATGTGAGTGAATCTCTACAAATTCCCCGTTTTAATCACATTTTGGGGTGTATCATGTGTCGCTTAAATCCTTATTATATTTAAATCACTTGTGCATCCATCATATCCATGATCAAATGTGTATCAATTATGTATCAATTGTCGTGTGAATTATGTTTAGATTGAAGTTATCATTTTCAGTACATGCATTTTATTAGGCCCATCAGCTCCCCGTGGGATACAAATTGAGTATTAGGTGCCTCATTCGATCGGCTCCGTTTGATTGAGCCTTGATCTTACATACATCATCATTCATGTCATTCGATCGGCTCCGTTTGATTGAGCCTTGATCTCACATACATCATCATTCATGTCATTTACTCATCCAATGTGGTTTGCGTTTATGCTATATATATATGTTTGCTCACATGTGATTATTGCACAAATTTTCAATATTAAATACAACAAGAAATTAATAACAATGTTTTCTCAAGGTTCACTCGCCAACTTTTGTTGACCCAAAATATTCCCCGTTTTACACATGATACAGGTGATCCAGTTGAGGCAAGAAACACATAGGAAGGCCTAGAAGAATAAACCAGTTTAAGCTTTGGACTGTTTTACTTAGTTTCATTTCCTTGTAATTGTATGGATTTGATTTGAACATTTAAGTTGTAATTTGAATTTAATAAATATGAAACATTTTAGTAAACATCATGAGCTTTGGTGATAACCCAATTATGCCCCGACTCTTATTCCGCTGCGGGTTGGGGTGTGACAAATATGAAATAAGGTGTTTTTTTACACTACTTTGAATACATTTTCTCTTTAATCTATCATAACATCCATAATACACTTCCATTACCACCTACCATCCATAATACAATACCATTACCTCCTACCATCTATAATATAATACCAAGACCAATATTTTCACTTTATTACATGTATATCAACACCATTTATACCATCCAATCAACATATTACATCATAAAGTGATAACTATAACCGAACCATCAACCACTAAATATAACTAACCAAAAAACATGTACATGGGCCTACTTCATCATTCAAAATTACAAACTTTTTGTAACAAAACACGTCATTTAATGGTTATACATATTGATGCACATGTGAATTTTGAATATTAGTAATGTAAAAAGTAGTGTATTACGGATGGTATTGTAAATTAAAGTGCAATTGTCTACTACTGTAATGTATTACGGAATTTATCGAAGTTATGATACATATGCACATGTGCATGGACAACTGTTACTCGAAATTTTTTTTGGTAACGAAATTTATCGAATTTTTAAAAAAATATTAAAAAGAAAATTTTATTTTAGTTTTTTATGATTTTTTTTATAGATTTTATTTTGTGTTTACATTGGTTCTCGCGATTCTCGCAATAAATGTGGTTCTCGCATGAACCTTACCCTATATATATATATATATATATATATATATATGATTAACTAATGTGTATTACCAATTCATAAGTGGGGTCCAAAACATTTTTGTCAATATTATCCGTAAATGTGATAAATCATCACCGAATGTATGTTGGAAGATTGATGCATGGTCTTAAGCGGAGAACAAATATATCGACAGTTATTCTTGAGCTATGATTGTCCAAAAGAAGGTTTGAAAGATGCACTTATAGGTATTATCAGTATATTCTTTTACATGTAGTTGAATAAAATAAAACTAAAAGAAATTCGTGTTTTCAAGAAAAAGATATTGGCTCTCTAAATAATTCATTTTGTCGTCCAAATTTACCAACTTTTATTTTTCTAATTTATTAGTTTATTTTATTTCAAAATTTTCAAAAAAGGCTCGAATTTTGAGGCGGATTTGCAAAAAGGAGTAAATACGATACGGTTTTTAAAAAATTACACTACGAAAACCACATATCTAGGCCTGCAAATGAACCGAACGAAAATTAACTTTAACCGAACACGAACACGTATAATCGAAGAAATTTAATAAACATAAACAATACAAAAGGACATAAATAACCAAACATAAATGGACATAAAGTAGTTTTTTTTATATAAATTATTGATTAATTATTGTAAATTCTATTATAGAGCACATTTTCATTATCATAAAGCCCAATTATCACTTAATTATAGTTAGTTATATGTATATAAGTCGTTAGAAAACCTCTTTTATGTTTATATATTTATAAATACAACTCCATACGTATTTGTTCAAAAATATAAACGAACAAACTTAATGAACATAAATGAACGAACATAAATGAACGTTCACGAATATAAATAAACGAACAATACGTGTGTTCATGTTCGTTCATTTATTTAAACGAACAGATAAATTTGTTCATGTTCGTTGGCCTATTAAATAAACGAACATAAACGACATTCCCGCCGAACAAGTTCACAAACTGTTGATCGGTTCGTTTACAGGCCTAGGCATATTTGTGAAAGAGCAAGGTGTATTTAATAAATACGCTATCTTCAAACATCACTATATATTCCTTTTTCAGATCAAACTTCTCATTTTTATCATCATCTCCAAAAATTCATACACTTAGTTCTTCATCATTTTATCGCTTTATAATCTATCTTTATTGCAAAAAATCATGCATATCATGTGCAACACTTGTTCAATGAGAAATTTAATTTGATTTGCCTTTGAGTTGAACAAGTTTCATCAATGATTAGGGAACAAAATGGTCGTTAATTAACGTTTTTATGGTTTCAGGTTCTTGAGTGACCGGCGTATTTGTCCAGTTTTGAATGAAAGTTCAAGCACTAGTATCTTTGTTAAAGACGCTGGGTAAAGGGAACGTATTAAGCTAATACGCCAACCCCACATTGACCAAGGACATGAACCAAAGTATTTATAACAAGCGTATTTAGTAAGAAGTTGAGTACTTTATAAGAACAAACCAAAGTATCATCGGTTTTAAACTCTAACCCGGCGTACTTCACATTTTCTTTCAAAATTCCTCTTATTTTTCTAAAAGACTTCCATATATGTTTTTTTTTTCATTTTTTCATTTTAATTTGTTTTTTCATTTTATTTTTGTTTATCTTTTGCAAATATTTTCGTTCTCTTTCGTTTAATTCATTATAGATCTCATTTGGACGTTTTCTAGTGTACAGGATGATGCGTGAATTAGAATGGGACACCGCAATGAACATAACCATGCAATTCCTCTGGTGGAAAAAGCGTGGATTTGAAGACATCATGTACTGGTAGTAGAAGCAAGACAAGCTTTGCCGTTCAAAAATGTCTGCCTATCTACAACATCCATATTGATGACTTCTGGAATTCAGTTACTGTTTCAAAACAAAACAAAGTCAAAACTCTAACAGCCACCGTTCGAACAGAAGAAACTGTTAGAATAATTTTGCAACTTGAAGACAATCCTAATGAAATAATGAAAATGAGGAAATATGAGATTTAGATGGTTTCAAGATGATGGGCTACAATGGAGACTATAAAAAGAAAATGAAATAAAAAAAACAACTCACCAGGGGTTGGAGGTTTATTAGTCATGTGTTCGCCATCCACATGAATCACAAAAAGGAGGTTATGACGGATTGAACTTCGATAGGTCAGTGCTTAACACTCTGTATGCATCAGCCATTCAACATCTCCGGACTTATTTTCTACAGCATGGTAGACAATGCCAAGAACAAGCTGTCAAGATGGGCTATGTATCCAAGATTCCTGCAAATTATCATAAACTCTCAACACGAAAACTTACCTCACAACAGTGACCTTTACAAGTTCATGTAATCACTAGTTGTCTCTTCAAAGAGTGCCATACAAAAGAGTGGGTGATGATGTTTAGGTGGATGTACCACGCTCAAAGGTTCAAACAAGTTCTCAAAAATTACAAGAAGTACAAAGATTTGAAGAAGACGCTGAAGAGAAAAAGAAAGCAGAAGCAGAAAAAGAAGTTGAGAAATAAGCTGAGGTTGAGAAAGCTAAACATTTGGCTCGAGGGAAACAAAAGTCTAATGGAAGTGCTTCACAAGATGTCAATGTAACGTGAATCCAGAAGGATTTTTAGGTGATAGTCGAAGATCGTGAAGATCTGCAGAAGAAATTCAAAGAATGATAGAAGCTCCTGCAATCAAAGAGATAGAAAAAGTTGAGAAGCAAAGAAGAAAAGCTTCCATGACAGAGTCTGAAATACCGGTGGTATTAACAGCTGAACAAGAATCTGTTGAAGCCTTTCTAGAAACACTTTTTGTTGATCCTGAAGAAGCAACTACTGGATCTCAATCCGAAACTCCATAAAAAAAGAAAACAACTAGAGCCTAAGTCATTTGCATCTACTCCAAAATAACCAAGGATTATCCATCATGTACTGGTAGTAGAAGCAAGACAAGCTTTACCGTTCAAAAATGTCTGCCTATCTACAACATCCATATTGATGACTTCTGGAATTTAGTTACTGTTTCAGAACAAAACAAAGTCAAAACTCTAACAGCCACCATTCAAAACAAGTACATAGGCATTACTGAAGAAACTCTTAGAACAATTTTGCAACTTCAAGACAATCCTAATGAAATAATGAAAATGAAGAAAGAGGATATTTTAGATGGTTTCAAGATGATGAGCTACAATGGAGACTTAAAAAACTAAAGTGAAATAAAAAAGGACACAACTCACCAGGGATTGGAGGTTTATTTGTCATGTGTTGCCATCTTCATGAGTCACAAAAGGAGGTTATGACGCATTGCACCTCGATAGGCCAGTGCTTAAATCTTTGTATGCATCAGCCATTCAACATCTCAGGACTTATTTTCTACAATATGGTAGACAATGCCAAGAACAAGCTGTTAAGATGGGCAATGTATCCAAGATACCTACAAATCATCGTAAACTCTCAACACGAAAACTTACCTCACAACAGAGACCTTTACAAGTTTGATGTAATTGTCATACCTCAACCGATGGCGGAATCATCAGGGCGCGGCACTCAGCAGTTCAGATTGTTCGAGAGGATCCATAACGACTATTTTTAAATGACAATATTTAAGCGTTAATTTCCCATACAATCAACATAAGATCATTCCATAATCATTACAAACTCAAACATTCTCAAACAATTCATAATTTCGATTACAACTTTATTATGAGTTTCTAAGAAATTCCTAAGTCCATTTGCAGCGAGTAGAAATCTTTAACCTGCAACATACGTTAAAATAATTGTCAATACAAAAATGTATTGGCGAGCATACAGGTTTTGATATAAAAGCATAGTAGATAAAAGGGTCGCGAATTTCCACATACATAAACATGATACACATAACATATAAACTCACAAGACAAATTTCACATGTTAAGCTCTCGAAAAAGGCTGCGATGCGCGATGTGTTACTTCCTAACTAGACCCTGTCGGGTGGTAGCCAAACTATAGTACCATACTAGCTAGGGTGGAGTTAACGAAAATGTGTCCTAGTTTACATGTTCCTAGCATCACGTATAAATATGTAAAACAGATATTCGCGTGTGATAAATCAGTTTTGCATGGTTGTGTACTTTGATATGAACGTATCTTACACCCAAAAAGTGCGTTAAAGCGAAAATGGGTCAGATTAGAGGGAGATACGGGATCTAAGGTAAGTCGAGGAGAGCGCCGGATCAGCCTGTAAGCGAACAGAAGTGCATCAGTCTTCCGAAATGCTGAAACGGTTAACGGTTTGAAGGAACAGTAGACAAGTTTGGGCGAACTTGACTGTCTAGGCTTACTGGAGGTACAAATTCGGGCGAATTTGTCTGGTTTCCTGAGAAACGAGACAAGTTCGGGCGAACTTGCGCTATTTGCTGAAGGGTGATACAAGTTCGGGTGAACTTGATTGGATTTCTTAGGAAATTGACAAGGTAGATCAAGTTCGGGCGAACTTGGTCACCAATCTGGTGACAAGTTCTATCAAACTTGGTGTATATTTCGAGCGAACTTGACTGTTTTGGCATCCAATTCGTGCGTTTTCGCGTCGTTTGCTGAGGAAATCGAGTGTCCATCCCTCCAACCTTTGGCTACTGAGCAAAACCTAGGCTGAAGATGTCTTTTTGGAGCGAGTTTTAGCCATTCTACAGAAACTCGGACTAATCCGGGTGAACTTGAAGGTTCGTACGGCTTAGTCCAGTTTGTGCAAAGTGACGACTTCGTCCTTGTGCTTTCGGATCTGAGATTTTGCTTGACAACGCCTCGTTCCACTTCATAGTGAACGAGACATACATCTTTAGTGCGAATTTATGTGAAAATCGATGTTTGAAAGGGGTTTTACTTAGATCTAAGTATAGATCTAAGTGAAAAACAGAAGTTTTGCATAAAAAGATGAAGATTTTCATAAACATAAGAGTTTTGATGAAATCAAAGGTAAAACCTTGTGCAAAATCGTTGTAAATCGTTGTTGTTTGCATAAAACGGGTGGATTCTTACTTGGAAATCAAGGGTTTTCGGTTTCAGGAGGTTTTGGTCGAACTTGAAGCAAGTTCAGATAAGGAGAGGAGCTGAGTATTTATAGGTGAGGTGGGGAATAGGCTGGATACATCAAGTTCGGGCGAACTTGTACCTAGTTCAGGCGAACTTGTTACAAGTTCGAGCGAACTTGCTTGTTTCATGGGTATTAAGTCAAGTCCGGGCGGACTTGATATGTTTTGAGGAGTTTTGGTGGCCCGGACAAGTTCGGCCGAACTTGTGATGCACAAGTTCAGCCGAACTTGGCCTATTGGCTCAGATTAGTTTGTTATTTTCGCGTTAGGAGTTCGTTTGGTGATTCGGTTCGTATTAGATAGATGTATTAAGCGTTTTAGCAAAGCGTTAAGCGTATTAATCGATTAAATTAAGTTAAGATTCGATAAGTAAGCGAGGTAGCATGCGGCTTTGTTCCCAAGTCTTGCGAGAGTCGCGTTGTAGTTTAAGCGAGCTAGCCTTGGAAACTTCACGCAAAGTTTATAGTATTTAGCGAGTGCGATATAAGCGTAAGCGTTGTGATGTGCGATGTGGTGCGAAAATATGCGATATAGCGTAGTAAGCTATTTAGGTTACATTATGATCCGAATCTCTGGTGCTAGGCGTAACGAGAGTGACGAGCTTGCGAGGAAGCGGGTTGTTACAGTCTCCCCTACCTTAGGAAATTTCGTCCCGAAATTTATTCGAAAGGAAAAACTTGAGAATTGACACGAACAGATAGCGATAGATAGCGGTAAGGCGTTTAGCGTAAGTCGAGGAGGAACGAGCGGTTGATCGAGGGCTGACGAGTAAAAGCGTCTCGGAGGTGTAAAGAATCGATGAGAAAAAACGAATTAGTTGACTCGCGGTTGATAACTCACGAGCTGGCGATCCAAAAATGTTTTTAATATTTCGAAAAATTTTGTTAAACTATTAGAAAAAGGCTTTCGAAGGAAACTCGATTTACGAAAGATTTCTCACAACGTGGCGTTAGGTTGAGTCGATTTACACTCGTGTCGTAAGAATGATTTTACTTGTCCAAAGGTTTTTAATAAAAATCACAACATTTAGAAAAATTTTCATTTTGTAAGGTAAAAATAAAATTTAACGATATCAAAAAGTTTAGTTAGCGTCAAACCCCACATGGCATCCTTCCACGAAAGTTTGTTAATATGGATAAAACACTTATATGTAGAAAGTACCAGCGGCGTATCCACCATGTTTTCGCCATATCGCCTCCGTTTCGTGGGCGATATTAGGTGTGTTGACGCGATATGGATAGGTTTCGGTATCCTTGGTCCAGGTGGTGAAGGGTTGGACCAAGAAATTATGAGGCTTGAATAACGTCGAACCCCACATGGCATCCTTTCACGAAAGTTTGTTAATATGGCTAAAACACTTATATATAGGAAGTACCAGCGGCGTATCCACCATGTTTTTAGCCATACCGCATCCGTCCCGTGGAGTGATGTCATGTGTGCCGACATGACATGGATAGATTGACGATTGGAATAGCGAAGCCGTAAGAATGAGAGATACGATAAGCGTTAAAGCATCACGAAGCGATGATGATACTGAAGAGATAGCGTTCGAGCGTCGAGATGGGAAAGCGATAAGCGATAAGCGATGCGAGGTAGATCCCTGCGAAAGTGCGATTGCGTTGCTGTAGATACGCGGGGTATCTAGCGTTTGCGAGATCGAGAGAGCGATGAGATGTTACGCCTTTGCGAAGGAGTTTAGCGATGAAAATAATCATCATAATATAGAAGGTCTAATAACATTCAACTACACATGGCACGTCTCCATGGGCCGTGTCTCAGTCCCAGTGTGGCTGATCATCCTCTCGGACCAGCTACCGATCATCGCCTTGGTAAGCTATTACCTCACCAACTAGCTAATCAGACGCGAGCCCCTCCTCGGGCGGATTCCTCCTTTTGCTCCTCAGCCTACAGGGTATTAGCAGCCGTTTCCAACTGTTGTTAGCATGGCAAAGCACTTATATATAGGAAGTACCAGCGGCGTATCCACCATGCTTTAACCACACCGCCTCCGTCACGTGGATAGGTGTTGCGCTTTGTCGGCATGGTTAAAACGCTTATATATAGGAAGTACCAACGGCGTATCCACCACGTTTTAACCATGCTTTTAACGTTTAGGGTACCATTAGAACTCATTACGATCCCGTGCAGACCCCAAGGTAATCCCGTGTGCATCCGTGATTAGTTTGGTGTTTGCACTTTTATCGTAACTTGTTTTAAAGGCGCATAGTAGGGGCAAAAACGTATTATATCGTGATATACTATATAAAATTTGTAATAATAATAATTAGTGTGTGCGCTTAGACTAAGTGCGGGGACTAGAGATAGAAAAATGTCGTCGTATATTGAAGCAACGTCGAGTAATGGATTATAAAGCATAAGTAATAGCGTCGAAATTCGTACCTGTAACATTTGTCGAAAACGGGTTTTACCAAACCCGCTCCGTTTGTAATCGAATATCAAGTTATATATGTGTCGTTGCCTATTTATGTTTATTTAAATTTTTAATGATACATAATTAATAAACAAACTAAACCATAAAAGTTATAATTGATAAAAAGTATAAATAAAACAATTAAAAATAAAATGGGGCTGCCGGGACTCGAACCCGGGTCAGCCAGGTTGTAACTCCAAAGACTTAACACTCACACGCTTAACCACTCCGCCACTTGTTTGTTTTCTGTCATCTATAGGAAACAAATAAATCTTATAGACGAATGTAAATCAATCGGTTACGCCAATTGTAACTGAAATCGGTTATCAAACGCGCAAAGGCGATCTGAATACTCACGGTTCAATGAGTATAACCGATATACCGACGTTTTTTAATCAAGTTGCCTTGAATGAACTTGAATTCTAGAAGTGGATCGGTTTTTATAACCGAAAATCTTCAATTCCAGTTTTACTTCCATCTTTGTACTCCTTCACGACTCAGAAACATTCCACAAACCTCCAATTACATTTCCGCACACTTTACAGTCCATGGAGAAGTTTATTTTATTCGCCGGAAATTTCTGCAAGTTCGTCGGAAAACCGTATTCTTCATCAAAACGGTAAGTCCTTCAATACCGTCGTAGTCTAACAATTGTTAAGCTATTTCTAACTAAAACCTTTCACTTGAAATCGAATTCAGACGCCGTTATCGGATAATTCCAGTTCGCTGGAAAATTTCTGGAAATCTTTATTTTCGTCTATGAAACGGTAAGGACCTTCAAACACACTGTTAACGTTTGTTTAGCACTTCAATTCCATGATTAGCTAATCAAAACGATTAATTGATTTGCTCAGTTGAAGTTCATAAAAACACAGACCGACGCCTTGCCGGAATTCTGTAATAAATCGTTCACCGGTATGTTTATTTCTAATTATCATCTCTGCTATCTCATATTAGTCTGTGCAATGTTTAACAATCGAATTAACAAGATATAATGGTGTAATCTGCGGTCTGTAAAAACCAACGAAGAAGATGAACTGCGCTAACAATATTAGAATAATTAAAATTGGTATTTTGAACGGGTTAGACACACAGACCAGCGGTGGACTGTGTGCGAACAAAAACACGCATACGTCCCGAGTTCGATCCCTGATACACGCACCCTCCTATGTAATAAAATGCCTTTTTGTTTAAAACTGAACCGGGTTAACTCCGTTAGTTGTTAAGTATAATAAAATTTGTATATTAACCAAGTTAGACACACAGTCCAGCGGTGGACTGTGTGTAACGTTAAAGCACAGGTCCCGGGTTCGAGACCTGTTAGTGGCACTGGTTCGACGAATTAAAACGTTTTTGAAAATAAAAGGATTTTGGATAAATTGAGTTAATATATAAGTATAATTAAAAACAGAATTATTTCGGGTTAGATACTTAGCTCAGTTGGTAGAGCTGCGTGCACGCGTACGGGAGGTCACGAGTTCGAGCCTCACCCAGCGCGTTTCAGTCACACAATAAACCGGTCAAACAGTCAAAGTCAAAAAGTAAACGGTCAACCCAAAAAGTCAACATATTTTTATATTTTTAATTATTTAATTTAATTTAAAAATCAATTAAAAATACTTAAAAATAATGTTTTAAAGATAGGAAATAGCCTTAAACTCGTAAAAATATATCTAAAAATTCTATTAAAATCCTTAATAAAATCCATTCATTTACTATATTTTCCGTTATTATTTAGGTCAGTTAATTCTCGTTGTTCCGCTCTTACAACTCGTGCGCATCTCACCATCTCCAATCAAACGCACCCAATGTGAGTGAATCTTTACAAATTCCCCGTTTTAATCACGTTTTGGGGTGTATCATGTGTCTTGCTATATATTATATTTAATTCATTGTGCATACATCATATCATGAACATGTGTATTCAGCTTGTTTCAACTGTTTGTGTGGTTATTGTTAGATTCAATTTATTATTTTCAGTACATGCAATTTCATAGGCCGCCGCTCCCCATTACATTATGAGCGTTGAGCAAGTTCCCCATTACATTATGAGCGTGAACCTGGCGTGCCAACATACGATCGGCTCCGTTTGATTGAGCCTTGATCGCACAGACATTTATCATTTTCAGTACATGCAATACGATCGGCTCCGTTTGATTGAGCCTTGATCGCACAGTTTCATTCATGTTATTTATCGTATGATGTTGGTATGTTAATGTATGCTATCATATGTTATTGTATGTTATAGTTGTGATTGCGATTGCTACTGCTTGATTATTTACATTTGCTCATTTATGATTATGCACAATTTTTCATTGGTAAACTAACAAGTAAATCAATAATAAATGTTTATCTAACAAGGTTCACTCGCCAACTTATGTTGACCCAAAAACCCCCATTTTTACACATGATACAGGTGAACCCGCTGCAGCCAGAAACACATAGGATTGGACTAGAATAATAAAATGATTTAGAGCTTGGAATTATTTCGTTTGGTTATTTTCTTTGTATTGTATGGATATGTTTGGATTATTTGGAATGTAATTTTGACTTTAATAAATATGAAACATATTAGTAAATATCATGAGCTTTGGTGATAACCCAATTATGCCCCGACTTTTATTCCGCTGCGGGTCGGGGTGTGACAGTACCATTGAGGACGTCGTCCTGTGCCTGGTCAATGTTGATGTCGACGTCTTCTTCTGTTGGGGCTGCGGCTGCTGGAGTCTCTGGTGCGGGAAGTGCTAGCATCCCGGGTTGTCGTGGTCCTGTGCGGTAGTGGCTGGTGAGGCGGCCATAACAGTCGCAGTTGATGTAGTAGCGGCAGCTGGCTTCGGCCCGGTGGTGATAAGTACACATCTGACACTGGGGGTAAGGTCCAGTGTAGGCACGCCTTGGCAGAGGTGCAACTGTCTAAAGAGGTTTAGGTTTGAGCGGCTCAGTTGCGGAGTAGTTTAAACTCGAGCTCTTTCTCTTGCGGCTAGGCTCGGCGGCAGCTTGTCGTCGTTGTCGTTGGACAACTCAATAGTAGCTTGGTTCAGCTTCTTGGTAGAACTCTTGGAGAAAAATCCGACCAAGACTCGCTTGTTATTGATTTCCGCGGCCAACTGATAGGCTTCTTCGATGGTAGCCGGTCTTACAGCTTCGACAAAATCGCCCACACACTCTAGCAAAGCACGTATGTACTTTTTGATAGCCTTTTCAGGGGTGTCGACTTGGCTGGGGCAAATAATGTTGAGCTGTTTGAACCTTGCAATGAAGCTGGCGTTGTCACCTTCGACTTGCTTGATTTTCCAGAATTTGTTCTTGTGCTTTTGGACTTCGTGGGGAGGGCAATACTCTCTCTTCATAAGCTCCTTCATTTCTTCCCACGATAGTGCGTAACCTACGTCGTTCCCACGTTTGATGCGCTTGGCTGTCCACCAGTCGAGTGCTCGAGATTGAAATACTCCGGTAGCGCATGTGGTGTGAAAATGCTCTGGGAACCCACTCTGACGAAGGGTAACCTCGATGGCATCAAACCACTGGAGCATTTGAGACACACTTTCTTCACCTGTGAAGACGATCGGGTCACAGGCCTTGAATTGCTTGTAGGAGAAAGTAGACTTCGGTGTGTCAGACTTAGAATCCTCCGATGTCTGAGAATTGCTGAGGGTTTGAACTTGGGTGTTGATTTGAGGAATGACCTTGGCCATTTCTTTTCCACAAGCGAAGTAATCCTCTTGTCGGAGTTCCTTCGAGCTTGACGTCGAGAGTTGGAAGCGTTCGAAGACATCTGAACAAAGAGATTTGGAATGAGATTCGATCATAATGATTTAGTATTTGCGATGCGATTTAGCGCGTTAAAAACTTGTTATAGTAACACGTATTTCTAAGATTCACATAGGAGCCACATAGGAAAACACATATTTCCTGAATTCTCACGTATTCACATAAGCACGTGTAATCATATACTATATATGCATGTATATATATATATAGATAGGTATATATATTGGCGGTATAACGCGAGGACGCGGTTAAGAGGGTTGTTAAGATTTAGTTATGTTGCGAGTATTATCTCTTGTTTTGGATTGCGATGGCTGTGCGAGTTGTGCGCATAACATAGTAAGATGAAAGCGATGAAGCGGTAAGCGAAAAGAGACAAATCGAAATCGTTAAAAGTTTAAAATTTGTTAAAATGTGCGCGAAGCACATGTAAAATCGATGATGCGTAAAATCGACGACTGCGGCTTAAAATCAATAGAGCGTCCTGGGTTTTGAGACAGCGACTACCCAAAGTGATTTGATCATTCCGCCGAGTTCGGGCACACGCTTTGGCCTAATAGGTAAATGCTCCCACCGCCCCGCGGCTAACGGCATTACCCTTCCAGTTACTACGCGTCCCAAAGCGTTGGAAACAATCGAGACTTTGGTGAGATTGAAAATCATGGAGTGGGACGAGTTTTCAAGGTTCGGATTTCACCCCTAACTTGATAACTTCGAATCCCAGATTGTGGTTTTACCACCCGGACCCATTAGGAGGCTTCCACCAGATAGAATGGGAAATTTCCGTTAAGATGTGGATATCATTCCTAAGTTAACGGATAATTCGTGCAAGTGAGAATACGCGGAATAAGTGATTCATCGAGAGTTCGGGGTTTTCACACCTAATCTCGACAAATCGACTCGTTGGTGTGATACGAGCGTTCTTCACGTGTATTGTGGCAGCTTTAGGAAAAGCGTATGTAGTTTAAAAGTCCGTTTCAAAAGTGGAGGATCAAGTTCGGGTATTCCCGGGCGAACTTGATCTTTCGAGCGAACTTAGTATTATTTGAGAGGGGACTGACAAGTTTGGGCGAACTTGGGTTAAGTCCGGGCGAACTTAATCAATTTCAAGCGAACTTGGACAACTTCGAGCGAACTTGCCTGTTCGTATTAGTTTCGAGCGTTTAATCGATGCGTAACGGCCTGATTTGGTGTCCTGACTATAGACTAGGTCAAACAGAGCAGTTCTACCTAATTCCCTATAGGTATGGCTCTGATACCAATCTGTCACACCCCAACGGATGGCGGAATCATCGGGGTGCGGCACTAAGCAGTTCACATTGTTCGAGAAAATCCATAACGACTATTTTTAAATGACAATATTTAAGCGTAAATTTCCCATACAATCAAAATAAAATCATTCCATAATCATTACAAACTCAAACATTCTCAAACAATTCATGATTTCGATTACAACTTTATTATGAGTTTCTAAGAAATTCCTAAGTCCATTTGCAGCTAGTAGAAATCTTTAACATGAAAATACGTTAAAATAATTGTCAATACAAAAATGTATCGGCGAGCATACAGGTTTTGATATAAAAGCATAGTAGATAAAAGGGTCGCGAATTTCCACATACATAAACATGATACACATAACATATAAACTCACAAGACAAATTTCACATGTTAAGCTCTCGAAAAAGGCTGCGATGCGCGATGTGTTACTTCCTAACTAGACCCTGTCTTGTGTTAGCCAAACTATAGTACCATACTAGCTAGGCTGGAATTGATGAAAATGTGTCCTAGTTTACATGTTCCTAGCATCACGTATAAATATGTAAAACAGATATTCGCGTGTGATAAATCAGTTTTGCATAGTTGTGTACTTTAATATGAACGTATGTTACACCCAAAAAGTGCGTTAAAGCGAAAATGGGTCAAGTATACTCACAGTTGGTGCGATTAGAGGGAGATACGGGATCTGAGGAAAGTCGAGGAGAGCGCCGGATCAGCCTGTAAGTGAACAGAAGTGCATCAGTCTTCCAAAATGCTCAAACGGTTAACGGTTTGAAGGAACAGTAGACAAGTTTGGGCGAACTTGACTGTCTGGTATTTAGTCAAGTCCGGGCGGACTTGATATGTTTTGAGGAGTTTTGGTGGATCGGATAAGTTCGGGCGAACTTGTGATGCACAAGTTCGGCTGAACTTGGCCTATTGGCTGTTATTTTCGCGTTAGGAGTTCGTTTGACGATTCGGTTCGTCTTAGATAGATATATTAAGCGTTTTAGCAAAGCGTTAAGCGTATTAATCGATTAAATTAAGTTAAGATTCGATAAGTAAGGGAGGTAGCATGTAGGTTTGTTCCCAAAGTCTTGCGAGAGTCGCGTTGTAGTTTAAGCGAGCAGATAGCCTTGGAAACTTTACGCAAAGTTTATAGTATTTAGCGAGTGCGATATAAGCGTAAGCGTTGTGATGTGCGATGTGGTGCGAAAATATGCGATATAGCGTAGTAAGCGATTTAGGTTACATTATGATCCGAATCTCTGGTGCTAGGCATAACGAGAGTGACGAGTTTACGAGGAAGCGGGTTGTTACAGTAATCACTAGTTTCTCTTCAAAGAGTGCCATACAAAAGGGCGGGTGATGATGTTTAGGTGGATGTACCCCGCTCAAAGGTTTAAACAAGTTCTCAAAAATTACAAGAAATACAAAGATTTGAAGAAGAAAGCTGAAGAGAAAAAGAAAGCAGAAGCAGAAAAAGAAGTTGAGAAAGAAGCTAAGGTTGAGAGAGCTAAACATTTGGCTCGAGGGAAACAAAAGGCTAATGGAAATGCTTCACAAGATGTCGATGTAAACGTGAATCCTGAAGGGTTTTCAGGTGATAGTCGAAGATCGTGAAGATCTGCAGAAGAAATTCAAAGAATGATAGAAGCTCATGCAATCAGAGAGAAAAAGTTGAGAAGCGAAGAAGAAAAGCTTCCATGGCAGAGTCAGAAAGATCGGTGGTAGTAACAGCTGAACAAGAATCTGCTGAAGCCTTTCTAGAAACACTTTTTGTTGATCGTGAAGAAGCAGTTCCCATCAAAAAGAAAAAAAAGCTGGTGAAAGCTCGTAAAAAAGAAAACAAGTAGAGCCTAAGTCATCTGCACCTACTCCAAAACGACCAAGTCTTATCCATCAAGATGTCTATAAGCAACTTGTTAAAGAAGTCGGCAAGTATGAAGCAAAAGAAATGGGTTACTTTGAAAATTCAAGGGGAAAACACCAAGACTCTCAAGGAGAAACTGAAGGAAGCGAAAAAGAGAAACCATGGAGTAGAGAAGATTGTTTCTTAACAAACGGTATACATCAAATTTCAGTTCGATGTCATGATGAAGTTACATGAAATGATAAAGGAGCTTCAAAAAAGTCAAATGTTGAGTCAACAATCAGTTTTGATCAATGTTTTTAAAACTGGACTAGACAATGAATCGGATGCTTTACTGGTTCAATTGTCCAACCGGTTCAACCGGATTTAAGAACTGGGTGACATGATAAATAAACATTTTTATTACTCGTAGTTATAAATTTTAAAATGTACGTAGTATACTTAAAATAGCCCAGATCCACATCTAAAACCCAATCTAATTGTTATGACTTGTTGGCCCATTATCTCTATGGAAATGCCCGCGCGTAGCTGCGGTTACTTTAGTTTTTTTGGCGCATTAGTTTTTGGCTTGGTCTTTGGAAGGAAGGATTAAAAAAAACTCTTCTAGCACTAAAGGGCATGTATGTGTTCCTAACGTGGGATGAAGTTTAGTCATCAAATCTAAAATCGACACGAACCGAAAGTAGATCACATTAACTATACCCTCACCAGCACCATGGATCTTTTACATAATCACATGCATATTATCTAAAAATATAGCTGGCATGTCATGATCTTAGTAACAAAAAAAATAATAGCATTGAAGCTAATTAATGTGTGAATGATATAGAACCAAGCTATACTCCTACGTGTATTCGAAAAGCTTGAGTAAGATCTTTTAGAAAACAACATCAGATATAAAAAGTTGCCTTTCATCACTGAACTGCTTAAACAATAACAAACAAAAGTGAGTTTAACAAAAGTGAATTTACAAATATAGAAAAATGTTAGCAACAAATATGAACTATTGGAAGCATCTAATATATACAAAAAAATTATGAACTGCTAAAACCATAAAACATATATAACAAGCAATTACCTCTTATTTTTGTAGCTTGAGTCGGGTCAAGTCAGATAATGGGCCGTGTAGAACAAAATGTACTACCATTTATATTTTGAACTTGTTTTTATTTATATTCAAAATAAACTTTTATTTTTTATAAATTAAATATAGACGAGAGATTTTCAACCGTTTGACCAGTCTCTTATGGTGAAACTTTTTTAGTTAACCCATTTGAGACAATAAAATACCCAAATTGACCAATTTACATGTAATTGGGCCAAAATTACCACCTGAATGATGTAGGTATAAAGAGACCATTCCAACAAAACACAAGGCCACAAGGAGTTGCAGTTTGATTTTGGCGAATACTAAGGAAATGTGTACATTTGCTAATACCAATTGATGAAGACTGCAAAGTTATGAACGTGTTTAAATGACATGGTGAATTTAATGTTGTAATATAATTATAATTATAAGTATGGAATATAAGGGCACTAAACATCAATAGGTCGAGAAGCATACCTCTGAAGCTGCCATAGAGTCTGAAGTTCCGTAACCATTTTCAGTGTCCTTCCTGAGTAATTAAATTTCCTTCTTCAAGGGGTGTAAACAAGCCCAGAGGCTCGAAAGCTATTCGTTATCGGCTCCGTTAAAAGCTCGCACGAGCCGAGCTTTAACAAATGCCTAAAATACAAAGCTTGATTTTGCTCGCGAGCCTAAACGAGCCCAAACAAAATTTTATTTTTTTATATATAATATAATAATAATGATAACATTGGCAAGCCGAACTCGAGCCAAGCTTTGGCTCGTTCAAACCATATTAAAGCGAGCACGAGCCGAGATTTTAGTTCATTTGATGTAAGAGCACCCACAATAAGGGCATTTGTTGGTGTTTTTAGGGAGAGAGAGTGATGTGGAGGAGAGAGGGTGTAAGGTGGAGGAGAGAGGGTGTGAAGATGTATGTAAGAAGAATGAGAAAAAATGGATGGGTGTGAGTTATGTGAGTGTGATGTAGGAGAGAGGAGAGAAGAGAAATAAATGTGTTTTTGTGTATGTGAGTAGGTCAAGAGAGAAGAAGGGGATTGATTGGGCAGGTGCCAAGTAGACACTTCTAAAAACAAGAAAAAATGCCCCTTATTGGGGATGCTCTAAATATCACAACCAGGGCTTCCTAGCCACCCAGTTTAAACTTACAATCCATGTGGGACCTAAAATATTCACAGAGAACATGTTCAATTAGCATCTTAGGGTTTTAATCAAAAAACAAATCACTAATGTTTGAGCTAATTGACATTAAATTTTGAAATTAAAACTACTCTTTTAGTTCTCACCGCTTCCCTTCCACAAAATTAACATAAATTTACCATCCAGACATAATTAGCACAATATTATCAACACAATACCACAATCAACTGAGTATAGATGTTAACAGAACCTTTTTGAAATTCTGATTTACCTTCTGCGGAACCACAAAATTTGTAAGTCTTACGAGCACGGTGAAATTGAATCCTAGAAACAACAAAAAACCAGAGGGAAAGAAGAGGACGCGTGATCAAAGGATCATTCATTGTACGGACAACAACACTTTACCCTGAATCTTTGCACACTGATACAACAGAGTAACGCACACCAAATACATATACTTTAACGATTAAATAAAGAACAAATGATATTGAATAACAGTAAAGAAAGTCACCTGATTGTAGCGATTACAGGATAGGTGAGGATGCGCGACAGACCTAGATGAATCGATGCGTCACCGTAAGAACTGTAACATCCGTCGAAAAACGGGTTTCCAAAACCCGCTTCGTTTATTAATCGAATATCTAGTTATAATTTTTCGTTGCATATTTATTGTTCAAATTAATTTTAAACGATACATAATTAATAAATACATTAGAATTTAAAAACCATAATTTATAGATAATATTAAATAGTGAGAAAAAAATAAAATGGGGACGCCGGGTTTCGAACCTGGGTCACCCCAAACTCAAACACACAACACACCGCTCCGCCACATGCCTTCTTTGTGAATATACTGAAACAGATAATACTTAAAATAAAACTCGAATTCAAAACCGGAAATCATCGCGCTCAGAACTCGCAGTCACCGGAAAATCCGGCAATCCGCGACTTTGGCCAATTTCCTTTTGACCAGAACACGTTAACCGACTATGACATCGGTTATAACCGATGTCTGACCCTCAATTTTAGTCGTAACCGCCGGAAAACCCTTGACCGCGAATCAAGACCCAAAATCGGACCCAATTCACTCAGTTCTTTCCTATAAATACCCACTCAATCTTCCGGAAATCCTTTCGCTCAGAACCGCTCACTTTTTCGAAGCTTTAGCTCGTCGCCGGAGATATTCTGTATTCGCCAGACTTTCACCGGAAAACCGAGAGTTACTTCAAATCGGTAAAATTCTCGACTCTTTTGTTTGCAATCCATTATTAGGCAAGTATTAACATAAATCGTTCAACCAGAATCTGTCTCAGACAACGTTGCCGGGAATTCATGCACTCACCGAAAAATCACTGAAATTCCGAAGTCTCGCTGTCAATCGGTACAATCATCTAAACCCTCCTGATATCCCTTGTTTAGTAACTTAATTGCACAACCCATTGATCAAAACTGTTAATCGATTCACTCAGACGGAAGTCACCAATCAGAGCCGACGACTCTTGCCGGAAATCTGAGAAAAACATTCTGTTCGGTACATTTTATTCCGTAATCCTCTTATCCATTTCATTCCAATCAATTATAAGTTTCGATGACCGATTTAAAACAAGAACAGTCGGACTTCACTGTTCTGTGTCTTTGTAAACGAAGAAGACGAATTTGAACATGTGTATAAGTATAATTAAAAACGGATATTCGAACGGGTTAGACACACAGTCCAGCGGTGGAATGTGTGCACAAACAATGCACACGTCCCGGGTTCGAATCGCACACGTTACCGACTTTCAGAAATAAAACCAACATTTTTAAAACTTAATCAGATCAGGTCACCGAATGTTAATAAGAATAATTTAATCCATAAGTTAAACAAATATGACACATAGCCCAACTGGTTGGGCTGTGCGCACTCGAACCGAAGGACCCGAGTTCGACTCCGGGTCCCTGCAACCGGTTCGGCCATATAAACCATTTTTAATAAAACCAAATAAGTTTAAAAATTAATTAGTATATAAATATAATTAAAACAGAGAATATTTCGGGTTAGACACGTAGCTCAGTTGGTAGAGCTGCGTGCACGTAAACGAGAGGTCCCGAGTTCGAACCTCACTCAGCGCGTACAAACACAACAGTCCGACCGGTCAACGGTCAACAAGGTCAAAAAGTCAACGTTTTTTTATTTCTTTTTTTTATTTATCTAATCAGAAAATTATTTAAAAATATTTAAAAATAATATTTTCAAAGTTAGAAAATGTCCTTAAACTCACAAAAATAAATCTAAAAATCCTATTAAGATTATGAATTAAAAAGTATAAATCTCAAATAAAATCCATTTATTTACCGAACCATTTCTTTATTATTTTAGGTTAGTTTTTCCTCATCGATCAAATCCTAAAATTCGTGCGCATCCAACGTCATCAAAGAACGCACCCAATGTGAGTGAATCTCTACAAATTCCCCGTTTTAATCACATTTTGGGGTGTATCATGTGTCGTTTAATTCCTTATTATATTTAAACACTTGTGCATCTATCATATCCTTGATCTAATGTGTATGTATCTATTGTTGTGTGAATTATGTTAGATTGAAGTTATCATTTTCAGTACATGCATTTCATTAGGCCCATCAGCTCCCCGTGGGATACGGGTTGAGTATCAGGTGCCTCATTCGATCGGCTCCGTTTGATTGAGCCTTGATCTCACATACATCATCATTCATGTCATTCGATCGGCTCCGTTTGATTGAGCCTTGATCTCACATACATCATCATTCATGTTATATACTCATCCAAAGTGGTTTGTGATTGTTTATTTATATATGTTTGCTCACATGTGATTATTGCACAAATTTTCAATATTAAATACAACAAGAAATTAATAACGATGTTTTATCAAGGTTCACTCGCCAACTTTTGTTGACCCAAAATATCCCCCGTTTTACACATGATACAGGTGATCCAGTTGAGGCAAGAAACACATAAGAAGGCTTAGAAGAATAAATCAGTTTAAGCTTTGGATTGTTTTACTTAGTTTCATTTTCCTTGTAATTGTATGGATTTGATTTGAACATTTAAGTTGTAATTTGAATTTAATAAATATGAAACATTTTAGTAAACATCATGAGCTTTGGTGATAACCCAATTATGCCCCGACTCTTATTCCGCTGCGGGTCGGGGTGTGACAAGAACCATCGTTAGCTTTGACAGATTCACGTAGCAGACTGGATAGCAACGAAGACTGTGAGCGAAGAAGACTGAAACCGGTTCTTCTTGAGAGAGATGTCAAGAACGAAATCTGGAGAAGAATTAGGGCGAATTCGGAAACCTGAAGGAGGATGTAAGGTCGAATTTAAGTATTGGAAATGAAAGCTTCGTTATGGAGAATAAATGGCGTCTATTGGGTTTCTGTGGTGATGTATGAGAAAGGTGAAATCCCTAAAATGCCTCTAAAGTGTCTTAAATTTTTGGACAATACGCAAGTTTACCCCCTCTAGAATAGCTTGGCTCTTTTGTACATGTTGCTTCAAAATGTGTACTGAATGTAAAATTACCATAAGGGTAGAAAACCTAGTTCGGTTAATAAGATAGTATAGATTAGGTTAACTTTCTTCACATAGAGAATATGAGATACGTATGTATGTCCCTGTGCCTCTTCTTTTTCATCAAACCTAATACCTAAAGACCACACCTTCACTTTTAAGTGCTACACCAAATGAATAAATGATTGAGTTTCTTTTCTTCTTTCATCTTCCATTCGTATACTTCTCTTTTGCTCTTACAAGTACCGAATCATGATGAAAAAGTATCACATAAGAGAAAAACGTGTGATGATCGGTAGAAAATAGGTGCCAACAGAGTATTATATGAGTGAAAAAGAAGGAAAAAGCAAACTTACCACTTTGGTCGGCTGACTCAGTGAACCAACCAGTTCTTTTGTAAAGCTAACGATTTGCTATGATCGGATCAGTGAACTAAGAGAACCGCGGTCGGACTGGCCGGTCCGATCAGGCCTCCAAAACCTTGGTTTTGAAGAGTTGTTTGACTACAGGAAAATCAAGGAAAAAGAGAAAGCAATACAGAGATATGCAACTAAAAGCGTCGGTACATCAGAAGTAGGAGAGCAAAGTTTTGGCCCATTTAGGGCACAACATCTTGAAGTAGGTTTGTTAGATGCAGGTGGAGATGAAAGTGATGACTAATCGGTAAGTTTGTATGAGATTCCATAGAACTTTATCGAATGGGGTCTCGAGGAAGAAAACATATACAAGACGTTGGATGGTGAGAAACTAGAACCCGAAAGGCCAAAATGGTTTAAGAAGGAAAGAGAGAAAATTCCTGACTTCAGGCAGATTGTCAAGGTTCACAAGACTAGAAAACCTGACAAGATTATTTCTTAGAAGTAATGTGATTTTAAAGGCTTGTTTATCATTAAACGTCAATGTGGAGTTATTCAACACACTTCTGAACAGGTTAAGATCTTCAATTGTTGCCTTGGTAGGATGCAAGAGCATTGGGAAGACTGAATTTGATCAATCCAACAAATAGCTCAATCGAATCATTTCAAAAAATCTGATCATTAAGGATTGTCTTCATGCATTCAAAGTCTTCAAACCTCAGAAACTAAGAAGGAGAGAGTAACATCCGCCAAAAACCGGATTTACCAAACCCGCTTCGTTTATTAACCGAGCAACCAGTTAAAAATTTCGTTGCGTATTTAATGCTCAAATTAATTTTAAGCGATACATAATTAATAAGTATATTAGAATATAAAATTTATATTTAAAAATGTGTTAAAAATAGCAAACTAAAAATAAAACGCTGAAGCCGGGTTTCGAACCCGGGTCAGCCGAGAGTCAGCAAAGCCTTAACACACATCCCTCCAACCGCTTCGCCACTTGTGTTGTTTGTTAACATATTGAAACAATTATTACATAAAATAAAGTTGGAAATCAAACCCAGTCACTCTCGCCAGAAATCCCGACAAATTCGTCAAATGTTGCCGTTTCTTTTGGTCATAACGCTTACATTAACCGCCATATCGGTTATAACCGAAATAAAACCATCAATTTCATTCATTACCATAATTCCCATTGAAAACCGAAAATAAAATTCAAATGCGGGATTTATCTTTGTTCATCAGTAAACTCACGAATATATCCAACTACACTCTCCATTTTTGCTCAGAAAACTTCGTCGGAAGTCGCCGGAATTCTCTGAAAATTAACCGGAAATTTTCGCCGGAAAACCGAGTTCATTCCATTTCGTCTGTTTACCCAAACATAAGATCTTGAAGCTCATACTGACATCCACTCACCTTAAACCTCTGAAGAATCTCTGTCGCAAGAAATTTCACTCGCCGGAATTCTCTGCAAGTCGCCGGAAAACCGGGACTTTCATCTACACGGTAATTACCTCGATTTTTCTATTTCCTTCCATTATTAGACAAATTCTAACATCACTCCATCACTCAGAATCAACCTCAGACGACATTGCCGGACTTTCTGTTTTCACCGGAAAACTTCTGAATTTTTCGGAAACTCGCTGTTAACCGGTATGATCATTCAAACATACTGATAATCATTACTCATTAGTTCAATTTCACATCTAATCCCTCCAAACTGTTAATCGATTCTAACAGCCGAAGGTCACCAAAACAGAGCCGACGATATTCGCCGGATTTTCTGAAGAAGACGATCTGTTCGGTACTTTCTTTCCTCAAACTCTTCGGTTCAATACTTTTCAATTATTCATCTTGTTCATTAACCGAATTAATCAAGTAACAGTTGCTTTAACCGATGTCTGTGTTTTGAACGAAGAAGACGAAGTTCAGTTATGTTATAAGATTAATTAAAATCAGTTTTATTAACGGGTTAGACACACAGTCCAGCGGTGGACTGTGTGCAAACAAATATATACACGTCCCGAGTTCGATTCTTGACACACGCACCTTCGCAGTAATAAAATGCCTTTTTGTTTAAAACTGAACCGGGTTAACTCCGTTAGATGTTAAGTATAATAAAAATCTGTACATTAACCAAGTTAGACACACAGTCCAGCGGTGGACTGTGTGTAACATTAAGTCACAGGTCCCGGGTTCGAGACCGGTTGACGACACCGGTCCAATGATTTAAAACATTTTTTAAAATAAAAGAATTTTGAATAAACTGAGTTATTATATAAATATAATTAAAAACAGAATTATTTCGGGTTAGACACGTAGCTCAGTTGGTAGAGCTGCGTGCACACGAACGGGAGGTCTCGAGTTCGAGCCTCACCCGGCGCATACACTTACACAATAAAACCGGTCAACAAGTCAACGGTCCACGGTCAACAAGTCAACGGTTAAAAAGTCAACATTTTTTTATTATTGTTATTTATTTATTTTATTTAAAAATCAATTAAAAATACTTAAAAATAACATTTTTAAAGTTGGAAAATAGCCTAAAACTCACAAAAATATATCCAAAAATCCTATTAAAGTTGTTAATAAAATCCAATTACTTACCTTACTTTTCGTTATTAATTAGGTTAGTTTTTCCTCGTCGATCAATCCTCTAAACTCGTGCGCATTCAACATCATCAACCGAACGCACCCACTGTGAGTGAATCTCTATAAATTCCCCGTTTGAATCACGTTTTTGGGGTGTATCATGTGTCTTACTATTTATTATATTTAAATCATTGTGCATACATCATATCATGAATAAATGTGTATTCAGCTTGTATAAACTGTTTGTGTGGTTATTGTTTAGATTTAATTTATTATTTTCAGTACATGCAATTTCATAGGCCGCCGCTCCCCATTACATTATGAGCGTGAACCTGGCGTGCCAACATACGATCGGCTCCGTTTGATTGAGCCTTGATCGCACAGACATTTATCATTTTCAGTACATGCAATACGATTGGCTCCGTTTGATTGAGCCTTGATCGCACAGTTTCATTCATGTTATATATTCATGCAAGTTGATATGTTATTGTATGCTGTTGGATTGTTAATGTATGTTATTGTTTGTTGTTGTTTGATATCGTATGCTAATGGTTTGTTATAGTATGCTAATTGTTGTTATTGTATGTTTATCTACGTTTGTTCATATATGAATATTGCACAATTTTTCCATATTAAATACAACAAGAAATAAATAATAAATGTTTTCTAACAAGGTTCACTCGCCAACTTTTTGTTGATCCAAAAACCATTTTTACACATGATACAGGTGAACAGGATGAAGCAAGGAAAACATAGGAAATTGCCTTAGAAGAAAAATAATGAAGTTTAGAAGGATGAATAGAACATGTTGTATTTGTTTGATATGATTGTATGATCTCTTTAAATTGAAATAATAAATATGAAACATTATAATAAATGTCATGAGCTTTGATGATAACCCAATCATGCCCCGGTCACCTTTTCCGCTGCGGGTCGGGGTGTGACAAAGAGTTTCAAAAACAATGGATCCTACCACTAGAAAAGGTCGGGTTACTTGGGTCATTGATCCAGCTAAGGTGGTTACAACAGTAATGCTTCCATTTGAGCAACCACTTATGCTACAAGATTTTGTCAAACTAGTGAAGTTGTGCTCAAGAGAACTAATGGATCTGAAATCATTAGTGTTTTTGATCCGATTGACATGTTCATGTTTTGTCTCTATATCTTGAACACATAGTATGGCAAAAAAAATATATGTGTTGGTGCTGGAAATCCATTTCTTGAGGAGCAATGTTGTTTCAAAGAGTCGTTGAGAGAGCTCGAGACAAAAAGAAAGAGATGATGGAGGTGTTGAAAAGGTTTGAGGCAAGAGAAAAGAAGGAAGAAAAAAAGAAGAAAGAAGTTGAGCATGTTGCTGCTTCATCCTCAAATAAATACCCAACTCAAGAAAATCAAGAAGTTGAAGAAATTACCACACCACAAAGCCAAGACATGAATCAACATAACCTAGAAGTCAAGGAAGCAGCGCGTTCATCATCTAACAAAGTCCCAGAAGTTTAAAGAAAAACAATCTTGTATGCAATTGTCTAGGGGGATATTGTTGGAACCGCTAATGACCGTTGATACTAGATTAAATAGTTAGGCTGTTTTGTGGGATAAACGAAAGCCATGGGGCTTATATGTAAATAAGATTTGAAGCCTTCTTTTTGGTGGCGCTTTTATGGGGGTGCCGGCATATTTATCAAATACGTCGGGAAGCATAGTATATAAGCTTGTTAGTGTGTGCACTCTAGGGTTACGAGTTTTTAGTGTGTGTTTCAAAAGGTGTATTGTAACAACCCTATATTTCCCAATTGAATCATGACATGTGTCCTAAAACCCTCCACATAATTAAAAATGTTGAAGGAGAAGGGTTATAATTATTAAAAAGGGCATGGATGTAAGTTGAGGGGTTGAAACTGTCTAAAAGGCAAAAAAATTTGTCGTTGGCGGTCCCTTGTAGACCGTATGAACATCCCCTTGCAGTCCGCAAGGGTGTTTAAATGTTATGGCGCCAAGGTCCCTTGCGGACTGTATGGGATATCCCTTGCGGTTCGTAAGAGGTCCCCAGACAACCGATAATTCATTGGCATTAGCCTATATGCTGCATTTTTGCCACATTTCTTCAATGTCACCACCTTTGATTCTGGCTGTGCCACATCCTAGACACTAATCAGCTCCCTAGCACTCCATAGACACTTGTCTTGCTCTCTTAATCCCTTTCTTCACTATAAATAGCCCTTGAGACGACCATAAATCTCACACCAACTCAAAACAATTCAAGTCAAATGTGAGTTCTACTCCTTTTCTACTTTCAAGAGCATTCCTTGAATGTTTTAAGAAGTCATCTGAATCTAGTAAGTATTCCTCTCTTAGCTTTTCATTGGTATTCAATTTACTAGCCAAATTTGAGCCGGAAGTCTGGAATTAGTCAACAGTTTAACTTTCCATTTGACTTCCGATTCGGACCACTTTGCTCAAGTCAATTTTAAATTAAATTCACCCACATGATCATAATAATATAAGGCATAATACCCTGCACTTATATCCCATGATCATCACGTCTTAATGGGTCAAATGACAAGTCAAACTTATATTATCAAAAAGTCAAAACGTAGCTTTATGCATATAGCGGCAAATGAGCTTTTAAACATTATAACCAAATTGTTTGACACGAAAACAATTTATACATCATCATAAAAATATATTCTAACACATTTGACTCGCCATGGACCCATTTGACCATTCGAACTCGTGTTTACGCGCATGACTCGTTAAAGTGGCATAAACCATATAAATGAGTCGTAACGGGTCAAAAACCTTTCTAAAACTCTTCAAAATCAGAATGTATGGTTAAATAAACCATTTTACATGAGGCTCCTCACTCGTATGGTTATAAACCACATTCTATCCGGTCAACACCTAATCTAGCAAAACCGAGCTTAATTCTAAGTTAACCGGTCAAGTCCAAAGGACTTATAATGACCCGACACAATTCTATTAGATAAATACTTTCATTCATTCTGGACTATAGGGCCCTCCAGAAGTCGCACATAAATTAATAAACTTTGAATTCAGCTATACTATGAGAACTAAATACACTGTGAATATATCTAGTACATGTAAATACTTTTTAGCCACTTTTTATTATAAAAAAATTGGGATATGGTACAAAACCACTTGGTTCAGATATCAAAATGGGCAAATGCTTTCAGAATGTTGATAATCCGAGTTTAATCCATATTACTTGAAAGACATAAAATATTTGGAGGTTAATCGTACATTATTCGGGCATCTCGATTCATTTATTGCAATGGCCATAAAAGGTGTGGGGTGTAGGCATACACTTGACAGGCATGAATTGAAATGGTGTGTATATTAATCATGAACTAGTTTTGAACACTAGTCCCCGAATATATGACAAGCATGTAAATCTGGTAACAATAAAATCCCAACGACTCACAAATGATTTAAAATGTTTTACAAATGGATTGGTTAATAGTATTTATCAGCGAAAGCTAGCGTATTTTTAAAGATTGACTTATAGGTGGCGCACCTTAATGGTAGGCCAGATAAGTTTCGGTCATGAGCTTTGGAATTTGCTACTCCATGGCTAAAAGACCCATGATGTATCAAGGCTATTTTATTAGATACTACTTTTGGGGATATTTTGTATCGAAACACAATGTTATAAATTTTAATATAATTTTAAAGTTTTTAATACTTGTACTTTATTACTCCCTACTTCTGTTGCATTTGTGAACTGATAGTCTGATATACAAGCTTCACGCATAAACCCCACATCCGGGCCCACCGGGAATTCAGGGTGTGAAAAACTAATACATTCATTAACTCTAATCAAGTCGACCGGTGGTATATTATGGCTCTATAGTAATCATATTTTGAGCTTTGATTATGAATCCGAGGGCTAATATTTGACGTCATTTGGGATCTATATCTTTTAGATGTTTACTTGTGTGTCGATTTCTGTTTTCATCTAGTTTCCACTGGATTTCATCATTTTAGACATCCAAACACCTAATCAATTTGCATTTATGTGTTATTCAATCACAATCACTATGATCCAAAGCTATTGGGATCCACAAAAACATATGGTACAATCTTTCAGAACATATTGTTGACTTTCAAACTAACTTCCCCTTTGATTTTTAGTGGCCATAACCGTTTCCACATGTTAATATTTTTTTAAATTAAGCCATACAAACGAGGATTTTATTCTCTTTAATTTGAGTATGCAATTGATATAATGTTATTAATTTAAAATAAGTTAGGATGTTACACGATTAACAATGTCTGTGTTTTTCCTGCCTCATCGCGTGAACACCACTTGTGTGTGTGTGTGTGCATCTTTCAATTATCGAAGTAAAACCTTAGCGGGATAAAACTATACTCGATAAAAAAAGGTGTACAACGCATATATCTCCATGTGATAATTAGATCACTTGATCTACTTAAAACGAGACAATAATGTCATGAATTAGCTTCCTAAATCTTGATGTAGAAAGTGCTTCGGTAAATAAATTTCTTAGTTTCTTGCTTGAACGAACATACGAACATGCTGAACAACTTTGTCACTTTTTGCAAGTTAAGAGTGACACAGAACTTTTATATACATTTGAATTTGTATGTAAATAACTTTGTTCGCTTTTGTTGAACAATAAATTTGTCCCTCGTTGACAATTTGTAATTGTTGATTTAGGACGGATTAGTACTGTAATATGTTCGATTTTGTAGATAGATTTGATTTGTATGTAGCTGAATTAGATATTGATGCTTTGATGAAACTCGCGGTAGCTGTAGAATTATATTGATTTGTTGACAGTTTAAGAGAAACGAATTATGCGATTCGTTGGATCTCTGCATTTATTTGAAGTATTATTCCGATTTATCAAACTGATAAAACTGAAATTGAAGTTAGATGTTATCTTAAATTCAGTAGCTATAGAATATAATTTGATCTGATTTTTTGAAAGTTTAGGAAAAATCGATACGTGATTAATTACACTTCTGCATTTGTTTGAAGTATTCTTCCGGTTGATCAAATTGAGAGAAAGTGAAACTGTTATTCGAAGTTAAGGTTCTACTGAATGAATTATGAATCTGATGTTATTGTTTGTGTAATTAGGTATAGCAAGGTGCAATTTGCGATGGATGAATTATCTTAGACAGACGATAAACTACAACAATTTTACCAAGGAAGAAGAAGATATCATCATCAAATTGCATCAGAGTATAGAAAACAAGTATCTGAGTTTGATAATAATCATTGCAAATTTGCATCCATTGTTCATGAGCTCATATTATACGAACCGAATTAGAAACAATTTTGTAACATTTTTTAGATGGTCAACCATTGCTTCATAATTACCAGGAAGAAGCGATAACGAGATTAAGAACCACTGACGCACGCACTTGAAAAAGTGCAAGGACGAACAGATCAGATTCATCATATTGCGAACAAAATACACGAAGAACATAAGATTAAAGTCGAATGGAGCAGCATTTGATTGGTTTTCAGCTTCCTCTCGTACCTTCGTCGATAATTAGGTATTGATGCCCAAACTACTCTTCTGGTAACTTATTTTTAATAATGTTTAGTTTCATCTGGAAACCTGTTCATTGTGGCATAATGTTTTCTTATAGAATGTTTATTTAGAGGTTAGAGAAATTAGGATGGGGTAGCATATTCCTAGGAATTCAAGATAAAGTTTCATTATAGAATATTTTCTTTTATATTTATTACTGCTCTGAGTTTGGGTATGCTGTTCTTGCACTGATATTTTTATAAAAAGTTTTAGTTGTTTTGGTTAAAAATTACCGAAGCAATTAAGTGATCAAACTTAGTTTGTGAGGTAGCGTGCTATTGTGATTAGTAAAAATATGTTAAGTTGATTGATTATGAAAACAGTTTCAGGATATAGCTTCAGCATATCGAGCTATATCGAATAAACAAGTAAATGCGATAAAAATAAAAGTTAACACAGGATGTACGAGGAAAGCCCTTAATCAAATGAGATTGCTGGCACAAAACCTCGGGAGCTGACAATCGTCAGCTGCCTTTTTCTTCTTATTGCTTGAAATAACAAGATACAACGTCAGGATAGTGCTCAGATTAACTCTAGGTGTTACAATGATTGAGAATTGTGAGTGTATGAGTGTGGTTGTAGCAAGAATTCAGAGAGTGTACGAGTTTGTGAGCTTGAGAGAGTGTGTTTTCTACTGATCCGGCACCCCATATATATAGTCACAAAAACAAACTAATTATCCTATTATTCCGGAATACTCTGAATATGCCCTTATGACCGTTGCAGATCTATTCTTCCGGCTTCAACGTTCTTCTTTCAACAAGATTGAGCGAGGCTTCAGGGTGACTTGGTCCTTGTGAACGTTTACGACCTGCAACCAAAGTCTACAAGTAAACCGTTAATCATGATCAAGATATTCCCGCATGATGTTACCAATATCATGGTTCAGTATCCTGATCATCAATAAGAGATATAAAAATCAAGATATACAGTCAAGAGATGGGATCAAAATTCCATCCATAACAGTAGAGTATCACATTTGTAATTCAAGTTTATTGATGTTTTTAAAGTTTTGTATTGTCATGGGTTTTACATGGTTAATGTTTGGTGTTATTTACCCTTCACCGCCTCAAAGCGGAGCGGCTTCCATCTAGCGTTTGTATATGTTACGTGTTAATTTGTAAAGCCCCGACCGCATACATTGTGTCTTATTTTGTAAGGTCCCAGTAGCAACGCGGCGCGGGTTCATCTAATTCTATTTTTAATTATAAACAATGTATAAAATAATATTGATTTAAAAGTAATTTGATATATATTTGAAATAATTGAAAAAGTAGATGGTAATGTAGAGGTTTATGAAAGTTTGCATATGTAGAAAAAGTATAGTTTTTGAAGAAAGTTTGGAAATTTGATGAAATGCTTAGTTGGTAGTATGTGGAGGTTTGTGAAATTTGCTATTGTGGAAGCTCTAAACATGCTTACTATGATTAATAAATGGAGTTAATATTCACACATTCCTCTTCTCTATCTCTCTCTATACATACACAAATATATGTCTCTCTATACATACACAGATATATGTAGAGAGAGATAGAATGAAAAAGGATGTGAAAATAAGATGTAGGGATGTGGGAATTGTGAGAGCCTTAATAGAGCTTTTGTAAATGTACTAATTGTTATGACACAATAGAAAAAGTAAAGAAAATGTTATTAAAAATAGAGAATAAAAATGAGGGTTGGAATTATTTGTAGGAATATATATATATATATGGAGAATTATAGAGAGAAAACTCACTTAAGTTAAGAAAACTCAATAAAATCTTATGTAACAATTTTTTTCTAAAAGTTAGGTAACGTAAGTTACATGTTATCCACGTTTTGTAACAAAAAAAAAAAAAAAAAAAAAAGTGCCGACGGGATGTTTTAATATTTTTTTTTTAAAAAATTTGGTGTTTATATATACACACACACACACACACACACTTAAACTGAATTTGTAATTTTTCATAAAAAATCTCCTCGACGCTTTTTTTTACAAAACGTTTGATAACATGTAACTTGAATTTCCTAATTTTTTTTAGAAAAAAATTTGTTACGTAAGATTTTCTTGAGTTTTCCTTAAAATGACAATTAATGTCACGAATAGTGTAGTAGATCTTGACATATACAGTGCTTTAGTATATGTTTAAATTTGTCACCATTCCTAAGGTTGGAGGCTGAACCTATAGTATAAGTAACCTAGACTTTGGTCTAGAGTCTCTAAAAAAATAGGGCCCCCACTTACAAGAAAATTAATATGCTAACCTATTAATATTAGTGTAAATATATTGTTTTAGATTTTTTTGATTCCTTATACAAGCAAACCAATAGTTGTTTTATATTTTTGCTTGGTTTCAAAGACGGATAAATGATCATTGTTTATAACAATCAAATAAGGTAAAAGGTCCTCAAAGTTTCATTTCGCTTTGAGCCCCAAAAAGGTTGAAACGGCCATGTAATGTTGAACAATGCATGTCACATTGATATCAAGGACATCTTATGAACAATTTACAAACTCAAACTCAACCAGGCAATTATTAGCTATTAAAAATTTATAATAATTTATGCACTTTTTATGTATAAAAAGATATTGTATAATACACATTCTATAATTTTTAGCATAATTATATATACAACAATATTAAATATAAAGTTACATATCATGTTACATAAATAGTAATATTATACATATTTAAATACTATGTGTGTTTAGCCTTGGCAGTCTAATTCAAGATTTGTGTATAAAACTAAAGGTCGTTGATTAAGTGAGCTTATGAGACTGGGTTTTTTAAACTTAGCTCAATTTAAGTTTTTTTGTAAAATGACCGTAAATAGTTTATAACTGATTCAACTTCATTTCAACTATTAATAAAAAGTAAGAGAGTTCGCAGGTTCAAATCTAACAAAGGAAGTTATTTTAACTAATTAGTGTAATATACTGATATAGGATAAGAGTAAACTTTATTCTTGAAAAAAATCTAAAGTATTTTATTATTATTGCATCCTAGGAGACGGGCAAAACTATTATTTGACATACTACGAGATGTCTATAAAAGGCCAAAACTAGCTACAAAATTTGTTTTTGGGCTGGCCAATCTTTACAAAATATCTTTTCATAAATTGGAGGATCGTAGTGGGTGTGGCATATGAATAATTGATAAAAGCATCAAAATATTTAATACTAACAGATGAGGTTTTATATTTATAATTGTACGTATAAATAAATCACCAAATTTGTAGTTATGATTGGACCAATAGTAATTTATACAAGCATTTTAATACTATAATATATAAGTTTATATAGGGGAAGGATCACCTAAAAAGTGGATTTCGTCTAAATACTCTAAAAAGAATTGTGGTAATAATATGTGGCATTCCTTATAAGTAGGAAGAAATGACATTTTGATACTAAAATTTTTTTGTCCTTATAAGTAAGAGGGTGAAAATGACATGTAGCATCCCTTTTGTTTTCTAAAAAATATAACAAAAAAAAATCTCGTACAAAAAATTTAGTACAAAAAATAGGACAAAAAAATCCACTACAAAAAATATAGCACAAAAAAAAATCCAGCACAAAAAATTTCAAGAAAAAATTGAAGACAAAAAATTTCAACACAAAATATAGTACAAAAATCCAGCATAAAAAAATGTTATACAACATAGAAATAAAACACATTTTTGTGGGTTTTTTAGTCGTCATATTTTATATAGCAATATGATACTCAAATTAAAGATAAAAAGACGTTTGATTTTATGGTGAAATTTTTATAAAAAAATAATGTTGTATAAAAAAGTTATGAACGTTTAAAAAATAGAGTGAAATATGCATGTGGCTTGAATGCGGAGAGAAACTCAATAAATAGAATTTTACCAAGATACTCTTACCTTCCTCTTTTTTCCTATATTTTTATCTTAACAATTTATTTGAAAAGTAAATTGTTAAGATTTCTTCTCATCCTTAGTCAAAATAAACTTTTTATTTGATTTTACTCCAGTTTATATTATAATAATTATATTTTATATATATAAATACATCACTATATTACATATAATAATTTATCATTGTAGGGCCTGGTTATATTGAAAACTAAATAGTTGACTTATACTTTCACATTTTCAGTTAGAATATTTTAAGTATCTACTTTTTACATATCCATATGGGTATTTGTTTATTTTCTTAAAAGTTAACAAATTTTGTATATTTTCGAATCCATATGGGTATTTTGTTTATTTTCTTAAAAGTTAACAAGTATTATATATTTTGGAATCATATAAGTCGAGAGAGAACAAATGTAACGAATATTTTTATATTAGATTATCTGAACTTTTGAAAATTTGGTGAATGGATATCTAGTGAATTATAATTTAATGAAATTATAATTACTAATTAAACTTTTCATATGGTGAAACTCTTATGTAGAGTTTTTATGATTACATTTGATGAGTTTTAGTAGAGTTTAAGTCTATAATTATTAAGACTCTTAACTCTTCATATGGTGAAACTCTTGATGACATTTGATGAGTTTTATTAGAGTTTAACTATATATATAACGAGACTCTTAACTCTTTAAGAGACTCTTATATATTTAGAACACCATGTGCCTAATATGAAGAGAACACTAGAGAAATACAAGAGATATGATACAAGTAAAATTCATGAATAAATGGAGAGTTCTTAGAAAGATGAAATACTTGAAGACCCATGTGTTGGGTACTTAGAGAGATATGTTTTCTCTATACGATTTCATCGCCTTCGTATCATAATTTTTCCACAAGTTCTAACACTATAATTTTATCCGGTGTAACCTCGGGCGCGTGGCCATCTCTGACAGTACATACTGCTTCGGCTGTTATACTCTGGAAAACAGTCGCGTCGTCTTTAGTAGAGACGCGGAATCTATTTTAAGATTGTAGGAACTAGGTTCACTTTTTATTAAAATATATTACGAAATATATAATAACGAGACTCTCGTTATTACGAGATTGTTGCTACAATCTTAAAACTTTATGAGGATTTTGGGTTAACAAAATGATTTATTAACAAAAAAAAAAAATTTTTAGAGATTATGATCTTATAAATATTATCTTTGGTAAATATGTATGTAGTACAACTTGGTGTGTTTGGATTTATTAAGATTGTGGTACAATCTTAAATCCTATACCATGGTACAAAACGAATAGTTTTGGTTCAATCGTTGATTTTGAAACGATTTTGGAATCGTTAATTTTTTTCTAACCTTTGTGTTAGAATAAATTTACTGTGTAAACCATACGTTTTTTTAAACGTTAAATTTCTCTAACTTGTGTGTTAGACCGAAATTATGGGTGAAAACCATACATATTTTTTTGTAAACGTTAAATTCTCTTGTTGGGATTGAACCCTATGAAAGGAACAGATGATATAAAGCCAAATAACACTACCCGAGCTTTGGTTCAACTATCAGAGGTTACATCCTCTGATGTACTTACACTGCTTTCCATAAAGACTGCTCATCCTATCATCTGCCTTCACAAAGCTTCAAGGTCTGCCAGAGTTAACAAGGACAGAGGATAGGAATCAGAATTTAGTCATTAGCTTAGTTAATCAATGTAACAATGCCAAGCACTGATAGTTAGTATAAGCAGTGTTTAGAGTCAGTTACATATTGTTTTCTGTCACTATCAACCCTGACGTCATCAAAGATGCTTAGAGGTTAGATAGTTAGTATAAATAGGCAACTCTTGTAACCTTTAAACTCATCTCTTAAAAGATAAACTTTCGCATATCATCTTCTCTGCATTTTCTCATTACCAAACTGTAATTGCAAAGGCTAAGGGGGAGTTTGTGAATCACAAGCAAGTTAATTAACTTGAAAGCATGATGATGATGAAAACAAACGACCATTGCTTGTAGTAAAAGTTTTCCATCTTATTCCGCTGCAAATCCCTTTTAATTCAATCATTTTCCATTTTTGAAACAAAAACTACAAGTAATTCAAACTCAGATCCTAACAATTGGTATCAGAGCTTGATTCATCAAATTCGATCTAACAATCGATTTGGTTCGAACAGATCAGCTCTCTTGCTATTCAGTTTGGTTGTTTTTGTTTGATATTCAGAGTTTTTACTACGTTCAAAGTTTTAAAACAAAATCTGAAAAAAATCAACTGAAAATGTCTCAAAACACACAGGATGCCAATTCTGGTTCCTTGTTCAAACCGCCGATGCTCAAAAGAAATGAATATTTCATTTGGCAACGACGGATGGGTCACATCCTTGCTCAGCAAAACACCAGTTGCTGGAGATCTGTTGCTTATGGACCTCACGTTCCAATGGTTTCAAGCACAGAGGATCCAACCAAGCAAGTGCCAAAAAATCCTGAAAACGTTTCGGAGCAGGATTTCCAGAAAATTTAATTGGATGCTAAGGCATTTAGCATAGTTGCTTCGGCCTTAACCAATGAAATTTATACTGGTCTACTCCATTGCAATAGTGCAAAGGAGTTATGGGATGCACTTAAGGAGAAATTTAGTGGGACTGAGGAAGTGATAGAAAGTAATAGAGAAGTTCTAAATCAGCAGTATGAAACGTTTTGTCACTTGAAAGGAGAGTCTCTAACACAACAATTTGAACGTTACAGCTGTCTCATCAGTGAACTTAGACTGGTTAACATGGTTTTTCCTAATTCGACTATCAATAGTCATTTCCTTAGATCGTTACCAGATAAGTGGGACGGTAGCTTATGTAACGCGAAAATCTGTTGGGTTTAAAGAAATGTCGTTGACACAACTTCATGGGATACTCTCACTTATGAGAGAGAGTTAAACCAGAAAAAGAAGTTGCAAGATTCTGGCAAAATGACTAATGATTACTCATTGGGTAATACAGCTCTTTTTGGCCAAGAAGAAGGTTGTGGCAGCAGTAAGGACCAAAGTTATAATCACTATATAGATATTACATCTGGTGGGAACTTTGGATCTGAAACATATGCACCCAACTATGCTTTTACTGCTAGTGGGAAAAGCCAAACCTCTGACAATCTATCCTTTGAGCTGAATGATTTACAACACACTGAACCTTCTGATCTTGAGGAAATGGATATTTTGCACCAACTGGCCCTATTGAGAGTTAGGGCTAGTAAAGTTTATAAGAGAACTGGTAGAAAATTCCCAGGTTTGCATGGGGGGTTGAAGGTTGGGCTGGATAAATCAAAAGTCAAGTGTTATAAGTGTAATAGGCTAGGGCACTTTGCCAGAGAATGCAGGTCTCAAAGTTCTGGACCAATAATGACTCATCCTGGCCCTAGACCTCAGCACACACAAAACACTGCTCATTATTCACAATATGCCCCATCTCAACATGTTCAAAACACTGCCCACTTTGCACATCCTGCTACCACTGTTCCAGTGCATTATGTTCAATCCACTGCTCCACAAATTCAATATGTTCAGGCACCATCTCATCCTCAAGTGCTTGTTCAACAAGCACCCATTTTTACACAACCTGCTCAAACCACTGCTAGTCAAGCAGAGGTTGGTCAACAAAGCTTTTTCACACAAAGTTATGTTGACTGGAGCAGTTTGCCTGATGATTTGACTGATGAAAACTTTGCTTTAATGGCCAAAAATGATGTTGACCAAGAATTTTGTTTAATGTCCTTAGAGGCAATTGCTGAAGGTGCTGAATCTGTGGAGATAGTGTCAAATCTGATGGAGTTCAAGTGTGTGATGAAACGGTGGTTTCAAGTGAAGAAAGAAAAAATGCTGCTGATAAGGAAAAGAACTCTCCTACTGACTCATGGAACATTGATGTGTGTGAAGATGAGTGTGATTGTGCTCTTATGGCTGCTACGAAGGTATCACCTCAGATCCTTAAAGATCTATGTTCTGACAAATGCATCATTACTTTTGCAAACATCAAAAAGGTGAATGAAAACCTGAGAAACAAAATTTTAGAAGATGAACTTAATTTTGAAAAACTGATTAAAGAGTTAAAATCAAAGTTAAGTGAAAAAGATTCTGAAATGAGTAGCCTAAGACATGAATCAAGCATAACCAAGGACCAACTCCAAACTATGGTAGAAAAATACCAAGTTTGTAAAAAGGAGTTAGAAGAAACCCAAATCACTTGTGAAAAATGGGTTGAGTCCTGCAAAGGTTATGAAATTATGCTTGATGCTCAGATCAAGAGCAACATCAAGTTTGGTGTAGGTTTTAGAGCCTATGACCAAAATGAGAAAAATATTGCTGAAATTGATTCTGAGTTGGTTGAAGTTGTCCCTACAAATTTGGCTGGTGAAGAGATAAAAATCACAGATAAAGCTGGAAACAAAATTGTTTTGGAAAAACCAGAGGTTTCAACAAAATATAAAGAAATTGAAAAATATCAGTTTAAACCAATATGGTCAGATGAATGTGATATCTTAGAGAACTTTAAGCTTATGGACTTCACAACCACTTATGGTATTAAAGCCCCAAAAGCACTAGTGATCCCTATCAAAGATGTGCCAGCAGAGGTTACAACCACTGCTGAGAAAAAGTCTGATAGGAAAAGAAGAGTAAAGATTAAACACTTGTTTTGTGAATTTTGTGAAAAAGAAATCATGTGGCTGCAGATTGTTTTCTTTTAAAAGCCTATGATATTAACAAAACTTGTGTTATCAAAAACTCTTCAAAATGCACCATCTGCAACAAAACAAATCACTCAACTCAACAGTGTGCCTATCTCAAAAACTATGAACATAAGGTAAAAGAGATCAAGGCAAAAGCACTTGAAAGAGAAAGTTCAAGTTCTGTTGGAAATAAATCTAAGCAGAGTTTTGAACCAATTGAAACATCTATTACAAAAGCCTTAACCAAAACCTCTGTTCAAAGAGAGGTGCAAGTGACAGATGCCCCACCTTCAAACTCATTTCCAAGAGGGTATGGCCAACCTACTTATAAAAAGGTTCCTCATGCTTATGAAGGCTACAAGAAGCCTTCAAAGCAAAGAGTAAACAGGCACCCTTAAGGATACAATCATTTGATAGGTAATGGTCAAGAGCAGATGTTACAAGAAAATTTCAAAACCACTGACCATTGTCCTAGACTTGAGGCTGGACCATCTGTGACCCCATCCAAAGCCATTTTGGCTTTGGAGACCAATCTTAACTGATCTATTTACTTAAATGTGCATGGACCCTCTACTTGCCTTGATAGCTTATGGTATGTAGATAGTGGAGGTTCCAGGCACATGACACGATGTAGAGCCCTTCTCAAGGACTTCCTGGCTCATGGGGGGGGGGTGATATATCTTTTGGTGATAACTCAAAGAGAAAGGTTTTAGGGTTTGGATCGGTTCTGGCTGGTAAACTCAAGTTTGAAAATGTGAATTTGATTGACAATCTGAAATTTAACCTGCTGAGTGTCTCACAGTGAGTGATAGAGGATATGGATCCTTCTTCACTAAGAAAACTTGTCAAATTGTGGGACCAGAGGTTGTTAAAAGGATTGATCAAATCATTGCTGAGAGCAAAGCACAATTCACTACACACAGAAGTGGGAATGTGTATGTGGTAGATATGCTAAAAGATAATCCTATGTCTGGGACATGTCTATTCTCAGTTGCTTCTAGCAAAGAGACTGAGTTATGGTATAGAAGACTTGGACACACAAATCTTAAAACTATCACCACACTCTCAAAACAAAGTCTTGTAAGAGGCTTGCCTCACAAGCAATTTTCCTGTGATGAACATTGTGTTTCCTGTTTAAAAGGCAAACAGCATAAAAGTTCTTTCAAATCAATTGAAGAGTCCAAAACAAGCCAGTGTTTACAACTGTTGCACATGGACTTGTTTGGCCTAGTGCAAATCATGAGCTTAAAACACAAAAGGTATTGCCTAGTGATAGTTGATGATTTATCTAGGTTTACATGGACCTTCTTTCTTCATTCTAAGGATGAAACTGCAAGCATTTTGCAAAACTTTGTCAACAAGTAGAAAAGCAATTTGATCTTCCAGTAAAAATCTTTAGAAGTGACAATGGAACAGAGTTTAAAAATGGGGAGTTGGATGCTTTTTGTGAGTCAAAAGGAATTGTTAGACAATATAGCATTCCAAGAACTCCAGAACAAAATGGGGTGGTTGAAAGGAAAAACAGAACCTTAATTGAATCAGCAAGAACTATGCTAGCAGATTCTGGTTTACCCCTGTCCTTTTGGGCAGAGGCTGTAAACACTGCTTGCTATGTTCAAAACAAAGTTTTGATTAACCCCAGGCATCAAATGACTGCCTATGAGATTTTGTATAAAATCAAACCTCTGATTTCATATTTTAAAATTTTTGGCTGTTCATGTTTCATTTTAAACTTAAAAGATTCTATATCTAAATTTGCAGCCAAAATTGATTGTGGTTATTTTCTGGGATACTCAACCACTGCCAAAGCCTACAGAATTTTTAACTCTAGGACAAAGTGTGTTGAAGAAACTTTGAATGTGAAGTTCAATGAGCTATCATCACTGAAAATCCCAGCAAATCCTGCAGAGCTTTTTGATTTAGATAAATTCACATTTGCTGATGTTTCTATCAAGCTAGACAATGCAGGTACACCAAAATCATCTGAAGAAGATCAAGATCAAGGATATGACTGCGTGCTTCCATAAACAGAAGTCTATTCTTCAAACAGAGGATCAAGTGCTACAAGCTCTTGTGTAAACTCTGCCACTTCTGGGTCAACAGTGGTTGATCCTCAAACCTCTGCCAGTTCACAAAATCAAACATCTGTTGATAAAAGTCCTACATCTGGGCACCAAAATCATCAGAATGTTACCTCTATACCCCCAATACCACCACAACCATTCTCATCAGTGGCTGATACTTCAATTTCACCAGCAGAAGTTAGCTCAGATGATACACATTTGCAGCCATCACCTCAAAATGCTATTGTTCCATACCTAGGTGATTTGATTTATCTCAAAAGCCATCCAGCAGATAAAGTTATTGGCAACATCAAATCTGGGGTGCTCACACGAAGCCAATCCCAAAATATTTGTCTTTTTTGCTGGTTTTCTATCACTCATACAGCTAGTCAAGTACCAAGAGGCACTGAAAGACAACAGTTGGGTAGAGGCCAAGAACTCCTTCAGTTCAAAAGACAACAAGTTTGGGAGCTTGTGCCACTGCCATAAGATGTAAATCCAATTGGCACAAAGTGGGTCTTCAAGAACAAAACTGATGAAAGGGGTATTGTTGTCAAAAACAAAGCAAGGCTCGTGGTTCAAGGCTATAGACAGGAAGAAGGTATAGACTATGATGAGACTTTTGCTCCTGTAGCAAGGTTGGAAGCTATTCGTGTCACACCCCGACCCGCAGCGGAATAAGAGTCGGGGCATAATTGGGTTATCACCAAAGCTCATGATGTTTACTAAAATGTTTCATATTTATTAAATTCAAATTACAACTTAAATATCCAAATCAAAATCCATACAATTACAAGGAAATGAAACTATGTAAACAATCCAAAGCTTAAACTGATTTATTCTTCTAGGCCTTCCTATGTGTTTCTTCCTCAACTGGATCACCTGTATCATATGTAAAACGGGGGATATTTTGGGTCAACAAAAGTTGGCGAGTGAACCTTGTTAAAACATTGTTATTAATTTCTTGTTTTATTTCATATTGAAAATTTGTGCAATAATCACATGTGAGCAAACATATATAAATAACAAACACAAACCACTTTGAATGAGTATATGATATGAATGATGATGAATGTGAGATCAAGGCTCAATCAAACGGAGCCGATCGTATGAGGCACCTGACGCTCAACCCGTCTCCCACGGGGAACTGATGGGCCTTATGATATGCGTGCACTGAAAATGATAAATCCAAACTACATATAATCCACACAACAATTGATACACATTTGATACACATTTGATCACAGATATGATGGATGCACAAGTGTTTAAATATAATAAGGAATTAAAAGACACATGATACACCCCAAAACATGATTAAAACGGGGAATTTATAGAGATTCACTCACATTGGGTGTGTTCTTTAATGATGTTGGATGCGCACGAATTTTAGAATTTGATCGACGAGAAAAAACTAACCTAAAATAATAACGAAATGGTTCGGTAAATAAATGGATTTTATTTGAGATTAATACTTTTAATTCATAATCTTAATAGGATTTTTAGATTTATTTTTGTGAGTTTAAGGACATTTTCTAACTTTAAAAATATTATTTTTTAAGTATTATTAAATAATTTTCTGATTAAATAAATAAAAAAAAGAAATAAAAAAAATGTTGACTTTTTGACCGTTGACCGTTGACCGGTCGGACTGTGAGTTTGTATGCGCTGAGTGAGGTTCAAACTCGGGACCTCTCGTTTACGTGCACGCAGCTCTACCAACTGAGCTACATGTCTAACCCGAAATATTCTCTGTTTTAATTATATATATATACTAATTAACTGTTATTTTTTTTGGTTTATTTCAAAAAGGATTTAATATGGCCGAACCGACTTCAGTGACCCGGAGTCGAACTCGGGTCCTTCGGTTCGAGTGCGCACAGCCCAACCAGTTGGGCTGTGTGTCAAATCTGTTAAACTTATGATTTATATTATTCTTATAAACATTCTGTGACTTGTTCTGATTCAGTTGTAAAAATGTTAGTTTTAATTCTGAAATTTGGTAACGTGTGCGATTCGAACCCGGGACGTGTGCATTGTTTGTGCACACAGTCCACCGCTGGACTGTGTGTCTAACCCGTTCGAATATCCGTTTTTAATTATACTTATACACATGTTTTAACTTCATCTTCTTCGTTTATCGAATTACCGAACAGTGAATTGACTGTTTGTTTAATTGACCAACTACGCTTATGATTGATTGAATTGAAGTAAAAGAAAGGAATTTAGGGGGTAAGATGTACCAATCACAGAGTGTCTTCTTCAGATTTTCCGGCGAAATTCGTCGGCCCCGATTTGTGACTTCTCGGCTGAATATATTGATTAACAGCTTAGAACCTTTGTTTGAACAATTAAAGTATGAATTAAGAGATAGCAGAGAAATTTAGACAGATATACCGGTCGAGGAATGAATACGGTTTTCTGACGATCGATTCCGGCAAAGTTCCGGCGAAATTGGAAATCTCCGGCGACGAGCTTTAGCTTCGAAAAAGTGAGCGGTTCTGAGCGAAAGGATTTCCGAAAGATTGAGTGGGTATTTATAGGGAAGAACTGAATGTATTGGGTCCGATTTTGGGTCTTAATTCGCGGTCAAGGGTTTTCCGGTGGTTACGACTAAAATTGAGGGTCAGACATCGGTTATAACCGATGTCGAAGTCGGTTAACGTTTTTTGGTCAAAAGGAAATTGGCCAAAGTCGCGGATTGCCGGATTTTACGGTGATTGCGAGTTCTGAGCGCGGTGATCTCCGATTTTGAATTCGGGTTTTATTTTAAGTATTATTTGTTTCATATTTTCACAAAGAAGGCGTGTGGCGGAGCGGTGTGTTGTGTGTTTGAGTTTGTGGGTGACCCGGGTTCGAAACCCGGCGTCCCCATTTTATTTTTTTTTCTCACTATTTAATATTATTTATAAATTATGGTTTTTAAATTCTAATATATTTATTAATTATGTATCGTTTAAAATTAAATTGAGCAATAAATACGCAACGAAAAAATATAACTGGATATTTGATTAATAACGAAGCGGGTTTTGGAAAACCGTTTTTCGACGGATGTTACAGTGTCCCCTACTTTTAGAAATTTCGTCTCGAAATTTAAGTAGTAGTGGTAACAGGAAAAAGATGCGGGTATTTCTCGCGCATTGAGTCTTCACGTTCCCAAGTAAACTCAGGTCCTCGTTTTGACTCCCAACGTACCCTCACAATTGGAATACGCCTTCGTCTTAAACGCTTCTCTCCGAAGTCCATGATTTCTACTGGTCTTTCAATGAAGTGCATAGATTCATCGATCTGAATGTCTTCTAGCGGAATATGGAGGTTTTCATCGGCGAGGCACTTCTTCAAGTTTGATACGTGGAATGTGGGATGAATTCTGTTGAGCTCTTCTGGTAGGTCAAGCTTGTATGCTACAGGACCTACTCTTTCGAGTATCTTGAAAGGTCCTACGTAGCGTGGTGCTAGCTTGCCCTTCTGGCCAAAACGAATCACTCCCTTCCACGGTGATACTTTTAAAAGTACTTGATCCCCAATGTCAAACTCCAAGGGCTTTCGTCATTTGTCTGCATAACTCTTTTGACGACTTTGAGCCGCTAGAAGATTGTTTCGAATTTGAATGACCTTGTCGGTTGTTTCTTGAATTAACTCTGGACCGGTGATTTGTGATTCCCCAATTTCGTGCCAACATACTGGAGATCGGCACTTACGACCATATAAAGCTTCGAAAGGAGCCATGCCGATACTTGAATGATAACTATTGTTTTACGAAAATTCAACTAATGGTAGATGAGCGTCCCAATTCCCTTTGAAGTCTATGACACATGCTCGAAGCATGTCTTCAAGAGTTTGGATGGTGCGTTCAGATTGTCCATCAGTTTGAGGATGAAAAGCGGTACTGATATCTAATCGTGTACCCAAGGCGGTTTGTACGGCTCGCCATGTTCGTGAAGTGAAACGACCATCACGGTCTGAAATGATGCTTAAAGGTACACCATGACGGCTTACGATCTCTCTGATGTAGATACGAGCTAACTTCTCGTTCTTGAAGTCCTCGCGAATCGGTATGAAGTGAGCTGATTTTGTAAGACGATTAATGATTACCCATATGGTGTCATACCCACTGGAGGTGCGAGGTAACCCGGTAATAAAATCCATGGTTATGTTTTCCCACTTCCATACAGGTATTTCGGGTTGGACTAGGAGTCCTGAAGGTCTTTGATGTTCAGCTTTTACTTTGGAACAGGTAAGGCACTTGGAAATAAAAACAGCGATGTCCTTTTTCATGCCAGGCCACCAGTAGGTGTATCGTAGGTCTTGATACATCTTGTCGGCTCCTGGGTGTCCAGAGTACCGTGTTTTGTGCGCCTCATTCATAAGGAAATCACGAAGGTTATCGCGATCGGGAATCCATATGCGATTTAGATAGTATAGAATACCGTCGGATTTGGTTTCGATTTTGAGTTCAGCTCCACATGACAGCTCATCGCGTACGTCATTTTCGGTTACAGAAACATGTTGAGCTGCTCGGATTCGATCTTTGATGTCGGTTATGATTTGCAAACATAAAAGACGAATGGAGTTCGTATAACCTTTTCGACTGAGTGCATCAGCCACCACATTTGCCTTGCCAGGATGATACCGAATTTCACAGTCGTAGTCGTTAAGAAGTTCGACCCATCTTCGTTGCCTCATATTCAACTCCTTTTGGTTGAAGATATGTTGGAGACTTTTGTGGTCAGTGTATAATTCACACTTGGTACCGTAGAGGTAATGTCTCCATATCTTGAGAGTGAACACAACGGCTCCAAGTTCCAGGTCGTGGGTGGTGTAATTCTTTTCATGAACCTTGAGTTGCCTAGAAGCATAGGCTATCACTTTTCCTCTTTGCATTAATACACAGCCTAGCCCTTGCCCTGATGCGTCGCAATACACTACAAAGTCATCGCAACCTTCAGGAAGTGTGAGGATAGGTGCGTCACAAAGCTTTTGCTTTAGGGTTTGGAAGACTTCTTCTTGTTTAGGTCCCCATATGAAGGGTTTTCCTTTATGAGTCAAAGCCGTGAGTGGTACAGCAATACGGGAGAAATTGGCAATGAAGCGGTGATAGTAACCAGCCAAACCAAGAAATGACCTTACTTCGGTAGGGGTACGTGGCGCTTGCCATTCCTGTACTGCCTTGATTTTTGAAGGATCGACATGTATTCCCTTGTCATTGACGACATGTCCAAGGAATTGTACTTCTCTTAACCAGAATTCGCATTTTGAGAACTTAGCGTAGAGCTTTTCAGTCCTCAAGAGAGTAAGGATGAGTCGAAGGTGTCGTTCATGATCGGATTTAGACTTGGAGTAGATCAGGATGTCGTCGATGAAGACTATGACAAAGCGGTCGAGGTAGGGTTTGCATACCCTATTCATTAGATCCATGAAGACAGCTACGGCGTTGGTTAAACCGAATGGCATGACCATGAATTCGTAATGACGATAACGAGTCCGGAAGGCGGTCTTTGGGACGTCTTCTTCATGTACTCTGAGTTGATGATAACCAGAATGAAGGTCGATTTTTGAAAAGCAGGTGGCGCCTTGAAGTTGGTCTAGGAGGTCATCGATGCGAGGTAATGGGTAGCGATTCTTAACCGTTAACTTGTTGAGTTCTCTATAGTCGATACACATGCGAAACATTCCATCTTTCTTCTTCACAAAAAGAACAGGTGCACCCCAAGGCGAGGAGCTAGGACGTATGAATCCTTTGTCAGTCAGTTCTTGCAGTTGACAGGCCAGCTCTTGCATTTCGGATGGGGCTAGCCTATACGGAGATTTTGCGACTGGTGTAGCGCCAGGTACAAGATCGATGCGGAATTCGACTTCTCTCACAGGAGGGAGTCCTGAGATGTTGTCGGGAAAGACTTGTGGGAGTTCTTTCACAACTGGGATATCTTCGAGTTTCTTCTCCTTGTTTCCCTTTTTGACGACGTGAGTTAGGAATGCGACATAGTTCTTGCGGAGATATTTTCGGGCTTGAAGGCAGGACATTAATTTGAGTCCTTTCGAAAGGGTTTCCCCAAAAATACGTAGGGTCTGACCGTCTGCAAGAGGAATGCGAATGAACTTTTCGCGGCACACTACTTCAGCATGATGCTGGCTGAGCCAGTCCATACCGATTATAATATCGAAACTTCCCAACTTCATAGGAATGAGGTCAACTGGAAAATCGTGATCGTTTAGAGTGAGGGTACAATTTCGTATAATAGAATTTAATGAAACGGGCTTTCCGTCAGCAACTTCCACCGTTAGAGATTCCATGAGATTATCACGAGTTTGGTTGAGGATAGGTTCGAATTCTAAGGACACAAAACTCTTATCCGGGCCAGTATCGAATAATATGGATGCATAACTACCATTGATGAGAAACGTACCGTTAACCACGTTGTTGTCAGCCCTAGCTTGGTTGGCATTGATGTTGAAAGCTCTTCCTCTAGCAGGTAGAGGAGCTTGGTTAGCTTGGTTTACCGGATTCGCTTGAGCTTGGCATGGATGATGTTCACCAAGCGTGGACATGTGTTCCTGGAGTGGTTTGGGTCTCCACAGTTGTAACAAGCTCGCATAGGTTGCATCATGGGGTAGTTGGGTTGGTAGTAAGGTTGAGCTATGTGTTGCGTGGGTGGTAGAAGTAAGGGTTGTTGGGCTTGACCCACTATCTGATGGTGGGTTTGGGTTGAGGGTTGATTGCAGTTCATTCGTTGAAGTGTGCGACAAGTTTGAATGGTGTGACCCGCACGGCCAGAGCTGGTGCAATGTTGGCAAGGAGTTTCGGGGAGGTGATGGTATTGACAACGGTTGCATTTTGGGTATGGGCCGGTGTATGGCTTTTTAAATGGTGCAGCTGAGGGAGCAATTTGGGTAATTGGTGCGGCAGTGATAGGAGGGTTTGTTTGTGTGACGGCAAAATTTATGCTGTTTCGTTTCCTCTTACCAGCAAACTTCGAAAAGGAGATGGAATGGTTTGGAGTTTGGGCCTCGATGGGGGCTTTCTTTTTCTCATCCTTGAATTTGCCGTTTTGGATGCGATTCTCGGTAAGTTCGGTAGCTAGTTCCATTGCGGCTTCAAGTGTTGCAGGCGAAGTGCTTAGAACCGAGTCTTGAATTTTCGAGGGAAGACCTCGAATGTAGTGTTCAACCAAGCGGTACACCGGGGTGAACAGATTAGGGATCATTTGGTTCAGTTCGAGAAATCTCTTGTTGTAGGAAGTGTGATCTCCTTCCTTTTGTTTCAACGAGTGGAATTCATCTTCCAACTTTTTGATTTCGCTTCTTGGACAGAAGCGCCTTGTCATGAGTTCCCTTAACTCTTCCCATGTTAAGGCCATGGCATCTTCGACTCCTCGCTTACCCTTTTCTGTGTTCCACCAGGTAAGGGCTACCCCAAACAGTCTCCCTGTTGCATAACGTACCTTGCGATCCTCGGGACAATCGCAATTGAGGAAGGTGTTCTCCATTTCTTCAAACCAGTGAAGGAGGGCAGTAACACCTTCGGTCCCTTCATACTTTGGGGGATCACAAGATTTGAAGTGTTTGTAGGAGCACTTTTTGGAGTGAGGGTTGGCGACGCTCTGGTCTTCTTGATTGGGAGGGTTGATAGGATTTGTGGTGAGAGCTTGTTGAACTTGAATCACGATGTCAGGAAGTACCGCGGCCATTTGTTTAGCAATTTGAGTGGCCAAGCGTTCCTTGGATCTTCCTGACTTTCTACCTCCACGTAGTTGCCTAGCCGACATCTACAGGAACATACATAGGAAGATTGTGAGTTTAAGAAGTTTTTAGGTGTCATGTGTCGTTAAAAGAATAAAAATAACATAACTATCAATAATGCAACTACATCCATAGGATGTCTTGGGTTTGCTCATGTTTGGGCCTCCAATGTCCCCCATACCATCGCCTGTATAGTCATGTGGGCCCCCATGACTATTGGGCTTAGTAGGATTCACATTGGTGTTGGCGGATTAACACTCGCATCACCATAATGAAAACCGTGAAATATGATTGCGAGATGTATGGTAGGAGGGTGTCCAGGTGTAGACACAATGACAACTCAAAGTGGGGTTAGCTCACACGACGTTTGGTATAGCATGCTTTGGCCTAATAGGTCTTTCGTACTCTCATCGTTAGTCCCCAGGTAGGCAAACTGGTACTTTATTTTGGATTTATACGAATGCCAAGGCTAGACATGACGTTCCGACTACCGGTACTCGTACCCTTCCAGTTACTACATGCCTGTCATGAGAACTCACTTTGATGTGATTTGAAAAATACAAAAATCGTTGCAAAAATCATGGGAATTGTGAGGTGTGTGCTCTCATGGATATGATATGTTATGAGGTTATGATTCATGATGAGCATTGTATAATAATATGTACTTATGAACATGCTTGCATAACATTGAGTGTAACAACAAACATAAAGCATATAAACATCATGAATTTTGTATGTAACGCATAAACAATTTAAAATTTTAATCAACTATAGTATAGGCTCTAAGGGTCTAATAACCTATCCTATATCCCTATAGTCATGGCTCTGATACCAATCTGTCACACCCGACCCGCAGCGGAATAAGAGTCGGGGCATAATTGGGTTATCACCAAAGCTCATGATGTTTACTAAAATGTTTCATATTTATTAAATTCAAATTACAACTTAAATATCCAAATCAAAATCCATACAATTACAAGGAAATGAAACTATGTAAACAATCCAAAGCTTAAACTGATTTATTCTTCTAGGCCTTCCTATGTGTTTTTTGCCTCAACTGGATCACTTGTATCATGTATAAAACGGGGGATATTTTGGGTCAACAAAAGTTGGCGAGTGAACCTTGTTAAAACATTGTTATTAATTTCTTGTTTTATTTAATATTGAAAATTTGTGCAATAATCACATGTGAGCAAACATATATAAATAACAAACACAAACCACTTTGAATGAGTATATGATATGAATGATGATGAATGTGAGATCAAGGCACAATCAAACGGAGCCGATCGTATGAGGCACCTGATGCTCAACCCGTCTCCCACGGGGAACTGATGGGCCTTATGATATGCGTGCACTGAAAATGATAAATCCAAACTACATATAATCCACACAACAATTGATACACATTTGATACACATTTGATCACAGATATGATGGATGCACAAGTGTTTAAAAATAATAAGGAATTAAAAGACACATGATACACCCCAAAACATGATTAAAACGGGGAATTTATAGAGATTCACTCACATTGGGTGCGTTCTTTGATGATGTTGGATGCGCACGAATTTTAGAATTTGATCGACGAGGAAAAACTAGCCTAAAATAATAACGAAATGGTTCGGTAAATAAATGGATTTTTTGAGATTAATACTTTTAATTCATAATCTTAATAGGATTTTTAGATTTATTTTTGTGAGTTTAAAGACATTTTCTAACTTTAAAAATATTATTTTTAAGTATTTTTAAATAATTTTCTGATTAAATAAATAAAAAAAGAAATAAAAAAATGTTGACTTTTTGACCGTTGACCTTTGACCGGTCGGCTGCTCTGAGTGAGGTTCGAACTCGGGACCTCTCGTTTACTTGCACGCAGCTCTACCAACTGAGCTACGTGTCTAACCCGAAATATTCTCTGTTTTAATTATATATATATACTAATTAACTGTTATTTTTTTTAGTTTATTTCAAAAAGGATTTAATATGGCCAAACCGACTTCAGTGACCCGGAGTCGAACTCGGGTCCTTCGGTTCGAGTGCGCACAGCCCAACCAGTTGGGCTGTGTGTCAAATCTGTTAAACTTATGATTTATATTATTCTTATAAACATTCTGTGACTTGTTCTGATTCAGTTGTAAAAATGTTGGTTTTAATTCTGAAATTCGGTAACGTGTGCGATTCGAACCCGGGACGTGTGCATTGTTTGTGCACACAGTCCACCGCTGGACTGTGTGTCTAACCTGTTCGAATATCCGTTTTTAATTATACTTATACAAATGTTTAAACTTCATCTTCTTCGTTTATCGAATTACCGAACAGTGAATTGACTATTTGTTTAATTGACCAACTACGCTTATGATTGATTGTATTGAAGTAAAAGAAAGGAATTTAGGGATAAGATGTACCAATCACAGAGTGTCTTCTTCAGATTTTCCGGCGAAATTCGTCGGCTCCGATTTGTGACTTCTCGGCTGAATATATTGATTAACAGCTTAGAACCTTTGTTTGAACAATTAAAGTATGAATTAAGAGATAGCAGAGAAATTTAGACAGATATACCGGTCGAGGAATGAATACGGTTTTCTGATGATCGATTCCGGCGAAGTTCCGGCGAAATTGGAAATCTCCGGCGACGAGCTTTAGCTTCGAAAAAGTGAGCGGTTCTGAGCGAAAGGATTTCCGGAAGATTGAGTGGGTATTTATAGGGAAGAACTGAATGTATTGGGTCCGATTTTGGGTCTTAATTCGCGGTCAAGGGTTTTCCGGTGGTTACGACTAAAATTGAGGGTCAGGCATCGGTTTTAACCGATGTCGAAGTCGGTTAACGTTTTTTGGTCAAAAGGAAATTGGCCAAAGTTGCGGATTGCCGGATTTTCCGGTGATTGCGAGTTCTTAGCGCGGTGATCTCAGGTTTTGAATTCGGGTTTTATTTTAAGTATTATTTGTTTCAGTATTTTCACAAAGAAGGCGTGTGGCGGAGCGGTGTGTTGTGTGTTTGAGTTTGTGGGTGACTCGGGTTCGAAACCCGGCGTCCCCATTTTATTTTTTTTCTCACTATTTAATATTATTCACAAATTATGGTTTTTAAATTCTAATATTTATTAATTATGTATCGTTTAAAATTAAATTGAGCAATAAATACGCAACGAAAAAATATAACTGGATATTTGATTAATAACGAAGTGGGTTTTGGAACCCCGTTTTTCGACGGATGTTATAATTCGCCTGTTCTTAGCTTTTGCTTCTAACCACAACATAAAGTTGTTTCAAATGGATATAAAGAGTGCATTTTTGTATGGAAAAATCAAAGAAGAGGTGTATGTCTGTCAACCTCCAGGTTTTGAAGATGCATTCCATCCTGATCATGTCTACAAGCTCAACAAAGCATTGTATGGCTTGAAACAAGCACCAAGAGCCTGGTATGAAACTCTATCCACTTTTCTCTTATCAATAGGGTTTACTAGAGGCAAAATAGATAAAACCCTGTTTTTAAAATGGAAAGGAAAGATTTGATGCTTGTCCAAATTTATGCGGATGACATTATTTTTGGATCCACAAGCACTGCTATGTGTGAAGAGTTTCGAAAACTCATGGCAGCGGAGTTTGAGATGAGTGCAATGGGTGAGCTCTAATGTTTTCTTGGTCTTCAAGTTAAACAATTGCACAATGGCACATTTATCCATCAAAAAGTATGTGAAAAACTGCTTAAAAAGTTTGATATGGATGATTGTAAACCATGTAGCACACCCATGGCAACCTCCAAGCTAGTCACCATTGATGGTAAAGATGACCTTGTTGGTCAAACTCTTTATAGAAGCATGACTGGGTCTTTATTGTACCTAACTGCATCAAGGCCAGACATCATGTTTGCAACATGTGTTTGTGCCAGATCACAGGCATTACCTAGAAAGTCTGACCTTATTGCTGTAAAAAGGATATTCAGATACATAAAAGGAGCTCCCACACTTGGTATCTGGTATCCAGTTAATGTGAATATTGAGCTTTCAGGTTTTTCAGATAGTGATTTTGCTGGGTGTAAAACTACAAGGAAGTTCCGGAGGATGTCAATTCCTAGGTGATTGTCTAGTGTCTTGGCAAAGCAAAAAGCAGGTTGCAGTTTCAACATCCACTGCTGAGGCAGAGTATATTGCTGCTGCTAGCTGCACTGCTCAACTCTTGTGGCTTCAAAACCAGTTGTTGGATTTTGGTATCATTGCACTAAAGACTCCATTCAAATTAGACAGTTAAGCTGCTGAAAATATCATCAAAAATCCAGTTTCTCATTCAACTACAAAGCACATTGACATCAGACATCACTTTGTGAGAGATTGCTATGAAAAAGGTTTGATTTCTTTGCATCATGTCCATACTTCAGATCAATGGGCAGATGTTTTAACCAAGGCATTGGATACATCTACCTTTGAAAAATTGATCTCAAGGCTTGGTATGCTAAACATGGATTAAAAACAAGTTTTCTTGTATATCCATGTGTGCATAGCATCAAAATGTTTTCAGAAATTCACAAATTCCTTAAAAATAGTTTAAAATTGAAAATTTTCAATAAATCTTTAAAAGTCTGATCACAACATCTATTTGCTCAAAACCTCTGATAGACTTTAAAATCTTATCCACTGATACAGTGTATCATCTGACTTCTATTTTTCACCTCTTCAAAACCACTGATGGCTATCATCTGATAGTGTTAACAAAATCAGTATTGTCCAAACCACTGTCCTAAAACAGTGTTTTGCCACATCAACGGTTACTTTTCTCATCAGAGGTTACACGTGGCCAGATGTTAGCCATCCGATCTTGCAACAGATGCCACGTCATGTTCACTTTTTCAAAACCCTTATACAACCCCTGCTTTATCTCACCAGTGGTTACCCTAAACTGTGTCGATTTCAAAATCTCAAAACAATTTTTCTCTCAAACACCATGGCTCCTAAATCAAAATCTTCAAAATCCAAAGCTAAATCGTAAGAAGAACCTCTACCTTTCACTCTCATAATCAAAACCCTACACAACTACACTACCATACTTGAAGAAAACGACGCAAATACTCGCTATCATCCAATGATTCGAATTTTGCAAAAGTCTAAATTCTTGCACATGTTAACCGTCAAAGCCCCCATTTACATTGATGCTCTTTGTGATTTCTGGAAAAATGCAAAGGTTCACTAATCTGCTGATGGTGTTCCTTATACAATAATTTCAAGAGTAGGGGGGTGTTGATGGAAATTAGCCCCCTATCGATCTCTCAAGTTTACAAGTTAAATGACATACAACACCCCGTGTAATTTCCAATTAATGAGATCCAAGCAGAGTTTCTGGAAAGAGGTTATATCAGCCAGATGAAAGGTATAACCATTTTTAAACCTAACTTTCCTGCTGAGATGCGATTTTTCTTTCACACCATTCTTACTTGTCTCTCAGCAAAATCCAATGCTTTCAATGAAATCCCATTGAACATGCAATATTTGGGGTATGCAATTTTAACTGACACCAATTTGAACTACTCCCATATACTGTTCAATGATCTTGTGAATAACTTTAAAAATATTGAAAAAAGAAAAGCTTTTTTGATGCATCCACGTTTGTTGAGTGTTTACTTATAGGATCAAATTAAAGGTCCTGCAAGTAAAATTAGCGCTGTGATTAATCCAGGCAGCCTTAATCATGAAACTTTCACCAGAATAACAAACCAAGATAAAGTTGAGAAAACACAAGTAGAGGAGGATGAGCAAGTTTTACCAGAACAATATGTTCAATCTCAACCTCTTGCTACTGAGCCCACTGCTCTTGGTGATCAGGGCAACACAACCGCTGCCCTGAAACCCACACCAAAAATTTCCAAAAAGAAAACTAAAACAATCTCCAAAAAGCCCACCAAACCCAAAAAGGGTCATCTGGAAGATGAGATCCCAGAGGTTAACCCTGTGACAGCACCAAAGTCACAAACCACTGCTGCTACTTCTTCACAGCAGATGGTTCAAAGATCTCCCACCGACTTTGAAACTTCTCCTTCTTCCTCACAAAAGGAAAAGGTTGTAGACACAGGGACACCACTTTATGAAGCTCTAGATCCACTTGGGTCTATCTTCCACAGCCCCTCTCCCAGGGCAATGTCGCTTTCTACTCAACCACCTTCACCGATACCTTCACTTCCACCCATAATTGTACCATTGCTGAATGCAATTGAATTAGTTCAGACACAAACCAGCACTTCTTAACAACCTATTACTGAGAATATACTTCATCCAATGGTTGGGCCTGATTCTTTATTCATTGCTAGCCCATCAGCAAATGAAGAGGCTATATCCCTTGGGTTACATGTAACCCTTGGTGATATTTCAAAACAAGCAGCCACTACAATCGCTGAACTCCCTAGTTCTCAGTTGGACAGTGGTTTCACTAATAAGACTTGGTTGAAGGCAACCACTGCTGAGGCAACAGCTGTTACCTCTATTGTGGGAAGTCCCCAGTACCAAGACAAAGGGGCATCTATGTTTGAAGCTGGTCCTAAAACCACTGCTCATGATAACATAGATATAACTACCACCACTGGAGAAGTTTAGATGATCCTATTAAATTAGGTGATGATCTAAAATACCAGGATTTGACGAAGAGAGTGACTAGAATAGAAAACTCTGTTGGTGAAATTAAATATTTACTAAAGCAGATGATAGCTACAAAAAGTCAACCCTCTGTTCTATCCACTGCTGATCTCAAAGAAGCTCTTAACCCTTTGTTTCAACATCAACAACATTATTTGGATTTACAACACAAGCATCATGTGAATAATGTTCGAAACATGTTTGAATCAAGGTATCAAGACACTGCAACAAACATTAAAGCCATCAAAGCACATCTACTCACAACCACTGGCCATGCACCTCCAACGGTTATATTTGTTACAACAGATGATGCCAAAAAGGGGGAGAAACCTTTGGGTCCAAAGAAGCTAACAACAGATGATGATAAGGCCATACCAACAGTAAATATCACAAGGCTTGATGGTTCAAAGAATATTGATTTGACTGATGAAATTGTGGCCAAGGCAAGGGCTAGTCACAAGAAGAATGTGATTAAGGAGAGCAGAGTGTTGGTTGAGAAAAAGATTGATCAGCAAAAAGAAAAAGGAGAGGTTGGTACTTCTTCAAAAAGAGCTCCTGCTAGAAAAGCCAGGCAACCAACATCCACACCTCCTAAAACTAAGCATGAAACCAGTCCAACCATTAAAACCTCTGCCTCTCAAAAACCTATCACATCTTCAAAACCACAACGCACATCCACACAAGCAGATGTTACAGCAACTGTTGTGTCAACATCTGTTGAGACAACAGAGGTTGCAACAGATGCATCTCTATCCACTGCCATAATCACATTTCCCACATCAACTCAACCATTATCCACACCACAAAAAATCCCACAACCACCATCACCTACTTTAAAGTTTAAAAGGAGGAAAATCACAAAAGTGATAAACGATGATGAGATCTCTGCACCTCTTCCACTATCATCATCACCAGTGATCCCCACATCAGTGCTTACAACTTCTTCAACTCTTAAAGTCATTCCTGCAGCAAAGTTGTATCCTCTTGATTTACCAGCAGTCAGGGAAGAGATTCTAAGTTTCTTTTCAGAGGAGGACCCTGACAAAAGAACAATTCTATCCCTTGATGGCTATCCAAGACCAGCAAATGTTGATGCTTATCTAGAATTGAAAAAGAAGCAAGCAGAGGATATTGCCAAAAGAGAATCAGCTGGTAAAAATGATAGAGAAATACAGATTATCATGTCCTTTCAACTGAGTAAGGTCACCATTCTGCAAAACTTTGTCAAGGATCTGAGCAACCAGTTGTCAGTAAGGGAAGATAAGTTGCTCAAGAGTGAACTCATTGAGTATATCATGGAAAAGAAGATGTATAAGGCAACAAGGCCTCAGTTCAGGGATTGGAGCATAGATGAGCTAAGAGAAGAAATCAATAGAATGCAAGAAATGTTGAAAGACCCTCTCAAAAAGCCAACTCCTCCCAACTGGGATTTATACAAGAAAGATATCTCTGAAATGTCTTGAAGTTGAAGAGAATGAAGCAAGAACTGATCCAAAATCATTATGGTTCCAAAAACCAAGTGATGAGATGGGATTGAGGTGAGGGTGATAGAAACCTACAAAAGTTTGGAAGAGAGAAGGAAAAAGGATCCATCCATGCCTCCCAAGCCTGATTACTCAAAAGAAGATGCTATCCTCAGAGCTCAACTCTCCAAAAGGTCCAGCTCAACATCTGCCCATTCCACACTTGCCCTGCAACACAGGAAAAAGCAAGGGGAGATGAATGAAAAGACTGACAAAGAGTTTGAGGATACATTTATCAAAGAAGGGATTAAGAATACGATTAATTATCACACAGATGATACAAGTGCCAACCTAGCTAAAGACTTATCAATGTTAGCTCATTCACAAACCTCAGCAATAAAAGCTCCTTCAAGAAAACCGTCAGACCCAAAAATTCTAAAATGGAAGGTCGATAAAGACACCCATGAATTGACATTGCTCAAGTCTGATGGTGCAGCCACTAAATATCCATGGAAGCTGCTTATGAGCTTACAATAGAAGACTTCCAAGAACTACTATGTTTAGAGCTGGTGAAGGATGCTGATGACATGGAATCTCTTAACTTTGAACTTCAATTCAAAGGTAAAATAAGAGAATTTCTTTTGAGAAATAAAAACCAAGAATAAAGTGTTTTTGGCATCATATGTTCCAGGGGGAGATTGTTGGGATTGAACCCTATGAAAGGAACAGATGATATAAAGCCAAATAACACTACCCGAGCTTTGGTTCAACTATCAGAGGTTACATCCTCTGATGTACTTACACTGCTTTCCATAAAGACTGCTCATCCTATCATCTGCCTACACAAAGCTTCAAGGTCTGCCAGAGTTAACAAGGACAGAGGATAGGAATCAGAGTTTGGTCATTAGCTTAGTTAATCAATGTAACAATGCCAAGCACTGATAGTTAGTATAAGCAGTGTTTAGAGTCAGTTACATATTGTTTCCTGTCACTATCAACCCTGACGTCATCAAAGATGCTCAGAGGTTAGATAGTTAGTATAAATAGGCAACTCTTGTAACCTTTAAACTCATCTCTTAAAAGATCAACTTTCGCATATCATCTTCTCTGCATTTTCTCATTACCAAACTGTAATTGCAAAGGCTGAGAGGGAGTTTGTGAATCACATGCAAGTTAATTAACTTGAAAGCATGATGATGATGAAAACAAACGACCATTGCTTATAGTAAAAGTTTTCCATCTTATTCCGCTGCAAGTCTCTTTTAATCAATCATTTTCTATTTTTGAAACAAAAACTACAAGTAATTCAAATTCAGATCCTAACATCTCTTGAGTATAATTTTCATATCTTTAAATAACAGTTTTAAAGATGATTGGAGTTTTAAATTCTCTTGTTACTTGATTGGAGTTTTATGTCTCCATTTAAGTCTATATTTAAAGTAGACTCATCCACCCATGGATTGATATGAACAAATAAGTCTTATAATGATTTTTGTAATCACTTATCTCAAAGAGCGTGTTAAAGTCGCTTAATATAAACTGATACGTTTTATAACGATTTATGTAATCGTTTATTTCTATCGAGCTAGTTAGAACATATTTATTTGATAAGTTTTGTAACAATTTTTGTAATTGTTTACTTCTAACAAAAGTGTTAGAAACGTTTTTAAAACGATTAACCAATGATTTTTGTATTCATTTGTCTTCTAACATGTGTGTTAGAAATGTTCATGGAAAGCGTTAGTTTGGAAGCAATTTTTAATTGTTTAACGTGTGTATTCGAAATTGACTTAGTTATTTGAACCATATATGTGTTTATAGCAAGTTGAATTAACATTTGGTGAAAAATGTTAATATTTCTAACGTGCGCGTTAGAATTTCTTTCTTTTAACAAGATTGTTAAAAATGGTTAAAATATAAATGCTTTGAAATGTTTTATTTAAACATTTTATATAAGTAATTTGTTGTGGCATTGATTTAAATAAATATAATGCTTTGTATGGTTTAGAAATCAAAGGTCATACATGAAAGTTGATATTTGATTGGCTTCAAGAATTAAAGCACCATAAAGTGATGGTGTGATATTTATATGAATTTCATGAAATTAAGATCATTTACTAGACTCTTCATATAGAATATAAACTCTTAAGTAGAGTTTTATGTCAATTTATTAGTTTTTACTAGAGTTTATGTCTCTAATAAAATATCTAATTGAGTGAAACTTTTCTCCACCCTATGTCTCTTGTATTAAAAGTAGGCTATGTGCCTAACTTGATGAGATTGAAAAACTACAAGAATAAGAATATAAGAATTAAATCATCATTAAGTGATGGTGTAGTTGTGTGGGATTTATCACCAACTTTAATTTGTGATTTCTAAATTTAAATGGTCATGTTTTATATATATAACATGACTTAAATTTTCTAGCGCGTGTGTTAGAAAATGTGCATCACAAATACAAGGTTAGAGATTGTACATTGTATAAGCCATAAGGAATGGAAATGTTTTATGTAAACATTTAATTGCCTATTTTGCATAGTTTTTAGAGTTCAAATGGTTTGCTACTCTTGCTAGAAGTAGCATTTGTTGAAAAAAGTAACAATCTCGTGAATATGATTTGGGGGAAAACAACTTGGTGTTGTTGTGAACAAATTTAATTGTTCAAGTTTGCTACTTAAATGTAGCCTTTGTAACAACTTGGTGTTGTTGTGAACAAATTTAATTGTTCAAGTTTGCTACTTAAATGTAGCCTTTGTAACAACTTGGTGTTGTATTGAGCAAACTTTTCCAACTTCAAAGTTTCAAGATAAAATGGGGAACTTGTACTTATAAGTGCATGGAGTCTTATTGAGGGAGTACCTCAAGACATACCATGGGAGGATATCGTTGAGAAGATTTCGGTTAGATTATAAAGTGTTGTAGATATAAGCACTTTATATTTGATGTCTACATATCACCTATGCTTCCGTTTAAATTTCAAAAGTGTTTGCCACTTATGATTTAGTTTCCAATGTATTTTATTGTTGTGGTCAATATCTTTAGATAACACATGCAAATTTTACAAAGAAATAAATCATAATGTTTTTTACGTATAAATTATTTTTGTGGAAAGTAATTATAATGTCAACTATACATTGTCTAAAAGAATATGGTTTTAAATGGATAGTACATGAAATTTGGACGTAAACAACTTGAGAGTTGTTGCATTGACTAAAAGTCAAAGATGAGACATCAAATGTGTAACGACATCACGAGACAGTAGTGAGTGTATTGAGATGAAATACACAAACGAGATTCATGTTGAAGTACTTCGTTAGAAGTCATTGGAAAATTCACAAGTGTGAATTCTAACATATGAAAGAAAAAGTACTATATGTTATTGTATACCTTTGATAAATCTTGCGAGATTTGTTCCAAGTGATCTATTCGTAGAGGCGTCTACCACTTGATTATTGTTAGAACTATATGGAGATTTTACATTTGTTTGGGAGGGCATCCTAAATATACACATCTCCTAATGGATAACAATAGATGTGTGCAAATCACTTATGGAAAAAATATGAATGTCATGTTTTTGAGTGTCGATTTAGTTGACTCTATCTCACACATACTAGTGATTGTAGACGAGGAACATTCATCTTGTTGGTGATGAATGTGTTCGCCAAGTGACTTGGATTAAGACTTATGTTTAAGTCCTTATGAGTCAATGGTAAAGCGTTAGAGATCAAAGGTAAACAAGTTATGTTCCTTAATTGAATGACAAATTTTAGCTATGTTCTATATACAATAATTTGTTAGACTTTCCTAAATATTGATGTTTTAGGATTATGAATAAGTCTCATTATTTTGTCTTAACAATGGATGAATGTTGCAAAGTGATATTATGATATCCTTGGGGCTGTGAAGAATCAGAATGATGCATCTTCTGTTCACATGCTAAAGTATTGTAGTCTAAAGCATGCTAGACTAGTACTTGGTTAATTATGTGTCTTGACGGAAACTAATTAACTCTAAACATTCAAATGTGTATGAACACAATAAGATTTTGTGTATAGACAAAGTTGAGGAAGAATTTCCATTCATTATAAGGAAAAGACATGTAACTTTTGAAGAGTTTGTTCGAAAAGATAATGAGGAGAACTCATTGTCTAGGCTTATTCAAGATGTTAAATTAGAATTATTCTAAGATGTGACAAACTTATGACAATGACATGTGTTGCTTTGGACTAGAGATGGGCATAAAAACCGGTTCCGAACCCGAACCGGTAGAACCGAACTGGAACCGGTTCCAGTTCCTACCCGACATTAAGTAGAACCAGTTCCGGGTTCAAAATACCCGTTGGTTCCAACCCGGTTCCACAATTTTACCATTTGAATCGGGTAGTAACCGGTTCCTAACCGTACCCGGTTCCTACCCGTACCCGGTTTTACTAGTACCCGGTTCCATCAGTACCCGGAAATGCAGTTCTAGAAGGAACCGGTTATACCGTTAAAATATTACCGTTGGAACCGGTTATAGCCGAAAAAGTGGAGACTAACGATAGAAAGAAACACAAAAATAACAAACACAATAGAAAGAAACATTACACAAACTTTATTAAAACACCAAACCAAAAGGGGGTCATCAAACATTTGAAGAACCGGTGCCGGAACCTTCTCCCGTCTCATTTTTCTTTGCCTTCGTCACTGGGCGATGCCGCTCAGTGTGTTTCTTAAGGGTTGAGTTGGCTGCGGCCTTCATAAATTTTCCGCAAGCTTTGCATCTAGCCATCTCGTGGCTGTCGGACATTAAACAGAGATCAAAATTCTTCCATATAGCTGGGTTTCTTTTCGTCTCTAAGACCGTAACAACTTCTTTGTTGCATGCCATAGGTATTTTGCAAGATTTTAGAAGATGATTGAGTTTGTAAGTTGATGATGGTGAGTGTTAAGTTTTGAAATGGAAGTAGGGAGGGGTTTAAAAAAAACCGATTTCGACTGCCAGGAACCGGTTCCCAACGGTAACATTTATCAGGAACCGGTTCTGAACAGTAAAGTCAGATTTTTTACTGTCAGGAACCGGTTCTGAACAGTAAAAGTCAGATTTTCGACTGTCAGGAACCGGTTCTAAACAGTAAAAGTCAGATTTTCGACTGTCAGGAACCGGTTCTGAACAGTAAAAAGTCGGGTTTTACTGTCAGGAACCGGTTCCACACAGGAACCGGTTCCCACCATACCCGGTTCCCACCATACCCGTACCTGGTTCTACACGGTTCCATATTCTTGGGTGTGAACCCGGGTAGGAACTGGACCCGGTTCCACACCATACCCGGTTCCAATGACATCCAAGCAGAACCCGTTCCGGGTTGGAACCGGTTCCGGGTAATAATAAAACCCGATTATGCCCATCTTTACTTTGGACAGCTCAGAAACTTATGTAAGCTAATGCAATATGAGTTGAATTCACTGATACCATGAGGTTGATCTTGTTCAATCATATGTGTATAAATGTCGTCATAAGTGAAGATACAAAAAATATGTTGATCAAATGGCAAGAAATGTGGGGGAAGATCCATTTAGAAACTACCCTATAAGGGTATGTAGAAATGGTTTTATTACCGCATCTGGATGATATCCTATAACGCTAAAATGTGGGGGTGTCTTGCATTTGTATCATAAAAGTTTGGCAATAAGGATTTTGTAATCCAATCTAACATTGCAAACCGACGACTAAGTGGAAGACACAAAGGTCGTAGTGCATAATGGAGATGTGTTTGCCTTAGATGATACGCGTATCTTACAAAAACATATATTATAACCAGATCCAGATGGCCACTGAGGTTATAGTCTTAGAAGTTGACAACATAAAAAGTTAACTTACGAGCTAAGAACATATCATGACAACTGATCTCATATACGCAAAGTTATTTGTTAATGTTATGGATCCAACAACCTGAGGGTTTATTAGAGATTAAGTTGTGGAATGAGACTAAAGCCCAAGAAAAAGGGTATGTGAAGGACACCTAACTTAGTTGACTGGAGATCCCACGATCGAAGTTCAATAGGACAACTAACTCATATGCCTAAGGGTGGTCACTGTGGGGGCATAAATGATATATATGCATAAGCTAGTATATATGGTTATACATACCCCCCATTGTATAAAAGGGTGTGTTTAAATACGTCCTAGTCTATTCCTATGATATTCAGTGACAAAGAGTGAGGCTAAGCATAATATGTGGTAAATGATTTGGATAAATCACGATAACCACAATGCTTTTAATGATCTAAGGGGGATCACCTACGTTAGAGAGAAGTGTGGTCGCTTCGAATGGAATTGAGAGCACAATTCCTAGAGCTTTCGCATAACCAGGAAAGTGTTCCACGACGATTATTGGACACGACTATGAGGAGATGACTTGGCTAAGGAGAGTCTTGTGTGAAGTGTATTGTTGTCTACACAAACGGCAGACGAGTTCAAAGACATCAAGATCTACTCAGAGATAGTGGGCTAAGTGCATTTCATGAGTGAAGGTTCAAAGGGTAACACCTACCTTTCGTATGCAAAACTCAACTGTCGAGGTTCCACTGGACATTTTATGTATTTTGAACGATCTCCATTCATGTGGGGGATTGTTGGAAATTTGGTGAATGGATATCTAATGAATTATAATTTAATGAAATTATAATTACTAATTAAACTTTTCATATGGTAAAACTCTTATGTAGAGTTTTAATGATTACATTTGATGAGTTTTATTAGAGTTTAAGTCTATAATTATTGAGACTCTTAACTCTTCATATGGTGAAACTCTTGATGACATTTGATGAGTTTTAATAGAGTTTAACTATATATATAACGAGACTCTTAACTCTTTAAGTGACTCTTATATATTTAGAACACCATGTGCCTCATATGAAGAGAACACTAGAGAAATACAAGAGATATGATACAAGGAAAATTCATGAATACATGGAGAGTTCTTAGAAAGATGAAATACTTGAAGACCCATGTGTTGGGTACTTAGAGAGATATGTTTTCTCTATTCGATTTCATCGCCTTCGTATCATAATTTTTCCACAAGTTCTAACACTATAATTTTATCCGGTGTAACCTCGGGCGCGTGGCCATCTTTGACAATACATACTGCTTCGGCTGTTATACTCTGGAAAACAGTCACGTCGTCTTTAGTAGAGGCGCGGAATCTGTTTTAAGGGAAGCGTGTTGAACACGTGCCTCAACCAAAACTGTCAACAATCATAGCAGAGTTTCGAACAACAAGGTGCGGTTGAAGTTTTCCAAAGACGTCGACTTAAATCAAGATTGGTACAATGTATTTGTATTTCATTTATTTTTCATATAGTTTTGTAGCCGGATTGTACTATCATATTTCCTATGAATAATGAGAGTCTCGTTATTATATATTTCATAATATATTTTAATAAAAAGTGAACCTAGTTCCTACATGAACCATGTGTTTCATATGTATTTGTTTACTTTCCTGCCCGTTGATCATTAATTTTGATGCTAACTTAGCTTCATCAGAGTATATTAGTATATGAAAACATGTTTATAATGATTTTAGTGTCATTAATATCACTTTAGTACAATAAGATTTGTTTAATACCAAATGAGAAATTGAAATAAATATTCACTCGAGTTAGGAGATGTAAAGTACATGCTTGATGTAGACCATTCTGATTTTGAGCACAATGGAACCTTAATTGTTCTAAGGGGCGAAGCCTTATACATGGGTATGTTGGGGTTCGGTGGTAAGTTAGTGTTGAACCTAGATGCACAAGTAATAACATATGAAAATGTCCCCAATAAGGTTTTGTTATAATGGGTCATACAACGAAAGGTTTTGGTTGGGTAGAGCGAAGTCTGCCTTATAAAAGGGGTGAAAACCTTTTCTACCAAGATGTGTTTTGTCGCTCCATAAGGGGGTGGACTGGTAGAGATGTGATTCCTACATCAGTTGAGGGGGAGAATGAAACTTTCCTTATAAGGTTGGTAGAAAGTGGAAACCTTGTCTACCAGGGCACGCCTTACTTAGGGGAGTAACTCTTCGGATGAAAACAAAGCTGTAAGTTCTTGGTTGAGCAACCCATCAGAAGGGAAGTTGGACAATAACCTGACATGGTCTATTTGGGCTGTTACATTTCGTATAAGTCTTTCGTGCGAATACATTATCATTAGAAAGCTATTTTTTGTGTGAACAAAGTTTTCCCTCACCATAACAACATTTTGCTAAACTATACGTGTGTATCTACTTTTCGCATTCATTCATTTCATGCAACTTTATGTGCTAAAACTATTAAGTGAAAACTAGGCTCATCGCACGAAAACTAGAACTATTCATACGAAAAGTTCAAATGAACACATGCTTTCTTCTTGTGAAAATCGTAAATGTGGCGGCTTTCAAATTTGATCTTGTTCCACTTCAAGATTCCTACTTTAACATTGGAAATGCTTTAAAGCCTTCATGTTAACCCTTTAGCATTAACAGGCGTAAACATGATAACTTTTAGGTTATTCTTACCTGATGTAGCAAAACCCTCTACCAGGGTATAGAACCCTTGAATTCCACACCCACCATGATACTTGGAGGGTGATGCAGGAGTGATCCAGTGCTTGTCTCCATTGATTTCACTTGAAAAAAACAATACTATCAATCACAACTCGATTCTAAGCTTAGTAATAAAGTTTGCAAAAGAGGGGTTGCTCTAATCCCCTTTCTATAAGAGGGTTTTGCATGAAATATTACCATTATGCCCTTGTAGCCCTTACCAAATTTGTTTCTCTTTTTAGGCTTTTTAAAACCATATTAAATATTTACTTGGTTTTATTTCAAAATATCTTTATTAGGAATTGGAGTGTTTTATTACACATGTATAAAAAATCTTTTATGGATAACTTAGAGATAACAGATGAATTAATTGTATAGATAAACTATTTAAAATTTTATACTTTATATACCTTATATAATAAATAATGATTTTAGTTGATTTCTTATGAGTTCTCAAAATATTTAAAGTTTAAAGATAACCATTGTATATGTATATTTGTGCCTGCGTGCGTTCGCATGCGCATGCATGTATATATGACTAAAAATATAAGAGTTTTTCGGTGTTTTTTTAAACATGAAAATGATATAAGTAATAATCATAAATTAGAAAAATGCAACACCAAATGTGATTCACGTGGATTTAAAGAATTCATATAACAACCATCTTTCACTGAAAATGTGTATATGCTAACTTTCCTATTATTATTGTTGTTGTTGTTGTTTTATTATTATTATTATTATTATTATTATTATTATTATCACCTTTTTGTAAATTTCTTTTTAATTTTATAAAATATTAGCAAAGACTTTTCCTTTCTATATTTAAAAAGAATCATCTCTTTACATCTCCCTAACTTTAATAGGGATTATGACTTCTCTAGTCAGTTAAAATAATAATGCTGCCCCAATGATACCAATTATACTTTATTTAACTTCAATAAAATATTAAAACAAACATCATCCGAATGTCCACCAAAATATAATAAATAAAATAATCCCCTCAGTATGTATGGCCAACTCTGAGGAATCCAAATTTTTCTAATAAGTGAATTATTTTACACAAGGAATCCAAATACAAATCTTATTTTATATTCTTTTGGTTATATTTTTGGGATGGCATTATATCTTTAGGTCATGACGTTGCTCCAACTTATTAAGACAAATTTATATAAACTGAAACTACATTATGAATATTTTATTTGTGAGTAAATTAAAGAAAATGTGGAGTTTAGTTGTACATTAAGACAATTATAAACTTAGGTATTCTTTTGTTTTTTTATTTGTGTCAAAATTAAAGGAATTATTATTATTTTTATTTGTGATTAAATTAATAGCATACTAATCAGGGTTTATAAACCCGTGCACATATTTAAAGATATTACTTTTCTATGTTTTTTCTTTTCTTTTTTCAACTTTGCATTTTATATATACTTTAGTCTTTCTCTAAAAATTTGTAGTATTTAATATAAATCTTAACATACGATAATTAGGTTCTTTAACAACAATTCTGATATAAGTTTTACAAAAATTAAGTTGTATCCAAGTTATATTATCTTTAGATCTTCTAATACCAATAAATACTTTGGGTATAGGGAAAAAAATAAATACTTTGGGTATAGGGAAAAAAATTAAAAAAGGATTGCAGGTGTGAACGTAGAAGACAAAACAAAAAATGTGGGGTAATAAACTCCGATTTTATACCACTATACAAGCTGAATTAAGAGTTAACAACCCATTTATTATATATTTTGAGAACTATAAAAATACTTTATTTCTACAAAGCAAAATACTTCTAAGAAAATTCCCTGCCGTGATATTTTAAAGATGTAAATTGTTAATAAGAGTATCGTGTTAAGTATTCAAGTAATTAAAGAATATACATAGAAAATGGGTGAAAACTTAGAACAAATTGCGAAGATAGTAAATGATATGTTTTAGTTAAGTCATTAAGGGTACAAATGAAAATTAAATTAATCATTAACTAGGGTCCCGCGCGTTACGTAAGGACGTAGTTGAAATTCAGAACGTATAGCACAACATGACAACCGATAAATAAATTTTGTAAAATTAATTAAAATGATATATTAATAGGTTATGCTATTTGCGTCGTAACTCGGCTCTGAGCATCAAAATAATAACAAAAGGTAAAGGGATATAGTAAATAACAAAGGTAAAAATAAGGTAACGAAAAATAAAACAATAGAAACTTGGTCGATTTCGGCGCGCTTGTTCTAGCAAAGAAAAGAAAATTAAAAAATATGTTCAAAAGAGTATCGGCGTGTTCGTTAAAAATTATTAAACTATTTTTTTCCACACTCGTTATAGCAAAGAAAAAGAAAAATTTTAATAATATGTCTAAAACGGTATTAACGTGTTTTTAAAAAAAACTATTTAGGGGTAGAAAAGTAATTTGGTTATAGTAAAAGAAAAAAAATACAACAGTTAAACCATGTGGGCTGTGAATGAAAAAAATTACACCAAATGACGAAATAAAATAAAAGACAAAAAATAATCGACTTGTAAAATACGCCTTAAAAGTTATACAACACTATTTATATTCTCTTCTTTTATATTATATATAACGGGAAAAGTTAGAAAGATGACATTATTATCACATTTTCTGATTTTCATATGATGTAAATGAATGTCAATTCTTGTCTAATTGTGTTGTGTGCACCTTACTCAACTAATTGACATTGTCACCCTTTATAAATAACAAAATAACTGCTCAACTAATTGATATTGTCACCGTTTATAAGGGTAGGGATGTCCATTATTTACCACTCATTCTTCACTCACAACTTTGAATCACGTTCCGTTACCTCATCAAGTCAAATTCCATCACTAGTGATGGATTTAATAACGGTGTTCACCACTCTCCATCACACACCACACCCAATCATGGTTCAGATCTCATCACTCAATACATGTGTTTAACGTGATCAGCACCACGGAAATTGAACAACACGCATGATGGAAGAGGGTGGCGGTGGTTTTACCACGCGTGGTGCTTCACCACACAGCCCATCACGATGTATAACGCAGGCGCCCCCGCCCTAAATAACAAAACAGCTGAAAAGAGGCAACACACAAAATAAATAAATAAATTTGATAAAAAAAGATAAAACTGAATATTACACATATTTAACATGTGATAACCTTATAACTTGAACAAATATCTACTTAAAACATCATAAGAACCCCGGACAGAAATGCCAAATTATACGATCATCCAAATTTGTCGCATTCATAAAAACATTTAGCCCAAGAGACATTCATATAAGTCAGTGTTACCAAACCAATTTCGAACACTAAACTAGGTTAGTGTCACCATTAGACCATCCGTAATGGTTAATGTCTCTCAAGGGGCATTTTTCGCCACATCAGTATCACAACGCCCATTTAAAAATATGTAATGGTTAACGCTCCTTAATGCGCTTTCAATCATTACTTTCCGTTTTGTTTTCTCTCCATTAGACATTATACGAGAAATGTTCATCCCTCTTTATGCGCCTATAATACATAAGAGGACGGTGTAGGGGGCGTTATCAAGCCCCTTCACGCCCCTATAATACCCCATAACGCCTGGCCTTAGTGAACGGGTGTAACCCCAAACTACCTTAATTTTCTCCAATCTTGCAATATCACCCCACTCCCTTCATCCGCTACCCTAAACACCTTATTTGATAGTAGCATTATCCTTAAACCCTTTTTTATTTAAAAACAAATTATGTTTTTAAACACACAAGTAAATTTAAATTAATCCATGATTAAAAATAAAATTAATACATAAGTAATAAATTAAACATTTAAAGACACAATTAAATTAATACATAAATAATAAACATACAATTACATAAATTAAACATTTGCAGATGAGATAGTGATGTAGTGTTTGGGGAAAGAATTGGTGTTTCTTGTGACCCAGGTTCGATTCTCACTTTCCTCATTATTTTCTGCGGCATCCACGTGAAGAGCGAATACGGGTTGTGATCGGAGTGTCGCGCTACGGTCAAAGATAATATTTATAGTCCCAAATTACCCTTAACAATGCGTTAGTGGTAGTAAGGAGTCGAACCAGGAAGAGTCTGTGGTTTGCGATCGGATGTGATTGATTTTAAATAAGATTGTCACTTTATGAAGCTTGCTATGAAAATGATCGATTTGTTTGTTTGAGAAAGGTGTTGGAATGAACCAACAAGTTTGGTTTAATTAATTAACTACTAAAAACGGATAATGATAGCAACAAAAATAAATATGATTGTAAAACAATTGTGAGAAAACAAGGTTCACACCCGGTTCAACAATTGCAAAGCCTAGGGTTACTAAGTGTTTTAATTTGGTTTAATCAAATTAGTTCATTAACGATTTAGAATCACAAGGCTTAGGTGCCAATTGCTATCAACTTCATAGACAACAGACCACTATGTACTTCGTTACCTTGGACAATTAAAACCTATCAAAAGATAAAGCATAAATGCGTATATTAATTTCACAAAGACAAATTTCATAACTAATTCGTCAATTCGCAAATGCAATATAAACGTAGGACAATTATCTAATGATCAAATGCAACTCAATTAGTCACAAACCAAATGTTTAACAAAAAGTAAACCCTAGAACCTTACAAAAGTCTACACCGGGGTGAAACCTCTGGGAATTAGCCGCTCATGGTGAACGGAACACGATCAATGGATGATAAAGCCTTGTACTTGAACATGTTGAATCTTGGAGATGAAGGTGAGGTTATGGTTTTTGGTATGAGATGATGATGATGAGATTGGTGATTGGTGATTGATGGTGAAGATGATAGATTAGGGTTAGAATCGAAGTGGATGAATCGAATGCATTGGAAGTGAATTGAAATGGATTGGTGGAAGGTTGTGGCTCCAAGAACAAGTTTCAAACTCCAAGAACTCGTAATACCTCAAAATAGGTCAAAAATTATGTTTAAACCCGTCTCCAAACTCAACAAACTTGAAATTCGCGATGCAGGAAACGGAGGCCCGTCGCCGACTGCCAGGAGTGGCGTCGGCGACGGCATGTGGAATTCCAGAATTTCCCCGATGGCCTATCCTGCTGTCTACGATGAAAAACACACGACGGGCGAGTATACACGGGGCGTCGCCGATGGACCAACTTGGCGTCGGCGACGGCACCCTAAACTTCATTTTTCTGAATTTGTTTTTCTTGATTCCGATTGATCTCGTTCGCGTCCCTGTGCTCCGTTTGGCTTCCAATTATCTCCTTAAACTCCATTAGACCTGCAAAACTCAATTCTAATTAAGAGTAGGCTATTCGGAATTAAAAGCTACTTAAAATCACTAACTTAGACCATAATAAACACCGGTTTACACCCACGCATCACATCCCCACACTTGTCTTTTGCTTGCCCTCAAGCAAATCTGTTTTTCACTTCCACGTAGGTCAAACGAAAAATACACTCCCCATTCTTGAGACGTAAATTAAGGTCTGAAGTCATACCCGGTTTAAGATCTTTTTGCACTTTCAAGTTATTTAACACTCAATGGACTAGTCATATGAAAATGGTTATTCAAGATTAACCCGCCCTTAAAACCCACAACATATGCATATCCGTCACAATGTTCACTCCACTCGGTTTACAATGTATTAGCACTTTTAAAAGTGATCACTCAAAACCGAACCGAACACGTACCCGCATATGCTTGCAACTTAATCATTCTCCACCACCGATCACGAACACTAAGCACAAGTCAAAAGGTCTTTAGAGGGTTGTAACGGGGCTAGGCAAAGGGTATGGAATAGGATATTTAGAGTGGCTAAAGTGATGAAAATTCGATCTTTATTACAATTACACTAAACCGACTAAACACAAGTCGACAAACTAATAGGCTAAAATGTTCGTCTTTTATTCACAACTACCGCACATCTTTTTGTGTTTTTCTTCAATCATTCTTCACTATTTTTCATAGTATTTTCTGAATTTTCTGTTTTTTTTTCACAAACTATATATACAACTAATACTATGATCGAATTTCCATCACACGGGTTAGAAAGGTTTAAGGTCAAAGGCTAATTTGGGTGATCAAATGAAAGGATTAGGCTCAACATTGGCTACTAGGGGTATGTTTGGATAAGGCTAGATAAATGGTGTAAAACAAAAAAAAGGTTTACCTATTGCCTTAATCATTCTCGTGCTTGCATTCGGTCTATGGTCTCAAACATATCAAAAGATGCAAGTTCTACAATACATGACTGACGGACCACTCAAACAAAGAAACATGTATATGCATAATATATACAAGTGGCTCAAAAACTCACATATTAAGGGTATGAAATACGATATGCACAATTACAAGTTTCTTAGGCGAATTATTCCCAAATAACCACCCATCAAATACTTTTCATGCCCTTAACTTGAACTCGACCATGACAAAAGACCAAATGGTTAGTGCCTCCCTCGCTAACTTAGTTACTTGTGCTTTTTTAGATTGCTTCAAACAAAGACATTTTTGAAATTTTCCCCCATCCCCACACTTAAGATTAACATTGTCCTCAATGTGTAGTGTTTAAATGAACGATTCAAAATCGAAAAACTTTTACTACCACATCCCCACACTTGAGGTCAACATTGTCCTCAATGTGTAAAGTTAGAGCTCTTTACAACGCACAAGGGATGTGACACGGCTAATTTCCCAAAAAAATTTTCACCCCCGGAATTAAGATACAATTTACACTCCACTTATTATCTAACTAAAAATCAAAGTAAAAAGAAACGTATGCACCTAATTTCCAAGCTTGTTCTTCATTTGCTCCACATCCTTCAATAAAGCGGTTGTCTCACGAACATAATGTACCTACAAATCCCAACCCTTGTGTAGAAGCATGCTTCTCACAACCATCAAAATTTGTTAGCAACCTAGTTCTACCACTTTTATGAAAATATCACCGATCCATACGTTAATTTACTTTGATTTTTGTGGAAAATAATGTACACAATAACAATCCTAACTCACTTTCGTAGGAATCACGGTTGCATTTAGCTTATGCAAAAAGCCCTTTTAAACCTTCCGATAGCGCGGAAGGACGAGTAGGTCTCGTGAGGGTTATATAGAGAACACACCCACAACATTCATTTAACTAAAAACAATAAAAATTATCTAATAACGCTAAAAACAAAAATTACAACAACATAAAACATACCTCGCCTACCTTTGGTAACGCTCGTTTGGGTCTTTAGGCGGGTATATGTTATATGGGAACCCGGTGAGGGAAGACAAGATATCCTTCCAATTATCGAGCGGTCCAGGTTCCCCTTCAGCTGGGGGTGGTGGATGTATCGGGAAGAAACTTGAGCCCGGCATGGGTTAGAGGGTCCTTGAGGCACGGGAAGGTCCTCATAATTGTGCCATGGTGTATGTTGCTGAAATGGCAACCCGGCCATCAAATTCCGCTGATGCCTCTCTTGATCATGCAGGATCTTATTGTTATTGATAACGATTTGTTGATCTGTGGCAGTCGCCATCCAACGCCGATCCTCATAGGCATTTCGTTCTATCCGGAGGCGATCTTGTTCTTCCTCCCATGCTCTTCGTTGAGCATTTTCTTGAAGCCACTGTTGCTCCATCAACTTTAATCGAGATTTCTGTGCGCTTGGAACAACTGTTGCTCTTCCCAATATTGCTCAACCTTGGCCCGATGGGCTGCTTGCTCATTCCAATGAGCTTGGTACTGTGTTTGGAAGTTTTGCTCCCATTGGTGTCTTTGCTCATGGTACCCATGGTTCTCCCCAATACCCGCGGATACGTTGTCATACACCCCCTATTGCCCCTGATTATAATTAGTGTAATCCGGCCTACGCCGGGAGACAACAATTTGAGCAACCTCATTTGAAATTTCCCGATGCTGTCGGGCATATCTCTGCCTCGGTCCCCTCGACCGATGTGTTCTTCTTCCTCTTCCACATCATGCATCTCCTCTCCTGGTGCAGTCCCTTGGGCTGCAGTGGGATCCGTAAATGTGAATTGGTGGCCCTGATCATCTTTCACCGTATATTGGTGACCATAGACCTCCACGTTAACCTCACACGTGTTCATCTTCCAATGCCGCCTAATTGAAGTGAAACAAACTTGATCAACTTGCTTGGTTACCCATACGAGTCGGCGGGTAAAGCGTTTTGCTGTAGGATCATTGCGCTGATTAACCTCACATACGGTATCATTTTTCTGGTGCATGATTCACGCGTGTCCCACATGTTCATCATCACAATTTGGCGCCATGACAACTTTGGTGCACCAACCAACAATGAATGCAACACCCTACAGTCGGGCACCTTTACCTTCCCGCGGTCTCCAAACTGCACCATGACGTTCTCAAGAGATATACCTTGGAGGATCCGCCCCCCCAATGACAGATCGTTTCTTGACTCACCTAACCCACCTGACCCCGGCAGTACAACGACTAACATGCCGGCTGGGTCACCAGGATTCACCTTGTTATCCAGAAATTGGTCATTGGTGTAGTAGTAGTAATAAGCATCTGCTCCCAATGAATCAAAACGAGCAATACAATTCATATGCTCGAATGACATAATCATCTGGTTCTTCCCAACGTCACCAACCAATTGCCACGTGACCGGTGGTCCATCCCTGTTTACAAACCGTAATGTTGACAACCACTCACAAACTGCTGCCAAATAAACCCTCGGTGTGATGTCTTCACACCAATCCAAAACTCTCTCCCAACCAAGTCTTTCAAACTTTTGGGCGATTCCTATTGCCCTGAATTCCTCCACGTTAATAGACCTCTCCGGAACAGTTTGTTCTGGGATTGAAGTAGTGACGTTCCTGGAAACCATCTTCCACTTCCACATTTTTGCCTCCAACTTTTTATTATTATACCTCGACAACGGCTTCTTCTTGTTGTCGTTCCACTGCTAAGGTGTACGACTATTTCTGAATTCATCCCAATCCCAGTCCTGGCATTCCAACTGACCATCCCCCTCTTCAACATTACTTAATTGTTCCCACTTTCTTGGGGAGTAACCTGAGCCCGAACCGGCTCATGAATATGACCCTTTACCGGAGGTCTTACTTCTTTTTCTTCCAAACATGGCTACAATCAAACACAAGGAACCAATTAGTATAACCAAAACTTCAAACACTCCAAACTCTGAACATAAGCAATGATGTTGATTGAAACCTTGCTTTAGATATAATTTAGCTTGTTTAAACTTAAAAGTGGCAATCTTATAAACTAAAACTTAATCTTCATCATGTTTATTCCCAAATCCATGGAAGTTCAACAAGATTCAACATCATGCTCATATTCAAGCATACTAACAACATGTGTAATCACATCACTAAAGTTGTTGTAAGCTCAAATCCCACCCAAATCATCTATTCATGCTCAAATATAAGCTATAACATCATAAATTGCAATAAACAACCTACTCTAAACCAAAAGGTTTAAAAATTTTCGGAAGAAATTGACTAACCATATGGTAATCATGCTTAAATCTGAGAAAAAACCATACCTTTTATGTAGCTTAGGCAAGAAGAACTAGAGAAAGAAGAAAAGCTTGAAGTTTGATGAATTTCTTCAAAAACCCGAAATTTCACACCTAGAAATCTTGCAAACTAGAAAGAATTACTGAAAACAAAGTTGGGGGTTTTGTTCCTCTTGGAAAAATACACAAAATAGGCTCAAGAATCGCTGGATTTAGTGAAGATTTGAAGAAGTTATGAAGGATTGAAGATTTAGGATTCTTGAGAAGAGGATGAAGAAGATGGAGAAGTTTGGAGAGAGATAGCAGGGATTTTTGTGGTGGGTTAAGATTAGGAATCAGATATGGGGTCATATGGGTCGAATTTGTGGTTAAAATGGCTCACGGTTGGCTGAAAACGGGTAAAAATACGCGTTCGGTTCGCAAAAACACGTTAAAAGCAAAACAACATCGGCTGACAAACCAGGCACCGTCGCCGACGCCCCCCAAAAGTGGGGTTTTCCTTTTTTCACCCGACGCACTAACCTGCTGTCTATGGAACTTTTTACCCGACGACCAACATTTGGCACCCCGTCGCCGACGGCACCCCTAAATCAATTTTTTTTCGCAATATGGGCAAAAACATGAACTTTTCACAAAAGGAGCCTAGCTTAATATAAATCCTAAAAATTATATAAAAAAATCTTTTTGTGTGACGTTTTCGGTTTTAATATTCACTAACAACCTATCGTTAACGATCCTACCAACCCCCAAAAAGTCGTGTATTGTCCCCAATACACATAAAAGAGTTCGATAACATACCTCATGTCTTCAAGACTCGTTTATAGCTTCCGGAACTTCACACATCTCAAAGAGTTGTTAGATCAAAACAATAAGCATAACTATTTTAAAATAATGAACCCAAACAATTAAAAATAGTACATAACTCTACGAAACGTGTTATCGGTTCTCAAATGACCTCGTAATGTGGTACGCCACCCACGAAGCTTACCGCTTCCGTGTTCTTCTCACCCTTATCATCATTACCATCAAGAAATGGTTTTAGACGATGACCGTCAACCGTTTGCCTTGACCCATCCTTCGGGTCCTCAATAGTGACATCACCCAGCTTTCCGACCTGTGTGATCACGTATGGGCCCATCCACTTACTCTTGAGCTTCCCGGGAAAGAATTTAAGCCTTGAATTGTAGAGCCAAACCTTTTGCCCTACCACAAACTCCTTTGGCTTCAACTTTGCGTCATGTGCTCGCTTCATTCCATCATTGTATTTCGAAGCACACTCATACGCCTCCTCCCGAAGCTCTTCCAACTCGCATAACTTTAACTTTCGCTCTTTACCTGCATCATCATATTTCATGTTAACCTCTTTAATAGCCCACCAAGCACGATGCACAAGTTCTACCGGTAAGTGACAATTTCTACCATAAACTAAGCGGTAAGGTGTAGTGCCAATAGGTGTTTAATGAGCCGTTCGATAGGCCCATAAAGCATCATTCAACTTCGTTGACCAATCCTTTCGGTCCGGTCGAACGGTCTTTTGCAAAATTTCTTTGATTTGCCTATTAGACACTTCTACTTGACCACTCGTTTGTGGGTGGTAGGGGTAGCAATTCGATGGTCAATACCATACCGTTTCAATAGTTTGCCAAAGTTAAAATTTTTGAAGTGAGACCCTCCGTCACTAATGATTACCCGGGGATCCCAAATCTAGAAATTGTATTCGTTTGAATAAAATTGAAAACCATGGTATGGTCATTTGTCTTGGTAGCGATCGCTTCAACCCATTTCGACACATAGTCGACCGCCACCAAGATATACATGTTGCCATGCGAATTAGGAAAGGGGCCCATAAAACCCCCATACATCAAAAATATCTACAATGAGGATCGGTTGCATGGGCATCTCATCCCATTTGGATATACCCCCCAATTTTTAACACTCAACGCAATTTTTCGCAAAAGTAAATGCATCTTTGAAAATAGTTGGCCAATAAAGCCCACTATTGAGCACTTTGTGCCCAGTTTTGTGACCACTGAAATGGCCCCCACAAGCAAATGAATGCAAGTGTGTCAAAACACTTGGGATCTCCTCGTCTGGAATGCATCTTCGAACAACTTGATCCGGACATATTTTGAACAAGTCCGGTTCCTCCAACGTGTAGTATTTGATCTGCGACATGAAGTGCAACCTTCTCCTCCGATCCCAATGAGCCGGCAAGTCATCTGTAACCAAATAATTCACAATGTTAGCATACCATGGTAGAACGGTTACTTTCAAAATGTGCTCATATGGGAAAGTGTCATCAATTTCTACACGTGAAGAACCCTCTTCCACCATCAATCGGGATAAGTGGTCCGCCACCACATTCTCGCTACCCTTCTTGTCCCGTATTTCTACGTCAACTCTTGTAGTAAAAGAACCCAACGGATCAATCTCGGCTTTGCATCCTTTTTCTCCATGAGGTACCTGACAGCAGTGTGATCAGAATATATAACAACTTTGTTACCCCATATGTAAGCCTGAAATTTTTCCAATGCAAATACCACAGCAAGTAGCTCTTTTTCGGTAGTTGTGTAATTCAATTGTGCATCCGAAAGAGTCTTACCCGCGTTGTAAATAGCAACGGGTTTCTTTTCTACCCTTCCCCAACCGCATAATCGCTCGCATCGCACATGATTTCGAATGGTAAAGACCAATTCGGCGATTGCAATATTGGGGCCTCCACTAATTTCTCTTTCAAAATGTTAAAAGCGGTTTGACACTCTTTGTTAAAATCAAACGGTTGGTCCTTAAGAAACAATTTACATAAAGGCTTCGTGATGTCACTAAACCCCTTAATAAACCTTCTATAAAACCCCGCATGACCTAAAAATGATCTAACCCCTTTAACACTCGTGGGATACGGTAAAGTAGAGATGACTTGCACCTTTGCACGGTCGACCTCTATCCCATGACTCGACACTACATGCCCCATGACAATCCCTTCCTGAACCATAAAATGGCTCTTCTCCCAACTCAAAACTAAATTTTTCTCAACACATCTTTTCAAAACTTTTTCGGGTTGGTCAAGGCATGCCTCAAATGATGACAAAAAATCGAGAAGTCATCCATAAAGATCTCTAAGGACTCCCCCACCATGTCCGAGAATATACTCATCATACACCTTTGAAAGGTGGGGCATTACATAGCCCAAACGTCATTCGCCTAAATGCAAAAGTACCGTATGGGCAAGTAAATGTGGTCTTAGCTTGATCCTCGGATGGATAGCTATTTAGTTGTAACCCGAATACCCATCTAGAAAGCAATAAAATTTTTGACCCACTAACTTCTCAACAATTTGGTCAATAAAAGGTAAAGGGAAATGGTCTTTGGAAGTTGCAGAATTTAACTTCCGATAGTTAATACAAATTCGCCACCCGGTTACCGGCAGGGTGGCAACCTCTTCACCTGCGTCATTTGTGACAACTTGGATGCCTGCCTTTTTCGGGACTGTTTGCGTTGGGCTCACCCACTGGCTATCAGAGATGGGGTAAATAATACCCGCATCTAGCCACTTCAACACCTCCTTCTTGACGACCTCTCGCATGTTGGGATTCCATCGCCTTTGTGCGTCACGAGAAGGAGTGATACCGTCTTCGGTGATGATTTTATGCATCACCACTGAGGGACTAATTCCCTTCAGATCAGCAATGGTCCAGCCAATAGCGGCTCTATTGGTGACCAAGACCTCCATAAGCTTCTCCTCTTGCTCTCCAGTTAGATTAGCCGCGATGATCACCGGAAGCTTGTTGCCCTCACCCACATAAGCATATTTCAAATGCTTGGGCAACACCTTCAATTCAACAACCGGAGGTTCTACTAATGACGGTTTCAATTTCGTATCAATCTTTTCCGGAAGACTTTCCACTTGATGTGTCCAAGTGGGTCTTCCTTCCTTCGCCGCCATCACCTCCATCTTTTCCACCTCTTCATCCATGCTTCGATTTGTTTCCACTTGCAATCTATCAAACATGAAACATTCCTCTATTGTGTTTTCCTCTTTGACACTAATGTCGCATAGAGGTATACACTCGTCAATGACGTCTGCCATATAGCATTCATCACCAACTAGAGGATTCGTCAATCTCGAAAAAACGTTCAACCGCAACCGACGGTTACCAAAAGTCATGTCGACCGTGCCCGTTTTACAATTGATTTGGGCATTTGATGTTGCCAAAAATGGTCGACCGAGTATAACCATTGGTTGTTTGGTTCAGTCCAAAGAAACATAATAAAGTACAAGAAAGTCCACCGGATAATAAAAGTCATCAACTTTTACTATCACATCGGTGACTATCCCACGGGGTAGTTTAGGAGTCAAATCCACCAATACCACGGTGGTGTTTGATGATTGAAGTGGACCAAACTCATATTGGTCATATAAACTACCCGGCAAGATACTCACACTTGCCCCAAGGTCCAAAAGTGCCCGTGTCATTTTGAATTCACCAACTTGAGTAGAAATAATGGGCGCCCCCGGATCTTGTAGCTTTGGTGGAAGTGCACCCGAAAGAATTGAACTAACATTTTCAGTCAAATCAAGTTTCTTGGGAAACTTGTTAGTTCACTTTTGTGTGCACAAATCCTTCAAGTACTTAGCATATGAGGGTACTTGTTTAATTGCATCTAAGAGAGGTAAGTTAATTTTAACTTGCTTAAAAATTTCCCACATTTTCTATTGTTGTGGGCCATGTTTCGTAACCACCTTCTTAGATGGTCCCAACAAAGCCTCGGGATAAGGGGCAGTATTAACCTCCACACCCTTTTCCTTAGCCATTGTTACTGGGACGGTCACAACGGGAGTATTTTTAGTATTTTCAGATACATTTTTATTTTGACCCGTTTGACCGTCAACACTCTCCTCATCACTAACATCTTCCACTACCCCTTCAACAAACTGAGGTGGTGGTGACTCAACACCACTATCTATGACTCGACCACTACGTAAAGAAATTTTATTAGTTGGTACCTCACGTGTGTTCTTCGAGTTGGACCCTTGATGCTTAGGGTTCACGGTGGTATCACTTGGAAGTCTTCCTCCACTTCCTCGCATCTGAGCTACCTCTTCAGCAAGTTGCCCCACTTGCTTTGCCAATATCTCATGAGATTTATCCCTCATCTCATTTGCCTTTTTCATCTCCTTGATGTCACTGCTAGATTCATTTACTACATTGTATGTGCAACTATTGATTGATATATGTTATGTGACAATTTAATTTAATGACTTTAAATATTAAACTTATAATAGTGTCATGAGCTATGGGCAATCAGTCTGCCCCGTACCATTCCGCTATGGGTCGGGGTGTGACACAATAGTGCATCAATCTTGGCACTCAAATCATCACCACCGCCTTGAGAATTCGAGTTACCTCCCCCGTTACCACCTTGGTTGTAACCCCTTTGATAATTTCCTTCACAGTTCTGATACGATTGCTTACTACCTTGGTTGTAGTTTCTTTGATAGCCTCCGTGGTTACCGCATTGGAAGTTTTGGTATGATGGTCCGCCTTGGTTACCCGCATGAAAGTTCGGGTTCTTTTGATTTTCGGCGTTCCCATAACGGAAATTAGGGTGATTCCTCAACCCGGGATGGTAAGTGTTCGAGTTCATGTCATTATGCTTCTGATCACCAAACACTTGATTCACTTCCTCGATGTCTTCGGCTTTTCCCATTTGACATTCGACGGTTCTATGATCAAGTCCCCCACACCCATCGCAACCTTCAAATTGCACCGCATTCACTTCCCTTTTCTTCATGCGTGCCAACTCCCGTTCTAAAGTAGCGATTCGATCTTTGGAACTAGAATCAAGATTGGGAAGTAAACGGGAGATAGGGTGCTTCTTAGCTCGGTCGGCCGACTCTTTGGCTTTTGATCTTTTCGCCATCCTCTTGAGGAATTCCCAATCGTAGTCTTCATGATTACGCAACAACGTTCCGTTACTAGTCGACTCCAAATGATTCCATGTCTCTCCATCTAAACCTCTCACAAAGCACTTCACCAATTCCCACTTTTCGATTTGATGATGAGGACACTTTCGGATCAATTCTTTATACCTCATGAATGCCTCATGTAACGGTTCACTCGAGAGTTGTTTAAACGCTCTAATCTCATCACGCGCATCATCAGTCTTGGCCATCGAGTAATACTCATCAAGGAAAGTTTGTTGCATCTCCACCCAAGTGTGAATGTTATTGGTGGGAAATGTCAAAAACCATTGCTTAGTCTTATCCTTTAATGAGAATTGGAAAAGACGTAAGCGAACCTCGTCTTGAGTGAAATGACCACCCCCAATAGTGCTACATATAGCCGAGAACTCCTGTAGATGCGTATATGGTTCATCATTTGACCGTCCATTAAATGAGGAAGTATGTTGATGTAGTTGGGTTTGCAATCAAAAGCAACTCTTCCTCTTGGCGGTGGTACACTCGGAGAATCATTTTCCGATATCATCGGTCGGAACCGACTGTCAACTCCTTGCGGTGGTTGACGTTGATTGTTGTTGCGATTGTGTCGATTATCCCTTTGTGGACCATTCACCTCTTGATCCCCCATTCTTCGATCCCCTATTCTATCACCATCTCGATAACCCCCTTGATTCCCGCCACCCACGTATTGTGGAATCCGATTACGATTGGCATTTTGATTGTTGTAATTGTTGTTACCATCGTCTCGGTTCCTATTGTTGTTACGTGGTTGACGGTTGTTCCCATAACCGTCATCTCTACCTTGGTCGTAACCGTATCCATCATAATCCCCCACAACATTCGCATATTGATACCCCCTGTCATTATAACCAAAACTCCCACCGTTGTGGAAAGACCCTTCATTGTCATTTCCCCATCCATCGTCTTCAACCCGATCATTATAATATCCCCCATCGTCCGAGTATTCCGTATGAACACTCACATGTTCCGGTGATTGATAACTGGGTATACTATAAGGTTCGTCATCCGGGATATTATTCCTCAATACATCAAGATTGACATGTTGGCCTTCATTTGCGGGATTGCAACGATTCACATTAACACCACGGTTGGCGTTAGTGTTGCGGTTGTTGACATTTGGTGGTAATGGGTTTTGTCGGTTTTGGTTTTGAGGTGGAGGTGTATGGGCTCGTTGGTTGAGGTTTTGGTTAGGACCGCGATTTTGAAATGGTGGTGTAGGTGGTCGTGAGTTGTTACCACCCGGTTGGTTGTTCGGGTTTTGAGGTGGGTGATTAGGGTATTGGTGTTGATGTTGGTTGGCATTTTGGTTATCCATTGGAACGGTTCCAACTGATGAGGTGCTTGGTGTGTTGGGTTTTGGTGGATTAGAGACAATGGTTGCCTCTAATCGGTTGGCTAGGTTTCTTCTAACGACCCGCTCAATCTCCGGCTCGAATACTAACAGTGACGTTCTTCCGGAATTTCGTGTATGCATGCACTACTTGTAACCTGCACAAGTAACACACCCGTGTAACACAAAAGCAGATACGATAATAAGAAAACAAGCAATTAAACAGTTAATCACAAAAACCAATAAATCCAAACGCAAAGCGCACAAACTCCCCGGCAATGGCGCCAAAATTTGATCGGAGTGTTGCGCTCAGGTCAAAGATAATATTTATAGTCCCAAATTACCCTTAACAATGCGTTAGTGGTAGTAAGGAGTCGAACCATGAAGAGTCTGTGGTTTGCGATCGGATGTGATTGATTTTAAATAAGATTGTCACTTTATGAAGCTTGCTATGAAAATGATCGATTTGTTTGTTTGAGAAAGGTGTTGGAATGAACCAACAAGTTTGGTTTAATTAATTAACTACTAAAAACGGATAATGATAGCAACAAAACTAAATATGATTGTAAAACAATTGTGAGAAAACAAGGTTCACGCCCGGTTCAACAATTATAAAGCCTAGGGTACTAAGTGTTTTAATTTGGTTTAATCAAATTAGTTCATTAACGATTTAGAATCACAAGGCTTAGGTGCCAATTGCTATCAATGTCATAGACGACGGACCACTATGTACTTCGTTACCTTGGACAATTAAAACCTATCAAAAGATAAAGCATAAATACGCATATTCATTTCACAAAGACAAATTTCATAACTCATTCGTCAATTCGCAAATGCAATACAAATGTAGGACAATTATCTAATGATCAAATGCAACTCAATTAGTCACAAACCAAATGTTTAACAAAAAGTAAACCCTAGAACCTTACAAAAGTCTACACCGGGGTGAAACCTCCGGGAATTAGCCGCTTATGGTGAACGGAACACGATCAATGGATGATAAAGCCTTGAACTTGAACATGTTGAATCTTGGAGATGAAGGTTAGGTGAGGTTAGGGTTTTTGGTATGAGATGATGATGATGAGATTGGTGATTGATGATTGATGGTGATGGTGATGGATTAGGGTTAGAATCGAAGTGGATGAATCGAATGCATTGGAAGTGAATTGAAATGGATTGGTGGAAGGTTGTGGCTCCAAGAACAAGTTTCATACTCCAAGAACTCGTAATACCTCAAAATAGGTCAAAAATTATGTTTAAACCCATCCCCAAACTCAAAAAACTTGAAATTCGCGATGCTGGAAACGGAGGCCCGTCGCCGACGGCCAGGAGTGGCGTCGGCGACGGCATGTGGAATTCTAGAATTTCCCCGACAGCCTATCCTGCTGTCTACGATGAAAAACACACGACGGGCGAGTATATACGGGGTGTCGCCGACATACCAACTTGGCGTCGGCGATGGCACCCGTAAACTTCATTTTTCTGAATTTGTTTTTCTTGATTCCGATTGATCCCGTTCGCGTCCCGTTGCTCTGTTTGGCTTCCAATTAGCTCCTTAAACTCCACTAGACCTGCAAAACACAATTCTAATTAAGAGTAGGCTATTCGGAATTAAAAGCTACGTAAAATCATTAACTTAGACCATAATAAACACCGGTTTACACCCACGCATCAGGTGGCGCTGGTTCGACTTGGATGAGAGGCGAGGTTTATCGTTATTCCAATTCCGTGCCTTTGGATTGGTAGAGGTCCGGTTTCCGCGCATTTGCTGATGTCACGGTAGTTGGCACGTCGTTCCTTGCCGTTAAAAAAACATAAATTAAACATTTAAAGACACAATTGCATAAAAAAATAACCAAGAGAGAATCAGGCAATGACGTCACGATCAGTATAACGTCCATCTAACCACTCATCATTTAAACATGCGCTTTTGTTTACGAAGATTTTGAAATGCCGAGAAACTCGATAAGAGAGTAAAAAAGCCGTAAGGTTCAAAAAGGTGTAAATTAAAACATGCATATATCGGGATAGGTTTTGAGTTACAGGAAGCACAACCGAACCACCTACCCATGATTGGACTGGTCGAGCCGAATCATGTGGTAACCTCTTAGAAGCATGTTTTTCCGGCTGTCATATCTAATTTCATTTTTTATAGATCCGATTCCATCACTAAAACTTTCCATCAATAGTAATCATTTTTAAGTGTTTTTTTTTTGTTTCTGAGCCTTATAAATGTCACACCTTCCCTTAGTTTGCATGAGTGTATATATCTTAAATGTTATCACTTAAACCTGTGCTTATTGTTAAAGGTGGCATCGACATTTCCTAAGAGATGATTGCAATAATAGGTTTAGTTAAAAGCCTGTGTAAATAATTGGTTAGAATTTGGTATGAAAACGATTTAGATTACAGAGTTACTTATATTCTAGAAATTGGTAGGAAAATTGGTTATATTTAGTTAACATTCTTTATCTATTTGGTGTGAAACGGTCATAAAGCCTTCGCCACAACGCCGATACACCCACACAAGGGTTCAAAAATTGGTAGCGTCGATAGAAGGGGCGTGGTGTTCCCCGAACTTCCCCCCGACACCTTGGCACCGTCCCGACGTGACGTGAGTATACACCCTGATGCACTTGCAAGTACTTTGGTGTGAAGCTCGTTAGTATAAAACTCTATTTCCAAGTATATATTTTCCAAACAGGTTATTTTCTTTACCTGGTTTAATTTGAGGGAACTGGATATTATCACCCTAGCGTGAGGTTCATTGGGGAACACTAAAAAAGTGGGGGACAGTGGGGAACCAACTCAAACGAACTCCGATTGGACTCATTTCAGCGGCGTTGGAACCGGCTCGTCGAACCCTAACTAGGATCTCTTAACCCTAAACCCTAAATCCTAACCCCTAAACCCTAAATATATTAGGGTTTGGATTTAGGGTCTTATATTAAGGTTTAGCCTTAGGGTTTAGCGTTAGGGTTTAGTTTTAGGGTTAATCATTAGTATTTAGGGTTTAGCTTTTGGGTTTAGGGTTTAGCCTTTTAGGGTTTATAGCTTAGATTTTACGATTTAACTTAGGTTTAGCCTTATTTTTTAGCTTTAGGGTTTAGGGGTTAGAATTTATGGTTTAGGGTTAAGAGATCCTAGTTAGGGTTCGACAAGCCGGTTCCAACGCCGCTGGAATGAGTCCAATCGGAGTTCGTTTGAGTCTGTTCCCCACTTTTTTAGTGTTCCCCAATGAACCTTCCCCTATCACCCTAAACTAATCAAAATTAGTCGGTGCCACTCCCAATTTTCAGCTTTGCTCCCACCACCCCAACTTAACACTTTGTGTGTCCTGTCACCCCGACGTTAACCAAACAATAACTCGGTTAGTTTTTTTTGCTGACGTGGCTTTTTATCTGATGTGGCAAGGTGATGTGGCTTTTTATCTGATGTGGCAAGGTGACGTGGCATTTTTAATTATAATTAATATAATATGTGCATATATTTTTTTATATATAAACAAAAACATCTATCTCTCTAACTTTCCTTCTCTCTCTGCCTCTTCAGCCACCACCAACAATCACTTCTGACCACCACCCTCCAACCCACAACCAAATGTATGTCAGATCTGAATCGAGGACGACGGCGGCTTTGTCGCTCAGATCTGAAACGAGAACAGACCATGGCTTCTCGAGTCCAAATCTCCGGTTCTTTTTTATCATCAAATGAGAATAGACCTAAAAGGAGGCGGCGACGGCTAGGTCCATATCTTTGGTGAGATTGTGCTCAATCTTGGCTAGTGATGGTGATGTCCTCTATCCCATCTCTCTCTCTCTAGGGTTCGTCGTTCAGATCTGAAAGGAGGCGAGACGGTTGGATTTCAAGCTTGATTTTAGGTTGTGTTTGTTGTTGATTTTGGGTATTGGTTGTCAATGTTATCGTTTACAGTGAGATTTGTGCTTCGGTCTATGTTGGCGGAGGTGATGGTGGTTGGTGGAGGTGATTGCGAGAGTGGTTGGTGGTGGTGACGGAGGTGGTTGTGGTGGCGGCGGCAGGAGGTCGTGGTGGCGGTAGGGGGTTCATGTGGTGGTAGAAGGCAGGAGGTGGTTGTTGTTTTTATAAAGTGTAGGTCCGTTGTACGGATCGTTCTGGTCCTAATTTGACAAACCTAAGGTAAATGTGCAGAATCTGTTTGCATAGGCGACATTGTAGACAAGTTTTTACTGTTTAACACCGTTTCATTAATGATTAAACGTTACAGATCCTGGAAACACTTGGACAGGGCTTCGCTGTCCAATACACAAAATATCTCAATCCTACAAATGAAATGACAAGTTACCTATTTACAAGACAACAAGTTCGCTTGAAATGTGGTATAGACAAGTTCGGGCGAACTTGTCCTTCCCAAGACAAGTTTGGGCAAACTTGTCCATGTACATTACATGTTCGAGCGAACTTGTCTCACAACATACATAAACTTAAAATTTTGATCCTAAATACAGACTCGACTTTATACGATGACATAGGCAACAGACATATGCATCAACAGACTCCCCCTTGGATGTTGCCGTAGTCATCATTCTTCAATTAAGTTCCAGAGTCTTTAATATTCTCTTGATCTTTATTTCTTGAATAACTTTAACTTCCTTGATCTTCATATCTTCTTCAATCCTATTCTCTTTTCTTGAGCTTGCCTTAATAAAACTTTAATCACCATGCTCCCCGTTGCTTTGAGCTTTCTGGTATCTTCAATTAACGTTTTTATCCAGCTCCCCCTTAAAATTTACTTCCTATTTCAAAATTCTTCAAACATTCAAATAAACATTTCAGATTAAAACTTTGAAATTTCTAAACACCAACATTTCAAATTTTAATCTCCTTATCAGTTTTAAATCCTCTCAGTTAATCAAGTCCAAATTAATGACCTTGAATATCTGATTCATGTATCAAGTTCAACTTAATGATCTTGATTAAACGTTTTGACACTAAACTGACACATTTATTCAAATGTAAGTTTCAACTTAATGAACTTTTAAACTTTTCAGATCAATTTCAATTTTAGATTTTGTTTAGCAACTTTAAACTTTGAAAATCAGCTTTTCATCATCAGTGGTCAAAACTAAAAGATAATATAATCTTTTTGTTTTATGAAATGAATATCAAACTCTAACATATTTACAAACATATTTTTGTTGCGTTTGTGTTAAAGGATCATATTAGTTTTTGAGACATAGCACTAGTACCATTGATCTTTTGAGACTTTAAGCTTTAAACTCGTTTACCTAGATAGTCGATATAATTGTCCACTAAAACTTCCAGACATTTATCAATTGTTCCAAGATACGTTATGTAGAATTAAGAAACTTGACTTAACTATGCTTCTCATCTCAGAATATACTTCCGTATCAAGATTCCCTAAATTTCATCTTACAGGTGAGTATAGCGTAATTGATATTTGTAACTGGGTTATGCGAGACCTTAAGAGCTCAGGTTAATACCACCGTATCAACAGAGAGATGAAGGCTCGAATTATAAGGTAGTGTTCCAAAATGGAATCTTTTTGTACTGCAATTATAGTATCTTTCGATATTTTCAATTGTATGCAGTTTTAGGAGATTTTTGCAAAAGCATTATAGAAGTTTAAGGCCATTGCTTACGCAAAATCAGAAGAACTTGTATAATACCCCAGATATCAATCATCTATAAAGACCCCGTATCTCAGAATCAGGCAATTCTCAAACGAAATTTCAGAGTACTAAGTCCATATATCCGAGAGATGTTAATCAACAAGTTTAAGCAGTTGTAAAATTTAGTTTATATCTCGGAAACAATTTACTGAACGTGTAAAGCCTATCGACACATCCACAGTAAGACTCGTTTATCACTATTTAAACTTTACAAATCCTTAGCATACTGTGATAGTCCACTGATGTACTATCATTTCCTTTTTGACACACAATTCTTTTATCTTTTTCAATGTTTTTGTACTTTTTGCATTTAATATGTTTTTGGATTTTTGGAAAACTTTTTCTCCCCTTAAAATTCAAAAACATATTTTTGAAATTTTTAATAACATTAACCAACTGATGACAATCACTTTAATTCGCCATCCATTACTGCTTCACAAATTTTCTTTTAAACCTTGACAATTTTATGTTAATAAAACATTTATATCCCTAAGTTTTGCCTATTCAACAGTGAGGGTTCTGTGAAAATTTTTAAATTTTCTTCAAAAATTTGTAAAATTTTCAAGTAAACGTTATTGAAATGTATTTTCGAAAATTTTCTCCAAAAATTTTAAACAATTGTAAATTAAACGTTATTTGAATTTCAAATTTTGTAAAATAGCCTTTATATAAAACTTGATAATCCGGCCCGTCTTCATTGTGTACCACGGAACTCCATTCTCAGTAATTTACATTCATCTCAGAAGTTCCTGCATAAAAATTCAAACAATTAATTGAATATTGACACCCAAGCCTTTGCAGTCTTAGATGTTATTTCTTCAACCTTAATTTTGACTTTCTATTCACAATGAGGTTTACTTAGAACTTTCTCAAGTTTTGGAAAGTCCTCTAAAATTTCAATTTTCACTGATTGTGTCACTTCCTTTCCTTTGACCAACCATGTTTGATTTTTCGTTAAAGTTTTCTTGAAATACAATATAGAAACTATTTGTTCATTACTATTCGAGGATTCACCAGTTTCAAAATTTGAAAACTTGGTAATAACTGGTTTCACCTTGTTTGTAGTTTCTGTACCTTGTTTCCAAACCTGAGTTGATATTTTCAAATCTTCAGAATTTTTCTTATCAATATGAACAGGTTTAGGATTAATTTGTAAACATTTTCTAGCAATGTGTCCCTTTATCCCACATTTATGACACAACCTGTTATCATATCGATCTTTTCTATCAAACCATACACTCAAATCGTAACATCGATTTGATGTGTGGTAACCATCTTTCCTGTTTCTTCTATAAGCATGATTTGACTTTGAAGCACTACGGTCCGACCTGCACCACTTATTTTCAAATTTTTGTATGTTTGGATTTTCAAATTGTTTTGAATTTTTATAATGATTGGATGATCATATCGATGAGCTTTTATTTTTCTTTTGAAAATTTTTAGAATTTTTAGAATAGTTTCTTAAATTTTTCTTTTAGTTTTAAAATTTTTCTTGCATTGAGCATTCACCTTTTTCAGTAGATTGTAGAATAGTTTCTTAAAAATTTTCTTTTAGTTTTAAAAATATTTCACTTTTATCATTTTTAACACTTTCATCATCAGTATCATCATCGCAATCCTTAATTATGACATCGTCATAATTTGTGATCTTGTCACTTATTGGGATTTTCTTTTTATTTTCGTTGATCGGTTTTGGACATATATGATCTAGAATCAATGACGAGGTCACCAAACCTTTCAATTTCTTTTCAAAATCAACAACTTTATTTTTAGCAATCTCAACTTCATTTTCAAGTTGAGTTATTTTCTCAAGATGATAATTTATTGCTTTTTGATTTTCAATACTAATATTTTCAAATACAAATTTTTCATTTTCTAAAATTTTTATTTGATTTTGAAAGTTCTTTTCATTTTCTTTTAACTTTTTATTTTCTAATGTCAAACTCTCCAGTTTGGTCAAAAGTTTAGCATTATCTGCCAGATAATCATTCAGATCTACATCAAAGACTAGGTAGACTGGTTTAGAACTTGAAGCTCATTTGCAGATGTACTTAAAACTTGTGCTTCATAGTTCTTAGCTACTATACTCCCTTCTCTCTTAAACTGAACATTCCCTTGATTACTGACAAGATCAGACTTCTTTAGTAATTCCACTTCATATCCCTCTAGTTTGTCAATGAAGGTAGAAAGCTTGAAAAATTCCCAGCTCGGACTTTCCTTTAACACCATTAAGTACGTTGTCCATTGACTCTCTGGAAGAGCATCAGCCAATTTGTCAATATACGCTGCTTCTGTCTTATCAAGACCATGCCTTCTCATCTGCACTTTCAAATGACAAAATCGCTTTATCATTTGTTTCATTGACTCGCCTTTCAGCATTGTGAAGATGTCAAACTCTTTCATGATTAGAACTTTCTTGCTCTTAATCATCTCAACACTATCCAAATATTTAGCACGTAGAGCATTCCACAACTTCTATGCTGTATCACATTCTGGTAGCAGAATCAAGATATCTTCATTTATCGATTGATCTAACAAGGTTATCATCGTCTTCTCATGGGCATATGGATCATTCAGTTTAGGTGTAAACTTTGATACTGCAAGAATAACTCCATGTTCATCAACTGGCCATTTAAATCCAGTTTGAACGACAACCCAACTGTAGAAGAAATTTGCTCGTACCCAGTTCTTGAATTTTACTTTCTAGTCTTCATATTCATTCATACTCATCAAATTTGGCGGCTTCACGGACCACATTTCGTTTTCCAAATTTATATGTCGTTCAAAAACACTTGAACAGTGATTAGCAAACAGACAATTTTAGTAAAATTAGACTTTTTAATCGACAATATTAACGTATCGGTTTGCTAAAAAACGTTTAAAATTTTTCAAAAACTATTTTTACCAGATTAGAGCTTTAAACTCATCTCGTCGATACGAATCTAACGTTATATAATGTCCAAGACGTTTTTCTGAATTTTCATGCCTTTTTTTAGAAACCTTTGTACAAGTTCAGGCGAACTTGTAACAGCTTATGAAAATCAACTACTTAACAAGTTCGGGCGAACTTGTATAAACTTTTCGGAAAATTTCACTTTGAAATAAGTTCGGGCGAACTTGTGATGTTTTTCAAGAAAATTTAGCCAAGTTCGGGCGAACTTATATTAATTTCAACAAAAACCAGTCAAGTTCGAGCGAACTTGATGAACATTCTTGAAAAACTTGTCAAGTTCGGGCGAACTTGATGAAAAATCACACAAAATGTGATAATTTAAGTCAATTTTGGGCGAACTTGATCACAAGTTCGTTCGAAATGATGTTTTCAAACATGATTTTTTTCAACTTTTCGACATGAATTCGTTTGTTTTAAGCTCTTATCTTTTTAAGGGTTTTATTATTATGGATTTTAAGTATTATACTTGAAAATATGTCCATTTTGTCCGTGAAATGTCCAAGAAAAGTTAAAAATGAAAGAAATGAGTAGAAGATGTGTTGATGCATATGTCTGTTTCCTATGTCATCGTATAATATCGAGTCTGTATTTAGAAGCGAAATGTCGAAGTTCATTAAAGTTTATAGCCAAGTTCACTTGAGATTGTGATGTTATAGTCAAGTTCAGCCGAACTTTACTAAGCAAGTTCCCCCGAACTTGCACTCCCCAAGCGAACTTGTGATTCCTATAAATAAGTGTCTTGTCATTTCATTTGTAAGATTCAGAGATTTTGTCACGACAGATGCGAAGCTCTATCCAAGTGTTTCCAGGATCTGTAACGTCTATACATTAATGAAACGGTGTTAAACAGTAACAAACTTGTCTACAATGTCGCCTATGCAAACAGATTCCGCACGTTTACCTTAGGTTAGCCAAATTAGGACCAGAACGATCCGTACAACTGACCTACAAGTGGTATCAGAGCAGGATTGGCCTAATTTGAAGACATTGGACATAGAACATCTCATCTTCTACTCTATTCTTACATTTTTAACTTTTCTTGGACAATTTACAGACAAAATGGATTGTTTTTCAAGTATAATACGTAAAATCCATCATAGATAAACCCTTGAAAGTTTCAGACCTTAATTCAATCAAATTCATGTCAAAAGGCTGAAAAAATCATGTTTTACATGTCAAGTTCGCTCGAACATTATCCCAAGTTCGCTCGAACTTGAGTAAATTTTTACTGTTTTTAGTGAAATTTACATCAAGTTCACCCGAACTTGTGTGATTTTTCAAGTTTTTCTGTCAAGTCCACTCGATCTTAGTAAATTTCTGATGATTTTAGTCAAGTTCGCCTGAACTTGACCAAAATCTATTGAAATCATTCACAAGTCGCCCGAACTTGCAAAGTCTCTTGAAAAGCAAGATAAGTTCGCTCGAACTTATATTCTGGGTCAAATTTTCATAAGATTTCAACAAGTTCGCCCGTACTTGTTAAGTCTGTGACAAGTTCACCCGAGCTTCGCCTGAACTTGTCTAAGCATGAAAATTCCGAAAAACGTCACGAACATTATATATCGTTAGAATCGTATCGACGAGACGATTTTAAAGATATAATCGGGTAAAAATACTTTTCAGAAAAATTTTAAACGTTTTTAACGTACCGATTGTCGATTAAAACGTCAGTTTTTGCTAAAATTGTCTGTTTGCTAATCATTTGTCAAGTGTTTTGAACGGCAAATTAGTCTGGAAACGAAATGGAGTCCGTGAAGCCGCCAATGTTGATGAGTATAGATGAGTATGCAGTTTAGAAAGGAAAATTTGTTAACTGGGTCCAAGCTATGCACTTTCAAAATTGGGTTGCGATCAAAACAGGATATGTTGTTTCAAGAGATGAGAATCAGAATATTCTAGAGAGGTACAAGTATTCTACGCAACAGAAAGAGGAATATTTTGCTGAAAAGAAAATGATTAGTCTGATTCAACAATCTGTTAAGGAAGATATCTTGATACTACTGCCTGAGTACAAACCTGCAAAAGAACTCTGGATATATCTGAAAAATAAATATCAGGTGAAGAGAGAAGAGAATGTAGTGGTTAAGAATTGTGAAGCTCAACTTTCAAGTACATCTACATATGGATCTTCAAGTTCTAAACCAGTCTGTCCAGTTTATGATGTAGATAACTATTGGGCAGATAATGCCAAACTCTTGAATGAGATTGAGAGTTTGACATTAGAAAATAAAAAATTAAAAGAAAATGAAAAGAATTTTGAAAACAAAATAAAAATTTTAAAAAAATGAAAAATTACAAATGGTAGTAGATATTCAAAATGAAATAAAAATGTTTAAAAATGATAAAATTGTTTATGAAAAATTAAATATAGAAAATCAAATAGCAATAAATTCTCATATTGAGAAAATAGATAAACTTGAAAAAGAAGTTGAGACTGTTAAAAATAAAGCTGTTAATTCAGAAAAATTATTGAAATGTTTTGTGACCTCCTCATTAAAGTTAGATCATATATGTCCAAAACCGATCAATAATAATAAAAAGGAAATTCCAATAAGTAACATTGTTACAAATTATGACGATGTCATAATTAAAGATTATGATGATGATATCAATGATGAAAGACCTAAAAATGATAAACACGAAATATTAAAAGAAAAATATCAAGAAACTGTTCTATAATCTTCTGAAAAAGGTGAATGCTCAACGCAAAAACCTTCTAAGCAGAATGAAGAACAAAAATAAAGTTCTAAAAATTCTAAGACTTTTAAAAATAAAAGTTCATCGGTACAATCATCCAGTCATTATAAAAAATCAAACAAATTTGAAAAACAAAACTCACAAAAATTTGAGAATAAGTGGTGCAGGTCAGACCACAGTGCTTCAACGTCAAATCAAAGGTACATAAGAAGCAGGAAAATGGCTACCATACGTCAAATCAGTGTTATGATTTGAGTGTATGGTTTGATATAAAAGATCGATATGAGAACAGAAAGTGTCATAAATGTTTACAAATTAAACCTAATCCTGCTCATATTGATAACAAAAAATCTGGAATACCAACTCAGGTTTTGAAACAATGTACAGAAACTACAAACAAGGTGAAACCAGTTATTACTAAGTTTTTTAAATTTTAAAACTGGTGAATCCTCGAATAGTAATGAACAAATAGTTTCTACATTGTATTTCAAGAAAGCTTTAACGAAAAATCAAACATGGTTGGTAAAAGGAAAGGAAGTGACACAATCAGTGAAAATTGAAAGATTAGAGGACTTTCCCAAACTTGAGAAAGTTCCAAATAAACCTGACTGTGAAAAGAAAATCAAAATTAAGGTTGAAGAAATAACGCCTAAGGCAAAAAATGCTTGGGTGTCTCTATTCAACTAACTGTTTGAATTTCATGAACTTTTGAGATGAACGCAAATTAATAAGAATGGAGTTCTGGAGCACACATTGAAGATGGGCCGGTTATCATGTTATATATAAGGGCCATTTTTACAACACATTTTCCAACAATGTTTACTTTAAAATTTTAAATTTTTTTGGAGAAAATTTTTCAAAAACACATTCAAATAACGTTTATTTGAAAATTTTACAAAATTTTGAAGAAAATTTGAAAAAATCTTACAGAACCGTCACTATTGAAAATTTCAAAAGTGTCAAGGTTTTTGTCATCATGAGGGGGAGAATGCTTAAAAGAAATACAATGAAGCAGTAATGGATGGAGAATTGAAGTGATTCTCATCAGTTTGGTCAATGTTTTTCTTAAAAAAAATTCCAAAAATATGTTTTTGAATTTTAGGGGGAGAAAACATTTTCAGAAAATCAAAAAACATATCAAAAACAAAAAGTACAAAAACATTGAAAAAGGAAAAAGAGTTTTGTGTAAAAAGGAAATGATAGTACATCAGTGGACTATCACAGTATGCTAAGGATTTGTAAAGTTTAAAAGGAATAAACAAGTCTTACTATGGATGTGTCGATAGGCTTTACACGTTTAGTAAATTGTTCCGGGATATAAACTAAATTTTACAACTGCTTAATCTTGTGGATTAACATCTCTCGGATATATGGAGTTAGTAATTCGAAATTTCGTTTGAGAGGTTGCCTGATTCTGAGATATGAGGTCTTTATAGATGATTGATATCTGGGGTATTATATAAGTTCTTCTGATTTTGCGTAAGCAATAGCCTAGAACTTCTATAATGCTTTTGCAAAAATCCCCTAAAACTGCATTCAATTGAAAATATCGAAAGATACTACAATTGCAGTACAAAAAGATTCCATTTTGGAACACTACCTTATAAGTCGAGCCTTCATCTCTCTGTCAGTACGTTGGTACTAACCTGAGCTCTCAAGGCTTCGCCAAACCCAGATACAGATATCAATTACGCTATACTTACCTGTATGATGAAATCTAGGGAATCTTGATGCGGGAGTATATTCTGAGATGGGAACCATAGTTAAGTCAAGTTTCATAATTCATATCTAAAGATATCTTGGAACAATTGAGAAATGTGTTGAAGTTTAAGAGGACAAACATATCGACAATCTAGGTAAATTTGTTTAAAACTTGGTGTCATAAAAAGGTCAACGGTACTAGTGATATGTTTCAAAAACTGTATGATCCTTTAACACAAACTCAACAAAAATATGTTTGTACATACTTAGAGTTTGATATTCATTAAATAAAAACAAAAAGATTATATTATCTTTTAGTATCGACCACTGATGGTGAAAAGCTGATTTTCAAGATCTTGAATTGCTGAACAAAATCTAAAAAATTGATTGAGAGTGTTCTTAAATGTCAAAAAGGTTCATTAAGTTGAAACTTACATTTGAATAAATACATCAGTTTAGTGTCTAAATGTTCAATCAAGATCATTAAGTTGAACTTGATACATAGATCAGATATTCAAGGTCATTAATTTGGACTTGAATAACTGAGAGAGTTTTATAACTGATAAGAAGTTTAAAATTTGAAATGTTTGTGTTTAGAAATTTTAAGTTTGAATCTGAAATGTTTATTTGAATGTTTGAAGAACTTTGAAACATGAAGTAGATTTTAAAGGGGAGTTAGATAAAAACGTTGAAGATTAAAGAAAGCTCAAAGCAAGGGTGAGCATGGTGATTCAATGTGTTATCAAGACAAGCTCAAGAAAAGAGAAAAAGATTGTAGATGATATGAAGATCATGGATGCTAAAGTTATTCAAGATTTAAAGATTAAGAGAATATTGAAGACTCAAGAATTTAATTGAAGAATGATGACTACGGCAACATCCAAGGGGGAGTCTGTTGATGCATATGTCTGTTTTCTATGTCATCGTATAATATCGAGTCTGTATTTAGAAGCGAAATGTCGAAGTTCATTAAAGTTTATAGCCAAGTTCGCTTGAGATTGTGATGTTATAGTCAAGTTCGGCCGAACTTGACTAAGCAAGTTCGCCCGAACTTGCACTCCCCAAGCGAACTTGTGACTCCTATAAATAGGTGTCTTGTCATTTCATTTGTAAGATTCAGAGATTTTGTCACGACAGAGGCGAAGCTCTGTCCAAGTGTTTCCAGGATCTGTAACGTCTATACATTAATGAAATGGTGTTAAACAGTAACAAACTTGTCTACAATGTCGCCTATGCAAACGGATTCTGCACGATTACCTTAGGTTAGCCAAATTAGGACCGGAACGATCCGTACAACGGACCTACAAGATATCAAGTTCTATGTCCAATGTCTTCAAATTAGGCCAATCCTGCTCTGATACCAATTGTAGGTCCGTTGTACGGATCGTTCTGGTCCTAATTTGGCAAACATAAGGTAAACGTGCAGAATCCGTTTGCATAGGCGACATTGTAGACAAGTTTGTTACTGTTTAACACCGTTTCATTAATGATTAAACGTTACAGATCCTGGAAACACTTGGACAGAGCTTCGCCGTCCAATACACAAAATCCATGAATCCTACGAATGAAATGACAAGTTACCTATTTATAAGAAAACAAGTTCGCTTGAAATGTGGTATGGACAAGTTCGGGCGAACTTATCCATGTACATTACAAGTTCGAGCAAACTTGTCTCTCAACATACATAAACTTAACATTTCGATCCTAAATACAGACTAGACTTATACAATGACATAGGTAACAGACATATGCATCAACATAAAGGTAATATCCACGTCAGCAAGCCATGTCACATTACAATGACACGTAGGATTTGAAAACAAACAAAGTTAGTGTTTAGTTTACGTCGGGGTGACAAGAACACCAAAGTGTTAAGTTGGGGGTGGTACCAGCCAAAGTGAAAGTTGAGAGTGACAACGGCCAGTTTTGATTAGTTTAGGGTCATAAGATCCATTTCCCCTTTAATTTGCTAGTCAATCTGGTCATCTCATCACCTCTTGTATCAATAAGTGTATATTTATTTTTAAAAGTATTCAAGAGTTAAACTAGAGTAAACTTCCGTTTTGCTCCCAGTGGTTTGGTCATTTTAACGGTTTTGCCCTAATTATTTAAAAATAGCCATTTTACTCCCTGATGTTTTGATTTTGTCTCTGGTTTGCTCCACGACCTTAACTCCATCCATATTATATATTAACTGAAAGGGTATTTTCGGAATTTCAAATATAAAATAAGGGTACTTTGGTAATTTATATTTAAATGTAAACTATTAACATATATATTTAAATGTAGATTATTATTATTAATATAATATATATACACACATAACTGAGTCTTTACTCTTCTCTCTCTCTCTTCTACACCACCACCCACCACCTCACATCATCGCCACCGCCGGCCACCACCCCGGCACCACCATTCACTACCTCACTTTACATCACCACCACCATTCACCACCTCACCCGACATCCCTACCACCATTCCCACGACATCACCACCCCAATCACCATCAACCATCACCTACCTTACAAACCACCAATACCTTGAACCATATTGCAACATTGACCTAGACCCTTCCCCGTCTGAACTAATTTCATGTATAGCGGCAACTGTACAACCCATTCATCCCTCTGTAATTGCAGACATGAACAAAAAAAACCTCACCAAAAAACCATCACAAAAAACGAGATTGGTGGTACCTTTTCAATCTGTCCATTCAAATATTTGATTTGTAGGTGGTAAAGATTAGTTTTTCCGTTCAGCCATCGCCAAACTCCTGATTTGCAGGTGATACTTTTTCAATGAAACCCTGCCAAGAAATCAGATCCGAGCAAACCCTAGCCCCTTCTTCATCAGATTAGATAAAATCCATTATTGTATAAACTTCCAGCGGCGGCCGTAGAGACGTTGAGAAAGAGAGTGGTAGTGGTGTTAGATGTAGAGAGAGAGAGAGACGTTGAAGGTGGTGGTAATGGTGGCGGTGGCAGCGGCGGATTATGATGGTGATAAGAGTGTGTGTGTGTGAGAGAGAGAGTCCTGGTGGTGGCGGCGGAGGATTATGGTGGTGGTAATGGTGGTGCTAGTGGTGGTGGTGGGTAATGTTTTGAGGGTGGGGCTATGATTGATAAAGTGGGTGAGAGTTTGATAATGTTTCTGTAAGTATATGAATAAATAGAAATGATTTTATTTTATTTGTTAACACTTTTAGGAATTAGTTAATAGTAATTAGTAATAGGTAATTAAATACTCATATGTAAAGTTACTGAAATACCTATACTTTCAATTGAATGTTTTAACTGAGTTAGAGTATTGGAACAAACTGGAGACAAAATCAAAACATTAGGAAATAAAATGGCTATTTTTAAAGGATTAGGGTAAAATCGTTAAGACGACTAAACCATAAGGAGCAAAATGAAAGTTTACTCTTTAAACTAATATTTTGGTTTATACATCATAAGTGTTAAATGAAAACTCTAAAATTACCTTTTTAGTATGGCAAAGTTACACGCCCACTAAATCTACTTTTAAATATTACACTAACGTCTCATCTAAGACTAGAACCCACACCACTTGGATCCTGATAGTCTAAAATGTAAAACTATGAACACAGCTTATAAACTTTGATATTTAAGAAAAGATCAAGACGTATGCTTTTCAACAAATATGATCAATGTTTTTTTGTGAACCAGAATCATAAAACTGCAATTAGTATTAATATGTAGTTATACTTCCAAGAATGAACTTGAAACCAAAATAATTATAGTTGTTGGAGCAAAATCTTTGACGACGAAATTGTAGTGGAATTATGGTGCGTAATTTGTTGGTACATAAATTCTTTGCTGATGTGCACCAAGTATGGAGCTGAAGATTATAGTTGGGTTCGCAGTTAGCATGGATTAAACATGCGTATATGGAAGGCCAAGGGATGTTGTTTGATTGCGTGCACAAGAAGAGTTGGTATGGTGAATTATAGGGGTGTAAACGAGTTGAGCTGAGTCTTAGCTTACCTAGCCTTAAGCTCGAAACTATATATATTTCCAAAGCTCAAGCTCAATCTCAAACTCGGCTCATAGTACTTTTTCAATCTCGTGCTCAACTCTTTTATTATTTATAAATCAGTTTATTTATATTTTTTATTTTAAAAATACTAATAATTATAAGCTCTAAGTATCTTATACTAATAAAAGAATCAAGTTAATGCCACGTGGATTCTCTCCTTAAATAATCTTAATGACAAGTGACATTCTCTTCTTTAATAATATTATTATTATATCATATTAATACATCTAATTTATTAATCTATACATAACTATAGATAGATAAATCTAATACTAATAAAAGGATCAAGCTTACCTCACATGACATTCTCTTCTTAAATTTATCTTAATGCTATGTGGGAATCTCTTCTTTAGTATTATTCTTATTGTTGTTGTTGCTGCTGTTATTGTTATTATTATTATTATTATTATTATTATTATTATTATATCATATTAATATGTCCAATTTATTAATCTATATATAACTATAGATAAATACGTAATATATACAAATATTTATCTTATATTATTGTAGTGTTTTATTTATTAATTTTTATTTTCTTACGTGGCATAAGGTTTTTGTTATTTTTTTAATCATTCTGGATCAAACCAAATTAGGTTTTATACCTGTGGACCTAAATTTATCTAATCTAACCTAATAATTTGTTTGCGAATAACTACCCATAGGTATCTCTTATTTAACAATATAGTTATTTTATTAATAGTATATTTGATTATTATCCAATTTTTATTATTAATATATAGCACTTGTGGTGGCTGATACAAAAAAAACATTACTTTATTACGAATATGACCGTGTATTTAACAATTTTTATACCGCCACGTCAATAAACTTATAAAAACGAATATGGTATATAGTTTAAAATTTAAATTATATTCTATATAATCTTGATTATATTTTAATTTATATTTGTAATTTAATATCAACAATGATTAAGTTAAATCCCATTATTGTCGAAAATATTTACATAGTTCTTTAAGACAAAAATGCCCCTCGTTTAATGGACTTTTTATGAAGTTAATGGGCCGGATGAAAATGACAAAAAAAATAATAATAAAAATTGCAAACCTCTTGAACATATGAGAAAGATTGTTATTGCGATTGTTATTATTATATTTTTAGAATTATGAATTATTGTTATCTAAGTCACTATGTTATACTCTCGTGTAGTACACGGGTTTATGTAAGATACTATCTTTCTTTACCACGTATAATACGCGAGTCTATAACTTAGAATATATATATATATATGTGTGTGTGTGTGTGTGTATATCATTTGATCATTTTTATTATAGTTATATAGATATAGGGTCCGGTTCAATTAAGAACCACAATGAGTTGTGAAAACAATGAGAACTCCTACTTCTCGCACGAGTTGGGCGACAATTTTTTGCACAAACGTAGATGAAATTATTTTAATCGCATCTGTAAAAAAACAAAAAAAATGTTGAGTCGGTAGTTACGCCTGACGTAAGTTTTGTTTACGCCCTGATGTAAATTTTGTTACGGCGACAAATTTTTTTACACCTGATTAAATTTTTGCATGCGATGTTTTTTATTTATTTTTTTTTTGCTGAAACAAGTGATTTTTTTAAGATTTTTGATTTTTTTTTGTTTTTGCAAAAACCTTTTCGAAGGCCTGCTTCTTATGGTCCTCATAACTTAAGGTGGTTCTCATTTTACCATTCCCCTATATATATACTAGTTTAGAACCTCTGGTTTTACACGGGTTGCATAAATTTAATTTATATAATACATAATATAGTTATATCTTTAAAATATCCCGTGTATTGCACGCGTTAAATGAATATAGTGTAATCGATAAAACATACAGTCGTCAAGATTATTATTTAATTGATGAATTTGATGTACTATTTACTAAGTAAAATTAAAATTTGTTTTTTTAATATGTTATTAGATTAGAAACCTGTGTATTACACGTACCAATGAAATATTAGATGATTATTAATATATAAGTGGAAAAAAATAAAAGAATAATAAATAAATTAGAGAGATCCATGAAGTGTGTGATTTAATACTATTTTCTTATTTTTGTATCCTATTAAAAATAAAAATAAAATAATTTAACTAAATGGAATGTAAATAAGAATTTTTTTTTATATTTGCTTGAGTCTACAAAGAAAAAAACTTCTACCATCTCCTACGGAGAAAGAGACAATACAAATTATATATTAATATTATTTAAAGTTTGATAAACAAATATTATCCTTATCTAAATTATATTTATTTAAACAAGTGTTCATATTATTATTGTTTGATAGGAAAAAGAAAATTGAAAAATAAGATGAGGAGACACCGGAGATTGACATATGTCGAAAAAAGATTTTAATTTGTTAGTATAGGAAGATATGCATGTATATAATTATATAAATATATATTAAATATATTAATTAAAATATTTACAAATTATTGGCTCGTTTAGGCGAGCTTGAGCTCGATAAATAAAGCCCGGCTCTAGCTCGTTTATGAGACAAGCTTATCTTTAGGCTTGAGCTCGTTTAAGCTCGGCCTGATTTAAGCTTTTAACTAACTGATCTTAAGTGGCTTACGAGCGGCTTGGCTCGCTTACACCTCTAGCCAATTATACTAGCTATTGGATGAAACTGTTGATGTTAACTGGATAATGGAAACACTCTATTCGTGTTAAAAAGGATGATTGAAGGATGAAACATGGATGATTTTTAACGGGACCTACTCTGATGCTAATTTGATTGTATGGCTAAAGTGGTTGGTCAATTTGCTGGCTTAGTAGCTGCCGTTATTGGGTTGACCATGGTTTAATATGGTTGACTTCAAAAATGTATGTGGTGGTTAAGTTGCTGGGCTTGAGGTGTAAGAAGCCTACAGCCCATGAGTCTGTTGTAGCCTTATTTTTGTCATTGTCTTTGTCTTGATTACTTGCATTGTATATTTGTATACACAACTAGGATTATGGACCGCCTGCGTTGTCGGACGCAAAACCTAATATTTCTTAGTTTAATAACATGTACGCCTTTATTTCGGTTGGTTATAGATGCTACTTATAACACGATCTCAAAAAAGATACATCGAGTCAACCAATTAAACAAAAACACTACCATAGTTATGATAAAAAAAATAACTAAAACGATGGCAAGCGTGTAATTTAGAGTTAGGGCAAAACAATAATTTGTCAGGACCAATTAACGAGTGCTAGGCAGTTGTTTGCCACGAATAAAAACTAAACCGAGTCAACCAAGTAAAATAAAACACTACCATAGTTTTGCCCAAAAAATAATGACAAGATTGCAATTTTAGTTGGGGTAAAATCGTAATTTTAAAATGGAGGTAAAATCATTTTTTGAACTGAGGGCAAAAGCAATTTTTTATCTTGAATTGGAGGCAAAATCGTAGTTTTTTAACTGTGGAAAAATCGTATTTTTTAGTTGGGGGCAAAACCAAAATTTTATTTTGAACTGGGGGCGAAACCATATTTTTAAACTGGGAACCAAATTGTAATTAGGCAGGACTCTAGCTGGGGGCAAAACCATCATTTCATTTTGAAGTGAGGGCAAAATCGTATTTTTTACCAGAGGGCAACTAAAAAATTTAAGCAGGGGCAAAGCCAAAATTTTATTTTGAACCGAGAGGCAAAATCGTAATTTTAAACTTGTAATAAAATTGTAATTCGACATAACCTATAAATAACTATTATGTGCTATAGAAAAAAAAAAAGATGGCCGGCACTTTTGGCCAACAATATGAATGAACTATTCGCGCCGGCCATTTTATTTGTATGTATTTTAAATAAATTGTAAATGTAAATAAATAAACTAAGTATGATTGATTTTGGGTTGTCATTACAAATGGGCCTAATGTTGCCTATTTGGAATTTGGAAATATAGGTTAAAGTCAATTGTGGGCTTTAGAGTGCTTTGGGCCAGGGTTCACGCTCATGTTGTGAGTCCCAAAGTTTTATTATCAGGCTTGGTTTGTACTTAGGGTATAATGTTATGTCCCGGGATGGGCCAATGCCTTCAGTTTTGTACTTTCTTATACTCAGTTTTAATTAAAATTTACACACCTACTAACTGGGCGGTCGTTCATTTTGATCGGCAAAGATAAACCTTCAAACATCAGACTTTGGAAGGGGAATGTTTTGGGTTCACGTCCCACAGACGACGACGACAACGGTTTTAAAAATTGTTGTTAAAAAAAGTGTCGTCGCCTTTACCCAAAAAATAAATAAATAATAAGGGTGAAGGGAGTGGTTAAACATGGACTTGTTCTCAACCGCATCTTTTATGGCCCGGATAAACGGAGATGATAACCCAAAATAGGATCTTGAAAAATAATCACCTTGGGGTAGAGACGTGACTCATGTTCCTATAAGGACCCATTTTAACTGACAAGCGCAACAAGACTTTCGAGTCATTTACATATATCCTCTTATTAAGAGCCTTTATTAAATTTTACCTAACCCTTAAAATCAATTACATATTTACTCTTCCTAAACCATATATATTACATACTACTTTAAGTTTCCATATGTTAAACGGGTTACACAATATCAAATATATAAATTATAAGTTTGTAAATAATATTTTGAAATAAAAGAAATGTAATTGTTGCTACTAAGATTTTTTTGAACGTCAAATTTGGATCGCTGACGTACCACTGGAGTATCATCGTGCCACTAGCGGAATCATCCAATCATATCCATCTCCACTAAGAAAATGCATATACACCAATTCAAGAGAAACCCAATAAATCTAGAAAAAAACCCGCTTGTAAGAATTGAGCACAGGACCTAAAAGTCTTATCTCATCCTCAAAATACCACTAGGCTAGGCTATAATACCATGAGCTTATAATATGTATAATATTTCATTCAACCAAAAATTAAAATTGTATAATTATGGCATCAAGCCCCACTAAATTACTAGGGTAAGGCCCGGTTTCGTGTTTTTACAGATCGGTCTTCATACAAGCATCATGACTAAGAATTATTACAAATTTAGACAATTACAGATTAAAAAATTGCATGGAAATCTCACCTCACCATAGAACGAACCATAAGATTTAGGACCATATGCAAAACCAAATTAACCCCAACCAAAGTCATGAAAAAAGCAACTAACTTAAACTTATGGGCTTGACGCTAACATGGCCAGAATGTTATGAACCATGTGACTCTTATCCTTAACAAAGGCTATTAAAAATATTGAATGGAAAGAGAAACGAAATATACACTTGTCGGGATCTATGTCATATGCATTTGGAGCCTAAAAAAATGAGAGCCAAGATTGTCATATTTCTAATGGTTACATTCTTACAATCATGAGTGAAGCGTCCAAATAAGTGGATCTCTTGAAGTAATATGAGAGAGATATCACAATGTCACTTCAATTCATGATCCATACAAGTGGGCCTCGCTATGGCTCCGTTTGGTCCATTGGGCACCCCGAGAATGTTCGAGATTAATTATGTTGATCGTTCAAAAAAATAAAATAAAATAGTACCAATATCTTTGATCGTGCCCATCAATTAGGCCTGGCAAAACAAGTCCATCAATTCTATTATAGGTTGATATGGACATTTTAAATTTTAAGATGAGTTAAGATGGACCAAACAAAATTAGAGGGTATTTGTTTTTTATGAAAAACACTTCAGAACCTCTTATGTCTGCTCCGCACAGACCACGTGTAGACGTTTAAGTCTGTAGCGTGTTTGTTTTTTGGAAGTGATTTCATTAAAAAACCACTTCCAACCCTCTTCCTCGCACATACCTTGACTCAAGTCTTCACACCTCTTCCAAACCTCTGCACATCTCAAAAAAAAACCCTAGCTTGCTTCTTCTCCACAGCCGACCCCCATCCTTCTTCTCCGTCACCGCTCATCTCCGTGCTTCTTCTCCACAGATCTCGCATCCTTCTTCTTCGTCACCACACATCTCGGCATTCACATCTCTCCACAGCCTTGCTCTCGTAAGTCCACTCTTCATTCTCGTTTTGTATTGATTTAGAATGAATGATTCAATATGAGATAGTGTTATTCTTGATGCTGAGTGTTAACCACGGGGTGTCAGCCCAGTGGCCAGCCTCACCCATTCCAAACGGGAGGACGCGGGTTCGAGTCCAGCTCGGCCCGAATAATCCTGCTGGGTAGTAACCGTCAGGCAGCTATGGGGCTAAGCTAGCTTGGGGAGGGAGAACCCTCCCACGATAGGGGTACCGTGCATTTACCCTTTTCCCTCCCCTTGATGCTGAGTGTTGATTGTGAGTTTAGTGAAATGCAGAGTGTTTGATGTTTAGGTTTTGAAAGTTGAAACCTAGTGATTTGAAAATGCAAGTCTGAGTGCTTTTGTGCTTTATGAATGATTGAATTTTGTTGATTGCTCGTTGATTTTGATGAGTCCACTGATGCGTAGGTTAAGGAAATAGTTTAGATTGAAGGTGTGTTTGATGTTTAGATTTTGAAACCTGTTGCTTATCCATATACATCAGTTACATCTATAAAGTGGTAATCAGTTTGTTTGAAATGGTAATCAGAACTTAAAAAACAAACCGTCCTCTTCTTGCAGATTGCAGAGGTTTGGTCCACCTCTTCAGTTGCAGATGTCTGTAGATGTGGTCCGCAGACTACAGACGTTTTACCTCTGAAAAAAACAAACAACACATAATCACTAGGTTAGGATAGGTTGTGAAGTGCTAGATAAAAAAATATGGGTAGGTCAAGATAGGTATAAGATAAAACCCAAACATGTCAAGACGGTTAAACTCACTTAATTAAGTAGTAGGATGAGTTTTAAATTAAAAATTCTAAGAAAAAAAAATCAAAAAATTCAACATATCAAAAAAAAATCTATAAAATAAAAAACTTCAAAAAAATAAAAAAATTTAAAAAAGAGTAAATTGCACAAAACATCCTTTATGTTTCCTCAAACTTGCAGGTTCCAGCCTTAATGTTTAAAAGTTGCTAAAAACAGCCTTTAAGTTTATTTTTGTTGCGGGTTCAATCCTTTACAGCTAACCACGTTATTTTCTTCAGTTAAGTTCCCTCACATGCATAACATGTGAGGGTATATTCGTCATTTTGGTTAATCTTCCACCCACGTCAATTATAAGAAAAAAGAATATTCAAGGTTTAACCTATTTTAAAAAAATTCTAACCGCAGGGACTAATGTGCAATAAAACCAAACTTTTAAAAACCAAACACCCTCTTTTCCGGTCTTCTTCTCCGGCGACTTTGCCGGATTCCGGCGAACCCGGAATTAAGATAGGAATCTTGTTAAGCTAGCCCACTAAGCTGTAAAGATTAACATAGATTTTGATCATGCCAATCAAGCTCTTCAGGATTATCATCAGTTGGAAGAATCGGCGCCTTATTCGCATCAGACGGAAACGACAAACGACTCTTCAACCCTAGATACCTCTCACGGAACTCCGATGTCGTCAAATCAGAGAACTTCGGAACACCGTGTTCAGTAGTCGGATCCAGCAACTGGTGACGCTTAGGACGCCGCAAGTTAGACTTAAACACTATCAAACGGTAATCGTGCTCCTCTGTAGTCGCGTACATTTTACCAAACTTTGTTTAAACTAGGTTAAAACTTAAATATTCTTTTTTTTATAATTGAAGTGGGTGGAAGATCAACCAAAATGACGAATATACCCTCACATGTTATGCATGTGAGGGAACTTAACTGAAGAAAATAACGTGGTTAGCTGTAAAGGATTGAACCTGCAACAAAAATAAACTTAAAGGCTGTTTTAGCAACTTTTAAACATTAAGGCTGGAACCTGCAAGTTTGAGGAAACATAAAGGATGTTTTGTGCAATTTACTCTTTAAAAAATCAAAAAATACATAGTAACTAAAAAATCTATAAATTCGAAAAAAAGTTCTTAAAAATTTGAAAATCTAAAAAAATAAAAAAATTCAAAAAGAATTCTAAAAAATTAAAAATAAAAACCTAAAAAATTATAAAAAACTAAAAATAATTAAAAAATGAAAACTATAAAAAATATAAAAATAAAAAAACTCTAAAAAATAAAAATGGATTCTAAAAAATAAAAAAAATCTTAAAATTCTAAAATTCAAAAAATATTCAGAAAAAGTCAAAAAAATAATAAAATAAAAAATTCAAAAAATTATAAAGTATAAAAATTCTATTTATTTTAGAATTTTGTTGATCTTTTAGAACGGTTTGGAAGTTTTTGATTTTATTGAAATATTTTTATTTTTTAGAATTTTTTTGGATTTTTAGTTTTTCTTTATTTTCAGAACTTTTTGGATTTTTAGAATTTTTATTTTTTATATTTTTTTAATTTAGTGATTTTTTTATTTTAATAACTTTTTTGATTTTTAGATTTATTTGTAATTATTTTTTAGTTTTTTTATTTTTTAGACCTTTTATGATTTTTATTAATTTGTTTTTTTTTTAATTTTTAGATCTTTATATATATTTTTTCAGATTTATTTGAATTTTTTTTAATTTCTAACTTTTTAAATTTTTTGTTTTTTTAATCTATCATCACTGAAACCCATCTTGACCCAAATTCATTTTAACCCAAACCTATCTTAACCCAAACTCATTCTGACCTTTTTATTAATATACCTTTCCTAACCCAAACCTATCATAACCCAAACTCATTCTAACCCATTTCCAAAACTTGACAACCCCACTAATTTTGCCATCCATGCCATCAATAACACCAATATATCCTGTTCTCAGGCCACCTGTAGTGCGGCGCGACCACTCGGCTAATGCAGACATAACGCCCCATAGCGTCGTGCCACACCGCTAGAGTCGGCGCTATGGGGGCTTGAATTCGAGTCCCCACGAAGAGGATAGCGACGTGAGGGGGGAGTTTTTCAAAAATCTGACCGTTACAAAAGGTCATATACATTAATAATAATAAAAAATTCCTAAATAATCTATATATACCATTTATCTTTAACATTCACCTCAACCAAACTCTCATTCATCAAAATAATACTCCCACTTGCATTTAGATTGTTGGTTTATGATCCAAAGATGAAATTGAGTGTATATGTATGTTTAATTTCGTTAGACATAATGAAATTATGAGATAGTTGATGTAAGATTACTTGTAAGTGATTAACAAGTAGATTATGAAGTGGGTTTTGATAATATGATCAAGTTGATGATATACTTATGTTTAAAATCATCATGGATGGTGGTAGTAGGAAGATACTTGAACAATTTATGAGTTTGAGTATATGTTCATAGTTGCCATGAAATGGGTTTTGTAAGATTGACGATATTGATGTTATATTCATGTTAATAGATGCTTGAAATCATCATGTGTATATGAATGTTTAAAGTCTTTGACTAAGTTTGATGTTCGGGTAGATTTCATACATATGATGCAATGGGTTGTTTTGTGGTAATGAAACAATCCCAAGTTCTTGTATAATGATTAGTAGATTAGCATATGATGGTAGAAACTATGTTAACTTGATGTTAGCAATTGCGTGAACTTGGTTGGGGAACGTAGTTAAAATAGTGGCCTAAAATAACGCCTATCGGGTATTTAATGAAATGCCTAAATGAGTTTTTTGAACTTAATTGTGCATTTGCATATGTTAACGGGTAGTTGACTTTTAAAAGTCAAACTGACCTATAATAAAATCAAATGATAATTTTGATATAAAATCCGTAAGGTGGAATAGTCGTGATAAATGATGACTAATCTAACCATCTTGCGAATGATAAATGATAGTTTTACGCTTGACAAGCTAGGTGGAAGCTTGGGAAGAAGCGGGTCAAACGGATCAAGTACGCGGGAAAAACATAATCAGAGGTAAGGTAAGTAAAGCTTACATCTTTTAAGTAGAACATCTACTTATGTATTGGTTAAGAACTAGGTGATCTAGTATTTGAGATGAGTCCTTGAAATATGGCGTTCCGACGCGAATTGATACGGGTTGGAACAAGTGAATATGGTAAAAAACCATGTTTGATGGTAAAATGAGTAAAACGGTAGTTGTTCACGTGTTGACGAATAAACAAAGAGTTTTGAAAAGACATCCTATGACGTAAGACATAATGGGTCAAACGAGTGAAGAAACGATTTTTAAGAAACATGACCACATGGGGTAAACCGTAATGGGCGAGATGTAAATAAATACTTTCTCGCAATACATAATGTGTGGACATCCAAAGTAATAAGGGTAAATCAAGTGGTGGGTGAAATGATCATTTAGGCCAAACGGGTCAAATGGTGATGTTATCACCGTTTGACAATAATGACTAATGGTTGCTTGTCGAGTTTTATGCTCACAGGAACAGTAACGTATGGTTTGCATTGCTTTAATTAGCAACTAATAATGCAAAGTATTAAAACGGGTCAATGCTATGACCCAAGCCAGATATGTGTAATTGGTCAAACTCTCAATGAGGATTTAAGGTCCGATGAGAGTTAATCGAGTCATCAGTGGACATTGGATTACCTAAAGTGAGGTATATCTAATAATTTAAATTGAAGAATATCATGTTCTTAGGAATACAATGATTTTAAATAGAATACGGCTTAAAAGTGCCCACTTGGTCTAAACAAGCTTTTAAATGTCCTTCGTAGTTACGAGGAATAATATTGAGCAAAACGCCAAAGAATGACAAACTGGGCAAACGACCCTTAAATGTAGTTTAAAAATGAGTTTTATAATTGAGTAGACCCTTTCAGTAGTGTAAAAGTGAAAGGCATAAGCCTTTTTGGTTTAATGCCTCCTAACGGGTCTTTTTCGTAAATTGTAAAACCGAATGGTAGAATTCAGAATATATGATTTTACTATAACAAAATATAGTTGTGGTGGAAGATAAATAGAAGTCTTAGTGTGGAAATAGGATGTAAGGAAATAAGGAGTGAGGTTTAAGCTTAAGTGTTTAAATCCCTTAACGGGTCAAAATAAATATGCGCGTAAACCAGGTAATGGTTGTGTAATTCATAAAAGTTATGAATTCGGGTTAAGGATTTCAGGTTAAATACGTAGGCAAACGTTTTACGTACAATTAAAAACAAGTTTCAAGTGAAACCGATAAGAATTGAACAAGTTACGAAACTTTTCGTGAAAAAAGGGTATAACTGGGAATTCTGCAGCTTAGCCTACCGTAACCTACGGCAGGCAGCCGTAGGTTACGGCAGGTGGCTGCGGCTGCTGCTTGAAACAGATACAACCTGCCGTAAGTAACGACAGGTAGCCGTAGCTTACGGCAGGGAATTGAACAAAAAGTTTGTTTTGTTATTTTAGGCCTTCGGGTTTTATTTGTTATCTTATATACTCCTCATGACTAACGTATTTCATGATTTATGAAATATAGGTAACGATTTTGAAACACCAGATGACGATCAAGCTCAACAAACAACCGAACACGATCAAAGTTCAAGTTTCCACATTATGTTTAGTCATTTACGAAACTAAACAACGATAACATGTTGAAATATTTTAATGTTCATGAAGTTTTATGAAACTCGAAATTATGTATGGACGTGTATCGGAATTTTATATAAGTGCATAATTTTGGTAAAATATTTAGCTAATTAAGATTGGGTCTTACAATGAAGGTTTTTTTCCCAAATCCCAGTTGATTATGAGGAAACGTATTCCTTGTAGTGGATACGATAAACTTTTTAATGTATAATCAGTCTCATAATCTCAAAAAGGACTTCAGTTGAAATATATAGATTGCATGATTAGGATTGTTTATGGAACATTGGAAAGTGACATCTACAAAATATGCCTAAAGCATTAAGATTAGTATCTCAATATCTCAACTAAATAAATGATTTGAGGTACAGGTTTAATAACGTCAAACATGTGTCCATCTGAATTCTTCTCTTTAGGAGTTCATATAATCGCAATTTATAGAGATTGTCTAAAAGATCATCCAGAGACTCTGTCGAACTTTTAGAGAGAGAATTTGTGTGAAAGAAGTTGATACCAATGTGTTTCCCTGGTAAAGTTTCTGACAATGCAACATTGTCAACCATATAAAAGGATTAATTGATATCCTCATGCGACTCGAAACATGAGATTGTCCTGTAAGATAAATACAAACTTTAATTTTTAATTTTTCTGTGAATTTATATTTTTATAATTAAAAATAATAATATATGTTAATTATGGTAAAAAGATGTTTAAATGACTAAATATACTTTAATTGAATTAACATTTATCAATTATAAACCAATAATACTCAATTGAAAATATATGTTTGAGAAATTAACTTAACAAAGTATATAATTGTCAAGCCAAAATTCATTTTTAAAACATATCTTTTCAATACTCAATATTATGCATTAGGTGTTGATAGATTATCTTACATTTTGATCAACCTGTGTAATACACATTTTTATTCAACTTGTGTAATACATAGGTTTATTAACAACTTTTTTATTATTAAGTATTTATGTAACATATTTAATATACGAGATTCTAATGTAATTATGATAATATATTAATCATGAATTATAATAAAATAATTTGTCGATTCTTTAATCTAATAATACATACTATATATAATGTACGAGACAATGGTAATTTAAGATAACCAAAAGCTAAGAATTTTATTTTGCATTAATGCATAAGGTGCAAACCAAAATAAGGGTAAATTAGTCTTTCAAACATTAATTTCACTTTAAACCCCTTATCATAATTACGCTCTAATTCTCGCATCTTTAACAAAATTATATATAATTATTTAGTAGTTACACTTTACCCTCTTATAAAAAACTAACTACCCGTGATTTTTAAATGACCACACCTTTTCCTTTAGTATTTTTATAATAAAATTACACCATAAAAACAAGCATTTTATCCTCTTTTATTTGAGTATAGTATAGATATTGATATAGATATTTTTAATTAAAAATTTGATATGTGATATGATTAATAGTGTCTAGCTCGAGCTCGTATCACTTAGACGAGCCAAAGCTTGGCTCACCATTGTTATTACTTACAATCATATGGGGACTAATATGAAACCGACTTGGGTTGGGTTGTAATAATCGTTATCATCATAATATATAGGGAAATGGTAAAATGAGAATTACCTTAAGTTGTGAGAACCATGAAAACTAGACCTTCCAAAAAAATTAAAATTTTTTTTCTCAATAATCTTAAACAAAAAATCACCTGTTCCAGCGAAAAAAAATAATAAATAAAAAAATGTCACATTCAAAAATTTACATTAGATGTAAAAAAATTTACATCTCTATAAACAAAATTTACATTAGGCATAAATAAAATTTATATCGGGCGTATATACCAACTCGATAATTTCTTTTTTGTTTTTTTTTTTGTTTTAACAGACGTGTTTATAACATTTTCATCTACGCTTGCACACAAAATGGTGGCCTAATTCGCGCGGTAGGTAGGAGTTCTCATGGTTCTCAACTCGTGGTGGTTCTTAATTAAACTGAATCCTATATATATATATACACACACACACACATATCGTGTGTCACACCCCAACCGATGGCGGAATCATCAGGGCGCGACACTAAGCGGTTCAGATTGTTCGAGAGAATCCAAACGGCTATTTTTAAATGACAATATTTAAGCGTCAATTTCCCATACAATCAACATACAATCGTTACATAATCATCACGAATCCAAATAATCTCAAACAATTTCAAAGTCGATTACAATTTATTACAAGTTTCTAAGCAAAACCCTAAGTCCATTTGCAGCGAGTAGTAATCATTAACCTGCAACATATTTAAAATAATTGTCAATACAAAAATGTATTGGCGAGCATACAGGTTTTGATATAATAGCATAGTAGATAAAAAGTGTCGCGAATTTCCACATACATAATCATGATACACATAACATATAAACTCACAAGACAAATTTCACATGTTAAGCTCTCGACAAGGCTGCGAAGCGCGATGTGTTCTTCCTAACTAGACCCCGCCGGGTGTTAGCCAAACTATAGTACCATACTAGCTAAGGTGGAGTTAACGCAAGAAAGTGTCCTAGTTTACATGTTTCTAGCACCATGTGTAAATATGTATAACATGATTTCGCGTGTGATAAATCAGTTTAGCGTGTTTCGTGTACTTTAATATGAACGTATGTTACACCCAAAAAGTACGTTAAAGCGAAAATGGGTCAGGTATACTCACAGTTGGTGCGTTTAGAAGGAGAGGAGATCCGAGGTAAGTTGAGGAGAGCGCCGGATCAGCCTGTAATCGAAGAGAAGTGCATCAGTCTTCCGAAATATTGAAACGGTTGAAACGGGAAGGAGCAGAGTACAAGTTCGGGCGAAGTTGTACCAAATCTCTTGGATTAGGTACAAGTTCGGGCGAACTTGATTGTTTGTCTAGCTGAAAGTACAAGTTCAGACGAACTTCTACCAAGTTCGGGCGAACTTGTTACAAGTTTGAGCGAACTTGCTTGTTTCTTGGGTATTAAGTCAAGTCCGGGCGGACTTGATATGTTTTGAGGAGTTTTGGTGGCCCAGACAAGTTCGGGCGAACTTGTGATGCACAAGTTAGGCCGATCTATTGGCTAACATTAGTTTGTTATTTTCGCGTTAGGCGCCCGTTTGATGATTCGGTTCGTATTAGATAGATGTATTAGGCGTTTTAGCAAGGCGTTAAGCGTATTAATCGATTAAATTAAGTTAAGATTCGATAAGTAAGCGAGATAGCATGCGGCTTTGTTCCCAAGTCTTGCGAGAGTCGCGTTGTAGTTTAAGCGAGCAGATAGCCTTGGAAACTTCACGCAAAGTTTATAGTATTTAGCGAGTGCGATAAAAGCGTAAGCGTCGTGAAGTGCGATGTGGTGCGAAAATATGCGATATAGCGTAGTAAGCGATTTAGGTTACATTATGATCCGAATCTCTGGTGCTAGGCGTAACGAGAGTGAAGAGCTTGCGAGGAAGCGGGTTGTTACATCGTGGTGGTTCTTAATTAAACCGACTCCTATATATATAAACTGAAATTTGTTTGGGATCGTTTAGGCTCGCGAGCCTAAACGAGCTTTGTATTTCAGGCACAGCCTGGGCTCGATAACTAAACAAGCTGTATTTCAGGCTCGGGCACATTAAGGCTCAACTCGTTTGATTTTTTAACCAAGCTGATCCCGAGTAGCTCTCGAGCCTCTAGGCTTGTTTACACCCTGAAATAAAATCAGATTACTCAATGAACAACTCCAATTTCTAAGGAGAATACATGTGTTTTTATCAAATAGGAATAGATACAATGCTTGCTATTTATAGAAAGAAAGAGAGAGAAACTAAACGAGCAACTTGTAAGGAGATAAGAAATCTTATCTCCTGATGTTAACAAGTGGGCTTCTAGAAGGGACAACTTGGACATTTATTTATTCATGTTATTTAAGACACACCTAATGACGTATATCCAACACAATGATTCTACAATAGATATTATACGAATAAGAGAACTACCATAAACGGATAGCCACAATGTAAAGTAGGGATGAGCATTTGGTACTAGGTACCGGTACTGGATTATTTTCTGTACCCACATTTTAGCGTTTTCGGTACCGATACTTTTGTTTCGGTTCTGGTTCGGGATGGTACCTGTATTTTACCGAATTTTACCTTTAAATACTAGTACCATCCCGTATCGATACCATACCTTATCGAGCATTTTAGATACCGGTACCCATATTTGGTGATTTTCGATACCGGTACCGAACGTATCCCTAAAGTAAAGTGTCACCCCTGTCGCATCGTACGAGTAGCTGCTAGTTATATTTTTAAGTAACCAAAATCATGCTTCTTATAGATTCCTATGGACTCTATATAGAGAAGAGGTAATACTTGCATTTCTTAGTCAAGTAAATGGGGTTGTTACGTAGTTTTTTAGTGCTTTTATTAAGTTGGTAGATTTGAATCGATCGGATGTAAAGTGTGTTTAATTTATTTAAAAGACACATTTTAATGGTTTATGAAGCTTCTTAATGGGTGAGTTTTAGAAACATGCTAACTGATAAAAACTACTTTTTATTTTTTTTTAATTTGTCAGACGTTTTAATAGCTTAACACAAAATTATCAAATAGCCACTAGGTGAATTTCAAGTGTGTCTCACAATCTCACCAATCTTTCAACACCCATTTTCTTGTTTTATACATCATACTCAAGATGTTTTTAACATTTTTCCCTTAGTTGGATGGTTTATAGATCATAACTAAAAAAAAAACCCGACTTTTATCAAAATAGATAAATTCCCTTAAATCTACATAATAAAAATATTTAATATGATTCATTATACCAACTACTTCATATTCATCTAATGAGATGTTTTCTACTCAAATACATAAAGATTCACTCATTATAACTTATAGCATAATCCCATTATATTACACCAAGTGCGAACATGCATGCATTTTTATGTATTTATGAATTATGTAATGGATATCCTTTACCACTTATTTTCTAGACTTAAGGTTGCACCAATTTGAATCATTTCCTCTTGTTTTTGCTTTACGACCGTTTTTTTCTCAAATTCACACGGACACTAGAGTAGAAATTTTAAATCATCCCCAAACACAGTTACACTTGTATAAATGTTTCACTCAACAAAACCAACATATTTAACTATATCTTCTAATTATCCTCAAATACAAACTTTAAAAACCCATAGATGTATTCTAATATAAACCCAATTGGCATATGTTCCGTGTCAATAATAGTTCAAAAAGTTGCATTTTGTTAATCTTTCTATGTTATATATCATTTTCACACCCGCTCATTTCTGCACACAAAATACATGTTTGTTTTATCGTTGATATTCGAATAAGAGTAAATCAAGGATCAACATTTTGTGCTTCCTTCCGATTATAGGTCCTAATCTTTGATCATGGCATAAATACATCTCTTTCCATTGGTAACACTTTAGACCAACCATAGTGGGGTTTTTTGACGTTTTTCCAAAAAAAAAAACACCCAAAACAGCCCCATACCCTCCCCTGGGCGTTTTTTTTTCAAAAAAGAAATCCCCTAGGCGTTCTTTTTTCCACGACCATCCCTTGTTTCTTTGACCAATGAGATCATTCCAAATAAAATATCATTAGTTTTTAATTTAAAAAAAAACAAAATATAATTATTTGGTAATCATTAATGATGCATTATGGGACATTATTCCACTAAGCCCATTTTAGAAAAAAACGTCCAATAAAGCCCCTTACAGATTGGACTGCCACATAACGTAAAACGCTCAAGGGTTGAAGCTTTGTTTTACTCTTCCACTACACATGGTCTTATTAACACGTGTTACATATTTCATTAACAATAATGCATTGATAAGGAAAATAAATCTAGTCCCGAAAAATCGAAAATAATAGTGGTGGGAGTGTGATTTGAGTAAAAGGCTGCAAAAGGATATTATTGAATGGGGACACCATTCGTAGTCACCTCTCTCTTATTTAAGACTCAAAATAAGGTAGTGACCCGTGCATTTGGAATTAGGCTTATAATACAGTCAACTTGGTCAAAGGTTCTCTACATAATCTAGTACACGCCGAAAGGTATAAAGCAAACCAACACACATCTATCTCTTCGTAACATAATTACCAATATATTGCTCATAATTATTAAATCAAATGCGAATATAAGGTAGCCCGTTTGGTAGAGGTGTATATCTCTTAAAGGAAATATATGAGGTTCAAAAGAAATATAGGTATAGCGTTGCCATTCAAAAGAAATATATTACCTCAAATATAACTTTATTTCTCAACCGCATACTAACATACTAGTCCTCTTAATCATCAATACTTATAAGTTGCATCTTTAAAGGAGAGACACCTTACCATCACATTTTTCATATTGATATATTATTAATTCCTAAAAAATAACAAAGGTTGCCTTAAATTTAATATATGACTTTCTATTAATTAGTAAAAACCATGAATATCTCTTACACTGATGCAATCACTCTTCTATTTTGCTTTCTCCATCAACGACATCCTTGATCTCGATAAAAGCATACAATGAGTATGTAAAATCGTTCATGCAGTTATTCTTACTACTTGTTAGTGCATTTGGAAAACTAGAAACATGGTCGTTTTGGTGTAAGTTGTTAAAAAAATTATCACTAGGAGGATAAAAGTAGAAATGTAAAACACTTATTATTTTTTTAATCTTTCTACGACAAAAAAACATAAATATAAATGCACTTATTAAGTATAATAATAAATAATATTAAGCTATGTATAAATAAACACTTGTTCCACAACTGATATATTTTATCTCTAATTAAATTTATCATACGTTATCAAATTATGTTTTGTATCACGTTAATCCTGATTCTAAAATATACCATGTGTTAGCATCGTATATTTTCTAACCAAAATTTTCTAATTTTTCTTATTTTAAGTATTTTTGAATTTTATAATCTAATTGTCTTGAGTTTTTTTTTCAAAAACATTAATATAAAATTTGAATTCTAATTATCAGTTAATTAGTAAGGAAAAAAAGAATTTTATTGGAACATTTAAGCTATTCTCATCATTTTTCGGATGCTTTAAATTAAAATATTTTAACAACAATAATTATAATAAATTTGGGTGATTAAATAAAGTAAGGTTTCTTTGATGTCCATGTTTTATATTGGTTTTAAAGGTGACCATCGTTGTTTCAAAGTTAAAACTAGAACATTAGTTCATAAGCATTCTAAATTCACGTATAAGGATGACAAAAATGCTCTATAATTATAAAAATGGTAAATAAATATAGAATTTTAAAGTATACATAATATGTAGAAATAAGTTAAATATATTTTTCAGGTTAAACAAGTTATGGGTAAGTCCTCCCGCAGATGCAAGTGCCCTTTCGGGTTCATGTGTGACACCACCGGTTTAGGAGCCCTAGCCTCACCGTTTCAAGTTAAATCTAATGATATAATCAATTTTATTTCTTTTAAGTTAAATCTAATGATATAATCAATTTTATTTCTTTTAGATTACAATGCATAGCAAAATAGATAATGCGTGCTATGATCTTGAAAAAATAATTAAACTAGAAGATAAATACTCCATCCGTCTCATTAAGAAGTGTCCTATTTTGAATTTTCAAAGTCTTTATTTATAAACTTTAACTTTAATTATATATTTTTTTAGTTTTTTAAAAACTTGATGAAAATTAACCTGATAAAAACACATGTAAAACACACTCAAATCATATAACTTTCATCAAGTATTAACTAACGCAAACAAAATTATTTAAGGTCAAAGTTTATAAATCAAGACTTTGAAAATTCAAAATAGGACACTTCTAATGGGATGGAAGGAGTAATTAACTAAGCAACAGTTGCTACAAAACACCCGGGTTGAATATATTTAATTTCACGACAAAATGTAATTCAAATCTATTATTGTACTTTTATGAATCACGTGCATTACAACACTATAGCGTGTATTATATTTAGGGTGTAAACATGTTAATACTATGCTAAAGAGTTTTCAAGATTAACTCGTTAAAAATTTGAGATAAGCAAATTTAAGAAAACAAACTCGAGCCCAAGTTGTAATTCATACATCAAGCTTGATTCGACTCATGGTTCTTTGTTTATATATAATAAAATAGAGCATTTTGTTATTATATATATATATATATATATATATATAAAACATAATTTAAGTATTGAATAAATATGATATATGATTATGACAAATAAACAAATAATATTTTATGTTCCGGCATTATATGTAACACTCCAAAATGCGTTTATATGTCTAGATGGCCTTACTAAGCTAGTAGCATCCTAGCATCTCTTGTTATGATAATGTTAACTTCTACCCCAAAATAAATAAGTTTATGAATGAAATAATATAATGATCAAAACATGAGGGACCAAATCATAACATGAAGGAAAGTATGAGACAAAAGAAAATAAATAAAAAAGGGAGTTGGTCTGGGTATGTGGGTGGTGTCGCCAGAGAGAAACAAAGAAGAAGAAAAACCTTCTCCACCAACTTATCTCAAGAAATTCAGTAAAATTGATGAGCTTTAGGGCCAAATTTCGAATACATGTGCTTAAATTCTCAACCATCTTGGTGTCTTCAACATAGGGTAAGTTAAATCATATGTTTTGATGATCTAGAAGTGGGTTTTGATCAAACCATGAAATTGTATGAAATTGAACTTGAATGTGAATTAGAATTATCATGTAGAATGAGATTCATGCTTGAAATTGATCATGTAGGGAACTAGGGGTAAAACCCACTAGTTTTAAGTAGTAGGATAAGGTATGGTCATGTAGAATGAGGTTCATGCTTGAAATTGATCATGTAGGGAACTTAGGGTAAAACCCACTAGTTTTAAGTAGTAGGATAAGGTATGGTGATCTTGTATTAATGTAATTTGTGTAAAATTGATATGTAAATGTGTTTGTACTAAAATATAGTTAGACGAGTTTAATTTAGAATGAAGGAATTATGTGAAATTGGTTGAATTGATGAACTATGATGTAAACTTGTGTCACACCCCAACCGATGGCGGAAACATCGGGATGAGACGAAAACGAGATTGCAAGAGACTTCATAACACTAATTGTGACAAGTATTTAATAATTACTTTTTACGTTGCTTGAACTAGGAACACCACAAGTTTAAAATGAATAATGTACAATAAGTATTCAAATAAATAATTTTCATTTCATTACAATGATTGTTGCACAAGTATTGGAATCGAGATACAACAGGATTGAAAATAAATTACAATACAACGAACATTAAAATTTAAATGCATTTCTAGGCAATCATACTAGATTCATCTGTCACAATCCTGCAACATTTAATAAAAGCATGGATCAGTACAAAAACACTGGTGAGCATACAAGTTTGAATATAAGTATATGTATAAAAGTTCGTCTCAAAACCACATGGCATTTTATATTTAAGTTCAAACGAGCATACATAAATAACTTACGCATAACAAATAGTATATAATTAAAATCTTTAACAAGCATGCATAACAACCTAAGCATAACAATATCATGAGAATACAAGTTGAAACTAACAAGCATAAACTACCTAAGCATAACAATGAACGTGTTTGATGGCTTGAGTATTTAATTATAATCGATTGCGTAAAGTAGATTTTGTATATATGTTGCACCCAAAAATGCGTTAAAGCGTAAAAAGGGTCGAGTATGCTCACAATTTTGCAAAGTTGCCTTTGGTGATTCCGTGAAGAGTTGGAGGTTGGAGCTTCAAAGCTTCCTTTAGAACACTTAGTGTTTTCTTTTAGAACTCTTAGAGTTCTCTTCCTTGCGTGGGATATTTGAGAGAAGTAGAGAGGTTGAGAGAAGAATGGTGGGAACACTTAGTGTCCTTTTAGAATTCTTAGAATTTTTTGATTTAGAGAGATTGAGAGAACTAGAGAGATGGAGAGAAGAATAGTGTGTAGAAAATGGTAGAAGGTGGTTGGTATTTATAGGTAGAGAAGGTGGAAAATGGTGAAATATGTTTAGTTAAAGAAGGTGGAAGAGGATTGAAAAGATGATTGTTAGAGAAAGGAGGTGAAAAAGGGTGAAATATGATTGGTTAAAGAAGGTGGAAGAGGATTGTAAAGATGATTGGTGGAGAAAGTATGTGGAAAAGGGTGAAATATGATTGGTTAAAGAAGGTGGATGAGGATTGATGAGGTAGAAAGATGATTGGTATATTTCTTGGTATTTCTTGAGTATATATTATGTAATTGAGTGTATAAAAAGTATAAAAGTATAATTCAAGTATTGAGGATGCGCGTATAAGTATTTATACGTATAATTGTGTCAGTTTGCATATAAATACGTATTCAAATGATTGGTTGTGTGAATAAAAATAATACGTATAAAATATGAAATTTATTATGATTAACGCCTCGAATTGTGAGATTGAAATTAAAATACGAATGTAAGGTTTCTAAAATTAGAATTCGAATACGAACATTTTTAAAATAGAAATACGAAGATACAAGGTGTTACAGTCTCCCCTACTTTTGTAATATTTCGTCCCGAAATTTATTTAAGAGGAAGACCTTGGAGAAAAAGTATTTTGGCTAGAAGAATGATGTCTAAAATCGAGACTTGGAAGTTTGAAATGTGTTGGAAAGTATGAAGTTTCGAGGAACGAAAAGATAGGTTTGTAAAAAGGGTTCGTTTGGCTAAAATGATTCGAGGCATTGAGCATAAGTAAAGCGTGCATGTGTGTGTGTAGACAAGCGAGTTTAAACAAGTTTAAATAACTCCACGACGAGGTATTTTAAAATGTGTTACCTAAGAAGGAAGCTTTCGTATAAAACGATATGTATTTTGATGGAAAGTGTGGCCGCACTGTTGGTTGTAAGAAAAAGTTTCGTTGGATTTAAAGAGCGTTGGCAATCTCAGTTTTGTAGAGAATTCTTTATCGGTGAAAAACGAGGAAGTTAGGTATTTTATATAAATATGGTTTTGGAGGTAAAAACCAACTAAGTATGTTTCCGCATAAATAAAGAATGGAAAATAGTTTTAAGAGTAGGAAAGCATTTTAGGGTTCGAATGTTTTAACTAATTGATTGCAAATAGGGTTTGTATAAAAGACAAAGAATAGCGGGGAATAATGGAGGTATAAGAGCGAACGATTGACCTAATAAACGAATGCGAGTATAATAATGAAATGCGTATTGAAAGCGATGAGTTAAGAATGGGGTCTCTCGTGGATAATAGGATATCGCGCGTTTAGCAATGCGTTTCTGAGTTGTTAAAGTTTGTATCGGGTCTAAATAGGTCTGTAAAACACCAAATTTCTCATGGCACGTTTTACGAAAGTTTGGTAACATGGTGAAAACACTTATATATAGGAAGTACCAGCGACGTATCCACCATGTTTTGACCATGTTACGTCTGTTTCGTTAATCGATGCTATGTTACGTTCCATGTCACAATCAAGGTTTATTAACGTATTATAAGTGAGAATGGTAGCGTATAGAAATTTAAGTATGTAAGCATGTTTAAGTTTGTATGTGACCTATGTAGGATAATTATTATAGTATTATGCATCTCTCATCCTCGAAGTGAACGAGGCCGTAAAGTATAATGTGTGTCCCTCGATACCGAAGTAACCGAGGTCGTAAAATAGCGTCCAACATAGCGTCCCTCGACACTTAAGTGACCGAGGTCGTAACATAGCGTCCCTCGACACCGAAGTGACCGAGGTCGTAAAATAGCGTCCCTCGACACCGAAGTAACCGAGGTCGTAACATAGCGTCCCTCGACACCGAAGTGACCGAGGTCGTAAAATAGCATCCCTCGACACCAAAGTGACCGAGGTCGTAAAATAGTGTTCAACATAGCGTCCCTCGACACGGAAGTGACCGGGGTCGTAACATAGCGTCCCTCGTCACCAAAGTGACCGAGGTCGTAAAATAGCATCCCTCGACACCGAAGTGACCGAGGTCGTAAAATAGCGTTCAACATAGTGTCCCTCGACACCGAAGTGACCGAGGTCGTAAAATAGCGTTCAACATATTGTCCCTCGACACCGAAGTGACTGAGGTCGTAAAATAGTGTCCCTCGACACCGAAGTGACCGAGGTCGTAACATAGCGTCCCTCGTCACCGAAGTGACTGAGGTCGTAAAATAGCGTCCCTCGACACCGAAGTGACCGAGGTTGTAAAATATCAAATCGCATAGAAATTGAGATAACATAAGAAAGAGGCTTGATAAAATATTGGAGCGTTTCAGGTTGAGAAACTTCGACTATTCCAAAGTGAATCATAAGTCCATTCGAATTAGGGGGCATGCCTTGGCCTAATAGGTAAAATACTCTCGTCGACAGGCGATTAACGGTATTTACCCTTCAAGTTAATACATATCCCTAATTTGATCGAAATTACGAAACTTTGGCGAGATTGAAAATCGAGGAGTGGAACCAGTCATCAAGGTGTGGATATCAATCCTAGCTTGACAATTTCGTCCCCAAAACGTGGTTTATTGAACAAAACAAGATAAAATCTTGAGTCGTCAATAAGGATCCACTAGATTATGAATTGGAAATTCTCATCAAGATATGGATATCACTCCTGACTTGATGGTGAAATTCGTGCAAAAGTATCATGTAAGGTGGATTGAAATTCGTCACCAAAGGCGGGAATCACCCCTATTTTGGTGAGTCGTATCGATTGTGGAATAAGAGTGTCTTCAAATATGTATTGTGTAAAATATCTTAGGAAAGACATTATGTAAGTTTTAAGACCAAAAGAAAAGAAGAAACGATGTTGGAAGAATAAAGTTTTAAGCATGATATGGGAACGGTCAAATATGGGACACTTAAACTATAGACTAGGTTGAACATGACAATTCTACCAAATTCCCTCTAGTTATGGCTCTGATACCAATCTGTCACACCCCAATCGACGGCGGAAACATCGGCATGAGACGAAAACGAGATTGTAAGAACTTCATAACACTAATTGTGACAAGTATTTAATAATTACTTTTTATGTTGCTTGAACTAGGAACACCACAAGTTTAAAATGAATAATGTACAATAAGTATTCAAATAAATATATTTCATTTCATTACAATGATTTTTGCACAAGTATTGGAATCGAGATACAACGGAATTGAAAATAAATTACAATACAATGAACATTAAAATTTAAATGCGTTTCTAGGCAATCCTACTAGATTCATCTGTCACAATCCTGCAACATTTAATAAAAGCATGGATCAGTACAAAAGCACTGGCGAGCATACAAGTTTGAATATAAGTATATGTATAAAAGTTTGTTTCACAACCACATGGTATTTTATATTTAAGTTGAAACAAGCATACATAAATAACTTACACATAGCAAATAATATATAATTAAAATCTTTAACAAGCATGCATAACAACCTAAGCATAACAATATCATGAGAATACAAGTTGAAACTAACAAGCATAAACTACCTAAGCATAACAATGAACGTGTACGGTGGCTTGAGTATTTAACTATAATCGATTGCGTAAAGTGGATTTTGTATATATGTTGCACCAAAAAATGCGTTAAAGCGTAAAAAGGGTCGAGTATGCTCACAATTTTGCAAAGTTTCCTTTGGTGATTCCGTGAAGAGTTGGAGGTTGGAGCTTCAAAGCTTCCTTTAGAACACTTAGTGTTTTCTTTTAGAACTCTTAGAGTTTTCTTCCTTGTGTGGGATATTTGAGAGAAGTAGAGAGGTTGAGAGAAGAATGGTGGGAACACTTAGTGTCCTTTTAGAATTCTTAGAATTTTTTGATTTAGAGAGATTGAGAGAATTAGAGAGATGTAGAGAAGAATGGTTGTAGAAAATGGTAGAAGGTGGTTGGTATTTATAGGTAGAGAAGGTGGAAAATGGTGAAATATGATTGGTTAAAGAAGGTGGAAGATGATTGAAAAGATGCTTGGTAGAGAAATGAGGTGAAAAAGGGTGAAATATGATTGGTTAAAGAAGATGGAAGAGGATTATAAAGATGATTGGTGGAGAAAGTAGGTGGAAAAGGGTGAAATATGATTGGTTAAAGAAGGTGGAAAAAGATTGATGTAACACCCAAACCCGGAAGGGCTGACGTATTACTCTTATAGATATCAATCCAAAAACCAATCCAACAAATTTAATCAAAAGAATCCTAATTACATTTTCTTACATTACAATACAAAAAAAATAAATCTTGATCTTTAAGGCTCTACTCACTTAATTCCCCACGTTTCCTATCATTTCCTGTAAAACAAATAAGACACACAAAAAGAAATCTATGGCTGAGCCAAAAAGTTGCTCAATAACGGAGAATTCAATAGTAAATGTAAAGACGGACAAAAGAGAACGAAACGGAAGCTGAAACTGATATGGGAACTGATCTGAAAACTAATACGGAAACGATACAAAACAGAAGTAAGAGAGAACCCAATACATAAATTGGCACAGAGACAAATACACCGGTCATATTAATAAATCCGAACAATGATTATTTTATAAATATTTTTCTCTTAAACATCGTTTAGTAATCCCTCAATTCTAAAATCAAGTTAATTTTCATTATTATATAGAAATCCAAAATTATTGCATTTTCATAAACGTTAACCATCATATCAAAACGAAATTTCATTCTCTCAAATAACTTTACTTGTAATACAACATTATTTAAAAATCCCACTTCCTTTAAAACAAGAGAATTGTCAAAATTGCTATATTATACATAAACATTTAGATGTAAATCAACATCTAATGATAACTCGAATTTCGTAACAAATAAAATAACCACATTTCTAACTTTGAAAATATGTATTTAATAAATAAAATATTTTAGATAACCTGAGTTTTGAAAAGATAATAATCTAGTATTTCTAAAAATTATGTAAACAGATACTAGAAACAAAATAGGTCCAAAACAATTACTGAGGCGGACACTAGGACAAATGCTGAAAATATATACCGACGGATACAAACTAACGTATAACCCGACATGTGAATCTAAGTCGAAATTAAAACTAATACTAAGACAGATACTGAGACAAAACCGATACAGATACTGAGTCGAAACAGATATAACCGAAATCAGATACTGAACATAACCAGAAGCACGCCCGATACATGATCAGGACATAATCAGATGCATATAAACATATCAGACAAATCATAACAGATACAAGACATACGTGACTACACATAACAATAAATAATGTCACGTATATAGAAGCACCCACGAGCCTAAACAGAGGGGTACACAACTAGCTAGTCCATGCACCGAGACGGTGCGTGTAGGCATACACACATTATTCCATCTAACAGGAGTCAGGAGTCAGGATTCAGAGCTAAGATCGATCTATTCGCCTCTAGGGGCCAGGTGCTACACAAGCACAAACTAGAGACGCCGTGAACTTTAGTTACGCACTGTCACGATGAGTGCCATGTCGTTGACTCTCCAACGACAAGTCTAAACATATAATTGCTCGGGTGACAGAGTACAAAGCGTATAAAAAATAAAGGTATCTTGACATAAGTCTAAAGGGAACATGCAATAACGAGCACAAAATGTAAGGCCTATTGCATGCTACAATAAATACTAATCATATACGAAACAGAAACGACGAACGAAAACATTCGTACTACAAAGTAACGGATATGAATAATACCACGATGAGAAGGACATGAATCCCTAACAACAAGTAGTGCAAGATAAAAGTGTACTATGATGTAAAAGAAACGAAATCCGTACCTTATTCCAGCAAGCAATGCAAAACAAAAATAAAATCGTCATACGTAGGCAAACCTAGATCCCATATTTTATTCTCAGACAAGAGATAGGATAAATAATTCGTCTAATATATATTTTTGTTTTCCCGGCGACTAACAATTAGAACCTAGTACTTTAATTTAATAATTAACGAAAATAGTAATTCTGTTCAACCGAATTAATTGCCTAAAGTTATAAAAACAAATGTCTCCTCTGTAGTATATAAGTTTAAGAAAACAACTTTAAATATACAATTATTGTACTTTACAATATAAGTTCATTGCACCTCATTAAATTCTCAAAACATGGATTCAGTGTTTTTTTTAGTTTCTTTTTTAGGAAAACGCATGATTATAATTTATGAAATACAAGGGTTGACATTTAGCTATAAAAAAAACAGTTTCATACCATTCTTATTTGAACAAAATATCATATACATAATATCAAGCTAAAAAGTGTCATCTTCTCTGTTAGAAAGGAAGGTCTAACCTTGAAGGAAGCGGCAGCTAATCAACAGCCACATATCCAGCAGATCTCCAGCAGATCAACAGCAATCAATCTCCAGCAGATCAACAGCAATCGACAGCAACAATAAAGACAGCTAGCAATCAGCTGCTGTCTTCTATATTTAGATTACGTTTTTTGTGTATAAATAGAATACCCTTCTTTGTAATGAAACACACGAATAAAACACATCAATTCAGTGTTTTTGAATCAACCTTTTAACATGGTATCAGAGCAGTGTCGTTCTTGACCTGTTCATCATCTACCTTGCTCACCCAAAACCAAATCATCCTCTCAACCAAGCTGCCATGGCCGAAGCCGGTAACTTGGGAGAAGATTTATCAATTCAAATCGCCAATCTGCTCAAGAATGGCCTCAACCCACAAAACAGAAACCCAAAACTATCCGATAACCTTCAAATAAACCTCAAACTCAACAGCCAGAATTACGCCTTATGGACCCGGATGATGAGGGTAGCCATAGGCGGTAAATCAAAAGCCTTCCTAAACCATCTATCAACCAACCCGCCGAACCAAACCAGCGAGGAATATGAGCAATGGGAACAAGACGACCTAGTCGTCTTCTCATGGCTCATACAGAACATCGAACCAACCCTTGCCAGCAATCTAACCGAATTCCCAACAGCAAAATCGCTGTGGGATGCCCTAGCTATAACATATAGCAGTGGGCGTGACAAGCTCCAAACTTTCAACCTACATGTCAAGGCGAATGAAATCAAACAGAACAATCTCTCCCTAGAAGAACTGTGGATTATACTCCAAGGAGTATGGGGAGAAATTGATCGGATTGACCCAAACCCTATGACTTGCCCAGCCGATATCCAAGCGTATCACAAAATCCGGACAGAACAGAAACTGTTCCAGTTTCTAAACGCCCTCAACCGGAAATATGACCCTATAAAAAGGGAAATACTCCGGTTAGAACCCCTTCCAACCGTAGAAACTGCATACGCTACTGTCCGCAAGGAGGCCGCTCACCAGAATATTCTGGGTACACCTCTCAATGACACACAGGGTATCACAGCGGGTCTAATGGCCTCTGAAATTGACGGACTAGGGCTTGCGTCAAAGGGCTACCGACGAGCCGATGGAAAAAGAAACGGAACCAGTAAAGACGACAAAACTCACCTCAAGTGTGATCATTGCGGCATGACGAAACATACCCGGGAACAATGTTTCAAACTCGTCGGGTATCCCGAATGGTGGTCTGATGGTCAGAAGAGAGGCACAAAGACTACGGAAAAGGGGAAGTCACCTAGCACCGGCAGCCGAGATGTCACAGGAGATGGAAGCCGGAGGGTGGGTTTCGGCGGAATGGCCGACGCAACAGAGGAAGGAGACGAATGCTTAGGTAAAGGCGGAGAAGAAGAAAGAAATGGGTATCGTTGGGCGGATGGGTTTAAACCGAACCCATATAATCAAAATGTGAATTTGTCACATTTGGTCCCTGAAAATAAGGGGAATGCTAATATGACCCGAAAACATCATGGTAAACAAAAACGATGGATATTCGATTGCGGCGCAACCGACACAATGACTTATGAGTCATCGGATATTATTTCAACAACTAAACCAGAAAAAACACATATTCAAACGGCGAATGGCGGGATAATGGATGTAAAATCGGGAGGGACTATTGAGATTTCACCCACAATAAAAATCTCTAATTGTCTTTATGTTCCCTCGTTATCACATAAGCTGCTTTCCATCAGCCATGTCACAAAGGAACTTAACTGTATTGTCCTAATGTACCCTACGTTTTGTATTTTGCAGGATACCAGGACGGGAGTGATCATTGGGCGTGGCACTGAAAGTCAAGGGCTGTACTATGTGGATGAGGTGACTCAAAGTGGTGCTGTGATGCTGACTCATGGGACATCAGAACGAGAAGCTTGGCTGTGGCACCGAAGATTAGGTCATCCTTCTACAAGTTATTCGCATATTTTATTTCCAAAACTATTTCCAGTTAATTCTATGTCACATTGTGAAACATGCGTTTTAGCAAAAAGCCATAGAAAAACTTTTAAACCCAATAATACTAAGGCTGCTTTGCCATTTTCATTAATCCATTCTGACGTATGGGGTCCTGCCCCAGTTCTTGGGGGAAAAAACCTTCGGTACTTTGTGATGTTCGTTGATGATTGTACCCGAATGACCTGGGTTTATTTTTTGAAAAACAAATCCGAAGTATTTGAAAAGTTCACTATGTTTTATGCCATGATCCAAACCCAATTTCAAACAAACATCCAAATATTCCGATCTGATAATGGCGGTGAGTTTGTTAATACCTCGTTTAAATCCTATTTCCAAGACAAGGGAATAATCCACCAAACTACATGCCCAAACACCCCAGAACAAAACGGTGTCGCCGAAAGGAAAAATCGCATTTTGCTAGAAATGACACGAGCTCTCCTGATTGAATCCCAAGTTCCGAAATATTTTTGGCCTGAAGCCCTTGCTACTGCTACCTATCTTCTCAACCGACTCCCAACAAAAATCCTAAAACTTAACACTCCGTTACACACCCTTTCAAAATTCTTCAAACTACCCTCAGTTCTTATTCTTCAACCACGAGTCTTTGGATGTACTGCCTTTGTTCACATACCCAAATCAGATCGAACCAAGCTTGACCCTTGTGCTGAAAAATGTGTCTTTGTTGGGTATGGAATGAATCAAAAGGGATACAGATGTTATAATCCAAAAACATGTCATATGTTTACCACGTTAAACTGTGACTTCCTTGAAACCGAGTATTACTACAATACCCAACTCAGTGGTCAGGAGGAGAAGGAATGTTTAGACACACTAAGCTGGTTAAAATATGTTCCCTATGTACCAACTAAAGAGTCACCTACTACAGAGTCACCAGACTTCAATTTCAGTGCCACTGACGATCCTAATGTTCCTCCTAACCTGGTGTCCGAGGTAAGTAATACTCACCCTATTCAGTCTGGTGGTACATTTGAAGTTTCTAATGACTCCGAGGATACCGATATGTCTAACCATGAAACTGCCACAGAACAAACTGAAAATTTGCAGGCAGATGAATCCAGACAAGAAGAACCACCATCAAGATATGTGTTACCCCCTAGAACAAACAGAGGGGTCCCTCCGAAACGGTATTCTCCCGAAAAAGAACCAAGAAGATCTAGCTATCCTATAGCTAGTGTGGCCGATGGAAATTTCACTAAGGAAGCCAAAGCATTTATCTCATCTGTTTATTCCGAAGAAACTCCTACAAACGTGGATCAAGCCTTAAAGTCTAAACACTGGAAGGAAGCGATGAAAACAGAAATGGAAGCCCTAATCAAGAACAATACTTGGGAAAAGTGTACTCTCCCGTTGGGAAAGAAATCCGTAGGGTGTCGTTGGGTCTATACGGTCAAGTATAAACCAGATGGTACAATTGAAAGATATAAAGCCCGACTGGTAGCAAAAGGGTATACCCAGACATATGGGATTGACTATGCTGAAACATTCTCCCCGGTTGCAAAAATGAACACAATCAGGGTTCTTTTTTCGATAGCTGCAAATGAAGGGTGGCCACTTCAACAGTTTGACGTAAAAAATGCCTTTTTACACGGAGACCTAGACGAAGAAGTATTTATGGATGCTCCTCCAGGATTCACAAAAGGTTTCAAAACCGGAGAAGTTTGCCGTCTGAAGAAGTCTCTTTATGGTTTGAAGCAATCCCCCCGGGCTTGGTTTGGTAGATTTACGATAGCTATGAAAAAGTTTGGATATAAACAGAGTAATGCCGATCATACTTTGTTTCTCAAAAAAAGAGGAAAATTCGTAACCTGCCTAATTATCTATGTAGATGATATGATCATTACAGGAAACGATAAAGAAGAAATGGTAAAACTCAAAGAAAACTTGTTTGCTGAATTTGAAATGAAAGATTTAGGCAGACTTAAGTATTTCCTCGGTATTGAAGTACTAAGGTCGAAACAAGGAATCTTCATTAGTCAAAAGAAGTATGTCTTAGACCTGTTGGCAGAAATTGGAATGATCGATTGCAAACCAGCAGATACTCCTATGAGTGTAAACCAAAAGCTTTACATGGAAGAATGAGCAAAATTAGCAAATAAAGAAAGATACCAACGGCTGGTGGGAAAACTAATATATCTCTCACACACTCGTCCAGACATCGCCTATGCTGTAGGGGTAGTAAGTCAGTTCATGCACCAACCTCAACAGTCACATATGGAAGCAGTTTGGAGAATTATAAGATATCTCAAAGGAACAGTAGGACACGGAGTCCTGTTTCAATCACATGGACACCTAAATGTTCAAATCTATACCGATGCAGACTGGGCAGGAGATAAAGGAAGTCGGAGATCAACAACAGGCTACTTCACTTTAGTTGGAGGGAACCTCGTTACCTGGAGAAGTAAAAAACAAAAAGTGGTTGCTCTTTCAAGTGCAGAAGCTGAATTTAGAGGTATAGCTCGGGGTTTAACAGAAGCCATGTGGATGCGGAGACTCTTAGCTGAGATTGGTTTTCCGCCAAAAGAAACAAGTAAGATTATGTGTGATAATAAAGCTGCAATTCAGATTTCAGAAAACCCAGTTCAACATGATCGAACAAAACACGTGGAAGTTGATAGGAATTTCATCAAAGAAAAATTGGAAGATGGTACGATTGAACTACCATTCGTTCGATCAAAGGATCAGCTTGCTGACATTCTAACAAAAGCAGTTAACGGGAAAATTCTCAATGATTGTTTGGGCAAGTTGAATTTTGGAAATCCAACTATTCAACTTGAGGGGGAGTGTTAGAAAGGAAGGTCTAACCTTGAAGGAAGCGGCAGCTAATCAACAGCCACATATCCAGCAGATCTCCAGCAGATCAACAGCAATCAATCTCCAGCAGATCAACAGCAATCGACAGCAACAATAAAGACAGCTAGCAATCAGCTGCTGTCTTCTATATTTAGATTACGTTTTTTGTGTATAAATAGAATACCCTTCTTTGTAATGAAACACACGAATAAAACACATCAATTCAGTGTTTTTGAATCAACCTTTTAACATTCTCTAATGACCAGGTACGAAACCGAAAACATAATCAAGTTTTACCATTTTAGTTCACGTTAAGAGTTTAATCTTTTAGGTGCATTTTGAAACTATGAATCACATAACGAACAGGAGGTTACATCGATTCATAGGAATAGAAAGGATGTCATACATTAAATGTAAATATAGTTCTGTTGATTCATACATAAAATAATACTTATCTATCACCAAGAATGCATCTTAGTATTTACTAAATTTGCAACTATTAATGAATATCCATGTGTGATTCTAGCCGAGTAACAACAAACAGAGAACATTCTAAAACACTTTCTTTAAAAAAAGTTTATCTAATACGGTTCATAGTCGCCGGAAACAAATCAGTTCATAGCTTAAAATCGAACAAACAAAACAGGAGGGTTGAATCTAACTCTTCGGATGAGCGGAAAAAAATAGATTAGTTTCACAAAGACTATTGTAGTCGGTGACAGGTACACGAACGCGGCGCCAATGACCACTGTCAAACACGAGTTGAGAACAAGAATGCAACGGAGAAGAACACGTCAACTAAGTTCGTTAGTTACCTGGTTTGGAGCACGGGCTAATGGCAGCGGCAATGGTTGCTTAAAGACGAAGACGCGGTGGTTATGCGTGGCGGTGTGACGGTGGCTGGATCGTGAGTCGAATCCATAACGGCGACGTAGAGGTTACGGAATTGAGTGCGGCAAAGGTGGCGCAGTGAGGTTGATTAAAAAAATGAACGTGTGTGGTGGCGAGGCCATAAAAAGATCGATGTTTGCGTTATCCGTCGTGATTATCTGACGGTTTGTTTCGATGGTAGTTAAATTGATTTGAATACATAAGCTACGAATGGAAGGATCGTAAAATGGAAAAAGATATGCATCCATGAATATTGAAAGTCAGAGCTAATTAGTATTCTATATTATTATTCTTTTGAATATTAAAAAAAATAATAAGAAACAATAATAATATACCTTTATCCAACAATTAGGGATCTTTATCAATATATCTACAATTACATCAAATATCATAATCAAATAAGATTTTTCTTTTATTTTTTCAATATTTTTAAATTTCAGAGTATTAGAATTGATGAGTTGGAAGGATGATTGGTATATTTCTTTAGTATATATTATGTAATTGAGTATATAAAAAGTATAAAAGTATAATTCAAGTATTGAGGATGTGTGTATAAGTATTTATGCGTATAATTGTGTCAGTTTGCATATAAATACGTATTTAAATGATTGGTTGTGTGAATAAAAATAATATGTATAAAATATGAATTTTATTATGATTAACGCCTCGAATTGTGAGATTGAAATTAAAATACGAATGTAAGGTTTCTAAAATTAGAATACGATTACGAATATTTTAAAATAGAAATACGAAGATACGAGACGTTATAACTTGTAGGTTATGCATAAAACACAAGTACATAATGCTTAAATCTTGTACGCACTCCAAGTGTTCAATAAAATTCCTGAATGACAATTTATATAGTTTAGAATGAATTTCGGATCTTGTTGCTTAAAGGTTTTATGATAATTGAAATATATGATGAGGAATGCAATCTATGCTTGGATGTGCTTACTTTTAAGCGAACAATGTAATCTAAATAAGAATGAATCATGGGTAGGATTGAAAGAAGAAGAATCAAGTTCCGGAAAACAAAAGGAGCTCAAGATCGAGGTATGTTTATTTGCTTACAATCATGAATATTAGTTGATATTAATATACTAGTAGATATATTTGAATGAATGTTGGTGATTCGTGTAAACGGGTCACATAATTAGAATGAAAAGAATGTATGTTGATGATTCGTATTAACAGATCAAATAATCAGAATGAAAAGAATGTATGTTGATGATTCGTATTAACAGATCAAATGTTTGTGTAGATGGCTGACGAAAGAGATTTGAATGATGACGAAGTAGCAAGTCAGGAGGCAATGAGTGAAAGAATATCGGAGGAAGTTGCAAAAGCTATGCAAGCCAATCTACCTAAATTAGCTCAAGAGGTAGAAAGCCGAGTTTTGGAGACGGTGGAAGCTATCATGACAAGTAAAATAGACGAACTGTAGGAGATGCTTGGTGAATCTCAAAACAAGAAAGGAACTCGTAGATGTACGTACAGAGATTTCATGGCATGTATTCCCCCCACATACAATGGGGAAATTGACCCTATAAAATGCCGAAGGTGGATCTCAAGTATGGAAGCCGTCTTTGTACGTAGTCGATGTGAAAAGGAGGCTCATGTAATGTTTGCTACGGGCCAACTCCAGCTTCAAGCCAAGGATTGGTGGGACGCTCACTGTAAAGAAGTGGGAGAGGATAAGCTCCAAACTTTAACATGGCAAGAATTTAAAGAGCCATTTCTAAAATACCATTGCCCGCAGTCGGCAATCGATAGAATTCAAGAAGACTTTATACGTCTTCGGCAAAAGGAGGAGTCAATTGATGAAATTACCAACACGTTTCTTGACAAACTAAAGTTTTTTCAAGATTTTGTAAAGTCGGAAAGGATGAAACTAAACCGCTACCATGACATGTTGAAGGCGGAGTTTAGGGAGTTCATCACTCCTTCAAAATGTGAAACCTTGAACGAACTCATCAATTGGGCTCGGGATAGAGAAAGTGAGTTAAAACGACAAGTAGAAAGAGGAGAAAAGAGATCACCAGAAAAGTCCGCCAACCCAAGCCTATCAAAGAAGCAGAGGCTTCATGACTATGGCAAGAAAGAAAGGATGAAAGGTAACATGCCCAAATGCAAAACATGCGGAAAACTCCACACCGGGGAATGCTTGTTAGGAAAGAAGGGATGCTATAATTATGGTCAAGAGGGACATCCTTACTATAGATGCCCTAATACCACAAGAACGTGTTTCAATTGCTTCACCCCTGGTCATGTCAAGGCAGAATTTTCGAAGCTAAAGGATAAAAAGGATGGAAAGAAAGAAGACTACCCAAAGGCTAGGGGAAGGATGTTTCAAATGCCAACCAAAGAAGCTAAAACTCTTCCGGATGTTGTATCAGGTATTTTCTTAATTAATTTAATACCCGTGAATGTGTTATTTGATTCCGGGGCTAGCAGATCATTCGTATCAAACGAACTTTTATGCCACCCCTCTTTTCGAGTTGAACGAATGCCTATACCTTTAGAAGTAGAAGTGGCTGATAGCAAGAACTATTTATTTCATGAAATATGTAAAGGATGTAAGATTGTTATAGAAGACGAGGAATTCGATATAGATCTTGTGCCCATGGTATTGGGGGAATACAAAGCAGTAGTGGGAATGGATTGGCTATCCCGATACCATGCAGGAATTCAGTGTGAAACTAAGATCATTCGAGTGTTGTCACCTAGGGGGAAATGGGTAAGTATTTATGGGGAAAGAGAACTCGAGACGAAGCTTTGTACTATTGTAAAGGCAGTCAAGTATGTACAGAATGAAGGCAAGGCGTTCGTAGCTTACCTAGTAGATACCAATAAGGACACACCAAGGTTTGAAGATGTCGAAATTGTAAATGAGTATCCGGATGTGTTTCCGGATGAATTACCCGGACTCCCACATGTTCGAGACGTGGAGTTTCGCATCGAACTAAACCCGGGTGCTAAACCAGTGGCTAAGGCTCCTATAAATTAGCTCCTATAGAAATGTGGGAGCTAATGACGCATATTCAAGAATTGCTCGATGATGGTTTTATACGCCCGAGCATGTCACCCTGGGGAGCCCCCGTATTATTTGTGAAGAAGAAGGATGGTTCGATGCGTATGTGCATCGACTATCGAGAATTAAACAAATTAATGGTTAAGAACCGATATCTTTTACCTCGAATTGATGACCTTTTTGACCAATTGCAAGGGACAAGTTGGTTTTCAAAGATCGACTTACGTTCGGGATATCACCAGTTACGAGTACGAGAAGAAGATGTAGCAAAAACTGCGTTTAGAACTGGATATGAACATTACGAGTTTTTGGTAATCTCTTTCGGATTAACTAACGCGTCGGCTGCATTTATGGACCTCATGAATCGAGTATGCCGACCCATGCTGGATAAATCTGTAATAGTGTTTATAGATGATATCTTGGTGTATTGTTGAAGCAAGACCGATCATGCACGCCATTTGCGTGAAGTATTAGATACTCTCCGTAAGGAAATGTTATATGCGAAGTTCTCTAAATGTGCCTTTTGGCTCAGAGAAGTACAATTTCTCGGCCACGTGATTAACAAAGATGGTGTTTTATTGGATCCGTCAAAGGTAGAAGCAGTCATGAAATGGATTCCTCCGAAGAATCCAAGTGAAGTAAGAAGTTTTCTGGGGTTAGCTGGCTATTACAGAAGATTTATTCAAGATTTCTCCATTTTAGCCTTACCCATGACTAAACTAACAAAGAAAAGTGAAAAGTTTGTCTGGGGACCCGAACAAGAGAAAACATTTCAAATCTTGAAAGAGAAGTTGTCTAATTCACCGGTACTAACTCTACCAGATGGGAGGGAAGATTTGGTTGTGTACACTGACGCTTCGCGTCAGGGGTTAGGAGATGTTTTAATGCAACGAGGTAAAGTTATAGCACACGCTTCAAGACAGTTGAAACCACACGAAGGCAATTACCCAACGCATGATCTGGAGTTGGCTGCTGTGGTGTTCGCATCAAAATTTTGGCGGCATTATTTATATGGAACAAAATGTACCATATACTCAGATCATAAAAGCCTCAAATACTTCTTTGAACAAAAGAATCTCAACATGAGACAACGAAGATGGTTAGAATTGATAAAGGATTACGACTGAGAAATGCTTTATCATCCGGGCAAACCAAACGTAGTAGCGGATGCCCTAAGCCGAAAAGACCATCCACCCAATTCGAGTGAAGTCTATGCGGATGATTGTTACGCCTCATCTCCTCGAGATGATACGGGAAGCCGAAATCAAATCATTAAACGCAGACGATCCCAAGAAAGAAAGGACAAAAGGGATTGCGGATAAATTGGAGGAAAATGCAAGCGGATCTGGATTCCTTGGTTTTGCAAAGTAAAAACAAAATTACTCGAAGAAGCTCATAAATCAAGATACTCGATACATCCAGGAGCAACGGAAATGTATCTGGATTTAAAGAAGAATTGCTGGTGGCCGCGAATGAAACGAGATGTCGTCAAACATTTTGCTAAATGCTTAACATGTTCACAAGTGAAGGCGGAGCATCAGAAGTCATATGGTAAATTACAACCCTTAGAAATCCCGGTGTGGAAGTGGGAAGACGTGACAATGGATTTGGTGACTAAGCTTCCCAAAACACGAAAATGGCACGATGCCATATGGGTAGTTGTGGATCGACTCACTAAGAGTGCCCACTTCTTACCTATCCGAGAGACCTACTCGTCAGAAATGATGGCATAAATATTTACGAATGAAATTATAGCTCGTCGTGGTGTACCTGTCTCCATTGTGTCGGATAGAGACACTAGATTTACGTCGCATGTTTGGTGAAAGTTTCATGAACAACTGGGGACAAAACTCCACTTTAGTATCGCCTACCATCCGCAAACGGACGGTCAATCAAAACGAACTATTCAGACACTTGTGGATATGCTAAGAGCATGTGTATTAGATTTCGCCGGTAATTGGGATGAACATTTACCACTAGTGGAGTTCTCCTATAACAACAATTAACATAAAAGCATACAGATGGCTCCATACGAGCTATTGTACGGGAGGAAATGTAGAACTCCTGTATGTTGGGGAGAAGTAGGGCAAAGGGAACTTGCCCTCAAGGATATAGTGGCGAGAACGAATGAAAAGATTGATTTAGTTCGAGCACGACTGAAAGAGGCGCAAGATAGACAAAAAGTGTATGTAGACCGAAGAAGACGTCCTATTGAGTTCAAAGTTGGGGATCATGTTTTGTTAAAAGTCTCCCCTTGGAAGGGCATAATCCGATTTCGCAAACGAGGAAAGTTGGGCCCTCGTTACATCGGACCCTTCAAAATCCTAGTCCGTGTTGGAAAGGTGGCTTATAGGTTAAAATTGCCCTCGGCGTTGGATGGAATTCATGACTTTTCATGTATCGCAATTATGTAAATGTCTTGCGGATGAAACAGCCTTTGTACCGCTCAATGATATTGAAATTGACGAACGAATGAATTATGTTGAAAAACCCATTGCTATAAAGGATTCTAAAGAAACGGGCCTCCGTAACAAGACAATTAAGCAAGTGTTGATTCAATAGCAACATCGAAAGGGGTCGGATCTAACGTGGGAATTAGAAGATGAAATGCGGGAGCACTAGCCTACGCTATTTGGTACGTATTCAGGTTTCGGGACGACACCTCCTTTAAGTGGGGTAGACTTGTAACACCGCAAAATGCGTTTATATGTCTAGATGGCCTTAATATGCTAGTAGCATCCTAGCATCTCTAGTTAGGATAATGTTAACTCTACCCTAAAATAAATAAGGTTATGAATAGGAAATAATATAATGACCAAAACATTAGGGACCAAATCATAACATGAAGGAAAGTATGAGACGTAAAAGAAAATAAATAAAAAAAGGGAGTTGGTCTGGGTATGTGGGTGGTGTAGCCAGAGAGAAACAGAGAAGAAGAAAAACCTTCTCCTCCAACTTATCTCAATAAATTTCGTAAAATTGATGAGTTTTAGGGCCAAATTTCGAATGCATGTGCTTAAATTCTCAACCATCTTGGTGTCTTCAACATAGGGTAAGTTAAATCGTATGTTTTGATGATCTAGAAGTGGGTTTTGATCAAACTATGAAATTGTATGAAATTGAACTTGAATGTGAATTAGAATTATCATGTAGGATGAGATTCATGCTTGAAATTGATCATGTAGGCTAGTTGTAAGTAGTAGAATGAGGTATGGTGATTAATTTGTGTAATATTGATGTGTAAATGTGTTTGTACTAAAATATTGTTAGATGAGTCTAATTTAGAATGAAGGAATTATGTGAAATTGGTTGAATTGATGAACTATGATGTAAACTTGTAGGTTATGCATAAAACACAAGTACATAATGCTTAAAATCTTGTACGCACTCCAAGTGTTCGATAAAATGCCTGAATGGCAATTTATATAGTTTTGAATGAATTTCAGATGTTGTTGCTTAAAGGTTTTGTGATAATTGAAATATATGATGAGGAATGCAATCTATGCTTGGATGTGCTTACTTTTAAGCGAACAATTTAATTTAAATAAGAATGAATTATGTGTAGGATTGAAAGAAGAAGAATCAAGTTCTGGAAAACAACAAGGAGCTCAAGATCGAGGTATGTTTCTTTGCTTATAGTTGCTTACAATCATGAATATTAGTTGTTATTAATATACTAGTAGATATATTTGAATGAATCTTGATGATTCGTGTAAACGGGTCAAATATTTAGAATGAAAAGAATGTATGTTGATGATTCGTATTAACGGGTCAAATAATCAGAATGAAAAGAATGTATGTTGATGATTCGTATTAACGGGTCAAACAATTAGAATGCATATTGATGGTCCGTGCCGAACGGGTCAAATAAATAGAATGAAATGAATGCACATTGATGGTCTGTGTCGAACGGCTCGAATAGGTAGAATGTTATAAGAGAATGTATGTCGAAAGTCCGTTATGAATGGGTAAAATTTTAATGTGTAATTTAATATTGACACTTATTCTATGATGCAGGTAAATCTACGCTTTAAAAGGCACGCCTTGCTCGGGACGAACACACCTCATGAAGACATCAACGCGCTTCCGGTCTTAATTATGTTAATGGGTCAAAATAGTCTTATGAATCTTGAATAGTTTATGTCTAGTTATAAAACTCTTATGTTTTGGTATCTTTTGTAAATGTTGGATAATACGTAACTTGCTAGAAACAACTAACTCTTTAGATGTGACCAACGTTTCCTCAAAAACTTAATGAAGCTAAAAATTGGTCAAATTTTCTTATACACAATTCTTCTAGTTAAAGGTCTTTTGTTTAAAATAGAGTTAAGGGCGTTTCATTATCAGATATACAAAATAAATATAATAATTGCACAAAGAGAAAACTGAACAATCGAGTCAATCGCAAACCGAACTTGAGTTTTCCAATTATCACGAATCAAACTCTTCTGCTATAAACTCGCTATATTCTCTTATAAACTCACAATTAGACCTTGATGGAGAGGGAAAAACCTGAGCGTTAACGTGTTTATATTATGGTTTTTATTGTGTTTTAGTTGATTATCTTGTTTGAATGTGATAACTACAAGAAATTATGGTTTTGCCGATTAATCGCTTAAATCAAGGGAATTAAAGTGCTTGGAGATGAAGTGGAACACCCGAAGATGATGAACGAGGCAAACAACATTGTTGGGGACTTATTTTGGCTTAGGGGATAGCTTAGAGACCTGGAAAACGTGAAAGAATAAAGTTCGGGGGCCTCTTGGTCATTTTGTGAAAGTTGAAAAGGAAGAAAAATGGGAGTGAAGAAACCCGCAGTAAGTTAGGGTGGGTTGGTCGTAACTTACGACCAGGTGAAACAATAATAATGTCAACAGCAGGTATCCGTCGTAAGCTACGACCGGGCCAGGCAAGTAAAGGAAAACAACAACATTCTGCCGTAACTTACGGCTGAGAGCCGTAGGTTACGGCGGGGTCTGGGAAGATGCGCGAGGGTTGACTTTTTAAGGTATAAAAACCAATTTTTAAAACCATAATCATATCATTCAGCCGTAGACGAACTTGTGTGAGCTAGGGGCATTCTTTGGATGAATTTTCACCTTTTCATCTTAGTTTTTCACTGAAACGAAGATCGTAAAGATGAAATCAAACATGAATCAAGCCTCTGAAGACCGAATCACCAACATGAGCGGCTAATTCCTTGGTGGTTTCCTCCGGCTGGATGATTCTTGTAAGTTGACAGATTTTATATGTTTTTATTGTTTGTGAACTTGGTAATCTAAGCATTCGATGCTTTTTACCTATTGATTCAATTGACTGGTTGTAAACGATTAACTTTTATTTGAATCCTTAGTTCTAATTTATTCAATTCCCGAGAGTTCTAGTAATTAGGATATATTTGATAGGGATTGGGATTGGTAAATTCAGTTGATGTTCATATGATAACCTTCCGTTGTTTTACAATAGAAGTACTTAGTCTTCGAATAATCACAACCTATTAATTGAGTTATGCGATCATGTCTATGTGATTGTTGCAATTAAACACATAATTGAAATCCATTTTTGATTCTAAAATTCGGAGGAACCATCATCTCTCTTATTGTTACAAACTCTTTTCAATAATTCGTAATTTAGTTTAAAACACTCAAAAACCCGATTTTACATTTTTGCAATTAGAATCTTAATACTTAATCAACAAACACTTTACACCATACTCCTCTGATTCGATACTCTACTTACTCTAGTTATCTAGCTTATTTAGATTTTTGCATGAAATTCATGACAGTCATCAGACCTCAATTATTTTTGTTATAAACTCCAGCTCGACTTGCAAATATAACATACAAAATATAAATATATACAGCCTCCAAATTATATTATAACATTTTCCCTGGATCCAAGATAATTATGCAAATTTAGTTGAATCCTCACTACAATAAACAACAATATGAAAAGCATTTTCTACTAATTATAAGGGTATTTCAGCATAATTATGCAAATCTAGTTGAATCCTCAATACAATAAACAACAATATGAAGAACATTTTTTACTAATTATAAGGGTAAGTCAGCAAAGATGAAAAAGGCAAAAAAACCAAAGAAAAAGTGAAAAGAAAAGTAAAGCAAAAACATAACCCTAAACTAATGATACAAAGAACTCAGTGTTATCTTCTGTCTACTTCTGCAATTCCTCATCAGTCATCTCATTCAACCCTCACTTTACCCCACCAATCAAATCATTCCATTCCAAAAATGGGTGTCTGAAAAACAGATAGATTTTGCTTGGCTGGTTGATTTGAGTGAAAAGACTGTTCTATCCAGCTTCCATAACTAGATCCATTCAAACCTACAGGGGTACCCATTGGAATTGCTGATTCAGTACTTAAAGCAACAGTAGTACCATTATCATTCTCTTGTTGAATCAACCCTTCACTATTGTAGTACCCATTGTTGGTTGTACTTGAAGGGTATTCCATGACGTATGGTATTGTACTCGTATATTGATAACTATTGTTTTGAGCATACCCGAAGACCGCATTCCAGTAATCCGGGCACGGGTCTTGTTTCACGGGCAAGGCGAAGCTAAGGATGTTTGAATGTGGTTTTTCGGAAATTGTGGCGAGATCTTGGTTGAGGGATGTTTGGTTGTTGTCGGGCACAGTTTGGTCCATTGAGGTTTTGGATTTGCTACACATGCCGCCGATTGGGAGGTTTTTGTTGGCGATGCTGTTCACATCGTATCGGCTCATGTCGAAATTTGTGACCGCGTTTAACCCTCGGAATTTGATGGCTGCAATGTCGTATGCCTCCGCTGCTTCTTCTTGTGTGCCTGAAGGAATTAACAAATTTATTGGTCTAATTGGATGTTTCCTGATATGACATTCGAATACCAAAACATAGCATTCGGATTTGCGATATGTAATAATCAATTAGGCTTAATACGCAATATTGCAGATCCGAACGCTTAGTAACATAAGCTTTTTGACTTGATAGTTACACATGATGACTTAGTAGAATGAGACTCACTAAAGGTTCCAAGGTAGAGATCTTTGTTTCCGGCTACTCGTCCTATTCTCGCTTGCCAACGTCCATGTTGATGGTGCCTGCATTTTAGAAACCGTTAGAACTCAACTTCACTACTCAAACAAACACTTATTATGAAAAAAAATGTAAGTTTTAGTTGAAGATGCTTTGGTTATGCTATGGGTGGGCGGCCGGCCGGCCAATGGAGTACTGCCCGCGCAAACTTACTTTAAAAAGAAAATTGTAATATTCATGTAAAAAGTGGGAACCAACTAAACATGTATATAGATAATTGTTTTGATGTATATTTACAAGTTGTTACTTAAAACTATAATAACAAACATATTACCTTGTGACACCCCTATAAATAGAGGCTCCTCTAGAAAACCCACTGCTTTTCCTGCAAATTTTCTAATGATTTAGATGATTTGTATCTACAATCGAACGGTAGCGATCATACCAATACTAAATCAAAGAATTCGACGACAATATGAAAACGCTAATTTCACTAAGTAATTACCTTCTAAGCGAAGCAACAAATTCTTGCCTAGTCATGTTCTTCATTTCTTCAATCTCTTTCTCATAGTTGCAAACCTAAATCATCAATAAACATAAAGCTTCTGATTTTCGCAACACTAAAAAACTCTCAATTTCAAATTAATACTAACTATACAATTTGATACCGGAAAATTTGTTGTTGTCGTCAGACCCCAATACTTGAGAGCTGCAAGATCATAAGCTCGAGCTGCTTTGTATTCTTTGTCGTATCCACCTGATTATTTTAGATAAAAAACTTAGTAAAATCTTCTTTTTTTCATATCCACGAATGTGCGACCTTAAAAACTGTCGATAAATGCTGTCGCAACAGTATAGGTTTTTGCGACCGCATTTAGCATAAATTATTTGCCGTTTAAAAAAAATTGAATATAATTTAGAAAGTTATGACCATTTGAACATCCTCGACAAGATAACTGACAGTAGCAATGATTTCAAAACTCGATAATTTAAAAAATGTAAATAAATAAAAAGATCAGTCTCCAAATCTGATACATTGCATGCAGATAATAATTTGAAAGAAAAAGATTCAAGATTAAAAGATCGAAAACTCACCCAAGTAAACTGAAGATTCAACCAATCAATCAGTACATGCAACAAAAGCAAACAAAAAAGATGATTAAATTAGGGTTCTTGTTAAAAAAAAGGAACAAAAAGGCGCACGTTAGCATAAACCGCCATACACATTTCTGGTGATTAAAAATAGCAAAGCTATCACCGCCGGTAGATTTATAAAAACCACAAAATCTGAGCCGTTTATGGGTCGTTGTTTTTCTAGGGATAAGAACCTGGTTTCTATAAATGAAATAAATTTATTCAAGATTTGACTCAGATCTTTGGTAGCTATAATGGCGCATGTTAGCCGGTGCAGTATAGTCATTTATCTTTGTTTTGTTTAGGTTACCTTGTCTTCCTTTCCTACTCTGCCCTTCTCTTCTGCAACTATTATCCCATAAATGAGCTTCATATCTCCCTGTCCATCTATGCCTACAAAATATTTATGCAAATTAAAAATTGATTAATAATCTTTTTAAAATACTGTTACTCATATCTTTAGGTTAATTGTTTAAAATAATAAGATGATTTACAAAAAAAAATATCAGAGCTTATTAAGAATTTGCAACTAATTATAATTATAAAGTTATTTACAACAAAACGAAAAAATTATTTTTCTCATTATATAGCAACATATTTTATTTTCCTGAACATACTTTTTTGTAATAGATATACATGCCAAAAGAACAATTTAATAATCTTCATAAAATACTTTGATTCATTTTTTAGGGTTAATTGTTTATGATAATAAACGTTTTACATAAAGGTTAGAACAAAGAAAACAATTTGTTACCAATAATAACAAAACAAAAATTGATCTTTTACTGCAACATATTTTATTTTCTTAAACATTTTAAACATCAACCCTAAAATAATGAAATGTTAATAAAAAATCAGAAACATTAAAGCAATTTGTTAGAAACTACAACAAGAAAATATCAATGATGTTTTACTCATCAAAGCAACATATTTTATTTTCTTGATCACATATCCTTTTTTGCCATAATTTATGCTATGATTTTACTAGATTATCCAACTAATATTTGATAAACATTTTACCTTGTAACACCACGGTAAATAGAAGTACGTTGGCCAAAGGTATCAACAGCCTTTCTCACCGGAGAGTTTTCTTGCTGCGGCGGCGCAGGTGTCACCGCCAGTTGCTGCTGGTTGTCCGATGAGAACCCATGAAGAAAACTAGTCGCTAGTGTCTTCAACTGATCAGAATCATATATTGATGTTGTGTCATGGAATTGCTGAGATTCATCTGAAAACTGACACACATCATGACCAGATCCGGTAGACCCGCGGAGAAAGTCTTCCAGTTTTGGAGTAGCATGTGCATCATCTGTAAAAGATAAAAGATACTAAAGATTAGTTAAAGATTGTTGTTTTATGTTTTAGTTGAAGATGTGTGTGTGTGTGTGTGTGTGGGTTATATAGGGTGGTAGAAGAGTACGGTGGTGGTGTAAGGCGGCGGCGTGTGGTGGTTGGAAGATGGTGGTGGTGGCGTTGGAGAGAGAGAAGGTGAGCCAGTTGTTGTGATCCTGGAGATTAATGGGTTGATCAGAAGGATTCATGTTCATAGTTTCTTGATAAGTGTGTGTGTGTATGTGTGAAAGTGTGAAATGGAGAGTTTGAATTTTTTTTTTTAAGTTTTTTTGTTTGTTTGTCTTGAGTTTTCTTTCTTTGGGAACTAGCGTTGCTTATGTAATGTGTTATGTGTTTGGAGACAGGAGTGATGGTTTTGGGGTGATGATGTGTGTATGCTTTTTCTTTAGTTTTTTGTGTTGGGGTGGGGGTGGTATTTGAAGTTGAGATTTAGATTATTCTACAACTTCATCTTAAAAGATGGTAAAGAAAAAGAAAAAAAAGTTGTTGAATGGTAATAATGTGAAATCCATTAGTTTAGTTATGTACGGCTAACAAAAAGTAGAGCATAAATTACAAAGTTAGAGCAACCTAATAGGTGGTTTTGAACCGGTTTTAAAAGTGATGTCTAGTTCAGTGTCATAGTTGCTATTCGGGTTCAAGACTAACATGTAGCTTCATATTGTTTCATTGTCTCATTCACGCATCCTCAAAAACGCCCTTGTCCTCGAGAAAGGGATCGTATTCTCACGGTGGCCGGTAACCATTCTAGGTGTAGAATGGCGTTACAGGCGATCTCAACGTAGCGGCATAGTGGTCGCCACTCTCGTCTTCTTAGACCCCGATTTAAAATTTACCAACCTCGTCCGAATCATAAAGTGCCATTTCAAAAGGTTGAGTAGTGACGACTCTCGAGAATCCCAACTGGAGCCGACAATTGTAAGAGTCATGTAACTATAACTATTCTGACTTAATGGACTAGAACCTTGAATGCATTGTTGTAAAAGTCGGCCTACTCGGCCTTGTACTCGGCGAGTACTTGGTCCTCGGACCACCTCCGATGTGAGTTTACCCTAGTCCGACTTGACTAGTTGGCGACGGTCAAATCGATTACCACCGGCCTACTCGGCCTTGTACTCTGACTAGCGGACTTGTATTCAGACTACTCAGACTTGTACTCGGCCTACTTAACTTTGTACCCGGACTACTCAACCTTATACCCGGTGAGGTTTGACCTTCGAACATGTTTCATTTTAAATTATACTCATTTTGACATGACTTATAATTATTTTTACATATATATAATGTACAATAATTAATTTTCTTTATATTTACTATGTCCGAGTACTCCGATTACTCCCAACTCCCCAATCGGCCGACTAGGACCGCCTAGCAACTTTTGCAACAGTACTTGTGTGTAGCTGTGTGTAAAAGACTTAAGAGTGTGCACATGATATGATTTGGTGTAAGAATAGGAGCTTATGGTAGGGCCTTTAGCGATGGTAGTAATGAGATTTGTGATCATTGCAATTTGAGTGTTCATATGTGGAATGGTTGTTGCATAGTGGGTTGTAGGTTCGGTGAGTAGCTTAGGATGATGGAGGTTGTTATTTAATGGAGTTTTATGGGTTGTGGATGTGTTGGAAAATGAAATTGTGTCAACCATTGCGTTTACCAAGTAGGTTGCGACCTCCGTTTCTTGGTTCAAAGGTGGATGAGGGGTGTAGATTTTCGGGTTTGGGGTCAGTGATAGTGAAGTTTTCCAACGCAGGTAATGTTTATTTTCAAATTTGTAATGTCTAGTTTATGTCATTATGACTATTCGGTCGGGGCTAACATGTAGCTTGGTACTGTTTGATCTTATCATTCTCGCGGCCTTGAAAATGTCCTCGTCCTCGAGGACATAATCCTATTCCCACAATGGTCACCATTTTAGGCGTACAACAGCTTTAAGGGCAGTCTCAACATAGTCGCACTGTGCTTGCTAAGGTGGTCGCCACATTCGTCTTCTAGACCTCGATTCAAAACTTACCAACCTTTTCCGATTCATAAACTACCAACTTCGAAAGTTGAGTAGAAACGGGTGTTAAGGATCCCAATTAGAGTCGACACCTGCAAGAGTCACATAATTGTAATTATGAGGGGTTAATGGACAAGGACCTTGAGTGTAGATGTGTGTAGAAGATTTAGGTATTTGAATAGGAAGGGATTTGGTATAGGAAAGGAAAGCTTATTGGGACAGTGACGGGATTTGTTATAGGAAAGGAAAGCTTATGGTGGAGCAGTGACGAGATTTATTGTCATCACAAGTTGAGTGTCAGGTGTGGAATGGTTGTTTCACAGTGGGTTTTGGGTTTGGTGGGAAGCTTAAGATGATGGATGTTGTTATCTAATAAAGTTTACGGGTTGCAGGGTGCGGTGGAAAATGAACTTGGGTCAGTGAGTGCATTTACCAAGTAGGATGAGATCTTCGTTTGTGGGTTCAAAGGTGGAAGATGGTAGTCTGGCTTGGGGCTTGTGACATTGTAGTTTTCCATGCACTTAATATCCATTTTCAAATTTGTGACACCGGTTGTCGTGGGGTGCTATAAGACAAACCTAAAACCGGGTCATGATAAAACCCACTTCTAGCGGGTTAATACAACTATGAGTTGGCATCCCAATTATATGGATATTCATTACTATGAGATTGTAGGTCACGAGGCATGACGAAACTAGAATGAAAGCACGAATGTTATAGAACAATTCGAGTTGATGTTGATGTAACAACCCGATCTTTCGGATTGTTATCCGAATTCCGTTATTTCCGTATATTTCTATTACAAAACCCGTTTGTACTCTGAGATTCATTGTAATGGTTAAACTATTTTGAAACGCATATTATATCGCTTATTTATCGCATTTAAATCGCTTAATACTCGCAACTCTGAACGCAAACTCAAAATCGCAGTTAATTATGTTACACTATGTTACTTATATGTTTTGTGTGCTCTATGAATTATGGTCTTACTCAATGCTCTCGCTTACAGGAATCGCTCAATCGCATTAATTTAATAACGCAACGCTTAACACCTCACTAAAGCGCTTAACGTAACTAACTAATACGAATCGAATCGCCAAACAAGCACCTAACAAACAAATGGGAAACAAAACATAGCCAAGAGGACAACTTCACCCGAAATTGGACACCTCCAACTTCGCTCGAAGTTGGCCAAGCCATTAGAATACGGCAGTTCGCTCGAACTTGCACAATTCAAGCATAACTGGCCAAGTTCGCCAGAACTTGATCACTGCCACCTTAATTTCTCTTCACCTATAAATACCCAGCACCTCTCCACACTCATTCCTTGCTGATAACTTCGCCCAGAGCTCCCAAACCGAATTTCCTTGATTTCCAAGTAAGAATCAACTCGTTTTATGCAAACCACAACGTTTTTACAACAATTTCGCACAAGGATTACCTCCGTTATCATCAAAACTTCTCTATTTATGAAAACCTTCATCTTTTTCTATAAAACTTCTTGTTTTAGCTTAGATCTACAATTAAATGGGTTTATTGGACTTAGCCTTGGCTCTCCAAGCTAGAAATCTTGATGATTTCAACTCACCGACTGCTAGATCTAATAAAAACTGTTTAAAAGCATTGATTTTTACACAAAATACGGACTAACCGACATGTGTTTCGTTCACTAAGTAGTGGAACGAGGCATTGTCAACAAACTACTTGAAATGGATTCGAAATTACGTCTGTTTCAAGCGAAAACTCAGATCCGGAAACACAAGGACGATACAGTCACTTGCACGAACTGGACTAACTCGTATGAACCGACAAGTTCGCACGAATAAGCCCGAGTTCCTGTAAAATGGCTAAAACTCGCTCTCAAAGACCTCTCCAGCCTGTGGTTTGTTCAGTAACTCAAGGTTGGAGGGATGGACACTTGATTTCCTCAGTAAACGGCGTGAAAACACACGATTTTGGACCAAAAACGGACAAGTTCGCCCCAATAAGGGCAAGTTCGCTCGAAGTTGTCACCTGATTAGGTACAACTTCGCCCGGACTTGCATCTAACCTAAGGGAGAAGTACAAATTCGCCCGAACTTGTGCTTTGACCTAAGCTAGATTATAAGTTCGCCCGAGCTTACGCTCAAACCTAGGCCAAAGCACAACTTCGCCCGAAGTTGACTGACCTCCTGAATTCTGTTACAAGTTCGCCCGAACTTGTCTACTCCCCCTTCGCACTTCGACCGTTTCAGCACTTCGGAAGACTGATGCACTTCTGTTCTCGCTTACAGGCTGATCCCGACGCTCCCTTCAATACACAACAGTTCGTCTTTCTTCGTTGAGCACCGACTGTGAGTATACTTGAACCATTTTTCTCTTAAAACGCACTTTTGGGTGTTACATACGTTCTCTATATCAAAACAGGCTACACACAACGCTAAACTCTTTTAACGCTAACCGCCCTCGCATGTTATACATGAATCGCTGAATGTTTGTTTGCTATATGTGAATAATGAGGACTTGCAGACCACCCCTAGCAACAATAGTACTATAGTTTGGGCTCAGCATCCGATTGGTTCGGGGGTTGTTAAGGCTCGCATATTTACTTTACGTGCGTGTTCGCTGTTGTGAACACGTATCGCGCATACTCTACTGATACGTGGTCGAAAACCGGTGCCTTGTTATGTTTAAGTTTATGTTTTTGCATAGCTTTTAGTTTCGAATAGCCTCCTTTTGATTGGAATTGTGTTTTACAGGTCTAATGGAGTTTAAGAGACTATTCGGGAGCTATACGAAGCACCGGGAGTGAACGGAAACATGGCGAATGGAAAACCGACGAAAAACAAGCTAGAGAGTGCATCGGCAACGCACTAGGAGCGTCGACGACGCAATGCGTCGATGGGAAACATGCGTAGACAACATAATATTGCGTCAGCAGCAAAACCCATTTTCTGGGGTGCGTCGACGACACATGCCCCTGCTCGCTGACGCGTATTGTTGCAATTTGACGAGTTTTAAGGTTTTTTAGGACTGATTCAAGGGGGTTACGAATTCTAGGAGTTTGAATATTGTTCTTGGAGCCACAATCATCATTATCATTCATCTTCCATCAATCTAATCCATCCAAGTATACTTTTCGATCCAAACCCTAATCTCATCACCATTATTATCATTCATCAATCATCAATCTAATCATCACCATCATTCACCACAAACCCTAACCACTTTCCATCTCCATCTCCAAGTTCCAAGATGTCAAGATTCGAGCTTTCATCATCCATTGATCGTGTCATGTTCACCATGAGCGGCTAATTCTTGGAGGTTTCACCCCGGTGTAGACTTTTGTAAGATTTCTAGGGTTTGCTATATGTTAAACATTTGGTTTGTGACAATTCAAATTGCATTTAATCTTTTGATAATTGTCTTACGTTTGTATTATATTTGCGAATTGTCAAGTGAGTTATGAAATTTGACTTCGTGAAATGAATATGCGTATTTATGCCTTGTCGATTGATAGATTTCACTTGTCCAAAGTAATGAAGTGCATTGTGGTCCGTTGTCTATGACTTTGATAGCAATTGGCACCTAAGCTTTGTGATTCTAAACCGTTAATGAACTAATTCGTTTAAATCAATTTAAAACGTGTAGTAACCCTAGGTCTTGCAATTGTTGAACCAGGTGTGAACCTTGTTTTCTCACTATTGTTTTACAATCATATTTACTTTTGTTGCAATCATTCTCAATTTTGAGTCGTTACTTAATTCAAACAAAACTTGTCTGTTCATTCCGACATCACTTCCAAACAAACAAATTAATCAATTTCGTTAGCAAGCTTCATAAAGTGACAATCTTATTTAAAATCAATCACATCCGATCGCAAACCATAGACTCTTCAAGGTTCGACCCCTTACTACCACTAGCACATTGTCAAGGGTAATTCAGGATTATAAATATTATCTTTGACCGAGGCGCGACACCTCAATCAAATTTTTCCGTGATACGTCGTCGAAAACCGGTGCCTTGTTATGTTTAAGTTTATGTTTTGCATAGCTTTTAGTTTCGAATAGCCTACTTTTGATTGGAATTGTGTTTTACAGGTCTAATGGAGTTTAAGGGACTATTCGGGAGTTATACGAAGCACCGGGAGCGAACGGGAACAACCGGAAACATGGGGAATGGAAAACCGACGAAAAATAAGCTAGAGAGTGCGTCGACGACGCACTAGGAGCGTCGTCGATGCAATGCGTCGATGGGAAACATGCGTAGATAACATAATATTACGTCAACAGCAAAACCCCTTTTCTGGGGTGCTTCGGCGATGCAGGGGGTGCGTCGGCGACGCATGCCCCTGCTCGCTGACGCGTATTGTTGCAATTTGACGAGTTTTAAGGTTTTTTGGGACTCATTCAAGGGAGGTTACGAATTCTAGGAGTTTGAATATTTTTCGTGGAGCCACAATCATCATTATCATTCATCTTCCATCAATCCAATCCATCCAACTATACTTTTCGATCCAAATCCTAATCTTATCACCATAATTATCATTCATCAATCATCAATCCAATCATCACCATCATTCACCACAAACCCTAACCACTTTCCATCTCCATCTCCAAGTTCCAAGATGTCAAGATTCGAGCTTTCACCATCCATTGATCGTGTCATGTTCACCATGAGCGGCTTATTCTCGGAGGTTTCACCCCGGTGTAGACTTTTGTAAGATTTCTAGGGTTTGCTATATGTTAAACATTTGGTTTGTGACAATTCGAATTGCATTTAATCTTTTGATAATTGTCTTATGTTTGTATTATATTTGCGAATTGTCAAGTGAGTTATGAAATTTGACCTCGTGAAATGAATATGCGTATTTATGCCTTGTCGATTTATAGGTTTCACTTGCCCAAAGTAATGAAGTGCATTGTGGTCCGTTGTCTATGACGTTGATAACAATTGGCACCTAAGCTTTGTGATTCTAGACAGTTAATGAACTAATTCGTTTAAATCAATTTAAAACGTGTAGTAACCCTAGGTCTTGCAATTATTGAACCGGGTGTGAACCTTGTTTTCTCACTATTGTTTTACAATCATATTTACTTTTGTTGCAATCATTCTCAATTTTTAGTCGTTACTTAATTCAATCAAAACTTGTCGGTTCATTCCGACATCACTTCCAAACAAACAAATTAATCAATTTCGTTAGCAAGTTTCATAAAGTGACAATCTTATTTAAAAACAATCACATCCGATCGCAAACCACAGACTCTTCGTGGTTCGACCCCTTACTAACACTAACACATTGTTAAGGGTAATTCGGGATGATAAATATTATTTTTGACCGAGGCGCGACACCTCGATCATATTTTGGCACCGTGGAGTTCGTGCGCTTTGTGTTAGGATTTGTTGATTTTTGTGATTAACTGTTTAATTGCTTATTTCTTATTATCGTATCTGCTTTTGTGTTACGCGGGTGTGTTACTTGTGCAGGTTACAGGTAGTGCATGCATACACGAAATTCCGGAAGAACTTCACCGTTAGTATTCGAGCCGGAGATTGAGTGGGCATTAGAAGAAACCTAGCCAACCGATTAGAGGTAACTGTTGTCTCTAATCCACCAAAACCCAACACACCAAGTACCTCATCTGTTGGAACTGCTCCAATGGATAACCAAAACGCCAACCAACATCTCAACCAACGAGTCCATACACCTCCACCTCAGAACCAAAACCGACAAAACCCATTACCACGAAATGTCAACAACCGCAACAATAACGCCAACCGTGGTGTTAATGTGAATCATGGCAATCCCATGAATGACCAATTCGTCAATCTTGATGAATTGAGGAATAATATCCCGGATGACGAATCGTATAGTGTACCCGGCTATCAATCATCGGAACATGTGGGTGTTCACACGGAATATTCGGAAGATGGGGGATATTATAACGATCGGGTTGAAGATGATGGATGGGGGAATGACAATGAAGGGTTTTTCCACAACGGTAGGAATTTTGCTTATGATGACGGTGGGTATCAACATACGAATGTTGTGGGGAATTATGATGGGTTTGGTTATGATTACGGTAGAAATGACGGTTATGGGAACAGCCGTCAACCACGTAATAACAATAGGAACCGAGACGATGGTAACAACAACTACAAAAATCAAAATGCCTATCGTAATCGGATTCCACAATACGTGGGTGGCGGAAATCAAGGGGGTAATCGAGACGGTGATAGACGAGGGGATCGAAGAATGGGGGAGCAAGAGGTGAACGGTCCACCAAGGGATAATAGGCACAATCGTAACAACCAACGTCAACCACCGCAAGGAGTTGATGGTCGGTTTTAACCAATGATATCGGAAAACGATTCTCCGATTGTACCACTACCGGGTGGAAGAGCGGCTTTTGATTGCAAGCCAAATTACATCAACATCCTTTCTCATTTAAATGGGGGATCAAATGACGAGCCTTACACTCACTTGGCGGAATTTTCGGCCATATGTAGTACCATTGGGGGTGGTCATTTCTCTCAAGATGAGATCCGATTAAGGCTATTCCAATTTTCTCTTAAGGATAAGGCCAAACAGTGGTTTTTGACACTAGCTACGAATAGTATTCACAACTGGGTTGAGATGTAACAAACGTTTTTGGATGAATATTATTCGATGGCTAAAACTGATGATGCTCGGGATGAAATCCGGTCTTTTAAGCAGTTGTCAAGCGAGCCACTACACGAGGCATTTGTGAGGTATAAGGAGTTGATTAGGAAATGCCCGCATCACCAAATTGAGAAGTGGGAGTTGGTGAAGTGTTTAGTAAGGGGTTTAGATGGTGAGACATGGAACATCTTGAGTCGACTAGCAATGGAACGATACTAACCAATCACGAGGATGATGATTGGGAATTCCTTGAGAGGATGGCAAAGAGATCGAAAGCTAAAGAGTCGGCTGACCGAGCTAAGAAGCTCCCTATATCCCGGTCACTACCCGACCTTAATTCTAGTTCAAGGGACCGCATTTCTACATTGGAACGGGAGTTGGCCCGTATGAGGAAAAAGGAAGTTAATGTGGTATAGTTCGCGGGTTGCGATGGGTGTGGGGGGCTTTATCACAGAACCAACGAATGTCAAATGGGAAAAGCCGAAGACATTGAAGAAGTGAATCAAGCGTTCGGTGACCGCAAGCATAACGACATGAACTCAAACACTTATCATCCCGGTTTGAGAAATCACCATAACTTCCGATATGGGAACGTTGAGAATCAAATGAACCCAAATTTTCATGCGGGGAATTAAGGCGGATCATCGTACCAAAACCGCCAAGGTGGTAACCACGGGGGTTACCAAAGGAATTACAATCAATGTGGTAATGGAGGCGGTAACTCCAATTCTCAAACAAGTGATGATTCGCTCAACTCAAAGTTAGATGCCATCATGAACGCTATCACGACATCGAACCAAGAGATCAAGGTGGAGGTGAGGAAAGAGTTCGAGGTACACGACAAATCCTATAAGGCATTGGAGAAGCAAGTTGGGCAACTTGCGGAGGAAGTGTCCCAAATGCGTAGAAGTGGAGGAAGACTTCCGAGTGGCACCACTGTGAACCCTAAGCATCAAGGGTCCAACTCGAAAAACACACGTGAGGTACCTATTAATAAAATTTCATTACATAGTGGTCGAGTCATTGAAAATGGTGTTGAGTCACCACCACCCCAGTTTGTTGATGGGGTGGTGGAAGATGCTAGTGATGAGCAGAGTGTTGACGGTCAAACGGGTCAAAATAAAATTGTTGGTGAAAATAATAAAACTACCCCCGTTGTGACCGTCCCCGTCCCAAGGGCTAAGGAAAAGGGTGTGAAGGCTAATACTGCCCTTTATCCCGAAGCTTTGTTGGGACCATCTAAGAAGGTGGTTATAAAGCGTGGCCCACAACAAGAGGAAATGTGGGAAATTTTTAAACAAGTTAAAATCAACCTACCTCTCTTAGATGCAATCAAATAAGTACCCTCATATGCGAAGTACTTAAAGGAATTATGAACCCAGAAATGAACTAACAAGTTTCCTAAGAAACTTGATTTGACTGAAAATGTTAGTTCGATTCTTTTGGGTGCACTTCCACCAAAGCTACAAGATCCGGGGGCGCCCATTATTTCTATTCAAGTGGGCGAATTCAAAATGACGCGGGCACTTTTGGATCTTGGGGTGAGTGTAAGTATTTTGCCGGGTAGTTTGTATGACAAATACGAGTTTGGTCCACTTCAGTCGTCTAACACCACCGTGGTGTTGGCAAACTTGACACCCAAACTACCCCGCAGGATAATTACCGATGTGATTGTGAAAGTCAATGAATTTTACTATCCGGTGGACTTCTTTGTACTTGATTATGTCTCCTTAGACCGTACTAAGCAACCCATGGTTATTCTTGGTCGACCATTTTTGGCAACATCGAATGCCCAAATTAATTGCAAAACAGGCACGGTCGACATGACTTTCGGTAACCGTCGGTTGCGGTTGAATGTATTTTCGGGTTTAGTGGATCCTGTAGTCGGTGACGAATGCTATATGGCGGACGTTATTGACGAGTGTATACCTCTATGCGACATTAATGTCGAAGAGGAAAACACGATAGAGGAGTGTTTTATGTTTGACAGGTCACAGTTGGAGACGAATCGGAGTATGGATGAGGAGGCGAGAAAAGTTGAAGTGATGGTGGCTAAAGAAGGAAGACCCACTTGGACACATCAAGTGGAAAGTCTTCCGGAGAATATTGACACCAAGTTGAAGGCATCATTGGTAGAGCCTCCGGTTGTAGAGCTTAAGGTGTTGCCTAAGCATTTGAAGTATGCTTATGTGGGTGAAGGCAACACGCTTCCGGTGATCATTGCGGCCAATCTAACCGGAGAGCAAGAGGAAAAACTCATGGAGGTCTTGGTCACTAATAGAGCCGCTATTGGTTGGACCATTTCTGATCTGAAGGGAATTAGTCCCTCAGTGGTGATGCATAAAATCATCACCGAAGACGGTATCACTCCTTCTCGTGACGCACAAAAGTGATTGAATCCCAACATGCGAGACGTGGTCAAGAAGGAGGTGTTGAAGTGGCTAGATGCGGGTATTATTTACCCCATCTCTGATAGCCAGTGGGTAAGCCCAACGCAGACAGTCCCGAAAAAGGCAGGCATTCAAGTCGTCACAAATGACGCAGGTGAAGAGGTTGCCACCCGGCCGGTAACTGGGTGGCGAATTTGTATTGATTATAGGAAGTTAAATTCTGCAACTTCCAAAGACAATTTCCCTTTACCTTTTATTGACCAAATTGTTGAGAAGTTAGCGGGTCAAAAATTTTATTGTTTCCTAGATGGGTATTCGGGTTACCATCAAATAGCTATCCATCCAGAGGATCAAGCTAAGACCACGTTTACTTGCCTATACGGTACTTTCGCATTTAGGCGAATGCCGTTTGGGCTATGTAATGCCCCGCCACCTTTCAAAGGTGTACGATGAGTATATTCTCGGACATGGTGGAGGAGTCCTTAGAGATCTTTATGGATGACTTCTAAATTTTTGGGTCATCATTTGAGGCATGCCTTGACCAACTCGAAAAAGTTTTGAAAAGAGATGTTGAGAAAAACCTAGTTTTGAGTTGGGAGAAGAGCCATTTTGTGGTTCAGGAAGGGATTATGTTGGGGCATGTAGTGTCGAGTCGTGGGATAGAGGTTGACCGTGCAAAGGTGAAAGTCATCTCTACTTTACCGTATCCCACGAGTGTTAAAGGGGTTAGGTCATGCGGGGTTTTATAGAAGGTTTATTAAGGGGTTTAGTGACATCACGAAGCCTTTATGTAAATTGTTGCTTAAGGACCAACCCTTTGATTTTAACAAAGAGTGTCAAAGCGCTTTTAGCATTTTGAAAGAGAAATTAGTGGAGGCCCCAATATTGCAATCGCCGAATTGGTCTTTACCATTCGAAATCATGTGCGATGCAAGAGATTATGCGGTTGGGCCGTACTGGGTCAAAGGGTAGAAAAGAAACCCGTTGCTATTTACTACGCAAGTAAGACTCTTTCGGATGCGCAATTGAATTACACGACTACCGAAAAAGAGTTACTTGCGGTGGTATTTGCATTGGAAAAATTTCGGGCTTACATATGGGGTAACAAAGTTGTTATATATTCTGATCACACTGCTGTTAGGTACCTCATGGAGAAAAAAGATGCAAAGCCGAGATTGATTCATTGGGTTCTCTTACTACAAGAGTTTGACTTAGAGATACGGGACAAGAAGGGTAGTGAGAATGTGGTGGCGGACCACTTATCCCGGTTGATAGTAGAGTAGGGTTCCTCATGTGTAGAGATTGATGATACCTTCCCAGATGAACACATTTTGAAAGTAACTGTTTTACCTTGGTATGCCAACATTGTGAATTACTTGGTTACAGGTGACTTACCGGCTCATTGGGATCGGAGGAGAAGACTACATTTGATGCCGCAAATCAAATACTATATGTTGGAAGAACCGGACTTGTTCAAAATATGTCCGGATCAAGTTGTTCGAAGATGCATTCTGGACGAGAAGATCCCGAGTGTTTTGACGCACTTGCATTCATTTGCTTGTGGGGGCCATTTCAGTGGTCACAAAACTAGGCACAGAGTGCTCAATAGTGGGCTTTATTGGCCAACTATTTTCAAAGACACATTTACTTTTGCTAAAAATTGCATTGCGCGTCACAAATTGGGGGGTATTTCCAAACGGGATGAGATGCCCATGCAACCGATACTTATTGTAGATATTTTTGATGTATGGGGGATCGATTTTATGGGCCCCTTCCCTAATTCGCATGGCAACGTGTATATCTTGGTGGTGGTCGACTATGTGTCGAAATGGGTCGAAGCGATCGCTACCAAGACAAATGACCATACCGTGGTTTATAATTTTGTTCAAATGAATATAATTTCTAGGTTTGGGATTCCCCGAGTAATCATTAGTGATGGGGGGGTCTCATTTCAAGAATTTTAGCTTTGGCAAACTCTTGAAATGGTATGGTGTTGAGCATCGAATTGCTACCCCCTACCACCCACAAACGAGTGGTCAAGTGGAGGTGTCCAATAGGCAAATAAAAGAAATTTTGCAAAAGACCGTTCGACCGGACCGAAAGGATTGGTCGACGAAGTTGAATGATGCTTTATGGGCCTATCGAACGGCTCATAAAACACCTATCAGCACTACACCTTACCGCTTAGTTTATGGTAGTAATTGTCACTTACCGGTAGAACTTGTACATCGTGCTTGGTGGGCTATTAAAGAGGTTAACATGAAATATGATGATGCAGGTAAGGAGCGAAAGTTAAAGTTATGCGAATTTGAAGAGCTTCGGGAGGAGGCGTATGAGTGTGCTTCAAAATACAAGGATGGAATGAAACGAGCACATGACGCAAAGTTGAAGCCAAAGGAGTTCGTGGTAGGGCAAAAGGTGTGGCTCTACAACTCAAGGCTTAAATTCTTTCCGGGAAAGCTCAAGAGTAAGTGGATGGCCCTTACGTGATCACACGGGTTGGAAAGCTGGGTGATGTCACCATTGAGGACCCGAAGGTTGGGTCAAGGCAAACGGTTAACGGTCATCATCTAAAACCATTTCTTGATCGTAACGACGATAAGGGTGAGAAGAACACGGAAGTGGTAAGCTTCGTGGTGGGCATACCATATTACGAGGTGAATTGAGAACCGGTAACACGTTTTGTAGAGTTATGTACTAGTTTTAATTGTTTGGTTACATCATTTTAAAATAGTTATGCTTATTGTTTTGATCTAACAACTCTTTGAGATGTGTGAAGTTCCGGAAGCTACGAATGAGTCTTGAAGACATGAGGTATGTTTTTAACTTGTTTATGTGTATTGGGGGCAATACACGACTTTGGGGGGGGGGGGGTGGTAGGATCGTTAAATGATAGGTCATTAGTGAGTGTTAAAACCAAAAAAGTCACCAAAAATATTTTTAATCATTTTTAGGAATTTTTCTAGCATAGGTTCCCTTTATAAAAAGTTCATATTTTTGCCCATACTTTCATAAGAAAAAAAATGAAAATGACATTTAGGGGCTGCGTCGCCGACGCACCCTAGATAACTCTGTCGGCCAGAAAAACACGTAGGCAGCACCAAAGTGCGTCGAGAGGGATTTAGGCATTCAGGCATGCGTCGCCGACGCTTGGGGGCGTCGCCGACGCACCTCCGGTGTCTAAGACGCTGAATTTCGTTTTTTTTGAGTTTTTAGCGAACCGGGTCACCCGAACCCGTTTTAAAACACACCCGGACACGGTTTTAACCACAAAACTGACCCAAACTCATACCCATATGATTATAACCTTTTCCTAACCACAACCCCATTCTTTTCACTACATCTTCTTCACAAAACACCTCAAGAACCCTAAAATCTTCATCTTTTCATAACTTTCTCAAATCTCAACCAAATCAAGTAATTCTTGAGCCTAAAGTGTGTAGATTTTCAAGACGAAGAAAACCCCCCTCTTAGTTTTCAGTAATTCTTGTGTCTTTGTGAGAAATATGAGCTACAAGTTTTGGGTTTTCTAGAGATTGTTGAGCTAGTCACTTGTTTTTACATTCTTTAGAGTGATCTTCCTTCTACACTACTAAAGTATGAACTTTACTAATTTTTGAGCTTGATTGTCACATGGTATGTTAATTCTTCTGAAGTTTTAAAATTTATAGTTTAAGAGTAGGTTGTTTGTGATATGCTTGGGATTACTAGCTTGAATAAGGGGTATAATCATGATTTGGGTTGGGTTTGAACATGGAACAAGTGTGGGGATGTGATTACACCCACTTGTTCGTATGCTTACGTATGAACATCATGATGAACATTGTTGGAAATCTTATGAATTGAGGATTCACTTTGAAGGTTTAATTTTTCTAGATGGTAAATTGTGCTACTTGGCAAAGTTTAAAAAGAAATTGGCTAATTTACATCTAATGGTTAAACTTAAGTTGTTCATTATGGCTCATATCTAGAGTGGAATTGCTTAAAGGTTTTTAAGAGCTTATTGTGTGGCTTGAGGTGTTGTTTTGCAGATATGGCTAGTCGAAAAAGGTCAAAGACATTTGATGCTGAAGCTTCATCCTCCAGCAGTGCGCCAGTCAAATGGCAACAGCGGAACACTTTTCCAGACATAGAAGATAGATTGTTTAAACAAAATTGGGATTGGTCTCGGTATGACGATGCAACAGTGGGTGCTCAATGGGATCAAGATAAAAAGGTACCATTGTACAGGTTCAACGACAAACAAGTTGAAAGCAATCTGTGGAAGTATAAGATGTCCAAGGTCAAGGCTATAGACAAGGTTTGCGTTTGTGAGAGGGTAGTGAATGTGGAAGAATTCAGATAGATAGGGGTTACTCAGAAATTTGAGAGATTAGACTGGAGCAGGCGTTAGATTAGTGCGAGGGCGCAACTCAAAGAGTATACTAAAAGGCAGTTTCAAGGTGGTACGCTACGCTAAGGCTTGTGAACGCTGTGAACATCCCAGTCATTGGCGTTTGGTAGGGGATACCGGCAGAGGGGCTATGACCATGAACTTTGATTCCATGAATCAAATTGCCCCATTTGACTCATTGGGGGTCGGCAGTTATTATTATTATACCCCTACCACCTTCTGGCACAATGAGCTAGTGCAAGCCGATCTAATCAATATGCTTGAAACAGTGTTGCCCAACTATACCACGGGTAGGCATGATCGCAACCATTTATCATGCGAAGGAAAAATTTTGCAGAATATCTCACTAGAAAAGGTTATGGTAAGATTTGGGGACCGTGGGAAGTTGAGAATGTGGGATTACCGTGTCACACCCCAACCGACGGTGGAAACATCGGGGTAGTGGCACTAGGCGACCAGATTGTCTCATGAGAATTTCATGCAAGTTCGCGCGAACTTGTGAAATCTGGAAGGAAATGAGTCAAGTTCGGCCGAACTTGACCCTTGAAGGGCAAGTTCGAGCGAACTTGAGGTTAAACTGGGAGTTTTGAGCTAGACAGCCAAGTTCGGCCGAACTTGGGTTACCAAGTTCGAGCGAACTTGACCCAGATTGTTGGGTTTTCTTTGTTTTCCGTTCGTTTATCGATTGTTCAGTGACGCAATCGAGTTATAAAGTAACGTTAAGCGATTTAGTGATGATTTAAGCGTTGTAATAGCGAGTCAACGCGTGAGAGCGAGTTGCGTGAGTTTGCGAGCGATTAGACCACGATAATTCCAATTCACACATAACAGATAAACACGTATAGCACACAAAACACGTAAATTAATATTACCACATAATTCCAATGTACCAAATTTAGTAATTATGTTGTGATTGCGATGGGATAGCGGTGAGATATGCGAAGCGTTGCGTAAATAGGCGCTTAAATAGCGTTTAGTTGTAATGTAATAATGCGATGTAATGATAATACATATTAATTTAATACGAACATTTCTATTAACAATCTCGAAGTACAAATCTGGGAAATCAAAATAAATACACGAAAACAGTAACAACTGAAAATACGGGTTGTTACACACCGTGTGTTACATGCTTTGCTTGTTGGAACACCCAAATTGTCGTGGCGACACATCGTCATGATGAACATTTGGGACACCAGAAATCAATTCAACAGAAAGATGATTCCATATGTGCGCCTCATCAGTGCAATGATTTTCAACAACACCGCCTACCCGAAAACTCTTTGTGGGTGGTGATAGGTATTGATACAATTGATTTTGCTCAGTTGAGGGCAGGGGCACATATCTATGTTGAAATTTTGAACAAGAAGGCAAAGGTGGTGGATCGGAACACAGGGTTTCAGTTTGAGTATGTACAGCAAACTGAAGAAGAAGAGATGGAAGAAGGCGATGGTGGAAGCGATGAAGGAGAAGGGGGAAAATGAGAAGAAGATAGTGGGCGAAGAACCCCTAGGAAACGGTACGCTCGACGCCACAATGAGTCATCACACATTGTGGCCCAATTTATTAATAATCGAAGGAGAGTGGCCTATGCGGTCGAACCACGAAGAGGCTGTGGTTTGCGATCGGATGTGATTGTTTTTAAATAAGATTGTCACTTTATGAAGCTTGCTAACGAAATTGATTAATTTGTTTGTTTGGAAGTGATGTCGGAATGAACCGACAAGTTTTGATTGAATTAAGTAACGACTAAAAGTTGAGAATGATTGCAGCAAAAGTAAATATGATTGTAAAACAATAGTGAGAAAACAAGGTTCACACCCGGTTCAACAATTGCAAGACCTAGGGTTACTACACGTTTTAAATTGATTTAAATGAATTAGTTCATTAACGGTCTAGAATCACAAAGCTTAGGTGCCAATCGTTATCAACGTTATAGACAACGGACCACAATGCACTTCATTACTTTGGACAAGTGAAACCTATCAATCGACAAGGCATAAATACACACATTCATTTCACGAAGTCAAATTTCATAACTCACTAGACAATTCACAAATATAATACAAACGTAAGACAATTATCAAAAGATTAAATGCAATTCGAATTGTCACAAACCAAATGTTTAACATATAGCAAACCCTAGAAATCATACAGAAGTCTACACCGGGGTGAAACCTCTGAGATTTAGCCGCTCATGGTGAACATGACACGATCAATGGATAATGAAAGCTCGAATCTTGACATCTTGGAACTCGGAGATGGAGATGGAAAGTGATTAGGGTTTGTGGTGAATGATGGTGATGATTGGATTGATGATTGATGAATGATAATGATGGTGATGAGATTAGGGTTTGGATCGAAAAGTACAGTTGGATGGATTGGATTGATGGAAGATGAATGATAATGATGATTGTGGCTCCAAGAACAATATTCAAACTCCTAGAATCCGTAACCCCCTTGAATGAGTCTCAAAAAACCTTAAAACTCGTCAAATTGCAACAATACGTGTCAGCGAGAAGGGGCATGCGTCGCCGACGCACCCCAGAAAAGGGGTTTTGCTGCTGACGCAATATTATGTTGTCTACGCATGTTCCCCATCGACGCATTGCGTCGCCGATGTTCCTAGTGCGTCGCCGACGCTCCTAATGCGTCGCCGACGCACTCTCTAGCTTGTTTTTCGTCGGTTTTCCATTCCTCATGTTTCTGGTTGTTTCCGTTCGCTCCCGGTGCGTCGTATAGCTCCCGAATAGTCCCTTAAACTCCATTAGACCTGTAAAACACAATTCCAATCAAAAGTAGGCTATTCGAAACTAAAAGCTACGTAAAAACATAAACTTAAAAATAACAAGGCACAGGTTTTCGACCATGTATCACATCCCCACACTTGTCTTTTGCTTGCCCTCAAGCAAATCTGTTTTTCACTTTCACGTGGGTCAACGAAAAATACACTTCCCATTCTAGAGACGTAAGTTAAGGTCTCAAGTCATACCCGGTTTAAGATATTTTACAATTTCAAGTTTATTCAAGATTAAAATAGTTATTCAAGATTAACCCGCCCTCAAAACTCACAAGATATGCATATCCCTCACAATGTTCACTCCACTCGGTTTACAATTTGGCTAAGTTTAGTGATGTATTAGCACTTTTGAAAGTATACACTCAAAACCGAATAGAACACATACCCGCATAAGCTTGCAACTCAATCATTCTCCACCACTGAACACGAATACTAAGCACAAGTCAAAAGGTCTTTAGAGGGTTGTAACGGGGCTAGGCTAAGGGTATGGAATAGGATATTTTTGAAGTGACTAAGGTGATGAAAATTTGATCTTTATTACAAAACAACTATCTAAACAAAACTAGCTATGAATTATCAACTACTAGGCAACGATCTTTGCCTTATTATTCAACAACTAATACTCATATTTTTGTACTTTTCTCAATGATTTTCTCATATTTTCATAACATTTTCTGAATTTTCCCTTTTTTTAACTTTACAAACAACTAATCTTATGATCGAATTTTTGTCACACGGTTTAAAAAGAATTAATGGTTAAAGGCTAATTTGGGGTGATCAAACGAAAGGTTTAGGCTCAAAGTTGGCGACTACGGGATAAATTTTTGGGTAAGGTTAAGCAAATGGTGTAAAAGAAAAAGGTTTACCTAATGCCTTAACCATTCTCGTGCTTGTATTCGGTCTATAGTCTCAAATATATCAAAAGATGCAAGTTCTACAATACATGACTAATGGTCCACTCAACAAAGAAACATATGTATGCATAATGTATATAAGTGGCTCAAAACCTCACATATAAAGGGTATGAAGTATGAGATGCACAAATTACAAGTTCCTTAGGCGAATTATTCCCAAATAACCACCCATTAAATACCCTTCATGCTATTAGCTTGAACTCGACCATGACGAAAGACCAAATGGGTCATGCCATCCCTCGCTAGTTATTTGTGCTTCTTAGACCGCTCCAAACAAGGACATTTTTGAAAAAAATTTGAAATTTCCCCCATCCCCACACTTGAAGTCAACACTGTCCTCAATGTGTAGTGTTTAAATGAACGGATCAAAATCGAAAATTTTTTTCTCCCCCATCCCACACTTGAGGTGAACATTGTCCACAATGTGCAAGAATATGTTTTTTAAATCGCACAAGGGATGTGACACAGCTAACTTCCCTGAAATTTCACCCCGGAAACTAATATACAATTTACAATCCACTTATTTGCTAACTAAAATATCAAAAGTAAAAAGAAACGTATGCACCTGATTTTTCGAGCTCGTTCGTCATGTGCTCTTCATTCTTCAACAAAATGGTCGCCTCACGAACATGATGTACCTACAAATCTCAATCCTTGTGTAGAAGCATGCTTCTCACAACCATTAAAATTTGTTAGCAACCTAGTTCTACCATTTTTATGAACATTACCAAGCCATACGTTAATTTACTTTTGATTTGTGTGGAAAATAATATACAACAATAACAATCCTAACTCACTTTCGTAGGAATCACGGTTGCATTTAGCTTATGCAACAAGCCCTTTTAAACCTCCCGATAGCTCGGGAGAACGAGTAGGTCTCGTGAGGGTTATATAGGGAACACACCCACAACGTTCGTTTATCTAAGAAAAGCAATAAAAACTAACTACTAAAACTAAAATTACAACAACAACATAAAACATACCTCGCATATCGCTGGTATCGCTCGTTTGGGTCTCTAGATGGGTACGGGTTATATGGAAACCCCGTGAGGGATGACATTACTTCCCTCCAATTATCAAGGGTCCAGGTTCCCCTTCAGATGGTGTCGGCAATTGGAGAGGAATGAAACTAGAAGCCGGAGCCTCAGGCCAATGAGGAGTCGGGTCAGACGGACCCCGGGGTACTGGCAAGTTCGAGTAATTAGTCCATCCTGAATGTTCAGCAACGACAGCCCGGCAAGATAATCTTGGTGATGCCTTTCTCTATCATGGAGGATTTTGGCGTTATTAATCGCCAACTCTTGATTCATCCCTATTGTCATCCACCGACGATCATCCAAAGTGTTCTGTTCCATTTGGCGGCGGTATTGCGCCTCCTCCCACTCTTGCCTTCGGGCATTTTCTTGAATCCTCTATTGTTCCATCAAATCCCATTGGGATTGTTGTTATGCTTGGAACACGTGTTGGGTAGCTTGTATCATTATTCTTAGCTTACTTAGATTCACTTTCTCTACGTGTACATGTTGGTTATGCGTAAACGCTTTATCGTTATTATTATGCTATTAAACCTGTATGCTCACCTTTACTTATGTATTGACTTTTATTTTAACATAAGTGACAGGTTGATGATTCTATGCAGCAACGGACTTGGGGCTTTATCCTTAGAAACGTATAATAGAAATCTAGGCTGTCGGATTCATTAGTTTAAGAGATTTTATGTTTTGTAATAATTGTTATGAGATATAGTTTGATTGTATGGGAAATCAGACCTTTAAGATATTGTCATTAATAGCTGTTATGGAATTTCTCTTGGACAATCTGATTCGCCTAGTGCCGCGCCTTGATGATTCCGCCATCAGTTGGGGTGTGACAGCTGAAACCCGATTCCCGTATAGTGGATTAAGCTCCAAGATATAGAAGAAAAGAGAATAACATCGTGATTGACTTGTCTTGGACTTTAATTTATTCCCTAATTTGACATGCGGCTTCGTACGCCTTCTGGGTCGGGTCTAACCCATGGCTCAGTACTGATGAATCGTATTAGTTGAAAACTTAGATCATATCACTACGAAAAAACAAGGACAATAATGGCAACATAAGTCGCTGTTAAAGGTATTAGCGGCATATCTCGCTACTAATAAACAAAACATCAACGCTAATACACATATCGCCCCTATTGCTTATGCAAGGGAATTTTCCTGAACTTCATCAGAGACAGATTTCCAGATTCAAAAACTAATAAACTGCTTATTTTTTTAACGTTTTACAGACAACAGGATCAAAGACAAAGGTGGTAAAAGTATTAGGCACTATATTATCATTCAGCTCCCACATCCAAAAACTCAAACAAGCTTGCCATGAAACTTCATATGAAATAGCCTATAACTGATGAACAACTAATGATCCTCCCAAATGATTCCACCAACACTACATGTTTTCTACATAAAATGATACGATTAGTCGGAACTTGAGCTTGTCATTGGTACGGTGGTGGTTGACAGATGCAGAGCTGGTGGCTGATGATGTGCATTAACGATGGTGGTTGACAGTGCTTGAGCTTATCGCCGAGTTTGAGCTTCTCGCCAGAGTTTGACCTTGTTGTTGGCCCAAAGCTGGCATTCAAGAAGATGGGGTGTTTGCTTGATGAGGATGAAAAAGGTGGGTTTAATATGTAGAGTGTGTTTGTTTAAGGTAGACAAACCAAGAAAGAACGCACTTCGTTGGATCATCTTCTCATCAAGGGCCAAGATCATCGCATGTTCAGCAACACCGAGATCGACTATTAGCGGCGACACTAATAGTGACGACCTCGTTGTAGGTTGCCACTATTGTTCGGCGACGCCGCTCATAGTTGGATTTCTTGTAGTGTATTATAAAAGGTCAAAACTCACTTCTCCTATCTAGCCTTACATACATTTTTAAAACTTATGAATCACATGCTATAATTGGCATAATTAGTACATAATGTTCTTTTTGCATGATGACATAGTGGTGGTTTACCTTAATAAAATTGTGTATTTGATTTACAAGTTTGTGATGATAAATTATTTTACCAAAGATTACAAAAGATGTTTTAATATATTTTATTTCATAATTAACAAGCACATTTATTTAAGTTGATTTTTCTTTTTGAACAAAATCAACTATATATAGCAAAAAAAACACAAAAAGATGCTGCTGGTACAGGGAAAAAGAAAACAGAACTTACATAATCAAAGAAACATAAAAAATCAAGCCAAGCCTTTCAATAAATTGAGCTCTCTTCACCCTGTTCCTCACCCAAAGGAAGGTGTCCTCTTTAATGGACTCCATATGTAACAACCCGACTTTTTCGGTTGTTCCTTACTACCGATATCTCCCTTTTGTAACCGTTTGTAATCCGGAATTCGAAATATAATGGTTAATCTATTTTAAATACATTTTATACCGCTTATTTAAACGCAGTTAATCGCTTAATACTCGCAACGCTCTCACTCGCTCTACCGCACTATTTGTATTTTTTATTTACGCGACGCTTAACATTTCACTAAAACTCTTATCGCACTTAACCTAACCAAGCTGATTTACAAGCAAAAAAAATCGTACGAAAATTACCAATTTTGTACGACAATGGCAATTTTCACACGAAAATGGCATTTTTTCGTACGAAAATGACATTTTTTCGTACGAAAATGGCATTTTTCGCACGAAAATGACCATTTTCGCATGGAAATCTTGCCAGACACTACCTCCCTTCCCTTATCCTATAAATACCAACTTTAACATTCGTGCTCACTTGCTGACTTTTCGCACCAAAACGCTCTCTAGCTTGTTTTCTCTGTTCCAAGTAAGAAGACTACGTTTTTCACGCGAATCACAATGATTTTTACAACGATTTTGCACGAGATTATCTCAAATTTCATCTAAACTTCTATGTTTACGAAAACCTTCATCTTTTTCAAAAAACTTTCTGATTTTCAACATGGATTCACATTTAGCCAAGTATATTTGAGTTAGCTTTGGCTTCTCAAGGTAGAAACCTCGTTGTTTCAAACTCACCAAGTGTTTATCCTAACAAAATTGTTTTATAAATCGGTTTTCACACAAAAACGAACAACAACCGACTAAGGTTTCGTTCACTAAATAGTGGAACGAAGCATTGTCGAAACCGTCACGAGATGGACTCGAAAATACATCTGTTTCAGACGAAGTCTCAGTCCCGAACGCACCAAGACGCAAGAACAGTCACTTGTGCGATCTGGACTGGCTCGCGTGAACCATACTTGGTTCACACGGTCCAGTCCAAGTTCATATAAGAGACTCACTCGCTCAAAAGACCTCTCCGACGCTAGGTTGATCAGTAGCCTAAGGTTGGAGGGATGAACGCTCGATTTCCCGAAGAAAGACACGAAAACACTCGATTTTGGACACGAAATAGGCATTTTCGCACGAAAATAAGTTGTTCCCGCACGACTCTTCGTTCTGACTGTTCCAACACTCTGGAAGACTGATGCACTTCTGTTTCTACGCGCAGGCTAAACCGACACTCTTTCTCCCCCTCTCATCAACTCTCGATGTTCGTTGTTACGCACCCACTGTGAGTATACTTGAACCCTTTTTCGCTTTAACGCACTTTTGGGTGTTACATACGTTCTCTATATCAATAAACGCTACACACAATGCTAAACTCTTTAAACGCTAACCGCTCTCGCATGTTATACGTGAATCGCTGAATGTTTGTTTGCTATGTGTAAATAATGAGGACTCACAGACCACCCTTAGCAACGATAGTACTATAGTTTAGACTCAGCAACCGATTGGTTCAGGGGTTTAAGGCTTGCATATTAACTTTACGTGCATGTTCGGTGTTGTGAACACGTATCGCGCATACTCCACCTCGCAGTCATATTGGTTAGCTTGTATCATTGTTGTTAGCATACTTAGATTCGCCTCTTTACGTGTCATATGTTGGTTATGCGTAAACGCTTTATCGCTATTATTATGCTATTAAACCTATGTACTCACCTTTACATATTGTATTGACTTTTATTTTAAGGTATGTGACAGGTTGACGATTCTAAGCTGCAATGGATTTAGGGCTTTCTCTTTAGGAACTCGTAATAAAATTCTAGGTTGTCGGATTTTGATCGTTTAAGAGATATGTAATTCGTGATGACTGTTATGAAATATTATTTAATTGTATGGGAAATTAGACTCTTAGATATTGTCATTTTAATAGTTGTTATGGATTCTCTTGAGCAATCTGATTGGCCTAGTGCCGCGCCCCGATGATTCTGCCATCGGTTGGGGTGTGACACCATAATCCTATTAACCGATATCATCTTCCCGTTAAATTGTTTGTCAGTTCTACCTAGCCAATGTCACACCCTGACCCGCAGCGGAAAAGGTGATCGGGGCATGATTGGGTTATCATCAAAGCTCATGACATTTATTAAGCGTTTCATATTCATTAATACAAATTAAATGGAATTTTACAATAAATGTTACAACATGATCTAACTAACAATCTAAACTTCTTTGTTCTCTTCTAAGGCATATCCTATGTTTTCCTTGCTTCAACCTGTTCACCTGTATCATGTGTAAAAAGGTTTTTGGATCAACATAATGTTGGCGAGTGAATCCTATGGAAAACATTTGAACAAATTTATTTAAATTGATTATGAAATATGTGCACAACCAAACATGAGTAAAAATAGATGTAACTTAATCAACAATCATAAGATGTTAAATGAAACACACATGAACAATAGTGGAACAATTAGAGGCACGCGATGCTCAACTCGTCTCTCACGAGGAACTGAGGGGCCTGATGAATGATTTGCATAACATGATAATATGAATGACACAACTACAAACAATATAAACTCAATGTTACACACATGAACAATAATGAATTTGATTTGAAGCACGCGTTGTTCAACTCGTCTCCCACGAGGAACTGATGGGCTTAATGTATGAGTTTCTTATAACTGGACAAAAAGGCAATAAGTAAATCACAACAATAAAAACAATCTAAGTTTAGGTCATGATGTGGTATGGCACAAGTTTAAATAAATAAATTAATTATTTTCATAACACATGACACACCCCAAAACGTGTAATTTAAAAGGGGGAGTTGTAAGATTCACTCACAGTGGGTGCGTTCGGTTGATGATGTTGAATGCACGCGAAGTGGTTTTAACCACGAGTGAGTTTAACCTAGAATAATCGCATTATGGTTCGGTAAGTAAACGGATTTTATTAATCTATTTTAGTAGGATTGTTGGGTGTATTTTTGTGAGTTTGAGGCTATTTTCTAACCTTAAAAATGTTATTTTTAAGTATTTTTAATTGATTTTTAATTAAAATAATTAAATAAAAATAATTAAAAAATTGATTTTTTTCTGACCGTTGACCAGCCCGTTGACCGTTGACCTGACCGTTGACCGGTTCGAATGCGGAACACAAGTGCGCTGAGTGAGGCTCGAACCCGAGACCTCCCGTACGCGTGCACGCAGCTCTACCAACTGAGCTACGTGTCTAACCCGTTATAAATCTGATTTTAATTATATATATATATTAATTAGTTTAAACCGAAAATCATTTTATTTTAAAAAACAGTTTTAAGCGAATCGGACATACACTCCACAGGTCTCGAACCCAGGACCTGTGGTTTAATCTAACACACAGTCCACCGCTGGACTGTGTGTTCAACATGTTATATAATTCGATTTTTATTATACTTAAATACTAATTAGTTATTTCATTTTCTGCCTTATTTAAAAAGAAGAGATAATTGTCCGAGTCGGTGCAGAAGACCGGACTCGAACTCGTGACCAGTGATATAAACAAACACACAGTCCACCGCTGGACTGTGTGTCTAACTTGGTTATTATTCCGGTTATCAATATACTTAACATATACCAGTATCGACTCCGGTTCAGTTAAACAAAAATTTGATTTTTATTTAGGCAGCGTGTATGAAACCGGATTCGAACTCGTGACCTTTACGTTATATGTGCACACAGTCCACCGCTGGACTGTGTGTCTAACCCGATTAATATCCTGATTTTAATTATACTTATAAGATACGGAAATACATCGTCTTCTTCATCAAGATAGAACCAGAGTTCGGAAATCGACTAGTTCCAAGTTTTTATCGGTTTATTAGTGTTTTTCAGTTCATTACGGTGAGATAAATGTGAAAAGGAAAAGAAATTGGGCGGAGAAGTATACCGACTGGACCCTCTGTTTTCCGGCAGAACTCCGGCGACAGTAATAAGCTCCGGCGTCAGGTGTCTTGCAGCAGCGAGTCCCCAGAAGGTTTGAAGAAGGTATGGGTGACTCCGGTATAAGTTTAAAAGATTTAGTGAGGTTCAGAAATAAGGAAATCGGTTTTCTGGCGACGAACAGAAAAGTTCCGGCGAGGGAGTTTTCGCCGAGAAAGAGTGTGGTTTTGAACGAAAAGGTTTTCAATGGGTTGAGGGTGAATTTATAGGGGAAAATCGAGATGTATTTGGTCTGATTTCCGACTGGGTTCATTGATTTAAATTTTCCGGCAGTTATGGTTTGGTCGCGGACTTCAAACATCGGTTATAACCGATGTCTTGTTAATGGTTTACGTTATAACTGAAAATGGTGTTAAAAACTCGCGAGGTTTCCGGGATTCCGACGACTGAACTGATGGGTGCCGATTTTGAATTCGTAACGTCACTTTATCAATTAAATGATTTCAATATTTACCAAACAGAACAAGTGGCGCAGTGGTTTGTGTGTTTGAGATAAGTCGCTGAGTGACTCGGCGAGTGACCCGGGTTCGAAACCCGGCTGGATCATTTCATTTTTATCTTGCGATTTTCAACAGTTTTTCAAAAACTAAATATATAGTCCCGTATAATAATTGATTACGTATCGTTTAAAAATATTTTGGGCATTTAATTCGCAACGAAATTTTTGACTGACTGTCCGGTTGATAAACGGAGCGGGTTTGGTAAATCCGTTTTTGACGGATGTTACAGCCAAAGCCTCCACACACAACCCAAAACGACCATATGTACTAGTTTTTGCCACCTTTTCGATCTCACTTGAACCCGCGCATGATTGAAAATCTCGACGACTTCTTTGACATCACACAACACGAGTATTCTTAGACATCTACACACGTTCCACCATACGCTCCTTACCCAAATGCACCTGGCAAAAATATGATTACCTGACTCTTCTTCCAGCCCACATCTACTCAACAAAACATCAGAGATAATGATATCTTTTTTACTCAAAGACACCTTATCCGCAACCCTCTCAAACTCGGCCCGCCAACCCAAATAGTTTGCCTTCAATGGCGCCCAATTATTCCATTTTAACGAGCTCCATCGTGGTATACGTTAGCTTTGGCTTCAGTATCCCTGTTGATGCTTTTGGTAGAAAACGACTCACCTTTGTCGTTGACCCATACCCATCTATCTTCTTTATCAGAAAAGATCCATTCCTTGCAGAATCCTCATTAGCTCACCAATTTCCCCCCATTCAGCAACTGAACTCGGATTTTTTGCCCAACCCTATCCCCATTGCCATTTGTTACCCAACCATAGAAAAGAATGGACCGAAACTGAGTTATTAGCCGCTAACCTGAAAATGTTTGGAAATTTCGTCTTTACTGTGTCAGATCCAACCATACGTCGTGCCAAAATCTTATCTTTTTACCGTCTCCCACTTCAACCTTCAACACATCATTTATATATACATCCGTTTTGCCCAGGTTTCCATGTATGCCGGTTATATCCTTCCACCATCCAGAAATCTTTTTATTGACCAGAATAAATTCGGCACCTTTATCCGGACAATGAATAGCCGAAATAACGCGAGGCCAAATTTGAGAAGGGTTTTCGCGCATTCTCCACCACCATTTGGCCATCATTGCTAGATTGAAACTCTCCAACGCACCTATACCGACGCCCCTAAAATCATTCGGCCAAACCATTTTCCCCCACCATATCCAACACAACTTATTTTTATTCCCAACTTTCCCTCACACAAACTGATCTCCTGATTCCTTCGAGAGTTCTTAGGACTGCTTTTGGAGCCTTAAAAATCCCAAGGAAATAGGAAAATAGGCTACCTAACACAGATTTCGCAAGGCGTCACCCAACCTGCGAACGAAAGCGTCTTCGCTTTCCATCCATTTAGCTTACTACATAATCTCTTTATGACAGGCTCCCAATGTTTAACCTGCTTCATATTTGCACCGACGGGGAGCCCCAAACACACGAAGGGAAACTACCGACATTGCAATTTAGGATACCCGCTACCTCTTCAATCTAAGAATCGCTAACTCCCACCCTGAAAACTTTGCTTTTATTCAAATTCACATTCAAACCACTCAATAGGCTAAAGCACCGAAGAAGTCTGTTGAGGTTAATGGCGTTTTGTTTCAACCACTCACATAAAAACATAACATCATCCGTGTAACTTAGGTGTGTTGTTATAGGACCATTATTGGGCAGCTTTATACGCGTATAAAGGCCTTGTTCTTGCGCCCGTTTAACTAACATGTCCAAAACCTCCAACAGTATAATAAAAAAGCAAAGGTGAGAGCGGGTCTCCTTGACGGAGGCCCCTCTTATATACGAACTCTCTGGTCGGTGATCAATTTAGAATAACCAAACCCTTTCTCGCTTTAGACACGTTGATATCCATTGTACCCATTTTTCTGGAAATCTCATATCCTCCATAACGCGAAACAGGAATTTCCAGTTGAGAGTGTCGTAGACTTTAGCGAAATCGACTTTAAAAATCAAAATCTTCTTTTTGGATTTTTTTCGCCCACGATATTACTTCACTCATCACAAGCGGTCCACTAAGGATATTTCGACTCCCAACGAACGTTGATTGAGATGTGGATATAAGGGCCCCGAGCAATGGTTTTAGGCGATTCGCCAAGACTTTATGTCTTCATGGTCATCAGCTTCTCTCGTAGCCCTCCCTAGAGGGTTATCGGACCATTGCCCGTTGTTTCTTCGCTACGAAAATATAACTTTTTCTTTTTGATTCCAGACTTTACAAACTTCTATAAATATAACTTTTTCTTTTTACTCCAGATTTTACAAACTTTTATAAAGATAACTTTTTTATATAGGTAAACTTGCATACTATGGGAATTGAATCCTAGATATTCTACTATTCTAAACTATATCTAAATCACAAACACCGCTTGTTAATCCCAAATGAATTTTTATAAAGATAACTAACTTGTAATTCTATTTTTATTTTTTATTTATTTTGACATAAACTTTGTAGGTTGATCTTTAAAGACTTCCAAGTATGAGACATGGTTTCGCTTTGGGTAGATGTTATTTTACTTTCTACCAATGTTTGTAATTTTTTAGTATTAATTTAGTATTCGTATGTTACGTGTATGTTTGTAATTCTTTAGTATTAATTTAGTATTCGTATGTTATGTGTTTTCTAAAATAAATTATGATATCATCTAGTTTTAGTTAAACTGTCATAGGGTTTTTGTTAACTTGTGAAAACTTTTGGGATAACCTTGTTTAAAAAACAAATTGAAAAAATTTAAAAATGCATTTGCATGCTAGCCAGCGTTTCACATGCATGATAAACATATTCTATTGTAAGCTTGAATTATATATTTACTCATGGGACCATAGAACCTTAGAGATATAAATGTGACCTTATGTGTATCACGCCATCAACTACTAGGTACCATACACATGATATTATCGCACCTTTTCGATTTTGAGATGATATGTCATATGATATGAATTTGGCTCCATAGGCATGCATTTTGGATATTCATTTTAGTAGGGATATTCTATATAAAATAACCCATCCCTTATTATTGTGCCTTATATTTCTCTGATTGCTTCAGTGTTTGGTGTCATACTTGAATGGAGAACTTTCTGAAAAAATAAAGTAAAATAATTGTCCATAATCAATCAACAAAAATGCTTATATCACTCTGTACACAAATGTCTTTAAAAAACGGTTTCAATACATGTATAGTGAGCTCTAAAAGATTAAAAACTATACTTAAGTATATAGGATATAACTTGAGTTCATCCTTGATCATGTGTTTTATACATCAACATAAAATGTAACTCTTTATATAGATTGTTACAAGCATGTTTTGTGAATAGTATATTTTATGTGTATAAACTATGAAAATTAATTAAGCAATCAATTATTCATTTCAAAAAAAATATAATTACATTTTAAGCAAAGTTCATCCTCTAAGTTTCTTTTTATATTATCACACATATATAATTATTTATATAGTTCCTTTTTTCTTTTCTTTTTTTAAATGGTTATGAAGAATTGTAATGTAACTGAAATATGTTTATAAACATTGAAGGTTATGAAGAATTGTAATGTAACTGAAAAATGTTTTATAAACATTGAATGTAGCCATGTCGGTGAGGCATGGTTTTAAGCGTGAAAATAATGATATATCGAATCCTAATTTCTCTGACAAAAATAAATAGTTGAGAAAATTTAATGGTTTTATTAAATTGCTCATAACAGGTGGAGACATATCACCGGATCATAAGGCGGTTCTCACTCTCAGTTATACATCTATACTCGCCGATACAAAACAATATAAATATAAATATAATATATAAATATAGAATTTTACATAGAGTAGTTTAAATGAAAACTATAGAAAAAATAAGAATAATTATGAATCAGATATGGATATAGTTGATCATTCGCATAAAAGAAGTTTACACGGTGATTATGAATCAAAGGTGTAATTTAATTGTTGAAAAATACAGAAAAGACGTGACATTATTGCAACGTACATAAGGAAACTTATTTTTTTTGTCTAGAACCTTGAATACACTATAACATATAAGTTTTAGAGGTGATAGTATCATAAATACCCTGGTATGACATTGTTTTATAACTCATGGTATCGAAATCTAGTGACATTTTAAAGGTGAGATAAGACTTAGGTAGTGTTTGTTTCATGGATTGTAATAGAATTGGAATAGAAATTCGCATGTAAATTGAAATTTGATTTATAATTTAGGTGTGTTTGTTTTGCAAAATGTAAAGAAATTTGGACAGGATTAGAATGTAGATTCCTTTCTTATGTTGTTATTCAATTACAATTCATTTTCTTGTTGAAACCAACAAAATAAGGAGTGAAATCAACATTCCAATTCCCTCAAGATTCCATTCAATTCTGTGAAACGAACGCTACCTAGGGATCATAAGGTTCTGGATTCGATTTTTACAAGAGGGTTTTCTCATATTTATTGGGTTTTCTCCTGAATTGGCGTATAGACAGTGCTTCTATTGGTGACACGATAATACTCTAGTGGTCCATCAGTGATCCAGATTTAGCTTTAAAAAAATTACATTGTTTGACACATTTCATATACTTTGACGTATATATTAGAGTAAACTACACGGATAATCTTTGTGGTTTTTCAAAATTTTGAATTATGTGTTACAAACTGCAAACTATAAGGATCATCCATGTAATTTTAAAAGCTAAACACCAAATTCAAAATTTTGAAAAATCACAAGGAAAGTTCGTATACTTTACTCTATATATTAATATTATTGCATTCGGTGCATAGTATGGTGTATGAATGGATGCATACATTGGTTGTGTTATTGTGATATTTTTACAATGTATGCATTATTGCACACACTCCTCATACATTCTTAGAATATTGTATGTATTCATGCAGTACATGTTACCAATAATATGTGTATGGTTGGTGCATACATTACTTTCTTGTCTGGCTAACAATGATACATATAGTGTTTTTTTTTAACGGTCAACTGTTTTCCACGTGTAAACCCATCTTTTCGGAGCTATGTCCAAAGGCCGACTACTCGATCACCGCTAGAAAGCGTAGCACACCCCTGATACGCAGAAACCCCGTTGAATAGGTAAAACTGCGCCCCCCTTGGACTTGAACCTGGGTAAAACCCCAGGCCAAACCTTCACCGAGATAGAAACAACCACTATGCTATAGTGGAGGACCCGATACATATAGTATTTAAACATTCTTTTTTATCCTAAATTTACCTACACTGTTCTCGTTTCAGTTTGTATTGGTTTGTAAAATGTCGAAATATTCTTGTCATGTCCAACCTTGACTCCATTTATATTGTTTTTATATTTTAATAGTATTTTTCAGTTTGTTTTCTGCAATTTGATTCAGTTATTCTCTTTCTATTTTAATTGCTCTAGTTTGATTTTAATTCAAGGGAGTTAATATTGACACATTCTTTCTCTCTATCTCTCTAGATACACATAGATATATAGAGAGAGATAAAGTGAAAAAAAATGTGAGAATAAAATTTAAGGGTGTAAGAATAGTAAGAGCCTAATTGTTCAATTATTCTAATTCAAATTTGATTTTGATTTGTTCACTATAAATAGGTTTAGACGGGCCAATGATCTAAAGATCAAGTGGTGGAAGGTTTGCATTTCTCTTGAGAAAAGGAGATTTTACTGTCACTTGATGCATAGTGAGGCATTGGTGGATATTGATAAAAAACCCAGAAAAAGATGGGTTCGGTCCTTGAGTCAAATGGGTTTTACCGGTAAGTTCACCGTCGTGCCTACGGGCGGGTGGGTTACTAGATTTTTTCCGGAATTGGTGGTGGACTCGGGTTACTCTCGGAGTATCCTGTTTAGTCCAGTGGACACCCCAAGAGTGCTCGGGATTGATTTTGTTGATCCTTAAAAAAAAATAGGTTTAGACGGGTGAAAAAGAAAACACATATATACTAATTTATAAAGAGAAAATCCGTTTCTTTGTTTTATGAATAGATCGAAATTTTGTAACATTAATTGGTCTAGATGGTGTGATTTTACTGTTCTTGATTTAATTTTGTAACTGTCAGGGTTCCATTTTTTGCTGACCCGGGTTCTATATTTTATATATAGAAGTTCCGTTGTTCAAACTGTAAAGGAAACAAGGCCTAATTGATGTTAATAAGGGCTGCAAACAAACTGAAGAACACGAACAAGGTCTTGTTCGTATTCGTTTGTTAAAAATTTTATGTATTCGCGAACCATTCACGAACACTAATCGAACAAGATTTTATATATTTGTTCGTTGGTTAAGAAAATGAACTTGTTCGTGTTCGTTTGTGTTTTTTTGTTAATTTTAGGCAATGAATGTTGACGAACACATATGAGCACAAACTAATGTTCATGAACACAAATGAAAACAAACGAACACAAACAATCGTTCATGAACAGAAAATATAATAAACTGACACTTATTAAATATTTAATTTGTCAGAATTTTGAAGTATTTAAATAAATATAAAAACTAAAAACACTAATGAACTATCGAACACAAACGAACAAGTTAATTACCGAACGTTCATGAACATAAACGAACGAAGGCGACCTCTGTTCATGTTTGTTCATTTAACTAAACGAACGAAATTTCTTGTTCATGTTCGTTTGTTTAATAAACGAACAAACGCAAACGAACTTCCCGCTGAACGGTTCACAAACTGTTCGCCGAACGTTTGGGTTCGTTTACAACCCTAGACTTATGTTATTTTATAAACTCTTAAAAATTTTGTCAACATTTAATTAAGAACCCACCGCAAGCAATCAATTATTTATGTTATTTAAGTTATATTTAGGGTTTTTTTTACATAATTTTTCCCCTAAAAGGTGTTATTATATATTTTTCTAAATGAGAAATTTAATTACATATTTCTTCTTTTCGTTAAAATTACTTTTATTAATTACTATTTTACCTTTAATGAACTTATTAAATTACTAATTACATATTTCTTCTACCATCAATTACATATTTCCCTAATTCTTCTATTTTCTCAAGGGGTTTTTACATATATACTCTTCCTAAGACCCTTCCTAGGACGTGACTATGTCGGTTTCCATTTACGAAAAGATTTATGTAAATTACAATTCACTTTCATTTTTATGCGATATACCGAATCTGATACCATCACAGCAATGTGGTGTTGTTGTTTCGTAAACACGTGTTACCTAAACTATTTGTAAGACTAAACTATTTATAAGAGTTTATATTTCTAAAATTTATTCGTTTATAGTATAAATATATTAATTTGTGAATCGCTATTGATAGTGTTGCCATTGATTTATATTTCAAAAAATTAGAATGAATAAATGGACTGCAACAAAATTCTACACCCATGCGTGCCCAAAGCAATACGTACATTTGTTGTTAAATTTTATTAATAACAATATATTAAATATTCAATATGTTTTTGTAGTAAACTAGTTGGATGCCTCCGACCGCATTGCGGGGTGTTAAGCTGAATGTTTCTTAGTTTCATAACATGTATGCATGTATTTTAGTTACTTGTATATAGTACCTATAACACGATCTCAACAAAAAATACATCGAGTCAACCAATTAAATCAAAACACTACCATAGTTTTGCTAAAAAAAACTAAAACGATGGCAAGCCTGTAACTTAGAGCTGGGGGCAAAATAGTAACTTGTAAAAAAGAATGACCGAATTTTAGACACCTGCTTGACAAAGAAGTTAAATTGAGTCAACAAGTAAAATAAAAACTACCATAGTTTGGGAAAAAAAAATTAAAACGGTGGCAACAATACAAATTTTAACTGGGGGCAAAATTGTAGTTTTTTAAATGAGGGGAAACTCATAATTTTAAACTGATGACAAATTTGTAATTTTAGCGGTGGGCAAAACCATAATTTTGTTTTGAACTGGGGCAAAATCATAGTTTTGAACTAAGGGAAAATCATAACTTTTTAGCCGGGGCAAAAGCGTAATTTTGAACCTAGGGCAAAATCGTAATTTTTGAAAAGGGAGCAAAATGATATTTTTGAAATGATGGCAAAATCGTAACTTTGAGCTAAGGGAAAAAACTAAAATGATTGCAAGACTACAAAATTTAACTGGGACAAAATCGTAATTTTTTAAATGAGGGCAAACTCATAATTTAAACTGAGGGCAAATTCGTAAATTTAAGCCTGGGGGCGAGACCATAATTTTGTTTTGAGCCGGGGCAAAATCATAGTTTTGAACTAAGGGCAAAATCGTAATTTTGAACTTAATGCGAAATCATAAATTTTGAAAAGGGAGGCAAACTCATATTTTTGAACTGAGCGCAAATCGTAATTTTGAGCTGGTAGGGAAAACGTAATTACATTTTGAACTGGGGTAAGACCGTAATTTTAAACTGTAGAGCAAAACCGTAATTTTGAGAAGCCGTCCTTTTTGACAAATAAGATGACACTACTATTGACACTTAAAAGACAAAAAAAAAATAATTGGGCGGCCGTCTTTTTTACCAATGGGAAGGCATTACTATTGCCGCCCGACAAAAAAACGGCCGCCTTTTACCAATGGGAAGGCATTACTATTGCCGCCCATGCTTTATGTATATGTAGGTTAGTGGGTAATTGAAAGCAGGTATTCTTTTCTTTTTTATAGTTAATTATTTGTTTTATATTCTTTTTATTTTAAATTAGTCACTCAACAACAGCAAAAGAATCAATAAACTACTAGAGTTATAGTTCTTTTGAATCTGATCAATTTGAATTGAAACTTGTTTTGACTCGAACCTGCTATAACATGAACCAAAATATCTTGTTTTTATGATGACTTGCTCTGAAAATCACATTGAATTTGAATTCAGTTTTGAACAAAAAAAATTGATCCAACAAACCCCAAAATCGAATTGATGAAATATTAACAATAAACAATTGCTGAAATATTAGAGGAATTGAGAAAATAGAAAAATTAGGGAAATATGTAATTGATGGTAGAAAGACGAAATATGTAATTAGTCATTTAATAAGTTCATTAAGGTAAAATAATAATTAATAAGAGTAATTTTAATGGAAAGTGGAAATATGTAATTCATATGGGTTAGGAAGAGAATATATGTAATTGAATTGTTGGGGAAATATGTAATAAACCCTTGTAGGAAGGGGAAACGTGTTAAAAAAATCTTATCTTATGAAGGTGTTAAGCCTAATTAAGGTAAATTACATTATGATCAAACTTTTTTTCTGAAACAGTTACATTCATTAAAACTAGCAAGGCACTAGGAACCAACAAAACAAGAAAGGCATTACAAAGGACATTTAACCCAATCCGATCAGGCGATTTATTAAAGAAACTACACGATTTAATATCCTCCACCGCTTTGGTAGCGTTCACGACTCCCGAAGAGAATACCCGCTCGTTTCTAGCTTTCCAAATAATCCAAGTAGCCAAAAGAATAATGCAGAACATAATTTCAATTTTAATTATGCGGAAAGTTTGGTTCTTGTGTACCTAGAAAAGGTCCGAAGTGTAACACCCCGACCGCGAAATAAAAACAATCGCGACGGAAACGTCGGGGGGTTATGTTATAAATTGATTCAAACACATGGTAAATAAAGTTTGGTTTTTATTGAACTTATAAATTACATTGTCTTTGATAATTCGAAATAAAATATAACAACTAATTTAATAAGCAAGCTAATGCCAGAGTCCATCCTATGTGTAGCATACTTGATCATACATTAGTACCTGAAACATATGTGAAAATAAAATCAACATTGAATGCTGGCGAGTAGCAAAGGTTTTGTCACGACTCATAGCTTTTGAATATTGAATGATGTTTAATAAACTTCAACAGTTGATATTTTAAATAAATTTTTTTAGCCATGAATCTTTGACAAAAATGTTTCTTTTGTAAGACCGTATGAGAAATCATCCGATTTAAGAGAAACATTGTATGGTTTACATAGAAACCATTTGTGACTTTGTATGAACCAATCAAATGTCTTGCATTGGATAAACATATATCTTTGTATAAACCAAATGTCTTGTGTAAACAAAATGTCTTGTTTTATATATAAAACAGTTTGCCTTTTTGTATAAAACAAGTGTGGTTTGTTGGCGAATACATTCAAGCCTTGTTGACTGTCGGACAAACCTTTAAAAATTAAAGGTTCGTCAAATGTGTTGCACAGTTTCTGTCATTCCCGGAGTAAACTTCCAAACAAACCTAGGAAGCGGGAATAGGTTTATCAATCCTATGGTACCATAACATACTACCGGTCGGCGTGATCAAAGTTAATGAATGTATCATTGTTATGTTCAACGTACCATCAAGTTTCGTACAATGTAAAGCATGTTGTGTATATAAATCATATGTAAATAATTTTTGTAAACAGGTTTTGAAAGGTAGTTTAGCACATATGAATCACCCCAAAATATTTAGAAAACGTAAAAGAAAGGAACTATGTACTCATATGGATTGTGGATGGCTTGTTTAATTGTGTTTAGCAGAGCTTAAGTGTTTCTTAATAAACATACAATGCACGCGTGTTAGTAAAATAACCCAAGGCACTTTAGCCACACTACACGAGACAGAACCCCAACGGACTTAGTCAGGCAGAGCCTTGACATGCGTTGGTGGGTCCTAAATCAACCGGGTAGGGTGGCCATACTACATGAGACAGAACCCCAACGGACTTAGTCAGGCAGAGCCTTGACAAGCGTTGGTGGGTCCTAAATCAATCGGGTAGGGTGACGAATTAGTGATCGGGGGTTAGAATACTTACAACGGAGTCGAGCGTCGCAGGTTTAGGGGGTTCGGTATTCGAACAGAGTTTAGAGAGAGTAAGAGATCGATTTTTGAAATCGATTTTGTGCAAATGAATCAGTCCCAGGCCGGCCTTTATAAACCCAAACTGTGTTTCTACCGCGCATTGCGACAGAAACAAGAAGTCCCGCGCGTGGCGCGGCAGGAAACCTCTAGGGCTAGGCTAGCCTCGTCAAGGGTATAGGCTAGACACTTATCACAAAACGGAGACACGTCACCTGGTACTCTCCCGCGCGTCGCGGGAGATACCCAGGATTCTGGCGCATGGCGCCTGAGAGGTCCAAGTTTTTTTTTCATGCCGGCTTTCATCGTGCATGTCCGGGGTTGCGATTAAGGTCTTTGTAAGTTGTATTTGGGAATATGTTATAGTAACTTGGATATTATTCCGGAAATGTTGTGAATATCATTTTGACCGAAAGTGTTTATTTTTTGAAATACTGCAAATGTTACATGAAGCAGAGAAACAAAAATAGGGGGCGTCTTGCACCAACTGGAGATAGCCTACTATATATGAGTGGCAAAAGTACATTTAGTAAAAAGATGGTCACACGTCTCCTCCCCATCCGAACATAACCTGCAAACAATATATTCGACGTTCACTTTTTGTCTTTCAAGCTCCTTCATGGAAAGAATCCTACTTTCGTTGGCTTTCCAAGCAAAGATCATCACTTTGTTTTAAAATCCATTTGCTCCAATAAAGGATGTGCGACGGGTTATGGTTGGATGCGTCGAACAAGATCTCCTTCATCGCGGAGACCGAAAACCGGTCTCCTATTTTACCCAGCTAATGCCATGCATCCTCTTTATTTTGCAACTGGAAATTACCCAACATCCGAGTGCAATCTTGAGGCTCAACATCTTCCACCCCATTCAAAATTCTTTTCCATTTCCACTTCCATGACACCACCCCATTTTCTAGCTCATAACCGTCTTCAGACAGTCTTACTTTGTCCTAATCTATAGAGAAAAGGTTTGGAATAGTGTTGCGTAAAGGGTCCGCGGATAACCACGGGTCAAACCAAAAGCGAATTTTGTCACCCCTTTCCACATCCCCTTTAATAAGATTCCCCAAAGTTATGTTTGAATGAGCCAATTGATTTTCAAGTTTAGCAATTACCCAGGCCCACATTTGGAGTATGGAAGAATAGGCCATGAACGTTTGAGCTATGAATGGATAACACCACTATCCTCCATAAAGCATTTATTTCAATTTTGAGCCTCCACCACCACTTAGTAAGGAGCGTGATGTTTGCGTCTCCAAGCAAGGTAAGACCCAAACGACTCAATTCAATTAGGAAGTGATGTTTTTCAAACTAACCCAATTAATTTTGTTTTCCTCATTACTTCCACCCCAAAAAAGTTTTTGCCTTTTTGCTTTCAGTTTTGTTCAAATTGATGCTGGAGCTTTAAACAATAAAAAAATAATAAGTAGGTTATGTTTTCAAGTCCGCCTTCAAAAGAATGAGTCTACCTCCGGTTGAAAAGGTAACCGTTTTCCATAAAAAGATGTGTTTGTCAAAATTATCCAACACCGACGTCCAATGGCTTAGTCTATTCATATCGGCTCCAATTACAATGTAACACCTCGAAAATTTCCGCCAAATGAAATTCTGACACGTGTCCCGTTAATTCTTGGTGGCCACGTATAGCCGAGAGGGACTAAGAGACGCCGTCATGTTATTTAAATAACCTCTGAACGAGCATCGGAAAAGTCGGAGGTTCAAAAGTGGAAAATACCAAAAATTTACCTTCTGGAAGGTCCTTACGGATCGTAACCTTCAATGGTTACGGACCGTAAAGCAACCAAAATCTGAGTTCAGTAAGGCGGTTAAGGACCGCAAGCCTTTATGGTTACGGTCCGTAACCAATTCAAATCTGTGGGCGCCTATGGTCCTTACGGACCGCAAGGCTTATCCCTTACGGTCCGTAAGGGACTGCCAGAGGCAGATTGCCTGGCAGCTTGCTGCCCTGCCACCATGCTCGCGAAATGCCAACCTCTTGCTGCTTGTTACACGTTCCAAAACACTTGTACTCATCCTAGGGCAACCCATAACACCTGGCATGATCCCTAACTCCTTGCTCACCTATAAAAGGGCACTTGAATTGCCTTTGCTCATTCTCCATCTTCCTCTCTCTTGCTCACTTGGAAAGCTCCTGCATATCTTGGAGCATTCCCCTGAGTTCTAAGTCTTTCTTTGGTTCACTAATAAGTGTTCCAACTCAGTTCTTTCCTTTTTGTTAGGCTTTAAGCCAATGTCAAAGCGTTGACGTAAAAACGCCTTGACTTTGAGCTAAGACCATTATGGTCCAGCCAATGTTCGTAACGAACATGGCTACATGATCGTAATAAGGTAGGTGTTAATCCCTCAAGAGGGCACCTCCTGCTTACCACGTTTACTTGGTCAGTTGACGGGTCAAAGTTATGTTAATAAAAAGTCAAACGGGTCAGTTTTGAAATAAAATCATAACTAGTATTGTAGGTGTTATAAAACCTGTTTTGACACTCTAATAACTTGGTAATAATTATAGGAACATGTGGGAACATGTTCGGCTCGTCAATTCCAGGTCTAAGGTCGGTTCCTAACTGAAAGTCGCAAAAGTTGACTTTTGCTTTGACTTTCAGTTCTGACCCGATTTAGCAACCTTAGCTACTGTTCCTAAGTTGCACTTTGACCATTTTTATAGTATACTATAACCCTCTGAAGTTATAGAACATGGTCATGTAGTAATCCGAATCGTTATGCAAGTATCCGTAAATATGCCTAAAATGCCCTTTTGTTATAAACTAAGGTTTTGATCAATAACAAGCATATAAATGAGTTGTAACCTGAATTGTTAAACTAATGAACCTATGTTGATGTTAGTAATCTGGTCATAAACTATATTTTGATTATTTAACGTATTAAACACGTTTAAAGTGACCAAATCGTCCTTTTGGCGTATAAAATGGTTTAAACATAGACTTGACATCAAAACTCAATACCTACTGATGTAATATCATTATTAGGATTATTTGGGATATTCATTCGGGTTGCAAACTGAGTTTAAGCTATAGTTTGCACATAATGTCCTTATATGACGATATTGCCCTTTCGGCACTTTAAATGGGTTTTAAACATTTTAATGGACCAAAACCTTATACTTACTGATATAATATATATATTAACATATTTTGGTCATACAAACCTGATCACAACAACATTTTCACTTAAATACCATTTAAATCGTCATTTAGCGACTTAATCGCCTTTTCGGCGCATGATATGGTTTAAAACCATATTAGAGTATCAAGGCTTGATACCTACTGATTTCAAAACATATTTTCAAAATATTAGCAGTAGGTACATGTCCCAAACTCAGATTCCCAAATAAGTTATCGAATTAAGTGTGAATTGACCAAAATGCCCTTCCGGGACATAGATTGGTCTTAAACTATAAACCACACATATAATTGATATCCTACTGATACAACATCATAAAAGAAGTGTTTTTACAGAATGTTTATGACAATAACATCAGTTTACATATAAACTCATTTATTACATTGTAAAATGACCAAATTTCCCTTTTAAGGCATAGTTTGATTTTAAAACCGTAACGGGCCAACATATTGATAATTTACTGATATCCTATCATATTGTAATTATAATGGCATATGGAACTTGTATAGGACTCACCCGGTTACCCGGTTTCGCTTATATGCGTACGGTTCGGCCTACGTAACTAGTTTACGTAATCTAACCGAAACAGGTTTAACCTTATCAAGTTATTCTCAAATTCTAGAATGTAAAATGGTAACCCATATTATACAAGTCCTAGTACTTGACGGGTCCAAAATACATTCTTTTCCGGTCATCGCTTAATATAGCGTTTTCGTACCGTTATCTTATTTTAAGTTAGCCGGTCTAACTCAATGACTAAATAAGACCCGCTAGCTAACTAATCGGTTAATAATACCATCCATTCCAGACTAGAGGCTTCCAGCAGATTGTTTCCAGCCTAGTTATTTGATTACGGCTGTGCTTTGCTATTTTCTTATTTACTAAAGATTTTGCAAGCCAGGTAAATACTTTAACTTGTTTTCCCTTATACGGGCTTGGGATACGGTATAATAATACCGCATGGTTGGATATGGGATCAAATACCAATGAGTCGGGAATTCAAATAATCCATTTTAATTTGTATTGCTTATTATTAAACATTTGGGGGTTAAAACAACCATGTCTTGGATATCCACGGCTCATTTAATTGTAAATGGCCCCGACCTAAGCACGGGGTGTAGGCATACACCCGACAGATGCTAAAAATAAATTATAACCCATTAGAGGTGTACCTATTAAAGGTATTAAAGTGGTGTGTCGATTAATCATGTTCTCGACATGGTTTTCGGGCTTTAAATGTATTATTGGCATATAAAACTTATAACATGAAAATAATTTATCCCAAGTTATTTATTAAACAAAGTACCATTGTGTACACTAAATGTTTTCAAAATGAGTTCGTTAAATGTATTTACCAGTGAAAACTGACGTATTTTCAAAAGACTAAGCGCATGTGACAAGTATACGTAACTATGCTGGAAGTGCTCGCCGAAGCTTAAGAGGAATTGCAATCCTTTGCTTAGAAGGCCTTAGTCTGTTAAATTCCCTTTTGTAATCACATTTCTATTCTCCTGTGGATCTAGTTACAAGCGTTGTATATTATTTTGAACTTAAACATTCAAACGTTTGTAATAGTAATTATCCAGACTTCCGTTGTGTTATAATGTATTGTTTGGTAATGATGATATCAACCTACGTCACGATATTCCCCAACAGGGCCCACCGGGTGACACATGGAAATTACGGGTGTGACAAGGTTGGTATCAGAGCCAACTCTCGAGTGAATTAAACACTAGCCTTTTATGTTTAATCTCGAGAATACATATTAACACATATCTCTTAGACTTCTGAGTATAAACTTTGACCTAGGTTTAATCATTTTTCCATCTTATTATTCTAGCCTTGTACTTTATTTAACTTGTTTTTGAAGCAGAAATTATGCCACCTAAATTTAGACGCGGAGGAAAAGGCAAGGGGCCCATGAGGGGTGGACCCTATATGACCAGACCATCTTTCAAACCACCTTTCAAACCCTCTCTAGCTGGAGCAGCTGATTTGCCTAATCACAGTCCATACGAAGGATCCGGAGACACTTCATCTCCATTCGAACCACATTCCATCTCACACGAATACTCCCCGCACCAATCGCGCTCCCATCATTCTTACCATTCTCACCATTCCCACCAATCACACCATTCTCACTCCCATTCTCACCAAGAGTTCTTTAACTTCAATTTTGTCAACCCCGTTAACCAACCCTCACCTGAAACCCCTCCAGTCGACTCGCCAACACATATGGAGGAGGATCCGATCCGGAAGAATTTCCCCAAACTGGATCATATGTTCATCCCATCGAGCTATCTAGTGGCTCGAACTCTTTGGCGGGATCTCCGTTTCGAGGTCCCGATGATTATGAACAAAGATGGGCACAATATGTGTTCGTCAACACACCCTCATACCACAGCACTCCCCAACATCATGCTCCATCACCGCATCCTCAAATCGAGGATGTAGATATGCAACAGGTGGATCAACCTCAGCCACCACCTGAGTTATCATCATGACCATGCCGAAGGCGTGGAGCACGCATGTCGGTGCGTGCCGGTGAAAGGTCGGGCTCGCTACCACCTTTACCACCATCTTATCCAGTTATCCCGGAGGACCCGCAAATGGGTAGGCCCTCAAACACATCGCCAGTGGTGGAACCCCCACCACAACCAGCTGTTGAGCCTCTGCCTCAACCACCTCTACCACCGCCGGATTTTGCTAACCCAATACCTGCTTATACAGGACCATCAGGGTTTAACTCTGTCGACCCTCCTGGCTTGTATAACTACATCCACAATGGTCTAGAGCAGTATCCTTATTATGATACAGTCATTCATAATAACCTTTACCATTCCTCTTACCCTAGTTACCCACCTCCTTATGCTGCTACCGGATATCCACCTTATGGGTATCCGTATCCAATTGCGCCTCAACCGCAACCACCTCCACCTCAGCCTCAACCCCAATCGTAAGCACCACTTGAGACTATTAATGAGGCCTTAGATCAGGTCAGAGAAATGCGGCAACAAGTTAAGAAGTCGGAAAAGAAAACAACCAAATTTATCAAGAAACTTTATAAAGCTGTGAAAGGGAGGAAGGATGACTAGTTTTATATTTTCATATATGTAATTTAAATTCCAAAAGTCCCTACATTGTTATTTTCTTTTAAGTCCCTGCGAGGACATTGTTATTTCTGTTAAGTTCCTGCGTGAACTACTTTTGTTATTTCAAGTCCTGTATAATAGGCAATTATGTATTGTTCCTCCTAGTAAGATTTTCTTTGTTATATATTTCATTCAATCATCATCATGATTTTATTCAAATTTTATTGATCCGCTATATTATCCCAAAAATCCATCAGCCAATGACTATGATCAAATAGATTGACAAATGAAAATTTTGGAAGTAACCTTCTGTCTAGCAAAGGTGAACAATGTTCAACTTCCAAATTTATCATTTCTCTGTGTCAAACTCACAATGGGAGTTAACTCTTAAATCCTCGTGATAAATATTGTCACATTAATCAATTGGGTAAATGACAATGTTTACACCCTATCGGCTAAGTGATCAACTTAGATCCTGGCTAAAATATTCAAACACTCAATAGTAGTGTAAAGCCAATGTGCGATAATACGGTAGTGACGCTCGATGCACTATTTGATAAATTTTTGGACTCTGTCAAATCTATATATGTCTGCAATGGTCCGTTGAGACCTAGGTCATATATACATACCACATATTTTATCTAAATTCTGTATGGCCATAGAACCATGTCGTAAAAAAAAGGGTACACCATTGCAACTAACCAAATTCATCTCGATATTTAGAAGTAAGTTGCAACAATGGCGGATTCTAATGAAGTCAACAGTAAGCGCAATGATGACGACGCCAATGAGAATATCATTATTAGTAAGAATGACTTGAGAGACCTTATTGCCCCAGAAGTTGGCAAAGCCTTGAAGGATAGATCTAAACGGCAACCTGAGTCGAGTGCTTCTCGCTCCAAGCCTGTTTCTAAACCCAAATCTCAGCCTAGTCAGCCAAAACCAAAGAAGAGTGAGGCACACTCTTCGAATGTGAAGAGTGATGAGCATCATAAGAAACCTAATGTTGATGGTGAAGGTTTCTCCTACAAGTACTTCGTGTCTTGTAGACCCCGCGATTTTAATAGGGAAAAAGGAGCCGTAGAATGTTTAAGATGGTTAGATGAAATGGAGATGGTGGTGGATATCAGCGGGTGCGCTGATAAGAACGTTGTTAAGTATGTATCTCAATCATTCAAGGGTGATGCCCTTATCTGGTGGAAAGCCTTAGTCCAGTCTACGGGCAAGGTTCATCTCTACAACTTGAGTTGGTCCAAGTTTGTAGATCTAGTGAAGGCTACCTACTGCCCACCTCATGAGGTGGAGAAAATCGAGTCAGATTTCCTAAATCTGACTATGAAGAACATGGATTATAGGAAGTTTGTTACCGACTACAACTCTCTCTCAAGGCTAGGGCCTTATTTGGTTACTCCAGAGCCCAAACGTATTGCACGTTTCATCAATGGGCTAGCTCCTGAAATCAGGAGTATGGTTAAGGCGATGCAACCAAGCACCTACAAATCTGCTGTAGAGCTATCCCTCTCCCTCACACAGGACTATGTGAGGCAAATGTCAGTTAAGACTGACAATGATGGGAAGCGAAAGCGGGAGGACAGCAACTCCCACAGGTTTAACATAAAGGGTAAACATGGGTTTAGCAAGGATAATCAGAAAGCGGGCGACAAACCCACTTGTAAGAAATGTGGGAAGCAACGCTATGGACAGTGTCGCATAGAACACAAACCGAAGCAGTGCAATATCTGCAAGAAAATAGGGCATCAGTCGCATGAGTGCCGAAACATAAAGGATGCTACCTGTTTTGGATGTAGTGAGAAAGGCCACATCAAGAAAAGTTGCCCTAAGTCAACTACTGAGGGTAAGGCCAAAACCACTGAAGCAAAGAAAGGCACTGCTAGAGCCTTTCAAATGAATGCCAATGAAGCAGTGAATGATAACAATGTTATAACGGGTATGTTCCTTATCAACGACGCTTTTGCTAGAGTTCTTTTTTATTCGGGAGCCGATAAATCGTTTGTAGATCATAAGTTTAGTGAACTATTAAACTTGCTCGTAAGAAATCTAGACATAACTTATGAAGTAGAGCTCGCTGATGGAACTATAGAAACCGCTTCTTCCATTCTTGACGGATGCTTCGTATCCATCAAGAATCACCCTATCCTGTCTCTCTTTTACCCATGAAACTAGCGGGATTCAATGTAATCTTAGGCATGGACTGGTTATCACGTAACCAAGCTCGCATTGCCTGCGATAAGAAACTCATTGAAATCAAATCCCCATCGGGTAGAATCCTTACTATTCATGGAGACAAACATTTTGGGTTGCCCGATAAAGCAGTCTTGCTTAAAGCATCTAGATGTATGGCGAAGGGTTATGTCATATACATGGCACAAGTTACCATTGACGAACCCAAACCGAAGATTGAAGATATTCAAATCATCTCTGAATACCCAGACGTGTTCCCAGAAGAATTACCTGGCCTGCCTCCTGATAGACAAGTAGAGTTCGAATTGACATTATACCTGGAGCAGCTCCCATAGCTAAAGCTCCATATCGTTTAGCGCCTACCGAGATGAAAGAATTAAGAACCCAATTAGACTAACTCTTAGAGAAAGGTTTTATTCAACCTAGCTCTTCGCCTTGGGGAGCTCCTATCATGTTCGTCAAAAAGAAGGACGGATCCATGCGAATATGCATTGATTACCGTGAACTCAATAAGATAACGATCAAGAATCGTTATTCTTTGCCCAGGATCGATGATTTGTTTGATCAATTTCAAGGTGCAAGTTACTTCTCGAAGATCGATTTAAGGTCAGGATATCACTAACTTAAGGTTAGGAATGAAGATGTCCTGAAGACTGCTTTCAGAACAAGGTATGGACATTATGAATTTCTAGTGATGCCTTTTGGGCTCACTAATGCACCAGCAGCATTCATGGACCTCATGAATAGAGTCTGCAAGCCATACTTAGATAAGTTTGTCATTGTCTTTATAGACGACATACTTATCTATTCTCGTAATCAATCTGATCACGAGAAACATCTAAGGTGCATTCTCGAAATACTACGTCAAGAAAAGCTGTACGCAAAGTTTTCTAAATGTGAATTCTGGCTACGTGAGGTTTAGTTCCTCGGCCACATAGTTACTGAACGTGGTATCCAAGTGGATCCTGCAAAGATAGAAGCGATAATGAATTGGGAAGCACCAAAGACGCCTTCCGAGATATGTAGTTTCTTAGGACTGGCTGGTTATTATCGAAGGTTCACTGAGAACTTCTCACGAATAGCCGCTCCTTTTACAATCTTAACTCGTAAGGATGCTAAGTTCAACTGGGGACCAAAACAGCAAGAGTCCTTCGAAACTTTAAAGCACAAGTTAAGCAATGCCCTAGTGTTAATTTTGCTAGAAGGCATAGAAGAATTCGTGGTTTATTGTGATGCATCGCACACTGCATGGGATGTGTGATTATGCAAAAAGGCAAAGTGATTGCCTATGCATCTCGACAATTAAAGGTGCACGAGAGAAACTACACCACCCATGATTTGGACCTGGGTGCGGTAGTATTTGCACTTAAACTTTGGAGACATTATTTATATGGAACAAAGTGTATCATCTACACTTATCATAAAAGTCTTCAACATTTGTTCAATCAAAAGGATTTGAACATGAGGCAACGTCGTTGGATGGAAACACTCAACGACTATGATTGTGAGATTCGATATCATCCAGGAAAGGCGAACGTAGTCGCTGATGCGCTTAGTTGCAAGGAAAGAGTTAAACCTCTAAGAATCAATGCCAAGAGCATTGAACTGAAGAATAGCTTGAATGAAAAGCTACTAAATGCACAAAAGCAAGCCATGTCAGAGGACAACATTGCCAAAGGGTGCAACCATTGATCAATTAGCATCTAGAAAGGACAGAATGTTCAGACTTGATAATCGGATCTGGGTTCCGATCTTTGGAGGACTGAGAGATGTAATTCTCCAAGAAGCACATAATTCTAAATATTTGGTTCATCCAGGAAGCGATAAGATGTATCAAGACCTAAGGCCCAATTATTGGTGGATGGGTATGAAGAAAGATATAGCCAATCATGTAGCAAGGTGCTTGACGTGTTCTTAAATTAAAGCAGAACACCAGAAACCGTCAGGATTTTTACAACAGCTTGAAATCCCAGTGTGGAAATGGGAAATTGCAACAATGGATTTCATCACTAAGTTACCAAAGACCAAGCATAGCAATGACACGATTTGGGTTATTGTGGATAGATTAACCAAATCGGCCCATTTCCTACCAATTAAGGAAATATATAGCTCGGACAAGCTGGCTAAGCTTTATGTCGATGAGATTGTATCTTTGCACGGCGTGCCAATATCCATTGTATCTGATAGGGATACAAGATACGCATCTCACTTCTGGAAAAGCTTTCAACAATCTCTAGGCACGAGACTAAATTTTAGTACTGCTTACCATCCGCAGACTGACGGACAAAGTGAGCGTACCATTCAAACCTTGGAGGACATGCTGCGAGCATGTGTGATCGATCTAGGCAAAAGTTGGGATGATCACTTACCCCTAATCGAGTTCTCTTATAACAATAGTTACCACACAAGTATTAAGGCCGCTCCTTTTGAAGCCTTATACGGGAGAAAGTGCAGAACGCCCGTTTGTTGGGCTGGAGTAGGAGAAGCCCAACTATCTGGACCCGAAATCGTTCTTGAAACCACTGATAAGATTGTGCAAATCCGTGATCGACTTAAGGCAGCTCGTGATAGACAAAAGAGCTATGCAGACAAAAGGAGTAAACCTTTACAGTTTCGAGTTGGGGATACGGTTATGTTAAAAGTGTCACCTTGGAAAGGTGTAATGCGCTTTGGGAAAAGGGCAAGTTAAGCCCGAGGTACATTGGACCATTCAAGATAATCGAATGTGTCGGATCGGTAGCTTATAAGCTTAAACTATCTGAAAAGCTCAGTGGAATGCATGACGTTTTCCACGTTATCAACTTGAAGAAATGTCTAGTCGATGAGTCGCTAGCAATGCCTCATGAAGATATTCAAATTGATGAAAACTTGCATTTCAAGGAGAAACCAATTGCAATCGAGGATCCGCAAGTTATGAAGCTTCGTAGGAAGCACGTACCTATTGTAAAGGTCAAATGGGACGCCCGTCGAGGTCCCGAATATACTTGGGAGGTCGAGTCCATATGCGACAGAAGTAGCATTACCTATTTGAATAATCTCGAGGTCGAGATTTTTATTAAGGGGGTGAAGATGTAACACCTTGAAAATTTCTGCCAAATGAAATTCCGACACGTGTCCCGTTAATTCTTGGTGGCCACGTATAGCCAGAGGGACTAAGAGACGCCATCATGTTATTTTAATAACCTCTGAACAAGCATCGGAAAAGTCGGAGGTTCAAAAGTGGAAAATACCAAAAATTTACCTTCTGGAAGGTCCTTACGGACTGTAACCTTCACTGGTTACGGACCGTAAGGCAACCGAAATCTGAGTTCAGTAAGGCGGTTACGGACCGCAAGCCTTTATGGTTAAGGATCGTAACCAATTCAAATCTGTGGACGCCTATAGTCCTTACGGACCGCAAGGCTTATCCCTTATGGTCCGTAAGGGACTGCCCTGCCACCATGCTCATGAAATGCCACCCTCTTGCTGCTTGTTACACGTTCCAAAACACTTGTACTCATCCTAGGGCAGCCCATAACACCTGGCATGATCCCTAACTCCTTCCTCACCTATAAAAGGGCACTTGAATTGCCTTTGCTCATTCTCCATCTTCCTCTCTCTTGCTCACTTGGAAAGCTCATGCATATCTTGGAGCATTCCACTGAGTTCTAAGTCTTTCTTTGGTTCACTAGTAAGTGTTCCAACTCAGTTTTTTCTTTTTTATTAGGCTTTAAGCCAATGTCAAAGCGTTGACGTAAAAACACCTTAACTTTGAGCTAAGACCATTATGGTCCAGCCAATGTTCGTAACGAACATGGCTACGTGATCGTAATAAGGTAGGTGTTAATCTCAAGAGGGCACCTCCTGATTACCACGTTTACTTGGTCAATTGACGGGTCAAAATTATGTTAATAAAAAGTCAAACGGGTCAGTTTTGAAATAAAATCATAACTAGTAATGTAGGTGTTATAAAACCTGTTTTGACACTCTAATAACTTGGTAATAACTATAGGAACATGTGGGAACATGTTCGGCTTGTCAATTCAGATCTAAGGTCGGTTCGCAACCGAAAGTTGCAAAAGTTAACTTTTGCTTTGACTTTCAGTTCTGACCCGATTTAGCAACATTAGCTACTGTTCCTAAATTGCATTGTGACCATTTTATAGTATACTATTGTAACGCCTCGCTTTTTCGTATCCTTATTGTAACATCCGTAAAAAAAACGGGTTTTCAAAACCCGCTTCGTTTATTAATCGAATATTTCAGTTATATTTTTCGTTGCGTATTTAATGTTCATATGAATTTTAAACGATACATAACAAATAAACATTATTAAAATTTTAAAACATAATTAATAAAAATAAAGAAATAGAATAATAAAAAAATAGGGGAGAAACCGGGGTCGAACCCGGGTCTAATGTGTAATCATACGCATTAAACACCACTGAGGCACACACACTTGTTGTTGATATCTTTGAATCACATAAAATTTATGGAGGATATAGTGTGCATCAGTGCGTAGTGGTGACTGAACCGCCAGTCAATCCGCCAACAATCTTCAAAGATTGTCCGTTAACCTCAATCAATTTGGTTGTAACCGACAATTAGGCATTTGTTTTAATCAAATTATTAACACAATTCAAGTCGAAACCGCTCAACATTTATGATTGATGGATTGAAACTGAAACATCGTTGAATTCGATTCACCCTATGTAAATTGATGCTATACCTTGTTTTGCCATCATTTGAAAACTCTGAAGTCCCATAACTCTTCCTTCTAGTTCACCTACGCCCATTCTCCTCGGTCGCCGAAAACTCTCTCCAGAATTGGTCACCGAGATAACAGAGAATTCCAAATTTCTGGCGGTATGTGTTTCCGACCATTCTTGTTCATTTAATTCGTTTTAGTTATGCTTAATTATCAAAGTAGAACAAGTGAAAATTTTGGGTAATCGAGTTCTGATTTCAATAATGAAGCTAGTGTTGATGATGATTCGTTTAGTAATTAAGTATAATGATAAGCGGATTCTAAACATGTTAGACACACAGTCCAGTGGAGGACTGTGTGCATAAACAACATACCCTACCCGACTTCGAGTCCTCGTTCATCCACCAAGTTCTTTTCTGATTAATATGTTTTCCGCAGTAAGTATTCACATATAAAATAATTATAGGAGTCAATGGGTTAGACACCCAGCCCAGTTGGTTGGGCTGGGTGCAAGTTATTGCTAAGGGTGCAGGTTCGAGGCTGTTTTGAGGACCGGTTCGATTGGTTTCCAAACTTTTTAAAATTAATTATTTTCTGAAATAAGCTAAGGAGTCTATAAGTTTAATAAAAATCAGTATATTAACCAGGTTAGACACACAGTCCAGCGGTGGACTGTGTGCAACACTAAACAACGGGTCCCGGGTTCGAGACCTGTTGTGTGCACCGATCCGATATAATTAAATCCTTTTTAAAAATAAATGATTTCTGATTAAATTAAATAGTATATAAATATAATTAAAAACATAAATATTTCGGGTTAGACACGTAGCTCAGTTGGTAGAGCTGCGTGCACGCGTACGGGAGGTCACGAGTTCGAACCTCACTCAGCGCAAACAAACACAAGGTCCGAACCGGTCAACGGTCAACTGGTCAACGATCAACTGGTCAAAAAGTCAAAAAATTTTATTTTCTTTTATTTATTTATTTTATTTAAAAATCAATTAAAAATACTTAAAAATAATATTTTTAAAGTTAGAAAATTTCCTTGAACTCACAAAAATAAACCTAACAATCCCAATAAGAACACTAATTAAAAATATTAATCTCAAATAAAAGTTTATTTATTTATCGAACTATTATGTTATTATTTAGGTTAGTTCCCTTGCCGGTTAAATCCGAATTCGTGCGCATTCATCATCAAACCAAGAAACGCACCCACTGTGAGTGAATTCTTACAAATTCCCCTTTTTATTCATGTTTTGGGGTGTATCATGTGTCGCTTAAACTAATTCGCTTATTCAAATTCGTGCTATACCATATTATGATCTAAACTTAGAATGTAAATATTGTTTGTTGTGATGTATTACATATTGTCAAGTTGTATGCAAATTATTTGTTAGGCCCATCAGTTCCTCGTGAGAGACGAGTTAAACAACGCGTGCCTTAAAACTCATTCATTAGGCCCATCAGTTCGTAGAACAACGCGTGCCTCAAAACTCATTCATTAGGCCCATCAGTTCCTCGTGGGAGACGAGTTGAACAACGCGTGCCTCAAAATAATCAGTTGTTGTATGTGTGTGCAATATTTAATATTATGTGTATTGTGAATAAATTTACATCTACATTTACTCATATGTGGTTATGCACTTTATCTTATAATCAATACAATAAACTCGTTTAAATGTTTTTCATAGGATTCACTCGCCAACTTTTTGTTGACCCAAAAACCATTTTTACACATGATACAGGTGGACAGGATGAAGCAAGGAACACATAGGAAAGTGCCTTAGAAGAAAAATAATGAAGTCTAGAAAGATGTATAGAACATGTTGTACTTGTATGATTTGATTGTATGATCTTCTTTAAAATTGTAATAATAAATATGAAACATTATAATAATTGTCATGAGCTTTGATGAAAACCCAATCATGCCCCGATCACCTTTTTCTGCTGCGGGTCGGGGTGTGACACTTATTTTAGAAAATAAATATTTGTATCATAATTCGGAGCGTTAAAACATAACAAAAATATATGTGTGTGTGTGTATATATATATATTATTGATTCTTATTCGTTATTCGTGTAACGCCTCGTATCTTCGTATTTCTATTTTAAAAATGTCTGTATCCGTATTCTAATTTTAGAAACCTTACATTCGTATTTTAATTTCAATCTCACAACTCGGGGCATTAATCATAATAAAATTCATATTTTATACATTTTTTTTATTCACACAATCGATCATTTAAATACGTTTTTCTACGCAAACCGACACAATTATACGTATAAATACTTATACGCACATCCTCAATACTTGAATTATACTTTTATACTTTTTATATACTTAATTCACCATCAAGTCAGGAGTGATATCCACATCTTGATGGGAGTTTCATTTCATAATCTAGTGGGTCCTTATTGATGATTCGAGATTATATCTTGATATGTTCAATAAACCACAATTTGGGGACGAAATCTTCAAGCCAGGATTGACATCCACACCTTGATGACTAGTTCCGCTTCTCAATTTTCAATCTCGCCAAAGTTTCGTATTTTTCGATCAAATTAGGGACATGTACTAACTGGAAGGGTAAAGTACCGTTAATCGCTTGGCGACGAGAGTATTATACCTATTAGGCCAAATCATGTCTCCCTAATTCGAAAGGACTTACGAGTCACTTTGGAATAGTCGAAGTTTCTAAAACCGAAACACTCCAACATTTTAACAAGCCTCTCTTTTATGCTATCTTACATTTTATGCTATATAATTCTTATTCCTTCATTTTTTTTAATGTCACACTATACTAAAATCAAATTTATGCACGACAAACTTCGCATTTATACTAAATCTATTACGCAACGATTCTATAGGTGCATACTAAACATCATACTTGATTTGGGATTACTGGAACATTATATGTGATAAACTCGTTATAAAACCACACCTTAACATGTATAGCACTATGCGTAGTGCTATAGGAGTAGCGCACCGCCCTTGAGACTTGGGGTCATGTTAAGTAAACTATTTCATACCAAGTAAACTATTTTACACTATGATTCAACAATATTGACTAGTCAACATTGCGTACACGATGGTTTGACTTGTTTATTCACATGTTTATGTGGTAGACTCGTCATTAACTTTGATCAAGCCACACCTTAACATATATATAGCTTGTGTAGCGCTATAGGAGTGATGCACGCCCGTATTCTTGAGGTCATTTTAAGTAAACTATTTTACACCCTCTTCGTTTTAACGATGATGGGTAGTCTACATTGCGGTACACGATGGTTTGACCTGTTTATTCACATGCCAGTAATCCGTTAATCTTGGTTAAACTAAAATATACCATCTGTATTGTACACGAATGTGTTAATACGCACACTTACACTTATACTCATACTTATACAGTATACTCTCTCATACTTAAATGCAATTATACTTATATACTTGAGACTCTATAAATGCTATCATTCTCACTTGTAATACGTTAATAAACCCTAATCGTGACACGGAACGTAACATGACACCGATTAGCGAAACAGAAGTAATATAGTATAAACATGGTGGATACGCCGGGGTACTTCCTATATATAAGTGTTACTACCATATTACCAAACTTTCGTAAAACGTGCCATGAGAAATTCGGTGTTTCACTACTATGTTTAATACAAACTTTAACCACTCACAACCTATTTCGAGATTATACCCATACATGCTTCAAAATGCCCTAATATTCTAAAGTCTCCCTCTTAAATAAATTTCGGGACGAAATTTCCTAAAGTAGGGGAGACTGTAACGCCTAGCTTTTTCGCATCCTTATTTTAGAAAATAAATATTTGTATCATAATTCGGGGCGTTAAAACATTATAAAAAATATATGTGTGTGTGTATGTATATATTATTAATTGTTATTCGTTATTCGTGTAACGCCTCGTATCTTCGTATTTCTATTTTAAAAATGTCCGTATCCATATTCTAATTTTAGAAACCTTACATTCATATTTTAATTTCAATCTCACAACTCGAGGCATTAATCATAATAAAATTCATATTTTTATACATATTTTTTATTCACACAACCGATCATTTAAATACGTATTTATACGCAAACCGACACAATGATACGTATAAATACTTATACGCACATCCTCAATACTTGAATTATACTTTTATACTTTTTATATACTCAAATACATAACATATACTCAAGAAATACCAATAAATACACCAATCATCTTTTCCACCTCATCAATCCACTTCCATCTTTTTTTAACCAATCATATTTCACCATTTTCCACCTCCTTTCTCCACCAATCATCTTTTCAATCCTCTTCCACATTTTTTAGCCAATCATATTTCACCCTTTTCCACCTTCTCTACCTATAAACACCAACCTCCTTCTACCATTTTATTCACACCATTCTTCTCTCCATCTCTCTAATTCTCTCAATATTTCTAAATCAAGAATTCTAAGAATTCTAAAAGGATACTAAGTGTTCCAACCATTCTTCTCTCAACCTCTCTACTTCTCTCAAATCTTCCAAGCAAGGAAGATAACTCTAAGAGTTCTAAAATAAAACACTAAGTGTTTTAAAGGAAGCTTTGAAGCTCCAACCTCCAACTCTTCACGGAATCACCAAAGTAAACTTTGCAAAACTGTGAGCATACTCGACCCCCTTTTTACACTTTAATGCATTTTGGGGTGCAACATGTATAAATTACAAAATTTATTTTAAACAAAATTAAATGTGTTCATAATACCAAATGTGCCATCAGTTACGCTTATGTGAGTTATATGTGTTAGTTTAAACTCGTCTATACATGCTACTTGTTATGCTTGAGTTTGTTTATGCTTATTAGCTTTGACTTGTATTCTCGTGATATCGTTATGCTTAGAATACTATGCATGCTAGTTAAGGAATTCGATTATATGCTATTGTTATGCGAAAGTGGTCTACATATTCGTGCGACTCGACTTGAATATATACTTGTCACAATCAAAACCAACTTTTATACTTATAATTAATTTCAAACTTGTATGCTCGCCAATACTTTTGTATTGATCTATGCTTTTAATACATGTTGCAAAAACTTGGATGACACATGGAATCTAGTAGGATTGCCTAGAAACGCATTTAAACTTTAAATACTTATTGTATTGTATTTGTTTCAAACATGTATTTCGTTTCAATATCTTGTATTAAATCGTTATCAATGAAATGAAATTATCTTTGTAACGTGTCGGGATCTAAATTTTGTATGGTTGATTTAAACTATGTAAAAAGGTAATTATTAAACACTTGACACAATTAGCGTTATTAAACCTCTTGCAATCTAGTTTTCATCTCATCCCGATGTTTCCGCCATCGGTTGGGGTGTGACAACTATAACCCTCTGGAGTTATAGAACATGGTCATGTAGTAATCCGAATCGTTATGCAAGTATCCGTAAATATACCTAAAATGCCCTTTTGTTATAAACTAAGGTTTTGATCAATAACAAGCATATAAATGAGTTGTAAACTGAAATGTTAAACTAATGAACCTATTTTGATGTTAGTAATCTGGTCATAAACTATATTTTGATTATTTAACGTATTTAACACGTTTAAAGTGACCAAATCGTCCTTTTGGCGTATAAAATGGTTTAAACATAGACTTGACATCAAAACTCAATACCTACTGATGTAATATCATTATTAGGATTATTTAGGATATTCATTCGGGTTGCAAACTGAGTTTAAGCTATAGTTTGCACATTATGTCCTTATATGACGATATTGCCCTTTCGGCACTTTAAATGGTTTTTAAACATTTTAACGGACCAAAACCTTATACTTACTGATATAATATATATAGATATATATTAATATATTTTGGTCATACAAACCTGATCACAACAACAATTTCACTTAAATATATTTTAAATCGTTATTTAGCGACTTAATCGCCTTTTCGGCGCATCATATGGTTTAAAACCATATTAGAGCATCAAGGATTGATACCTACTGATTTCAAAACATATTTTCAGAATATTAACAGTAGGTAGATGTCCCAAACTCGGATTCCCAAATAAGTTATCAAATTATGTGTGAATTGACCAAAATGCCCTTCCGGGACATAGATTGGTCTTAAACTATAAACCACACATATAATTGATACCCTACTGATATAACATTATAAAAGAAGTGTTTTTACAGAATGTTTATGACAATAACATCAGTTTACATATAAACTCATTTATTACATTGTAAAATGACCAAATTGCCCTTTTAAGGCATAGTTTGAATTTAAAACCGTAGCGGGCCAACATATTGATAACTTACTGATATCCTAACATATTGTAAACATAATGGCATATGGAACTTGTATAGGACTCACCCGGTTACCCGGTTTCGCTTATATGCATACGGTTCGGCCTACGTAACTAGTTTACGTAACCGAAACGGGTTTAAACTTATCGAGTTATTCTCAAATTCTAGAATGTAAAATCGTAACCCATATTATACAATTCCTAGTACTTGTCGGGTCCAAAATACATTCTTTTCCAATCATCGCTTAATCTAGCGTTTTCATATCGTTATCTTATTTTAAGTTAGCCGGTCTAAGTCAATGACTAAATAAGACCCGCTAGCTAACTAATCGGTTAATAATACCATCCATTCCAGACTAGAGGCTTCCAGTAGATTGTTTCCGGGCTAGTTATTTTGATTACGGCTGTGCTTTGCTATTTTCTTATTTACTAAAGATTTTGCAAGCCAAGTAAATACTTTAACTTATTTTCCCTTATACGTGCTTGGGATACGGTATAATAATACCGCATGGTTGGATATGGGATCAAAGACCATTGAGTCGGGAATTCAAAAAATCCATTTTAATTCGTATTGCTTAATATTAAACATTTGGGAGTTAAAACGACCATGTCCTGGATATCCACGGCTCATTTAATTGTAAATGGCCACGACCTAAGCACGAAATGTAGGCATACACCCGACAGATGCTAAAATAAATTATAACCCATTATGGGTGTACCTATTAAAGGTATTAAAGTGGTGTGTCGATTAATCATGTTCCCGACATAGTTTTTGGGCTCTAAATGTATTATTGGCATGTAAAACTGATAACATTAAAATAATTTATCCCAAGTTATTTATTAAAGAAAGTACCATTATGTACACTAAACGTTTTCGAAATGTTTTCAAAATGAGTCGGTTAAATGTATTTACCAGTGAAAACTGAAGTATTTTCAAAAGACTAAGCGCATGTGACAAGTATACGTAATTAGGCTGGAAGTGCTCGGCGAAGCTTAAGAGGAATTGCAATCCTTTGCTTAGAAGGCCTTAGTCTGTTAAATTCCCTTTTGTAATCACATTTCGATTCGCCCGTGGATCTAGTTACAAGCGTTGTATATTATTTTGAACTTTGAACATTCAAACGTTTGTAATAGTAATTATCCAGACTTCCTCTGTGTTATATTGTATTGTTTGGTAATGATGATATCAACTTACGTCACGATATTCCTCAACCGGGCCCACCGGGTGACACGTGGAAATTAGGGGTGTGACAAGGTTGGTATCAGAGCCAACTCTCGAGTGAATTAAACACTAGCCTTTTGTGTTTAATCTCGGGAATACATATTAACACATATCTCTTAGACTTCCGAGTCTAGACTTTGACCTAGGTTTAATCATTTTTCCATCTTATTATTCAAGCCTTGTACTTTATTCAACTTGTTTTTGAAGCAGGAATTATGCCACTTAAATTTAGATGCGGAGGAAAAGGCAAGGGGCCCATGAGGGGTGGACCCTCTATGACCGGACCATCTTTCAGACCACCTTTTAGACCCTCTCTAGCCGGAGCAGCTGATTTGCCTGATCACAATCCATACGAAGGATCCGGAGACTCTTCATCTCCATTCGAACCATATAGACATTCCATCTCACACGAATACTCCCCGCCCCAATCACACTCCCATCATTCTTACCATTCTCACCACTCCCACCAATCACACTATTCTCACTCCCATTCTCACCAAGTGTTCTTTAACTTCAATTTTGTCAACCTCGTTTACCAATCCTCACCTGAAACCCATCCATTCGACTCGCCAACACATATGGAGGAGGATTCCGATCCGGAATAATTTCCCCAAACCGGATCATATGGTCATCCCATCGAGCTGCTAGTGGCTCGAACTCTTTGGCGGGATCTCCGTTTCGAGGTCCCGATGATTATGAACAAAGATGGGCACAATATGTGTTCGTCAACACACCCTCATACCACAGCACTCCCCAACATCATGCTCCATCACCGCACCCTCAAATCGAGGATGTAGATATGCAACAGAGGATCAACCTCAGCCACCACCTGAGTCATCATCACAATCACGCCGAAGGCGTGGAGCACGCATGTCGGTGCGTGCCAGTGAAAGGTCGGGCTCGCTACCACCTTTGCCACCATCTTATCCAGTTATCCTGGAGGACCCGCAAATGGGTGGGCCCTCAAACACATCGCCAGTGGTGGAACCCCCGCCACAACCAGCTGTTGAGCCTCTGCCTTAACCACCTCTACCACCGCTGGATTTTGCCAACCCAATACCTGCTTATACAGGACCATTAGGGTTTAACTCTGTCGACCCTCCTGGCTTGTATAACTACATCCACCATGGTCTGGAGCAGGATCCTTATTATGATGAAGTTATTCATAATAAGCTTTGCCATTCCTCTTACCCTAGCTACCATCACTGCAGCCGCAGCAGCAGCAACCACAGGCTGCGCGTGGAAGAGCCTTTAATCTCAATCATCGTCAGGCTCAGAACGACAACAATGTTGTCAGTGGTATGTTCCTCATTAATGGTATTTATGCTTCATTTTTATTTGATACTGGTGCCGATAACTTTTTGTATCGTTAGAATTCGAAAAAGTTTGAAAATGTAAACGCGCTAAACTCCCAAAGCCTTTTGATGTTGAAGTTGCCACCGGAAGAACTGTTACCGTTAACTCCGTCTTAAGTGGTTGTACTCTCGATCTCAACAACCACATCTTCTCGATCAATCTCATACCTATGCAGTTAGGTAGCTTCGATATCATAGTAGGCATGGATTTTCTTTGTGAAAATCATGCTGAAGTTGTTTGTTTTGATAAAATGATTCGTATTCCTCTTCCAAACAGTGATCAACTCCATGTTTATGGTGAAACTCCCTCAAAGAAGTTGATGCTTATGTCATGTACTCAAGTGAGCAAGTGTTTGCGAAAGCAACACGTTGCATTCCTAGCCCACATCATGAACCCGGAGAAAGAAAAGAAAACCTGGAAAGACATACCCGTGGTTTGTAAATTTCCTAAAGTTTTCCCCAACAATTTACCTGGTTTACCCCCTACTCGTGATGTTGAATTCCGTATCGAATTTAATTCCCGGTGCTACTCCCGTTGCAAAAGCTCCTTATCGCCTTGCAGCATCCGAAATGCGCGAGCTGTCTAGCCAACTTCAAGAGCTTCTTGATAAAGGTTTCATACGCCCGAGCACTTCGCCATGGGGCGCACCCGTTCTTTTCGTGAAAAAGAAAGATGGGACGTTCCGAATGTGCATCGATTATCATGAACTTAATAAGCTTACGATAAAGAACCGCTACCCTCTTCCTCGAATCGACAACTTATTTGATCAGCTTCAAGGTGCTACTTGTTTTTCAAAAATCGAATTACGTCTGGTTATCATCAGTTGCGTGTGTTGGAAGAAGATATTCCGAAAACTGCCTTTCGTACTTGTTATGGCCATTTCGAATTCGTGGTCATGCCTTTTGGTCTCACCAATGCACCTGCGGTCTTCATGGATTTGATGAACCGTGTGTGTAAAGCCTTCTTAGATCGTTTCGTCATTGTGTTTATCGATGACATCCTTATTTACTCGAAGTCGAGAGACGAACACGCGCGCCATCTTTGTTTAGTCCTCGAACTTCTCCAAGGTAATCATCTTTATGCCAAGTTCTCTAAGTGTGAATTCTGGCTCAAAGAAGTCCAATTCCTTGGTCATATTGTTAACAGTCAATAAATTCACGTCGAACCTTCAAAGATAGAAGCTGTAAAGAGTTGGATTACGCTGAAGAATGCATCTGAAATCCCTTACTACCGTCGATTCATCGCTGACTTTTCAAAAATCGTCGTTCCGCTTACCGCATTAACTCATAAGGAGAAGCCTTTCGTTTGGGATTCCAAACAAGAGGAAGCCTTCCAAACTCTCAAGCGTATGCTATGCAACGCTCCCGTACTCGCTCTACCTGACGGAAACGACGATTTCGTTGTTTATTGCGATGCCTCAAATCTTGGTCTCGGTGGTGTTCTTATGCAACGAGACAAGGTTATCGCGTATGCATCTCGACAACTCAAAATCCACAAGAAGAACTACACTACCCACGATCTCGAACTCAGTGCAGTTGTTTTTGCATTAAAGATATGGCGACACAACCTTTATGGTACTAAGTGTACGGTCTTCACCGATCATAAGAGCTTACAACATATCTTTAATAAAAAAGAATTAAACATGCGCCAACGCAGATGGGTTGAACTTCTCAATGATTACGATTGTGAGATACGCTACCATCCTGGCAAAGCAAACGTCGTAGCCGATGCTCTCAGTCGACGAAGCTATGTGTATAGTGTTCGTGACTCTCAAGCTTTAAATGACCTCGAAATTCTGATTCGCTCCGCCCAGTTGATATATCTTAAAATATACACATTTTAGGTGTCGAATTCCCTACATTTCGAGTGTTTTATACACGGTTTTCCCACGATTTGGATACTTAATCGTTTGATTTGTGAATTTGCAGGATTTGGTGAATAACCTGCTTGTATTGTGGTGAAAACGAGAAGAAGCGGAGCAGCGGAGATTACACGGAAAGACGTGTCAGGAGAACAAAGAAAAATAATAAAATATTGCTGCCCAGGAGCTCTTACGGACCGCAAGGTAATACCCCTTAAGGTTCGTAAGAGGTAAATCGCGCGTTGACTTTCTTAGGCTTACGGACGCAAGACCTTGGTCCATACGGTCCGTAAGGGATGCGAATTTCGTGAAAATTGTTATAAAATCTACACAGTCGCTAGGGTTTGGGGTATTCGATATTCAGGCGAACTTGGAGCATTTTCGGACGAACATAGAGCATATTGAAGCAGGGTGAAGGTCTAGGAAGCTTCTGGTTCGAGTTTTGATCATATTCGGTTTGTTAAACACTTGTTTTTCTGTTTCTTTTCGACTTTGATCATGACTTCAGTTGTTTTCAGAATTATTTCAGTTGTGTTGTTGAACAATATGAGTGGCTAAACTGTTTTACTACTTAGGTTGAGATGAACTAGTTGATTGTATTGTGATTTTGACATGATTTTGGCTATTTGATATGATTTACATAACTTTGCCTTGTGATTGATCTTGATATTGCATGTTGGTGTGTTTTGATTGATTTTTAGTTGATGAATTCAGCGGTTTAGGCATATAGAAATATCCCCTAAACTTAGAGTTTATTTTGAATCGTTAATCTTAGGGTTTTCGGTTTAGATATTGAGTTGAGAAATTGACCAATTCAACTAATAATTAAAATCAAGATATTAAAACCTGTATCCTCATTTGATGACTCGAGAGACAATTTAGGTGACCTAGGTTATTAGCTAATCATTGGTGGGTAGATTGGGTGACCGAGAGCTCAGGCTCATTTATTACATCGTGGTTAAGGTTTCCTAGAATTTCAAGTATCAAGGTTTGGTTTGCTTTGCGTTTTGAGGGTTTCGGGAGCCATAGATACTTTCTTTCCTCGAATCTCGTAGGATTTGGTATCGATAGGTCGAGCCGGTTCGTTCTAGCACTTCACATTTAGTCTTTATCTTTCGTTTGGTACATCTCTAGCGGGGGGTCATTCGAGGGAGTAGGATATTTAGCCATTGTCACTGTCAGATTAGCGTTGCATGATTCTAGGGATTCGACACCTAGGTAGTCATTTTCTCATATATATTTGATCATTGTTTGCTCTCGTGTTCGTGTCTGTTTCACGTTGTTTGTCGTGTTTGCCATTTTCATAATCAATTAGGTTATTAGTTAAACACCAAAAGTCAAATCAACTTTGGCTTTGTATTCGATAGAGGTTTAGTATCTAAAGTTCGCATATAGTGTCCACGGATTGATACTCGGTCTTGCTATCTACACTACGCCGCGACCGGTGCACTTGCCGATTGTGTGTGGTCTAGGTTGTGATTCCTTTTAAAAACTTGTTTGATTTTTACATACACATTTCACACATCACCAGTTTACTTGTTTTAACGAGAATACCCTGCAAGAAGAAATGAAATGTGGTGCCGAAACCCAACTCGTAGTTAAACCAAATGGTATTTATTATTATCTTGATCGTATTTGGATTCCTAGCTGTGATAATCTTCGTGAATTGCTAATGACCGAAGCTCATAAATCTCGATACTCCATTCACTCCGGAGCCGACAAGATGTACCAGGACCTTCGTCATAAGTATTGGTGGTCGGGCATGAAAAAGGATATCGCTTTATACGTCTCAAAGTGCTTAACTTGCTCGAAAGTTAAAGCAGAGCATCAAAGGCCCTCTGGTTGCTCTAACAACCCGAAATCCCGATGTGGAAGTAGGAGAGCATAGCTATGGACTTCGTTAAGAAACTCCCTTGCACCTCCTCTGGTTACGATAGCATTTGGGTTATCGTTGATCGTCTTACTAAATCCGCTCACTTTATTGCCATACGAGAGGACTTTAAGGTAGAACGATTAGCACGAATCTATACCGACAAAGTCATTTGTCGACACGGGACGCCTCGTGATACCATCTCTGTCCGTGATGGTCGCTTTACCTCACGTCTCAGGGACACTTTTCAATCCGCTCTCGGTACTAAGCTTAATCTCAGTACCGCTTTTCACCCTCAAACCGACGGTCAGACTAAGCGCACGATCCGCACCCTCGAAGACATGCTTCGTGCGTGCATCATAGATTTCGGTGGTAATTAGGATACGCATTTACCTTTAATAGAATTCTCGTACAATAATAGTTATCATACTAGTATTCAAATGGCTCCTTTTGAGGCATTGTATGGAAGAAAATGTCGATCGCCTATTGCATGGCACGAGATCGGAGAAGCACAGGTCACCGGTCCCGAGCTAATTCAAGAAACGACAGACAAGATTCTCCAAATCAAGGAGAATCTCTTGAAAGCTCGGAGTCGCCAAAAGAGTTATGCCGATAAACGCCGCAAGCCCCTACAGTTCGAAATTGTAGATCACGTTCTCTTAAAGGTTGCACCTTGGAAAGGAGTGATCTGCTTGGAAAGAAAGGGAAACTAGCGCCACGATACTTGGGTCCCTTTAAGATTCTGGAAAGAATTGGCAAAGTGGCCTAACGACTCGAATAACTGGAGGAACTCAACAACGTACATCCGACTTTCCACGTCACAAACCTCAAGAAATGCCTAGCTGAAGAAAATCTTCATGTTCCACTCGAAGATTTGCAAATAAACGAGACTCTTCATTTCGTGGAAAAGCTAGTAGAAATCATGGACCGAGAGAACAAGAAACTTTGACGCTCTTGCATTCCTATTGTGAAAGTCCGATGGGAAGGCAAACACGGTGCCGAGTTTACTTGGGAATTGGAAAGTGATATGAAAGCTAAATATCCACATCTCTTTGTTACGGCTACTGCTTAAATTTCGGGATGAAATTTCCTAAAGTAGGGGAGCTGTAACAACTCGAAATTTCGTTGTTAATTGTTTTATTATATTTCTGTGTATCTTCCGTTTGTATCTATCGTTGTACTCCGAGATTTGATTATGGAAGGTTATGTTAAAGGAATTATATTATGTCACAATATTATCACATCTAATCGCTCATTAAACGCTAAATCAAACGCAATCACAAGTAACTATGTTATTTTAATAGCCGAGCGTGTTGTTGTACAACAATCACTTGTGCCATCGCATCGCAAAACACAGTTAATTATGTGGAATTATGTTTTATGTGTGTTATATTTGTTTATGTTTTGGAATATGTAACACCTCATAAAAACCCGTCCTGTAAAATTCCGACACGTGTTCCACTAATCCTCGTATGCCACGTGCTAAAACGAGAGGGAACAAATGCATCGTTACGTTATTTTATAACCTCTAAAAGACAAATTAATAGTTAAAAGACTAAAAGTGTCAACATGCTCAAACTAAGCCTCTGAGTGACCTTTTAATAAACCGAGAGTCTTAAAATATTATTCATACTCTTATGTGTGCCTATTATATGCCAATGAAGGTTTTACGCACTAATTATAACGTTTCACGCAAGTTTGGAAGTCCAAGGACTATTCCTGACAAACTATGGAAACTTACCGATTCTCGTATTTTTTAATACAGGCCCTATATGTAAATCCAAATATGTCTATTCAATAAAATCTTGTGTTTTATTGATAAGGATGTGAGGATGTCCATTGTTGCGAAATTACGATCGTTTTGGTGTCTGTTTAAGCGTTTTACGCATTTTAGCGAAACGCGCAACCGTACAACCAAACAAACTGATATCTGGGATATTTCCGGATATAATTCAAGTCACATATGCCCTAACACCTTTATTGAGCCTTGAAATCAGGTTAAAAGGGGTTACGGGTGACAAAACGCAACGAAACAAGTCCAAGGGCCAAAACTGTCAAAAAGTGAAACTTGGGTTGCTGAGCTGGGTCCATACGGACCGTAAGGCTGGACCCTTAGGGTCCGTAAGACCATCTGTAGATATGAAAATTCTGAATCATCATGTTTAAGCTCACAACTCGACACCTATCTTGTTCTTGCCACCTTTAACCTAGTTTTGACACCTCTAGGACACATGTAAGCATCCTATGATGCCTCTAACACCTGTAAATCATCCACAAATCCTTCAAACATTATAATTATATGATTATCATATGGGTTCAGGTTTGCATCTTTTCAATCCTTTCTCCAATAATCTAGTGCTCTTTTCATAGTTTGTTCTTTGGTTTAGATTTTCATAGCCAAAAGTCAAGTGTTTTCGATAAACGCTTTGACTTTCGATTAAAACTATTATGGTCCAGCCATGGATCAATCCGAATGTGGCTATGTGATCGTAAATAGGTAGGTGTTAATCCCTAAAAAGGGCACCTCCTAATTACCACGTTTGCTATATCAATTGACGAGTCAAAAATATATATTTTTAAAAGTTAACGGGTCAGATTTTAGAAATATTCATAAACTAAGTTAAAGGTTTTCTAAAATATGTTTTAACACAAAAAACTTGGCAATAAACATTAGAACATGAGTAAACAAGTTCGGCTCGTCAATTTCAGTTTTTGGATCGATTCGCAATCGAAAGTCGCGAAGTTTGACTTCTGCGTTGACTTTCGATTATGAATCAAATTAGATTTGTATGCTACTGATTTAAGGTCTCGTTATGATCGTATTATGATGTAGCATAACCCTCTGAGATTATATTACATGATAATAATAGTTATCCGAGTTTTATGCGAGTTTCAGCAAATATGCCATACTTTGACTATTTCGCCATTTTATTTAAAAATAAGGTTTTAAAAGCCAACAAACTTCCAAATGATTAGGTTACTGATATGTTAACATGTTTAACATATTTTGATGTTACAAATCTGATCATAAATCAAGTTTTCGTAATATATCGTAAATAAAACTTTAAAGTTACCGTAAAGCCCTTTCGGGGCATAGAACGGTTTTAAATATAAATTTTCATACCAAACTTATTGCCTACTTATGTAATATGATAATTAGGATATTTTGGGATATTATTTCAGTTTATAAGCTGAGTTTATGCACAAGCTCTTGTATTACGCTCTCAAATGACGATAACGCCCTTACGGCACCTAAAATGGTTTTTAATCATGATTTTCATACAAAAACTTTTACATACTGATGTTTTATATTAAATAACATATTATAGATATTTAAACCTGTTCAAAACATCAGTTTTCACAAAATACCGCAAATATCGTCATTTAACGACTTTTACGCCTTTTCGGCGCATAGTATGGTTTTAAACCGTATTTACCAACCAAGGCTTGTTACCTACTGATTTTATAACTCATTTAAAGTATTATTACAGTAGGTGTCTATTATAAACTCAGAATCCCAAATAAGCTTTCGAAAAAATGTGTGAAATTACCAAAATGCCCCTACGATGCATCATTTGGTCTTAAACTATAAAACACACATATGTTTGACATCGTACTGATATTATATCATAAATAAAGTATTTTCACAGAATAAATATGGTCGTAACATCAGATTATACGCAAGTTCCTTTTATACGTCGCTAAATGACCAAAACGCCCTTTTGAGGCATTGTTTGATTTTAAAACTATAACTGGCATACAAGTTGATATCCTATGGATATTATAACTTGTTTAAAGTATATTGGCATATGGAACTCGTTCATGACTCATCCGGTTACCGGTATCGCTTATATGCGTACGGTTAAGCCTACAAGGCTAGTTTACGTAATTTAACCGAAACGGGTTTAACCTTATCATTTTATCTCAAAATCCAGAATGTTATTAGTTTACCCATATTACACAAGTCTTAGTACTTGTTGGGTCTAAATTACATTCTGTTCCGGTCATCGCTAAATCAAGCGTATCGTACCGTTCTTAATACTTTAAACTAGCCGATCCAAGTCAATGACTTAAATAAGATCCGCTAGCATTCTAATTGGTTATTTATACCATCATTCCAGACTAGGGCCTTCCGGTAAATTGTACCTACGCTTAATTAATTGGATATGGCTATGCTTATTATATTTCTTATTTAAAAGGACTTGCTAAGCTCAGGTAAATACTCTTAACCTATTTTCCCTATACGGGCTTAGAATACGGTAAAATATTTACCGCATGGTCGGGTATGGGATTCGAAGACCTATGTGTCGGGAAATTCAAATAACCCGTTTTGATTCGTATTGCTTGACTTAAACATTGGGGGTTAATGCGACCGTGTCCTGCATATCCTTGACTCATTTAATTGTAAGTGGCCACGACCTAAGCACGGGGTGTAGGATACACCTGACAGATGCGAAATGGTTTAAATAAATGAAATATACCCAATATGGTTGTTCCTAATAAAGGAACAAATTATATATTTACAACCCATTGTGGGTTTTGCCAATAAGGGAATAGGTGGTGTGTCGGTTAATCATGAACCGGCAAAGATTCTGGTCCCCGTATGTATGTCAAGTTATGTAAAACTGATAACATGAGATATAGTTTGTCCCAAGTTAAACATTAAACAAATGTACCAATGTGTACATAAAAATGATTTTGAAATGTTTTCAAAATGTGTCGGTTGATTGTATTTACCAGTGAAAACTAACGTATTTTCAAAATAATTAAACTACAGGTACAAATACGTAAATAGGCTGGAAGCTGCTCAGTAGCAACATAAAGGATCTTGCAAGTCCTTAGATGTGCCAAGTCTGTTAATCATCTTTTGGCTATATTTTCGATCTGCTTGTGGATCGTCATTACAAACCATTGTCGTTATATTTTGAACTTTGAATATTTCGGTTTGTAGTGATATTTTATATTCAAGACTTCCGTTGTGCTATTCTCTGTTATGTGGTTATGATAATATAAACATACGTCAAATATTTCCCTCTGGGCCCACCGGGTTACACGTGTAAATCGGGGTGTGACAGAATACTATCGCTAAAAGGCTCACGCGCTCACGCACCTCGCTCTCTCTCAAAATCAATGGGTATATAACGCTTAACGCTTCGATAAAACGCTTAATATAACTATCTAATACGAACCGAATCGCTAAACGAACACCTAACGTGAAAATAACGAACGAAAGTTAGCCTTTTGGCCAAGTTCGGCCGAACTTGATTTCATCAAGTTCGCCCGAACTTGTTCTGGCCATCAGAATCCCAAATTTACAGCAAGTTCGCTCGAACTTGCACTTTCCAAGGCTGAACTGGCCAAGTTCGCCCGAACTTGTGCCAAGTTCGCTTGGAAAGTGACAAGTTCGGCCGAAGTTGATCACATCAAGTTCGCCCGAACTTGTTCTGGCCATCAGAATCCCAAATTTACAGCAAGTTCGCTCGAACTTGCACTTTCCAAGGCTGAACTGGCCAAGTTCGCCCGAACTTGTGCCAAGTTCGCTTGGAAAGTGACAAGTTCGGCCGAAGTTGATCACTGATACTCTCAAAACCTCACCTCCTATAAATACCCAACTCCTCTCCTCATTTGAACTTACTGCTAACTTCGCCCGAAACCTCATGAAACCGAAAACCCTCGATTTCCAAGTAAGAATCAACTCATTTTCAAGCTACAACAACGTTTTCAATGATTTTGCACAAGGTTTAAACTTCGATTTCATCAAAACTCTTCTGTTTACGAAAACCTTCATCTTTTTCTACAAAACTTCTGTTTTTCACTTAGATCCATACTTAGATCTAAGTAAAACCCCTTTTAAACATCGATTTTCACACAAATTCGGACTAAATGACGTATGTTTCATTCACTTTGAAGTGGAACGAGGCGTTTTCAAGAAAGTTAGCCTTTTGGCCAAGTTCGGCCGAACTTGATTACATCAAGTTCGTCCGAACTTGTTCTGGCCATCAGAATACCAAATTTACAGCAAGTTCGCTCGAACTTGCACTTTCCAAGGCTGAACTGGCCAAGTTCGCCCGAACTTGTGCCAAGTTCGCTTGGAAAGTGACAAGTTCGGCCGAAGTTGATCACTGATACTCTCAAAACCTCTCCTCCTATAAATACCCAACTCCTCTCCTCATTTGAACTTGCTGCTAACTTCGCCCGAAACCTCGTGAAACCGAAAACCCTTGATTTCCAAGTAAGAATCAACTCATTTTCAAGCTACAACAACGTTTTCAACGATTTTGCACAAGGTTTAAACTTCGATTTCATCAAAACTCTTCTGTTTACGAAAATCCTTCATCTTTTTCTACAAAACTTCTGTTTTTCACTTAGATCTAAGTAAAACCCCTTTTAAACATCGATTTTCACACATATTCGGACTAAATGACGTATGTTTCGTTCACTTTGAAGTGGAACGAGGCGTTTTCAAGAAAGATCTCAGATCCGGAAGCACAAGGACGAAATCGTCACTTTGCACAAACTGGACTAACCCGTACGAACCTTCGAGTTCGCCCGGATTAGTCCGAGTTTCTGTAAAATGGCTAAACTCACTCCAAAAGACCTCTCCAGCCTAAGTTTTACTCAGTGGCTTAAGGTTGGAGGGATAGACACTCGATTTCCTCAGCAAACGATGCAAAAACGCACGATTTGGATGCTAAAACAGTCAAGTTCGCTCGAACTTGTCACCAGATTGGTGACCAAGTTCGCCCGAACTTGATCAACATTTGACAGAAAAGCACACAAGTTCACCCGAACTTATATTGATTCCAAGGAATCAGGGCAAGTTTGCCCGAACTTGTATCCCCCCTCATCAAACAGGGCAAGTTCGCCCGAACTTGTGCCTCCAGTAAGTCTAAACAGTCAAGTTCACCCGAACTTGTACCAAATCCAAGAGATTTGGTACAACTTCGCCCGAACTTGTACTCTGCTCCTTCACGTTTCAACTGTTTAAGCAATTCAGAAAACTGATGCACTTCTGTTCGCTTACAGGCTGATCCGGCGCTCTCCTCAACTTACATCAGATCCCACCTCTCTCTCTCTCTCTCTAAACGCACCAACTGTGAGTATACTTGAACCCTTTTACGCTTAAACGCAATTTTGGGTGTCACATATGTTCGTATATCAAATCACATCACACAAACTCAAACGCTTATTCGCAATCCGCTATACATGACTATACATGAAATCTGCTGAATTGTATGTGTTACTTGATTGCTAGTACGCCACCCTTAACATGATAGCTTGCTAGAGGTTGACCCGTCACCCGGAGGCCCGGGTTGTTAAGGCTCGCATTTTATTTTCTCATTTAATTTTCTTTAGGACGTGGACACTTGTTCGCGTGCCTCTCACTCGCGGTTTGTTGGTTTACTTGAATCTAAGTAGATACATAGTTCACATCACTTACGTAATGTCATGCGGTGTATACTAAACGCTTTTATATCTATTATGTACGCAAACATGTATGCTCACCTTTACTTAATTGTATTGACGTTTTATTTTAACATATGTGGCAGGTTGAGGATATTTGCTACGAATGCTTTGATTTAGGATTGCCTTTATAAAATCATGTAATAAATCTAGAGAAGATCGGACTTGATGTGTTTTAAGGGATATTATATTTTGTAATGATTGAACGTGAAATATTGGTCAATTGTATGGGAAGTTGACTATTTAAAATATTGCATGATTAGTCGTTATGAAATTTCTCTTGAGAAAATCTGGTTCGCCTAGTGTCGCGCCCCGATGTTTCCGCCATCGGTTGGGGTGTGACACGGCTCGTCAATTCCAGGTCTAAGGTCGGTTCTCAGCCGAAAGTCGCAAAAGTTGACTTTTTCTTTGACTTTCAGTTCTGACCAGATATAGCAACCTTAGCTACTGTTCCTAAATTGCATTGTGACCATGTTATAGTATACTATAACCCTCTGGAGTTATAGAACATGGTCATGTAGTAATCCGAATCGTTATGCAAGTATCCGTAAATATGCCTAAAATGCCCTTTTGTTATAAACTAAGGTTTTGATCAATAACAAGCATATAAATGAGTTGTAAACTGAATTGTTAAACTAATGAACCTATTTTGATGTTAGTAATCTGGTCATAAACTATATTTTGATTATTTAACGTATTTAACACGTTTAAAGTGACCAAATCATCATTTTGGCGTATAAAATGGTTTAAACATAAACTTGACATCAAAACTCAGTACCTACTGATGTAATATCATTATTAGGATTATTTGAGATATTCATTCGGGTGCAAACTGAGTTTAAGCTATAGTTTGCACATTATGTCCTTAAATGACGATATTGCCCTTTCGGCACTTTAAATGGGTTTTAAACATTTTAATGGACCAAAACCTTATACTTACTAATATAATATATATATATATATATACGAACATATTTTGGTCATACAAACCTGATCACAACAACAGTTTCACTTAAGTACCATTTAAATCGTCATTTAGCAACTTAATCGCCTTTTCGGCGCATAATATGGTTTAAAACCATATTAGAGCATCAAGGCTTGATACCTACTGATTTCAATACATATTTTAAAAATATTAACAGCAGGTACATGTCCAAAACTCAGATTCCCGAAAAAGTTATCAAATTATGTGTGAATTGACCAAAATGCCCTTCCGGGACATAGATTGGTCTTAAACTATAAACCACACATATAATTGATACCCTACTGATATAACATCATAAAAGAAGTGTTTTTTTTTACATAATGGTTATGACAATAACATCCGTTTACATATAAACTCATTTATTACATTGTAAAATGACCAAATTGCCCTTTTAAGGCATAGTTTGATTTTAAAACCGTAACGGGCCAACATATTGATAAATTACTGATATCCTATCATATTATAAACATAATGGCATATGGAACTTGTATAGGACTCACCCGGTTACCCGGTTTCGCTTATATGCATAAGGTTCGGCCTACGTAACTAGTTTACGAAATCTAACCGAAACGGGTTTAACCTTATCAAGTTATTCTCAAATTCCAGAATGTAAAATGGTTACCCATATTATACAAGTCCTAGTAATTGTCAGGTCCAAGATACATTCTTTTTCGGTCATCGCTTAATCTAGCGTTTTCGTACCGTTATCTTATTTTAAGTTAGCCGGTCTAAGTCAATGACTAAATAAGACCCGCTAGCTAACTAATCGGTTAATAATACCATCCATTCCAGACTAGAGGCTTCCAGTAGATTGTTTCCGGGCTAGTTATTTTGATTACGGCTGTGCTTTGCTATTTTCTTATTTACTAAAGATTTTGCAAGCCAGGTAAATACTTTAACTTATTTTCCCTTATACGTGCTTGGGATACGGTATAATAATACCGCATGGTTGGATATGGGATCAAAGACCAATGAGTCGGGAATTCAAAAAATCCATTTTAATTCGTATTGCTTAATATTAAAACATTTGGGAGTTAAACGACCATGTCCTGGATATCCACGGCTCATTTAATTGTAAATGGCCACGACCTAAGAACGGGATGTAGGCATACACCCGACAGATGCTAAAAATAAATTATAACCCGTTATGGGTGTACCTATTAAAGGTATTAAAGTGTTGTGTCGATTAATCATGTTCCCGACATAGTTTTCGGGCTCTAAATGTATTATTGGCTAACATTAAAATAATTTATCCCAAATTATTTATTAAACAAAGTACCATTGTGTACACTAAATGTTTTCGAAATGTTTTCAAAATGAGTCGGTTAAATGTATTTACCAGTGAAACTGAAGTATTTTCAAAAGACTAAGCGCAGGTGACAAGTATACGTAATTAGTCTGGTTAGCGAAGATTAAGAGGAATTGCAATCCTTTGCTTAGAAGGCCTTAGTCTGTTAAATTCCCTTTTGTAATCACATTTCGATCCGCCCGTGGATCTAGTTACAAGCGTTGTATATTATTTTGAACTTTGAACATTCAAACGTTTGTAATAGTAATTATCCAGACCTCCTCTGTGTTATATTGTATTGTTTGGTAATGATGATATCAACTTACGTCACGATATTCCCCAACCGGACCCACCGGGTTACACGTGGAAATTAGGGGTGTGACATACAAGCCTGAGATACACACATGGGAGGGCTCCCATATCCCAACCAATCGCACTAGAAAAGGACAAGGTTTCCTTGCTATCCACTCTTACACCAAAAGTCGTTGACTTTGAGTAGTTATTTTTAATCCAAAAACAAGATGGAAGCATCTAAGAATCCTTGCCATGTTGAGAACGTTCTCTTTAGTCCATTCGCCAATTGAAAGCACATCATCCACAAAAAGGAGATAGAAAATGATAGTCCCCCATTAGGACCAGAGATCCCTTTACAAATCCCAATTTCAACCGCTTTGTTTATCATAGATGCCAATTCTCCATACCAATAATAAAGAGAAATGGGGAAAGACGATTACCTTGTCTTATGCCTTTTTGGAAATCGGACTTAAAAGTGGAGGAACCATTAACTAACACAGAAGATCTTGCCGAGGCTAAAATTCCTTTAACCCAAGTCCTCGATTTCGGGGGGAAATTCATTTGCCCCAACATAGAAATGATGAAATTTCAATTGATATTGTTAAAAGCCTTTTCAAAATCAATCTTCAAAACAAGGGCTTTTGATTTGATTTTTTTCAATTCAGGAAAGCATTAGGTTAATGATCAAGGGCCAATCAATAATCAGTCCCTTATTTGACCCTCATCGATTAAATAATCCCCATGATTTGTATTGAGGTTTTCTTAATTTCCTTAAATCCGTTCGCAAGACCCATCACAATCCGCACACGTTTTTTACACGTTTTTGTCACTCTGTTTTTACGATGGAAGTATCATAAATCACCAAAATGTACAACAATACAATTAGCAAGTAGCTAAAGAAAGAACAAAAAGACACCATAAGAAATACAATTAACAAGAATTGAAAACAGTGAATTTTAATTTTTAAATTCGGATGTTGTAGGACATGGGTTACAATTATAATAAAAAATATATAAAAAATGTAAAGATACCCTCTTTACATAATTTAGAAAATTGTAGTAAATATGTACTGTGTACAAATCCTAACGAAAATAACATATAATACAACATATATGTACTGTGTACAAATCCTAACGAAAATTTATTCAAACTATGGTCTTCAACAAGAGCATTAACCGCGTCTTCTTGTATAGTTTGTTATGTTTTTAGTCCGTCATATAGGCTTCAACGAGGTCTTGAACCACATCTTCTTGTACAATAATTTCCCACAAAAAGAACATACAAATGTTGACGGTTGTGGCTGAGGCATGTGTTCAACACGCTTCCCTTAAAACAGATTTCGCGCCTCTACTAAAGACGACGCGTCTGTCTCCCAGGGTACAACAGCCGAAGCAGTCTGTACTGCCGGAGAAGGCCACGTGCCCAAGGTTACACGAGGTAAAATCATAGTGTTAGAAATTTGGAAACTAAGAATTGAAAATGAAGTTCAATCGTATAGAGAAACTTATCTCTATATGTTCCCAACATATGGGTCATCAAGTACTTCTTCTCCAAGGACTCTTCATGCGTACATATCTTTTTTTTGTATCTAGCCACATCAAAAGAGGCATATAGCCTACTAAGTATGCAAGAGTCATGGGTGGTGAAAAGTCCAACATAATTTTAGACTTAATTTTGCCATAAAATCTCTAATAAATTGTCATAAAAGAAACTCTACTCAAGAGTTGTCATCAATACATCACATGAAAAGCTTATTATTCTAATAGAAAATTAAAGAAGTGACATAAATAACTCTACTCAAGAGTTTGTCACTATATGTAGAATCACTAAATTTCCAAAATTTCCAACAATCTCCCACATAAATGGAGATTGATCAAAACACATAAAATTTTCAACGCAACCTCGACAGTTGAGTATTGCCGGATAAGTAGGTGTTCCCTTTGAACTTTCCGTTGTGAAGCATACTTAGCCTCCTAGCAATTTGTAGACGTTATGTCCTTGAACAAACCCCCATTTGTGTAGACGACAATACACTTCACACAATACTCTCCTTAGCTGGGTCATCCCCTCATAGTCGTGTCCAATAATGGTCGTGGAACACTTTCCTGGTTCTGCGAGAGCTCTAGGAATTGTGCCCCCAATTCCATTCGAAGCGACCCCACTTATCTCTAACATAGGTGATTCTCCTTAAATCATTAAAAGCATTATGGTTACCATGATTATGCAAAATCATTTACCACATAATATGCTTAGCCTCACACTTTGTCACTGAATTTCATAGAAATGAACTAAGACGTATTTAAACACCCTTTTATCGTTTAAGGGGTATATACAACCATATATACTAACTTATGCATATCAGCTATGCCCCTATGCTGACCACCCTTAGGCATATGAATTCGTTGTCCTGTTGAACTTAGATCTTGGGATCTCCAGTCAACTAAGTCAGGTTTCCTTCATACACCATTTTTCCATGGGCTTTAGTCTCATTCCATAACTTGATCTCAAGTAAACCCTCAGGTTGTTAGATCCATAACATTATCTTTGTCTTTGTCTAGTCACTACAAATAACTTTACGTATTTGAGATCAGTTGTCATAATGTGTTCTTAACCTGCAAGTTAATTTTGCCTATTGTCAACTTCTTAGACTATAACCTCAGTGGCCATATGAATCTGGTTATAATATATGTCTTTGTAAGATACGCATATCATTTAAGGCAACCACATCTCCATTATGCACTATGACCTTTGTGTCTTCCACTTAGTCGTCTGTTTGCAATGTTAGATTACAAAATCCTTATTGCCAAAATTTTATGATACAAATTCAAGACACCCCCACATTTAAGTGTTATTGGATAACATCCAGATGAGATAATGAAACAATTTCTACACACCCTTAGAGGGTTCTTTCTTAAATGGCTCCTCTCCCCGCATTTCTTGTCATTTGATCACCACTTTCGTAACTTCAATTATGACGAAATTTATACATATGATTGAACAAGATCAACCTCATCGTATCAATGAATTCAACTCATATTGAATTAGCTTACATAAGCTTCCGAGCTGACCAAAGAAACACATGCCATTGTCATAAGTTTGTCACCAACTTAGAATAATTCTTATTTAACATCTAGAAAAGCCTAGACAATGAGTTCTCCTCATTAGCTTTTCGAACAAACTCTTCAAAAGTTATATGTCTTTTCCTTATAATGAATGAAAATTCTCCCTCAACTTTGTCTATACACAATTTTTTTTTTGTGTTCATACACATTTGAACGTCTAGAGTTAATTAGTTTTCGTCCGGACCCATAATTAACCAAGTATTAGTCTAGCATGCTTTAGACTATAATACTTTAGCATGTGAACAGAAGATGCATCATTCTGATTCTTCACAGCCCTAAGGATATCATAATATCACTTTGCAACATTCATCCCTTGTTAAGATAAAATAAGGAGACTTATTCATAATCCTGAAACATCAATATTTAGGAAGGTCTCACAAATTATTGTATATAACACGTAGCTAAATTTTATCATTCAATTAAGGAACATAACTTGTTTACCTTTGATCTCGAACGCTTTACCATTGACTCATAAGGACTTAAACATAAGTCTTAATCCAAGTCACTTGGCGAACACATTCATCACCAACAAGATGAATGTTCCTCATCCACAATCACTATTATGTGTGAGATAGAGTCAACTAGATCGACACTCAACAACATGGCATTCATAATTTTGCCATAAGTGATTTGCACACATCTATTGTTATTCATTAGGAGATATGTATAATTAGGATGCTCTCCCAAACGAATGTAAAATCTCCATATAGTTCTAACAATAATCAAGTGGTAGACGCATCTACGTATAGATCACTCGAAACAAATATCACAAGATTTATCAAAGGTATACAATAACATATAGTACGTTTTCTTTCATATGTTAGAATCCACACTTGTGAATTTTCCAATGACTTCTAACCAAGTATGTCGACATGGATCTCGTTTGTGTATTTCATCTCAATACAAGTTGTTTATGTCCAAATATTTTCATGTATTATCCGTTTTAAAATCATATTCTTTTGAACAATGTATAATCAACGTTATAATTATTATCCACAAAATAATTTATACGTCACAAACATTAGTGATTTAGTTCTTTGTAAAAAATTGCATGTGTTATCCGAAGATATTGAACACAAAACAATAAAATACACTGGAAATTAAATCATAAGTGTCCAAACACTTTTGAAATTTAAACGGAAGCATAGACGATATGTATACATCAAATATCAAAGTGTTTTTTATCTTCAACACTTTATAATCTGGCGGAAATCTTCTCAACGATATCGTCCCATGGCATGTCTTGGGGTACTTCCTCAATAAGACCCCATGCACTTGTGAGTACAAGTTCCCCATTTCATCTTGAAACTTTAAACTTGGACAATTTTGCTCAAAATAACACCAAGTTGTTACAAAGACTACATTTAAGTAGTAAACTAGAACAATTAAATTTGTTCACAACAACATCAAGTTGTTTTCCACCAAATAATATCACGAGATTGTTACTTTGTTCACCATATGCTACTTCTAGCAATAGTAGCAAACCATTTGAATTATCAATGCTATGCAAAACTTTGTTTAAAAAAAACCATTCTAAAACATTTCCTTAGTTTTGCAATGTACTATAATAATAATAATAATAATAATAATAATAATAATAATAATAATAATAATAATAATAATAATAATAATAATAATAATAATAATAATAATAATAATAATAATAATAATAATAATAATAATATCAATTAGGGTTTACGAAGACATAAATCAAAACCCAAATATCAAATGGTTTTATAATGTTTAGTCATACTAAGTATGTAATAAATGTTTTCTAACACGCATGTTAGAAAAAAATGTTATGACGGGCACATCATAGAATCGAACGTTCATATAAAACGTTTTCCAAGGATAAAGTTTATAAAAAAAAATCATTCCTCATCATTTTTAATGCGCACATAGGCAATTAAATGTTTACATAAAACATTTCCGTTCATTATGGCTCATAAAATGAACAATCTCTAACCTTGTATTCGTGATACCCATTTTCTAACACAAATGTTAGAAAACTCAAGTCATTTTATATATTCAAAACATGATCATTTGGATTTAGAAATCACAAATTAAAGTTGGTGATAAATCCCACACAACTACATCATCACTTTATGGTGATTTAATTCTTGAAGCCAATCAAACCTCACCTTCAATGTATGAACTTTTATTTCTAAACCATACAAAGCATAATATAAAGTGTTTATATTCATTAAAACCATTGCTACAACAAATTACTTATATAAAATATTTACATAAAACATTTCAAAGCATTTGTAATTTAACCATTTCTAACAATCATGTTAAAATGAAAGAAATTCTAACGCACGTTAGAAATATTAACATTTCCACAAAATGTTAATTCAACTTGTTATAAACACATGTATTGTTCAAATAAATAATTCATTTATAATACACGCGTTAGAAAATAAACAATTAAAAAATTGCTTTCAAACTAACGTTTTTTATCAACCGTTTCTAACACGCATGTTAGAAGATAAATGATTACGAACATCAATAAGTAAACAATTACAAAAATTCCTATAAAACTTATCAATACATATGTTCTAACAAGCTCGTTAGAAATAAACGATTACATAAATCGTTATAAAATGTATATCAGTTTATATTAAGCGATTCTAACAGGCTCTTTAAGATAAGTGATTACAAAAATCATTATAAGACCTATTTGTTCATATCAATCAATGTGTAAATGAAGAGTCTACTTTAAATAGAGAGCTAACTAAAGACATAAAACTATAATCAAGTAACATAATACTCTTATTTAAGGACATAGAAAAAAATCTACTTAAGAGAATTTAACGTTTAAAAAAACGTGTGGTTTACCCCAATAATTCCGGTCTAACACACATGTTAGAGAATTTTGCTTTACACTAATAAACCCGATCTAACCCAAAGTTAGAAAAATTAATGATTCCTAAAATCGTCACAAAACCAAACGTTTGAACCATAAGTCATTCGTTTTTGTATCACGGTGAAGGATTTAAGATTGTATCATAGTCTCAATAACTCCAAACACAATAACTTGTACTACATACATATTTCCCCAAAAAAAATATTTATAAGATCATAATTTTAATTTTTTTGATTGTAAATCCTTTCGTGTACCCAAAATCCTTATAAATAAGGTTTTAACATTGTAGCAACAATCTCACGAAATATGTTTTAAGTTTGTAGGACATAGGTCACAATTGTAATAAAAATTATATAAATAAATATAAAAAAAATGTAAAGATACTCTCTTTAAATAATTTTGGGAAATTGTAGTAAATATGTCTAGTGTACAAATCCTAACGAAAATAACGTATAATACAACATATGTAATTAAATTTATTCAAATTATGGTTTTCAACAAGAGCATTAACCGCGTCTTCTTGTATAGTTTGTTGTGTTTTTAGTCCGTCATATAGGCTTTCATGAGGTCTTGAACCACATCTTCTTGTACAATAATTTCCTACAAAAAGAGCATACAAATGTTGACGGTTGTAGCTGAGGCACGTGTTCAGCACGCTTCCCTTAAAACAGATTTCACGCCTCAACTAAAGACGACGCGTCTCTCTCCCAGGGTACAACAGCGAAGCGGTCTATACTTCCGGAGAAGGTCATGCGCCCAAGGTTATACCGGTAAAATCATAGTGTTAGAAATTTGGAAACTAAGAATTGAAAATGAAGTTCAATCGTGTGGAGAAACTTATCTCTATATGTTCCCAACATATGGGTCATCAAGTATTTCTTCTCCAAGGACTCTTCATGCATATATATCTATTTTTTGTATCTAGCCACATCAAAAGAGGCACATAGCCTACTAAGTATGCAATAGTCATGGGTGGTGAAAAGTCCAACATAATTAGAGACTTAATTTTGCCATAAAATCTCTAATCAATTATTATAAAAGAAACTCTACTCAAGAGTTGCCATCAATACACCACATGAAAAGCTTGTTATTCTAATAAAAATTAAACAAGTGATATATATAACTCTACTCAAGAGTTTGTCACTATATGTAGAATTTAATATTAATAATCTCACTCAATTTTCATCCATTACAGTTAAAAATTTCCAACAGATGTTACATCGTGAGTCAAGCAGATTGCTTAAAGTTCATGGAATGTGATAATTGAAGTTTATCGTACTTTAATTATTAATGCTTTAAGAGATAGGTTTCAAAGGAATCGATTTAAGAGTTCATTCGAAAATAACCCGAAGAAAAGTCTATTTAGAGGAAAGCCATAGCGTTAATGAGCTGGTGGTGGAGTGGTAAGGAATAGACGTGGTAGTCTAAGTGATCAAAGTTCGATTCCTGCCCTCCCTATTATTTTATGCTCCACCTGGTGATGATAAAAGACTAGGCTAAGATCGCTAGTTTGATTCTTAAATTTAAAAATTCTTTTGCAAATATGGTATGTTTAGAAACTCATAGTTTGATCTATAGAATGTCCGATTTTGCTCTGAAAACTATGGACGTATACAAAAGCTCATTTTAAACATGCAATATTAAACAACCTTTTTTGAACGAATTCTTATCTGGACCTATAATTTATCTATTCTAATATACTCTTATAAATTATTTATACCTCTACATAGCAGAATTTGAATCATTCGTAAATAATTCACCACCATATCATGTCCCTCAAGCTTGGAAACAATATTAAACAAGTTAAATCATAATAACAGATTTAAATCTACACGAGAAATTTTCATTTTCTTAAATACTTTCTAAGTTAAAGGTTATGCGTATATATTTTAAACCAACATCATAGTGAAAGACATTTCCTATACTACAAATACAAGATTGTAGGAATAGTGCCAGGCAGCTGTCTGGGGAGTTTCCTATACTACAAATATAAGATTAAGGAATAGTGTCAGGCAGCTGCCTGGCACTCTCCCATTGAACCACGCCGTTTACTATTTTATATTCCTCGTAATATTACCGTTTTACCCTTGCCTGGCACTCCCCCATTGGACCACGCCGTTTACTATTTTATATTCATCGTAATATTACCATTTTACCCCTGTTTCAAATTAAGCTTTTGCCCCCAGCTGAAAATAAAAGTACCTTTTTCTCCCCAACTCAGAATTACGATTTTGCCCTCGCTTCAAAAATATGATTTTGCTCTCAGCTCAAAATTACGTCCTCGCCCACGTTCAAAATAAAATTATGTTTTTGCTGCCTGGCACTCCCCCATTGGACCACGCCGTTTACTATTTTATATTCATCGTAATATTACTGTTTTGCCCCTGCTTCAAATTACGTTTTGCCCCCAGCTCAGAATTACGATTTTGCCCTCGCTTCAAAATTACGCTTTTGCCTTCAACTCAAAATTACGTTCTTGCCCCCGGTTCAAAATAAAATTATGTTTTTGCCCCATCTAAAAATTACGATTTTGCCCTCTGTTAAAAAATATGATTTTTCTTCATTTAAAAATTATTATTTCGCCATAAGTTCAAAATTAGTTTTTGCCCCTGTTCAAAATAATATTACGCTTTTGCCCCTAACTCAAAATTACGATTTTGGCCTCGGTTCAAAATAAAAATATAGTTTTGCCTCCAGCCTAAAATTGCGATTGTGCCTTCAGTTCAAATTTATATTATTGTGTTACCCCAAGTTCAAATTTATATTTTTGCCCCTGGTTTCGATTTACAGCACTTTACCTTTTGGCAAATTACGATTTTACCCCTGTCAAAAAATAAAACTTTCCATTAGTTAAAAATAACAGTATTGCCACTGTTTTAGTTTTTTTAGCAAAACTATAAAAGTGTTTTGTTTTAATTGGTTGACTCGATTCAATTGTTTTCCATGTCACGGAGCTGCCTAACACTCGCTCATTATTCGGCCATCGCCCCACAACGCGGACAGGGCATCAACTAGTTTTATACAATTAGAAGTATCGTTGAAGTTGATGATCCAATAACAAGACAAAATCTTTTAAAACACTTAAATATAAAATTTTAAGTTCAAGTCTCATAGGAAGTAAAATAGTAGTCATTACAAAAATATAATTTGAAGCAACTATTAAAGTTATACAGTTTTAAAATATAATATTTGCTTGATCATTATTCATTAGTAATTCAAGCTTTATTTAATCTATTGATAATAGAGAATATGATTGGATTGAGGATATATACGGTAGGAGGCTATTAGCCGCACATGGTGGGTCCACATTGTACACGTGTTGTTAGTTGCTTCATTCGTACTCTATATATCGGACACGTGTAAGTTGTTTAGTAGAGATCCATTGCACGTGATCGACCGGTCAAAGTTTGGATTTTGGTTTCGTCATCGGATTCTTTAGTCTTACAATATTTGCAAGTTAATACAAACCGAGTTCACACGTGATTAAGTTAAGCAGTTAACTGAACCGGATTCATATGCATGTGTACATATGATAGTAAGTTTCAACAGCATTTCCTTGTAAGTTACGATTGATTTAATGTGATTCAGAAGTAAGTATTCTAATAAGAAGAGTAGGGGTAATATTCGTCGTTTTATAAAAATGTGAACAACGTTCTTTCGAGCAACCAAACACTACCAAAGGCTGATTGTGTTTCGTATTAATAATAGAAAGGTAAGATCGTTTTTATCAGAAAAAAGTTCACTTGTCATTTTAATTTCATTAGGAAGTAAACTCAAATGATATATGAATATGATCGAAATCAAAATCGAAATGAAATGAAATAATAAAAAATAGGGTCGGCCCTAAAAATTTGTATGTCATGTTCGAGCTCAAAAAACGTACCCTTAGGCGATAACGAAATTGGCTATTGATCTCACTAAAGGTCTTAACCTAATGCGAATGATCTAATAAGTAACCTAAACCCTAAGAATAGTTTTATAAGTAGGCATACTTTAGTGTTTTTATGGGTATACCCTATTAAAAAAATATTTTACATATACATATCGAGTTTTTTTCATAATATAACATGCCCTTCGAAAATATCAGGTCCTGGCCGATGGTCCTCCCCAGGGTCGGCCCATTAGTGTTATTGGGCTAGGCGACGGCTTAGGGCCTCCGATAAAAAAGGGCCTCCAAAATTAAACAAAAAAATCTATATTTGTAGCAAAGAATATTATAATTACGGTGATATTTGTTAACATTAATACAATTAGATTCTGGTGGTAAGAACAACTTTTGGTTTTTGTTGAGGGTTGGGGTCGAATCCCACCTGCTACTTATTTTAAATATTATTAATCACCTCATTCACCCTTTTAGTATTCTGGTGGTAAGAACAAGTTTTGGTTTTTGTGGAGGGTTAGGTGCGAATCCCACCTGCTACCTATTTTAAATATTATAAATGCATCTTTTTAAATGATCTCTCCTAATTTAATCAGCTAAAAAATTTTGTCCACACATTTTTAACATGGTATGTCCATGTAAAATTTTATTTAAAAAAATCGAATTAAAAACTAAACAAGAAAAAAAACATTTTTGATTTTACAAAACCCAATACTATCAAAACTAAAATCAAGCAAGGAAAATTGGTTCCTGACTATCAAAACTAAAATCAAGCAAGGAAAATTGGTTCCGGATCGACTTCTCTTCATCACATGTTTAAACTTATTAAAGCAGTAGATTGAAACTAGATGTAACACCCTAAAAACGGGTTTGGTAACCAAATCACGTTAACATTAAAAAGCGGGTAAAATACCGTTAGTGGTAAAAGTGACACGTGAACAATATAACTAGGAATAATTAACCTAGTTAGTAATATGTAAATAGATAATAAAACAATGAGTTGTAGTATATTATATTCAAAACTAAACTTGAGGGACCAAAGTTGTAAAAAGGGAAACTTGTGTTATTAAAACAAAAACTAACACATAACACACACATTTAATGTGTGTGTATGTGATCGACCAGGAGCAAGAACAAGGGGTGCAAACCCTAGTTCAACAAAATCTTCAATTTGAAGGTCAATTCAAGACCCGAATTGAAGTACGAACGTATATAAACGATCACCAAGTCAAGGGGATCATAAGGTATGTCGTAAAACCTAGATTGGTTAAAGTTGAAATTCGAGACAAGTAGGTTACTTGCAAATAAATTGATGGATTATGATCCATAGATGAAATTAGATGTTTATGTATGCCTAATTCCGTTAGATATGATGAAATTATGAAGTACTTGATGTAAAGTTACTTATAAGTGATGAACAAGTAGATTATCAAGTGAGTTTTAATGATATGGTAAAGTTTATGACGTAATCATGTTTAAAACCATCATGCATGGTAGTATCAGAAAAAATACTTGAACAAATTATGAGTTTAAGTATATGTTAATAGTTTCCATGAAATGAGTTAAGTATGTTATGATGAAAATGGTGTATTGGATGTTTGACACATTGAGTTTAGGTGCAAATTGAACATTCCAACCATTTTGATGTTATAAGTTGTATGTACATGGCTAATAGTTCAATCATAGACTTGATAGAAGTAGTGTAAAAATTCATGCCCACAAGGTGTTTGATGAAATGCCTAAGTAAGCTTGTTGAACATATTTGTGCATTTACATATGTAAATAGACAGTTGACTTTTAAAAGTCAAACAGATCTATAATAAAAATCAAATGGTGATTTTGATATAAATGCGTAAGATGGGATAGTCATGATAGACGATGACTAAACTAACCATCTTGCGAATGATGAATAATAGTTTGACGCCTGACAAGCTAAGTGGAGGCTTGGGAAGAAGCGGGTCAAACGGATCAAATACGCGGGAAAAGCATAACCGGATGCAAGGTAAGTAAAGCTTACACCCTTTTTATTTTGTAGAATATTTCCTTATTATATTGATTACGAATAAGGTAAATAAGTAATCGGAGTATGATGTCCCGATGTGTAATAATACGGAACGAATTAAGTGAAAATAATATGAAACCATGTTTGATGGTTAAAAATGAGTAAAACAGTAATTCGGTCATCCAATGACGAATAAACAACGAGTTTTGATTTAATTTACCTTATGGTGTAACTCATAATAAGTAAAAAGGGTAATATGGTAATTCGGTTACGACTTAACGGGTAAACATTAGATTTGAAAAGACACCCTATGGTGTAAGCCATGATGGGTCAAAAGAATTAAGAATTTGTTTTAAGTAATATAATTGTATGGTGTAAACCGAAATGGGTTACATGAACGAGATGGTAAATAAATACCAACTTACAAGGATAAAATGATCATTTAGACCGAACGGGTCAAAAGGTGATGATATCACCATTTGACAATATCGACTAATGTTTGTTTGTCGAGTCTTATGCTCACAGGAGTGAATAGCGAATGGAAATTGGCATTGCTATTAATTAGTGGCTATTAAAGCAAAGTATTAAAACGGGTCGATACTTTGACCCGAGCCAGGTATGTGTGATGGGTCAAACTCTTAATGAGGGCTTAGAGTCCGACAAGAGTTAAACGAGTCACATGTGGATAATGGATTACCTAAGTGAGATATATCTAATAATATAAATGGGAAATATTATGTTCTTGGGAACATAATGATTTCGAATGGAACATGGTTCAAAAGTGCCTAATTGGTCAAATTACACTTTTAAGAGTCTTACAGAAAAAGGCTTAAATTGACTAAAGCGCCATAGGATGATAAATCGGGCAAACGACCCTTAAGGGTAGTTTAAATATGAGTTTTATAAATTGAACAATCCTTTCAAGTAGTATAAAGTGAAAGGTATTAGCCTTTTTGGTCTAATGCCTTGTATTGGATTTTTTTTTCGTAAATTGCCTAATCGAAGGGTAGATTTCGGAATAAATGATTTTACTATAGAAAATCCACCACAAATATAATTGTGGTGGAAGGTAAATAAAAGTCTTAGTGTGGGAATAGGAGGTAAGGAAGAAAAAGTGAGATTTAGGCTTAAAGTGCTTAAATCCCTCAACGGGTCAAAATATTTGTATGAATTAAATCTTACACCAATTATAAAGGGTAAGAAATCATTGTTTTGAATGATGGATTTTGATTCTAAAATGTGGGGAATCAAATTACGTTCGCGTGGAATCGAAAATGAAGGAAACGGACTTTTAACGAAAAAGTTATGGGGATTTTAGCGAAAACAAAAAAAATAGAAAAACTGCAAATGGGCCAAACCGTAAGTTGCGGTTCCGAACCGTCACTTACGGTTCGGAGTTTCTGGTTTGAGTTGGATGAACCTAGCTTACGTTCCAGAATGGCTGTTTTTGGATGTTTAAGCCTACCGTAGGCTACGGTAAGGCAACCGTAACCTACGGCGGGTTTCAACCAAAAATTTTGAGTTCTTTTGTTTGATTCTTTAGAGCTTTAGGGGTCCGTATAGACGGGTTCCAAGGTCTCATATATGAAAGTTTTGCGATGGGACTTGATTTAAACACGTTATAAGTTCGTATGACTAACCATTTCATGGTTTATGAAATGTAGGAATATCTTGGGATGCTGGATGACGATCAAGCTCAACGAAGAACCGAACATGATCAAGGATAAAGCTTCCGCATTTCGATTGATACGTTACCAAATCGAATTATGTTAATATGTTAAAAGATTTTGAAATACTTGTAAAGTTCAAAGTAACTTAGGAATTCGGATCGTTATATATTTGCATTATTATTACTTTAATGCAAATTCTTTTATAAAAGTTACGTGTTATAGTTATAACACATAGGGTCTTACAAGTTGGTAATCAGAGCTCAAGGTTAAAGAGTGAAGTGTGTTCGGTTCGAGGCTTGATCGCAAATCCGGTAAGTACATGTATATTCACGGTTTAACATGATTAAAGTGTTGTGAACAACACATAGGGTTATCGTGTAATATACGTTACCTTAATTAAAGGATAGATATAGTTAACGAAATTACGTGCGTTGACACGTATAGAGGAAAGCCTTGTATTATGATACGGGCGTTTATTGATGTTGACATTACTAATTTTTGTAAATGTTTTAGTTGAAGGACACTCGCATCTGAAGATAGCGAGAGTTGAACAAATTGCAGATACGACGGAGGAACGGTCCAAAGTATGGCAAGCAGAGCATGCTCACTAAGGACCTAAATCGCCTAACGATTGTGAATAAGGTTAATGGCAAGGAAAGCCCGTTGGGGAAAGCATTACAGGTGCACGTTTTTTATTATTGCACAAATAGTAATATGCAACAAATACGTAGAGACTGATTATTGCATATGTAGGATAAAAACTTGGAAAAAACCTGATAGGATACCTATCCAGGATGATGTTTCCAAGAGCAATTAAGTAGAAATAAGTGTTATTCATGATTGTGAATAACAAGATATTAACAGAATTAGTTTACATTTTTTTTTATTCTTATATGTTTTTCATTCCAATCAACAAGGCAAATTACATAAGGATAGCAGGTAGACGGCAAGAAACTGCGCCACCATCCCCTTCTGAATGGAGAACCCTAATCTACTAAAACCAAAGCCTCGCCCATGAGGGGTCGTAAAGTTGCTGTGGATCACACGCTGAAGTAAATAATTCTCAATATAATACTATTGAGAAAAGTAGCGATCACATTAACGAATGTGATTGTATAACACTTTGATAAAAGGAAAACATTATAGATGTTCAAGAGTAAAACGGGTAAAACTAATGATTGTTAAGTAACAATTAAATAAAGTTTTACCGATTGAAACCATGAATATGGAAATTATTAGAAGAGTTACTTACATGGGGCGTGATGCGAAAATTATAAAAAGGTCATGTGTTGATTGCTTACTCTGGCCAAGTAAGTAGTGAACACACGATACCATGAACTTCTTATAATGAACGCATTTATGTCCGATGTAGTAAGGATAGGGCGAATGGGACGAATTAAAAAGGTACCCAAACGGATCAAATAAGCATAATATTTGATAATAAATGTAAACGCAAACCGAGTAGCGGAAGCGTATTACGTTGGAATAATGAGCCCGAGAGAAGGGACAAGGATAAGTGTAGACGAAAATACAAACCGAGTAACGGGAATGTTAAGACACTGGGATAAAGTTCGACTGTCATAAGTGATGAAATTCACACGGACAAGTCAAACAGATTGAATAATGAATAAAGGATTTGGTTGAATAAAAGTGATGGAATTCGCTAAGACGACCAAATAAATTAAAAACAAAGTCTAAAGGCATACCAGAATGGTTGCTTTGATGATGACTTCGGTAAAAATATCCGATAGATGGGTAGGATTTTGAGAATATGCGTAAACCAAGAGACGGGAACGCGGATTAGAAAGTCAAAAGACTCGGATTATGAGTTGTGACTAAAAGAATAATAAAATCTCGTAAACAGAATTTTGTTAGTGATGTTCAACTATTACGAGATTGAACGGGTTGAATAAAGAATAAGGTTTGACTGTCATAAGTGATTGATTTCACACGAACAAGTCAAACGGGTCAAGTAAAATGTAATTCTTGGTAGAGTAAGCAAGCGCAAACCAAATAATGGGAGCGTGAAATATTAGTGAACTTAAGTAATGGCCCTTAAATAAATAAAAAACCGACGAGTAAACGACTTAGGAAGTCATAGAGTCGGAAGAAAAATTCGGAAGAAAACGATTGTAGTCATAAACTACGGTCGAAGTTATCGAATTTTAAAAAAAGTGAAAATAAATGATTTTCCTTTCAAACATAAAGCAGATGAAATGACACCAATTACGTTAAGGAGATGACACGGATAAGAGGATGATCTACTGGATCACCATGACCTTCGGGTCATAAATGATGTAAAGGTCTACGGGACGAAAATGACCCTCGGGTCAAGAATCGAGAGGAATGGACCTTAAAGGTCCTACCTTAAAAAGTGTGAAAGCCTAAAGGGTTAGCCTACTAGACTAAGTAAAAAGGGGCTTAGGAGTTACTTAGGTAAAGCGAGGGAACTGGTTACGATTCCCTGCGTAAAATAGAAACAGTAAGAGAAGAAACACGAGGTTGTCGATTTCTTAATGCAAGTAATCGACACAAGTTAAAGAGAAAACGTTGAACTAAAACTCGGTTTTAGTTGGAAACAACGTTTAAACAAATATTAATAGTATGAGATAGATTGATAAACGATTAATATTACAAAGAAACAAGTCTTGACACCAATAGGCGCAAGACGATAAATTCGAAAAGAAAATTTGTGAAAATGAAAAGTTGATATAAACTGAAATAAGACATGATGCAATCAAGAACACGAAAGTAACATGGTATATAAATACTTTGTAACACAAGCTATGAGACTGGGATCATAAATGCTTGTAAGCCTCAAGAAGGCAATGTTAGTATACCTGAGCGATGGGGTATAAGTTAACCGGTGACTGATAAGTCTAACCGATAAGATCGGTCAAGATCAAAATTTAAATTTAAAACTTGTTGAATACGCTTATCATTACAGGATTTGCGTGGAATAAGCATGTAGACAAATTCATATGACCGAGTAGCAAAATGGTGACTCGATCAAGAAAACGACGAGGACAAAGGATATAAGATAAAGGTAACGGCTCACGAGGCCTTACACGTTAAAAACGCACTTGATATAGCATAAGTAAAGGCTTGACTAAAGAGATCAAATGTCAACCGAGAAAAGAACGAAAAGAGAATCGGGCAATGCCTCGAAATAACTATATTTCCTGGTAAGATTATTGAATAATTAAAAGTATGAGCAATGCTCGAGTGAAAACGAAACTAAGTTCGTTTGGTCTAAACCAAGGAACTACGTAAGGAAGGTTTCGGGGACGAAACCTCTTTAAGGGGGGTAGACTTGTAACACCCTAAAAACGGGTTTGGTAACCAAATCACGTTAACATTAAAAAGCGGGTAAAATACCGTTAGTGATAAAAGTGACCCGTGAACAATATAACTAGGAATAATTAACCTAGTTAGTAATATGTAAATAGATAATAAAACAATGAGTTGTAGTATATTATAATCAAAACTAAACTTGAGGGACCAAAGTTGTAAAAAGGGAAACTTTTGTTATTAAAACACAAAACTAACACATAACACACACATTTAGTGTGTGTGTGTGTGTATGTGATCGACCAGGAGCAAGAACAAGGGGTGCAAACCCTAGTTCAACAAAATATTCAAATTGAAGGTCAATTCAAGACCCAAATTAAAGCACGAATGTATATAAACGATCACCAAGTCAAGGGGATCATAAGGTATGTCGTAAAACCTAGATTGGTTAAAGTTAAAATTCGAGACAAGTAGGTTACTTGCAAATAAATTGATGGATTATGATCCATAGATGAAATTAGATGTTTATGTATGCCTAATTTCGTAAGATATGATGAAATTATGAAGTACTTGATGTAAGGTTACTTCTAAGTGATGAACAAGTAGATTATCAAGTGGGTTTTGATGATATGGTAAAGTTTATGACGTAACCGTCATGCATGGTAGTATCAGGAAAAATACTTGAACAAATTATGAGTTTAAGTATATGTTCATAGTTTCCATGAAATGAGTTAAGTATGTTATGATGAAAATGGTGTACTGGATGTTTGACACATTGAGTTTAGTTGCTAATTGAACATTCCAACCATTTTGATGTTATAAGTTGTATGTACATGGCTAATAGTTCAATCATGGACTTGATAGAAGTAGTGTAAAAATTCATGCCCACAAGGTGTTTGATGAAATGCCGAAGTAAGCTTGTTGAACATATTTGTGCATTTACATATGTAAATAGATAGTTGACATTTAAAAGTTAATCAGATCTATAATAAATATCAAATATTGATTTTGATATAAATGCGTAAGATGGGATAGTCATGATAGACGACGACTAAACTAACCATCTTACGAATGATGAATAATAGTTTGACGCCTGACAAGCTAGGTGGAGGTTTGGGAAGACGCGGGTCAAACGGATCAAATACGCGGGAAAAGCATAACCGGATGCAAGGTAAGTAAAGCTTACACCCTTTTTATTTTGTAGAATATCTCCTTATTATATTGATTACGAATAAGGTAAATAAGTAATCGGAGTATGATGTCCCGATGTGTAATAATACGGGTCGAATGAAGTGAAAATAATATGAAACCATGTTTGATGGTTAAAAATGAGTAAAACGGTAATTCGGTCATCCAATGACGAACAAACAACAAGTTTTGATTTAAGTTACCTTATGGTGTAACTCATAATGAGTAAAAAGGGTAATATGGTAATTCGGTTACGACTTAACGGATAAACATTAGATTTGAAAAGACACCCTATGGTGTAAGCCATGATGGGTCAAAAGAATTAATAATTTGTTTTAAGTAATATAATTGTACGGTGTAAACTAGAATGGGTTACATGAACGAGGTGGTAAAGAAATACCAACTTACAAGGATAAAATGATCATTTGGACCAAACGGGTCAAAAGGTGATAATATCACCATTTGACAATATCGACTAATGTTTTTGTCGAGTCTTATGCTCACAGGAGTGAATAGCGAATGGAAATTGGTATTGCTATTAATTAGTGGCTATTGAAGCAAAGTATTAAAACGGGTCGATACTTTGACCCGAGCCAGGTATGTGTGATGGGTCAAACTCTCAATGAGTGCTTAGAGTCCGACAAGAGTTAAACGAGTCACGGGTGGATAATGGATTACCTAAGTTGAGGTATATCTAATAATATAAATGGGGAATATTATGTTCTTGGGAACATAATGATTTTAAATGTAACATTGTTCAAAAGTGCCTATTTGGTCAAATTACATGTAACATTTGTAAAAAAATCGGGTTATCAAAACCCGCTCCGTTTTGTAACCAAGTATCAAGTTATAAAAGTTACATTAAATATTTGTGATTATTTTGAGTTAAAACGATACATAATTAATAAATAAACTAAACTATAAAAATTATATTTGATAAAAAGTTAAAACAAAATAAATAAAAAATTATGAAGCTGCCGGGACTCGAACACGGGTCAGCCGGTTACAACATCAAAGCCTTAACGCACACACACATCACCACTCCGCCACTTGTTTGTTTTCTGTCATCTTTAGGAAACAAATAAGTTTTAAGGACTAAGGTAAATCAATCGATTTTACAAATTGTAACTGAAATCGGTTATCAAACACCCAAAGTCGATTTGGATACTCTCGATTCAGCGAGTATAACCGATAAACGGACGATTCCAATCAATGCTGCCATGTGTGTAACTTGAATTCTGAAGTAGATCGGTTTAATAACCGAAAGTTGTCAATTCTCGAACTACTTCAATCCTAGACCTTTCCTGCGACTCAAAACACTCCGCAAAGCTTTCAATTGCATTTCCGCAACCTTACAGTCCACCGGAGAAGCTTGAATCAGATCGCCGGAAAAATTCTGCAAGTCGCCGGAAAACCGGGACTCACATCCACACGGTATTTCCTCCGACTCTTTCTGTTTCAATCATGTGATTAATCAGTCACTAACACAACTCCACCATCAGAATCGATCCTAGTCAACGTTTGTCGAAAATCTTACCTTCGCCGGAAATCTCCTGAAACTGCCGGAAACACACCGTGAACGGGTATGATCTCCCAAACTTCTGTTAAACCTTGTTTAAGTGACTCAACTTCTTAAATAATCGAACAAAGATGTTAATTGGTTTCAAAAGCCGGAGTTCACCATCAGTACCGACGAACCTCTGCCGGAATTCTGTGAACAACCTCAATCGGTACATCTTTTTCCCCCAAACTCTCTCCATTCTTTACTTTTAAATTACTTGTAATGTCTGAAAAGCGTATAAGTCATGAATCGGTCATAACAGTCGGAGTATGTTATCTGTGTAAAATCAACGAAGAAGATGAAGACGTAATACAACTTAAGACTAATTAAAATCGGTATTTTAAATGGGTTAGACACACAATCCAGCGGTGGACTGTGTGCAAAATACACACACACGTCCCGAGTTCGATCCCTGCTACACGCACACCTTGTGTAATAAAATGCCTTTTTGATCAAAAACTAAACCGGGCTAACTCAGTTAGTTGTTAAGTATAATAAAAACCGAGATAATAACCGGGTTAGACACACAGTCCAGCGGTGGACTGTGTGCAACATGAACCATACGTCGCGCGTTCGAAACCCGTCACTTGCACCGGTCCGATGAATTAAAATGTTTTTGAGATTAAAGAGAATTTCGGATTAACTGAATAAGTGTATAAGTATAAATAAAAACAAGATTATTTCGGGTTAGACACGTAGCTCAGTTGGTAGAGCTGCGTGCACGCGTACGGGAGGTCGCCGGTTCGAGCCTGACCCGGCGCAAACTAATACGCTGACCGACCGGTCAACGGTCAACGGTCAACGCTAAATAAACAATTTTTTTTATATTTTTATTTATTTAATTTAATTTAAAAATCAATTAAAAATACTTAAAAATAACATTTTTAAAGATAGAAAATAGCCATAAACTCACAAAAATATATCTAAAAATTTCATTAAAATCCTTAATAAATCCACCCATTTAATATATTTTTCCGTTATTATTTAGGTTAGTAATCCCCGTTGTTCCGCTCATCTAATTCGTGCGCATATCACCATCCCCAATCCAACGCACCCAAGGTGAGTGAATCTTACAAATTCCCCGTTTTAATCACGTTTTGGGGTGTATCCTGTGTCTTTGTATACATATATTATAACTAAATCATTGTGCATGCATCATATCATGAACATGTGTATTCAGTTTGTTGCTGTTAAGTAGTTATTATTGGATGCAATTTATTATTCAGTACATGCAATTTCATAGGCCGCTCCTCCCCATTACATTATGAGCGTTGAGCATGTTCCCCATTTCATTATGCGGTTGAACCTGGCGTGCCCACATACGATCGGCTCCATTTGATTGAGCCTTGATCGCACAGACATTTTCATTTTCAGTACATGCAATACGATCGGCTCCGTTTGATTGAGCCTTGATCGCACAGTTTCATTTATATTATTTACATTATGATGTTGGTATGTTCATGTATGCTGTCATGTGTTATTGTATGTTATAGTTGTGACTGCTATTTGCCATTGCTTGATTATTTACATTTGCTCATCTATGATTATGCACAAATTTTCATTGATAAACTAACAATTAATTTATTATTAAATGTTTATCTAATAAGGTTCACTCGCCAACTTATGTTGACCCAAAAACTCCCATTTTACACATGATACAGGTGAACCAGCAGCAGCTAGGAACACATAGGACTTGGACTAGAAGAATAAAACGATTTAGAGTTGGGATTGTTATGTTTGGTTTATTTCCTTTGTATTGAATGAACATGTTTGGATATTTGAAAATGTAACTTTTACTTTATTAAAATATGAAACATAATAGTAAATGTCATGAGCTTTGGTGATAACCCAATTATGCCCCGACTCTTATTCCGTTGCGGGTCGGGGTGTGACAGATTGGTATCAGAGCCATGACTATAGGGATATAGGATAGGTTATTAGACCCTTAGAGCCTATACTATAGTCGATTAGAAACTTATAAGATTTTTGTGTGTTACATGCCAAATTTCATGATGTTTATATGCTTTATGTTAAATGTTACATTTGATATTGTGCAAGCATGTTCATAAGTATGTATTATCATATAATGCCTATCATGACTCGTATACTCATAACATATCACATCCATGAAAGCACACACCACATCATGATTGCTTTTACAATGATTTTCGTATTTTCAAATCTCATCAAAGTGAGTTCTCATGACGGGCATGTAGTAACTGGAAGGGTACCCGTACCGGTAGTCGGAACGTCCTGTCTAGGCTGGAATTCGTATAAATCCAAAATAAAGGACCAGTTTGCCTACCTGGGGACTAACGATGAGAGTACGAAGTACCTATTAGGCCAAAGCATGCTATACCAAACGTCGTGTGAGCTAACCCCACTTTGAGTTGTCATTGTGTCTACACCTGGACACGTTCCGACCAAATATCTCATGAACATATTTTGTGGTTTGCATTCGGGGGATGCGAGTGTTAAATTGCCAATACTAATGTGAATCCTACCAAGCCAATAGCCATGGGGGCCCACATGACTATGTAGGTGAAGGTATGGGGGACATTTGAGGCCTAACATGAGCGAACCCAAGACATCCTATGGATGTAGTTGCATTATTGATATTTATGTTATTTTCATTTTCTTAAAGACACATGACACCTAAAAAGATACCATAAACTAACAATCTTCTCATTTTATGATCCTGTAGATGTCGTCTAAACAGCAACGAAGGGGTAAAAGATCGGGAAGGTCTCAGGAACGTTTGGCCACTCAGATCGCGAAACAAATGGCCACGATACTTCCTGACATTGTGGTCCAAGTACAACAAGCCCTTGCTACAAATCCTACTAACCCTCCCCAACAACAGGACCAGAACATCGACAACCCTCCTACCAACAAGTGCTCTTACAAACATTTTAAGTCCTGTGATCCTCCTAAATTTGAAGGGACCGAGGGTGTCACTGCTCTCCTACATTGGTTCGAGGAGATGGAAAACACCTTCCTAAACTGCGATTGTCCTGAGGATCGCAAGGTTCGATACGCCACCGGGAGACTACTTGGAGTAGCTCTCACTTGGTGGAATACTGAGAAAGGGAAGAGGGGAACTGAAGATGCGATGGCCTTAACTTGGGAGGAGTTAAGGGAAATCATGACTAGGCGTTTCTGTCCTAGAAGTGAAATTAAGAAGTTGGAGGATGAATTTCATGCTCTAAAGCAAAAGGAGGGTGATCACACTACCTACAACAAGAGGTTTTTGGAGTTGAACCAAATGGTTCCAAATCTGTTCACACCAACCTATCGTCTGATTGAACATTATATTCGAGGACTTCCCTCGAAAATCCAAGATTCAGTTCTCAGCGTTTCACCAGTAACACTTGAAGCTGCTATGGAGTTAGCAACTGAACTGACCGAAAACCGAATTCGCAACGGGAAGTTCAAAGAAGAGAAGAAGAAATCCCCTGTTGAGGGACAAACTTCAAACCACCCCATTCCTTCCTCTAAGTTCGCTAATAAGAGGAAGCGCAACACCAGAAATTTTGCAGTTACCCAAACCAACACCCCTATTCCTGCTGCACCCATTACTCAAGTCACTCCTTCACCCGCACCATACAGAAGACCCTACACTGGCCCGTTACCAAAATGTAACCGTTGCCAATATCACCATTCCCCTGATCATCCTTGCCAATACTGTACCGGCTGCGGTCGCGCAGGACATACTGTTCAAACCTGCCGTATGCCTCAACGAACAAACCGCCACCAACCTTTAACCCAAACCCACCAACAGTTAATGGGTCAAGCCCAACAACCCATACCATTTCCACCCACCCAATATTTAGCTCAAACATACTACCAACCCAATTATCCTATGGGCCAACCTATGCGGGCTTGCTTCAATTGCGGCGACCCGAGTCATTTCAGAAACACATGTCCAAGGCTGGTTAATATTATTCATGCTCAGGCCCAAGCCAACCCAGTGAACCAAGCAAACCAAGCTCCCCCACCTGCAAGAGGGAGAGCTTTCAATATCAACGCTAACCAGGCCAGAGCTGACGGCAATGTGATCAACGGTACGTTCCTTATAAATGATAGATATGCATCTATATTATTTGATACTGGTGCGGATAGAAGTTTTGTGTCTTTAGAGTTTGAACCTATATTAAGCAAAAATCGGGATAAGCTCACGGAATCCATAACGGTAGAAGTTGTGGACGGGAAACCAGTTTCATTAGACTCTATTTTACGCAACTGTACACTCACATTAAACGACCACGATTTCTCAGTCGACCTTATTCCTATGAAGCTGGGAAGTTTTGACATCATAATCGGTATGGATTGGCTCAGTCAACATCAGGCGGAAGTTGTATGTCGTGAAAAATTTATTCGTATTCCTCTTTCAAACGGTCAGACTCTTCGAATCATTGGAGAAACCTCGTCAAAAGGGCTCAGCTTAATGTCTTGTCTTCAAGCTCAAAAATATCTTCGCAAGAATTATGTCGCGTTTTTAGCTCATATCATCAGAAAGGGAACCATGGAGAAGAAACTTGAAGACATTCATGTAGTAAAAGACTTCCCACAAGTTTTTCCTGACGACATTTCAGGACTTCCTCCAGTTAGAGACGTCGAATTCCGTATTGATCTTATACCTGGTGCTACACCAGTTGCAAAGTCTCCATATAGGTTAGCCCCCTCTGAAATGCAAGAGCTAGCCAGTCAATTGCAAGAGTTTACTGACAAGGGATTCATACGTCCTAGCTCATCGCCTTGGGGTGCACCTGTCCTCTTTGTAAAGAAGAAAGATGGATCTTTCCGTATGTGCATCGACTACAGAGAGCTCAACAAGTTAACCATCAAAAATCGCTATCCTTTACCTCGCATTGATGATCTTCTTGATCAACTACAAGGTGCCAGCTGCTTTTCAAAAATCGATCTTCGATCTGGCTATCATCAACTTAGAGTGCATGAAGAAGACGTCCCTAAGACTGCTTTTCGAACTTGTTATGGCCACTATGAATTCATGGTTATGCCGTTTGGATTAACCAACGCACCAGCTGTCTTCATGGACCTAATGAACAGAGTCAGCAAACCTTATCTTGATCGATTTGTTATAGTCTTCATCGACGATATTCTTATTTATTCAAAATCTAAAGCTCATCATGAGCGTCATCTTCGACTCGTTCTTGCACTTCTAGAAAAGGAAAAGCTTTATGCCAAGTTCTCCAAATGTGAATTCTAGTTAAAAGAGGTGCAATTCCTCGGGCATGTAGTCAATGACAAAGGAATACATGTTGACCCTTCAAAGATCAAAGCAGTTCAAGAATGGCAAGCTCCACGTACACCAACTGAAGTAAGATCTTTTCTTGGACTAGCTGGCTATTATCGTCGGTTCATTTCAAACTTCTCTCGCATTGCTGTGCCACTCACGGCTTTAACTCATAAGGGAAAACCTTTCGTATGGGGACCCAAGCAAGAAGAAGCTTTTCAAACTCTTAAACAGAAACTTTATGATGCACCAATCCTCACTCTTCCTGAAGGTTGTGATGATTTTGTAGTCTATTGTGACGCGTCAGGGCAAGGATTAGGCTGCGTTCTCATGCAAAGAGGAAAAGTCATAGCTTATGCTTCGAGACAACTCAAGACGCATGAAAAGAACTACACCACTCATGACCTAGAACTTGGAGCCGTTGTATTCGCTCTTAAGATATGGAGACATTATCTCTATGGTACTAAGTGTGAAATATACACTGACCACAAGAGTCTTCAACATATCTTCAATCAAAAAGAGTTAAACATGAGGCAACGAAGATGGGTCGAACTTCTGAATGATTACGACTGTGAAATTAGATACCACCCTGGTAAAGCAAATGTGGTGGCTGATGCACTTAGTCGAAAGGGTTATGCGAACTCCTTTCATCTTCTATGTTCGCAAATTATAACTGACATTAAAGATCAAATTCGAGAAGCCCAACACGTTTCAATAACAGAAGAAGATGTACGAAAGGAGATGTCCTGTGGAGCCGAGCTAAAACTTGAAACTAAATCAGACGGTATTCTGTATTACCAAGATCGTATCTGGATTCCTAACCACAACAATCTTCGTGAAACTCTTATGAATGAAGCTCACAAAACGCGATATTCTATACACCCAGGAGCCGATAAGATGTATCAAGACCTACGATACACCTATTGGTGGCCTGGAATGAAGAAGGATATTGCCGTTTTTGTTTCCAAGTGTCTCACATGTTCCAAGGTGAAGGCTGAACACCAAAGACCCTCAGGACTTCTAGTCCAACCGGAAATACCTGTAGGAAGTGGGAAAATATAACCATGGATTTCATTACCGGGTTACCTCGCACTTCTGGTGGGTATGACACAATATGGGTAATTATAGACCGACTTACAAAATCAGCTCACTTTATTCCTATCCGCGAAGATTTCAAGAACGAAAAGCTTGCACGTATTCATATCAACGAAATCGTAAGCCGACATGGGGTACCGTTGAGTATTATTTCTGATCGTGATGGTCGTTTCACCTCACGAACATGGCAAGCAGTTCAATCCGCTATGGGCACACGATTAGATCTCAGTACCGCCTATCATCCTCAAACTGATGGACAGTCTGAGCGCACCATTCAAACTCTTGAAGATATGCTTAGAGCATGTGTCATAGACTTCAAGGGAAATTGGGACGCCCACCTACCATTAGTTGAATTTTCGTACAACAACAGCTATCATTCGAGCATCGGCATGGCACCTTTTGAAGCCTTGTATGGACGTAAGTGTCGATCTCCTGTATGTTGGCACGAAATTGGGGAAGCACAAATTACTGGTCCAGAATTGATCCAAGAAACCACAGACAAGATCCATCAAATTCGAAACAATCTTCTAGCGGCTCAAAGTCGTCAAAAGAGTTATGCAGATAAACGACGGAAGCCCTTAGAGTTTAACATTGGTGATCATGTGCTTTTAAAAGTATCACCGTGGAAGGGAGTAGTTCGTTTTGGTCAAAAGGGGAAGCTAGCACCTCGTTACGTAGGACCTTTCAAGATACTCGAAAGAGTAGGTCCTGTAGCATACAAGCTTGACCTACCAGAAGAACTCAACAGGATTCATCCCACATTCCACGTGTCGAATTTGAAGAAGTGCCTCGCTGATGAGAATCTCCATATTCCGCTAGAAGATATTCAGATTGATGAATCTATGCATTTTATTGAAAGACCAGTGGAGATCATGGACTACGGGGAGAAACGTCTTCGACGAAGTCGCATTCCAATTGTTAGGGTACGCTGGGAGTCGAAACGGGGACCTGAGTTTACTTGGGAACGTGAAGACTCAATGCGTGAAAAATACCCGCATCTTTTTCCTACTACTTCAACTACTTAAATTTCGGGACGAAATTCCTAAAAGTAGGGGATACTGTAACATTTGTAAAAAAATCGGGTTATCAAAACCCGCTCCGTTTTGTAACCAAGTATCAAGTTATAAAAGTTACATTAAATATTTGTGATTATTTTGAGTTAAAACGATACATAATTAATAAATAAACTAAACTATAAAAATTATATTTGATAAAAAGTTAAAACAAAATAAATAAAAAAATTATGAAGCTGCCGGGACTCGAACCCGGGTCAGCCGGTTACAACATCAAAGCCTTAACGCACACAAACATCACCACTCCGCCACTTGTTTGTTTTCTGTCATCTTTAGGAAACAAATAAGTTTTAAGGACTAAGGTAAATCAATCGATTTTACAAATTGTAACTGAAATCGGTTATCAAACACCCAAAGTCGATTTGGATACTCTCGATTCAGCGAGTATAACCGATAAACGGACAATTCCAATCAATGCTGCCATGAGTGTAACTTGAATTCGGAAGTAGATCGGTTTAATAACCGAAAGTTGTCAATTCTCGAACTACTTCAATCCTAGACCTTTCCTGCGACTCAAAACACTCCGCAAAGCTTTCAATTGCATTTCCGCAACCTTACAGTCCACCGGAGAAGCTTGAATCAGACCGCCGGAAAAATTCTGCAAGTCGCCGGAAAACCGGGACTCACATCCACACGGTATTTCCTCCGACTCTTTCTGTTTCAATCATGTGATTAATCAGTCACTAACACAACTCCACCATCAGAATCGATCCTAGTCAACGTTTGTCGAAAATCTTACCTTCGCCGGAAATCTCCTGAAACTGCCGGAAACACACCGTGAACGGGTATGATCTCCTAAACTTCTGTTAAACCTTGTTTAAGTGACTCAACTTCTTAAATAATCGAACAAAGCTGTTAATTGGTTTCAACAGCCGGAGTTCACCTTCAGTACCGACGAACCTCTGCCGGAATTCTGTGAACAACCTCAATCGGTACATCTTTTTCCCCCAAACTCTCTCCATTCTTTACTTTTAAATTACTTGTAATGTCTGAAAAGCGTATAAGTCATGAATCGGTCATAACAGTCGGAGTATGTTATCTGTGTAAAATCAACGAAGAAGATGAAGACGCAATACAACTTAAGACTAATTAAAATCGGTATTTAAACGGGTTAGACACACAGTCCAGTAGTGGACTGTGTGCAAAATACACACACACGTCCCGAGTTCGATCCCTGCTACACGCACACCTTGTGTAATAAAATGCCTTTTTGATCAAAAACTAAACCGGGCTAACTCAGTTAGTTGTTAAGTATAATAAAAACCGAGATAATAACCGGGTTAAACACACAGTCCAGCGGTGGACTGTGTACAACATGAACCATACGTCGCGCGTTCGAAACCCGTCACTTGCACCGGTCCGTGAATTAAAATGTTTTTGAGATTAAAGAGAATTTCGGATTAACTGAATAAGTGTATAAGTATAAATAAAAACAAGATTATTTCGGGTTAGACACGTAGCTCAGTTGGTAGAGCTGCGTGCACGCGTACGGGAGGTCGCCGGTTCGAGCCTGACCCGGCGCAAACTAATACGCTGACCGACCGGTCAACGGTCAACGCTAGATAAACAATTTTTTTTTAAATTTTTATTTATTTAATTTAATTTAAAAATCAATTAAAAATACTTAAAAATAACATTTTTAAAGATAGAAAATAGCCATAAACTCACAAAAATATATCTAAAAATTTCATTAAAATCCTTAATAAAATCCATCCATTTAATATATTTTTCCGTTATTATTTAGGTTAGTAATCCCCGTTGTTCCGCTCATCTAATTCGTGCGCATATCACCATCCCCAATCCAACGCACCCAAGGTGAGTGAATCTTACAAATTCCCCGTTTTAATCACGTTTGGGGTGTATCATGTGTCTTTGTATACATATATTATAACTAAACTATTGTGCATGCATCATATCATGAACATGTGTATTCAGTTTGTTGATGTTAAGTAGTTATTATTGGATGCAATTTATTATTCAGTACATGCAATTTCATAGGCCGCCGCTCCCCATTACATTATGAGCGTTGAGCATGTTCCCCATTTCATTATGCGGTTGAACCTGGCGTGCCCACATGCGATCGGCTCCGTTTGATTGAGCCTTGATCGCACAGACATTTTCATTTTCAGTACATGCAATACGATCGGCTCCGTTTGATTGAGCCTTGATCGCACAGTTTCATTTATGTTATTTACAGTATGATGTTGGTATGTTCATGTATGCTATCATGTGTTATTGTATGTTATAGTTGTGACTGCTATTTGCCATTGCTTGATTATTTACATTTTCTCATCTATGATTATGCACAAATTTTCATTGATAAACTAACAATTAATTTATTAATAAATGTTTATCTAATAAGGTTCACTCGCCAACTTATGTTGACCCAAAAACTCCCATTTTACACATGATACAGGTGAACCAGCAGCAGCTAGGAACACATAGGACTTGGACTAGAAGAATAAAACGTTTTAGAGTTGGGATTATTATGTTTGGTTTATTTCCTTTGTATTGAATGAACATGTTTGGATATTTGAAAATGTAACTTTGACTTTATTAAAATATGAAACATAATAGTAAATGTCATGAGCTTTGGTGATAACCCAATTATGCCCCGACTCTTATTCCGCTGCGGGTCGGGGTGTGACATTACACTTTTAAGAGTCTTTTACAGAAAAAAGGGCTTAAATTGACTAAAGCGCCCTAGGATGATAAGTCGGGCAAACGACCCTTAAGGGTAGTTTAAATATGAATTTTATAAATTGAACAATCCTTTCCAGTAGTATAAAGTGAAAAGTATTAGCCTTTGTGGTCTAATGCCTTGTATTGGATTTTTTTTTTTTGTAAATTGCCTAGCCGAAGGGTAGATTTCGGAATAAATGATTTTACTATAGAAAATTCACCACAAATATAATTGTGGTGGAAGATAAATAAAAGTCTTAGTGTGGGAATAGGAGGTAAGGAAAGAAAAAGTGAGATTTAGTCTTAAAGTGCTTAAATCCCTCATGTGTACGAATTAAATCTTACACCAATTATAAAGGGTAAGAAATCATTGTTTTGAATGATGGATTTTGATTCTAAAATGTGGGGAATCAAACTACGATCGCGTGGGATCGAAAATGAAGGAAAACGGACTTGTAACGAAAAAGTTATGAGGATTTTAGCGAAAAAAAAAATAGAAAAGTTGCAGATGGGCCACACCGTAAGTTACGGTTCCGAATCGTCACTTACGGTTCGGAGTTTCTGATTTGAGTTGGATGAACCGTAGCTTACGGTCCAGAATGGTTGATTTTGGACGTTTAAGCCTACCGTAGGCTACGGTAAGGCAACCGTAACCTACGGCGGGTTTCAACCAAAAATTTTGAATTCTTTTGTTTGATTCTTTAGAGCTTTCGGGTCCGTATAGACAGGTTCCAAGGTTTCATATATGAAAGTTTGCGATGGGACTTGATTTAAACACGTTATAAATTCGTATGACTAACCATTTCATGGTTTATGAAATGTAGGAATATCTTGGGATGCTGGATGACGATCAAGCTCAACGAAGAACCGAACACGATCATGGATAAAGCTTTCGCATTTCGATTGAAACGTTAACAAATCGAATTATGTTAATATGTTAAAAGATTTTGAAATACTTGTAAAGTTCAAAGTAACTTAGGAATTCGGATCGTTATATATTTGCATTATTATTACTTTAATGCAAATTCTTTTATAAAAAGTTACGTTATAACACGTAGGGTCTTACACTAGACCTGGCAATAAAAACCCATTTGGGTATTTTGGTTTATTTTGGGTGATTTTAAAAATAAGAATGGGTCAGGATGGGTTGGAAAATAATTAAGGATGAGTCAGGATGGGTTGTAAGATATCTATTAAAAATAATTTGTGGACCAAGATGGGTATTAAGCAGGGTAAATAGATAGATAACTCTAAAAGGAGAATCGTCAAATTCTTAATCTTATTCAAGTGTTCGTAGATGTAAACAAAAAATAAAAAAAATCTAGAAAATTAAGAAAAAACTCCAAAAAATTTAAAAAATCAAAAAAAATCTTAAAAATACAAATAAGGTCAAAAAAAAATTTAAAAATAAAAAAATAATAGAAAATCTTGAAAAATAAAAAAATTTCAAAAAACAAAAAAATTCAAAAAAAATCCAAAAACTCAAAAAAGTTCTAAAAGTAAAAAAGATAAAAAAAATTCTAAAAAATTCTAAAACATTAAAAAAACCCTAAAAGTTCAATAAATAAAAAAAATACAAAATACAAAAAAATCTAAAAATTCAAAAAATATTTAAAAATTAAAAAAAATTAAATAAAAATCTAAAAATTAAAAAATCTAAAAATAAAAAAACTCAAAATTTTCTAAAAATAAAAAAATTATAAAAAAATCAAAAAATTCATAAAAACCTAAAAAATCCAAAAAAAACTAAAAATCAAAAAATTATAAAAATTCAAAAAATCATAAAAAATTCAAAAAATTAAAAAATTCAAAAAATTCTAAAAGTTCAAAAAAATACAAAAAATCCAAATTTAAAAAAAATTATAATTCAAAACTTTTTTTGAATTTTTATTATTTTTTTTGATTTTTAATTTTTTAGAATTTTTTAATTTTTTAATTTTTTCGATTTTTTGGATTTTTTGGATTTTTTTGAATTATTTCGATTTTTTTAGTTTTTATTTTTTATAATTTTTTGATTTTTTTATTTTTAGAATTTTATAAAATTTTTAGAATTTTTTGGATTTTTTTTGGATTTTTTTAAATTTTTAGTGTTTTTTGAATTTTTTTTATTTCTTATTTTTTTTGATTTTTTAGAATTTTTTTTTTTGAACATTTACCCAAACTCATCTTAAACCTTTAATAAACTCATCTTTACCCAAACCCATCTTAACCCATGCACATCCTAACCCATACCCATTATAAACTCTTTCAGGAAAAAAACATATTCTAACATATACCCATTCTAACCCATGACCCAAACCTACCCAACCCATCACTTTTGCCACCCCTAATTGAAACCAAACAATCCCAAATAAAAAAGAACAAAACGAATGAAAACATGTCATGAGTAACTCGTTTACTGTAATCACTAATGCATACACTAAACTAAGAATGTATATGTAGTGTAAATGTGTAATCACCAATAAATACACTTAAGTGTCATTAGTAACACATCTTTGTAATCATCAAGGCGTACCTAAACTAAGAGTACATATATAGTGTAATCAATCACAAATTATACACAAAACACCAATGACATTTTTTAATGTAATAACCAGTGCATACAATAAAGTATAATATGTAACACATATAGTGTCACCAGATGAATACACTATACTAAAGTAACATATGTAATTAATTACAATGCCTATATTATACTAAGAGTTTATATGTAGTGTTATCACCAATGCATATGGTAAACTATATGAGTAGTATATGCTGTGAAATATTAATGCATACACTAAAATATTAGCGACATATATGAAGTATCTATATTTTTTTAGCATTTATTTAACATGATGTTTCACTTATTACGAAATTCCCCCCTCTTGATTGTTTTTTATCATATATATTAACGTATACCTGTCATTAGTGTGTAATCGTCTTTGTGGTCTTGACCTTATTATGGATTCATACAAACATTTAAAAAAAATCATTTCTGAATATATAATAGCAAGATGCATGTGTGTTATTTTCTAAAACCGTTCTTCAAAAGCTCGGTCAAATTTATCTAGAAAACACAATTGCATGAAGACACGATCCTATATAAAATAAAAAAAATAATTATAAAAAAAAACTATTTGCTGCCCTGTGAGATCTAAAAAAGTGGTAATCCATAATTTTGTAATTTGCTAGAAAAGGGTAAATTTTAAAGGAAATGTTTTGTAGATAGATACGTGGTAGAACCACATGATGATGTCTCCAAGTGGAAAGTTATTCCCATTTAACTAATCCCATATGCATGTGCACTCTTTAACCTTTTTTCTTTCCTTCTAGTTTGTAACCATGATTTTAATATTTGGATGTTTGCATTAGGAGATTCTGAAATCTAATATATCATTGTATATTTATATGGATGAAAGAAACTAATAGCATTCATAATGAAATTCTTAAAAATATATTCGGGAGTGTAGTTATATTATAAGGATGGTTTTGAGTGGTTGTGAGTAGATGAGAGAGAAAATATATAGGAAAATTACTGTTCATCTGTAAATATATGGGAAAAAAATTTGGAAAGAGAGAACTGTATAATTTTTTAATATTTTTAGAAATGGTTGTGAGTGAAGGAGAGAGAAAAAATAATGATAAAGATATAAAATATAGGGTTAGGATACAACAGGAAGTTTCTATCACTAGAAAGGATATGAAGTAATCTTGTTCATCCATTTAGTAATCAAGGGTTAAGATTAAATTAATTAAATTGAATTAAAAAGAGGCGCGTGGGTTTTTGTAGGGGCATTCTAGTCAATCCAAGGTAATAGTTTCTCTCTCCTCTAATTCCCCCTTATTTTTTAACGTTAATAACTCTTTTATACGACATTATTTTTTTATAAAAATTGCACCAAAAAACGAAAGTTTTTTATCTTTAAAACGAGTATGTTATTGCTATATTTCGAAAAAATAATTTTCAAAAACCCAGTTGCGTAAAACGCAATGGTAAAAAGCCCAAAAAAAGATAGTTAAAAAACGCAACAGTTAAAAAAACTCAGTGCAAAAGCTAACAGACAGTTAAAAAGTGCAGCTCCCGGGTTTTCGGAACTGCATTCGTGTCCGCAGGACGTGCGGGTGCACACGAGTTCGACTAAATTCCGGTTCCAATTTGCACCCCCCCTGCGCACCGCGCGTAGGACTTATGGTAAAACATGTCATAAAGTTATGTGGTTATGCAAAGGTTTCACCTTATAAATAACTTTATACTTTGTCTTCACACCAATGTGGGACAAGTAGTTTACCATTTTGGACATTCATTCAAACAACTTAATTTCCAACATTATTATCATATAGTTTCATTTCAAGTTCAACAAACCATCATAAAACACAATGCCTTTTTATCTAAAAAACATAATTAAAACACAAATTAAAGTTTATTTCTAAAACGCAATTGACTAAAAATATAAAATAAAGTGTACTTTTTAAAACGCAATGGACTAAAATCACAAAAGAAAAGTGTCTTTTGTAAAACGCAATGGATAAAAAACATTTTTTTTTTTCATTATTTTGTAAAACGCAATGGACAAAAAACACCCAAAAAGTGTGTTTTTTCATTCTTTTGTAAAACGCAATGGACAAAAAACACCCAAAAAGTGTGTTTTTTTCATTCTTTTGTAAAACGCAATGGATAAAAACCCGTGTTTTTTATTATTTTGTAAAATGCAATGGACCAAAAAACACCCAAAAGTGTGTTTTTTAATCTTATGTAAAACACTATTTTAAATAAAAGTCTATACTTAAAGATATTTTGCAATTTTTCTTTGAGACATTTTGTCAAACTCCTGGTGTGCAACTTTTTATTAATGATTTCTCAATGAAATTGAACTAATGATGTTGCCCAAACGCATGAATACATCAAAAGAAAGAGTAGAATCAGAGATATCTTCACTTTGAATTCAAAAATGTTTGAGAAATTTAAGAAAAGGAGTACCTGTTTTAACAGAAATCTCATGTTCCATCGCATCATGTTAAATTGAAAAAAACGATAAATTATAGAAACATAAACTGGGTTTTCTTCAAAAAAATCAAAGAACACGTTGATTGAGTGTTCGAACCATTCATTGATGAAGAAAATTTGCACCGTGATGTAGCAATTCTAGAGAGAGAAAAGGAATGAAATGTTAAAGATGGTGGGTTTTGAATATCTGGGTTTTGAAGATACAGAGAAGAGAAATAGAAAGAATAGATAAAAGAAGATTGACTAAAATACCCTTTCCACTTGTATTTCTACTTTTCCAGATGGACGGCTAAGATTACTTCCTATCCTTCCTACCCAAAACATACTTCCTATTTGATCCTTTCCTATAAAATATATTATTTAATTAAAGAAGAGAGAGAAAACATGATTGTTTTTAGTGGAAATATATAGATGTGGATAAAGAATTCATTCTGAATGCTCTAATGAGAAAAGAAAATCTTCATATATTATTATTTATAAAATTATTTTGCCAATATAGTATATTGTATGTATTAGTTTGAATGTAGTGTACATATTTACTAGGTTGGAATTCTCGATAACTTTTCTGAATAATATAATAATATAATTACTTTCAGATTAAAGTATTTAAATGATTCTTGTGAAATTTTAATCCGATAATCTAAATAGTTTCGAGATGGAGATACGGGAGAAAGTATGAATAGCCATCCCCAAGAGAATGTCTTATTTGGTCAAATATCTACACAAAAACTAGTTTAGTTTATGGTGTCTTCACCCCTGAAGATTTGAATAGTTTTGAGACGGGATATGGAAGAGGGTAAAAATAACCTACCCTCGTTACCCCACGAGAATGTTTACACAATAACTAGTTTAGTTTATTGTGTTGTCTTCTCCCATTGCTTTTTCTTTATACAGTTGTACTTTTTTGAGACATGTATGAGGATGGCTAACTTAGTTTATAAACTAAGTTTTTCATGAGAGATTTAAACAACCAGGAAGGCTGACTTAGCAGTGAGAAGGGGTGATAAAAAAAAAATTATCATCATTATTCTTTGTTATTTAACATTTTAAACACCATAATTTTAAACTTAGCGAAGTTTTTAAGTAAAAAATTAATAATTAGTTTAATATTAAATTCATTTGTTGATGATATAATAAGTATATATAATTAAAAAAAATTAGGTATCAATAACTAAGTAGGAGCCTTAAAATGAGAGTAGATGTCTTCAATTGGTAACATAATTTCTCTATTGTTTTCTTTTATTATACAGATATAGAAAATTTGAGAGGGTCATTGTAAGATTTTCAAAAGTTAAGAGATTTTTATAGAATTTAATACATTTTTTTTTTGAAAAATAAATTTCATTAAAAAGAAACGACACGCTTGAACCCCAAGGCGGAGACCAAGCGGCCCAAAAACCTTACATCAAATCACATTTACACCATTCTTCCCAAGTACATGTTCTCTTTCTATTCCTATGTTTGTACCATAAAAATCCGTACGTCTTCACATCCGAAATGATCTCCGCAATTTTTGTATTCTTGTTATTAAAAATGCAATCATTCCGAGCCTTCCATATTCTCCAACACCCTATAATCAACAAACCTTGAACCATATTCTTTGTCGCCGCATTGAGTCTCATGTTTTTATATAGACCCGTGAGATCCTTTAAGTCGCAAATATATAGAACCGGAAACCTGCACCACTTTGCTATAACTTGCCACAGTAAAGTTGAAAAAATGCAACCTGTAAAAATGTGCTCTGCAGTCTCCTCGCTATCTTCACAAAAGATGCACAAATTATTCTCCACTTGGATATTCCTCTTGATCAAAGCTGCTTTGGTTGGTAGTCTTTCAAGCATTGCTCTCCACATAAAAACATTGCATTTCAAAGGTAACCACTTACACCAGTCAAACTGAGCCGCCATAACTGATATGTCTGTCGAAGTAATCCAATCTTTTACATTTGCCACTGTGAACTCTGAGCCGGTACCATGCCACATCCATGAATCTTTCTTTTCAGAAAGTTTCACACTCGTAAGCATATTAAAACAATCCGTCAATTCCAAAGTTTCTTCTAAAGATGTTGGATCGCGCCGCCATTTCTATCCAAAACTCCTAGCGTCTCCTGCCTTCAAAACCCGATCCGACACCTTACAATTTTTGTCAGTTTCAAGTCTGAAAAGGTTAGGAAACGCACCTTTAAAGGTTGCCCGCATAACCAAGGATCCATCCAAAATCTAATCAAATCACCATTTCCAATATCAGCTCTAATAAGGCTATTAAAGCCGACATCAGCCACCTTCGATTGCTTTCCCCGTTTCACAATATTATACCCACAAGAACTTCTTCATCATCGCCTCTAAATCATTGATAATTTTTTTCGGTGCTTTATAGAGAGAAAAATAATCTTAATTACATTAATTACACCATAAAAACAAGCATTTTATTCTCTTTAATTTAAGTATATTGCTGTAGTTTTTTTAATTAAAAAAAATTGATATATTACGTGATTAACAATGTTTAAAAGTGAGTAACTGATATGCTACATGATTAAATGTGTGTTACTAACCTGGATTCCGGGACCTAGGTCTACTGATTAAAGCTAAACAATATTTACGACTCCAACCAAACGCCAGTCTCTTCTTTTTGCCACTCGAGTCCCCACTAATATATAAGGTAAAAGATTGGGGTAAATCGAAATTTTGGTACTATTTTCTCTTTATAAATTTAAAAAATCGTTGTCTTGCTTGACCAATCACGCGTAGCTCCCCCGAGGCTTGTAGTTTTGAGTTCCTAACTTTCTTTAGCAAAATGGCATGTTCAAGATGGTGATTTATACGCAAAAGAAACAAAGTGAGATGAGAAAATATATGTAAAAGAAGGAGATGTCTAAAACCTCAGCTGATTTCCGATAACAATCTTTTCAGATTCATCTCTAATTCTCTATACACTGCTGAAAGCCTCAACTTCTCAATATGGGCGGCCTTAAAGACCAGCTTTAGTTTGTCTTAGCTTTATCTCAATTTGGGCCTTAAGCCCATCTTTTGCTTTTGCTTCCTTTCTTTTAAGTTTTAACAATGTTTTTTTCTAAACCTAAACCACTATTACACTTGAACATGCAAAGACATGAACCCACTTTATTTTTGTGATTAGAAATTTTCATACCACTAGGCCATAGATTTGAAGATCCCGTTTTAATATGCATGCTAACACATGCAGGGTCGGAACTAGTGGTGCACAATTCAGGTTTTTTGAATACCCGGTTCTGAGTATGAAACCGGGTTCGGGTACGACTAGGCTCTACAAAATCGGGTATTGAGAATAACCGGGTCGCGTCCGGGTTTAATATAAAAAATGTATACCCTATATACCCGGGTTCAGTAGGGTCTAGGTCGAGTTTTCTAATACCCGGGTATTATAATACCCTATTCCGGGTACGGGTATGCCTCGGGTATTCATTTTTTTTTTTGCATAAAACATAGAAATATAAAATGCAAAACCTTTTTATTTCATAAAACATAGAAATACATGACAGCTAAATAATCATAGAACTGGGTCAAATAAGTTGAGGAACATATATAGCTTCGAATAACTTGATCGTTTCCGTTTATTCTTCGTCTCAAGGATAATACTTGCGGTTAAGCCAAACATCAAAAACCTCTTTTATAAGGTACAGAGATACAGTGTATAAAAAATGTCAAACTACACTTTATAACGGCTATATCGCTGTCACCAAGGTGCAAAACTCGAAAAAACACAAAAAACGAAAAACTCAAAAAATGAAAAAACACAGACAAGGTATTGGAAAAACCCGGTTCCAGGTTTGGGTTGAAACCGGGTAATCGTAAAACCCGGGTTGAAAATGGGTATAAAAAAACCCGGTTCCAGGTTCGGGTTTTATAACAGAACTGCACACCCGACCCCTCCCTATGGGTAGGGTCGGGTTTCGGTATAAAAAACCCGGCTTTTATAATACCCGGTTCCGGGTTTTTTCGGGTCCAGATCCGGGTTCGGATTTTTTGTGCACCACTAGGCGGACTACCGGAGGGTCAGAGGGGTCAGCTGACCCTCCGGCTGGCTAAATGACCTGGTAACGGAGCTACTCAACGGGAGAGTTTCTTTTTTCTATTTTGCGTTTTGACCCTCTGAAATATCTTTCTAATGGTGTTAATTGAAGAAAAAGAGTGAAAATATAAAACACGATCTGAGTTTTTATTGCCGATGTCGACCTTGCTGCTCTGGTTTAACGAGAAGATGAAGAAGACGATGTAGAAAGATAACAACACACTACTTTAACTTTAAGTTTCTTCTATATTTAGTAGGTATTATTTTATTGTTTTTTCACTACTTACGATAAAAGTTACAACACAAGTTTTGGTTGTACCTTTTATTTTATTTTTATAATAAGGTTTTTTATTATTGATTTATATTCAGCTTACAGTAAAATTTGTGGTTTGAGTCTCAACATCCTACTTATTACATTTTATTTTATTCATTTATATTTAATAATATTAATATTAATAGTTGGTTTGTTTGAAATAATTATAATAATAATGTTTATGTTGTCCATAACAAGTATAATGTTCTTTTAAATAATATTATCAAAACTTTACTTTTCTTTTGTTTGTAAAAATCCAGATTACTATATTGTAATTCTTTTATAAATATTTTTGTTCTAACAAAACCATATAACATTTGTTAATGTTCAATTTGTTGATTTAACATGTATTAAAGCAATATTGTTTAACAACCTAAGGTTGTCAATTTTACGATTTTTTATATATAATGGTTACATAATAGAGATTTAAGGAAAAGATAATACTTTCGTGTGTTCTTTTATATACTAGAGAGATATAGGAGGCGTTTGTCTTTTTATCCATTAGTTACATGCGTAAAAATAATTTTTATTCTGACCCTTAGACTATGGGTTGTGGATTTGGGTTGGAAGCGTGGCTAATAAAGCATTGCCGCTTTAGACATACTACCAGGCCAGCGTAGCTAGCAATGTTGCCCCACTAGTGTGGGGAAGCCTGGCGTGGGGCGGGTTGAGGAGATGAGGTGGATGGCTACGATTAGCTGGGTTTATGGGACCGTTGGCCAACGTCTATTTAAAAAAAACAAAAACAAATTCTTAATTCTTTTACTTTTTTTCTATATAAATCAAACAATTCAAACTAAATTTAACTATCCAAATATTCAAATACCACCTCCTATCACCTAAAGAAAATATATTCAATGAATTCTTGAAGTTCAAGCGAATCGTCATCCTCATTAGACGACGGGGCAGAACAATTATTATCAACAGCGGCGACGATGCTGAAAGCTATCGTTGAAGATTCAGATAAAGGGACTTCCCAACCCCAACCCAAACGGAGGAAGTATATCGTTCGTGAACGCGAAACCGCTAACGATTTGTTGGTAAGTGATTATTTGTCACCTGAACCAACTTATGATGAAAAATTGTTTGGGCATCGTTTCGAATGAGTAAAAACTTATTTTTAAGAATATCAAAGGATGTAGAGGATAATTACGAATTTTTCCAAAAAAAGACCCGATGCACATGGTAATTTAGGATTTACCACGTGGCAAAAGGTTACGACCGCCCTAAGATAATTGGCTTACGGGAATAGTTCCGACATAATAGACGATTATTTAAAAATGTCGGCACGAATGGCTAGGGAAAGTCTTCACAATTTTTGTACGTATATCATTGAACTATATATGAAAAAAAATACTTGACAAAACCAACGTTTAGATTGTATGAAATGGGATGATAGGTAGTTTAGATTGTATGAAATGGGAGTGAGAACTTTGTCCAACTGCATGGCAAGGCTCTCACACAAGCGGATATCATGGAATGCCGGCTATGATGCTTGAAGCTGTTGCATCACAAGATCTTTGGATATGGCATACATTCTTTGGTATGCCAGGTTCACACAATGATATAAACATTATTCATCACTCGCCCATTTTCGATGATCTAATCAATGGTGTTGGACCTAAAGGAACATTTTTTTGTGAATGATGTTGAATACCAGCATGAGTACTATCTTGTAGATGAAATTTACCCTGAGTGGGTTATTTTTGTGAAATCTTTTTCAAGAGATGGAACCCTAGATCCTAAAAGAGTAAAGTTTAACAAAGTTTAGATGGCGGCACACAAAGACATCGAGCGAGCATTTGGTGTTTTGCAGACCAAGTGGAGAATTTTGAGCATGCCTTGTCAATTGTATGAAAAAAATCAAATAAGAAACGTGATGTACACGTGCATCATTCTACACAACATAATTTTAGAGGATGAAGGCCGGACAATAGTTAAATATTTTCCCGAGGTGACTGAATCAAATAACCAAGACATTAGTAACGACCAGAGAAGCAAAATCAGCAGCTAATCGATTCACGACAAATATTTCAAATCTTCGAGCTGATTTGGTAAAACATGTTTCAGCACTTTCTATATTTGACAACGTCGAAGACGAAGATGAAGATGATTGATTTTTTTTTGATGTAATGTTTTTATAGTTATTTTATATTTATAAATTATATGTTTAAAATTAAAAAAGAAACCAAAAAAATAGGTGCCAAATGGCACCCCACGCTGTCTAGCCACGCCCCCACCACACCCCATGTTTTTAGGGTGGCCTGGTGGAGGCCATCTCTGCCACATGTCATCCAAAGCCTTCAACCCAAGCCCTCCCACACCCCATAGTCTTATAAAATTCAGGTTCGTCATTAAACACATAATTATACATACATAGTTTTAATAGTTGAATACGAATATGAGGGAACTATTCGGAAGACAAACGACTCATTCTTTTTTAAACATATTTCCTTTTTAATCTGAAAATCTTTTATTTATAATAAATTAATCTTTTAACTAAATTCCGTTCTATTTTCACAATTATTATTCTTACTAATTTCTTTTACCTTCACCCCTTTAAATGCACTGTTAAAATCTGGATTTCATGTTTTTTAACTAGTTTGATTAATTAATCAAAGGGGCAGTGCTTTAGCGGTATACCAGTGACTTTCTTCAAGGAAAGTTATCAGTTGGAGTCTTGTTCGTAATAAAATATTATGTGCGAGCCATGTGTTTTACCAAAGTGGGTTTTCGGACGGTGGGTTTCCTCTGAAATTGGTGACAGGTCGGCGATTGCAAGGATAGATGGCCTTTTACCAATGGGTGTACCCAGGTGGCCGGGCTTTATTGGATACTTAAAAAACGTTTAATTAACTTTAAACTAAACATTTAGACTTCTGTACTAATTTAAATCATCAAAACTAAACAAATATTTATTTCACATCAAATCCGAAATTCAAATTTATGCTTAACTAATTATGGTAGTCGATTATCATGTTAACATAATTCTTATAATTGGTAATAGGTTAGGAATTCGTATATTACACGTGATGAATAATTTGATGCCAAACTTTTTGGAACATCTGCCCCAAGACTCTGGTTCAAGCCAAACTGCTGGTGAGGTTTTAGCCAGCCAATTATTGCGAGCAAGGGAGCTCAAAAATGCCTTCAAAGATATCTTAGAACCCATGTTGACATGTTCAAAGATTACTTGAACATTTGATGCCAAACTTTTTGGAACATCTGCCCCAAGATCCTTGTTACATCACTTCATGCAAAGGCATGAAATTGTTGATGTCAAAAAAGGGGGAGAAGAAGCAGGATAATGAACCTGACATGATTGAAGCATATGAAATAAGAGCTAAGAAAAGAGCTGAAGAAGTGAGAGCTTTAGAAATGGTTGAAAAACATGCGGGCATATTCGGTAATGTTGATCATGCTACAATGATAGCAAAATTCAAACATGATTGGTGTGTGTCGAGCATGATATGATTTTATTAATATTTTAAGTTCATTTTACGCGTTAGTCGAGTTTTAAATTTATAAAACACGATATTATACTAATACTAAACACACACTTGGGCAAGTGCGCCCATCGTGAGCGTAGTATAGCGTTGGTAAGATACCGAGGTCGTCCAAGGACACAAGAGCTTTTAGTACCGGTTTATCCTCAACGTCTAATCATTACAAATTTTTGGATAAAAGTTTTAAACATAAAAAATATGAAAAGATAAATAAAATGAAATACAAATAGACAATATAGAATCACTTGGATCCAACTCCTCTTTAATGTATCCTTTGATGATTTTCGCAATTTCGGACTTATTAAAAGATTATCTTAGTTAAAGTAGTAGGCCCCTCTTTTGAAGGTGACGTTACCCTCAACCTAGTGGTTTGAGTCAGCAGTGATACAATCCCAAAGGGTCGGAATATTGAAAGATAATTAAATAAGTTATAAATGCGAAAAGTAGTAGGCCCCTCTTTTGAAGGTGACGTTACCCTCGCCTAAGTGGTTTGAGTCAGCAAGGATACAATCCCAAGAAGTCAGTTTAAAGTTTTAATAGTAGTTTACATATGAGGGGTTCAAGCTATTCGCACCCCGCCATCCAATACCCGTGGGGCATTGAAGGAGGTCCTAGTAAGCTTGAACCAAGTCCTCGCAGGATCTATATACTAAACGAGCCAAGAACTTTACCAAACCACCCTTCTAACCCTCTTCAAAGTAATTAACGCGCTTTATATAGACCGTAAAGACACGAATGAGCAAATCAATGACATCATGAAGAAATGGTTAGGAAAATTCACTTTCAACATAAGAAACTAGTTATTAAAGTCATTAATACATACCCAATTAAAAAACGCCAAAAGATTAAAAAATCAAAAGTAATACATTAAAGATTTGTCTTCACCAAGTGATGTAAGAGATTAGCCAAGCATGGCCTTTGTTTGACAAGAACCCTTACGATCAATCTTGGATCCTGAGACTACTACACACTCTAAAGATGATATATGGATAATGGTGGTGGGTGTTGGTGTTGTAATGGTGGTGGAATGGTAGCAAAGTGAGAGAGAAGTGGTTTGCCAAGGGATGCCTTTGAAGTGAACCAACCACCCCTATTTATAGTCAGAACGGTACCCCGGCCACGGCCCCGTGTCCAGCAGGCATGGCCCGTGGCCGGCTTCTTCTCTTCCTTCATTAATTGCAGCTGTCAGCAGAGGTGTCACACCCCAACTGATGGCGGAAACATCGGGATGAGACGAACACTTTGCTCAAAACGTCATAACACTACTTTGCAACAATATTTAATAACTCAAAATTTCATTAATACTAAAAGGATAATACATTGTTTCAAAATGAAAATACGACAAGTTTCAAATGGCAATACAACATAGAACGAAATACATAAATTATATCTAGGCGTGTATCTAATCCACCCTAATATGTTTTTCAATGACATCAACTAGATTCCTGCAACATGTATAAAATAATATATATCAACAAAAAGTTGGCGAGCATACAAGTTTGATACATAGCATAATAGTGAATAAAAGTTGACTCATATCCAACATGGTAATCATGGCATATAATTGTTATAAACATACTAAAAATGTGTTCTTATATGTCAATCCAAAGTCTAACGCAATCGTGATTACCCAACATCGTAGAGACGAAGAGGGTGTAATGTAGTTTACTTAACAATACCACAAGTTTACGGTGGTGCGTTACTCCTATAGCGCTCGCTATATTTGTTAAGGTAGGCTAGCAAAGTTAATGAGCATATAACACAAGTCTAACATAGCATGCGATAATCAAGAATATGGACAAGTATCATGTTATTAACGGATAGAGTATGTGTGTAAACGAGGTTTATTGTGTTTTGTGATTTGTACATGTTGTGTTACACCCCGACCCGCAGCGGAATAAGAGTCGGGGCATAATTGGGTTATCACCAAAGCTCATGATATTTACTAATATGTTTCATATATATTAAAGTCAAAATTACATTCTCCATAATCCAAACATGTCCATACAAATACAAAGAAAAATAACCAACTAAACAATTCCAAGCTCTAAATCATTTTATTCTTCTAGGCCAATCCTATGTGTTTCTTGCTGCAACTGGTTAACCTGTATCATGTGTAAAAATGGGAGTTTTTGGTCAACATAAGTTGGCGAGTGAACCTTGTTAGATAAACATTTATTATTGATTTTCTTGTTATTTTATCAAGGAAAAATTGTGCATAATCATAAGTGAGCAAATGTAAATAGTCAATCAGTAACAATGACAACCACAAACTATAACATACAATAACATAAATGGGGAATAAACGGCATATGATGTATGTACTGAGAATGATAAATGTCTGTGCGATCAAGGCTCAATCAAACGGAGCCGATCGTATTGCATGTACTGAAAATGATAAATGTCTGTGCGATCAAGGCTCAATCAAACGGAGCCGATCGTATGTTGGCACGCCAGGTTCACGCTCATAATGTAATGGGGAACATGCTCAACGCTCATAATGTAATGGGGAGCGGCAGCCTATGAAATTGCATGTACTGAAATAAATAAATTAAATCTGAACAATAACCACACAAACAGTTGAAACAAGCTGAATACACACTTGTTCATGATATGATGTATGCACAATGATTTAAATATAATAAATGGCAAGACACATGATACACCCGAAAATCGTGATTAAAACGGGGAATTTGTAAAGATTCACTCACATTGGGTGCGTTTGGTTGGAGATGATGAGATGCGCACGAGTTGGAAGGATTGAACAACGAGTATTAACTAACCTAAATAATAACGGAAAATATTGTAAATGAGTGGATTTTATTGATAATTTTAATAGGATTTTTTTAGATATATTTTTGGTGAGTTTAAGGCTATTTCCTAACTTTAAAAACATTATTTTTAAGTATTTTTAATTGATTTTAAATTAAATTAAATAAATAAAAATATAAAAATATGTTGACTTTTGCATTGACCATTGACCGTTTGACTTGTTGACCGGTTTTATTGTATAATTGTATGCGCCGGGTGAGGCTCGAACCCGAGACCTCCCGTTCGCGTGCACGCAGCTCTACCAACTGAGCTACGTGTCTAACCTGAAATAATTCTGTTTTTAATTATACTTATATACTAACTCAGTTTATTCAAAATTCTTTTATTTTCAAAAATATTTTAAATCATCGAACCGGTGTCACTAACAGGTCTCGAACCCGGGACCTGTGCTTTATCGTTACACACAGTCCACCGCTGGACTGTGTGTCTAACTTGTTTAATATACAGATTTTTATTATACTTAACATCTAATTGCGAAAAGGATCCGGTTCATTTAGAAAAAAAAAACATTTTAATTACGAGGTATACGTGTGTCAAGGATCGAACTCGCGGCGTGTGATTTGTATATGCACACAGTCCACCGCTGGACTGTGTGTCTAACCCGTTTACAATATCCATTTTAATTAATCTTAATACCATCTACTACTTCGTCTTATTCGTCTATAACACAGACAACGGTTATCTCGCTGTTATTTGTTTAATTCAGTTAACGAATAATATGAACAAGTTGAAAGGTGATGAACAGAGAAGGTTTGGGGAAAGAAAGTACCGGAACAGGTCGTCGTTCTCGAAACTCCGCAAGGATCGTCGGCTCTGATTATGAGCTTCCTCTGTTCGGGCCAATTACCAAATTTGATTGATTAGTTATGAAAGTGAGGTACTAAACAAGGATTAACAGAGGTTTTGAATGTTCATACCGATTCACCGCGTGAGATTGGAAATTCCAGAAGTTTTCCGGCGAGAGCTGAATATTCCGGCTATGTCGTCTGGGATTGATTCTGATTGTTGGTTTGAAGTTAGCAACAGTCTAACAACAGATTGAAACTGAAATAGTCGAAGTATTTACCGTATTAATGAAGGTCTCGGTTTTCCGGCGACTTGCAGAGATTTTCCGGCGAGTTAAAAAAACTTTCTGATGAACTGAATGTATAACGAAAGTGAAATTGCAGGTTTGTAGAATGATTTTGAGTCGAGAGAGGAAGCAATTGTGGGCGTAAATCAGATATTGAATATCTTCGGTTATAAAACCGATCATCATCAAAATTTAAGTTAATTCAAGTCTGAATTGATTAGGATCGTCGGTGCATCGGTTATAAACCAGAATTCGCGATTACTCAAACGTTTTGGACGGTTGAATAGCCGATTACGGTTTTCAGTTTGGCGCAACCGGTTGATCTATGATTGACTATAAAATTTATTTGTTTCCTAGAGTTGACAGAAAACAACAAGTGGCGGAGTGGTTATGTGTGTGTGTGATAAGGCTTTGAGTTTCAAAACCCGGCTGACCCGGGTTCGAGTCCCGGCAGCCTTATTTTATTTTTAATTATGTTATTTTTACCTTTTATCAATTATAACTTTTATAGTTTAGTTTGTTTATTAATTATGTATCATTAAAAATCAAAATAGACGTAAATACGCAACGAAACATTTATAACTTGATATTCGATTACAAACGGAGCGGGTTTGGAAAACCCGTTTTTGACAAATGTTACAGTATCCCCTACTTTTAGGAATTTCGTCCCCGAAATTTAAGTAGTAGTAGGAAAAAGATGTGGGTATTTTTCGCGCATTGAGTCTTCACGTTCCCAAGTAAACTCAGGTCCCCGTTTCGACTCCCAACGTACCCTAACAATTGGAATGCGACTTCGTCGAAGACGTTTTTCTCCGAAATCCATGATCTCTACAGGTCTTTCAATAAAATGCATAGATTCATCAATCTGAATATCTTCCAGAGGAATGTGGAGGTTTTCATCAGCGAGGCATTTCTTCAAGTTTGATACGTGGAATGTGGGATGAATCCTGTTGAGTTCTTCTGGTAGATCAAGCTTGTATGCTACAGGTCCTACTCTTTCGAGTATCTTGAAAGGTCCTACGTAGCGTGGTGCTAGCTTGCCTTTTTGACCAAAACGAACTACTCCCTTCCACGGTGATACTTTTAAAAGTACATGATCACCAATGTTAAACTCCAAAGGTTTCCGTCGATTATCTGCATAACTCTTTTGACGACTTTGAGCCGCTAGAAGATTGTTTCGAATTTGATGGATCTTGTCTGTGGTTTCTTGAATCAATTCTGGACCAGTGATTTGAGCTTCCCCAATTTCGTGCCAACATACTGGAGATCGGCACTTACGACCATATAACGCTTCAAAAGGTGCCATGCTGATACTTGAATGATAGCTGTTGTTGTACGAAAATTCAACTAATGGTAGATGAGCGTCCCAATTTCCCTTGAAGTCTATGACACATGCTCGAAGCATATCTTCAAGAGTTTGAATGGTGCGTTCAGATTGTCCATCAGTTTGAGGATGATAGGCGGTACTGAGATCTAATCGCGTACCCAAAGCGGCTTGTACTGCTTGCCATGTTCGTGAAGTGAAACGACCATCACGATCTGAAATAATGCTTAACGGTACACCATGTCGGCTTACGATTTCGCTGATATAAATACGAGCTAGCTTTTCGTTCTTGAAATCTTCGCGGATAGGAATAAAGTGAGCTGATTTTGTAAGTCGATCAATGATTACCCATATAGTGTCGTACCCACCAGAAGTGCGAGGTAACCCGGTAATGAAGTCCATGGTTATGTTTTCCCACTTCCATACAGGTATTTCGGGTTGGACCAGAAGTCCTGAAGGTCTTTGGTGTTCAGCTTTCACCTTGGAACATGTAAGGCACTTAGAAACAAAAACAGCAATATCCTTTTTCATTCCAGGCCACCAATAGGTGTATCGAAGGTCTTGATACATCTTATCGGCTCCTGGGTGTATAGAGTATCGTGTTTTGTGAGCCTCATTCATAAGAATTTCACGAAGATTGTTGCGGTCAGGAATCCATATGCGATCTAGATAGTACAGAATACCGTCAGATTTAGTTTCAATTTTAAGTTCAGCTCCACAGGACAGCTCCTTTCGTACATCATCTTCCGTTACTGAAACATGTTGGGCTTCTCGAATTTGATCTTTAATGTCAGTTTTGATTTGCGAATATAGAAGACGAATGGAGTTCGCATAACCCTTTCGACTGAGTGCATCAGCCACCACATTTGCTTTGCCAGGGTGGTACCGAATTTCACAGTCGTAGTCATTTAGAAGTTCGACCCATCTTCGTTGCCTCATGTTTAACTCCTTTTGATTGAAGATATGTTGAAGACTCTTGTGGTCAGTGTATATTTCACACTTAGTACCGTAGAGATAATGTCTCCATATCTTAAGAGCGAACACAACGGCTCCAAGTTCTAGGTCATGGGTGGTGTAGTTCTTCTCATGAATCTTGAGTTGTCTCGAAGCATAAGCTATAACTTTTCCTCTTTGCATTAGGACACAGCCTAATCCTTGCCCTGACGCGTCACAATAAACCACGAAATCATCACAACCTTCAGGCAGAGTGAGGATTGGTGCATCACAGAGTTTTTGTTTAAGAGTTTGGAAGGCTTCTTCTTGCTTGGGTCCCCATATGAAAGGTTTTCCCTTATGAGTTAAAGCCGTGAGTAGTACAGCAATGCGTGAGAAGTTTGAAATGAAACGACGATAATAACCAGCCAAACCAAGAAAAGATCTTACTTCAGTTGGTGTACGTGGCGCTTGCCATTCTTGTACCGCTTTGATCTTTGAGGGGTCGACATGTATTCCATTGTCATTGACTACATGCCCAAGGAATTGTACCTCTTTTAACCAGAATTCGCATTTGGAGAATTTAGCGTAAAGTTTTTCATTCTTTAGAAGTGTAAGGATGAGTCGAAGATGTCGCTCATGATCAGACTTAGACTTTGAATAAATGAGAATGTCGTCGATGAAGACTATAACAAATCGATCGAGATAAGGTTTGCAGACTCTGTTCATTAGATCCATGAAGACAGCTGAAGCGTTGGTTAAACCAAATGGCATGACCATGAATTCATAATGACCATAACGAGTTCGGAAAGTGGTCTTTGGGACGTCTTCTTCATGTACTCTAAGTTGATGATAACCAGAACGAAGGTCGATTTTTGAAAAGCAGTTGGCACCTTGAAGTTGGTCAAGAAGATCATCAATGCGAGGTAATGGATAGCGATTCTTGATTGTTAATTTGTTGAGTTCTCTGTAGTCGATGGACATGTGAAACGATCCATCTTTCTTCTTCACAAAAAGGACAGGTGCACCCCAAGGCGAGGAGCTAGGACGTATGAATCCTTTATCAGTAAACTCTTGCAATTGACTGGCTAGCTCTTGCATTTCAGAGGGGGCAAACCTATAAGGAGACTTTGCAACTAGTGTAGCATCAGGTATAAGATCAATACGGAATTCGACCTCTCTAACTGGAGGAAGTCCTAAAATGTCGTCAGGAAAAACTTGCGGGAAATCTTTTACTACTGGGATGTCTTCAAGTTTCTTCTCCATGGTTCCCTTTTTGACGACATGAGCTAAAAACGCGACATAATTCTTGCGAAGATATTTTTGAGCTTGAAGATAGGACATTAATCTGAGCCCTTTCGACGAGGTTTCTCCAAAGATTCGTAGAGTCTGACCGTTTGAAAGAGGAATGCGTATAAACTTCTCGCGGCATACAACTTCAGCCTGATGTTGACTGAGCCAGTCCATACCAATTATAATGTCAAAGCTTCCCAACTTCATTGGAATGAGGTCAACTAGAAAATTATGATCGTTTAGAGTAAGAGTACAATTGCGTATAATAGAGTTCAATGAGACCAGTTTCCCGTCAGCAACTTCTACTGTTATGGATTCCATGAGCTTATCACGATTTTGGTTTAGGATGGGTTCAAACTCTAAGGACACAAAACTTTTATCCGCGCCAGTATCAAACAACATGGATGCATATCTACCATTTATAAGGAACGTACCGTTAACCACATTGCCGTCAGCTCTAGCCTGATTAGCGTTGATGTTGAAAGCTCTTCCTCTTGCAGGTGGAGGAGCTTGGGTCGCTTGATTCACCGGATTGGCTTGGGCTTGAGCATGAATAATGTTCACCAACCTTGGACAAGTGTTTCTAAAATGGCTTGGGTCTCCACAATTGTAGCAAGCCCGCATAGGTTGTACCATGGGATAGTTGGGTTGGTAGTATGTTTGGGCTAAATGTTGGGTAGGTGGTAATAGTAGGGGTTGTTGGGCTTGACCCATTATTTGTTGGTGGGTTTGGGTTGAAGACTGGTGGCGGTTCGTTCGCTGAGGCATGCGACATAGTATGACCTGCGCGACCACAGCCGGTGCAATGTTGGCAGGGATGATCAGGAAAATGGTGGTATTGGCAACGGTTGCATTTTGGTAACGGGCCAGAGTATGGTCTTTTGTATGGTGCAGGTGAAGGGGCAACTTGGGTAATGGGTGCAGCAGGAATAGGGAAATTGGTTTGTGTAACAGCGAAGTTTCTGGTGTTACGCTTCCTCTTGTTAGCAAACTTAGAGGAGGAGGTGGAATGGTTTGATGTTTGGCCCTCAACGGGGGCTTTCTTCTTTTCCTCTTTAAACTTACCGTTGCGAATTCGATTTTCGGTCAGTTCAGTCGCTAGTTCCATAGCAGCTTCAAGTGTTGCTGGTGAAGTGCTGAGAACTGAATCTTGAATTTTCGAGGAAGACCTCGAATATAATGCTCAATCAAGCGGTAAACTGGGGTAAACAAGTTAGGGACCATTTGGTTCAATTCTAAGAACCTCTTGTTGTAGGGAGTATGATCTCCCTCCTTTTGCTTCAAAGAATGAAATTCGTCCTCCAACTTTTTAATCTCACTCCTAGGACAGAATCGCCTCGTCATGATTTCCCTTAACTCCTCCCACGTTAAGGCCATTGCATCATCAATTCCCCTCTTCCCCTTTTCAGTATTCCACCAGGTGAGAGCTACCCCAAATAGTCTCCCGGTTGCGTATCGAACCTTGCGATCCTCAGGACAATCGCAGTTGAGGAAGGTGTTTTCCATTTCCTCAAACCAGTGGAGGAGAGCAGTGACACCTTCGATCCCTTCAAATTTAGGAGGATCGCAAGACTTGAAATGTTTGTATGAACACTTGCTGGTAGGAGGGTTGCCGATGTTCTGGTCATTTTGTTGGGGAGGATTAGTGGGATTGGTGGCGAGAGCTTGTTGTACTTGAACCACAATGTCAGGAAGCACCGCGGCCATTTGATTCACGATTTGTGTGGCCAAGCGTTCGTGAGACCTTCCTGATCTTTTACCCCCTCGCTGTTGTCTAGCCGACATCTACAGGAACATACATAAGAAGATTGTGAGTTTATGGAGTCTTTTTAGGTGGCATGTGTCTTTAAGAAAATGAAAATAACATAAATATCAATAATGCAACTACATCCATAGGATGTCTTGGGTTTGCTCATGTTGGGCCTCAAATGTCCCCCATACCTTCACCTGTATAATCATGTGGGCCCCCATGACTATTGGCTTGGTAGGATTCACATTAGTATTGGCGATTTAACACTCGCATGACCCGAATGCAAACCACAAAATATGTTTACGAGATGTATGGTCGGAATGTGTCCAGGTGTAGACACAACGACAACTCAAAATGGGGTTAGCTCACACGACGTTTGGTATAGCATGCTTTGGCCTAATAGGTACTTCGTACTCTCATCGTTAGTCCCCAGGTAGGCAAACTGGTCCTTTATTTTGGATTTATACGAATGCCAGCCTAGACAGGACGTTCCGACAACCGGTACTGGTACCCTTCCAGTTACTACATGCCCGTCATGAGAACTCACTTTAATGAGATTTGAAAATACAAAAATCATTGTAAAAGCAATCATGAAAATGATGTGGTGTGTGCTTTCATGGATATGATATGTTATGAGAATATGATTCATGATAGTCATTATATGATAATATATACTTATGAACATGCTTGCATAACATTGAATGTAACATTTAACATAAAACATATAAATATCATGAAATTTGGCATGTAACACACAAAAATCTTAAAAATTTCTAATCAACTATAGTATAGGCTCTAAGGGTCTAATAACATATCCTATATCCCTATAGTCATGGCTCTGATACCAATCTGTCACACCCCGACCCGCATCGGAATAAGAGTCGGGGCATAATTGGATTATCACCAAAGCTCATGATATTTACTAATATGTTTCATATATATTAAAGTCAAAATTACATTCTCCATAATTCAAACATGTCCATACAAATACAAAGAAAAATAACCAACTAAACAATTCCAAGCTCTAAATCATTTTATTCTTCTAGGCCAATCCTATGTGTTTCTTGCTGCAGCTGGTTCACCTGTATCATGTGTAAAAATGGGAGTTTTTGGGTCAACATAAGTTGGCGAGTGAACCTTGTTAGATAAACATTTATTATTGATTTTCTTGTTATTTTATCAAGGAAAAATTGTGCATAATCATAAGTGAGCAAATGTAAATAGTCAATCAGTAACAATGACAACCACAAACTATAACATACAATAACATAAATGGGGAATTTATTGAACAACGAGTAATAACTAACCTAAATAATAACGGAAAATATAGTAAATGAATGGATTTTATTGATAATTTTAATAGGATTTTTTTAGATATATTTTTGGTGAGTTTAAGGCTATTTCCTAACTTTAAAAACATTATTTTTAAGTATTTTTAATTGATTTTAAATTAAATTAAATAAATAAAAATATAAAAATATGTTGACTTTTGCATTGACCGTTGACCGTTTGACTTGTTGACCGGTTTTATTGTGTAATTGTATGCGCCAGGTGAGGCTCGAACCCGAGACCTCCCGTTCGCGTGCATGCAGCTCTACCAACTGAGCTACGTGTCTAACCTGAAATAATTCTGTTTTTAATTATACTTATATACTAACTCAGTTTATTCAAAATTCTTTTATTTTCAAAAATATTTTAAATCATCGAACCGGTGTCACTAACAGGTCTCGAACCCGGGACCTGTGCTTTATCGTTACACACAGTCCACCGCTGGACTATGTGTCTAACTTGTTTAATATACAGATTTTTATTATACTTAACATCTAATTGCGAAAAGGATCCGGTTCATTTAGAAAAAAAAACATTTTAATTACGAGGTATACGTGTGTCAAGGATCGAACTCGCGGCGTGTGATTTGTAGGTGCACACAGTCCACCGCTGGACTGTGTGTCTAACCCGTTTACAATATCCATTTTAATTAATCTTAATACCATCTACTACTTCGTCTTATTCATCTATAACACAGACAACGGTTATCTCGCTATTATTTGTTTAATTCAGTTAACGAATAATATGAACAAGTTGAAAGGTGATGAACGGAGAAGGTTTGGGGAAAGAAAGTACCGGAACAGGTCGTCGTTCTCGTAACTCCGGCAAGGATCGTCGGCTCTGATTATGAGCTTCCTCTGTTCGGATCAATTACCAAATTTGATTGATTAGTTATGAAAGTGAGGTACTAAATAAGGATTAACAGAGGTTTTGAATGTTCATACCGATTCACCGCGTGAGATTGGAAATTCCAGAAGTTTTCCGGCGAGAGCTGAATATTCCGGCTATGTCGTCTGGGATTGATTCTGATTGTTGGTTTGAAGTTAGTAACAGTCTAACAACAGATTGAAACTGAAATAGTCGAAGTATTTACCGTATTAATGAAGGTCGCGGTTTTCCGGCGACTTGCAGAGATTTTCCGGCGAGTTAAAAAAACTTTCTGATGAACTGAATATATAACAAAAGTGAAATTGCAGGTTTGTAGAATGATTTTGAGTCGAGAGAGGAAGCAATTGTGGGCGTAAATCAGATATTGAATATCTTCGGTTATAAAAACCGATCATCATCAAAATTTAAGTTAATTCAAGTCTGAATTGATTAGGATCGTCGGTGCATCGGTTATAAACCAGAATTCGCGATTACTCAAACGTTTTGGACGATTGAATAGCCGATTACGGTTTTCAGTTTGGCGCAACCGGTTGATCTATGATTGACTATAAAATTTATTTGTTTCCTAAAGTTGACAGAAAACAACAAGTGGCGGAGTGGTTATGTGTGTGTGTGATAAGGCTTTGAGTTTCAAAACCCGGCTGACCCGGGTTCGAGTCCCGGCAGCCTTATTTTATTTTTAATTATTTTATTTTTACTTTTTATCAATTATAACTTTTATAGTTTAGTTTGTTTATTAATTATGTATCATTAAAAATCAAAATAGACGTAAATACGCAACGAAACATTTATAACTTGATATTCGATTACAAACGGAGCGGGTTTGGAAAACCCGTTTTTGACAAATGTTACATGTTGCACCAAAAGTGTTTAAAATATAAAATGGGACCAAGTATACTCACGGTTTTGCAAGCTTTCCTACTTGAAATCCCGCGAGTGTTGTTGGTTGAAGATTTAGCTTGGAGCACCTTGTCCTTCTACACGAAGCAACATAGGTGTGTGAGTATTGGAAGTTAACAGAGGATTATAGATTTGGAATTTAAATAAATGAAAAATAGTCATATGAAAATAATTATCTTGTACTCATAATACTTGTTCTTGACACTACTGAAACTCAAAGGAGTTGGTGTGTTTTCATGGATTCAAGGATCCATTAGAATCGTAACAAGTGCATGGTCATGGATGATGTAACATATTCTTGACTAGTAACTACTAAGTTATCGTCAAGTCTTGTTACTTAGATATATATATATATATATATATATATATAATACATAGAATATAAAGATTTATAGGTCAAACATGTGGTAGGAGATTAAAGTCTCCATTTAGGCACTTCTTTGAGTCATATAATTCATACAAGAGATAGAAAGAACAAAGCTTCCATTTAGGTACCTCTATTATTCACCACTACACTTGTTGTTATAAACAACAAGGAGGGTCATGAACTTACAAGTAATAATAACAACTAATCTATGGAAAACATCAAGTAGTGAGTGATTTCTATGAAAGATAGCCCAAGCTAGTCCAACTTTCGCACATTCATCAAGCTTCAAGCTCGAACACTACTTGTGGGTAAAACCCTAGTTTAAAACAGAATATTGTGAGGTTTTAACCTCTGATTTAACTTGTCTCAGCCTTGCTTTTAAGCCCAACTAACCATTCAATTGATTATGAGCATTAGAACATAGGTTTGAGATGAGAGAACTCAAGTTTAGTTAAGTTTAACAAAGTTTAAGTGAAAACAGAAAGTAACAGTCCACTTTGGAGTCTTTTTGGTGACATTCCAGAGCTTGGTTTTTCATGAAAAACCTGTGGAAATGTTTCTAAGGTTGTTCCAAGCAAGTGAGAAAAAGAATGGATGAAAAAGACTAAGTATTGAGTGAGTTATGCTCACTTTAGTGAAGCAAGGTGATTCTGCTCGAACTCCTGATTTGCAAAGTGTGAAATGCTTGGAAGAGGGTGGGATTTATAGGGAAGTGATTATGGTTGAGTAGGGTGAGTTTTAATGGGGTTTAGAAGCCATTGGAGGAGGTAAAGGTGTGTAGATTCGTGCAAATTCGCGGCTGTCCAAAGAGTCTACCCGCCAAAGGCCCATACGGACCGTATGGGGATTCCCTTGCGGTCCGTAAGGCTTAGTCATAAAATCCAATTTTTATTTTTTTTTATTTTTGTTATTAGTTGGCTTGTCCCTTTGTCACATATTAAGTTTCTTAGGACTATTTTAGGGTTCTCAAGCATAAGGAACAAAGTATAAGTGTTGACATGCAATTTACTCATATTATCAAGTATAAACAAGTATGATATAGTATAAGAATCTTGATTAAATATCGTATGATGTATGTATGTTACGTATCAATTGTTTTCAAGAATCACGAAGTAAGTATAATATGTATAGTAGGTTCAAATGTATGAACATGTATGAATGTGTAAAGTATAAGTTGCGAAATAATATGAATTCGCTTATGATTCAAGTCTCAGAATTTTATAAGGATTACAACGAAAAGGTGCGTACAAGATTACAAAGTTTCCAAAAATAGAATTACAACACGATCTTTCTAAATGTGGAAAGTACAAAAAAGCAGGGCGTTACAAGAGAGCCCCACACGACCCCATGTCTTCTGGGCACGGCCCCGTGGTCAACTCTTCACTGTACTATCAAGATTCTGCAAATCTGAGAGTTGACCACGCCCCATGGTAAGCTGGGCTCGGCCCCGTGGTGCGCGTAGAAGCTTCTGCAGGTTTTTTCTTTAAGTGTAAAGGCTGACCACGCCCCATGCCTGGCTGGGCACGGCCCCGTGGTCAGCTTCTGTCTTCTTGTTTTTGTCTTTGGGGTGTTGCTGAGGGGTCGGGCATGTCGTGTTATTCCTTTTTCTTGTGTTTATGTTGGTTTTGGTTGCTTATTTGCTTCTTTTGTTCTTTTAAGCTCATTTGGTCCTGTAAATTCAAAAGGACAAAGAAACGTGCTTTTTCCAACATTAGTACTAGAAAAGGGTTAGTTTTATGTCTTATTTGATGTAATTTTTATGTTGCATTTTATACACATCAAATATTCCCACACTTGAATCTTTGCTTGTCCTCAAGCAAAACTCTTCAAATGTGGCTTACACACCCAAATGGAATAGGTAGAGAAGAAGTTTTGTGGCTTGTCTTTGAGTGTCGGGGATCCAAGATCTTTTATTAAATTTCAATCTTTATTTCATTTACAATCCTATTCGTCATGATTTATGTAGAACATTAGAAAAATTATTTATTTGGGCATAAGATGCCTTTTAAAATTTTGTTTATACAAGTTCACGTACCTCACAAGAGATCACTCAACACTCGGCCGAAGGGGTATTTTGTGATAACACTCGATTCCGGTATGGAACTTACTTCTACCATATGCTTGCCAAGCGATCAAACCTCCTCCTCTTTAATTATAAACCTTTTTAAATATCAAGAGGACTTTTGAAAAGGTAAGGCTTTGGCTAATGGTAGGTGATTTTTTGGTTAGTAGTTAGTAAAATGGCTAAAAAGTTTAAAAATGCCGGTTGTCGTAAAAACTTTTTGTTTTTGTGACGTTTATTGAAACTAAGCATATACAAGCAAGATTTTTGATGAACTTGTTTGGTTATTTGCAAAAAAATATGTTTTTTAGTCACAAGATAACCAAGCTTTTATAAAAAAAACACGTTTTAAAGAAAAAGGGTTTTAGTGGGTAATGGGTGTTTGTGATATGGGTTTTTGAAATGAAAAGGTTTAGGCTCAAAAAGGGTTAACTAGGGGGATTTTTGGTAGGGAAGTAAAAAGAAGGAAAATAATGGTATCGAAAAGAAATGGGTTAGTCCTAATGCCTCCATCATTTATTTACTTGGGTTAAAGTTTGACGAGAACCGGGAATGTATCGTTTTTGGCAAGTTCTAAAGTCGTAAGAACCAAGCGGCTATTCACATAAGAAACAAAAAAATAAGCATTTAGTTAAAGATGTATGTGTGTATGTTCGTTAAAGGCTCAAAAACTCACTTATTGTGTGAATGGGTTTATAGTGTGAACAAGTATATATAATCAAATTGTAAAAGATTTGTCATGCCTTTTTATAATTTTCTTGTTGGGTTCTTTTTATCACGACACTTGGTTGTAAATTTGTACAAACATTTCTTTTTTAGATATTGTTATTCCCAATTTAAACCAAGACAAGTAAAACCATGCATTTTATAATTTTCGTGTTGGGTTCTTTTTATCACGACACTATCGGTTGTAAATTTATAAAAACATAACTTTTTTAGATATTGTTATTCCCAATTTAAACCAAGACAAGTAAAAAAATGAAAAAATTTGGGGTGATTAGCGGTTCCAATACGAGTTTTGTGTAAGCCTTTTTGTTAGGACTTGCAAAATTCAAGATTTTAGCTCCCCCCCCCCACTTAAATCACACATTGTCCTCAATGTGTCCAAAAATAATTTTTCCCGGTTGATTCGAATGTGTAAGAGCGTGTTAAAAACAAGATTTTATGACACTGGGTACCTGACCACGACCCTGTGCTTGCTGACCACGCCCCCGTGGTTAGATTGCTAGTATCAAAACTTACAGAAGGCTGACCACGGGGCGTGCCTGGTGACCACGACCCGTGGTCAGAGTTATGCAGAAAAAGCAGCAGGTCAGTGGGTTGGACACGGGGGGCGTGGTCGTTGACCACGGCCCCGTGGTGACAGTCTGCAAACGCTGAATTTCAAGGTTCTGATTTTCGCGTCTGGTTTCCGGGCTCATATGGCACTAATGTTTAGTGCGTTTAAGCATCCTGTACTTGTTTTACCAATATCACACCACACAAAGCACAATACAATACTAAGTCTTAGATTACGATTGTTTTACATCCATCAACACCACAAACATAAAAATCAAGTGCAGAAAATGAAAGTTGTTCAAGAGAGTAAATTGTTTAAACCTCGGCACGCAGGCCGACAAATTGTTCATAGAGGGAAGAGAGTTAACCTGAAGCTGCAATCGACACTACCGCACCACCGTCATTGTCACCACCTAGTCCATGTCCTTATCCTCATTGTCCTCGTCCTCATCACGATACGCCATGTGTCCCCGGATGTATCTGATATCTTCTTACATAGTGGCAATGGAACGTTCTACCGCTCCAATGCGGGTGTTGGCGTTGTTGGCCACGTTGTAGGTTTCGGGTGCATAGTAGGTTTTTCTGCAAAAGGTCAGTTAAACTTTGAAAATTAGGAAAACTGGCTCCTTGAGAGGAGGAACCCGTTTGGTAGCCGTGGTATTGTGGAGGAGGACGGTCGGGGTCGTCTTGGAGGGCTAGGAATTCGTCTAGGCCCTATGTGTTTCCTTGGGCATTCCGGATGTGGACAGTCACATCATCCATGTCTTGGATGAATCCCATGGCCGACATTGGGCTAGATCGACCTTCTTGGACTTCACACCTTAGGTGAAGGATTTAGGGACGCGGTGGACATAATTCTTGAACAGCTTATAGATCCACCCCCCGAAGAAGATTGGTGTGGGAGGAGAGGCTATTTGGTTTAGATGCATGTTCTTGAGGAGCAGGTAGGTGTCCTCAAAGGATAGACGGTTGTGGATGCAGCAATGGCAAGTGAGGTCACAGAGGTTTACCACACCCGAGCTATCATGCCGCTGAATGAGGGAGTTGCTTAGGAGCCGGTGAATGTAGCAGTAAAATGGGTCCCGTAGCTGTGTACTCTTGGTGATACTTGAATCGTATGCCCCATCTCCAAGTTGAGCCCATGCAGTTTGGCGCATGTTAGTGAGATTTCACGGAGACCACCCGTGAACTCCTCCTCAACTGATTCATCCTCGGTGTAAAGACCAATGTTCACACCGAATTGGGCCATGGAGATGGAAAACAGCTGCCAGCGCATCTAAACTCAATCGCGTCAGAATCGAATAGGTCCGCCTTAGCTTTGAATTTGAATATGCTATAGAACTCCAAGTTATACTCATGGATGGAGTGGAGTTTGGTGCCAAGAGCGGTTCGAAGCGGACCTGTGACTAGCATTTCATACCGACCTCTTTGACCCATGGCTTCTAAGGTTTCATAGCATGTTTGCCTTGGTGCCTCTTCTGGCCTAGTTTGAAGGATCTCAAAGCGGTTTTGATACTCCTATTCTGATGTCTTAAACTTGAGAAACTTGTTGGCCATTGCTGCACAAGAGAACCATAGAACAATCAATGTGTTACAATTAGATGTCGGGAAAATATGAAAACAGGAAGCTAGACATGGCCCTGTGTCACTGGCCACGCCCCGTGGTCACTGACCACGGCCTTGTGATCAGACCACTGCTTCTACAAAAACCCAAATTTCGACCCGCTTTCAAAAAGTTGAAAATTTCTGGTTGAGTAGGGACGGTTTTCCCCGAAAATGAAACCCTAAGTGCCGTTTTTCCAAAAACAAACTGTTTTCTCTATTAATATTAACTTTTTTGGTTCAAAAACTAGGGTTCATAGTTTATACGTGAAATCGAGCGATTCTATGAACAATCGTTGTTGATTTACTCTCTACAACATTAATGCAAACTACTATTACAAGATCTAATAAAAAATTTAGGGTTTGATTTGGTTCTAGTTCAAGAACCCTAGATTTTTCCCCAAATTTCTTGTTGTTATACTACATGCAAATCGTTAAACTAAGTAAAGAAGATGTTAGAATCATACCTTGCAGTTGTTGAACGAAGTGAAAACGTTGAAAAAGGCAGAAAAATCGCAGAGGAACCAAAAATTTTTCGGGGAAACGGGTCGTGGTGAAATGAAGAAAAGAAAGGAAAAAGGGGTTTATAACTGTCTGCACACCGACCACGGCCCCGTGTGCGGCTATTTTTTTTAGTGTTCATGTGAGTGACCATTTGCCCGAAAAGAGGTTTCCTTAGTTAACTTACCTATTTCAAAGCTTTCCCGTGTTAATTACCTACAAGATATGATGTTAATTTACATATATACACAAACCTTTGTCGAATCATACCTCACTTGATTGTAGTGAAATCTCTTCCTCTTCATCCTCAATGAAACCTTGGTATGGCTTAAGTGTGTATCTAGAGAGTCTTAATCTTGATTCAAGATAAGCTACGTTTAACCTGCAACATACGTTAAAATAATGTCAATACAAAAATGTATTGGCGAGCATACATGTTTTGATATAATAGGATAGTAGATAAAAGTGTCACGAAATACCACATATACATAAACGAGATACAACATAACATATAAATCGATGGAAAAATACTCCAGCTAAGTTCCGAGATAACTGCGAATGCGCGTTTGTGTTTTGCAATAACTAGACCCCGTCGAGTGTGAGTCGAACTATGATATCATACTAGTTAAGTTGGAAATCAACGAGTAAAGGTCGAGCATGCTTATATGTATCTAGCATCACGTATTAACATGTATAACAGATATTGGCGTGTGATAAATCATTTTGTGCGTTTGATGTGTTTTGTTATGAACGTATGTTACACCCAAAAGTGCGTTTAAAGCGAAAAGGGGTTCAAGTATACTCACAGTGGGTGCGTAACAGCAAACCCGCGGGCTGGAAAAGGTGAAAAGAGCGTCGGTTTAGCCTGCGCGTAGAAACGAAAGTGCATCAGTCTTCCAGAGTGTTGAGACGGTCAAAACGGAGAGTCGTGCGAGAAACAGATATTTTCGTACGAAATGAGTTTTCGTGCGAAAATTTTTAGTTGATTTTCTCACGAAATTTTCATGCGAAAATTCCGTGCTAAAATTTTGGTGGATTTTCTTAGAAATTTTCATGCGAAAATTTTAGTGGTTAACTTGCGAAAATTTTCTTGCTAAAATTTCAGTGGTTTAACTTGCGAAAATTTTCGTGCGAAAATTCCTTCGTGTCCAAAATCGAGTGTCTTCGCGACATTCTTTGGGAAATCGAGTGTTCATCCCTCTAGTCTTAAGCCACTGATCAAGTCTTGTGCCAGAGAGGTCTTTAGAGCGAGTGAGTCGTTTGTGGAAACTCGGACTGGGTCGTACGAACCAAAATGATTCGTCCGAGCCAGTCTAGTTTGCATAAGTGAATGTTCTTGCGTCTTTGTGAAATCGGACCTGAGTCTTCGCTTGGAACGGACGTGATTTCGAATCCATTTCAGGCGGTTTTCGACGCTGCTTTGTTCCACTACTTAGTGAACGAAACATTAGTTGGTTTGATCCGTTTGTGTTGTGAAAAATTGACATATAAAACTGTTTAAGTTAGATGAACACTTGATGAGTTTGAAATAACCAGATTTCTACCTCGGGAAGCCAAAGCTAAGCCCAAAATACATTTTCAAGTGCAAATCCTTAAGAAAATCAGAAGGTTTTTATGAAAAAGATGAAGGTTTTTGTGAACAGAGCAGTTTAGATGAAATCGGAGATAAACTCGTGTAAAATTGTTGTGGAAATCGTTGTGAGTTGCGTGGAAAACATAGTCTTTTTACTAGGATCAGAGAACACGAGCTAGAGATCTTTTGGTGCGGAATATCAGCAAGCTGAGAATGAATGTCTAAGTGTTGTATTTATAGGAGAAAAGAGTGGGAGTAGTGTCTGGTGATATTTTCGTACGGAAATTTTCGTGCGAAAATTTTCATGCGATTTTTTTTTGGTTAAGTTTTGTTAGGTTAAGTGTGTTAAGTGTTCTACGAGGTATTAAGCGTATTAATCATTTAAATGGAATAAATAAACGAGATAGTATGCGTCCCAGTTCTCAAGTCTTGCGAGAGTCGGGTTGTTTAAGCGAGCAGATAGCCTTGGAAACATCACACAATTTTCCTAGTATTAGTGAGTGCGTTGTAAGAGTTGTGAGGTGCGATGTAGTGTTGAAATAAGCGATGTAGTGCGAAAGTATGCGATGTAGTGTAGTAAGCGATATAGTTCACATTATGATCCGAATCTCTGGTGCTAGGCGTAACGAGAGTAACGAGCGCGAAAGTGCGGGCTGTTACAACTACAGATTCCGTGGTGTCCCCTGTATGGACCTTCATGACAATGGCGAAGAATTTTTCTTACTTCGTTACCATGTACGCATCGTCAGATAAGTTGGTCGGCACAAATTTTAAAAAGATATGGATCTTCCCAAAAATAATGCTTTACATCGGCAAAGAATTTCTTTCTTTGATGATGAGACCATCCTTTCACTACTATCCTACTAGCTAAGTAGTTGGCGTAATCAACATACCATGGTTCTTCTCGATATTCCACCATTTCTAAAGATTCCGTTGGGAACTTTTCGTTGATGAGTCCGTCCCTAGTTGCCTCCAAAGCCGGATCTTCCAAGCGAGAAAGATGATCAGCAGCGGTGTTTTCAGCTCCTCTTTTGTCTTTTATTTCTATGTCGAATCCTTGGAGGAGTAGAATCCATCTGATTAATCGTGGCTTGACATCCTATTTTTTAAACAGATAACGAATGGCTGCATGATCTGTATAAACTATTGTTTTAGAAAGAACAAGATAAGAACGAAATTTATCAAAAGCAAATACTACGGCTAGTAACTCTTTTTTGGTTGTGGTATAATTTTCTTGTGCATCATTAAGAGTTTTACTAGCATAGTATATTGGGTGAAAATGCTTATCTTTATGTTGTCCCAAGACTGCTCCAACCGCAAAGTCACTTGCATCGCACATGATTTCGAAGGGTAATTTCCAATCAGGCGCTATCATGATTGGTGCATTGACTAGCATTTCTTTTGGTGTTAAAAATGCTTGGTTGCAATCCTTGTCAAAGATAAATGGTGCATCTTTTTCAAGTAATTTTGTTAGAGGTCTTGAAATTTTCGAAAAATCTTTGATAAATCGTCTATAAAATCCGGCATGCCCTAGGAAACTTCTTATGGCTCTAACGGAGGATGGAGGCGGTAATCGAGAGATGGTGTCTATTTTTGCTCGCTCAACCTCCATTCATTCATTTGAATTTTATGACCGAGTACTATTCTCTCAGTTATCATGAAATGACATTTTTCCCAATTAAGGGCGAGGTTAGTTTCCTCACATCAGGATAGCATTCGTTCAAGGTTATCGATGCATTGGTCGTATGAATCTCCAAAGATAGAAAAGTCATCGATGAAAACTCCCATGGTTTTTTCTATGATATCATGAAAGATGGCCACCATGCAACGTTGGAAAGTTGCGGGGGCATTACATAGACCAAAAGGCATGCGTCGATAAGCGAAGGTTCCATAGGGACATGTAAAAGTTGTTTTTTCTTGGTCTTCTGGAGCTATCGGTATTTGAAAGTATCCTGAAAAACCATCTAAAAAAAATAAAATTTATGACCGGATAATCTTTCTAACATTTCATTAATGAAAGGTAAAGGGAAATGGTCTTTCCTTGTTGCCTCATTTAATCTTCGATAGTCTATACAAACTCTCCATCCAGTGACGGTCCTTGTTGGTATTAGCTCATTTTTTTCATTAGTTACCACTGTCATTCCTCCTTTCTTTTTTACTACTTGAACGGAACTCACCCAAGGGCTATCGGAAATTGGATAGATGAGTCCGGCATCAAGTAGTTTGATGACTTCATTTTTAACCACTTCTTGGACATTTGGATTTACTCTACGTTGTGGTTGTATTACCTATTCATAGTCATCTTCCATTAAAACTTTGTGTGTGCACATGGAAGGGCTTATTCCTTTTATATCTACAAGCTTCCAGGCAATCGCATTTTGATGTTTTTTCAAAAGTTTAATTAATTTTTCTTTTTCTGTTTTATTTAACTTAGAAAAAATAATTACCAGTAACTTACCATGCTTGTTTATAAAAACATATTCCAAACCTTTTGGGAGTTCTTTGAGCTCAAGTGGCGTGTCTTTAAGAGATTCTTTATTCAATTGCTCTTTATTTTGGTCGAAAACCAAAAAAGGTTTGTTCAACGGTGTCCTCTTCTTTGACAAAGTGGTCAATTTCTTCTTCCACATCGGGTGGTTCATCTTTATCTACAATTAAGAGGTTGTATTTTATGGAATGGCCATGATTGATGTACCTTTTGTCGGCCCTTTGAATTGGTAGGGTGTTTTGCTTCTGATTGGTCAATGCTTGATGGGTTTTCACAAAGGGTTGTCCCAACACAAGTGGAGCATTATCGAGAATGATGAAGTCGGTTGGGACCGCCATTTGGTTTGCTTGCACTAGCACGTCTTCAACTACTCCCTTTGACGTTATTACTTTCCAATTAAAGAGAAAAATGGGAATTTGAAGTGGAGAAAAATCACTAATACTCAATTCTTCGAAAATATAGTTAGGCATTATATTAACACAAAGATCCTTATCAATTGTAATATTACTAATAAAGGTGTTTAGAAAGAAACATGGAACCGGTGTTATGTTAGTTTCAAATTGCTCATCTATTATTAACATAGTTTGATCGTTTGTTAATTTTTTGCTAACCATTTCGTCAATTTTGGTGTTAGTGTATAACTCTTTTAAAAACTTAGCATGAGTGGGTACCAACCAATGATTTTCGAAAGAGGGTGACAAAAGATTAATTTCTTGAAAGTTTGACTCTTTTTTGAAACTATCGTTTTCGGACTTACCTTTTTCGTCGTTTAGTTCATGCGTTGGATTCTCACTTAGTTGTTCTTCCATTTTTATATCTTCGATTATTACTTCCTTAGTACAAACGGCCTCTTCTTTTTCGTGGGAAATTTTTATTAAACGTTCAAGATTTTTGAGACTTTGTATAATGTGTTCGGCTTCAGGGAGGATAGTTGGCGGTGTTTCGTGAGGTTGAGAGGGATAATCCCATTCAAAGCTTGACTTTGGAAGTTCGAACCTAGGTTCTTCATAGTGAGTATACGAGGTGGATGGTTGGAAAAGGTCGCAATATTGCACCGAGTGAGATTCTCCACATATGGTACAATATTCCTCCTCGTAATCATTATCTATGTAGTAGTGGGTGTAATCTCCTGAGCATTGATCCATGAGGGGAATACTTAGCAGATTATAGAGTCTCGGGACCAGAAAAACAAAATTTAAAAGCTGAAACAAAAACTCACCACGGCCCCGTGCTGAGTGGGCATGGCCCGTGGTCAATTTCTGTATCTGGGCGTTTAAAAACTTGTTAATGAAAACTTGCAGCACGGGAACGTCTCCACTAGGCACGGCCCCATGTTCAGCTTACTGTTATGCTAAAAATTCCTAAAAAGTTAAAAACGAGCGCGCAGTTTTGAAAAAAATAGATTAGGCCTTCGATTTTAAGCTTTCTTAAAATCCTTGTGTCCCCGGCAACGGCGCCAAAAACTTGGTGTGTGTCGAGTGTGATATGATTTTATTAGTATTTTAAGTTCGTTTTACGCGTTAGTCAAATTTTTAAGTTATAAAACACGATATTATACTAACACTAAACACACACTTAGGCAAGTGCACCCATCGTGAGCGTATTATAGCGTTGGTAAGATATCGAGGTCGTCCAAGGACATAAGAGCTTTGAGTATCGGTTTATCCTCAACGTCTAATCGTTAAAAATTTTGGGATAAAAGTTTAAACATAAAAAAAATATGAAAAGAATAATAAAATGAAATACATACACAAGATAGAATCACTTGGATCCAACTCCTCATTAATGTATCCTTTTATGATTTTCTCACTTTCGAACTTATTAAGAGATTATCTTAGTTAAAGTAGTAGGCCCTCTTTTGAAGGTGACGTTACCCTCAACCTAGTGGTTTGAGTCAGCAGGGATAAAATCCCAAAGGGTCGGAATATTGAAAGATAATTAAATAAGTTATAAATGTGAAAAGTAGTAGGCCCCTCTTTTGAAGGTGACGTTACCCTCGCCTAAGTGGTTTGAGTCAGCAAGGATACAATCCCAAGAAGCCGGTTTAAAGTTCTAATAGTAGTTTACATATGAGGGGTTCAAGCTATTCGCACCCCCCGCCATCCAATACTCGTGGGGCATTGAAGGAGGTCCTAGTAAGCTTGAACCAAGTCCTCGCATGATCTGTACACTGAACGAGACAAGAATTTTACCAAACCACCCTTCTGACCCCCTTCCAAGTAGTTAACGCGCTTTATATAGACCGTAAAGACACGAATGAGCAAATCAATGACATCATGAAGAAATGGTTAGGAAAATTCACTTTCAACATAAGAAACTAGTTATTAAAGTCATTAATACATACCCAATTAAAAAGCGCCAAAAGATTAAAAATCAAAAGTAATACATTAAAGATTTGTCTTCACCAAGTGATGTAAGAGATTAGCCAAGCATGGCCTTTGTTTGACAAGAACTCTTACGATCAATCTTGGATCCCGAGACTACTATACACTCTAAAGATGATAGATGGATGATGGTGGTGGGTGTTGGTGTTGTAGTGGTGGTGGAATGGTGGCAAAGTGAGAAAGAAGTGGTTTGCCAAGTGATGCCTTTGAAGTGAACTAGGCACCCCTATTTATAGTCAGAAAAGTATCTCGGCCACGACCTCGTGCCCAGCAGGCATGGCCCGTGGCCGGCTTCTTCTCTTCCTTCATTAATTGCAGCTGTCAGCAGAGGGCCCCACACGACCCCGTGTCTTCTGGGCATGGCCCCATGGTCAACTCTTCGCTGTACAATCAAGATTTTGCAAATCTGAGAGTTGACCATGCCCCATGGTAAGCTGGGCTCGGCCCCGTGGTGGGCGTTGAAGCTTCTGCAGGTTTTGTCTTTAAGTGTAAAGGCTAACCACGCCCCATGCCTCGCTGGGCACGGCCCCGTGGTCAGCTTCTGTATTCTTGTTTTTGTCTTTTGGTGTTGCTAGGGTCGGGCATGTCGTGTTATTCCTTTTTCTTGTGTTTATGTTGGTTTTAGCTGCTTATTTTCTTCTTTTGTTCTTTTAAGCTCATTTGGTCCTGTAAATTCAAAAGGAACAAAGAAACGTGCTTTTTCCAACAGTAGTACTAGAAAAGGGTTAGTTTTATGCCTTATTTGATGTAATTTATATGTTGCATTTTATACACATCAATGATCAAAGAGGTTTAAGTGTTGCCTTGGTGAAATGTCAAATAGAAAGTCAAAGGGCAGACGGAATAGTTGCAAGGCAAGATCCCAAATCTATACAAATGTCAAGATTGATATGAGGGCACCAACAATCGTCCAAAAGGCTAAGAAAATTGCAAAATTGGAGACTAAAAGAAGACAACTTATTTAAGCTCAACCAGTAGTTTCCAAAGAACAAATAGCTGGTCCCAAAGGACAAACGGCTAGTCCAGCTCAATCAGCTGGAGTGCGGACTCAAAATAAGCGGACCAGGAAAAAGTGCTGGTTCTCAATTAACTTCTTCTCCACCAGCAACCAAATCATCATCAAAGAAATAGTTTTGGGCTAAACCAGTTGTTGTTAAAACTACTGGTAAACTATTTGGAAAAAAGCCAGTTTTTTCAGCAAAATTAGTAGTTGCAAGCAAACCAAAAGTTTCCAAAGAAATAACTCCTCAACTCTCAAAGAGAAGGAAGTTGGTTTTGCAAGATGAGACCAAAGACTTTCCAGCAACTACAACAATAGAACTTGTGACTACAATACTTTTAACAGAACCATTTTTTGAAGAGTCTCCTCCTTCACCAAATTTCATCAACTCACTTCAAAAGCTACCATTGCTAAAAGTAGATGAGAAGTTGAATTATGAAGAAAACTCAAAACAAAATGGAAGAGGAGGCTGTCTAAGAATTCACAGCAAACCAGGGCAATATGACTTGTAAGGATGCCTAGTATGTCATGGATAGGAGGATGAGAGAGATCAGACAATATGAAGAACACATGTTTCAAGAATCACAAAGGCTCTCTAAAGTCCATTCATTGAAACTACAGTCTGTGGCAAATGCTTCAACATAGGAAAGCATAGATTGGCTCAAGAAAAATGTCCGTTATTCTGTGAAGACTTTTATCTATTTCAAATCTGGGATGCACAAAAACTATTGGGAGAAGGGGCCAGAGTAAAGAAGATGTTAGCAGACCCAACCATAAAGACCACTCCTCCAAATTGGAAGTTTGGCAGTAAAAGACAGCCAACACCAGAAGAGGCAACAAAGATCTTTAAAATGAGGCAATAATTGATACATACTGGATGTGCTATAAAGGTTCAATTATAAGGTGGAAAGACGCAACTGTGTCAAAATAATTCATGGATTGTCTTGATGCAAGGAAAAGAAATCCTGAAATATTCTCACAAAGACTAACTTAGGAGAACACAAAGGTCTACCTTGCTCAAAAGAAGGAGTTTGCGGTGTTCCGTTTAAACCTCAAGAGATCTTCTCCTACAATACCAAAATCATGGAAATTTATATGAAGTACCTCAAAGAGAAACTTAGTTTTGCTAATTGGATTGTTGATCTGGAAGAAGAGGAGAAGATGATTCTTATCAATGCCATGCCTGATGTAACACATGTGTTCTAAACAGCTGGTGATCTCACTGCTGGCACTTATTATGTAGGCATTGAAGAATCCCCAAAAGAAGATCCACAAAGATCTATCACTTCAATTAGTGGCTCCGACTAAAGTCTGAGACCTGTCACACAATCTCCCTAACCCAAACATTGTGAGATAACAAGCAATTAAGGACTAGAATATTGTGAAGATCTTTTAAATAGGATGGCTCTAGAAAACATCTAATTCATCTATTTTATAAAAAAAACACATTACATACACTCTCGGATCCAACATTTGTAAATAATGGCCACCAAGTGTTGGATAAATACTAAGTGAAAACTTATTGCTAATAACTCATGAAAACTTTGGTAAAAGTTGAGGAATGATTGCTAGTGATCCTTAAATGAAAAGGGCCATATGTGATAATGTGTTCGAATGATCCCTTGGGTTACATGGCAACTCAAGTAAGGCTTGGGTAAGCTGAGTCGGGAAGGAAGCACGTTAAGGGTGATCTCTAAGGTACGTAGCTACATTCGTTATAATTTGATAAGTTGAAATGGTGCTAAGTAAAACATTATTAAGAAGTAGAAGGAAAGACCCCTTGGGTCAAGTCGTAATGATTTTTAAGTAAAACCGTATAAAATGGCATGTAAAACTGAAGTGTAAATGACCCGCGGGGTCATAGAAGCGGAGGTGTTGCCTAACGAAAACAACTATGGTCATGGACTATGGTGAGATTTGATTAAAGCATAGTCATCATTCATGATATTGATGACAACTATGAATGGAAAACTAAACAAGTCATGTGCGGTCTATAGGTCCACAAACAACGTATTGGACATGTAAAACCAAGGTACAAACAACCCACAGATCATAGTAGCTAAGGTATTATCCATAATTACCAACTAAAATCGCGGTTGTAGTTGAGGAAAATGAGAATGATACTAAGGAAAATGGGAGGATTGAGTTAGAATGCTCAATGCCTCATAACGGGTCGGTTTAGGTAAAACACCGAACCGAATGAAGGAATTGGATATTAAAGAATTCTGGTATGGATTGTGGATTTCGGGTTTGAAGATTAAAATGAAAAGTCCTAAGTTTGAAAATTTAGGTTGGGGCCAACTTGGGTACAAACTTGGTGAAAAGTTGAAAAATTGTCTCTAAATGTGGGAAAAGCTAATAAATGTTGGCAACTTGCTGTAAAATAGCCTCGCGCCACATGGGGGAGTGACCTAAGCCCCCGGCGACACGCGAGGGAGCCGGTCAATGGGAAAGTCAAACAATCGTCCCCCGCGCCAAGTGAGGGACTAGATGGTGCCCTTCGCGACCCGTAGGGCAGCCTAGTTTCGCGAAAAGTGTTTTTCTTCCCCTTTTTCGACTGACCCATCGTTTTAGTAATCGTTTTATGTAGATTTATGATAGTTAAATTATCAATGAATAACCAGAGGGAATGTCAATCAGTGACAAGAACCGAACGCTTACTAATTTCGTCTTTTGTTATGTCTCTTTTGTGATAACTAAATGTTAATTCAAATTATGAAAATTAACTTTTATGCTACATTTTGTAAAGTCCTCTTATTTAATACATGGGGCCTAGTTAATTATATGTCTTTTAAAAAAATTAATAGTACAACTATGGGTCTTAAATCGGTAACAGGGCTTTACATGAATGTATGTAATTGGTTCATTACTTCATTCTACTCAGTTTTAGCTGTGAATTGATTTGCACACATCAACCCTAAACCAATAGCCAAACTCAATTTCGATTATGTAGATACCCTGTGAGAACCAAATCTATAGGAACCGTTACATAACCAAATCGACCACATAGTAGATGAGCTGCTTCTAGTTCTTGTTCTTGAAATACACCACTATCGATTCTCAGTTTCGGGTTGGTTTGGCTCGGTTCCAGCGTGTCCAACTTGTTTGCTCACTCCTAGTTTTGTCATCTTAAAATATTGATACGCATATTATTAATTTATCTAATTATTTATTTAGTTCAAGGTCTTAATAAAGAAAAATAATTGAAACCCCTGTTTTTTTTATCCGGGCGTGCGGTCATCAGTTAATACCCTTTTTTGAATAATGCAACTGAAAAGTACATATCCTTTATTTTGATTTAAACAATTCATAAGTTGAGTTAAATATACTTTTATTAACGGGAATTTAAACACCCATGTTCGTACAAAACGTTTTATTACAAAAAGGTAATCAAAATTTGTCTACTGACAGTTTACCAATTGAACCACAAGATTTTCCTATGTCTAGGGAGTCTTTATCATTTAAGCATCTAACCTTGCTAATCAATTGTCAATGATTACCTAAAACATTTTGAAAATAATATGTCACCAAAAGCTGGCAAATAACGTTAACATACACAAAAAAAAAACTTTAAGCACAAATAATACTAGAGTCATTCAATCACAATTCTAATAGTAAATCTACACATTCGGTAGGCTATTTTACCTAAGTGTATAACTATGGTATACACTCGCATCATTGCTTAGGTAGGTCTTCTGCTTAATACGTGCCCTGTTTTACGTCTTTTCATACGACATAGACTGTGCTTGCTACATTACGATGATTTCATCTGTCACACGTGTATCAGTTGATCAAGCAATACGTATACTTATGGTCTGAATGTTTATCAATAGATTACCTTACAAACTAAATGTCTTTAATACATCTTCATGTTATTTTCAAAGTTAAAAATCATTTTCAAGTTTTGAAAGCGTTAAACATATTCACTTCATTAAGTTGGGCTTTGTGAAAGCTTAAAACTTCTGCCCCTTGGTGATCGCCACAAAACACTTCTACAACATACTAGCCTCGGGAATCGCACATGTACGTCTACACGTAGCTTAGCTGTGGACAAATGTTGAGAAACTAGATGTGGGGGGCTGAGAATTGTTAGAAAATCGGGTCAGAAACGTAATGTTAACGAAAGCCTTAAGCCTCTATTTATAGGGTGTCTTCGACGATCGTGACGGGCCGTTCAAAGATAATGACGATCTGTCATTGTTTGGCTTTAGATAAGGCTTATCTGGAGTTGGTGGCGAATTGTTATGGACCAATGATGGTCCGTTAACAAACACAAGTTATTAAAAAAAGTTAATTTAAAACTAAAAAGATTAAAACTGTATATTATGTAAAGTATAATTTCCTTTTCCTCTCTTTTGTTTCTATACTAATCAACTTTGGTTTTGTATAGAAGCTGATGTTTTGTTGCTTTTTTAAACTTCACGTATTTATGGTGGGGTATCAAGAAGATACCCAACTTCACCATGTTTAGGTTGATTTGATTTGGATTTTGTTTTGAGAATAATTGTGTCATTTTATTCTCTACACATCTGATTTTGTTGTATTAGTTGGGAAATTTATTATATGTTCTTAGATTACATGATTTGTAGTTTAGAAATTGCATGTACCAACCACCACACGTTCTAATTGCAGTTGCTTTGTAATTGAATAAGTTAGGGCTAATAAGATCATCTTTGCCTATTTTTCCATTAGCTTTTAAATTCTCAATTTGCTAATACAGAATAAGAATTAGCAAATGGTATCGGGTACCGGTATATACCGGTACCGAATTTACCGAACCGGATACATTTTCGGTACCGATTTTTGACATTTTTTGTACTGGTTCGATACCGGTATTTACCGATTTTTATCCTCAAATACCGGTACCGTACCGAGTATATTCAGTACCGGTACCGGTTGGTACCAAGCTCATCCCAAATATAAAATGATATGTCAATTTATAGCTGTTGTTGATTACATATTTTAAAACAAGAGGAGCATTGTTGATTTCTTAACGTTTACAAAAAGATATAGTATTCAATCTTCAAAATATGAGAGTTGGATCACCTCTGTTTTGTCTTTAAAATATCTTTTCCTTAAATGTTCATATAGGATTAGTTAGCCTGATTAAAATAAGAAAGAACATATCACACCTTAACCTCAAACATTGCAGCAGTTTGGTCATAGGCAGGGCAATGTTTTACACAAAAGCGCAACATTTTAACCCCAAAAGCGCAACACTTTAATCATAAAGAGTGTTGGAATTTAAACCAATACAGTGTAGTTTTTTTTTTGTCAAAAGAGTGTAGAATAAAAACTCAAATAGTGTAGATTTTTTAACCATTGGACTGCAGAGTTTTAACCTGAATTGTGTAGAATTTTGGGTCCTAAAAGTGCAGATTTATTTAGTCAAAAGAATGCAGAGTAAAAACTCAAATACTGCAGAATTTCTAACCATAGGAGTGCAGGGTTATAACCCGAACTGTACAGAATTTTGGGTCAAAAACAGTGCAGACTTTTTTGTCAAAAGAGTGTGTATAGTTTTCACCCGAACTGTGCCGAATTTTCGGCCAAAACTGTGCATAATTTTTGACAGAAGAGTGCAAAGTTATGTATATGGTTTCACTTTTTTGTGCACATTTCAGTTACGTTTATGTTTAAATGTGACGCGCATTTACTTATGATCAATTTTTACTCTTCACATCACAGCCACTGCTTTCTTTTATATATAATAAATGTTTTGCGTTATAGATCCTAAATTCTAATATAGGCTGATGGTTGGTTGTGATAAATGTAACCTAAAGGTCAGCGGTTCGACCCTAGATTCACCCGTTTTCTAACCAGTACAAGTCCATTATTGTTCTTTCCTTCTTTATTTTACCGTTCTTTCAATTTTTTTTACTACTGTTGCAACTAACCCCCTAAACTTTCCTAAATTTATATTTTCCATTTAAATTCAAAACATTAACATGTTATATATGGATAAACACCACAAAGATCATGACTCACATATGAGTCATCCATATTTCATTTGTTAAAATTAGTTTATTACATGTTATTATTAGTTAATTACATGTTATTATTATTTAACTTGAATTTTAATTTTATATTTTAGCTTTTCGAGGTTTACAAATACATAATACTTTTATGAGTTTAAAACAGTACTTCAAATACATGTTTTATTACGAGTCAATATTTGTAAAGTAATTGACATCTTTTTTAATATATTTAGACACGTATTTATTATTTTATAGTGGTTTTGGTAAAACTAATCTGATATGTTATGTGATCATATCTTGAAAGTAACTTATATATTCTCCAACTAGGTTATAAGACCGTGCATTATATGGGTTGGCTTAGCCTAAAGCATACGTGAATTGTATTTGTGTGGATTCAGTTTTATTTTTTGCGGTTGATGTTCTTAGTTAGACTCTGTTACTCAAGGATAACTTATTTTTTCCCAGGTGGCTGGGATTGTTTGAAGATTGTCTAAAGTTGGTTGATTTACTTAAGGTAGGTGTTAAGGAAGTTACGTCTTATGCCTTACTAAAGTTTCGTCTATTTCTTTTGTAGTTTACTAACTTTTTTCCAAACTTTCCGTCTAGATATGCATACATGTTAGAGGTTAATACTATTATCGTGTTTACTGTTATGATAATTTTAGTTGTATTTTAAGATGTCAAGCGTACTAGGGTCTCTTCTTTGGTTGATACTTATTATTCTGGTCATTCGTCTGGTTATGCATATATGTTAGAGGTTAATACTATTGTCGTGTTGTTGTTATGATATTTTTAGTTGTATTTTAAGATATCATCACGTAAGCGTACTAGGGTCTCTTGGTTGGTTGATGCATCTTCTTCTTCTTCTGGTCGTTCCTTATATTTTGACAATGGCGATTGTACTAATATTTGTGAGCATTGCGGTGCTTTTTTTTTGGTTTGATGAACGTATAGTAGCAACATCTACCACCCATCATCTTCGATATAACCAATGTTGTAAAGCTGGACGTGTGAAGTTTCCGCCTCCTAATCATCCTTTGTCGGTTTTCGTTGATCTGTTTAGTCGGGCAGACTTTCTAGCAAATATATGTGCTTATAACTCTATGTTCTCAATGACTTCTTTCGGTGGCAGAGTAGATGATTTTGTTAATATTGGGTATGCGCCATACATGTTTAAGGTTGAGGGCCAGGTTTATCATTCGTTGGGTTCATTGTGTCCCACGGATAATGAACCACCAAGATTTCTGCAAATGTATATCTATGATACTGATAATGAAATTGTGAACAAGCTTCGATTCTTTGATGGCACTATATGTTCACGATTAAGTGTTGATGTTGTTTCTACAATTCTTACAGCCCTTGAGGGATGTAATAAACTGGTGAGGCTTTTCAGAAATGCTAGAGATTTGACTCTTTTGTCAAACTTGCCTTTGTTTTCAATTCGTTTGTACAATTCATGTAATTGTTTGTCTTATGATAGACCTGGCCTTGATTGCATTGGTGCGATAGTCACTGACTAGGACCCCAATTCTGATGGATATGACATTGTTATTCGGCATAAGGCTACTTGCCCTCAACGAATAAGCAATCTTCATCCGTTATACATGGCTTTGCAGTATCCTTTGTTGTTTATTTACGGTGAGAGTGGTTGGTCCCGTCACTTACGTCTTTCTGGTGTTTCCGGAAAAGAAGACAAAAATATGTCTATGGATATGTTCTATAGTTATCAACCTCATGATCGTCTTAACGTCTACACATTGCTGCTGCGAGGAGGTCGTCTATTCCAACAATATCTGGTTGATGCCTATGTGTGTATAGAGCAGAATAGGCTAGAATATTACAGACGTAATCAAAGTTCTCTAAGAAGTGACGTATTGGGGGCATACATGTCGTGGTGATACCGAGGGACGTGATATAGGAAAACTACTATTCTACCTTCATAATTTACGGGGGTCCACGATACATGTACAAACATATCAGGATGCGTTAGCGATTTGTAGAGTACATGGAAACCCTCAATACTTCATCACTTTTACATGTAACGTTAACTGGCCTGAAATTCGTAGATATATGGCTAAGTATCCGATACTTAAAGCGTAGGATTGTCCGGATATCATAGCTCGCGTTTTCCATATGAAAGTTGTCTCATTTGTCAACTTTCTCCATAATAACAGGCCATTTAGGAAAGTTACTGCAGATTTATACACGATAGAATTTCAGAAGAGGGGTCTACCGCACTGTCATGTATTGTTATGGGTAAGCGAAACTAATAAGATAACCGATGCTACCCACGTTGATAGGTATATTTCAGCAGAAATTCCAGATCCCATAGTGGACCCAGAGCTACATAAGATTGTTACCGACTTCATGATACATGGACCATGCGATACTGTTAGACCCAATGTGCCATGTATGTCATTCGGTATGTGCTCTAATAACTTTCCAAAGGCTTATCAACAGAGTAGTATGATTGACGAGAACGGATATGCACATTATAAGAGGTGGTTGACTGGTAATACTGTTCTCAAAGGTGGTGTTGCTCTTGATAACAGGTACGTTGATTGTTACCGACTTCACGATACATGGACCATGCGGTACTGTTAGACCCAATGTGCCATGTATGTCATTCGGTATGTGCTCTAAGAACTTTCCAAAGGCTTATCAACAGAGTAGTATGATTGACGAGAATGGATATGCACATTATAAGAGGTGGTTGACTGGTAATACTGTTCTAAAAGGTGATGTTGCTCTTGATAACAGGTACGTTGTCCCATACAACCAACCGCACCATACTGTTACACTTCCGAGCACACATAAATGTAGAGTATTACGGGTGGAGCATGTTGATAAAGTACCTCTTTAAGTACATATCAAAGAGCTCTGATCGTATTCATTTTAACATTAGTAAAGGTCCTTCTTTTGGTGATACTGAAGGTGACACTACGTTTGAAATCGACGAGATTAAGAACTATGTTGACGGGAGATTCATATGTCCACATGAGTCATCTTGGAGAATTCTTGATTTCCACATTCATCAAAGGAATCCTGCAGTAAAGTTTTAGCTTTTCACTTGCAAGAAATGCAAGGTGTAACTTTCGGGACAATGAGCATTTACAAAACATTGTTAGAAACCTGTTATCAAGGCGTACTACCTTAACAGAATGGCTTTACAACAATTATATTGATGAGAGTGGACGACATCTGACTTATGTTGACTTTTTATCAGAGTATAGATGGGATGCCTCAGGTAAGACGTGGATACGTAGAATAACAAACAGAACACCAGCGATTGGGAGACTTATTAATGTACACCCAACGTGTGGTGAAACTTTCTATCTACGTCTATTGTTGGCACACCAGAAAGGTTGTCGATCCTTCGATCGCACAATTTCAGAAGAAGTATGCTCAACATACCATGCTGCATGCGAAAGGCTTGGATTACTAGGTGATGACAAGGAATGGTCATATACCTTTGTTGAGGCTGCCGCTTGGGCTACTGCTTCTGAGTTACGACACCTATTCATACACATGCTTTTATATTGTGAGGTGTCAAACCCTAAACAAATGTAGCACATGCATTGGCATAGAATGGCTGATGACGTTGTGCATAGACATCATCTCTTAAACGATGATGACAAGATGCAACATGTTTTATATGATCTTGAACTATTATTACGCACTGGATCGTCTTCATCATTGTGGGAGTTAGGGTTGCTAATGCCAAGTCCAACAGTTTTGCATCAGTGACAAATAGCAACTGATGGAAGAAAGAAATTACGACAGGCAACAACTTGCAATTGAGCATACGTCATCACGGTCTGTTCTCAATCCACAACAAAAGAGCATATACGATTATGTTTTATCACATTAGAGTGAAAGGAGCAAGTAATGGCCTTTGTTTATGGCTATGGCAGAACAGGCAAGACATTCTTATGGACTACTATCATCTCAGCCTTACACTCTAAAGGTAGAATTGTGCTAGCAGTGGCTGCATCCGGTATTGCGTCTTTGTTACTTCCTACTGGTAGAACGGCTCATTCACGATTTAAAAATCTAACAGATGAGTCAACCTGTTACATAAAGAAAAACACGCATCTAGCTCAGCTGCTAACATAAACAACACTCATAATATGGGACGAAGCACCTATGAATGATCGTAGATGCTTTGAGTCACTTGACAGAATACTTAAAGACTTGCTAAACAGACCTCATGAACCTATCGGAGGTCAATCCATATTACTTGGGGGCGACTTCCGACAAACTTTACCAGTAATACCAAAGGCTTCAAAAAATGTAAGTTTATCATTGTCTCTTCCAATATCATATCTATGGAGAAATTTAAAGTGTACAAGTTGACAGAAAACATGTGCTTGCAAAGTATGAATCTAGACGCAAATCACAGAGCCAATATTGCAATGTTCTCATCATGGTTGCTTGCTATAGGTGACGGGAAATTGGGAACTCCAGACGTTGATGATCCCCAAAACACTAGAAACATCGAGGTCCCGTTAGACTATGTCATACCTTATAGTGATAATGCACTTCAAGAGCTTATAAAGTTCATCTATGACGACGCCACTTTGAGGATTCCGACAACTGAAATTCTTCATAACAAATCAATTGTTTATCCTAAAAATGAAACTGCACAAGAGATTAATAACATGGTTCTTGCATGCAGCCCTGGGAATAGCAAGACATATCTCAGCACTGACACAATAATACCCAACTTAGGAAGCCATGGTGATATTGAAATGCTTTCCCCGACAGAGTATTTGAACCTGCTGATTTTAGTGAACTACCGCCACATCAGTTAGAGCTAAAAGTAAATGCACAAGTTATGCTGATACGTAACATCAATCAAACAACTGGTTTGTGCAATGGCACAAGATTAATAATTACACAATTGCTTCCAAGAGTGATTGAGGCACATATAATGACTGGTACTGCAATTGGCCACCGTGTGTACATACCACGTATATCTCTGACACACACAGACAGCGAACTACCTTTCACTTTCAAAAGAAAACATTTTCCGATAAAACTATGCTATGCCATGACAATTAACAAAAGCCAAGGCCAATCACTTAGCAAGATTGGGGTATACCTTCCTGAGCCAGTATTCGGCCATGGTTAATTATATGTGGCATTATCAAGGGCAACGTCCCCAGACTCTTTAAAAATACTAACAACCCCAATGAAGAATATGCCATCCAACGTTATAAAGAACATTGTGTACTCTGATTTTCTAAATCAAATAGACATTAACCAATCTCAAGGTTGATTCAGTCGTTGAGACATTTGTTTCTCTTCGTAGCCATTCTACCGAGGACCCTCTTTCAGGTACAAGTTATGTAGTCTACCATGGCCAACCCACTATTCTAAATGCATGGACACTACATAACTCTTTTATCCATACAGCAACTCTTACATTTTATATGAATTTTCTGATAGAATGAACTCTTCACAGATATCAGTAGGCTTCAGAAACAACCCAACCTCTGAGAAACTGTTATGCTTTTAGTTTGCCATCCATTATAGGTACAATTATTAATGAGAGATCCCAAGTGTGATATAAAAGTAAATACAACAGAATGATATATTACATATGTTTTGTCTTTCCAGTTTCTGTAGTAGTAACTCATCTTCAAATCTCACAAGCTTTTATTAACGTTTAATATTGTCTAAAGTCCAATATAAATGCCATGACTTTCCCTTTTTACGTTGCATTAATTATTTATTTTCTTTTTTTAACCAGTAAATAAGCATCCAAAACCAGTTACTATGCCTCCAAAAAGAGTGTCTCAGGTCAAGCCAGAAGACCCGCCAGAACCTCCCCTTGAAGTTAGAGTTCTAAAAAGGTGGATCCCATACTTTAAAACCAAGAAGAAAATGACTGACTTATGTTACCTATTAGTTGATATACATGTAAGTTACTAAACATCAAACCAAGGCACCTTCTATAATGTCAATTAACTTACATTTTTAGAAACCAGAAATTAACATCATCTGTTACAGGGAGACGGCATTAAAGCAGCGGCAGATGTTACCAAAGCAGAAAACTTTGACTCAATTATCAATGTACAACATTGTTACACGGTTGACAAGTATGTCTCATCTCCACGCCGCCAATACATGCCATCGGTACCACATGTTGCATCGCTGAAAATTGGGAAAGGGGCTACTTTTACACCTTTACGTGACAAAGACATACCCAATTACCATTATAGCTTTGCAACCTATGATGATCTTGCGCCAAGAATGAAGCCACCAAAGCTAATTACAGGTAAAAATATAAAAAATAACTAATTAATAAAGCAATCGATGTTACTTACTAACAAGTTTATTATGGATAACCAGACTACATAAAGCGTATTGAGGAGGTATTACCCATCATGTACAGAAATGGAAAAAAGTTATGAAAGATCATCATTCAAGATGAAAGGTAAAGTGTCCACCTAAATCTAAAAGTAGTGTCAAAACCTTACCAATAAATAAACATTTGTTGTAGGCGAAGTGAAATCGAAGTAACTCTCTGGGATGAGAAAGCAGGCATCATTCAAACAGAGGACATCATTGGCAAAGTATTCGCAATAACTGCCACCATGGTAACTTATTTCAACAAACTACAACTCGAGTCCACAACATCAACTACAATTGTTATCAATCAACCAATCCCAGATTTTCAGACATACGTGAACATGTATACAATGAAAGACAAAACTATGTTGATAAGACATTCAGCTCTTAAGATCGAATTATTGTTTATAAATTAGAAATTAACAACTTTTCCATTTATATGTCATTACAGATTTTAGGAATTAGTGCCACTTGCAGAACAACGTGCCTCATTAAACCACATCTGCTGAACTAAAGAAGAAAATTTACAACAAGGCTGGTAAATTAATTTTTTCTTCCTCATGTACTTTATTTATGAATTATGACCTTTAAGTTTATATAGAACGAGAAAATAAACTGTTTTATGCAGAACTAAACCACATCAACATTGCTGAACTAAAGAACAAAACTGTTTTACTCCAACCTTGCTTTCAATAATCAAGCAAAGAATATGTTAATTGAATCCCTCTTAATCATAATGCAGCAACAAGGACACTACACATGCACTGCAAGAATAACAGAAATCGACGACCTCCGCACCTGGTTTTATGTGAAATGTCCCAAATGTGGCAAAAGAGCATATCCAGTAAAAGACCGATTCGTTTGCTTGGACGATGATATAGAAGAACAAGAACCGATTTTCATGTAAGTCTCATACATAACACGTAGTATGTCATACAAATGAAAAGGATAATACTTTACGTCAGCTAACTAACAAGATTACCTCACTCGTGACTCACTAAAGTATATAGTAAACTATATACCATGCAAATGTTTGTATGTTTTTCAGTTCCCTGCTTCCTTGTTGCTGGGAGCTTTTGGTTTGAAACAAATATAGTCTTTCGTTTAGTTTCTCATGATTTAAATTTTATTTGGCCTGTTGCCCTACGTCTACAGGTATTGCCTCAACACGAAAATAACAGACAACACAGACTCCACAGAGGCAGTCTTCTACAACGAAGTACTTAATGACATTGTCAATATAAGTTGTGTCAACTAACTACTAACCAAAAGGATATCATTTCATAACCAAGACATGTAAAGGGACAGTAACAACCTTTTGGGAGACTGTAAAACCTTTTAGAACAACCTTTTGGAAAAACTTTAATGCCAACTAACTAACGTATGTAGTATAACCCCAGTTTGTAACAACGTTAACGCCAACTAATCCAGTATGTAGCTTTGTAGTTCTCTCATTTAAAATCACATAACTGTATATAGTGTATGCATTACGACCGTAAATGCATTAAGACCGTAAACAATCATAATTCCGCCAACTATAAACAACGTAGAGAACGCCGCCGCAATGCGCGGCATCTGGCATCATCCTAGTAAATTATTATATATAAATACTATGAATAAACCTTTTTGTATTAAACATAAATTTATGGATTATATTACTTGCTTATTTAACTACATAACATATAACATTTCTTATGACCATTTGTGATCAAGTAAACATGGTAAATACACTTAAATGGTAAACTCATGTGATAATAGATATTTTTGCAAGTCATAAATCACCTAATATCTAAAGTGTCATGAATAACTAAAAATAAAAATAAAAATAAAAGGCTGAAATACATTAATATGGGAAATATGTAAATTCCACAATACTATATGTCAAGGTTCTAGTGCAGACAAGCTAGAATCACATAAATTACTATATCACGTTATTAGAAAACGTGTAATCTTTTTATTGATATCGTCCGATAATCATGTTATTACTTCAAAATATTATCACACTTTCATATACTTGTCATTGTATTGTTTATTTTTGTAAATTATATATATAGAGAGAGAGACGAGGGATGGGGCCGGACAGAGAACACGTTTTGTAATTTAAAAGATCTTTTTACTATGAGTAAAATGTACTGATGCTCTCTGTGGTTTGGAAAAATAATACATATAGTCCTCAACTTTTGGAAATTACATGTATGTTCTCTGTGGTTTACTTGTTTGTTACTCGGATAGTCTCTGAAGTGAATGGACGTTAGTTTTTTCCGTTAAATCCATGTAAAAGACAAGTTTACCCTTAATAATAAAAAATAAAAAAAATAGAAATTGATTAGGGCCCATTCTTTGTATGTTATTTTATTTTCAAAAGCCCCACCACCACACTTCATCTTCAACCATCACCCTCCACCCATCACTATGACACTCCTCTACCCTCCACAATCACCTCCACCATTTGTGGACTAAAGACACTACCATTTTAACCTCCACCCACCACTGTCACACACTACAACCAAACACAAAAACAAACAGATTAATCATGCAAATATAATCCTAAACCTCATCATTTTAACCTAAACCATCAGTTTCACAAACAACCGTAATGTAATTCAACAAAATTACCCAATACTATAATAAGCAACATTTCTAAGCATAAAGGGTTGTAAACTATGCTTTGGAAGTGTTTAAAAAAATTGATTTATTTTATTTTTAATCCAAAAGTATTTGATTTTTTACTTTTACCCAAAACTATTAATTTTTTTTACTTTTAACCTCAAAACTTTTCATCTTTGCTTTTAATCCAAAACTATTTGATTTTTTTACTTTTAACCACAAAACTTTTCATCTTTTGCAATTTAACATCACAAATTTTTTACTTTCAACTTTGGTCCTTGAAGGGGTATGGTCCAAAATTATGCGCCGGCTAACGGGTAAACATCCATAGCGGCGCGCATAACCAAACCCACCATAATCATAAGGACAAACAAGCCATATTCCGCGCGGGCTATCGAGGCCAGGCAAAAGCCCGCGCAAGTTCAGGTAGCTTCCAAAGGCAGCATAATGACACTCGAACTAATCTAGGAAGAAACCAAGCGCATATGAATCGCGCGCGAAGAAATAAAAGTTCATATAACAGCGCGTGGAAGGTAAAGATCCGTACGGAGAGTACAAGCACAACTAAGGACCAATAACAGGACGACAGCCTGTAGAAGATCGTGCTCCACGATGAGCAGACGTACGACTGACAAAGAGTACACAGAGATGGACACGTGGCACCACTTAGGTTGCGTCGACCACTGTCCCATGATCTCCACTAACGGTGAAGGACAGACCAGACAATAAGGATGACTGTCAGGACACGTGGCTCCATTAGCAATATGACAGGTAGCGACAAGACCTGAGACCATTAAGCAACCTTGACAGAGGGGACCAGATGGATATTCCTTGTCGACAATCCCAGGCCCAGGCCCATGAGCCCATTCCTTCTGCAATTCCCCTCGGCTATAAATAGGGCACTTGACTTCTAGGTTCGGGACCTCACTCTCTGCTCTCTCACTAATTACTCAATACTTAATCCTCAAAACAGTTACTTATTCTCACGTCGGATGTGGTTACGAGGGGTATCCCCCTATTTCCCCCTCGTAACGAGCTTAACGGGGTGTTTGAGTGTTTTGCAGGACGATTTAAGGAATCTCTAGCTTGGAGGGGAAGATTAACCCTTGTTGAACGAAATACATTCCGCGGACTAATATTTAATTAGTTCAGTGTTTCTTCATTGGCGCCCACCGATTTCTAAGAATTACTTCATTTTCTTCTCCAAGTTGTTACAATGACTGATCACGGGAATTTCCCCCAGAACTTCGGAGCAAACCCTCAAACAGGTCTGACAATGGACAACACACACGTCCAAAATCAGCCTATTGACGGGAGCAACGAAGGAAGATTGTTAACCGAAGGGGTTATTCGCGCGGGTGGTCCACAGCCAGCCCAAACAGTAACCCCGTCCAGTAACGTCGTTGGCCCTTCCACCATCGCGGTGCCAGGTTTGCCAGAGGGCGTTCGCGAAAAGCCAGAATAACCTGAACGTCATATACGCGCACCTTCGCGCGCAACAGGGAGCAGCACAAGCGCATCCTAACCAGACACCATTGTTCACGCCAGCAGCACGGTGACCAATCCAAGAAAATATCCGAAGAGAAGACGGCCAGACGACAACATACGATGAAACAGAAAGCGAGCGCCAGACTCAGTCCCATGCACGTCGCAAAACCCCCCTCAGTAGCCGGCTAGGGCCGCGCAACATTAATAATGAATGGAGAGACGACACCGACGAAAATGATCAAACTTACCACCCAGATGAGACGTCATCCGTCTTCAACCGGCTGCAAAACAACCATGAGTCTTACAGGCCAAGAAAGCGTGTAGTGTACGATGAGTCTGCCGAACAAAATTTCAACTTGGTTTACCGGCCTGCAGCAGCAGCTGAGCAATCAAAGTTTACAAGGGTGATAGCCGTCGCACCATTAGAAAGAGCAAAACTGCCACAAACGGTAGGAAAGTTCAATGGGTTAACAGATCCGGACGATCATATTCAAGTGTTCACAAGTGTGGATGTACTAGGCGCATGGACGATGCCAATGTGGTGCCACTTGTTTGTCCAAACCCTCACTCGAGCTGCTCGCGCATGGTACGACAGCCTTCCTGCGGGCAGAATCAAGTCTTGGCCCGATTTTCAAGAGAAGTTCTTGGCACACTTCAGCCAACAGAGGAGATACAAGCACGACATGTCTGAAGTGATGAATATTTGGAGGCATGACAACGAAGGTCTCGAAGATTTTATCACACGTTTCAACAAAGAGTGCCTCGAAATAGGAAATGTGAGCGAAGACCTAATGCGAGCTCATTTTAAGAACGGTATTCGATGTTATACACTGATAAGAACGATAACCGGCAAAGACGGAATGCCCGAAGAGCGGGACAAGCTGATGGCTGCAGCAAAGGTAGTCGCGTAAACTAAAGAGTCATTAATGGGTAATAGATCGACTCATCGTTCAGATGATCGATACTCAAGAGCAACCACATACGACTCCATTAGACGTGGTTGGCGAAGCAAAGGGCCAAGCTGGAGCGCCCACAGATCAAGCAATTACGATATGCGCTCAACAGTTGAAAATGACCGACAGTGTGACATACCAAGGTACTGCGAAGACGCGCGTACAACGATCGATAGAATCGGGTATAAAAAGGCAGTGAAAAACGAAAACAGAGACAGACATTAGACACCATTGTCCAAAACGCCAAAGGAAGTCCTCATGACAGAGAATGTCAACTTCAAAGCACCTCCACAAATAACGAATAAGAAGGGCCAAGATCCGAACTTGTATTGTGAATTTCACAAGGATACAGGGCACCGAACGGACGACTACATCTCTTTGCGGGTGGAAATTGAGAAAGCCCTGAAAAGTGGCAAGCTAAGCCACTTAGTGAAAAACGTGCGCAAAGACACACGGCAACTGCAACATCGCGAATAGAATAGCCAGAAGAAAGTGCGACATTTAGAAACACACATGGTGGAGGAACGATCGAAACATTGGCGCAGAGACATTAAAGGAAAACGGCTAAGCAATGAATCATGACGCGAACAACAAGTGGTTTTCCCAGTGGTAAAAGGGGGACCTTGCGCCACTCGACCCATAGTCATCACGGGGATGTTTGGGCACTACGAAACGGAGTACATGTTCATCGACCCGGGCAGCACGTCAGACATCATTTACGAACAATGCTTCAACCAGCTCGACCAGGAAGACAAAGCAAGATTAGAGCCAGTCGACTGCCCGATGTCTGGTTTCTGTAACGAAATGGTCTTCCCGTTGGGTCAAATCTCATTCCCAATCACGTTGGGTGACGGAGAAAGGTCAAGAACAGTCGAAGTAACATTTATGGTCATGCCAGCTAATTCCCGCCATGACGTCTTGCTAGGAAGAGAAACACAAGGTCGGTTGCAAATGATAGTATCCGCATCGCATTCAGCGATAGGATTTCCTACTCAAGGAGGAGTCGCACTCATTTATTCCAAGAAAGAGGTAATGACGATAGAGGACGCGCCGCCATCCAAGAAAACTAAGCATCTGGCTAGCAATGAACCAGAAAAGTGGGTGTTAAATAGGAAATACCCAGAACAGACGGTGACACTAGGGCCCGCGATGTCGGACAACATCCGGAGCTTCTTGAAGCAACTGTTATTCTGCAATATGGATATCTTCGCCTGGACTCAGCTGACATGACTGGGGTCCCGCGCGACATCGCCGAACACTGCTTAAATACCTTTCCTGCAGTTGAACCAAAGGTCCAAAGAAAGCGGAGCTTAGGAGAAGCAAAAACAAAAGCAATGACTGAGCAGGTTTCCGAACTCTTAGAAGCTGGAATCCTGCGCGAAGTGAGATACCAAATGTGGATAGCCAACCCAGTCATAGTAGAGAAAGCAAGCGGTGGATGGTGCATGTGCGTTGATTACAAAGACCTGAACAAGGCATGTCCGAAAGATTGCTATTCCTTGCCAGAAATAGATAAAAAGATCGATTTGTTGGCACCGTTCATATGGAAGTGTTTCCTGGATTGTTACAAGGGGTGTCATCAAATACAAATGACGCTGAAAGATGAAGATAAGACGGCTTTTAGAACCGAGATGGGTATTTTCTGTTACACCAAGATGCCATTCGGATTGCGCAACGCCGGAGCCACATACCAGCGCCTAATGGATAAAACCTTCGGCGAAGATATTGGCAAACACATAGAGGTGTACATCGATGATCTGGTAATAATGAGCCCAGAAGAGGACCAGATGCTGAAGGACATCGAAAAGACTTTCAAGTCCTTAAGGAGTGTAAACATGAAACTGAAGCCGAGCAAATGCTCATTTGGGATGGAGGAAGGGAAGTTCCTTGGATTCATGGTCACGAAAGGTGGTTTCAAAGTAAATCCTGAAAACATCCAAGCCATCGAAAGAATGCTCTCGCCAAGAAACGTCAAGGATATGCAAAGATTAGCCGGCAGACTAGTCGCGCATAATCGTTTCCTAGCAAATCACGCTGCAAAATTTTTCCCATTCATAAGCACACTCCGGAATTGCGTAAAGCAGAAAGAATTTAAATGGACGCCAGAAGCCGAGGTCGCCTTCAAAGAAATGAAAGAATGCTTGATGCATTTGCCAACGCCAACGGCGCCATTCAAAAAAGAACCCCTGCTACTGTACTTATCCGCGTCAGAGAAAGCAGTCGGCGCAGCGTTAGTTGTGGAAAGAAACACGGTCCAAACTCCAATTTACTACGTGAGCAGAATGCTGAACGACCCAGAAACACGTTATTCAATCATGGAAAAACTTGTCTTAGCTTTAGTGTACGCCTCACGAAGGTTGCGGAGATACTTCGCAGACCATGTCATACATGTCTTGACAAATTACCACATCAGAACTATACTAAATAAACCAGAGATTTCGGGAAGACTAACGAAATGGGCGATCGAATTGGGGGACACAATATTGTGTACCGCCCACGCCCAGCAATCAAGGGACAAATCCTCGTGGATTTCACAACAGAGGTGCCGGAAGGAGAAATCCCAGAATGTAGTTCCGTCAAATCTACAAGGAATGGAAGTGTGGGTGAATCGACATCAAATAGAGGAATTCGCTTTTTCTTTTCAGAAATAACATGAGAAGAGCATCCTTTTCACAAAAACCTACAGACCCCCTATCCTGTTCAGCACCTTGTGATATTCTTAAAGATCATTACGAGGCCTCTCCTATCATTTTTATTTCGAAAAAAAAATTTCATGGTGGATCAGGACGAGAATGAATCCGGTAATCCAGGATATACTCATCCTGGAGCTTATGCTCTCCTCCGGGGAGGGGGTTTTTATAGAGAGAGGTAAGTCGAGGGTAGCCTCCCGCTTGACCGATTTATCGGAGTCGGAGGAAGATCTCTCATCGGATCATCCTGAACACGAAGGGGCTGCTCTCGATGTGAGATCAGCAGCAAAAGAAAGAAGAAAAAGGCCATGATCCTATGTTCATTTTCGCCCTGCTCTGACGATGCGCTCCTTGCTCGCGGAGCTACATACCGGAAAAAGAAAAGGATCTCTCTTTTACTTTGAGAGGAGAATTGTTAGTTTTTCGACGGACTACGTGGGAAATACGAGATCTAGGCAAGCCGCTACATGTTCTCCCCTTGCCCTTGAACGATAGAAGAACTACTTATCATCTCTTAGGTAGCGGTCGATCGGTTCGCATCTATGGTCAATCAATAGGTCTGCGGATCCATTCTTCTATACGATAAATCGCCATCTCGTAGCACCACCACGACACCGATTCCCCAGGCTACTATATACCGACGGGGCTTCAAACGAAGACGGCGCTGGGGCAGGTTTGAGATTGGTCAGCCCGGAGAAAAGCGAGTTCACTTACGCCATACGGTTAAATTTCAAGAGCACGAACAATGAGGCAGAATACGAAGCTTTTCTAGCAGGTCTAAGGTTAGCAACAAAGATGGGGGCAAAGCATTTGCACGCGCATGTTGATTCCTTATTGGTGGCAGGGCAAATTAATGGTCTATATGATGCCAAAGGAGAGAATGGTACTGTACCTAGAGCAAGCCAAACAACTAATTCAGAACTTCCAAAGCGTCAAGCTTGTACACATTAACAGAAGCGAAAACAAGCCAGCAGATGCATTAAGCAAACTAGCAGCAACCGCTTTTGAACATCTCGCAAAAGACATCAGGATCGAAGTATTAAAAAACCCATTTGTCCTTCTGAGGCAAGTGAATGTGGTGGAAATAAGGTCGCCATCATGGATGACTCCCATCATGCAGTATCTACAAAACGGCTCTTTGCCAATAAACAAAGCAGAGGCGCGCAACATTCTGAACAAGGCGCTCCAATACAAAATAGAAGACGGTATCCTCTAACGACGATCATATCTGGGACCGCTACTACGATGCGTGGACCCCCAAGACGCCGAGTACTTGATATGAGAAATACATGAAGGGATCTGCGGGATCCACGTGGGACCATGAATGGTCGTGGCAAAAATAATGAACACGGGATATTATTAGCCAGGAATGCACTTGGATGCAGTACGCGAGCTGCGCAAATGTGATTCATGCCAGAGGCACGCGCCGAAAATACTCAGACCTAAGAATGATCTCGTCCCAGTCTCAACGGCATGGCCTTTTCAGCAATGGGGCATAGACATGGTAGGTCCTTTCCCTGATGCACTGGGTGCAGTTAAATCATCATTGTGGCAGTCGATTACTTTACGAAATGGGTAGAAGCGAAGGCACTAGCTTCCATGTCTGCAATGATGGTACGTAAGTTAATCTGGGAACACATAATTTGCCGCTTCGGCCTACCATTGCGCGTCGTAACGGATAACGGCACAAATTTCGCGGCGGAAGAGTTACAAGCATGGATGAAGGAGTTACATATTGAACACCGCACACCCGCAAGGAAACGGCCAGGTTGAAAGTGTAATAAAAGCATCGTGGAAGGAATTAAGGCACGCTTAGGAACCAAGCGCAGGGGCTGGGTTGATGAGCTCCCAAGCATACTATGGGCTCACCGAACTATGCCCAAAACTAGCAATGGCGAAACACCTTTTAGTTTGGTTTACGGCTCAGAGGCAGTCATTCCAGCTGAGATAGGGTTGCTCTCACCCCGCTTAATGGCTGTCAACGCGGTAAATAATGAAGAAGAACGTCGACTAGATCTTGACTTACTCGAAGAAAGACGTGAAAATGCCGCGATCAGAGAAGCGAAATACAAGTCCAAATTAGAAAAACACTACAATGCGAGGGTACGCGTCTGCACCTTTTACCCAGGGGAATACGTGTTTCGCGATAATGAGGCCTCTAATGCAGAACGCCCCGGGAAACTAGCACCCAAATGGGAAGGCCCTTATATCATTCATGAGGTCCTGGGAAAAGGCGCATACAAGCTTAGAACGCTGAGCGATCAGCTCATGCCACGTACTTGGAACGCGCAGCAATTGCGCAAGTGCTACATGTAGGCTATACTTTTCAATTCCACGAAGGGTCGAGAACCCAGCTAGGTATCACTTTTGTAATCAAAGCCCACGAGCCTATTGTCTAGCACCTTTGTAATCAGAGGCCGAGAGCCTAGAACCCAAATCATCGGTTTAATGAAACTATTTTCGCTGCAAATTACGATACTCGTTATAAATGCATGATAACTTTGGGCACGCGTAAAAATGTGGTAAACAAATAACGAATTCTTGTATACGCGCGGAATTCGCCAATAGCTACAGGATCCAAAGTTTACCAGCCACTTATTCACACTACCTAAACAAAGTTATATAGAAAAAAAGAGAAAACATGACAGTAACTATAACAAGTATCACGTTGAATGTTTCAATCACTAAGAGGTCTCACAGCACGACGATGACCTGACAAATGAAATGCTAGAGGTACCCGTAATCACGCGGTTCTCAGTAAGTGAAAGGTACATGAGCAAAATCAAGGTTAACAACTTCAAGTCAAATCAAGACATCAAAATATTTCCATAAAAAAGGTGTCCCATACAACTTGACAAACTACCAAAGCACGCAATGTGAGGCACACGAGCCTTTAACACTAAAAACAACTTATCACTAGACAACACTTAACCTATTCGACACCATCGCCATCACCACCATCACCCACTTCATCGTCATCTTCATCGTCAGAAAGGTCTATCGCTTCTGGAGGCTCGAAGATATCCTTCAATCGCGCAACATAATCATCATGCTTTAACGCTTCAGAGACCAATTGCATGATTGGAAGACTGGGATTATTGTAGGCCCACTGGTGAGAAGCGTAAGATGTCTGAACATCGCCAGTAATAGAACAATGACTGGTGTCCCAATCCTTCTCTACAACTTCACGGATGTGACCAACGCATTCCTGATAACCTTCGAGGTGACCAACCTGACGCGCAGCAACAGTGAGCGTCACCACAGTTTGATCCAACTCAGGAGAGCACGGCGTTAGCAACCTGCATCGAACAATAACACCAAAGAGTCAGACAAGTCGCTCACAAAAGAAAGAAGAACGTAAGAGAGTACAAACTTACATAAGGAATGCCATAATCCTTCAACCACTCAGAAGCATTCACAAGTGGTTCCACAGTCACCTGAGTTTCAGAATAATTCTCTTGAGCAACGTTCAGCGCAGACTGGGTAACTTGACGAGCTTCCTCAGCAGTGTCGGCTCATGCCTTTTCCTCACCAACCTTCTTCTACGAGCTCAGCATTCTTGCCAGCCAAGTCTCTATCACGAGAGACGACCATTTTTTTCAATTCCTCCTGGGAAGTGATGAATGTTCTAAGTTCCTCAAAATCCCTATGCAATTGAATAGACTCAAGATGAGTACGAACCTGGTCCTTTTCAGCGCGTTCTTGGCAAAGTTTGGCAGCGGCAAGTTGACTCTCCAGCTCCAAATTAGTCTTGGCCAGATCCTCGTTTTTGCCAGTGAGCTCAGCAATGGTCTTAACAGAAGCTTCGACATTTGCCTTTAACTTATTTATCTCGTTACACGCAGCGTACATCTTGCGATTATCTCGATCGCAAGCTTCTTTCCATTCCGACCGCTCCTTAGCAAGAAGAGCCTCACTAGCTTCCAACTTTTTCTTCCACCCCAACACTCCCATTCTTCACTCTTCCTATCAGCATCCAACCTACTTCGCTCAACGGCAAGTTCCTCCTTGGCTTTCTCAAAATTTTCATGATCTGACGACAAGCGTCGGCGATAAGCCTCAACCTCAGCGCGTTCCCGGTACATTGTGTACCATTCCCGCACAATTTGGTGAGTAGTTGAAACATTTTTAGCATGAGCAACAACATGTGATTGGTAAAGACGTTCATGCTGACGTTGCTTCTGAAAATTCACATCTGCTGGAGGGAATATGTCGTTCAACCACTCCCTGCACTCAGGAAACTTGAGAAGTGTATCCCCTTGCTTCAACTTCCATACAGGAACGTGAATATCCCCGGCGCGACTCTCATTGTATGAACGATAGTAGTGATCACCCAGGGTATCCTCAGGACGAATAGGGGAAGGCTCTTTCTCTCTAGCGCGAAAGCTAAGCGCTTTACCTTCACCGCCACTAGCCTCAGTAGGAACCTCCTTAAGAATTTTACTAGAGTCCACAGGCTCATCAGTTTTACTAGACTCTACCGGCCCCTTCGAAGAAACAGGCACATCCGTAGCTGCCTTGCTCGGTTGGCTAGACTGCCTTTAGACTTGCACACCTGCCGGCACAGACCGGTCAACAATTGAGAACTCACCAATATCCGATCCCAAGTCTCGCGCCTCACCCCTAACAGGTTCCTTGAGCGCAGAACTACCATAGGATTGGGCTTCAACATTGTTTTGGTCAAAAATCACACTAAGGATAATGTAACCAAATCTGATTTGTGAGGTTGAGTGCTTGAATTATGAACAAGTGTGTGAATGAAAAATCAAAAGTAAATGACAATGAAAACAATGATTCGTACGAGGAAAAAGCCCTTGATCAAGAGTTGATCTCCGGCATAAAAAACCTCGGGTGATGGCAAATACCGATCACCAATTTGTATTAAGCAAAAACAATTACAACTTTGGAAATATTAAGCTTGTTACAATGTTGCTAGTGTGGGTATCAAAGAGCAGTGTAGGTCGCAGATGTGTGTGTTCGAATCCCTTTCTTATTCAAGCTCAATATCCCTTTTATTTAGCTAAAAACTATCCTTAACTAACTATCCGAAAATCGGGGCAATATCCCACGTTCACCAACAGCGGTCACGAACTCCTGGCACGTGCTGGAATAATGGCATATTCCCCTTGATTCTCGGTTGGTAGGTCATCTTCGAAAAGCTCCTGCAAAACCATGCCATAATACATTGGAAACAATTGTTAGCTAATTAGAACGATAATGAGGATCAATGATCCTTAGCCTTCCTGCACCCTGTCTTGAGGATCCATGATCCAGACATATAGAAGGATATATGATCCATAAACATTAAAATTCTACCCCTAAACAATTGCCCCGAACATGACTAATTAAATGCCCTAACGATTAGTCATGTTTCCGTTATAAAGAAACTAGCCGTTGCCACTTGCATATATCTGTTGCACAGTATGACGTCACTTGATTTGATAACCTGCAACAAACATCATTATTTATAGCATAGGGATAGAGATCAAATCTCTTATTTAAGCCTGATCTCTGCCTTTTTATACGCATATCCAGAGCATCAGACAGGTATCCTCTTTTTCTCTCTATTCAATCCTCTGTTTTTCCATTATTTTGATCCATGGGAAAAATGGTAACCCGATCCTCTCCTCTCAAAGATCAACCACAAGATCACACTCCCAAGAGCTAAAATCTTCTGAAAAATCCTTCGGAGGAGCTTTGCCGTTTTACCGATCCCGAAATTGATCAAATACGCCCTTGTTCCCCTGAGAAAACAGTTTTCAGACCCTTTGATTCATCACTGAGAAGTGATTGCGAATCAGGCTTCTGGATCTGTTTTCCTACCGCTCCACTCTTGATCGGCTATACATATCCTTTCCCAGTGTTCACTCAAACCTTCTTCTCCCATACCGGCATGTGCTACAACCAGGCCATGCCTATGCTGTGGTGGGTATTGTATACTCTGGAACAGTTGATAAAGAAAGAGGGTCTAAGCTTTGGTATCACTGAACTCCCCAACCTGTACAGTCTTGTGACTCATGGGTCTTATCGATATCTTTTCAAATCCAAATCCAAAATTCACCCCCCACTGCTCAAAATCACCAAGAATGACACCAACTAGAAAAACCAGTTCTTCTTTGTGAGAAGAGACTCCATTCCTCAGGGGGAGTATCTTCCCAAAAAGTAGAACTTGAAGGGTAGGATTTAGGATATGTTACTTTTTGTTATACTGAGGATAATTGATCCTGTTTCTTGTGCATGCAGTGACCAGCTACGCTTCCTTGAGAGATTTACCTGCCACGCCAATAAGGATTGCTGCCTTTTGGGCACTTGATTCATCTGTGAGGACCTTTTACCCCAAGATCAAGGATTTAGAAGAAGATACCTCTATCTTTGTCACGATGTCAAGTAAGTATTTGTATAAAAGTATATGAAAATATTCAACAAAATAGATAGCTTATAAATACTTATATGAGTTTTATCTGCACATGTGCTGCCAAGTCTACATCCAAATCTGCCACCAAGTTTGATCTCGGGGAACTTCAAAGTATCATCTCCCCCCGCTCCATCAAGGCTGAACTGGCCTCAGGCCAAAGTAAGCCAGGAACAAGGTCCATGCCTTCCAGAGCCAAATCCGGGAGCAAAAGGAAGAAACCGAGCGAGTCCACCGGGGACACCTCCCAGATCAAGCAGCAAATCTCTGACTTCATTGCTGAGGTAAGGATCACTTATTCTTGAATTACACTTGAACCGTGAGGATCACTGATCCTGAAAATTTTGACTTATGCAGAAAATAGCCCAACTCGAAGCCCTCCAAGGAAAACTCCTAGCTGAAGCTGAAGAGCACATTGACGAGCTCCGCACCGTTGCTGCTGCCAAGGACAAAAGGATCTCCAACTTGGAAAAGGAGGTCAAGCGCTTGGAGAAGGAGATCTTGGTGGATCAGATCCGGGCTAACAAAGAGAGATTGGAGGCTGCTGACGAGGCGAAGGTTTTTGCCGTTGGGTCTATCCTCAAAGATAGGATAAAAAGGGTTGAAGAGGCCATGAATCCTTCTTTTGACAGGGCTGAGTGGGATGTGGCTGCTTGGAAGCAAAGGTTGATAGAGCTGGGTGACGAAGAAAATCCTGAGCAGGCACCCATCCCGGAGGCAGAGCCAAGCAGCGTGATGGATCTGGCAGAGGCAGTGGTTGGTGGCAAGGGAGAAGGAGGTGAAGGTGGTGAAGCAGCCGTGGAGTAGGTTGCATGAATGGGCGATGATGGATACTTCTAGACGTGGCCGGAGCCCATTCTTTAGGATTGTTGGTTTTTAATTGTGGTGTTTTTATGGTGAACAATTTGGTCTGTAACTAAACAATAGTTTTAGGGTTAAGGATTACTGATCCTTTTTTAACAATTAGGGGTAGCAAAGGTGGATGGGTCCTTCTATTTGTGGAGGATGAAGCCCTTGATGCCCCCCGCCGTTACTTTCCTACACTTATTGACTCGTGTATGGACACCCTTTGCCAACCCAAGTGGATGGACCACGCTTTGCTGGTAGAAGCTTGGGTTAGCAATTTTGACAACCTTTTAAAAAAAGGGTTTTTTATAAATAAATAAAGCTTTAAGCTTTTGATTATCTTTGTTGTTACTTCTCTTCATTTTGAATATATTTATGATTGTATAAGTCAATAATTCCATAATATTTAGCTAAGAAATCTATAGGAGTTTGTCAAAATATACTCTTTAAAGATAGACATCATATGATCAAGGATCACATATCCTGTTGTCAAAGGATTAGGGTAACATAAGTAAGCCAGAAATAAAACAAAGGCAAATGAAGGATCGTACCAATGAATCCAAGTTAGGATTCTATATTCTTAACACTCACGGTTGTGTCAACCAAAGCATAACAATCATAGGACTTTAGGATTCAGGATCCTTAGCTGTTAAACTTCGTAAACCTGTAGCAGTATTTAACTTGGGACTAAGCCAAACATCAAATGAAAGAATCATTAGTTACTGGGGACAAGCCCAAATAGCTGGGGACAAGCCTAAATAGCTGGGGACAAGCCCAAATAACTGGGGACAAGCCCAAAATAACTGGTGTAAAGTGGAGTATGGCCCAAACTGGCATCTATCCAATCGTGAGCGACATGAAAATGTCGAAACCTTAGCTAACGTGAAAACGTTAGAAACCTTAGGAACGGATGTATGGTACGTCTACCATTATACTTAGGATCCTACATATAGCCAACAGCAATGAAATTGTCAGCCCCTAAAGCGGGTAATGGTCCCATTACCTCGAACTATACTTGGATAACATGCGCAACTGGCAAGGGTGTCAGAACCCAATTCGTGTGAAAGGTGAAAACCTTTAAACCTTAGAAGGTATTGGATACCTTAAACTGGGGACATGCCCAAAATCTTGGAGAGGTGGCCAACCTTTTGATCCTTTGTAATAACTTCTGCAAAACTTAAAACTTGATAAGGTTGAATGTTGAAAATTCAACATCCTTACTTTAGAATAAATAATAAGAAGTACAATAAGTAAGAAAGCATTAGTAAAACGTTAGCGAATCAAGAATCTCATATCCTTTGAGGATCCTTCAATCTAAATTGATCACTAGGATACTTAAGGATCCATGATCCTTTACATAAAATACTTTTTTAGGTGGATAGCATTCCAGGCTCTTGGCAGAAGGTCACCATCCATAGTTAACAAACGATATGCCCCCTTTCCTGCCTCAGCTTCAAGTAGATAGGGGCCTTCCCATTTTGGTGCTAACTTGCCATCAGCAGGTTTCGTGATATTTTGGAATGCTTTCCTCAATACCAAGTCACCTACTTGAAATCTTCTGACCCTGACATTCTTGTTGTAAGCTCCAGCCATCCTTTGTTGATAGCTAGCCAACCTAATTCTCACCTATCTCTAAGCTCTTCCACAGTATCCAAGTCTTGAATCAGAGTCTTGACATTTGCTTCAGGATCACGGATGCTTGTTCTAGCTGTTGGTACTACAATTTCTGTAGGGATCACTGCTTCAGCTCCAAAGACTAAGGAGAAGGGAGTTTGACCCGTAGCATTCTTGGGAGTTGTTCTATCTGCCCATAAGACATATGGTAGTTCTTCATCCCACTTTCCTTTCTTTGATCCAAGCTTCTTCTTCAAGTTGTTGATGATGATCTTGTTGGATGATTATGCCTGGCCATTAGCTTGTGGGTGGGCTAGTGTTGATGTAATCATCCTAATCCCCCAGCTGTCACAAAAGTTAGTAGTTCAGTTCCCAATAAACTGGGATCCATTGTCACAAACTATCTCTGAAGGAATACCAAATCTTGTAATGATATTTCTTTTAATAAAGGATATAACTTCCTTTTCCCTGACTTGAGTAAAGGCTTCAGCCTCTATCCACTTGGAGAGGATATAGGATGCAGAGGTTCTGCTGGTTGATGAAGAATATTACTGTGTCTTTGGCAAGCATCACATTTCCTTGCATACTCCACAACATCCTTCTTCATTGTAGGCCAATAATATCCTGTTCTGAGGATCCTTGAAAATAATGCTCTGCCCCCAGTATGATTTCCACAATCTCCTTCATGAAAATCCCTCAAGACTTGCTGGATCTCAGGATCCTCAATGCATCATAGATAGGGTCCTGCAAGAGATCTCTTATATAACATGTTATTAATGATAGTGAATTGGGATACCTTTATCTTGAAGGCTCTAGGATTTTCCCCAATGGGAACTTCCCCATTTTGGATATAATTCAGGATTGGAAGGATCCATGATCCTAGAGTTGATTGTGCATCATCCCTAGGTATGGTTGCAGCATTGTCCACTATTTCCATTGTCTCACTCTCCTCGATTGCAGGAGTTGGAACATGGATAATGGGTATCTTCACATCATCAGGCATCTTCAATGAGGATCCTAGATTAGCCAAGGCATCTGCTTCTGCATTTTCTTCCCTGGGTACCTATGTTAGACTGAAAAAAGCAAAAGAAACCGCCAATTTCTTGACTATCTCCAAATATTTAATTAGCTTTTCATCTTTCACAGCATAGGATCCGTTATAATGATTAGTGATCATTAAAGAATCTATAAATACTTGAAGATACCTGATCCTCATGTGCTTAGCTAATTGCAAACCTGCAATCAAGGCCTCGTACTCTGCCTCATTATTAGTGGTTTGGAATTCACATGCTATTGATTGGGGTATAATGTCCCCTGTGGCGATTTTAGTAGTAGTCCTAGTCCAGTTCCTTTGACATTCGAGGCTCCATCTGTGAAGACTGTCCAAGGATCCTTGGTCTCCTCAAGTTGTTGTACCTCCAATTCAGCTTCTTTTTGTAGATCACTACTGAAATCAGCCACAAAGTCAGCCAAAGCTTGGGATTTAATAGCAGTTCTAGGCTCATATTAATGTCATATGCACTAAGTTTAACAGCCCATTTTGCCATTCTTCCCGACATCTCTGGTTTCCTGAGAACATTCTTAATAGGAAAGTTAGTTTTAACAACAATAGTATGAGCTTCAAAATAATGTCTTAATTTAGTAGAAGCCATGATTAGAGCAAGAATAAGTTTTTCTAAATGAGAATACATGGCCTCAGCATCAAGTAAACTTTTGCTTACATAATATACCGGATGTTATTGGCCTTCATGATCCTTAACAAGGACCGCACTTACTGCTTTACTTGAAACAGCTAGGTATAAGGATAATGGTTCCCCACTTTTAAGTTTCATTAAAGCCGGTACTGAGGATAGGTAATCCTTGAGAGCCTGTAGAGCAGCTTCATGTTTCTCCGTCCACTTGAACTTCTTATTCTTCCTTAGAATATCATAGAAATCCTTGCATCTTTCTGAGGATTTTGAGATGAATCTGTTCAGGGCGGCGATTCTTCCTGTCAATCTTTGCACATCCTTAGTGTTGGTAGGAGACTTGATGTTGATTATAGCCTTTATCTGCTCCGGACTTGCTTCGATCCCTCTCTTGGTCACCATGTATCCTAAGAACTTTCCAGCTTTGACTCCGAAATGGCATTTGGAAGGATTCAATTTCATATTGTATTGGTCAAGGATATTGAATGCTTCTTCGAGATCCTTAAGGTGATCCTCAGCTCTTTTAGACTTGACCACCATATCATCTATGTATACCTCCATCGTGTGTCCAAGTTGTTCTTTGAACATCATATTCACCAGCCTTTGGTATGTAGCACCTGCATTTCTTAAACCAAAGGGCATAGCAATATAGCAATATATGCCGGTGGGTGTCATGAATGTTGTATCCTCTTGATCAGATGGTTCCATCTGAATTTGCTGAAATCCAGATGAAGCATCCGTAAAAGTTAACAACTCATGACCCGCCGTAGCATCCACCATGGAGTCAATGTGGTGTAAAGGGAAAGGATCCTTGGGACATGCCTTGTTCAAGTCAGTAAAATCAACACATACCCTCCACTTTCCATTTTTCTTTTGAACCACAACCACATTGGCTAACCATCTTGGATACTTGACTTCTCTAATCATACATGCCCTTAGTAACTTATCTACCTCCTCTTGAATGATTGCATTTCTTTCAGGAGCAAACTTTCTCCTTTTTTGGTGAATTGGTCTAAAAGACCTGTCAATACCAAGCTTATGAGTAATGATATCCTTTGAAATACCTGTCATATCTTCGTGCTTCCAGGCGAAGGTAGATTTTCTATGTTTCAGGAAGGATACTAGATCCTGCTCTATGTTCTCCTGGATCCCGGACCCTATATACACCTTAGATTCAGGATCCTCAGGATCTAAGAGTATTTCCCTGATGTCCTGTTCTCTTGCCTCCATGACGTCTTTTGGAGGATGCTTTAATTGCTATGCTTCCCTAGACTTGGAAGCAGGTTTCATCGAGGAAGTGTAGCAATTCTTTGCCTCCTGCTAATCACTTTCTATCTTGACTATTCCCCATGGACTTGGAAGCTTGACACATTGGTAGTATGTTGATGGGACCGCCTTCATGTCATGTATCCATGGCCTGCCAAGGATAAAATTACAGCAAGATAAGCTATCTATTACACAAAATTTTTGGATAGAGTTTACTCCCTCTATGTAAATTGGAAGCTTGATGTTCCCCAATGTATTCTTGGTTTCCCCGCTGAATCCCACGAGCACCGATGATCTTGGTATGATCTCAGATTCTGGGATGTTCATCTTTTTGAGGACATCCAATTGGATTATGTTCACTAAGCTCCCTCCATCGATAAGGATCCTGCGAACAAAATGATTAGAAATAAACAAAGTAATGACAAGACCATCATGATGAGGATCCTGAATGTCTACGCGATCCTCCTCATCAAAAGATATCACTTTTTGCTGTGTTAGGGTAGATGTTCGAACTAGTCTCTCCCCATTCTCCATCTTCGTCTCCTTAGCATGCCTTTAGCCGCTGAAAACGAAGTTCCACGGATATCAGAACCACCCGAAATGAAGTTTATGATTTGAGCGTCTGCTGGTGGAGGAGGAGCCCTTTCAGGAATTTTTTCAGGATCTTGGATCCTTGATTTTTTCCTTCCGAGCAACTCCTTCAGGTATCCCTTGCTCAAAAGATAGCCTATTTCCTTCCTCAATGCTATGCACTCGTCAGTGAGATAACCAAAATCCTCATGATAAGAACACCACTTAGATTTATCTTTAGTAGCTCTGGGCTTGTCAGTTTTCATTGGCCATCTAGCCTTGTCACCTAAATTCTACATAGCAAGTATTAGTTCATGATTATCCACAGAAAAACAATATTCAGATATTGGAGGATAATCCTCATCGTCTTCGTCTTTTTCAACTGCATTCACATTGTGATTGTCATGTTTAGAGTATGACTTAGATCGATTATTCTTAAAGAATGATCCTTGCTTTTCCTGTTTTGAGGATCCTGAGAGTCTCTCCTGGATCCTTTTGTCATATTCTAAACGAATAAATCTCAATGCCCTATTCCTTACTTCATCTAAATTCCTGCAAGGTGTCATAACAAGGTCATCAAAGAATGAGGAGTCTTTAAGCAAGCCCATTTTGAATGCCTCTACAGCAGTGGCAATGTCCAAATTAGGAATTTCTAAGGATTCTCGACTAAACTTAGTGATGTAATCTCTTAATGATTAATCACGACCCTGTGTTATCCTATATAAATCACTAGTTAATCGCTCAAAGGTTCTACTACATGAAAACTTATTATTGAACAAATTAACCAAATGAGAAAATGAAGTAATTGAGTAGGGAGGAAGACTTAGCAGCCATTTCAGTGCTGATCCAGTGAGTGTGGATCTGAAGCCCTTACAAAGACAGGCTTCCTTTAACCTTTCTGGAATGGGGTTGATCTCCATTCTTTCCCGGTATTGTGCCACATGCTCCTCCGGATCGGTTGTACCATCATACAGCTTCATGTTGGGGGTTTGAAAGCGTTTTTGGTATCTCAGCATTGCATATAGGAGGTGCAAAACGAGACACCCTGTGACTTCCATCTGGGATCTTAGGAATGGGCTTAACCACTCTTGGGACGCTGGATATCATATCCTTAAGCTTCTGAAGTTCTCGTGCCATAGCCTAATTGATACCTGTATCCTGCATGGAACCGTAATTAGTACCAAAAGATGTATTGAAATTGTTACCTCCTGATTGGTTTTGAAGTGGTATGCCAGAAGTATATCCAAAGGTGGACACTTCGGGTGCAACAGTGGGACCAGATGAAGCAATAGTCTGCATAGGGATGAAGTCCCCTTTGTGAACTTCAAAATCCTTGAATATCTGACTTCCTGAGGATCCTTGATCCTGAAAGACACTGGATCCAGGATACATGGGTGCGGAAGGTCTCGGAAGATACTCCATGGATCCTTGGACTTGGGATGAGGATCCTTGATGCTGATATGAGGATCCCTGAGGCTGGAATGGGGATCGATAAGGTTGGTAATGAGATGTTTGTGGCTGCGTCATTGCCAATGATCCATGCTGTAATCCTGAGGATCCTTGATACTGAACACCAGATGCCTTGGGATGCTGAGTGGTTACTGCTGGAGTGGCGAAATCCAATGATCTGGGCATCAATGGAGAATGATCCTCTGCTGATCTCTTCTGTTTCTTGATTTCATCAATTTCACGAAGGATCCTCTGGTTAGTTTTGTCCTGCTGTTCCATGTATCCTTTCATCTGCAAAAACAAAGTAGACAGATCATTGTTAGTAGGTGTAGAGGACGAAACAGTAGAAGCCTTCGAGAAAACTAGTGTTGGCTTCTTCTGAGCATTATCAGCATTCTTCGCCGGTGCAGTGGGAATGGGAGGCGACGATGCACAAGTCTGAGATGAGGTAACCGTCGACATGGCACTCGAAGCAGATTTTCCCTGAGAAGCCATGTGATTGATGGAAGTGAACAAAGATGAACGAAATGAATGAGATTTTTAGAATTGAAGCACCGATTGCCCCACGGTGGACGCGAAACTGTTTTGGTCAAAAATCACACTAAGGATAATGTAACCAAATCTGATTTGTGAGGTTGAGTGCTTGAATTATGAACAAGTGTATGAACGAAAAATCAGAAGTAAATGACAATGAACACAATGATTTATACGAGGAAAAAGCCCTTGATCAAGAGTTGATCTCCGGCATAAAAAACCTCGGGTGATGGCAAATACCGATCACCAATTTGTATTAAGCAAAAACAATTACAAGTTTGGGAATATTGAGCTTGTTACAATGTTGCTAGTGTGCGTATCAGAGAGCAGTGTAGGTCGCAGATGTGTGTGTTCGAATCCCTTTCTTATTCAAGCTCAATATCCCTTTTATTTAGCTAAAAACTATCCTTAACTAACTATCTGAAAATCGCGGCAATATCCCACATTCACCAACAATGGTCACGAACTCCTGGCACATGCTTGAATAATGGCATATTCCCCTTGATTCTAGGTTGGTAGGTCATCTTCGAAAAGCTCCTGCAAAACCATGCCATAATACATTGGAAACAATTGTTAGCTAATTAGAACAATAATGAGGATCAATGATCCTTAGCCTTCCTGCACCCTGTCTTGAGGATCCATGATCCAGACATATAGAAGGATATATGATCCATAAACATTAAAATTCTACCCCTAACAAACATCCTTCAAAGAGGAAAATGGATCTTGATGGATAACCTGAACAGCGTCTGGTAGCTTGTAAACAGTATCAGCGGGCGGTGCAGGCGGTTGATCTCTAGATTTCGGAGGAATAATCTTGAATTTAATAGGAGCTTTCTTGGTTTCTGCACCATAAAGCAAAGCAAATCATAAGCAGAGTAACAAGGCGAGATTTAAGTTTAGCGCAATCTTGTAAGTCTTACCAGGCGAGATAGAGGTCATCAATGAAGCGATGTCTACTTTTTTGCCGATAACTGGTTTAGAAAAAACAACCTTCTTGGGAGACGGTCCACCTTGACCGCTAGACTCCGATTGCGGCCGCTTGAGAGATGGCTTCTTAATGAGCGCCGGAGGAGATTCCTCTTCATCATCAGCTGGGTTAAAAGAAGGCGTAGTATCATGTTCTGCCGAACCAACGCCGTGAACTTCTTTGGTCCCAGAACCACCACCAGCCTTGCATGAGAAATCCAAGGCCTCAATGGAGTCAGCAACAATAATATAATCATCCAATTGGCGCTGCTTAAAGCGGCGCATACCTTGACGAGATGTCGCGTCTGAAGCAGCAGCAGGCACTTCCGTCTTAACATCGGAAGCAGCAGTTTTCTTCCTCTTGCTTTGACGTTTAGGCTTCTGGTCTTCAAGATACATGCCCAAGTTACGTAAACTACCTGCACACGTAGGAGGGGGATTTGGTAAACCATGATCCGAGGAAGCTATAGACCTCCCACTGGAAAGCAAGACAACATCCTCCCCAGCAGGAGTTATAGCGCGACAAGGCCTAGGATTCACGGGAAGCGCACCTTCAGTAGCAGTAACAGGCGCAGCAAAAGAGCCGGGAGCAGGATACATGAAGTTCCCATGAATCTGTTCATACCACATCTCCTCTCCCTCGCGCAAAGGCCGGGTATACATAACTCCAACATGAGTGGCAAAAGCAAGATGATAAAGAGGCACCTCTGCAAAAAGAAAATCATTGTAAAAGGAAGCAGCGAAAGCGAGATGAAACACCTATGTAAATATAAGAGCGGCGAACACGAATGGGTACCTTGACCCTCCAACAAAAGTACAGGGACGCTCGTGCTTGAAGCCGGCCACTTGTCACTCATCCCCGTAGCCACAAGCATAAACTCTCCAAAAGCCCTATTAGGAAGGGGGTGCAATTGTTCATACCATCTAACTCCCCTAGGTATCTTCAAATCTTCCTTCGGTATGGGGACCGGGTGGCGAAAATCCATAGCAACAGGAATCACTTCTTCCCGAATGAAGAAAAACTTACCCTTCCAGTCATGATACTCTTGGGAGGGTTAATCAAAGGCCTCTTAGATCCACGCGTGGCAAAGGAGTAGAAACCCAAGTTGGCCTGCAATTGATAGAAAGCGCGAAACTTGTCGACGGTGGGTTCCTCTCCTTGAGACTGTAGGCAAAACTCGAAATGCCTAACCCTTACCATCCCAAGAGGACTAAGCTGAGAAACATGTATACCATAATGCGATATCAGAGCCCAAAAGAAATAAGTCGCCGGTAAACGAAAGTTACCTTCCCCAAAAAAATTTGCAAAGAGAGTTATATATCCCGGGGGAGTATCAGCGGCAGTCTGCCCCGTTAAAGGGAACCTAGCATCCCACTCGAAGGCAAACTCATTTCCCCTTACAATCTGCTCAAAGGATGCCTGATCCCATTTTAAGGGTGGCATGCTACCACCAACCTCTTCTACTTCAGTATCTTCGTGTTGATCAGACATAATTACGGGTCAAGAACGAAAAAAAGGTCAAGAATTTAGAAGAAATCTAGAGAATGACGAAGAACAGTTTGAAGATCTTCAACGAACGGCTTTGAAGATTTGAAGATCTGAAGAAAGGAGTGTGAAGTCAACAGAAGAAATGATCCCAAAGAAGAGGATATCGGGTATTTATACCGATCGCATTTAATGCGATGGGTAACCGTGCCCGACAAGTGGGACGAACGACCAATAAGGAAACGACACGTCAGGCGGAAAAAGCGGAACGACGGTTACCACGCGCGCGTGGCCGTCAATCGCCTGACAGAAGCCGGAACGACATGCCTGGCACAGTGACGGCATGACGTCTACAGTGTCAGCAGTCTACTCACACGTCAACATCATTACCAACCTGTCAGCAACTACCATTTTTTGAATCCCAAGAATTTTCCCGCCCAAGATAATAACAGGATTTTCCTTCAACATGAAGCAACTACCATGCGCCATAGCGCTGCAACTCCTAGATACTACACATAGACGGGGCAAGAAAAGACACCATCTCTAGTCCAGAGCTCCACCCATTTACTTCGCGCATGGAAGAAGCACTGGACTTGGGGGACTTGAAGGGGTATGGTCCAAAATTATGCGCCGGCTAACGGGTAAACATCCATAGCGGCGCACATAACCATACCCCCCATAATCATAAGGACAAACAAGCCATATTCCTCGCGGGCTATCGAGGCCAGGCAAAAGCCCGCGCAAGTTCATGTAGCGTCCAAAGGCAGCATAATGACACTCGAACTAATCTAGGAAGAAACCAAACCCATATGAACCGCACGTGAAGAAATAAAAGTTCATATAACAGCGCGTGGAAGGTAAAGATCCGTACGGAGAGTACAAGCACAACTAAGGACCAATAACAGGACGACAACCTGTAGAAGATCGTGCTCCACGATGAGCAGACGTACGACTGACAAAGAGCAGAGATGGACACGTGGCACCACTCAGGTTGCGCCGACCACTGTCCCATGATCTCCACTAACGGTGAAGGACAGACCAGACAATAAGGATGACTGTCAGGACACGTGGCTCCATTAGCAATATGACAGGTAGCGACAAGACCTGAGACCATTAAGCAACCTTGACAGAGGGGACCAGATGGATATTCCTTGTCGACTACCCCAGGCCCAGGCCCATGAGCCCATTCCCTCTGCAATTCCCCTCGGCTATAAATAGGGCACTTGACTTCTAGGTTCGGGACCTCACTCTCTGCTCTCTCACTAATTACTCAATACTTAATCCTCAAAACAGTTACTTATTCTCACGCCGGAGGTGGTTACGAGGGGTATCCCCCTATTTCCCCCTTGTAACGAGCTTAACGGGGTGTTTGAGTGTTTTGCAGGACGATTTAAGGAATCTCTAGCTTGGAGATGAAGATTAACCCTTGTTGAACGAAATACATTCCCCGGACTAATCTTTGATTAGTTCAGTGTTTCTTCAGTCCTCTATTCTTTCCATTTTTCGCAAAAAAAGAATACGTTTGGTTCTAATTTTGTGAGTTAACACGACGTAACGTGTATGTGTGGTTAAAACGTTTTTACGTGGTCTATTTTTTCCCGTTTAACAGGCTTATCGTAACGCGCGGGTCCTAGATCGACTTAGTTATTCTTTCATATGTTTTACGTTTGGCTTTAATTTATTCGCATTAACACGCTGCAACTTTAGTGTTGGTAGTCGATGGCAGTAGTGTGACATTGGTGTTCGCCCCCACCGCAACGCGAGGGGTGCTTAATTCTAGTTGACAATAACTAACAACAAAACCACAATGATTACAAAACGAGTAACTATCATCGCCGGAACAAACTCACTTAGGCCACGCCATAGACGGAGTCGCATCAACGGCGATGGAAACAAAACTGCTATTCCAACTCCGGTAACCATCATCGCTGGAACCTCAACAACCCAAACCACCGTCATTGCCGGTAACCACCGATGACCAACACCACGATGGTCAGATCTCTTCCGTTCACTCTCCTTTCTTTCTCTCTCTGCGAATTGATCTGGTGCGGCGACGGGGGACGAAGCCACGACGACGTTTGGTGGCTATTTGCAGATGAAGATGATGGTTTAGAGACAGACGATTCGGGTTTTTTTAAGAAGAAGAAGAATAGGGTTGAGGTGGGGGTGAGGGTGGGTTGATATATATTATGTTTAATATTTTAATAATTAACTGTGGGCCCAATTTATATTTTAAACGATTAAAAAAGAATTTTATTATAATTATAATTATAATTATAAATAATATAAAAGAACAACTCAAAATGCCCGTAGTAATCACTGTAGCAACTACTGTAGCTATACAATGATAATGTGGGTTAGATATTGAGTTTTTGGGTGAAAAGCAGTAATTGGGCCGTTTAAGCCCGTTAACCGACAAGAATGCAAAACCAATTATTTTGTCAAATTGCCACTTTAACATATGTTGTCAAAAAATTGTTTCCCACTTCAATTTTATTCTATTGATTCATGTTATTTCCCACTTTAACATATGTTATCAAATTGCCAATAATATTACGTATAAATTAATCATACAAAACCACAAACTGAATTCTAACCATATAATTTACCAACTATATATTAGATATTCTTTTCCATGTACTCAACTATTTTTTTAAACGTATAATTTACGAGATTGGAACACACAAATCATTATTATGATTTAATTCCTTATTGGTAATTACTTTAACATAATTATAAATCTTAATTATAATTACTATAACGTAATTATAAATCTTAATTACTAAAAAGGTATTAACTTTAAATATAATATATATTATCCGACACAGTACGGTATCAGTATTCGTTTTATGGTTTTATGTCGATTTAAAACACGTGTCAATATCATCTTTAGCATATCTCGTTTGGTTGCTATAACGAGTGCGGGTATTGTACTGATACTGTAACAAACAAAACCGATATCGATCGAATAATCGCTGCAAACGCGCGGGGTATCTTCCTAGTTTTCTTATATTTTTCGTAATAACAAGGGGTAATTTTGTCATTTTATATGGATTTAACAGAGAAACTAACTGTCATCCACTTCAGGGACTATCCGAGTAACAAATGAGTAAACCACAGAGAACATACATGTAGTTTCCAAAAGTTAAGGACTATAAGTGTTATTTTACCAAACCACAGGAGCATCCGTGCATTTTACACTTTTACTAAAAATATTGTATTAGTTAAAGAGACGCATTCTTTAAAAAACCAATACAAAACACTCTGAACGTAATCATTAATGATTTACAAGAGAATAAGATATGATAGGTTTAAACAGTTATTGTATTCTTAACATAGTTATTATTGGTTTTGAAATATAGTAGGTTTAAGCCGGTATCGTATTTTCAACATAGTTATTGGTTTTGAATTAAACGTCCGAGCATTTAGTATCAACTCGAAAAGTGTTTAGCCAATGAGGTTGTGGTGGAATGGTTGGGGAAAGACTTGATGTTTCTAGTGACTCAAGTTCGACTCTCACTCTCCCCATTATTTTCTGCGGCATCCAGGTGAAGGGCGAATACGGGTGGCGCCGGTTCGTCTTGGATGGGAGGCGAGGTTTTACCGATTATTCAAATGTCGTGTCTTCGAGCGGGTGGAGGCCGGGTTTCTACGCATCTGGAAGAGCCAAGGGACTAGCGGCGGTCGAGTAGTCGACCCTGGTCACAACGCCCGATGTTTTGGTGGTTGGCACGTCCTTGCCATTAAAAAAAACTTGAAAAGTGTTTATTTAGAAGATTTGCCTACAAATTAACCATGGTTAAAGAGGTTAGGTGTGGCTAACCATTGTAGTTGGGTAGGTGACACTTTACACACTCTACATAAAACCCCCTCAAGTTTCTCCCAACCACCCCTACCAATTCGAGAATCTAGAGAGAGAAAGCTTAACAAAACTAAATTTTGTTCTGATTTTCTCTCTCTAAACGTCTATTATCGATTCGAATCCACCGTAATCTCGCCGGCAAACCGTCAATTTGTCGTCTTCTCACAGAGCTCGAAAACACTTATTTTCTCTCTCTAAACGCCGATTATCGATTCGATTTGCCGGCGAACAGTCGATTTGTTGTGATTTCACAGAGAATCTAGAGAGAGAAAGCTTAATACTAATTTTCTCTCTCTAAAAGCCGATTTTCGATTCGAATTTACCGGATTCTCGCCGGCGAACACTCGTTTCGTCGTGAAACTGTTGAATTTGTAACGGAAATAATGCAATCCAGCTCCGAGAAGATCTCGCCGCTTGATCTGATGAGTGCGCTTCTGAATGGTAAGCTTTTGGACACATCGAACGCATCGGAATCAGGAGAATCGAAGTTTCCGCCGGCGTTAACGATGATTTTGGAGAATCGTGACTTGATGATGATACTTACGACGTCGTGTGCGGTGTTGATCGGATGCGTCGTCGTTTTGGTGTGGCGAAGATCGGCGACGAAGAAGTCGGTGTTGGAGCCGCCGGTGGTTGTGGTGCCGAAGAGAGTTGTGGAAGAGGAGGTTGATGACGGTAAGAAGAAGGTTACCGTGTTTTTTGGAACTCAAACTGGTACAGCTGAAGGTTTTGCTAAGGTGAATAGCTTCTACTAATTTGTTTCTGATAGTGATAAGAAATTTCGGACCGAATACTGTATATACAGTAGGGTGTTTGGTTTTATAATTAGCTAAATTTCGGTATCGGTACTGACGGAACATATGAACATAACGATAGGGTATTCGGTTTTGAATTTATCTAAATTTTGATATCCGCACTATGCGAAACTGTACTAACGGTATACAGTAGAAATATGAGCATAAACAGTACCATATTTAGTTTTGAATTTAGCTTAATTTCGGATCGGACTTTTAACGGTACCTAACCATACCTGTACTGTCGAATATATGAACATAACGGTACGGTATTTGGTTTTGGTTTTAGCTAAATTTTGATATCGGTACAATTACCGATCTCATCACTACTTTATGATATATTTTAGTTTTCAATAGTATCAGGTTTTAAGTGTTGTTGATATGGATTTATTGTTGTTTGAAGGCACTTGTTGAGGAAGCTAAAGCTAGATATGAAAAGGCGGTATTTAAAGTGATTGATCTGGTGAGTATCAGATTCTTTGATACTTGATATGTGGAAGTGTAGATTCCAAAAAGTGTTTGAACTTTACTAGTCAATTGAATCTAGAATAGTAATGGGTTTAGTTTCTAAAATGTAGGATGATTATGCTGCTGATGATGAAGAGTATGAGGAGAAACTTAAGAAGGAATCATTGGCTTTTTTCTTTTTGGCTACGTAAGTTTGCTCATTTAGTTGCTAGCTTTATTTTTATATTAAATGGGAAAATTTCCCTTTTTTGGAATTTTTTAAGTTATATCCTATTTATAAAATAATGATTTTAGTCATCTGTTGCAATCAACATGTGGTGGACTGGTAGGTGGCTGATAAATTAATCATAAATACATACTAATTAAGTTGGTATGTTCATTGGTTTGTAGATATGGAGATGGTGAGCCAACCGATAATGCCGCCAGATTCTATAAGTGGTTTACCGAGGTAATATATTGTTCAATTTTTGGATCGATGTTGTGGTATCTAACCGGGATTAGCTTGTTGATTTAAGAGTTTGTTGATCTACTCGTGTAGGGCGAAGAGAAAGGAGAATGGCTTACGAAGCTTCAATACGGAGTGTTTGGCCTTGGCAACCGACAATATGAACATTTTAACAAGGTAACAGTTAATGTCAGGTTGTCTATGTTGATAGTTAAGAATGGTAACATTATAGATGTTGGGTTACATGTTACATTTGTCATTTATGCTAAATTTAGGTTATTTCCTTGATGTCTTTTTTATATGTAGATTGCAAAGGTGGTTGACGATGGTCTTACTGAGCAGGGTATGTCCATATCACTTTAAATTTGCAATATTCAGCTTATCTTGGTTTAAAAAAGCGTGAGGCGCTCCAAAGCGATTTGGTTCCAAAAGCTTTAAGCGAAGCTTCAAGCGCGAAGCGAGAGCTTCACGTATACGAAGCGTTCAAAATAAAAAAAATAAAAAAAATTATTTGTACACATCAAGATGACCTATTCTACTAGTTGATCAATAATAAACACAAAAATATGATTAAAAAACACACTTAACACATAAAAAACATACTTAAAACATAAATTAAAGTCGAAAACACACTTAAAACGTAAACATAAAAATAGTTGATTATTGGAGAAAGTATGAGGAATCGCCGGAGAAGAGGGAGGGAGCGGCTGGAGATGTTAAAAGAAGGCTAACGTTCTTTTTATTAGGGTAAAGAAGTAGCGGGCCTCATTTAAACCCTATTAGAGACTATTGGGCCTAAATAAAAAAACCCAAATGTGACCTGATTGGGCTGAAGCGTCGCCTCAAACCAATGGCGCTTCGCGCTTAAAGCTCGCCTCAAAACGCTTCACGTGTTTTGTCGCCTCAGATTCATGTGCCGCAAGTCAAAGTGGTCAACTTCATATCAGTAAACTGCCATAACTGTCTGTTTTATAAATCTACTCATTGTAGTAGTACTTGTATGCACTAATTTCATCATTAAGTCTCATTTCATCAAACATTCAGCTCTTATGACACTGTCATCATGTTCACATTTGCCAATTTGCTTTATGTTTGTATTCAAAATGACATATCAGTTGTTAATGACAAATGATTAATTACTTAAATTGGTATAATGAATATAGAAATTGACTGTTTTCCACTATATTAATTTGTGAATACTTATCCAGTTATCCCTTATCCTAATTATATTCTTTAAACTTTCAGGTGCAAAGCGGCTTGTTCCTGTCGGCCTTGGAGATGATGATCAATGCATTGAAGATGACTTCACTGCATGGTATTAACTCTTAAGAAACATACCCATTTCTTAATGCAAGTGAAAGTCATCTAGGGGCAGCAACTGATTATTTTTTTCCAATATCTTTTACTTGTTTAGGAAAGAGCTAGTGTGGCCTGAATTAGATCAATTGCTTCGTGACGAGGATGACACCACTGTTGCCACTCCCTACACAGCTGCGGTTTCTGAATACCGTGTTGTGTTTCATGACAAACTAGACATGTTTGCCGAAGATCAAAGTATGACAAATGGTCACATTGTTCATGATGCTCAACATCCATGCAGGTATCATACTATTTTCAATTTCCTTTTTTTTAAATTAGAGTAAAATGTCATTTTCGTCCCCGAGGTTTGGGCAGTTTTGCAACTTTCGTCCAAAGGTTTGTTTTTCCGCATCTGGATCCAAAAGTTCGAAATCTTGCCATTTTCATCCATCTCGTTAACTCCATCCATTTTTTTCTGTTAAGTCAGAGGTATTTCCGTCTTATTTGCTAACTTAAAGGGCTTTTCAGTCTTTTTCACTTTATGTAAAAAGATCGAATACCCATGAAAAAGACTGAATTGCCATTTAAGTTAACAAAAAAGACGGAAATACCCCTGAATTAACAGAGAAAAATGGATGGAGTTAACGAGCCGGATGAAAATGGCAGATTTCAAACCTTTTGGATCCAGATGCGGAAAAAAAAACTTTGGACGAAAGTCGCAAAACTGGCCAAACCTCAGGGACAAAAACGGCATTTTACTCTTTTAATTACTTATCTTATATATTGTCTACAACCTGACATATTTTTTCCTCTCAAAGATCCAATGTGGCTGTCAAGAAGGAACTTCATACTCCTGAATCTGACCGGTCTTGCACTCATCTGGAATTTGACATCTCTAATACCGGATTATCGTAAGTTACTCTTTAATTGCATTCAATTGTACGGCGTACTCTGATCACATCAACCAAAATTTCTATTTTTATTACAGATATGAAACCGGGGATCACGTTGGAGTCTACTGTGAGAACCTAAGTGAAGTTGTGGATGAGGCCGAAAGATTAGTAGGTTTACCACCAGACACTTACTTCTCAGTCCACACGGATAACGAGGACGGGACACCACTTTCCGGAGCCTCTCTACCACCTCCGTTCCCTCCATGTACTTTAAGAAAAGCATTGGCTTGCTATGCAGATGTTTTGAGTACTCCCAAAAAGGTATATTTCCATTTTTCGACTTGTTTGCTTATAAATGGGTCAATTTGAGCTGTGTTCTATCTTAAACGGGTCCATTCTATTAACTTAGCCAAAGGGGAACGGATCAAGCGGGCAGAATGTTGGCCAGTTTATTTTTTGATCGCATACACCTCTTAAATAGTTTTTATTCAAAATTAATAGAGTAAAATGCCATTTTCATCCCTGAGGCTTGGCCAGTTTTGCGATTTCGTCCAATGGTTTGTTTTTTCATCTGGACCCAAAAGGTTTGAAATCTTGCCATTTTCATCTGCCTCGTTAACATCATCCATTTTTCTCGGTTAAGTCAGGGATATTTTCGTCCCTTTTGTTAACTTAAAGGGCAATTCGGTGTTTTAAATACTTGTACATTATGTTAAATGCTTGTATGTAAAGCGAGAAAGACCGAAATGCCCTTTAAGTAAACAAAAAAGACAGAAATACCCCTGATTTAACAGAGAAAAATGGATGGAGTTTAACGAGCCGGATGAAAATGGCAAGATTTCAAATCTTTTGGATCCAACAAACCTTTGAACGTAAGTTGCAAAACTAGCCAAACCTCAGGGATGAAAATGGCATTTTACTCAAATTCATATTATCGCAATAGTATTTTTTTTTTGTAAACCTAGTTAACATGTATAACACATTTGAAAAAAAGCACAATAAAGTGTAATTTTGACCTGTTTCAGCCTGAACCCGTCACTAAACCCGCACGTCTTGCCTATTTTAATTTGATAATTTGGCTTGCTAAACTTGAAATATCAAGAATTATTCTTCTAAATTTAAACCTGACAAGTGCTTTTGATGCCTATGAATTTCAGTCAGCGTTGCTTGCACTAGCTGCCCATGCTACCGACCCCAGTGAATCTGATAGACTGAAATTTCTTGCATCTCCTGCTGGAAAGGTTGGGCTTCATCTCATTATTCACAACTTTAGAAATTGAATTTGATCAATGTTTATATGCGCATTATATGGAGACTGATATTATTCATTTTGTTACATTAATCACTGCAGGATGAATATTCTCAATGGATAGTTGCAAGCCAGAGAAGCCTTCTTGAGGTCATGGAAGCCTTCCCCTCAGCTAAACCTCCACTCGGTGTTTTCTTCGCATCTGTCGCCCCTCGCTTACAGCCCCGATACTACTCTATTTCTTCATCCCCGAAGTAAGTGTAATCTGTTACCGGGCCTTCATTTACATAATAAATATATTAGACGGTAAAATGCCATTTTCGTCCCTCTGAGGTTTGGCCAGTTTTGCAACTTTCATCCAAAGGTTTGTTTTTCCGCATCTGATTTAATAGGTTTGGAATCTTGCAGTTTCATCCAACTCGTTAACTCCATCCATTTTTCTCCGTTAGGTGGTTATTTTTATGTTAACTTAAGGGGCAATTTGGTCTTTTGAATACTTGTACATTATGCTAAATGCTTGTACTTTAAGTGAAAAAGACCGAATTGCTCTTTAAGTTAACAAAAAAGACGGAAATACCCCTAACTTAACCGAAAAAAATTGGATGGAGTTAATGAGCCAGATGAAATGGCAAGATTTTAAATCTTTGGATCCAAATGCGGAAAAACAAACCTTTGGACGAAAGTCGCAAAACTGGCCAAACCGCAGGACGAAAATGGTATTTTACTCTAAATTATAATTCAACATCCTGAAATTAATATGTTTCAAAATTACAGGATGGCACCAAATAGGATCCACGTTACTTGTGCATTAGTTTACGAGAAAACACCAGCTGGCCGTGTCCACAAAGGTGTTTGCTCAACCTGGATGAAGGTATTACTTCATTTTCTTAACTGTTGACTATGGAGTTTCAACTTTGACTTTTTTCATTAAAGTTATAACTTTACGGTTTGTTTCTAGAACGCTGTGCCTATGACGGAAAGTCAGGATTGCAGTTGGGCCCCTATTTATGTTAGAACATCGAACTTCAGACTGCCTTCTGATCCTAAAGTCCCGGTTATCATGATTGGCCCAGGCACGGGATTGGCTCCGTTTAGAGGTTTCCTTCAGGAAAGGTTAGCCCTGAAGGAAGCTGGAACTGAGCTCGGATCATCCGTTTTGTTCTTTGGATGCAGAAACCGCAAAGTGGTATGTTAAAAAACCCTCTTTTGACAATAAGTAGTAGGGGTGTGCATGGTTCGGTTTTTGGTTATTGAAAACCGTTCGGTTTTAGCAACGGTTCTGTTCGGTTTTTGGAACAAAATTACGTAAGATTCAAAAATAAAAAGTATAATCCATGATTCAAGAATCTTTCTTAGATGTTTACATTTAAGTTTTTTATGTTTAACCTTTTTAATTAACTTTGTTCACATAAATGTAACCTTTTAATCTATTTTTATGTTTTCCATAGTTTTATTAAGACATTTTCTTTTATAATACTTAGAAAATCATTTAATTTATATGTTAAATTTTGTTATTTCTTGTAGGCAATGGATAAATCATTTCAATGATAGATAAAGATATGTTTTTATTATAAATACTTCATTTAAGAATCAAACTAATAATTGTTAATGTTTTTAATTTTTTATTATAAATACTTAACATTTAAGAACAAAACTAATAATTCTAAACAGTACATAACAAACATTTAAATAATGATTTTTAAGTTATTCGGTTCGGTTTCCAAAAAATGTAAAACCATAAGTCCGTAACCAAACCGTAAATTTCGGCTCTTTTTTTGGTGCAGTTTGGTTTTTTTTCGGTTTGGTTAATCGGTTTTTTGACTTTTTTTCTGGTTTTCTGCTCATCCCTCCTAATAAGTAGAGGTGGCAAATGGGAGGATTGTGGTTTTGATGTCCTTTTTTGAAACCCTAAACCGTTGACCAAACCCATAACCCAAATGCTACCTTAATAAACTACTATATGGTCAGCTATGATTTTAAAAATTATATCGTTTCACTAATAATTTTATTATTTAAATAAAATGCTTAACCGATTGTTGACTTTTTACCTGTCAACCATTTGACTTGTTCTACACTATCTTAATAACTACTATCTGGTCCTATGATTTTAAAAATTATATCATTTCAATAATATTCTAATTCCTTAAATAAAATGATTAACCGACTGTTGACTTTTTACCCGGTCAATCATTTGACATCATCTAGACTATCTAATAAACTACTTACTGGTCAGCTATGATTTTAAAATTATATCATTTCAATAATATTTTAATTCCTTAAATAAAATGATTAACTGACTGTTGACTTTCTACCCGGTCAATCACTTGACTTGTTCAGTTCTCTTTTTAACTCTTTTTTTAGTTCACTTACTTCACCTGATTTATTTTTAGCTATTATTTTATTTGTTTGACCTGTTTTGTCTTTTAGCTAAGTTTATATTTTACTTGTTTGACTCGTTAGAGATAAAACCTAACACCCACAATCGTTTATGTTACCTCAGGATTTTATATACGAAAACGAGCTTAATAATTTTGTGGAGTCCGGTGCTCTTTCTGAGCTTATTGTTGCTTTCTCCCGCGAAGGCCCTACTAAGGAATACGTGCAACACAAGATGAGCGAGAAGGTGGGGATAACAACCGTTACAGTATATATATTTTTATTTTATTATTTAGATGAATATTCCATCATTTTTAATTTGAATTTATGTCTGCAGGCTTCGGATATCTGGAACTTGCTTTCTGAGGGAGCTTATTTATATGTATGTGGTGACGCCAAAGGAATGGCTAAAGACGTACATCGAACCCTTCACACTATCGTGCAAGAACAGGCATGTTACACTTTTCAACTTAGTTAGTTATTAGTTTTATTTATTTTATATTTTTCATTTGCATTAAATATATATTTATTTACATTATATAAGGAGTAGGTATGTTATGTGGTTGGAGTTGGTTGAGACGGTGACACCATATAATTATATGGTGTTAAATAGTTTGGGGTCCATGATACCTGTCTTTGCTAATTGCTACTTTAACCGGAAATCTAACTGAAAAGTACATCAGTTGTGGCCCATGAAAACCGACACCCTTTTATTGAGACATTGTGGGCCACTAAGAAAAATGACCTTTTTGTTAAGTTTGGCGTTGTTCAAAATGTTACGATTGTTGAGGGCGGTTTGGGCATTTGACCGTATGTGGAGTACCGAGTGCTAAAAGCAGTTGTTTACTTTTTAACGGATTGAGTCGGGTGTATTTTCATCTTTCATGTGAAATAATTTTTTTTAGTAAAACTAGATTATTCTTGATATAATACAAGGTTGTAAACTTGTAATCGTATTTTACGCATTTGTTATGTATAAAAAAATTAGGAAAAACTATTGTCAAATATGTTTCCCTTACACCGTACAAAAATATCCATCTTAACCGGAACCCATTTGGGCCTATTTTCCAACCTACCCTACTTGCATGTTTTGCCATATTTGGATCAACATCTCGATACGATAGAATACCAAAAAATTATCTGCGAGCTCTAACTAACTAAACGGTACTTTTTTGGATTTCAGGGATCTCTAGACTCCTCAAAGGCGGAACTCTACGTGAAGGATCTTCAAATGTCGGGAAGATACCTCCGTGATGTTTGGTAACGAAAAAGCCGAAAAGTTGAAAAAAGCTTCTGTTAGCAAACTTATTCGGATAGGAGGAAAGCGGTCAATATTTCCTATAAAAGAGCAGAGCGGGAAGTATATTCGCATTGCGTGATGTGTTCACAAATTCTTTTTATATTCTTCGGTGTTTTATATACACAGTTTGGAGCTTTGAATGTGTAATTTATAAGGAGATAGTAATAGCTTTATACATACATATTTGGAAGCAGCAACTGTAGAAGCTCAGTTGTTATGTATGACCAAAAGCGAATGTATTTATAGTATTTGTTATGCAACATCCTTTTCGTACTCGAGAGGCGTCTCTAAATAACCTAAATAGAGATCATGTTGATCTTCATAAAGACTTGAGACTTTAATTATCACCCGAACAAATGATCATATTCTCCCTGTGTCAAGAGGCGTATAGCATATACCAAAATGGACAACAATCCTAACATGAAGAATTTATAAAATTATGTAAAGAATATGGATTGTCAATGCATCATCGTTAAAACCAAGGATTTCTATTGTGCCAAAATCGAAGCTGAAAACTTCCAAGGACAAAAGGCACGTGAATTACGCATGACCCGACCGACCATAGATCGACTGCAACATCAGAAGAACTACGGTCAATACTCAAAAGTGACACTGTGTTTATCAAAGGCCTGATTTCAAAAAAAAAAAAACTACTTGTTATAAAAATGAAATTTGTACACAAAATATCAACACTTTAAATGAAACTTGTTGGTAGGAAGAATCTCCTTTAAATGAAACCCCTTTAGCATGCTTTAGGCCTTGAACACAAAAGTGACACCTTGTGGCAAGACTTGATCTTTGAAGAATGACAAATTTTGTTTATTCTAACATACCCAAATTATTTTAATTTACTTCTTTTCGAATAAGTCATGCGTACATTTGTTTGCTTATGTTCATTTACGTTTGTCCCTTTGTTATGTATCAACAATACTAATTGACCCATCATACATCAACCATCACCTAAATCAAATTTTAGAACAAAGTCTTGGGTAACGGACAAACAAATTAAACAAATGAACAAGAACACATCCATTTCTTCATTCACTTACATTCATTTATGTTAGTTCATTTATGTTTAATTATAATATAAATGAACAGACAAACGACACAAACACATTCATTTTCTTCATGAATGAACAAGACAGTCCCTTTGTTTAAGTGTTTGTATTCATTCCTTTGTTCGATTTAACTAAAACAAACGAACATGAACAAGCCCCATTCATGTTCGTTTGATTTGTTTACAAGCCTAATCTTGACTCTTCTCTCATAGTTTAACACCAAATATCGCTCTTAAACAATATTTGACCCATTTTATTGTACGTGACAGTCAGTTGGTCGATTATGGGTTTGAACTTAAGCAAAACCGAACAATTGGTTTTTCGGTTCTAAGCATGGACACAATTCTGTTTTCAGCCTTACATTTGTTCGTTAAATACTTAGATCACTCACATTGCACGCTCCATATCCAAATTTTTGCGATTTATCCTATTTTCTTTCTTCATCTCAATCTCATATAGAGATTCACCATTCACATCTCCAAAATTTAAATATTATACATAATAAGATGTGAAAGGTTAAACAAAATATAAAGATAAAAATTAATGAATGTGATTTTTGTAGAGATTGAAATACTTTTAATTAAAAAAAGCAAGGACGAAAACTTTTGGCTTAAATAATGACTTTAGGTGATAAATTCAATAATAACAAACATTATAAACAAGTCCGTGTAGGTTGGTTCCGCAGTTCAGTTTGTATCGGTTATGTTTTGGTGTGGTTTGGTTTTGAAATCAGACATAACCGAAACCAACATTTTATGTTTGGCTTGGAAAAAAGAATAACACCGAACCGTGGGTTGTTTACTTTTTCTGAACATCAAAGTCACCGACATTGGGATCACCTTGGCAAATAGATCATCCTTTCACCCGAACAACACAACATGATGATCAGAGCCACCATCCCATTCGTTGATTACTTGTGTTGCAATGTTTTAAATACCGGTTCATACCGCCCGGTTATACTGGATACCAGACATGGGCCCGGTACGATAAGAGCCGGTAAAACCCAAATACGGCATGTCATATGTACCGGCGGTAATCCGGTTCTACCGGTTCAAACCATTAAACCGGTTTGCATTATCTTGGAATTTGATTTTTTAATTTTAATAAAATACTAAATTAAGGTAATATTGACTTTCCATATTTATGTTAATTAAGCTAGTGCCTTCAATTTCAATATTCCATCATTGTTAAAACTATTATCCACATTGTATAATGCAATATTGTTTATAAGTAACAAAAATATTTTTTTAAAGATTAATATTTTACAATAAAATAGTTGTTTTTTAGATAAAACAATGATGAGTTACATAAATCATAATTGAGAGTAGATTTTTTTTTGAGGTGAGTTTATATTTTAGGGAATTATAGGGTTAACTAGTAAACCTTTTTTTAGAACCCAACCCGATATGATATAAAAACCGGCTTTTAAAACATTGCTTGTTTTTATGGATCCACCACTTCATCCACCAACCAATAAAAACACTCATTCCCTCCTCACAGGGATCACCATCCTACGGCTCTCAACCCCTCACACATCCACCAATCCAACGACCAAAAACACTCCTCACACACACCTCCAGTAAACTATGTATACACACCAAACCACAAACACACCAAATCACTTCACACATCCATTCCTTCAAACCAAAAAAAACATGTCAGGAAGAGGCAAAGGAGGAAAAGGCCTAGGAAAAGGAGGAGCAAAACGACACCGTAAAGTTCTCCGTGACAACATTCAAGGCATCACCAAACCGGCCATAAGGCGGTTAGCAAGACGAGGCGGTGTGAAACGTATCAGCGGCTTAATATACGAGGAGACCCGTGGTGTTCTGAAGATCTTTCTAGAAAATGTTATTCGTGATGCGGTTACGTACACCGAACATGCTCGCAGGAAAACTGTTACGGCTATGGATGTTGTTTATGCTTTGAAACGCCAAGGCCGTACACTTTACGGTTTTGGCGGTTAGTTTAGTTTGTTAGTCTGTTAATTTAGTGACGTAAGATGTTAATTGCAATTGATTTGAAGTTGTTTCAATCGCTTCATGTATTTGGTATTAATTTTGTGATATTGAAATCACTTTATATATCGAGATTTTACTTGATGATCAACTAAATTTGTAATTTAATTTTAAGTAATTTGTTGAGGTTGAGATTTAGAAGATTTGAAGCTGTTTCTGTGTTCACCGGCCGGAGTTGTGTACACTTTCGGTTCGGTTATCCGAAATCCGATTATCCGAAACCGAACCGAGAGTTTAAAACCCTAATCTGCTTTTACAGTTTTCGATAAAACACTGTTCGGCTGCCGTTCAAAAAAAATAAAAATAAATAAATAAACCGTTTGCGATCTTAAATCTTCGTCTCTCAGCAAAAGTTCATAGGCGATTCGGCTGGATTGCCGGACACTAAGGTAATACACGGATCTCATCTATTTGTAATTGTGTTCTTCACTTCTGTTTTCGGTGGAGGCATGTGAAAAAAAATTAGGGCTAAAGTCATAAGTAACAACGGCATGCTCTGCGTTTTGTGTTCATCATCTGCATTTTTGTGTTGTCATTTGCAATTAGTAGAAACTCATATTTTAGCTTCTGGTTTTAATATTTAGAACAAATATCTGTTTTGTAATTTTGCGTTTTGTACTTGAATTGATGCCTGAAATTTAGGACCTTTTTGAGCTTTTCATCTTGGTTTTGATCAGACGGAAGTGGTATATACTGGTTGGGTTTCGATTTGTTCCGGTTTGAGTCAAGTAAAACCCGATTAAAACCAAGATGATCGAACTGGTTACCCTGTTTAAAACCCTAATAGGCTCTTTATACAGGTTTACATTGGTTCTTGGTTTAAAAAAGCGTGCTTAAGCACGAAGCGCATCTAGGCGCAAACCCCATCGCCTCGTGTGACATAAGGCGCACGATGTACAAGAAGCGCAGCTGAGGCGTGCTTTTTAGGGTGAAAATCGACCTAAGGCGCAGCTGAGGCGCACGCTTTTTGTACATGGGATGTTTCTATGCTTCTGAGTGTTGTACAACAGGCTTTTTATGCTGTACATTTATGTTTTTTTCATTTTAAAACATATATAAAGCTTAATTATAGCTAAATCATAGGTATTGGATGCTAAACACTTATGAGATATATAAAATAAATTATATAATCACTTTGCGCTTTGCGTATGAAAAGCTCACCGCTTTTGCGATTCGCTTTTTAAAAATCGGTTTTAGACCTCATCTCTTTTGTGCGCTTCCCGCTTTTTTTAAACCAAGCATTGGTTCGGTGTTGATTAGGTCCAGGTCAAATCCAATAAGACTTGACTTGATTTTAGACTAAGACCAAGACCGAGACCAAACTTGTGTTTTTTATATTAGGTGTACGCTGGTCTGGTCTTGATTTGGTCCGGGTCAAATCCATTAAAACTTGACCAAGACCAGCGTACACCTAATCTAAAGTAATACATTGATCTTCATTCTCTTTTGTAATTAATACATGATATGATATAAGGTCCAAAGTCATCATAAGTACTAGTTGTTACTTGTATGCATGTTAATATGCTCTGCAATAATACATGTGTATGTGTTCATCTGCAAGAACCGATATCTATATTCAGTTTTCCTTTTTGTACTTGAACAGATGTTGAGATTTATAACTTATTGAGCTCTTTATCTCAGTCTTGACCACCCGGAACTGGTATACACCAAACCGGTTTCGATTTGGTCCAGGTTGATTTCTGTAAAACCCCATTAAAACCGAGGCTGAACTGGTTACGCGTGTTAACACCATAGGCTCTTTATATCCGCTGTACACTGAACATTATAGTAAATACATTGATCTTGTAACAGTAATTTTGGTCTTCAGTTTTTTTTTTCGATTGACACACGCCAAAATATTAGGGCCAAAATCATCATAAGTACAACTGTATGTCTGTTAATATGCTCTTTACTAGATACATGTGTTTGTGTTTGTCATCTGCATTTGGTAGTTTTTGTGCTATTCGTGTTCGAATTCTTCTAAATGCTTTGTTGTTTTACACCTTTTGAAGATCAATAACACCATTGTTCTGTTTGTTGTAGCAGATGGAGTCGCAAAAGAAAAGAAAAGCAAAATCTTTAATCTGCGAGTACTTTGAAAGAATGGACGTTGACGATGATAAGACAAGAAAAGTGCAACCACTGCTCTCAAGCGTGTGACAAAGACGGGAACGTTAACGGAACATCAATGAAACAACACTCAACGCTATGTAACCAGAACCTGAAAGATCTACCTAACAATTTAGAAGACGAACGAAGAAGAAAAGCGTTAGCGAAAATGATAATACTCGACACACTTCCGCTCTCATCTGTTCAAACCTTGTCATTTAAAAGGTTTATGGAAGCTCTATGCCCTGATTTCACCATTCCTTCATCGTCAACAATCGCACGTGATATTTGCAAGTGTTATTTGGAGAAAAAGAAGAAGTTAAGACAGTTGTTTACGGAAAATAAACCAAGAGTTTGTCTTACCGTTGATATATGGACGTCAGAAGAAGGGCTTGATTATATGTGTTTAACCGCGCAGTTTATCGATGGTGATTGGATTTTACATAATAAAATGATCAACTTCAAACTTGTAGATAGTGATGACGGTGAAGAGATCGGAAGTACGATTATCGAGTGTTTGAAAGAATGGGGAATCGAGAACGTGTTGATGATAACTATCGGTAACGCATCGTCTAGTGACGATGCAATTTCGTTTCTGAAGGGTAAGTTGCCGAGCTTATTTTCCGATGGTAAATACCTTCATATTAAGTGTATGTCACACATTATCAATTTGGTTGTGAAACAGGGGTTCAAATCACAAAACAATACGATTGAGCGTATTCGGAGCTGGTTAGATACATAAGCGTATCTCCAGACGGACTCGATACGTTTAAATCTTGTGTTGTCGGGAAAAAAGTGGAGTCGGAAACGTTTTTATGTCTCGATTGGCCCGATATATGGAGCACCACATCCGATATGTTGAAACGGGCATCGGAATTCGAAAACGCGTTTGCGTTATTCGAAACCAAAGATCCGGATTTCAAACGTTACTTACATGAATTAAAAGATGATGTTCCAAGTCGTACCGATTGGATTTACGCAAGAAAGTTTGCGTCGTTGCTAAATTTCTTTAAACGCTAAACTATGCAGATGTCGAGTACGACGTATGTAGTAGCCAATGAGTTTTTCAGTGAAGTTATGGATATCGAAGCGCACTTTCATGAATTGAGTAATGAAACGGACTCGCGCTTTAAGCGTATGGCGAATACGATGAGAGAAATGTTTGCCGGGTATTGGGGAGATCAAAAGAAAAACTGTATGTTTATGTATTTTGCTGTAATATTGGATCCGCGTATGAAGGTTGAGATTATCAAGTATGGTTTTACGAAAATGTGTAACTTGAAAAAACAGCCGAATACCGAACAAGAAGCTGTGGATAAGATGGTTGAAGACATGGTTAAAGATGTCGTGAATGAATTCGGATTATTGTTTAACGAATACGAGTTGATGTACCAAACAGCGAATTCTGATACTACGACGGAACTACAAAAATACCTTAACTATGCGACTGTACAATATAATCAAGAGTTTGATATATTGCAATGGTGGAAACTGAATGCTTCAAGGTATCCAACTTTATCCAGAATGGCGAAAGGTATTACGCTTTCATATGTAATTTATTTTTATATAGTTATAAGGTTTTTTCTTTTAATTTCTAATGGTTATTATGTTTTAGATATTTTGGCAATTCCACTTTCAACCGTTGCTACAGAGTCGGCTTTCAGTACAGACAGACAGGTATTGGCCTCGGATAGAAGTTCTTTACCTGCTTATCTCATTGAAGCATTAATCTGTACACACGACTGGATTCGAAGCTCGAGGAAGGATGTTATCAACGAAGATTTAGCTAATTCGATTCTGGATGATTTTTGAGAAGGTAATTTCGTATTGTTATGTAATTCATCTATGTTTTATTAATATATATCTAATCCGTATCTTTTTCGTAGATGTTTCTGAACAACCTGGATGCGGATCAAGGTTTGTTTCATCAGTGATGATGATATTTTGTGTTGAATGGTTGAATGTTTGAATTATTTAGTTTTCATTTCTTTTTTATGTTTACTGTATTGGATCTATCAAGTAATTTGGTTGACTTTAAGTTATGTTTTGGATTGTTGGTTTTTTTTTTGTATTATCCATGCTCGGCTTCCATCTTTCTTTTTTTATATACTGGTTCGATATTTCACCAGCGAAATAGGTTTGGACTCGAACTGGTTTGACCCAAACCGGTGCCAACCCGCAGGTTTTGGGTACCGGTTCCCAATCGATTTGGATAGTGTTAAATTATTTTTCTATAAAATCGGTTTGCCCTCAAAACTGATTTTGACCTACTTTGACCAACACGAACTGGTTTATAACCCGAACCAGTTTGGGATAAAAACCATAATGTACCCCTTTAACACAGCCTAGTCCAACCAAGTCTTTGTCAGTCTCGGTCCAACCCATATGACCGACAGATCGCGACCAGTCCAGACAAGACCAAATGATCTGAAACAGTTCTTTGTTTCATTATTTTTTGCTTTTTTTTTTACTGTTCTCTTATCTGTTACCAGTTTGAGTCATCGACCTGTGATCAAATCTGCTTTTGGGTTCGTAGATAAGAAGAATACTATGCTGTATGATGTACTTTTTGTGTTAGTAAAATCTTTGAACAACTAAGCTATTACAAAAATATTAGTATGTATATAAATCAAAATAGAAAAAGTTAAATATGTAGAAAAGATGAATTGTAGGTTTTACATTTCTATTTTTCTGGATAATTTTTTGAATCGTGTATGGTTTTACTATTAGATTAAAGTGAGTGTATGAAATTTTTGTCAAAGACAAAAGTTCTACAAAGAATGAGAATGTATATTTGTCTTTAGAAAACAGATTAGGTGAATTCTTTATATAGAAGTCTGTAACTATTACAATTCACAATGATTGGGTTGAAACGTGGCAACTCTTTGTGAAAGAGTACACTATATGGTGTTTAATTTGTAGTTATCTGTGAAAAGCCTCAATAGAAATAGAAATGCATAAGTACCAAGTAATTACCAAGTATTACTATCGTTCATGGTTACTACTTCGACACCACCATCCCATTGCCACATCCAGCACCCTTAGCTCTCTCTGCCACCTCACTCTCTCTGACTACCACATCACTCATCCAACACCACCTTCTCGTCCCCTGTCGAGACCATGTCCACCACCCCTAATTAAGATAAGTGTAAGTCTCAAAACTATCAATCGGATATCAATAACACTAATCAAAGTGCGGAAAACTGAGAAAAGTGTAGAAGAACAAGAACAATCAATCGATTATATGATAAAAAAACGTGCACACAACCTCAAGGATTGTCTGGTACACCGTTTCACTAATTCGAAATTCTAAGAAGAACACTCACAAAAACAGCAACCCTAAAATGACATAGGCTCACCCTATTTATAGTTACATAGGTTGACCTAGTTACAGACTGGGCCAGGCCCACATGCACATTCTTAATTAAACAAGCCCAAATCACTAATTTAGCCCACATGGCTTAACCAATACAATCTAACCCTCTAGATAACTAAGCCCAATTGCTTATTCTTGTGTTTGATAAAGATAAGCGTAAACCTACTAAATTATTATGGCCTTACAATAAGATATTAAGATCCTCAACTAACCCTAACTCAATTAGTTTAAGAAGGCTCTATAATCGTCTCCATTTGGCTATCTACATTGATTGCCCCTCTTACAATCTCAAAAACGCCTCATTCCTTTTTTGCTCTCCTCTCACATAATTTTTTAGATGTGTTTAAATACTGTTGTTGAGTCCGTGTTTGTTTAGTTCCGGATCTAACTTTTGTCCGAGTTTAGGTCTCCGAACTTGAGTCCTTAAACATTGTTCGAGTTTTAAAACTTTTGTTGTATCCGAGTTTGTGTTTTAATCAGGTCTAGATCCGGGTTTACCTCTCTTATAATTCTTCGGACATTTTATTATGTGTTCTCTAGTTAATTCTTGCTCTCTAGATTTTGTGAACATTCTGTTTCTTTCTAATCTCTTTCAAATGGCAAACAATCTGACCGCAATGGTGCAAAACCTCAGACACAATGCTGAAGTGGACAGTAACGACAAACCTCCTATTTTGATAAACTAACTAGATTTTCCTGAATGGAAGGAACGTTTTGAAAGATCAAGTGAGGAGAAAGTCTTATTATCTTGGGAGAAACGAGTTGAAGTGGCTTGGACTTTGAAAGTTTACAAAGAAAGAGAGGGAGTAAAAAGTTAAAAATATTCTATTTTCTTTGGAAATTTTCTAAAAGCTCGTGGTGTGACAATAAACCTAGTTCGTGTTTACAATCGTGAGATTAAATGAGGTTTAATCTCGTCGGTGCAGAAAAGTAAAAAACAGGATACAAGTTTAGAGCTAGTGTGTTTGATTGAGTTTCGTCAAGTTTGTTCGAGGTTTGACCAAGTGTTGACGTGATGAAGCTGATTGTTCATTTGGCAACTACTTGAAGATTGAGCCTTTATCATATGCTGGTTAGAGTACGGAAGATTAGTCTTCTTGGTCCCTTTTCCAAGGTGGTGACTGATCAGATTCTCGAATTAGGGGTTCTTACATTGAGGGGGAGGTCAGAGACGAAAGTCATGAGGTAATTGGTGGATTCGTGAAGATACGAGATTGGATCCTGAAGATTCGAGATGAAATGATTTTAGACACTTGGTTGAAGACTTTGATCAAGATGGTGGATGTACATTTTTGGAGTTGGTTTGTTATTAACTTATCAAGCCAAACTTCATGTCTTTGCGGAATTTGAAGTGTTCGATGTTGGGCATTGGAAGTTTTACGTTTCGTTCTTTTGTTGGTTAAGTTGAAGATTAATGTATCGAGCGATGTTCTTACATACGGTTGTGGGTCGGTTCGCGTTAATTTGATTCTGGAGAAGTTTGAGGGGAAGGATCGACAATGCTTGATGTTAGATTCTTCAAATTTCTCGAAGCGGCCATTTAAGTGATCGTCAGCAAGTCTTTTATTAGAAGGGTTGAGGATTGCTGTGCTCTACCGGAAAGATCAAGTCTCAACCAAACTTGAAAGCAGCATGATATCATCAGTCAAGGGGGAGTTTATAAGTGCAGTATTCGTATCCAGTGACTGAAGATATCATTGTCAAACAAAACTGATAGCAACAGTTAAGGGGGAGTCTGTAAGTGCAGTTCCTTCCGGGTAACTATGTTTTATCAGTTCTGATCAACGACCAACAAAGTCAAAGTTCCAAGTCAAGAGATGTCAAAGAATAAACCAAGTCTTGTTCGAAATGGTGTCCGAGTTTGTTATTATATCTAGTCCGAGTTTATTATAAGTTCATGTAGTTTAGTTAGACTTATGTAGTCTGAGTTTGTTAGACATTGATTGTAATGTCCAAATTTATGTAAATTCGAATACGGTTGTTTGGTGTATCCCGGACAATGTGTTTTGTCCGGGTTTAGTCCTTCGTCTATATATATATGTGTTGTATAGCTTAGGTTAGGGCAAGCTTTGTGCACCTCTCAAACCTCTTGTTATCCTCCTAGTGTACACATTCTAGAGAGAGAGAGAGACTATGCGTTAGAGAGAGAAAGCTAGGGTTTAGATCTTTGTGATCTAAACCAGCTTATAGAAGATGATGTATACTCGTTCGGTTTGTAATCTGTATTGATTGTTATGAATGAATGAGGTTCTCCTACATCTTCTATGTTTATGTTTTGTTGATTTCACGTCTTGTTCGAGTGCAGTGGATATTGTTCGTCATCGATCCAGGGGGTCCTGGGGACTTTCATTGTTACTGTTTTAACAATTTAAATTTTAAAGACGAGACATATTTCTTTTAACAGTTTAGTTTTACTTATTATTATGACTTGAAACATTTAGTGTTAGTGATTCTTCATTATCATGAATGCATGTTCTGTTACTGATTCTTGAATGATATTGTAGTTATGCACAATAGGTTGTAATGTAGGTGTTGTAGGTTTTGATTGTAGAGATTGTAGGTTTTGTTGTTTCATTCACTTATTCAGATCAATTAGCTCTTTGATAAATTGTTTTGGTTTATTTTCCCTAATAATGCTAGCTTTAGAAGATATTTTTTCTTTATTTAATCTAACATTCTTGAGTACACTTATTTCACTTATTTTTATTTTTCTTCACTTTTTGCAATTTTCCGCTTACTCTCCGTCCAACTCTGATGTTATTATTTTGATTGACAACAACTACTGATCGAAATAAGTGAAGATTTATTAAGACCTACAGTTTACAGGTATGGTAGTCAGTTTATATCAGTTAGGGTTAGTCATCTCATACTAATTGTTGAACTTGTCTTCTTTTTCAGTATACATTTATCTATAATTGTAGATAGATTGGAAATGCCTTATTGACCTTGCTATAGTTGTCTTCTTTATTACTTATAAATCGGATTGAACATGGATTTGTAAGATCAGGGAATTGTGGGATTTAGGATTGAACATGTACTGTTTTGCACAACATGACTTATACTAAGGGTTGTGATAATCAATGCCTTAACTTGATTAGGGATTTGCATGATATAAGTTTTTATAGGGGTAGTTATTCTAATTTACTAACGTAACACATGTGGTTGTGCAGGTCTGGCGTGTGAACGGAAGTTATTATCATCTGTAATATCTATTAAATAGTCAACGTCCTCTACAAATGGTATGTTTTCATTTTTGTGATCGTCAATAACATTTTATTTTTTCCAATATAATTATTGTCAATATACATGAAACATCAGATTTCTAAGAAATCTAGCATTTGACATACCAAGTTCTTTTGTTGCACTGGCCTATGTCGATATGGAGCTCATAACGAACCTGGTTCCAGTCGGCTTAGAACATCTCTAACAGATGTTACAAACGACTAGTATAATGAGTCAAGATTTACTATTATTAGTTATTAACAATTTTTTAATTGTTGTTTTCAACACTTTTTCATCAATCTTTCAACATTTATGTTTGTTATGTTTCTTATGCAATATATGTTTTTTAGCTTCATGTGGAAATTTTAGATGCTGCATATTAGAGGATATATGCTTCATAAGTTGGTATATAATTTGAGCAAACACTGCTAGCCGGAACCGAGGTCAGTGAGGTATGTATCTTTGTTCTTTCGTTTACTTATTCCACAAGCTTGTCTAATACTCATTATAAATTTTGTTGTTTCAGTTCCATGTGATGAGGGATACATAGCCGCTAAGAAATCCCTTAAATACTTTCACTACCTGATGTGTCGGGTATGGCTTATTATGAACCAGTGTTGGTCTTTGATATTACTGGGGAATTGCTTAACAAAGATTTAACCAGACAACTAACAAACCAAGAAAGTATCAAGGTATTCACTTATATTCAGTTGTTTACTAACCTTATGCATACAAGCATTTTTCTTTGTTATTATACTAGTTTATAGACCCATGTATTACATGGGTTTGAGGATAGAAAATGAAAGACTTTAAGATAATATTTCATAGTATTTCTTGCGTCACACATCATATATATAAATTTTGATATGAATACATATAACCCTAATATGAACTATGCATACAAAATTAAAGAAAATATAACATTACTCCTTTCAAATGATGCGTTTACGAAGTAAGAATATTGTTTTTGAATACAAAATAATTCATATATTTTATTTCAATTTAATATTTTCTTATTTTAAAAAAATGTTATCAAAGTAGAAGATGAAACATAATTAGTTCATGATCTAAGATTATATATATTACACACACACACACACACACACACATATATATATATATATATATTGTTTATACATAAACATTTGTGAAAACGATAATAACAAATTATACACATGATGAGGTTTTAAATTTTTGGTTACCTCAAATAGTTATGGGTGTATAAATTTTTGGTTATCTCATCTTCTTTTGATAAGTATGTTTTTATTTATTAAAGTAGAGATATTATATTAAAGTATAGGAAAGTAGATAACTAATATTAGTTATTAAGAATTAAGAATACTGAATAGATATAATAATCATGAATATTAGATTACTGAATAGATATAATAATCATGAATATTAGATTATTTCTAATATATATTAAATTCAATCATTTAATAGACTTTATATTAATTTCTTCTTATTATTATTTATTATATGGTTGTTGTAGCATGATAAATTGTCATATGGCATTTTGATGAAATTCTTTGTTATATGAGAATGTGGCATTATCAAAGTATAAGATGAAACGGAATTAGTTCATGATCTAAGATTATATATATATTAAACACACACACACACACATATATATATTGTTTATACATAAACATTTGTGAAAACGATAATAATAAATTATACAAATGATGAGGTTTAAAATTTTTGATTACCTAAATAGTGATGGGTGTATAAATTTTTGGTTATCTCATCTTCTTTTGATAAGTATATTTTTATTTATTAAAGTAGAGATATTATATTAAAGTATAGGAAAATAGATAACTAATATTAATTATTAAGAATTAGGAATATTGAAGAGATATAATAATCATGAATATAAGATTATTTCTAATATATATATTAAATTCAAACATTTAATAGTGTTTATGTTAATTTACTTATTACTATTATTTATTATATGATAGATGTAGCATGATAAATTGACACATGGCTTTTTGATGAAATTCTTTGTTATATGAGAATGCTATGTGACATTATAGTTACTCTCTGGTTCTTTGTTCACACCATCGGTACCATAAACCATTACCACCACGACTACCACCCACCCCCACCGGCTATTGCCACCTCCCCTAAAAACCAACAACACCTTCCCCTAACCACCACTACTACCAACAACCTGCCGCCACCACCTACCCACCATCACCACCACCACAGCCTGTGGGTTAGTTTCGTCAATATCACATACCTTTTCCCAAGGGTTAGGGTTTTCCCATCATCCTGCCTCTTAATCTTAGCCGTCCGATCATCATCCTTCCCCACCACCTGTGCCCCTGTATTTTTTTAACTCTACACACCACTCTTGATTAGGGTTTTCCCACTTTTTTGATCGATTATTGGTCTCGATTAGTGTATCATTTGTGTATGATGTTTTTGAAGTTTGAATTTAGGTTTTCTGATCGACTTGTGTAGTATGATGCTGTGATCGATTCAGACCGTTTTGAATCAGAGGCTATATGTTGTAGATCTTGATTTTTGGTACCTAATATATACATTTTAGATCTTAAATCGGAGATATGTGGTGTTGGTGTGGTGGTGGCATGGTTGCCGGTGACAACCCGCCACCGACTTCCAGGTTATGGTGTGGGGGTGGCATGGTCGCCGGTGAACCTGTTGTCGGATTCAAGGTTGTGGGGTGGTGGTGTTGGTGTTGGGGTGGCAGGTGATGGTGTTAAAGAGAGAGAGAGAGAGAGAGAGGAGAGAGAGAGAGTGTGTTTTAGAGAGAAAGACAGAGTGTGTGAGATGGAGTAGATATATATAATTCATTTTTGTTTTTGTTATAAAAATCATTAAGATTGGTTTTCTAAATAAATAAATAAATAAAAAGACTAATATGCCTTTCACTTAATATATATATATATATATATATATATATATATATATATATATATATATATATATATATTAAGCCCATTAAGTCTAACCACCTTTCAAATCCATCTTCATCGTCAGATCATGCTAAGATTAAATCACAGCCGTTTAAACTCACAAAAATAACCGCTCTTGTGACGGTTCCAGAAGGTTATGGTCAGTTTTTGCAGCTGGTAGTTACCTCCACCTTTTGTTGCCCACTATCTCCACAATTCAACCGTCTAAAATGTAACCTTTAACCGTTTTAGGTACTGATCTGGACCATCGATTGAAAATGGTTAATTCTAAGATTAAATCTCAGTCATAATAACCAAGTAATCCTTAAGAATTTGACAGGATTTTTTCTTTTTGTGAGAGCAGTTGGCCATTTAAATCTAACTGCACTTAAAATCAATTACAACCCTTAGATGTTGCAAATATGAAACCCACCAGAGCATCATGTGCACATACCCTCCCATGATACCGCTGTGAACCTTCCATGTATCTTCATGTAGTTCGTTCAAAATTAAACTTCGATTTGAACAAAGGAGGGATTTCGTTTAAATCCACATTCACACATATTCCCAAAGCCAAAACTTCAGTAGCAACATGGACCACAATCTGGTAATTCACTCAAGTTTGATTTCACATTGATTCAGTTTGTTGCGACGATGCCGTTTTCTGCGGAACGATGTTAATAAAGCACCAAATAACGCCAGAACCACCACACAACATGTTGTATAACTCCACTGCCGATGGCGGTGGCTCAACAGGATCCGGTGGAAGAACATAACGATCTGGATTGGTGACCTTCACAAATGGATGGATGAAGATTACCTCTATAACTGCATTTTGCTTCTACCAGCAAGGTTATTAAATCAATATATCTTTTTATATAGATTAAATTAAATTGTATCTTTTCTGTCATCTGTCTTTTATGTTTTGTGTTACAATTTGTTTCTTTTTCTTAATTTATCTTTAACTTTTTATGTTTTTACCAAATTATTGGCTATGCAAGATGCTTACTTTGATGACCATTTCCAAGGTCTAATTAATGATTTGCTTACATGCATCGCGGTTGTAATATTTGGTATGATGAAATTAAACATAAACACAAAGGGAGGAGAAGGTTTGGGTTAGGAGTAGGAAGCATTGGAGTAGGTTTGATGTCTTTTGAAGTGTTGGATTGTAGTCTGTTGCTTTTTTTTTTCTGTTTGCTGGTGCAGGGCTGTTTTGGCCTTGGCATTTTTATGTATGTTTGGTGCTAGCTTCCTACTAGAAATCTAATAAAATCCTTATGTTGGCCGTTCAAAAAAAAAGGAGTATGAAGCAATAAAGGTGATTATGTTTCTTTGAGTTAGGTACTAGTAGCTAACGAAGAATTTGAGGAAGATGCGAATCAAGTAGTTTAAAAGGGGCCTGTCTCGAAGTCTTCCTTCTGACACAGGCTGCTCGCCACAATGTTGCTCAAGATACCTCTTCTCTTGGCTTTTAAAATCATTTAATCAATCATTTTACTTACATTTTGGGAATGCAAGTGTGTTTTTTTTTCAGTAAAGCTCTTAAATCTTCTTGAAACGATTGAACGATACATTCAGTTAGTAACAAAACAACTAATAAGTTTTTGTTTTTCTTACACGGGTTATAATCTTGACCTGAAAATGCGTAACCTGAAGTTAGTTTGTGCTGGGAATTGATCTGATAGATCCACAGGCAGTTGCTAATTGGCTTTGTAGTGGAACTTAGAGCTAACCTTTATTAAGATGTATAGAATCAGTAAGGGCAATGATGTTAGGGTATAGAAGCACCAATTCGAACCTGCAATTACCGGAAACTGATGTGGTTTGGATGTGCGTTTTCAAGGTGCTCATTGATTGATTTTGGTGGCCCCATGGTTCATAAGAATGGTAGGCTGCACCCTAGATAGTTTAGGATGCACACTTTTTGGCCTTTTAATCGTTTAAAGACTTTGAACTGTATTATGTATTTATGTGGCTTTGCACGGTTCGAATCTCATCCTCCCTTGACTGGACGTAAATAACTGAAAATCGACTCCCATTGATTAAGTTTTTTGTTGCAATAAGGATGCCTTTATAAGTAACTAACTTCCTAGCACACTGGTTACATGTTCTCATTCAAGTTTCTTTCATTTGGTGTTGCAACGTCTTTTAAGTGCTTATGATGCTCAGTATTGAACAACTAATGCGGGTGCACCGATTTACAACACCACCTTAGCTTTGACATTTGGAGACAAAGGTAACCGTTTTGTAGTTACCTAACATAAAATGGTAAATCTTTGTAGAAGAATCAATGTTTTTAGCATGTTATATTGATTTGTTATAAAGATTAGAAATGGTATCTTTAACTGGAGTTTCCCCACTTATTGATCTTTATACATTTGTTGATAATTATTTTACATGTTTTACTAATTAGTAATTACTGAGTCAAGGTAGCAACTTTTACATAATCCTTTTATTTTTTTAGTGGTTTATTATTAAAATTTAACCTTTCATTGTTTGGTTTCTTTTACATGTGCTTCATGAATATATAACATGTTTGACCATTCGAATAACTAACAACATGTATTTACTGAACACTATACACATATGATAGTGAGTTTGTTAAGTGTTATGAACATAGAACACAACCTTCATTGATTGGGTTCACATAAAGACCACCTAGCCCGAGCTAGACACAAATTTCCATCCGTAAAGTAAAGGAAACCAACATTGAATATTTTCGGTAAACCCAACACGACCCATTTAAATTATTATTAGTTGACCCAAACCACTTTATCAATTTTATGCTGGTTTCATATATGACTGAAAGCTGGTAGAAATCACAACTTTTTTGAGTTATTTGGGTTGATAATTTTATGTTGGTATGTTGATACATATTTGCTATATAATTTTGAAGGAAGATGTGATTTAGTAGTGTTTGTTTGTAAAGATGGTTCAGAAACTTGGGATGTATATGCATCTCTGAATTAGACCATTTGTATGTGCCAAATGGAATATTGTGTAATTATTATTGTTGTTATTATTATTATTATTATTATTATTATTATTATTATTATTATTATTATATTATTATTATTATTATTATTATTATTATTATTATTATTATCATCATCTTGAAACACTTTGATTTATGCATTTTGGGGTTATTTTAATAATGTTTTTAAAGAGGTTTTTTTTGTTTGATTAATGTATGTTCCTAATCAGCTTTAGAACTAATATTAATTTTTAATAATGTTTTTAAGGAGGTTTTTTTTGTTTGATTAATGTATGTTCCTAATCAGCTTCAGAGCTAATATTAATGAGCCTTTCAAGGTCAATCTTCTACCTCGAAATCCTATATTTTAGTGCCTTTAAAATTTGAATGATGGGTATTAAAACAATACTATAGGTATTCTACACTTCGTGGATGCAAATGCATGTATAATCCAACTCAATCACAACCCTTTGACCCTAACATGACTTTTGTAACCCAATGATGTAAATAGGTTAAATGGGTTGGTAGGTGATCCGTTTTCAAAGAAACAAAAAAAATCCTGAATGAAAAACAGGTTGGAAGTTGAGACTGGTTCGTCATCCAAACCCACTTAGCCCCAACTTCACACAACACATGGATTATACCAGATGGTATTATGGATGGTTATATGGGAAATTGGCAGGCATGTAGTTGCAAATATATATGTAATAACTATGACTATCTAACTTAACGTTGTTTTCAATTCATGTTACTTAATCTGTTTGACACGTAAAAAGATAAACCATTCAGGAGGTTTCAAACGCTACAATAACTGTACACCTTGTAATGCAGATTAACATCTTTTGTCATGCAGGTTGTTTAGAAGAGGAAGAATATGTTGGAGATATGCTCGGTGGTCTTCGGGTGGATCGTGTGTTCATAGGTTCATTCATGTTGTTACTGTATAATACATCAACGTAACCCGTCCACCGGACATGTATTAAACTAGTTAACTAGGTTAGGGTTAAAGGACATAATGTGCAGTGATTTGCAAACATCGAGTACGTTTTTTGAACTTTTTGAAGACAAAGGACACACTTTGCAATTTGGTGTGAATTGTCACACCCTCAATTTCCACTTGCGGAGTTTTACCACGAGGCGTGTGAACAAACCAGAATCTGAGACACTAGTACGTCGAACGACTCTATATGAATTGATAATACGTTTTCCAAAATCATTTGTTTAACCATTCATTGTAGATTTTATATTGTCTTAGTTAGTTTCCAATGTTTAGCGGAAGCATTAGTTTTTATGGTTGAGTGGAAGCATAAAAATAAGTAGAGAAACGGGCGCCAACACAAACGCCAAAACAGATGAAAAACCCAAAACAATGTTTGTAAATGAGACTCGATAAAAGGTGTCTTGATCAATGCAAGTGAGTGCACCTAGAGCTCCTAGAGTCCTGAGAAACATGTAAAAAAACAAGTGTCAACATTAAAGAAGAGTGAGTTCACAGGTTTTCATAAATTCGTTTGTTCGGTTATAAGTTTGTTTCCCCCGTTATCCCTAACCCGGGATAGCGGTTTAGTTCCATTATTCCCAACACGGAATAATACTGATAGTTCCATTATTCCTTACCCGGAATAATAATGATGTCCCATTATTCCTAACCTGGAATAATAACGTTGTTGGTTCCATTATCCCTAACCCGGGATAATATTGTTGATTCGTAATTAAGTTCAATGTTGATATATATAGGTAGCTAGCCTAAAGTTATGTCACGTAAGTGTTCGCGATCGAAGCTGACTGTTGTGCCTCCGTGTTGCCAGGCCTATCACTGACCATGGCGAAGTTAGGCCAAATTATTCACCCGTTGACCATACCCGGTCGGCTAGCGCTGTGACATCCCGGTTTTTCAGATATCTTAAACGCACTACTTCACGGTTATTTGTTCCTACGTTAATTTGGTTCGGAGACTTAAATTGCACGCTCGAAATAATTACGATAATTTCGTGTACTTGTCAAATAAATTATGTGCTACGTATTAAACGTTTATAAGTTGGTGCGTTATTATGTGATATCCGATTTCGTGTTTTATTTTAGTTATAAAGTATAGATGTAGTAAATAAATAAATGAATCGAATCGAGCCGCGACACGAGCCAACCTCATTTCCTTACGACTCAAGTAGTTCATCTAAACTTGAGGACCAAGTGTTAGACCCAAACCAACCCACCCAAACCCTTTCGGCCGCGAGCACACACCCAACCGCAACCCTTCCCTTTTCCCTTTCATCCTTTGCGCTATATATACACACACATGCATGAGCTTGCTTCACAAAAACAAAACACAAAACCCTAGTTGAGAAAACAACCGACGGCAGCCCTCATTCATCTCCTCGATCGCAAACAGCCTTGATACACCCCTCTCGGTCGCAACAAGTCTTCCTCACTCTTTGCTCTCGGTCGCGATCTTCTTCATCATATCCGAATCGGCCCTTGTCCAAGTCTCGGCTCATTGATCTTGTTATTAAAGGTTAGGATTTATCATTGTTTGCAAGATTACATTCGGATTTATATGTTTGAAGGTAGTGTTATGTTAGCCGATTTATTTATGATGTTTGCAAGTTTGATGTTTTTTCGAAATCTGGAAACATAGGCTGTGTTTTGTTGATAAAAACTATGGGTTATGATTAGGGTTTGCATGGGTATGATATATATGATGATATATGATTTGTAATTCTGTTCTTGATCGCCTATATTCAATGTATCGAGGGTTTAAGCGAGTTAGATTGTGATAAAGTGCTGAATCAGAATGCTGAATGGTGGTTACAGCCAACTTCAACTGGCTGTAACTTGGTTATTATTTATCGAAAAACGGATTTTCTGAAGTCTAAAACGTAGAGTTTTGAAAAACGATTCTAATGGCGCTGGATTCATATTTTTCTGAAGTCGTTTGATATTTTTAAGCAGCCAATTAAGTTCAGTAACTAAAGCTGTGAAAATCCTGAAAATTTGTTAGTTGTTTATCAAGTCGGATCTAATAATCTGTAGGGAGTCGAATCATGAAATTTGTACAGCAACTAGATATGGAAATTTCCGGGAAACTCCCACTGGAATTTTGTTAATTGGACGAACGGTGATTTTTAAATAAATTCTTCCGTGGACTGCAGTCAGAAAGCGACGAATCTGACTGCAGCCTGGCATATTAATATTTACGAATAATTGGTAAAGTGTTAGGACTTGAAAAATTTATATAAAATTCTACAGTATAGTTGTCACCTTTTGTAAAATAATTAGAATTTTTGGAACGTTGGAACTATTTTATAAAAATCCTCGAAAACAGCCGAATTATGAGTATATAAGCTGAAACTTGATAACTTGCGAATGTGTGCACCAAAGTGTTGCATGGATTGGATTGTGTTCATGATAAATTGTTTTGATCACTATGTGCATATGAGGATACTTGCATGCATGTTTGAGTGTTAGGAATTATGATTGTGTGTACCGTTTTGTGCGTTAATTATGTGTAGGATTTTTATTGGTGTGTTCACACACTAACTTGAAATCAATTGAATTGTTAGGACGCAATTAGCGGTCCCATCATTTGCAACTTCTGTCTTACACTAACCGAGCAACTAAAGGTGAGTTCACGGCCCCTAATTTTATCCGGTTTTAAACAACAGGGGGAGAAACATGTATACACTCTACAATCTATCTCTTTACGTTATACGAAATTAACGTCACTTAACTATTCAGTAACTAAGTTAATGTTAATGTACGTTATGGTCACTAAGCAGCTATATCACACAAGTCCTCGACAATCTCTCGGATCGTTAGTATTGGGTTTAAATAGCGGGGAAATTATAAGTAGTACTACTGGGCCCGACAAGCCCCCTCCGAGCTAGTCGCGCTAGCCGACCGGGTATGGTCAACGGGTGAATAATTTGGCCTAACTTCGCCATGGTCAGTGATAGGCCTGGCAACACGGAGGCACAACAGTCAGCTTCGATCGCGAACACTTACGTGACATAACTTTAGGCTAGCTACCTATATATATTAACATTGAACTTAATTACGAATCAACAATATTATCTCGGGTTAGGGATAATGGAACCAACAACGTTATTATTCCAGGTTAGGAATAATGGGACATCATTATTATTCCGGGTAAGGAATAATGGAACTATCAGTATTATTCCGGGTTGGGAATAATGGAACTAAACCGTTATCCCGGGTTAGGGATAACGGGGGAAACAAACTTATAACCGAATAAACGAATTTATGAAAACCTGTGAACTCACTCTTCTTTAATGTTGACACTTGTTTCTTTACATGTTTCTCAGGACGCTAGGAGCTCTAGGTGCACTCACTTGCATTGATCAAGACACCTTTTATCGAGTCTCATTTACAAACATTGTTTTGGGTTTTTCATTTGTTTTGGCGTTTGTGTTGGCGCCCGTTTCTCTACTTATTTTTATGCTTCCGCTCAACCATAAAAACTAATGCTTCCGCTAAACATTGGAAACTAACTAAGACAATATAAAATCTACAATGAATGGTTAAACAAATGATTTTGGAAAACGTATTATCAATTCATATAGAGTCGTTCGACGTACTAGTGTCTCAGATTCTGGTTTGTTCACACGCTTCGCGGTAAAACTCCGCAAGTGGAAATTGAGGGTGTGACAGATATAAAGAACGGCTTTTGTAATTTACTCTATTATAATTCCATCTATTGTTTTTTAATAAATTTTAAACAACTAGAAAAGATTTGTTGGGATTGAACCTTTGGAAAGGAACAGATGATACAAAGTCAAAACACACCATCCGAGCTTTAATCCAACCATAAGAGGTTCTAACCGCTGATGAGTATTTACTGCTTTCATTAAAATCATTGCTTCCTATCCTCTGACAAAAGAAACTCCCAACCGCTGATAGAAGATCACAAGAACAGAGATAGCCAGCAGTGCTTAGTTTAGTATTAGTTTAATCAATGTAACAGTTGCTATGCACTGATAGTTAAGTCTAAGCAGTGTTCGTAGTTAGTTACATTGAAGAAACCCTAGATCAACTAGACCGGAATCTAAGTAGATCTATGGAATGGGCTCTACATAAAAGGGTTAATCCTTCGTATGGTTTCACGATGATGAAGAATGAAACAATACTCCGGCTGATCCTGCAAAACAGAACACCGTTAGCTCGCCACGGGGAGAAGGGGGGTTCTCTCCATGACCACCCTTCGGCGTGAGAATAAGTACAGGTAGTCGGAAGTAAAGTATTGGTAAGAGAGAGAGTGGTTGAGAGTGAATACCTTTCCTTGAACTCCAAGTCACTTATTTATAGCCGGTGTTTGGCGCCAAAAAGAGGGATGTTAACTTTAACGGAATCTTCTGCTATTCCGTTAATGTTTGTGGCAATCCGTTAGTGCACACGGATCGTGAGCTTATCAGCGGTTAGGGAGGTGCCACGTGTCAACATGAGATCACTGTATTTTATAAATGTGAGCATGCCATCACCGTGATCTTCCTCAGCCGTCCAGATGCTGCCATGTGGCAGTTGGTTATAACCGAAAAGATGCTTGCACGATTGGGTGTTAGTGGCTTCTAGAAGATTTCACAGCTGTTACCCATCTGTTATTTGCCATGTGTACATTCTGTTACAACAGAAAAGATTCCCTTTGCTTCTGCACCAAGTCAAGGATTTTGCTAAGGGAAAGTTTCTCAGGATTAACTGTTTCCTTGCGCGAGAAGCGCAAGTCAGTTAACTGATCTTCTTTCTTCTCCCTGCTGCTTAGTGCAATGTTTGGTGGATACTTGCTCTGATATAAATATCCGTGCAAGGTTTGTGCATGAAGAATTATCCCATGAGATTGTTCAAAGTTAACTTTGAACCTTGCGCGAGCCCGCGCAAGGTAGTTAAATGAAGTATTTATCCAGAGAGATTGTTCAAGCTTTAACTTTGAACCTTGCGCGAGCCCGCGCAAGGTAGTTATATGATCCTTTCCTCCCTTAGATATTTGGCGCAGAGTTCTAATAAATCCTATTTTGGCAGAGAAGTCTGCACGAAGTCTCCTTAGTAATTATTAATGGGTATGGTTTCCTTGATTGGCGCAAGGTTTTTGGGACCATACCCCTTCATACATCTTGTTAGCTGTCTCTATCAACCCTGACGTCATTGAAAGACGATCAGGGGTTAGACATTTAGTAGAAATAGGCGCTCAATGTAACAGTCAACACTTGTCTTCTTAAAAAGATCAATTTCCCATATCTTCTTCATTTATTACTATCAAACGATTATTATTGGGCTAACGGGGAGTTTGTGAATCACATGCAATAGTTTGATTACTTGAAAGCATGATGGTGATGAAAACAAACGACCGATTGATTGTTGTAAAAGTTTTCCATTAATCCGCTGCATTTATTTTCTGTTTTCAATCATTTTCCATTACTTGAAACAAAAATAGCAATCAATTCAAACTTAGATCCTGACAATTGGTATCAGAGCTTGGTCAATCAATTTTGATTTAACAGTCAAATTGATTTGAACAGATTAGCTATTTGTTGCTAATTTCGTTTGATAAGTTTTGCTTGAATACATAGTTTTTATTACTACAAAAGTTTTTAAAACATAAATCTGTTGAAAACAAAAGAAATGGCTCAAAACACACCGGAATCCAATGTTGGATCCATGTTTAAACCACCTATGTTGAAACGAAATGAGTATTTTATTTGGCAACGTAGGATGGGTCATATTCTCGCCCAACAAAACACTGGATGTTGGATATCCGTTGTATTTGGGCTTCACGTCCCCATGGTTCCAAGTACAGAGGATCCCCACACTCAAGTCCCTAAGAAGCTTGAAAATTACTCTGAACATGATTTCCTCAAAATCGAATTGGATGCTAAGGCTTTTAGCATCGTTGCTTCGGCTTTGCCCAATGAGATTTATGTGGGATTACTTCATTGTAATAGTGCTAAAGAGCTATGGGATGCTCTTAAAGAGCAAGTCGGTGGTACTGAAGAGGTGATCGAGAATAATAGAGAAGTTTTAAATCAACAGTATGAAACGTTCTGTCACGTTAAGGGTGAGTCATTAACCCAACAATTCGAATGATATAGCTATCTCATCAGTGAGCTCAAATTGGTAAATGTGGAGTTTTCAAATTCGACTGTCAATAGTCGTTTTTGAGATCTTTACCTGAGAAATGGGAGACTGTAGCTTATGTCACTCGAACCGCTGTTGGTTACAAAGATATGACCTTGACACAACTTCATGGTCGACTTCTCACATATGAGAGAGAGAGTTGAACCAGAAAAAGAAGTTACAAGAGTCAAGGAAAATGACCGATGACTATACTCTGGGAAACACTGCTCTCTATAGTCATGAGGAGGGGCCTGGTAGTGGAAAGGATCAGAGTTTTGATCATTACATTGACATAACTTCTGGAAACAATTTCAACTCTGATCCCTGTACACCCAATTTTGCCTTTGCTGTAAGTGGTGAAAGCCAAACCTCTAACAATTTGAGTTTTGAGATAAATGACTTACAACACTTTGAACCCACAGATTTGGAAGAAATGGACATCCTACACCAGTTGGCACTTTTGAGTGTCAGGGCTAGTAAGTTTTACAAAAGAACTGGTAGGAGGTTTCCAGGTTTGCATGGGGGTTAAAAGTTGGGTTAGATAAATCAAAGATAAAATGTTTCAAGTGCCATAGGATGGGACATTTTGTTAGGGAACACATAACTCAAACTGCAGGACCAATTATTACACAATCCTCAAAGCACTGTCCAATATTCCCAGTTTGCCCCTACACAACAAATGCAAAACACTGCTCATTTTGCAAATCCTGTAACAACTGTCCTTATTCATTATGTCCAAACCTCTGCTCCACAGATTTAATATGTTCAAGCACCACCTCAAGTGCATGTGCAACAAGTTCCACATGTCACTCAAACTACTTAAACCACTGCTACACCAGCAGAGGTTACACAACAAAGCTTCTTTACCCAAGGTTTTGTTGATTGGAGTAGTTTGCATGAGGATTTTGACTAATGAAAACTTTGCTCTCATAGCCAAAAATGATTTTGAAAATGAAAACTTGTGATTAATGGCTTTTGAGACCATAGTTGAAGGTGATGAGTCTATGGAACAGGAGTCAAAATCTGATGTGGTTGAATGTTGTGAAGCAGTTGTTACACCAGGAGTTACACCTGTGATCTAAACGAATGCTGTTGATGTTGAAAAAGACAATCTATCTGACCCATGGGACACAAAGGTGTGTGAAGAAGAGTGTGACTGTGCTCTTATGGCTGCTTCGAAGGTATCACTTCAGATCCTGAAAGATCTATGTTCTGAAAAATGCATTATTGCTTTTGCAAACATAAAACAGGTGAATGAAAACCTGAGAAACAAAATTTTAGAAGATAAACTTAATTTTGAAAAACTTGTTAAAGAGTTGAAAACAAAGTTAAGTGAAAAAGATTCTGAAATGAGTAGCCTAAGGCATGAATCAAGCATAACCAAAGATCAGCTCCAAACTATGGTAGAAAAATACCAAGTTTGCAAACAGGAGCTAGAATCTACCCAGATCACTTGTGAAAAGTGGGTAGAGTCTTGCAAAGGTTATGAGCTTATGCTTGATGCTCAAGTCAAGAGCAACATAAAGTTTGGTATAGGCTTTAGGGAATATGACCATACTTGTGAAAATGATGCGAAAATTGACTCTGAGCTTGTTGAAATAGTCCCCACAAACTTGGCTGGTGAAGAAATTAAAATCACTGATAAAGAAGGAAACATATTGTTCTTGAAAAACCAGAGGTTTCACCAAAAGAAAAAGAAATTGAAAAATATCAGTTTAAACCAACCTGGTCAGATGAATGTGATATTTTGGAAAACTTCAAGTCAATGGACTTTTCAACTTTTGATGGTATAAAAGCACCAAAAGCACTGGTGATCCCTATCAAGGACTTGCCAACAGAGGTTACACCATCTGCTCTCAAAAAGTTTGATAGGAAAAGGAAAGAAAAGAAAAGGTTAAACACTTGTTTTGTGAAAAGTGAAATCATGAAACGGCAGACTGTTTTCTTTTAAAAGCTAATGACATAAACAAAACCCGTGTTATACCTAAATCTCCTAGATGCACCATCTGCAACAAAACAAATCATCCAACTCAAGAGTGTGCCTATCTCAAAACCTATCATCAAAAGGTAAAAGAGATTAGAGAAAAAGCTCTAGAAAGAGAATATTCAAGCTCTGCTGGAAATAAATCCAAGCAGAGGTTTGAATAAATTGAAACATCTGTCACCAAAGCTTTAAATCAAACCTCTGTTCGCAGAGAAATTCAAGTAACAGATGCACCTCCATCAAACCAGTTTCCAAGAGGGAAAAGCCAGCCTAATTACCAAAAGGTGCCTATGACATATGAGACTTACAAAAAGCCTTCTAAGCCAAGGGTAAATAGGCATCCTCATGGTTACCCACAGTTGATAGGAGGTAGCTCACAGCAGTGGGTACAAAAGCCTGATCTAACCATTGCTTATCAATCTGAACTTGAGTCTGGATCATCTGATACCCCATCCAAAGCCATTTTGGCTTTGGAGACCCACCTGAACTAATTATTTCAAAACATGTGCAGGGAGCTTCTACTTGCCTTGACAGTCTTTGATATGTAGATAGTGGAGGCTCCAGGCACATGACAGGATGTAAAGCCCTGCTCAGAGATTTTAAAGCTCATGGAGGGGGTGATATATCTTTTGGAAATAATTCAAAAGGGAAGGTGTTAGGGTCAGGATGTGTCTCAGCAGGAAAACTCGAGTTTGAAAATGTGAATCTCATTGACAATCTAAAATTCAACCTTTTAAGTGTCTCACAGATGAGTGATAAGGGTTATGGTTCCTTTTTCACAAAGAAAACTTGCCAAATAGTAGGGCCAGAGGTTGTCAAAAAGATTGATCAAATCATTGCAGAGAGCAAAGCACAGTTAACTGCTCATAGAGTAGGAAATGTGTATATGGTTGATATGGTAAAGGATAACCCTGTGTCAAATGCATGCTTGTTCTCAGTTGCCTCAAGCAAAGAGACAGAGCTATAGCATAAAAGGCTAGGGCACACAAATCTAAAAACCATCTCCACTCTCTCAAAACAAAGTCTGGTTAGAGGTTTGCCCCAAAAACAATTTACTTGTGAAGAGCCTTGTGTTTCCTGTTTAAAAGGTAAACAACATAAAAGCTCTTACAAGTAAATTGAGGAGTCCAAAACAAGTCAGTGTCTACAGTTGATTCATATGGACTTGTTTGGACCTGTCAAAATCATGTGCTTAAAACACAAAAGATATTGTCTGGTTATAGTTGATGATTTTTCCAGATTCACATGGACTTTCTTTTTACACTCTAAGGATGAAACAACAAACATTTTGCAAAACTTTGTCAAACAAGTTGAAAAGCAATTTGATATTCCTGTAAAAATCTTTAGGAGTGATAGTGGGACAGAGTTTAGGAACAAGGAGTTGGATGCCTTCTGTGAGTCAAAAGGGATTGTTAGATAATACAACATCCCTAGAACTCCAGAACAAACTGGGTTGTTGAAAGGAAAAACAGAACTTTAATTGAATCTGCCAGGACCATGCTTGCAAACTCAGGTTTACCCTTATCCTTTTGCCGCAGAGGCTGTAAACACTGCTTGCTACCTGAGTAGAGTTTTGATAAACCCTAGGCATCAAAACACTGCATATGAATTGCTTTACAAAATCAAACCTTTGATCTCTAATTTCAAAGTCTTTGGCTGCCCATGCTTCATTTTAAACATCAAGGATTTAATATCCAAGTTTTCAGCCAAAGTTGATTGTGGTTATTTTCTGGGATACTTAACCACTGCCAAAGCCTACAGAGTTTTCAACTCTAGGACCAAGTGTGTTGAGGAAACTCTAAATGTGAAGTTCAATGAACTCTCATCTTTGAAAATCCCAGCAAATGGACCTGCTGAATTGTTTGATTTATCTAAATTTACATTTCAAGATGTGTCTGTCAAGACTAACCCTGCAGGTACCCCACAAGAACCAGTTCAAGAGCAAGGATATGATTGCATTCTTCCAAGTTTCAAAATCATTCCTCCAGGCAGAGGCGCAGATGTTATTAGCAATGGTGAAAACTCTGCCAGTTCAACAGTGGTTAACACTCAAACCTCTGCCAGCTCTTCAAACCAAACATTTGTTGATAAAAGTCCACAACAAATGGACAAAAGTCAACCCACTTTCACTACCATTCCACCAATCCCTCCACCATCATTCCAATCAGAGGCTGGACCATCAAATTCACCAGCAGAGGTTAGCTCAGATGATACACATTTGCAAGCTTCACCTCAAAAACGCCATTGTCCCATAGGTGATTTGATCTTCCTCAAAAGCCATCCATTGGATCAAGTTATTGGCAACATCAATGCGGGTGTGCTCACAAGAAGCCAAGCCCAAAACATTTGTCTTTTTGCTGGTTTTCTATCACTCACACTGTGACATCTGAGCCTTTTCAACCATCATACAATTCCGAACAATTTCAAATCCAATGAAACCTTGCGTTTCATTCTCGGGAATTGTATAATTACATGTGACATTCATATGTTTTAGTCCATGTACAATTTCAACCCCTCAAAGCCTTTCTGGAGATTATACGTGAACGATGTGCAAACAAAACCATTTTAACGCAACGTATGTTCCGGAATAATGTCACAAGCTAAACATACCTTAAATGACCTTTTCATAACTTAGAAATAAGTTTTAAAGGGTTTGGTATGTCAAAAACAAGTTTATTCGATCACAGGGACTAATTACGACAAACTGCGAAAGTCTGCCGATTCTCGCAGCGACGTACACTTCGGGACAAGAAAACAAGCCTAACATACCATAAATATCCTTTACATAGCTTAGAAATAAGCGTTGAGGGCTTCGGTATGGCAAAATCACACTTTTGTAACTTCAGGGGCTATTTTGCAAATTTCGTGAAACTATGCCTTTTTGCGTATATCGCTATCCGAAACACGTTCGGACATCCAAAATATTTTTCTAATAATCAATATATTATATGTTAGTGATTGGAATGCGAAAAATCCGTTCGTTACGCGTTTATGGTCACACACGCGTTCGTTTCGATTTCGTCGTAGTTAACCGAAAACCGCGACTGTACGACCAAACGAACCGACCTCTGGAACATTTTTGAGCATATTTCAAGTTCCCTATACTTTAACGTCCTTATAGAGCTTAAAAATGGGGTTAACGGGTGTAAGAAATGCCGAAAATCAACGAAAACGTGTGCAGGGACCTGTTCTGCCATTTTTGAAAATTTTAGGTCTGGGGAGGCCTGGCGCTACGTGACGCCCTA